>OY998251.1:50497453-51747453 GCA_963922045.1 Persicaria maculosa | reverse complement strand
CAACAGGAAGTCAGGATCGATCCTCGAGGAAGCTGGTCAGCGGATCTCAGGTAGCGGAAAAATCTCACGGGTAGAAGTTGACTCCAGAGTACTAGACCTCGACCAAGGGTGGTCGACAGGGGTCCAGCACAATCGAATTCGAGCAAAAAGCGTCAATGGTGGTGGTCGACGTCGACTAAGTGTCCTCGACGTCGAGTAGAAGTCGTCGATGTCGGGTAAGGCTGGTCGAAGTCGAGGACCTACAGGGACAAAAACGAGCAGCGATCTTGAGCAGAAACCCTAGATCGAATATCAGTAGTTGACGTCGACTAGGTCTGGTCGATGTCGAGGAGAAAACAGTAACGAAAATAAATTGCAAATTTCGATTTAAATAATGTAAAAGGAAACTTCCAAGATCGGGGTTTGCAGCAACGATAACCAAACATACATAAGGCAAGAATAAGTGAAATAATCATGCAATCACATCAAACGATGAAGCTTTTGCCTTTTCCAACAATTAGACAACTCTCTCAAGAAACCCTAATTGTATCTACCAATTTTATGTTTATAATCCAAGTGGTTAACCTGAATCTCCATTGAATAGATAATAAACATATAAAAGGCAGTGGATGATCAAAGCATAATGAAGATCGAATCTTTACCTCAAACACGCTTGGCTATCGCCGGGCTCACCCCAACCCTAGAAGTAGGTGGACTCTCACTCTTCATCATAGCAAAAGACATCAATAATAAAAGGGAAATAACTACTTGCATTAAAATAAACCAAAGCTTACAATTGATCGAACCCAGACAACTTTCGCTCTCCAACTCCTTCTCGGCCTCCTCTCTCTCTCTCTCTCTCTCTCTCTCTCTCTCTCTAGCTTCGAATTGGAATCAATAAAAACTAGCCCCATGGGCTTTGTTTATAGGCCTTAATCCTTGCTAGTCAAGGTAAGGAATATCTATCATCTAACTATAAATATAATTCTACTTGCAAATAAATAAATCTAATTCAGGTGAACAAGATAAATCCTAAAGGGTAATTAAATGTTCCACCCTTAGGATAGATAAAAAGATAAAAAGATAAAATATCTAAAGTCTTCATGTGCAAGGAATCTTCTCTTGGAATATCTTCTCATTCAGAATTAGATAGACTCGGAATCGACCCGTACTCGTCACTGGGAGTTGGGCGATATCGACCTACTTTGGTCGATATTGAGTCATCTTCTCGTCCTCGTCTTAGCTCACTCGATATTGGCCTCTGGGGAATATCGACTTGTATTAGTTCGATATCGACCATGTTTGGTCGAAATCGACCTGTCTCTGTGTTTGCTGGTCCATGTCGAGTCATCCCGAGATTTTCGACCAAGGTCTAGTCGATATCGAGCTGTTTGGGTCGATATCGACCAGTTTGCAGTGTCTTGTTCCGTGTTCAGCTTTGCTTGATGTCAGGTGCTCTTCCATAGATTTTCGAGCTCCTTCAGTGGACATCAAGTGTATTTCCATTGCTTCTTGGTTTTGCTCTGATTTAGCTCCAAATTCTGCAATATTAATCAGAAACTTATGTAGACCTCTATTTCTTTCAAATAAGCATAAACTACATAAATTCGCTATATTCCCAACCCGAAATACATAAAACGATAGAATAGGGAGCTGAAATAAGTATAAAATCATGGCATAAAACATAGACATCAAATCACCCCATAATTAAGCTTGCTTGTCCCCAAGCAATAACTTGGATGGTCATTCAGGGGAAGAATTCAAACTCTCAACATTATAGTCTCAATCTTATATGTCCTGCAATCAATTACCATCATCGAAAAGGTACTAATGCCACAAATCCATACATGTGCAATAAAAAGCAACATCTACTCACAAAATGAAGGTTATGCAAAAACAATTCATTTGACAAAGCATTAATAATCAAGAGGATTTTAATTTAAGCTCAATAAGGAGTAGGTTGGTAAAAGGCTTAAGGTGAGAAATATTTTTGGCAATGCGATGCTAATAATCTGGGGAAATGGAGTACTTTTCAAACTTTCATACCACATTCCTTCTTCCTTTGATTTCTCACATTTCTCTCATCGCTCAATGCTTTTTTTCAATATTAATGCTTTTACCTCTCTAACCTCAACACTGCCTTCTCGCAAGTCGCAAACATGGGTGTCATGAATGGCCCCAGATACTTAGTGCTTTGGACTCCTCACCTGTGTGTCCCATCTGGCCGAACTATTTTCTCAGCGAGCAGAGTCGATCTACCTTTATCTCCTGAGGTGACCGGATTTTCTTTCACTCATTAAATTTTCCATATGTTTCAAACATTCCTTCCAAACCCCAATAATGATAATAACAACACAACAACCATATAGTAATCTCCATAATGTGACATCATTCTCAACAAAATCCCCAGATAAGAAATAAGGTAAATAATGGGCAATATTTAGATCATGTGGAGCAATGAAATAAGGCATAATATGGCTTTTGTGATGCATAAGCATAGGTATGGCTAAAGGAATATAAACAAATGAGCATTATATGGAAATATAATGTCATCCATCCTCTTATCATGCAACATGTCAAAAGCAATATCAAAATTTACCTCCTTTCATGGTTTTCAATAAAAATATGCACTTCAGTGTGATTTCCCTTTACTAGGCAATTTCATGATATATCTCTAATGAATCTAATTTTGCATCGTCAAGTTCAATTAAAGCTTCCATGACTCTTTTATTTGAACAATTTACAAGCTTTGGGAGATGTATCATAAATCAAACTTTCAGTTTAGCAATTAAGCACAAAAATTAAAAATTCACTCAAAATTCATCATGTAAAACCAGAATAAAATATAAAATAAAGATAATGATCTCTTCCCCCACCCCATACTTAGAATATACAGTGTCCCCACTGTATAAAATAAAATAAAACAAATGGAAAGGAAGGAACTCACCGAATACCGTGTTGTAGGGTCGAAATTGGGTTGCAGTAGATTTTCAGAAGTCGATATCGACCGGATGTAGCTCGATATCTACTGCAATTCGTCAGATTCCAAGTGTGAGTCTGATGGTCGAAATCTGGGGGCTTTGGTCGATATCGACCAACTCACTCGATATCGAGTAAGTTTGGTCGAAATCGACCTGCTCGTCTTCTCTGGTGCTGTGGTCGAAATCGCCTCAGAGATCGATATCGAGTAGTATCACTTGATATCGACCAGGTTACTCCGACAGTTCCGCTCGATCCCCGTATTTTCGACCTGTAAATTGTTAGTTTTTACACGAAGAAAAGACCTTCCACATGAAGCATTTTTATGTACATGCTCTAGATTTTAGAGTCACTAGGCCGACTTCGCCACTTGTACTTAGGTACCCTCAATATTGGGCCCTCTTGTGCTTGGCCATTCTCCTGGATCATCTAGGTCCTGATTGTAGTATGCAAGCTCCGCTGATAAGTTGTTGTTTGCATAGAATTCTTTACCTTCCTTCTTATTTTTATTAATGGACGGATGAGGAGTAGGGATTGTACCTGATCTTACCTTTTCATGTCCAGATTGAACATCTTTGGGCTGGAAGTCAGTCGATGTCGAGTGAAAGTGGTCGACGTCGATCACAAGGACCCCATACATAGGCTCATGGATGGGCTGAAGCTCGTCCCCGTGGTTGCCTATGCTCTTCACCTCCAGCCATGGAATTTCCTCCTTTGTAGGGCCAAAAGAGAAATTTAAGACCTCATCACCTATCGTGAAGGTGAGCAATCGCTTCTTGACGCTGATGTTGACATCTGCAGTAGTTATGAAAGGTCTTCCAAGAATAATAGGGCAAGTAGGATCTTTCGCACAATCTATAACAAGAAAATCAGCGGGGATATGGAACTTACAAACCTGGACAGGGACATTATCAACCATACCTGTAGGGATTACCACTGTATTGTTTGCCCTGTATAGTTTGGCATCCACATGCTCTATTGATCCTATCTTCACATTTTGCCAGATTGATAAGGGCATGATGCTCACGCTTGCACCTAGATCACACAATGCCTCATATCTATATTGTCCAAATCCCACAGTAATAGAAAACTTACCAGGGTCAGGTGTCTTCTCAGGGAAGTCTATCCTTTTGCAGTCGCCGGCAATTTCTGAGATTGATCGCTTGTTGCTAAGGACTTCCTTGAGGAACTTGACATATGCAGACATCTCCTGAAGAGCTTCTGTAAAAAGAATTGAAACATTTAGTTCCTGAAGCATCTTAACAAATCGTTTAAACTTACCTGCAATGGGATCCTTCAGTGCCTTAGAGGGGAAAGGGAGCGTCTTCTTTGGTTTCGGAGCTAGAACAGCTGTCGGAGGTGATGCAGAATGGTCGAAATTGACTGAAGGGGACTCGATATCGACCACATCTTGGTCGATATCGACCTGTTGTTGGTCGATTTTGACTGCTAGTGTCGGATTCGAGTTCACTGGTGCAGCTGGGTCAATATCGACCTGTTTTGCAGTGCCGTCGTTTGCTTCTCCGATCTCTGGTTCATGTAGTTCGCAACCGCTCCTGAGCTTTACGGCAGCGACGTGCCCGGATTTCCTTTTAGGATTTGGATCTGTATGCCCAGGGAGCTTTCCGGATGGTCGTAGGATTTGTTGCACGAGTTGACCTAGTTGGGTCTCCATTTCTTCTTCCAGATATCCATCTCCCCAAGTTGTGTATTGAGGCCATGGAGTTGAGTATGGATGGCGCTTGTAGATTGCTGCTGTTGTGCTTGGTTTCTTTCAGGATGTCCTGGAGCTCTGTATGATGGGGGGTTCCTAGGGGCACCTTAGTTCCACTGTGGTTGATGGAACCTTTGATCCCTCATATAGCGATTGGGACCCCCTGCGTAAGCTAACTCCTCTGTTTCTGCCAACCTGACTTGCTCGGTATATGGGCACTCTGGAGTGGTGTGCCACTGTGAGCCACATTCAGTGCAGGGTTGGTTAACAGATAGATATTTGACTTGCTTGAAGAGCTTCCGATTCTGATCTCTGTAGTACTGCTCATTGAAATCAGGATCAATCTCCTTAGAAGGCTTATACAGGGGCATGGATGGGGCCGGCCTTGCATAAATGTTTTCGTCGTAGTTGGCAGGAGCCCCATAGGTGTTGTCGATGTTGGTGAGTCGTTCGATCGTTGCCCATGCCTCTGATGGTGTCTGTGTCAGATACTCATATTGTGTGTATTGATTGATCCTTTCCTTGGCGGCCAGATCAAGAGAATTGTAGAAAATCTCCTGAATGACTTATGGTGGTTGCCCATGAGTAGGACAGGATCGCAACAGATCCTTGTATCGATCCCATGCTCGTGCTAGCGGTTCCCCAGGCTTTTGTTTGAAAGCTGTAATCTTATGTCTGAGGAGAGTTGTCTTGGCGGGAGGAAAGAATTTGTTGAGGAACGCATTCCTAACTTCTGCCCATGTTGTAAGGGATCGCGCAGGGAGACCTTCAAGCCATTTTATTGCTCGACCTACAAGAGACCAACGAAAAGCTTTCATTTTTACATATTCAAGAGTAGTACCTTCAACAAGAGTTTGTCACATGTCAGAAAAAGTAGTAATATGTTCGAGAGGGCATTCATTATATCTTCCTTGAAAAGCATTATTTTTAATTTCAATAAGGAAGGCAGTGCGGATTTCAAAGTTATTAGGAGGGACTAGAATAGCCGATTCAGGCACGACAAGAGTAGGGTGGATGTAATCCTCAGGAGTGGTAGGCTATTGGGCAAGCTCAGTCTCTGCCTGCCTCCTTAGTTCAGCTTCCTGCTTAGTGCGTGGTTTCTCAGCGGCGAGAGCAGCATTGTTGGCTTCTAGCTCCCTTTGGAGCCTCCCGATCGTCTGGACTTGTGTTTCAGCAGTCGCCATGATCCTTTTCAGTCTAGAGTGGATGTGTATAAGACGTTCCGGGTCGTCTAAGGTGTCAAACTCAGGTGGTTGACCAGAACGGCGCATATAATGCAAAAAGAAAACTCAAGAAAAACGTGAGATCTAACTACTTAAGGCGCGAATAATTGCTTCCTCCGGCAACGGCGCCAATTTGTTGTAGGAGGAAATCTAGTTCAATAAATAAGAATATAAATCAACCCAGATCTTGCCCACACAAATAATTACAAGGCTTCCTCCGGATGTAGCAACAGGAAGTCAGGATCGATCCTCGAGGAAGTTGATCAGCGGATCTCAGGTAGCGGAAGAATCTCACAGGCAGAAGTCGACTCCAGAGTACTCGACCTCGACCAAGGGTGGTCAACAGGGGTCCAGAATAGTCGAATTCGAGCAAAAAGCGTCACTGGTGGTGGTCGACGTCGACTAAGTGTCCTCGACGTCGAGTAGAAGTCGTTGATGTCGAGTAAAGCCGGTCGAAGTCGAGGACCTGCAGGGACAAAAACGAGCAGCGATCTCGAGCAGAAACCCTAGATCGAATATCAGTAGTCGACGTCGACTAGGTCTGGTCCACGTCGAGGAGAAAAAAGTAACGAAAATAAATTGCAAATTTCGATTAAATAATGTAAAAGGAAACTTCCAAGATTGGGGTTTGCAACAACGATAACCAAACATGCATAAGGCAAGAATAAGAGGAATAATCAGGCAATCACGTCAAAGGATCAAGCTTTCGCCTTTTCCAACAATTAGACAACTCTCTCAAGAAACCCTAATTGTATCTACCAATTTTATGTTTATAATCCAAGTGGTTAACCTGAATCTCCATTGAATAGGTAATAAACATATAAAAGGCAGTGGATGATCAAAACATGATGAAGATCGAATCTTTACCTCAAACACGCTTGGCTATCGCCGGGCTCACCCCAACCCTAGAAGTAGGTAGACTACTCGCTCTTCATCATAGAAAAATACATCAATAATAAAAGGGAAATAACTACTTGCATTAAAATAAACCAAACTTACAATCGATCGAAGCCAGACAACTTTCGCTCTCCAACTCCTTCTAGGCCTCCACTCTCTCTCTCTCTCTCTCTCTCTCTCTCTCTCTCTCTCTCTCTCTCTCTACTTGTGTTCTCTGTAGCTTCATATTGGAATCAATAAAAACTAGCCCCATGGGCTTTATTTATAAGCCTTAATCCTTGCTAGTCATGGTAAGGAATATCTATCATCTATCTAAAGATATAATTCTACTTGGAAATAAATAAATCGAATTTAGGTAAATAAGATAAATCCTAAAGGGTAATTAAATGTTCCACCCTTAGGATAGATAAAAAGATAAAAAGATAAAAAGATAAAATATCTAAAGTCTTCATGTGCAAGGAATCTTCTCTTGGAATATCATCTCATTAAGAATTAGATAGACTCGGAATCGACCCGTACTAGTCACTCGGAGTTGGTCGATATCGACCTACTTTGGTCGATATCGAGTCATCTTCTCGTCCTCGTCTTAGGTCACTCGATTTTGGCCTCTGGGGAATATCGACTTGTATTAGGTCGATATCGACCATGTTTGGTCGAAATCGACCTGTCTCTATGTTTGATGGTCCATGTTGAGTCGTCCCGAGATTTTGGACCAAGGTCCAGTCGATATCGAGCTGTTTAGGTCGGTATCGACCAGTGTTCAGTGTCTTGTTCCGTGCTCAGCTTTGCTTGATGTCAGGCGCTCTTCCATCGATTTTCGAGCTCCTTCAGTAGACATCAAGTGTATTTCCATTTCATCTTGGTTTTGCTCTGTTTTAGCTCCAAATTCGTCAATATTAAACAGAAACTTATGTAGACCTCTAATTCTTGCAAATAAGCATAAACTACACAAATTCGCTATATTTCCAACCCAGAATACATAGAACGATGGAATATGGAGCTGAAATAAGTATAAAATCATGGCATAAAACACGAACATCAGGTTGTGGGTTATTTGGATCCGAAAATTTAAAGGCTTTGGGCCTATTTTATTGGGCATGATTTTGAAGAAGAAAAGGATCGGTAAAATATACATTATGATTTAAGACTTATAAATATATTTTATGAAAATATTAAATAGATGGAATATAATATATTATATTATTGTTGAGAAATAAAAACATATTAATTGGACTTGGAATTGGAGAATGTTTTCAAGGTCGTGGATTTGTTTTATAAATAAGTTGAGGAATTTTGAAAAATACTCTAACCTTATCGGATTTGTTTTGATAAAATAATAAAATAAGTTGATGAAAGGTTAATGTTTTATAAATGGATTTTTGGATGATTTGAGAAAACGTTTTGAATGGTGATTTGACCTAACTTGAGGTTTTAAAAGAGTTTTGGGAAATCTTGGGAAAATGACTTACCTTGCCTAACTTGGTGAATAAATTTGATGACTTGTGTGTGATATTATATGGTTTAAGTAACATTAGAAGTCGACTTATTTATATTACTTATATATGTATTAGGTGATCATCTGTGACATGTTGGCTTTCTGTATACCTAGTTGTTGCCTTTTGTTGTTCTGCACTTCCGGGTGAGTTCCTATATGAGCTCACTCAGATTCAAAAAGAGATCTCTCTGCTTGTAGCCATGTGCATACTAGGTGCTTGCATTCATAATAAAGCATGCCATGTAGTATCCTGCTAGGATTGCACTCATGATTGAGCATTCGTTTACTCATTGCTTTGGTAAACAGAACTGCCATTATCTGTGAAGTAACTAGAGTCTTTGCTAAGGTTATAGGATGGCCCAGTCCCATCGGGTCCCGTCTTGAGTCAACCGAGCCATGAAACTTCCTTTACTTATATTATGAGTTGCAGGCGGGCTTTATTGTGGATACGGGTTGGGCATGCGTGCCACCCGATTATATTGCTAAGGTTATAGGATGGCCCAGTCTCCGCCCTATCGGAAGGGGGTGGAGGTAGGAGAGGGATATACCACTTGGTATTCGGTGCTAAGGCCTTATTATATTTACGCACTTGATCTTAAGAGCATGTTAGTGTGTTAATATTCTGCCTTGCATCTAGAAACATCTTTATTAGGACTAGCGTGTGTATGTGTCTTCTTATTTGGGATTATATTGCGTAGGGCTTCGATCTGACACCGCCCTGCATACATTTTTTTTTAGGTTTGTTTTGCAGCATGATTTCTCATTGCTTCTGTGACGTGGGAACTCTCTTGGGAGATTGCAAAGAAATGGCCTAACCTCACTAACATTTTTTTAGGTTTGTTTTGCAGGATGATTTTGATAAATATGCTTATTGATTTGTTTTGACTCGGCTTTGCCGTGACACCCTCTTGTATTACACCTTGATTCCGCTATTTGCATGACGATTGGTTTTTCACGCTTAGACTTACGACAGGTACAGGGGACTTCCCCGGGGATTCCAATGGTCCCTTCGAATTTTGGGTATGAAATCCCACTTCAAAATGTTAGGATAGAATTTCAAACCTTCTACTCGGAGCGCAAGATCATAACAAGGGGTTTCATCCCTCGAAACGTAACCCGGGAATCATAATCCCAGGCCGTTGCAAACGCTATCATTTGAATCTGGCCCGGTGGGAGGCTGTAGTGGTGATGGGCATTGCTGCGACAGAAGGAGCGCGAACATGAAGCCCCAACAAATAGCCGGGGAAGCAGCTGGCCGACGATGAAGGGAGACAGAGGGCCGAGGTATTCGGAGGCGCGATTGCGGGCACCGCACGCCTCAAAAAAGAGAGCAAAAAGGGCCGGTGCCTGGTTGGTCTGTGTGGACTGATTCCAAACGAAGGCATCCGAAAGAATGGAGGAGTCGAGGTGGCTGGAAAACAAGATCGGAATGGACAACCGAGGAGGAGACTAAGCAACGCATAACCTCGCTTGAGATGCCGATGAGCGAGGAGGAGAACTGTTGGCGTCTGAGGACAAAGGTGATTGGTGGAGCACCAGCAGGAGGCTCGGACCGAAGGCCGTGGCTAGGGCGGTGGCTATGGTGGCGGTAAGCCGAGGCGATAAGGAATAGAAGCGGCCAAAACCCTCTAAAAAGAGTCCAAATTCCTCCTGTTGAATTCGAATTCCAATTGATGCAGTGGAATCAATTGCCGATTGCCGATTAATTAACAAAGGAAAAATTAATTATGTGCCACGTTCAAAACGAGAGCAACTAGAGGTTTCAATTGCGCAAGCGCCTTCGTGAACAGGAGTTGGGTCTCGATCGGTCGGCAATCGCAACCCACAAGTGAATATAGTGGAGCGGTGGCAAAGGGACAACAGTAGCGAACGAGGTAGGGTTGTCGGTGGTGGTGCGGTAGCGGTGGCGAAGAGCGATCGAACCCATCGTCGCTTTCACCGACCACCGTCGCTGTACCTTGTGGCTCCAACATCGCTGCACCTCACGACGGCTCCGTCTTCGGTTTTGCCATCGTCGGCCGCCATAGCTTTAGACATCTCCTTCGATTTCACGAGTTCTGAATCTGTCTCTATTTGATTTCGTACGATATGGAGAAGGGAGATGAGGGTGTGGTTGATTAAGATTGAATAAAAGTGGGTTAGGATTTTTGTACGGTGAAGGAGGTAGATTGAAACACACGCTCTAACTATGAGAATGATAAGGGAGAATGAGTGGGGCCAATATTTTTCTATTTAAAAAATAAAAAAAATCCAACTAATCTGGCCCCTCTATCGTCTAATAATCAACGGATTAGATTTGTTAACATTTAACACCGTAAGACTTTTTAACATTTGAACCACATTATATATATATATATATATATATATATATATATATATATATATATATATATATGGGAGGGTTCAAGTGAGAAGAAGTTGGTCGGTGAGAAGGAACGAAGTAAGCTAATTGGTTAATTAAAATAGAAGTCACGCGCTTTTTTTTTGTTTAAACCACCCGCGTTTATCAATCTTCTTCCTCATTGCTTCACCATACTCCCGCCTCCTTCCTTCCTCCCATTTGATACCTGGTGGATTGGAGCTTCCCTCTCACATTAAAAAACTTACAAATTAAGCAGATCCCCCTCGCCCTCTTCCTCTCTCCGATCCGTCGCGCCGTCCGAATCATCCACCTCCGATCCACGACCACCGCCATCTACGACTACAAGAAGCTCAGCGTGCTTGGCCATGACAAACGCGGGCATGATCTACAAGGTCGAGCACCACTCAACCAGCGACGTAAACGCCCTCAAGGTCGTCAATTGCAGCTCCGATCCGACAGAAAACTGCGGAGGAGAATTGCTCGGAGGTCCTATAGTGGCGTTGACCAACACGATGGAGGAATGAGAGAGAATAGAGGAGATTGGACATGGCTTGATCGGGGAAGAGGAAAAAAATTTATGTGTTTTGGATGATTTCAATATGATTTTGATTATTGGGGTTTTGTCCAATTGTGTGGTTGTCCTTCTAATTTTTTTTTCATCTAAGAACAAAATTTTGAACTGTAACTTACAATTTCATTTTATTCATGCTTAGTGATGGCATATGTTTCTCAAATTTACTTATTGAATTTGTACATTTCTTCCCTCTCTGTAATCTCTTTTTTCTTTCTTTGCATTTGTTTAGTTGTTTGTACAACATATCCTTTGGAATTTGGTTGATTTGGACCGTGAGATGAGTATAAATTTCAAATTTCTCAAATTTCCAGTAAATCTAATTTGGTTGATATTTGAGTGGGTTTTAATAGCAAGTTGTTAAGGCGTTTAAACCAAGTGGTTCAGGGTTTTTAAACAAGTAATTCAGGGTTATAAACCAAGTAGTTTAGGGTTTAAATATTTTATTGTTTCATGAAATATACAGAGAGTGGTTCAGGGTTTTAATACCGAGTGGTTCAGGTTTCTTATATCAAGTGATTCAGAGGTTTTATTCTAAGTGGTTCAGGGTTTTATACCGAATGGTTGAACATTTTAAATACCAAGTGATTCAGGGTTTTAAACCAAGTGGTTCAGGTTTTTAAATCAAGGGATTCAGGGTTTTAGTACCAAGTGGTTCGAAATTTTTATACTAAGTGGTTCATGATTTTTACTCGTAGTGGTTCAGCTCTTTTACTCTTAGTGGTTCAACCCTTTTACTCTTAGTGGTTCAGTTCTTTTACTCATAGTGATTCAACCCTTTTACTCGTAGTGGTTCAGCCCTATTACTCGTAATAGTTCAACCACTTTATTTCTTTCATGAACCATTCTATTTATTTCATGCACCACTATATATTTAGTTATTGAACCACTCTCAATGTTATGTGCTGGACCAATTGCTATAAAATTAATGAACCACTTCAAATTGCTTCATTAACCACTATATACTTAGTCATTGAACCACTCTCTACTTATATTTACTGAACCCGTTATTATAAAATTCATGAACCACTCTCTAATTATAAGGTTTAATCATACTTTTAACGTAGTTCGTGAAGTTAACAAGAAGTGGTTCAGACCTTTTACACTTTATATGGTTCAAGATTTAAAATTAACTAAACAAAGAAAAAATAAAACAAATAAATAAAATGGGCATCCAATCGGCCAAAACAATAGTACATGTTGACCCATTTTTCCTAAATGGTCATCCAAATAGCCAGGTGATGGCCCGGGAGAGCCGGGTCAAAACAGAGTATAAGTAGGGAGAAATCCCAAAAGTATAAATTTGGTGTGAAGTCAGGGTTCAACACTCACTCTCCGCCATATGAATGGACCCCATCAGAACAACACGAAATCAAGCAATGAAACGGGTACCTAAAACTATACCACAAAGTCAGGCCAAGAGTCCGCCCACGGGTCCTCTGACTGCGCTGAGGACATATAATACGTCTATACCTAGAATAAAGGATGCCTTCATGCAATACTGAAATATTAACCATACTATCATACTCCTAATTCATATATGCATAATATTAAGTAAGGCCTTAACAAAGAATACCAAGTGGTATATCCCTCTTCTACCACCACCCCCCTTCCAAATAGGGTGGAGACTGGTCAGTTCGATTCTATAGCATCTCAAATCTCATTATCATATCGTGGATCTTGCGAAAAGAAAATAATAATGCTGATAATAGTAAAGGAGTTCCAACGACTCAAATGACTCAGGACGAAACCCGATTGGACTAGGTTGCCCTATGACCCTAGCAAGAACTCTAGGACTCACAGATAACGGTCGTTCTGTATTCAAACGCATACAGAATAAGAATGCTCATTCGTAAGTGCAATTCTGAAGCATGATACTACATGACATGCTTTTATGCATATGTAACACCTACATACTATATGACACATCAGGTAGGAGGTACATGGTGACTGAGTAAGCCCCGGAGGATTTACTTGGAGAAGCACGGAATCCAAACAATGATCAACAATGGCATGCAATCCAACAGATCAGAGATCACCTAGTAATCCCATAAGTAACATAATAAGTCTAAGTCTAATTTGCACAAAGCACACAAGTCACATATGAAACATATAAGATACACACACATATGATAACTCAACCATCTCGTCATTATTAACATTATCATCTCATCTTCAATTCTCTTCTTGTCTATTCATATCTCATAAATTAACATCTTTCTCATTTCGA
Source organism: Persicaria maculosa (assembly GCA_963922045.1). NCBI lineage: Eukaryota > Viridiplantae > Streptophyta > Magnoliopsida > Caryophyllales > Polygonaceae > Persicaria > Persicaria maculosa. The sequence continues at coordinate 51,734,003 of OY998251.1, read as the reverse complement.
TCATAACCTCATCCTCATCAGCTCATGACAACCTCTATACCATACTTAGCCAATTTCACATATTACCGTTTCACACTCACACTTGGCATTCAAATATGTATCATCAACATCTTAATATCTAACATTTAATCTCTTATAATAAATCACCGCATGTCATGCTATTAGTCACACATATTAGAACATCCTGCTAGTCAGTCACCGAACAAGTCAGATTCTCAAAAATCTATTTCCAAATCCGAGTTAGAATCTCGACCCTTGAAAATGTTAGCAAAACTCCCTTTTTCAATTATTTATTAATCATGTCCGACCTTGAAATTTATTTTCCAAATTCTCTTCTAAACCGATAAGTCCAAATAATTTATGTTAAATCCCAATATTATTATAGATATAATATTTTTAAACACCATTTAATAAAACACTTTTATTGAGTATTTCCAAATCTTTTATGAAATGATTCTAACCCATTTGTATTCGATAAAACCAACCCTTATAAATGTCCCGAAATAATATTTTATCTTTTAAATGCTCAAATATTATATAATAATTTAAATACCTCTAATTAGTTAAATGATAAACGGATAACCCGAACCGAACCAAACCTTCTAATCAGTTAATTCTCAACCGGTTCAACAATTAACAAAATAAGAAGGTGGGGCCCACGGGTGCTAACTGGGCAGGGCCCCACATCTCATCTTCTTCCTCTTTCAATTCTGAATGGTCGAGCTGCTCCCGCGACTACGCCGCTCCCGCGAGATCGACGTCGAGTGCGCGCCCTGCTCCATGCACTCACGGCTCCTCGCTTTGCATCGCTGCTCCAGGCTCTCGCTCACGCCGGTCCCTCGCATAACCTCGACTCTGCTCGTTCATCTCCGCCAGAGCTTGCTCTCGGCGCTCGCTCATGCCTCTCACTAGCTCGCCTCTGTTGGGAAAAATACGCTCAACTTTCCCGAAAATTAGAATAATGAGAATGACAATGATAGAAAACACACACACGAGATGTTTCTAATCTGCCGCAAAACTTTAATAGAACGATAATGTGATTACAACTAAATTACTTAACACCCACACCCAAAACTACACTTTGGAATTTTACGCAGAAAATTCTCCCAAAAGCTTTTCTCTGTTTAATGCTTTAAACTAAGCTTTTCTCTTTGTGTTTTTGGATTGGATTTACAAATGAAAACCTTCCCATTTATATAGGCTTGCAAGAGCAAATGATTGGTGCAAATTGCATCTTCAATATTTGCTTCCATTTTTGTTTTCTTTATTTAACACATCCTAAATAAAAGAATGGTTATTGTATGATTACTTTCTTTCCTTCAAACTAAAAATAGGAAATTGATATTTCTTCAACAATCGCCCACTTGAAGACTGATTTTAATTTGTCTTCACACACATGGTCTTGTCACTCCTACAGGCCAACAGAAGTTGAACACAACTTCAATATGTCAATAGTCACCTTCTTTGTTAACATGTCTGCTGGATTCTTACTGCCTTGGATCTTCTCTAGTTTCAATACATCATCTTCCAACAACGATCTGATGAAATGATATCGAAGTCCAATGTGCTTGGTTCTAGAATGAAAAGCTGAATTCTTCGCCAAATGTATTGTACTCTGACTATCACTGTACAAGACACTATTCTCTTGCATGAATCCTAGCTCTGTTAACAAGCCTTGAAGCCATATCATCTCTTTACTAGCTTCAGTCATTGCTACATACTCAGCCTCTGTAGTCGATAGAGCAACAATCTTCTGCAATTGTGACATCCAATTAACAGCTGTATTTCCGACAGTGAATATGTAACCGGTTCTGCTCTTCCGGTGATCGACTTCGCCTCCAAAGTCAGCATCTACATATCCTTGTACTTTTAATTCACCATCACTAAAGTACAAGCATTTTTCTGTCGTTCCTTGTAGGTACCTTAAAATCCATTTCACTGCTTCCTAGTGAATTTTCCTGGGATTTGACATAAACCTATTGACAGCTCCCACTGCTTGTCCAATATCTGGTCTTGTACAGATCATTGAATACATCAAACTCCCGATGGCCGAGTCATAAGGAATCTTAGCCATGAGAGCTCTTTCTTCTTCTATTTTAGGAGATTGATCCTTGGATAAGCGAAAATGGTTAGCCAAGGGTGTCCCAACTGGTTTTGCATTGCCCATGTTGAACCTTTACTAGACACGTTTGATGTACTCTGACTGAGACAACTACAATGTCCCTTTCTTCCTATCTCTTGTAATTTGCATTCCAAGAATCTTCTTTGTTGGACCCAGTCCTTCATGTCAAACTCTTTTGATAACTGGTTCTTCAACCTTCTGATATCATTCATATTAGAACCCGCTACCAACATATCATCAACATATAAGAGTAAAATGATATAACTAGACTGATATCTTTTGAAGTAGCAACAGTGGTCGGCGTTACACTTCTGGAAACCTTCCTTGTGCATGAAGCCATCAAACTTTTTGTACCACTCTCTCAGAGCTTGCTTTAGGCCATACAAGCTCTTCTGGAGTCTACACACCATCTTCTCTTTTCCCTTTTCTGAGAAACCTTCTGGTTGATGCATGTATATCTCCTCATCTAAGTCTCCGTGAAGAAATGCAGTCTTCACATCTAACTGTTCAAGATGGAGATCTTCAATGGCAACAATACTCAACATAGATCTAATAGTAGTGTGCTTCACAACTGGGCCAAAAATCTCTGTGTAATCAACACCTTTTTTTTGCTGAAATCCTTTGACAACTAGTCGGGCTTTGTACCTCTTAGAGCCATCATGCTCATCTTTCACCCGGTACAACCATCTATTGAGAAGTGCCTTCTTCCCTATGGGCAACTAAACAAGTTCCCACGTTTGGTTAGAAATCAAATACTGCATCTCATCTTTCAATGCAAGCTCCCACTGGCTTGCTTCACTGCTCTGATAAGCTTCATCATAACATTCGGGCTCCCCTCCATCAGTCAACAACAAATAATTCATATATCTCCTGTTAGGCACATGCGGCCGAGAAGACCTTCTCAATACAGGAGTTGGATTAGAAGGTAGTGTCGTGTTAGACTGTTGTGCACTACTTTCTCCAACGTGCTCCTCTGACTGAGGATTTATTGTGATCGATTCTGTCATAGAACAATCTGGAATATAATCTGCATCTGCAAATACAGGTCCACTCTGCTTTGAAATAAAGGCGTCACTTTTTGTCAAGTCCTTATACATGACTGACTCATTGAAAATCACATCTCTGCTACGGATCACCTTCTTCTTTTCATCATCCCAAATGCGATAGCCAAACTCATCCTCGCCATAGCCGATGAAAGTGCATTTCTTAGATTTCGGATCAAGCTTATTCCTGCCATGATCACTAATATGCACATATGCTACGCAGCCAAAAACATTCAAGTGCGAATGTTTTATGTCTTTACCGCTCCATATACCTCTTCTGGTATTTGGTAATCTAACGGAATCGAGGGACCTCGATTGATCAAGTAACATGCCTTATTGATTGCTTCTGCCCAGAACTGATTCGGTAGACCTGACTGTATACGAATGCTTCTGGCTCTTTCTTTCAATGTTCGGTTCATACGCTCAGCTACACCGTTTTGCTGAGGTGTACCTGGAACCGTTCTCTCCATTCGGATCCCATGCTCATAACAAAAGCTTTTGAACACGGTGTCTACATACTCGCCACCATTGTCGATTCTAAGCCTTTTAACTTTCACGTCTATCTCATTTTCAACCATAGCTTTCCATCTTTTGAAAGCCTCAAAAACTTCAGACTTGTGTTTTAGAAAGTACACCCATACTTTCCGAGAGTAATCATTGATGAAAGTCACAAAATAGTGCTTTTCGCCAATGGATGTCGTAGTGGTTGGCCCCCAAACATCGGAGTGGACAAGCTCGAGCTGATTCTTCTTGGGAGATCTGCCATTTGTTTGAAAGCTTACGCTCTTTTGCTTTCCATGTATGCAATCTTCACACATGCCCATTTCAACTGAGCGTAAACCTTGAAGCTTTCCCTTTGAATTAATGAGTTTCATCCCTCTCTCACTCATGTGGCCAAGTCTCTGGTGCCACATTTTGGAATCTTCATTTTCTGATGCAACTGCAATTGAGCAGCGTGCCCCTGCTATCATGTAAAGAGTACCACTCTTCTTTCCATGAACTATTGTCATTGCACCCTTTGAAATCTTCCATTTATCACCATTGAAAATTGTATCATAGCCTTCATCTGCCAACTGGCTTACTGATATCAAGTTCTTTCTTAGATCAAGAATGTGTCGAACATCTTTTAGCTCCGAGACAAAGCCATTCAACTTAATCTTCACTTGACCTTTACCGATAATTGCACAAGGTTGATCATCACCAAGATATACATTTCCAAGGTTCCCCGAGACATAGCTCTCAAAGAGCTCTTTCTTCGAAGTAGCATGAAATGATGGTCCAGAATCTAACACCCAAGATTCGTCCTTTCTCTCCAAGGAACATATCAATGCATCATCTCCTCTAGAATTAAAGCTAACATTTGCCTCCACCTTCGTCTCTTGTTTATGTGGAGCGCTTTCGCATTGGTTTTTATAGTGCTCGGTATTCCCACAATTCCAACACTCGATGGTCTTCGAGCTAGAGGAACTATTGGGATTCCTTGACCTCGACCTCTTGTCTTTTGTTCTGCCTTGATTGTTCGATCTTCCATGTCCATTTCCTCTGGTTGAATTTCTCCCTCTTGACTCTGTACGTAAAACTGAAGAGGTTGATGATTCACTCGACCCTCATCGTCGGATCTCTTCACTGAACACCAGATCACGAGCATCATCAAACTTTAACTTATTGCTTCCCGTTGAGCTACTCACAACCATGACAGTAGCATTCTAGCTATCTGGAAGAGAAGACAAAAGTATCAAGGCTCGCACTTCCTCATCAAATTCAATCCCAACTGAACTCAACTAGGTTGTGACTGTGTTGAGTTCATTGAGATGTTGAGCTACCGATGCACCTTCTGTCATCCGCAAATTGAATAATCGCCTCATCAAATGAACTTTGTTAGAGGCAGATGGCTTCTCGTACATATGAGAAAGGGCTGTCATAAGACCTGCCGTGGTTGTTTCCTTTGCTATGTTGAAGGCAACATTGCGTGATAACGTCAGTCGGACAACTGTAAGGGCTTGTCGATCAAGAAGATTCCAATCTTCATCCTTCATGCCCTCTGGCTTCTTTTCTGACAGAGGTTGATAAAGATTTTTCTGGTACAAATAATCTTCGATTTGCATCTTCCAAAATCCGAAATCTGCACCATCGAACTTGTCTAGTTTTACCTTTCTATCTTCTGCGGCCATTGCTCCCACTCAAATATGACTTTATGTGGATTGTTTATAACCAACACTCTGATAACAATTATTGGGAAAAATACGATCAACTTTCCCGAAAATCAGAATAATGAAAATGACAATGATAGAAAACACACACACGAGATGTTTCTAATCTGCCGCAAAACTTTAATAGAATGATAATGTGATTACAACTAAATTACTTAACACCCACACCCAAAACTACACTTTGGAATTTTACGCAGAAAATTCTCCCAAAAGCTTCTCTCTGTTTAATGCTTTAAACTAAGCTTTTCTCTCTGTGTTTTTGGATTGGATTTACAAATGAAAACCTTCCCATTTATATAGGCTTGCAATAGAGCAAATGATTGGTGCAAATTCCATCTTCAATATTTGCCTCCATTTTTGTTTTCTTTATTTAACACATCCTAAATAAAAGAAGAAGTAATTTGGTCCAGAGACCGAAGGCCTTTGGACCAAATACTAAATGTCCTAAGATTTTTCCTTTGCTAGTAAATGTCCAAAAAACTTTCATAATACCTAAACTACCCTCATTTTAATTTATCCCACCCGTTCCCGATTTCTTTCATTCAGATCTGAAATCTAAGGTCCTTCTCTCCATTGCTCTTTCACTTCGATCTCTATAGATCCACTATAGCCATCGAAGTTCTCCAACTTACTGATTCGACGTTCCCCTAATCTCTACGTCGTTTCCCTGTAGATCCACCATAGGAAGGATTATGAAGCAACCCTTGGGAGTACCGACTTCGGTTTTCGTGACCCCCGGAACTCTCCGGAAGGCCAATTCGACGCCCCAGAAGCAACCGGCGCCGAACTGCGTGAACTGCTGGCCGGGCGCCGGGAGGTCGTCATCGATGCCCTGCGCAATCGGCGCCGAGGCAAGGTCGGAGGCGGCGGATACCTCGATGGATCATCTGTAAGATGCGGCTTTGATTCGAGTCTCCATTTCCAATCTCTGTGATTTTCAAGCTACAAATAGGTCCTTTTAAGGCTGCAATTAGGCCTGCCCACGGGTCACGGGTCAACCCGTGACCCGACGGGTTTGGCGGGTCGACGACCCGGCAGGTCATAGACCTGGCGGGTCCGGGTCAAGCGGGTCGCGAGTCTTAGCGGGTTACGGGTCCGGGTTAGGGTCGAGCATATTTCAACCCGCCAACTCGGCGGGTCATGACCCGCCGGGTCGACCCTCAACTCGTGACAAAAACAAAAAAAAAACTGAAATATACATTTGTATTTATAACAATAATTATTATTATTATTATTATTGTTATAAATATAAATTATAAACATAAAACTGGAATTTATATTTATAATTATATTATAATTATAAATTATAAATTATAAATATAAATTATAAAAAAAAACTAGAATTCATACTTATATACTTATAAAATATATAAATACGAACTCATATTCATATTGCATTCATATGCAATATATATGCAATATATGTAATGCATGATAAGTTGTACATGGGTTGAACTCCTTTTTATAGAGTTAGGGTACCACTTACCATCTCATTTCCAATGTGGGACAAAAAAACTCTCATTTTCAATGTGGGACAAAGAAGATGGAACTCACATACTAACACTCTTTTCATGTGATCATGTCACATACTCACTTAGTTTTTTTTGTTGAAGTATATAAACATTAAAGTTATTGTTAAAGATAATAAAAGTGTTTGTTAAAGATAATAAAATTGCTATTGTTAAAGATAGTAAAATGGCTATTGTTTTCCCTCTTTCTAAATCGTGAACAACTCCAGCAATTTCAATTATTCTTTTTCACCTATCAATTTCTTGTTTTTTACCAAAGCATCTTGCCTCCCCAAATTACCCATGATTTAAGTAATGTACATTTTGTTCTAAGTTTTGTGGGCTATATTTGATGACTTAGCCACCGATCACAACTATTGTATCCAACATATGTAGACTTCAAATGTGAAATTTTCATTCGAATTGTGTGAATTAATTAATCATTACATATCATAACTAATTAATCTTCAAAGACAATTATACAAATATATCAATATAGTAGGCAAAAAAGGAGATAAACAAGTGATGAACAAGTTCCATGTTTTTGTCCCACATTGAAAATGAGAGATTTTTTGTCCCACATCGGAAATGAGAGAATAGGTGGGTGGGAGTATCCTACTCTATAAAAGGAGATAAGCAAGAGATGAATCTTACCATGCATTACATATTGCATATTGCATATGAGTTGCATATTAATATGAATTTATATTTATATTTTATAGATATGAATTCTAGTTTTGTTTATAATTTATGTTTATATGTTTATATTTATAATATTTATAATTATAATATAATTATAATAATGAATATGAATTATAAATATGAATTATAAATATATGTTTATATTTATATTTATAATAATAATTATAAATATAAATACACTAGAGTATAATTTTTTAAAAAGTTTTTATTTTATTTTGTTGGGTTGACCCGTTGACCCGGCGGGTCGACCCGTGACCCGCCGGGTCAGCTAACCCGTCGACCCGACTATTTCCCGGGTTCGGGTGCGGGTCGTGCCTAGCTGCAATTTGTATCTTCAATTTTGACATCCAGACCTCGTTTGTGAAAATGGTGAATTGAAATTATATGATATAGAAGAAGATAGATTTGCGTAAAGGATAAGAATCAACTTGTTTGTGTCGCTCCTTGTAGCTTGTGAATTTTTGTATTTCCTATTTTTTTAAAAAAATTATGTAAACCTAATCTATGCTGTTTGATTGAATGAAATTACTCAAGTTCACATTTAATGAACTGTGCATGTTTATCAAGATGTATTAATTTCATATATGTAGTTTACATATGTTTTCTTCAAACAAATCATTTGCCTGCAATGCAATCCGGTTCATATATTTTTTCTTCAAATAGTGTCTATGAGCTTGTTTTTATAGTGGTTACAGTGCTTATGACCTTATTTTTCTTTTGTTATAGTGTCTACGACCCTGTTTTTATTTTGATTACAGTGTCTGACTTTTTTTTTGTAGTGGTGACAGTGTCTATGACCTTGTTTTTTTTTGTAACAGCGTGTCACCACTGATAAGAGTGGTGAAAGTGAGCCCATAAAAAAAACTCTTGAAACGAACCTGTCATCAAAAGATTATTTCCCTTGTACTAGGTTTTTCCTTTGATTACAGTGTCTATGACCCTGTTTTAATTTTGATTACAGTGTCTATGACCTTGTTTTTCTTTGGTTACAGTGTCTACCACCCTGTTTTTATTTTGATTATAGTGTCTATGACCTTGTTTTCATAGTGGTGACAGTGTTTATGACTCTCTTACCCATTCATATATTGAAGGAGAACTGTCCACCTAATGTCTTTTGGCTTCTCATTAGCCCCTTTAGTGTTTGTGCTTACCTTGTCCTAGGGTTTTCCATTTGATGACAATAATCATCTCTTAACGACATACTGTACTTAACATTTTAGGTTTAGGGCCTTGGCCCTAAACCCTAAAGTCTTAACCCTAAACCCTAAACCATATTGTACATCACATGTTCTTTTCGCTTCTCATTAGCCCCTTTAGGGTTTGTGCTTCCCTAATCATAGGGGTTTCCTTTTGTTTACAGTGTCTATGAACCTTTTTTCATAGTGATGACAGTGTCTATAAAGCTGTTTTTATTTTTGTTACAGCGTCTATAGAGTTTTCCTTTTGATTACAGTGTCTATGGCTTTGTTTTTATAGTGGTGATAGTGGCTATGACACTGTTTTTATTTTAATTACAGTGTCTACGACCCTTTTACCCTTTCATATATTAGAGGAGAATTGTCACCACATTTATTTTGGCTTCTCATTAAGCCCTATAGGGGTTGTGCATCCCTTATCATATGATTTCTCTTCGATTACAGTGTCTATGATCATGTTTTTATAGTGGTGACATTATCTATGACTTTATTTTTATTATGGTGAAAAAAGTAGTTACATTTTTAATTTTTTTTAATTGTGGTGACACTATAAAAAAATCTAGAAAACTATAAATTAGAAATTAGAGAAAAACTGTCATCACATGTATTTTGACTTCTCATTAGCCCCTATAGGGTTTGTGCTTCACGTTTCCTAAGGTTTTCCTTTGATTACAGTGTCTATGACCCATTTTCATAGTGATGACAGTGTCTATGACGTTTATTTTATTTTGGTTACATCGTCTATGACCCTCTTAGGCTCTTACCCATTCATATATTAGAGGAGAACTGTCACCACTTATATTCTGGCTTCTTATTAGCCTCTATAGGGTTTGTGCTCCCTCGTCCTAGGGTTTTCCTTTGGTTACAGTGTCTACGACTCTGTTTTGATTTTGATTACAGCGTCTATGGCTCTCTTACCCATTCATATATTAGAGGAGAACTGTCGCCACATGAATATTGGCTTCTTATTAGCCCCTATAGGGTTAGTGCTTCCCTATTCCTAGGGTTTTCCTTTGATTACAGTGTCTATGAACCTTTTTTCATAGTGGTGACAGTGTCTATAAAGCTGTTTTTATTTTGGTTAAAGCGTCTATTGAGTTTTTGTTTGGATTAAAGTGTCTATGACTTTATTTTTATAGTGGTGATAGTGGCTATGACACTTTTTATTTTGATTACAGTGTCTATGACACTCTTACCCATTCATGTATCAGAGGAGAACTGTCGCCACATTTATTTTGGCTTTTCATTAGCCCCTATAGGGTTTGTGCTTCCTTTATGATATGATTTACCTTTGATTACAGTGTCTATGACCATGTTTTTATAGTGGTAACAGTGTCTATGACTTTATTTTTTTTATAGTGGTTACAATAGTAGTTACATTTTAAATTTTTTTTTATTGTGGTGACACTAATTTAAAAAAATCTAAAAAACTAGAAATTAGAAATTAGAGAACAACTGTCACCACATGTATTTTGGCTTCTCATTAGCCCCTACAGGGTTCGTGCTTCCCTTTTCCTAGTATTTTCTTTTGATTATAGTGTCTATGAACCTTTTTTCATAGTGCATGCAATGTCTATAAAGAAGTTTTTATTTTAGTTACATCGTCTATAGGGTTTTCCTTTTGATTACAGTGTATTTGACCGTGTTTTTATAGTGGTTACAGTGTTTATGATCCTGTTTTTATTTTGCTTACAACATCTATTACCCTCTAACAATTCATATGTTATAGGAGAACTGTCACCACATGCATTTTGGTTTCTCATTAGCCCCTATAAGATTTCCTTTTGATTATAGTGGTGACAGTATTTATGACTTCATTTTTATTATTGGGACGATAATAGTTACATTTTTAATTTTTTAACGGAGATTACGCGAGTTAGAAAAACTTTTATAATTGCGGGATAATTTCTGAAATTTTAGAAATTAACACAGGGGCATATTTTATAAAAAAAAACTGAAATTCTGGGAGGTTTGGCGTAATTACTCTTCTTCCCTCATCTCGAGCAGCTTCAACAGTGATTTTCGCCGATCTTTCGGCGGCTCGTTCTCCTTACACAGAGCTCCGTTTGACGCGTATGACCTATCAAACTGACGACTGCAATCTCTACTTCAGTCTCGTTGTGTTGATTTTGTCGAAGGATGATCTTACACACCGCTACAAATGCTTGAACAGTGGCTGCTAAGCGGCTGTTTCACGAAGCTCCAAGGTGTCCAACAATGGCGGTTAGCGATTTTGTATAAATTTGAGAGGGGTTTTTGCACGAAAACCATCCTTGATAGATGTAGAATGTGATTGAGCGGGTAGAAGGCTTGGATTTAGGGTCGAACGGAGAGGAGGTCAAGCGATGCCGGTGATTCTCCTTCCATGTCGTTGCCGATCGATCGGATTTATTCGGATCTGGAAGAGCTCGTCGGCGGCGGAGAGAGGGGCGGTCGACGGAGGTGTGCGGCGAGGAGGCGGGAGGTTGGAGATGGTGTGCAGCGAGCGAGGATCGACCTCCATAAATGATCCGGCTCAAATTTTTTTCCATATCTGTTTTAATTTGGGGAAGAGGAAGAAATAAAGGCAGGTGTAAAATTGGAAAAAGTGGACACTCACCTAATATTTCAACCCTTTTGTCCTAGGCCTTAAATTTTGGTCATCAAAAGTCCACTTACCAAAATAACCCATAAAAGAATGGTTATTGTTTGATTACTTTCTTTCATTCAAACTAAAAATAGGAAATTGATTTTCTTCAACAGCCTCACCGCCCTCGATGCTCACCGGAGCTCTCGATCTCGCCCAACACCCCGTACTCAGCTCTCAAACAACCCCCCCCCCCCTCCCCCCCCGACTAGCCTAAGCAAAAAGGACCCACGAATCTAACGAGGAAAGAAAGAAAAGATCGGGAGCTCACCGAGGTGGTTCACGATTTTGGAGCTCTCGATCATAGGTCTGGGTATCGTCGGAGGCTCGCAATGGCTCGTCGAACCTGCGTTGGACATAGATAAGCATGAAGGTGAAACTCGAGGATGATTTCGATCGACAGCGGAGGAGAACGGCTTACCGGAACATTGTTTTGCGCTCGAACGGAGGCGATGAAGCCTTGGTGGCGGCTCCGGTGGTTCCTAAGCGGACCTGGATGCTTTTGGACATCGAAGGGGTGGCTCGGCCTGCTGCTCGTTGAGGAAATGCAGAGGTGGAGGCTGTAGGCATCGGTTCTAAGCTCGAGAAAACAGAGGCGCCGTGGAAGCACTGGCGTCGACGATGGGGGTGACGGGAGCATGTGGTGATGGAGATGGTGGCAACGATGGAGGAAGGTGATGGCCCGGGAGTTTTGGCGCGGGTGTGATGGGCGAAGAAGTGATGGAGATGATGAGGAAGAGGGAGAAAGGGGATGAAGATGGAAGGAGGGAGGTGATGAAGTGAGAATGACGATGGCGTGAAGTGGAGGCGAGGTGAAGGTGGGCATGTGAACCGAAGAGGGATGGGTTTGGGTTGCAGGGTATGGGGAAGGAGTGGGTGTGAGATTGAGTGTAGAATAGGTTAAAAGAAGTCAAACAATTACCCGAAAATAATCCCGCATACGCGAATTTCGAATCTCGAAATTAGTTCCCCAATGTTAGCTAGTTTTCCCGAATCTCGCTTTCTCGATCAATTAGATATTTAAAATCGAAAAAGATATCACCATCCGATAATTATTTTAAATTTTCGAGGTCAAAGAACGGAAATTGTTTGTCAAATTTTATATTCCGATTGAAATCCGCTACACAAGCTTTAAATTCAATTTAAATTTATTTTTAATTCTCTTTTTCCAAAAAATTTAGGATTTGAAAATCCGAGCATTTACATCATCCACCTCTAAAAACAAGTCTCGTCCCCGAGACTAAAATTATTTAAAAACAGGGGATGTTGTTTGAAATTGGTGAGTCCACGGATCATGCCATTGATTCCGTAAGCACCTCATAAGTGCCCTTATGAGATCCTTACAATGTCGTTGTCGTGATCATAATATCGTCAATAGATCGTAGCAAGAATGTAATATGGGCCACTACCACATCCTTATTCCGACTTTTCGACCATATCATAACTCAAAAATCATAATAGCGTCACCACTAGGTCTTAGCAAGCAAACTACAGGTGCCCCCATAAAATACTTGTATCCACTTCGTGGGTGTTATAATGAAAACTAGGGTCGCGTTTGTTTTTCTCGAAATTTAAAGTTAGCCCTTTTAAAACATCGTTCAAAATTTCAAGTTCGATGTTAGTCAAAATCATTTCCAACTTCTCAGTTCATCCTACCATCCACCTCCATAAAGCTAATCATATATTCTCTTCCTGGGTTCCAAGTCAGAATCATATTTCAATAATTCAGCTTCTATCATTTCCATCATAAAGGATCGTATATAGATTAGCAATCATATCTCACGTTTAATAACATGACATAAACATGTCAAGGACAGTCGTATACCATAATATACCTAGCATATCATCACATCATCAAGGTTCATCACATCATATCACCAAGGATCTGCATGCAACTACCAAAGTAGAAGCACGCAATCAAATAGATACCACTAACCGATCCTCAATCCAACTAGACGAACTCACCGCGCTCGCGAGGTCAATGAAATATCTACACTCGGCTCGACACATGACGCAAGCAACTCGTCTAGGAAATCCCTATAGCTAGCTCGAATACTCTCCTCAGACTCCCATATGACCTTCTCAGGACTCCTCCCAGACCATTGTACTAGAAGCAAAGGAACCTCCCTGTTCCTAAGCCTCTTGACACGACTGTCAAGAACCCTCACTGGACGCTCTACGGCCTTCTCGGGCTCAATCTCGAGGTCTGAATAGTCAAGGATGTGGCTAGGGTCAGGGACATACTAGCGAAGCTGGGAGACGTGAAAGAAGTCATGGACACCGGCCAAGGATGGGGGGAAAGCTAAGCGATAGGCTACCTCTCCAACTCTATCCAAGATCTCAAACGGGCCAATACCTCATACTCAACTTCCCTTTGATGTCAAACCGTCGAACTCCTCTGGCAGGCGAAACTCAAAGCCACACATGCGAACCCACCTCGAACTCAATCTCCGTCTTCCGCTTATCGGCATACTTCTTGTAATGGCTCGGATTTTTAAATCCTAATTTTTTGGAAAAAGAGAATTAAAAATAAAATTAAATCGGTTTTAAAACTCGTTTAGCGGATTCCGACTGGAATGTAAAATTTGGCGAACAATTTCCGTCATTTTTTCATCGAAAATTAAAAATAATTATCGGATGGTGATATCCTTGTCGATTTTAAAAATCTAATTGATCGAGTAAGCGAGATTCGGGGAAACTAACATCGGAAAACTAATTTCAAGATTCGAAATTCGCATATTCAGGATTTATTTTTGGGTATTGGTTTTGACCAATTTCACACTCAATCATCAACCACTCCATCCTACCTTACCCTGTAGTAGCCCATTCCTTCACCATTCCCCTGCCCTTCTGTCAACGTGAGTTACACCTCACCTCCTCCATTTCACTGCAACTTCATTTCCATCTTTCATTTTCAATCTCCATCACCTTCACTGACTACTCCCTGCCGCTCTCCTGCTCCATTCCATTTTCATTGCCATCACCGCAGCTCACCATCACTATCGTTCCATCAACGTTGCCGAACCCTCGAACCACCGCCGATCACCACCTCTTGCCACCTTTCCATTTATTTCGGACCACAACCAGCGCCGCCAGCATCCACCAAGGTGCCACCAGCAGCCCCGGAGCCACCGTCGCCGTCGACGAGCCACCGAACAACCTCCTTGCTCTGTTTCGCGAAGCCTCGTTCCGGTAAGCCGATCTCCTTCGTTTCTGATCGAAATTGCCTTCGGTCTTCACCAACATACTCACCCACATCTGGTGCAGGTCCGACGAGCCATCGCGAGCCACCGACGAAGCCTAGAACTCCGATCAAGAGCTCCGAAGTCGCGAAAAATCCATCTCGGTGAGCTTCGAATTTATCCTCGTTTCGATTCGTTTTTTTAGTCTTTTTCGATGTCTAGACTAGTCGGGAGTGAGAGAGGATTGAGTGCGGGATGATTGGGCGAGGTCGAGAGCTCCGACAGCTCAAGAGCGAGGCCGAGGGTGCGAGACGAGAGCAGTGGCGAAAGCAGCTGGGCGTGGGAGTGTGAGCGAGGAGGAGGCCGTGAGTCCGAGCACTGGGCAGCTAGTGGGTGAGGCGGAGGAGTTGAGCTCGAGTGCTCCGGTCACCGGCGGGAGCAAGGCCGAGCTGAGCCATGGTGTTCAGGCGGGAACTTCCATTGAAATGAAGAAGAAGCTGATGTTGTGGGCCCCTCCCTTGTTATTTTTATATCATTTAACCGGTTTAGGGTTAATTAGTCGGATTGGTTCGGTTCGGGTTATTCGTATATTTTATTTAACTATTTAACATTAAATAAAATATATTATAATATTAATTATGGATTTAAAAGATAAAATATTATATTGGGGAGATTTCTAAATGGTTGGTTTTATTAAATAAAAATGGTTTGGATTTAAGGGGATTTGGAAATAATTTATAAATGTGTTTAATAAATGGTATTTAAAATATCATATAATACTATTTGGGATTAAAATATATTATTGGGACTTAAAGTTTTATAAAGAAATTGGAAAAGAATTTCAAAGTTGGAAAGTAATCTAAAAAATAAATTTAAAAAGGAATTTAGCGACTATTTTCAAGGGTCGGAATTCTTAACTGTTTAATTCGGATTTGAATCAGTTTTGAAGCTAACTTGGGAATAAGACTGATTCGATGACTAACTAGCATGACGATATGATCGTTTGACTAACGGTATGATATGTGTGACTAATAGCATGATATTGTAGTGATTATTAGAAATGATTAAATGTTCGTATGTAAAGTATGAGTATGAAATAGTAATATGCGAATTTGGATAAGTATGATAGGGAGGTTATATTAAGCTGATGAGTTGGCAACTTATGATGAATGGTATGAGATAAGAGA
This sequence comes from Persicaria maculosa, assembly GCA_963922045.1. Classification (NCBI taxonomy): domain Eukaryota; kingdom Viridiplantae; phylum Streptophyta; class Magnoliopsida; order Caryophyllales; family Polygonaceae; genus Persicaria; species Persicaria maculosa. The sequence continues at coordinate 51,718,227 of OY998251.1, read as the reverse complement.
TGGTTGATCGTGATGAACTGAAAGTGTGGTTGATGCAACCTTGTTAATTATCTGCTTGTATGAATGTGTGATATATGTGTTCAGAGTGGATAGACGTATACTCAGTGTATTATCGTTATGTGCTTAGATGATACTCTGTGATCGTGACTACTGTGTGTTGGATCTTTCTTTTGCTGATCTTCTAGCCAGGTAAGTACCTTCGGGGCTTACTTAGTAATCAGTACCTTCTGCCTGATGTGTCATATAGTATGTAGGTGGTGCATATGCATAAAAGCATGCCATATAGTATCATGCTTAGGACTTCCACTTACGAATGAGCATTCTTACTTTGTATGCGTTTGAGTACAGGACGGCCGTTATCTGTGAGTCGTAGAGTCTGATTGATTTATATATTTATGGTGTGGCACGTCCGAGCGTTCTACCTCGGTTGTGGTATGGGCATGAATGGTTGATTATACCTGGTTCGGCATGACCGTGTGTCCTACCTCGATTGTGGTACTGACATGTATGATGTAGTTGGAGATTTGGGATATGCCACTTGTCATTATATGTGGATCCATTTAATCATTTTCTGCATATATATAAACTATCAGCATGCTTATGTGAGTTAAATTCCAGCACTGTATTAGAGCATCTTTTATTCTAGGTGTAGGCGTATTATATGTCCTCAGCGCGGTCAGATGACCCGCGGGCGGACTCTTGCCCTGACATGGTGGTATTGTTTCAGGTACCCGATCCACTACTTGATTTCGTGCTGATATGATGGGGTCCATTCACAGGGCGGAGAGTAAGTGTATGAACCCTGACATCACCCGATTCATGCTTTTGGGATTTCTTCCTATTATACACTGTTTTGACGTGGCTCTGCCGTGGCAGTGGTTGTAATCGTTTTCAGAACTTATGTCCTTTGAATGATAAAAGGTTTCTCGCATTGTAAACTTAGGAAAGGTACAGGGGTTTACCCCGGGGGCTCCAACGGCCCTTCCGAATTTGGGTGCGAAATCCTGCTTTAAACTACAACCTTTCGGTTTTGAACCTTCAACCTGTACCCGGGGCGCAAGATCCCAACAAGGGGTTTCATCACTCAAAACGTAACTCGGGAATCATAATCCCGTGCCGTTACACTTCTTCTGGCGATCTTGGGCGACTTTCATCTGCTCACAGATGCCGTCCCTCGAAGAACGACATATATCGTCTCTATGCTGACCTTTATGTGTGTGTGTGTGTGTGTGTGTGTGTACGTGTGTGTGTGTGTGTGTGTGTGTGTGTATGCAATTGGGCCCGAGGGCGATCCTCCTCGAAGATGATCATATTAATCGTTGAGTGCTTCTGTGATGAGTGTTTAAATTAATCGTTCATGTAGCAATCATGGTCGATACTAGACGCAGTTCAGGTGGGTGTGGGGGTAGAGCACGTCGTGGCCGGAGACGCCCCCGTCGGATTACGGTTGAGAGCGTAGAGGAGCGCGTTGCTGACAATCACGCTGAGGAGCGAGCTTCGCCTCCGCCGGCTGACGACCAGATTCTGATTTCCACAGAGACTAGGCTTGGACAGCTAGAGATGACGCTTCACGACATTCTGAGCGAGTTACGAGGAGAAGCCCAATCTACAGCACCGACGCCCGAGGTTCCTGTTCAGCCAGCTAAGGTCGTAGCCGATGCGCGCCCTGAAAAGCGCGTCGACTGGGTCAAGGCGCTAGTTCAGTGCTGTCCTCCGGTTTTTACTAGAGAGGTTGGGGGGATATTGAGAGATGTATCCGTCAGATGGATGGGTTATTCGACCACGTTGCTGTCCCCGCTTCCGAGAGACAGAGACTTGCTGCAGGCCGTCTGCAGGGAGATGCTTTTGACTGCTGGTCTTTATTTAAGATAGACATGGTTGAGTGGACCTACGAGGAGTTTAGGGATCTGATGCTGGGAGAGTACCGCCCCCCTGGGATTCAGATAGCCCGAGAGGTATCCTTTATGCGAGGCTACTACGACCGACCAGCTCCTATCTCTACCATCGTTCGCCAGTTCAAGAAGAAACTGGTCTACTGTGCTCACTTGTTCCCTTCCGATGAGAGCCGGATTCGCCTGTTATCGATGACACTACCGCCTCCAGTACTTCTGCATGCCTCCAGCTAGGGAGCTGTCAACTTTGATCGATTCCTAGAGGTCATCCTCCGGTACGACCAGCAGCGGATCTTGTCTGAGACTGCATACACCACTTCTCGCCCTGAGCCGAAGAGAGCGAGACTAGCGGATGCTCGCGGAGATGACAGATCTTGGAGAGAAGGCTATGGAGAAGATGCGCGAGTGAGGAGTATCACTTTCCATGGATGCTTCAAAGGGGCCATGTTCTACAACACTGCCCTAGGAAGGGTACGCTATGTTTCACCTGCCACACCATGGGCCAGAGGTCCAGGCATTGCCCCCAATTCAGCGGGACCCCGTTTGCACCAACTTTGAGACTTTCCGAGGCACCTTGTCCCTCGCTTTTGATCCATCCCCATGGACAAAGGAGAGAGGATACTACCAGAGGTAGAGAAGACAGAGGGCCACTTGGGACCGGATATGAGTGAGGTCAGGTTTCTGGAGACCGTGACATTGATCTGTCCCACCGCCCCGAGAATTCTAGATGAGAGCTGATGACTGTACTGCCCCTACTTCCGCAGGTACTATACACTTCCATGATGAGTGCTTGTCTATTTTGTTGACAATGGTGCTACTCACTACTTCATAGCAGAGGTGTACGATGACTGATATGCAAAACCGGTGGCAAGGGATTGTGTAACTAACTTGTTTCTATGATGGTGTGCCTCAATGCTTGATGTACTGAGTTCTTGGTAAATAGATTATGGGTTATATATGGTAGTGCTTTCTTCTTAAGCTTGATTCGTGAGATTCTTCTGTGAGACGAGTCGAAAAGTGGCAGGTGGATTGAGGTCTTTGGATTGGGTCTTTGGTTGTGTGAGATGAGGTGCAGGAATGATGCGTTAGTTTGAGTAGAGCCGAGTGAGTTGGGATGTGTTGAAGATAGTGGTCTGTGATTATAGATGAGCTTCCAGGTAGGTCTTAGGTGGGGAGAGGGGCTAGTATGTCGAGATTTTGAGAGAGATGTCCTAGCTAGAAGTGTTGGTAGGTAGTGGGTCCGCGGTGTGAGCGTTTAGGATAGGAGGTTAGCGGTTGAGGTCTAGGCTGGTTCCATGAGGGTGACCTTAAAAGTGGGTGTGAGTATAGGCAGTGAGTGTAGTTGTAGAGGTGGATGAGAGAGCTAGGAGTGGATCGGGAGGATTGTTGAGGGGAAGTGATGTGAGGCGGGTTAGTATGCCCAGGGGATGAGTAGGTAAAATCAGTGGTTGGTCTTTGATGATAGGCGCTGGTGATGAGGGTCTTGGAAATTCGTGGTTGGGAGTAGCACGAGATGGACTTATGCGTAAGAGTTGGTCGAGAGTGACAGGTGTGAGATGACTAGTATGAGTTGGATTCTTAGAGGTGGATGGTTAGTGAGATTGGTTAGTGGTATCTCTTTGATTTCGTGCTTATGCTTGGTAGTTGTGTGCAGATCCTTGGTGATATGATGTGATGAACCTCGTTGATATGATGATGTGCTAGATATGTTATGGTATGCTACCATCCTTGATGTGTTATGTCCTATTATAAACGTGAGATATCATTGCTTATCTATATACGATGAATGATGATAGAAATGATAGAAGCTGAATTATTGAAATTTGATTCTGACTTTAAACCTAAGAAGAGAATATGGGATTAGCTCTTACAGGTGGATGGAAGGATAAACTAAGAAGTTTGAAATGATTTTGACAAACGTCGAACTTTAAATTTTGAATGGTGTTTTTAAAGAGACTAACTTGGATTTTAAGAAACTAGCACGACTCGAGTTTTCGTTATAACGCCCCACGAAGTGGATACAAGTATTTGAGTTATGATATGACCGAGAAGTCGGAGTGAGGATGTGGTAGGGGCCCATATTACATTCTTGTTACGATCTATTGGCGATGTTATGATCGCGACAACGGTATTGTGACGATCTCATAGGGGCACTTATGAGGTACTTACGGGATCAATGGCATGATCCTTGGACTCACCGATTTCATACTTCATCCCCTGCTTTTAAATGGTTTTAGTCTTGGGGACGAGACTTGTTTTTAGAGGTGGATGATGTAAAGGCTCAAATTTTTAAATCCTAATTTTTTGGAAAAAGAGACTTAAAAATGAAATTAAATCGGTTTTAAAACTCGTTTAGCGGATTCCGACCGGAATGTAAAATTTGGCGAATAATTTCCGTCATTTTTCCCTCGAAAATTCAAAATAATTATCGGATTGTGATATCCTTGTCGATTTTAAAAATCTAATTGATTGAGTAAGCGAGATTCGGGGAAACTAACATCGGAATACTAATTTCGGAATTCGAAATTCACGTATTCAGGATTTATTTTCGAGTATTGATTTTGACCAATTCCACACTCAATCCTCAGCCACTCCATCTTACCTTACCCTGCAATAGCCCATTCATTCACCATTCCCCTGCCCTTCTGTCAATGTGAGTTGCACCTCACCTCCTCCATTTCACTTCAACTTCATTTCCATCTTTCATTTTCAATCTCCATCACCTTCACTGACTACTCCCTTCCGCTCTCCTGCTCCATTCCATTTTCATTGCCATCACCGCAGCTCACCATCACTATCGTTCATTCACCGTTGCCGCACCCTCGAACCACCACCGATCACCACCTCTAGCCGCCATTCCATTGTTGTCGGACCACCACCAGCACCGCCAGCATCCACCAAGGCGCCACCAGCAGCCCCGGAGCCACCAGCGCCGTTGACGAGCCACCGAACAACCTCCTTGCTCTGTTTCACGAAGCCTCATTAGGGTAAGCCGTTCTCCTTCGTTTCTGATCGAAATTGCCTTCGGTCTTCACCAACACACTCACCCACATCCGATGCAGGTCCGACGAGCCATCGAGAGCCATCGACAAAGCCCAGGACTCCGATCGAGAGCTCCGAAGTCGCGAAAAATCCATCTCGGTGAGCTTCGAATTTATCCTCGTTTCGATTCGTTTTTTTAGTCTTTTTCGATGTCTAGACTAGTCGGGAGTGAGAGAGGGTTGAGTGCAGGATGATTGGGCGAGGTCGAGAGCTCCGACAGCTTGAGAGCGAGGCCAAGGGTGCGAGACGAGAGCAGAGGCGAGCGCAGCGAGGCCGAGCAGTGGCGGGAGCAGCTAGGCGTGGGAGTGTGACCGAGGAGGAAGTCGTGAGTCCGAGCACTGGGAAGCTAGCGGGTGAGGAGGAGGAGCTGAGCTCGAGAGCTCCGGTCACCGGCGGGAGCGAGGCCGAGCTGAGCCATGGTGTTCAGGCGGGAACTTCCATTGAAATGAAGAAGCAGCTGATGTTGTGGGTCCCTCCCTTGTTATTTTTATACTCCATCTGTTTCCATTTAACTGACGTTTTGAGGTTAATTGAGTTAGTAAAATTAATTGACGTTCTTTCTCTTTTTAATTGTATAGAGTCCCACTAATACCCTAATCCCATTTAAATTTAAATTTGGGCTCCAAAATGTGAGTTGTTTATCATTGTAAAAGTGGGAAAGCTGGAAGGTAAAGGGTCACTTCCTTGATGTAGTCGGTGCAAGCCTTCCACATGTACAATTCCTTAATTAGTGTGTAATATTCCAAAGTGTCAATTAATTAGAAATGGAGGGAGTATCATTTAACCGGTTTGGGGTTAACTAGCCGGATTGGTTCGGTTCGGATTATTCGTATATTTTATTTAACTGTTTAACGGTAAATAAAATATATTATAATATTAATTGCGGATTTAAAAGATAAAATATTATATTAGGAAGATTCCTAAATGGTTGGTTTTATTAAATAAAAATGGTTTGGATTTAAGGAGATTTGGAAATAATTTATAAAAGTGTTTAATAAATGGTATTTAAAATATCATATAATACTATTTGGGATTAAAATATATTATTGGGACTTAATGATTTATAAAGAAATTGGAAAAGATTTTCAAAGTTGGAAAGTAATCTAATAAATAAAATTAAAAAGGAATTTAGCGAGTATTTTCAAGGGTCGGAATTCTTAACTGTTTAATTCGGATTTGAAACAGTTTTGAAACTAACTTGGGAATAAGACTGATTCGATGACTAAATAGCATGACGATATGATCGTTTGACTAACGGTACGATATGTGTGACTAATAGCATGATATTGTAGTGATTATTAGAGATGATTAAATGTTCGTATTTATAATGATAATGATATATATCCTTATGGAAAGTATGAGTATGAAATATTAACATGCGAATTTGCATTGACTAAGTATGATAGGGAGGTTATATTAAGTTGATGAGTTGGCAAGTTATGATGAATGGTATGAGATAAGAGATGGTTGATCGTGATGAACTGAAAGTGTGGTTGATGCGAGCTTGTTAATTATCTGCTTGTATGAATGTGTGATATATGTGTTCAGAGTGGCTAGAGACGTATACTCAGTATATTATTTATGATCGTGGCTACTGTGTGTTGGATCCTTCTTTTGCTGATCTTCTAGCTAGGTAAGTACCTCCGGGGCTTACTCAGTAACCAGTACCTCCTGCCTGATGTGTCATATAGTATGTAGGTGGTGAATATGCATAAAAGCATGCCATGTAGTATCATGCTTAGGACTTGCACTTACGAATGAGCATTCTTATTCTGTATGCGTTTGAGTACAGAACGACCGTTATCTGTGAGTCGTAGAGTTTTTGCTAGGGTCATAGGACAACCCAGCATCATCGGGTTTTCCTGTTAGAGTCTGATTGATTTATATATTTATGGTGCGGCACGACTGAGCGTCCTACCTCTGCTGTGATATAGGCATGAATGGTTGATTATACCTGGTTCGGCATGACCGTGCGTCCTACCTCGGTTGTGGTATGGACATGTATGATGTAGTTGGAGATCTGGGATATGCCACTTGGCATTATATATGGATCCATTTAATCATTTTCTACATATATATAAACTATCAACATGCTTGTGTGAGTTAAATTCCAGCAATGCATTAGAGCATCCTTTTTCTAGGTATAGGCGTATTATATGTCCTCAGCGCGATCAGAGGACCCAAGGGCGGACTCTTGGCCTGACTTGGTGGTATACTTTTAGGTACCTGATCCACTACTTGATTTCGTGCTGATATGACGGGATCCATTCACATGGCGGAGAGTGACTGTATGAACCCTGACTTCACCAGATTCATGCTTTTGGGATTCCTTCCAATTATACTCTGTTTTGACCCGGCTCTGCCGTGGCACTGGTTGTATCGTTTTCAGAACTTATGTCCTTTGCATGATAAAAGGTTTCGCGCGTTGTAGACTTAGGACAGGTACAAGGGTTTATCCCGGGGTCTTCAACGGGCCTTCCGGATTTGGGTGCAAAATTGATGTTGCTAAATTCAACCCCGCAAGAATACGGTGTCGATTGTAGTATTCAAGTATCGTACCACAAGGACTGGTGGAGTGTCAATTATTATCTTTAAACCAGTTTGACCAAGCCCAAAAGTAGCAGACAATTTAAGAGAAATTGTGATTGAAAGTGACAGATAACAATAGAATGATGAGAAATATATATGTGAGAGATATTCCAGGGCTAGGGATTCCGCGAACGATGCATCCTCAATAGAATAAAACGTAGTCTCACCCGAATCATTTCCAATTCTATGTGAAGGTAGGTTATCTAATGTAATTGCAAATCTCCTTTCGGTCTCAATGCAAATGTGTCTGAATTGGATAACAATCTCCTTTCGGTCTCATGCAACCAATTCAGACCCCTTGAGCTCTTAGAATCTAGGTGATAATCATATCAATATCTCCTTTCGGTCTCAATCAATATCAATACAACCTGAGATTTCTACGACAACCTATTGATCCTCAAAAAGCTTAATTCACTTTCGCACAATTAAACTTTAGGTTTAATCCTATAGTTCTGATGGATCAGATCACCTTTCGGTCTCAATTCACCATCTAAATTCCAACTTAGGGTTATCTTCTTTCGATCTCAAACCCTAAATCAGGTCTAATCAATTCACATCGATTAGATTAAGTACAATAGGATTAAATCACAATTCAAATGAGAAATCATTCGGGCGATATGAAGAGCAAGTCTATTTCTGCATCGTCGGGATTATCCCTAACCCTAGAACAAGGAGAACTAGCCTAGCATGGAGATTTTCATATTCAATTCAATTAGACTAAGCATAGAAATCAAAGACAAACAAGAGATAAGAGTAAAAGTACCAATTCTGAATTGAAACGACTCGAATCTCCGCTTAGGGTTCTCACAAGTTCTTCAAAGCACTCAACAATGTCAGATTTTTCGGCCCCTTGGTTCTCTCAAAAACGTCCCTTAAATACCCCCTCCATAAAAATAAATTAAAAACGGAAGAAAAACGATTCAGGGGACGACACTCGGGCATAACACATCTCGAGTGTCAAAGGCACTCGGCCGAGTGTTTGGTTCTGTAAAGTACTGGAGGCCACTCGAGACCATAACTGCCCGAGTGTATAGGGCACTCGGCCGAGTGGGTATTATTTCTCGCTTTTGAGGGCCACTCGAGCATACAACTACTCGAGTTCACCAAACACTCGACCGAGTGTCTGGGCTTCCTTACTTCTTTGTCTTTTGCCGAGCTCGTCACGATTCCGGTGCTCCACATCCTTGATTCCGTCCCTCCTAGTGCATCTTTGACGCCTTCCGAGTGCACCGAAAAGCCTCGAAGCTTGTCATTCTCCATTAGCTCTCTCAATGACACCAAAACCACTCAAAAGCACCTGAAATCATAACAAAAGAGCGGTAGACACCGATTCCACCAAACTAAACCAAAAAGGGCCAAATATCTATATAATACTTAACTCAAAGGCCCTAAACCCGATGCAAACATGCCCTATATTCATCGCTAAATAGATGCTATCAAAATCCCCCATACTTAACCTTGCTTGTCCCCAAGCAAGACTAAGACAATAATCACAAAATAGCATCTACTATTCCAAAATATTCGATGAATGCCGTCCTAGCATGTCATAGCCAACAACCAAGCTTGACTAGCTCTTCTAATCTCAACCTCAAAACTCATCATCCACAAAGGTTGAACAATCTCAGAAATCTCCAACGCTTGGAATTGCGCACACAAAGAAATCATGAGGACTTTATAAGGTTATGATGGGTCTAAGACAGAAACAGTTAGGTATGGAAAAATTTAGGTCATTTGGTGCTAAAATCCGGGAAAAAGGATCATGCGAGAACAACCAGAAGAAACACCAACTTCAAAGAATCAAATTCATACCAATCCATCAAACAAGCTCCATCACAACAACTTTTTCATCTTAACTTTTGTCAACCACACCAAAAATTCTGTTTTTTCTTTCTTTTTCTTCTTTTTTTTTTTCAAGATTTTTTCTTCACTCTCTAGTCTCGACACCGTTTTACGCGAAAATAAACATTTGTGATGAATGCACCCGGTTACTAAGTGTCTTGACAATCTCACTTTGCACTTTTTCCTCCTTGTGTGAATTTTATTCTCCACAAGCAGGATCGGTTACTAACCGTATTTTTTCTTTCTTGACTTTTGCACAAGAGTGAATTTTATCCTCCTCTTATCCCAAGACTTTTTCTCTTTTTCTTTTCTTTTCTTTTTTTTTTCAATTACAATCAAGAGAAATCATCTCATACTTGAAGCACATCCACACAACAAAACACACTATCATGACCCAAAATCCCGGATTGGGTAAAGGCAACTAGCGGGCTATGAAAATCTTGTGGAGCTACCAAAGAAACAAGCTTCTAAGGCTCAGAAGGCTTCAAGCAGATGGTCAAATGTAAGGGAGGTAAAGATAAATGGGCTGACAAACTGCCTCAATCATATTTCAATTTGTGCACATAAACCCAATAATGTGGTGACAAGCTTGAGTATCCAAGAATGAGGCGAGATATACACATAATCGAGCAAGAGGATATACATGTTATCTAGTCAAACAAGGCAGCAGCTCAATGCTCAAGCAATCATCAAGTATTCCAACCACCACAACATTCCAGAATCAGATCAAAAGAACCAAGACTCATAACCCATGATAAAAAAATATATACATGACACAAGATATACACATGATAAATACGATAATAATAAAAGTGCAGACTCTAAATAGAAAGGAAAAACAAAAGGAAAAAGACACAAATAGTACACCAAATGTGAAGTTCACCCCCACCCCATACTTAAATGAAACATTGTCCTCAATGAGACCACAAAAAGTAAAATGAGACAGGGTACTCACAATTTGGTGATTAGCGCGGAGGGCAAGTGTCTAGAAAGTATCCGACTCGCCCTCAACCGAGTCATCTGAGTCGTTCTGCTCTTCCTCCTCTTCCTCTTCAGAGTCCTCTTGATGCTCCTCTTCTTGTCGAGACTGCAAGTAGTGTAGTCGGGTGTCGATAGCATCAAAGCGCCTATCGAAGTAAGATCGCAGCTGGCCGAATTGGTAATCGAAATAAGCTCTATCGCTGGTAAACTGAGGAGGCTCGCTCGGCGCAGCGTCCATGTAATCAGCACCATTGGGGGCACGAGAGGTCCTAGAGGGCCCAGCAACATCAGAAGGCTGCGCAGCTGCAGCACCGTAGAGAGTATCCAAGTGGGCTGAAATCCCGTCATACCAGTTGTGTGCATTCTGGACCGTCAGGTGCGGTGGAAGGGGGAGCGGTAAATGGCGCTTCGTCGTAGACCTATCCTTGCAGAAGGCGTGCTCCCCGTTGAACACAAGAATCTGACAACGCTCTAGCTCCTCATGAGACCACTCGATCTGAGGGGTGATCTGCTGATAGATGGAGATGTCGATATTGACGGCACCAGCAAGCATGGAAACCATTGCCCCAATGGAGATAGCGGATGAACCTCTCGCCTCCTTCTCCCACCGCGTCGCCATTATATGCCCCAGATTGACAGGTCGGTCGCTGAGGGCGGCATACAAGGTTCGCAACTCAAGTGCCCCCAAGCACCCTTGACTTCCCTCTCGAGCAAAGACTGTACTCACGAGGAAGCGGTGGAACAAGCTGATAGCCGGATGTAAACAAGAAGAACTCTTAACCCATCGGCACGATAGCCAGATTCGTGCGTTAGCTGATACCAGAAGCGGTCCCTCTCTCCCTGCCCCAAAGTACACGTCTCACCGGTGTTAGGGATGCCGAAGACAGTGCAGAATTGCTCCAAGGTGAGTGTGTGATTCTTATTCCCCAACCGGAATGTCACCTTGTCCGTGTTGTACTTGAATGTGCACACCAACTCCCTAATCAGCTGAGGGCAGGAAGGCAACCGACAATCCCAAATAGCTCGAAGAGAGAGCTTGTTGACAAGAAAATTCATATCCTCTAGTAGACCCAAACTCTCCAGGACTCTAGTGTTCATGAACTGAGTTGAGCGCACATCTCTTTTCTGCACTTTGGCATAAAGCTTCCTCTGCTCGGATATGGTCAAACGGATGGGTGGTGGGTCTCCCATTGAAAGTACCTATAGCAGAGCAAACAAACCATCAACCACATTACACAAGTAGCAACACCAAGGGGTGAACAACTAGGTATAAACAAGCACACACTATCACCCCATACTTAGAACACTTGCATCAACATATATATGGTCAAATAAGGGTCCATGCACAAAGCTCCAACAAATAGACACCCCCAATTCCAATAAGAAATTATCAATTTATGCACACTTACCCCATAATAAGAATTTCAAGTAAACCATGGGTACAAAATCACCCTAACAACACCCTCAAGCTCAATAAAATTCAAGCAAGCCACAAGATTTATTGGAATGCACACAAGACTTGGAAAATTTCAACAACACATTCATCTCCTCCAACAATCAAATGTAACCACATTCATCAAAATTTCCTCAAAAATTCAACCACATTTTCTCATTAACCATTAATAAACAAACTCAAGAGATGTACAAGCACAAATTCACTAATAAACTCATCCAATCCTCAAAACCCTATTTTTCCCCCAACTCAATCTCCACAAACCCTAACAATTTCAATTCCTCAAAACAACCACTCAAACCTCAAATTAGTTGAAGAAGTAACCGAATCTGAGCAAAATAGATTAGAAGAGGAGGAGACTTACCAAGTTCTTGAAGGAAAAGAGGGGAAAAAACACTAGCAATGGAAGAAAGAGGAGAAAAAGAAACGAGGCGGGCTGCTGTTGCTGGGGACGAGGGCGGCGGCTGGTGGCGGCAGGTGCGCTGCTGGACACGAGGGCGGCGGCTGGTGGCACCTGTGGTGGCGCAGGTGGTGGCGCAGGCGAGAGTGAGAGAACGAGAGGCGATGAGGGGCCGAGTAATCTCACAGCAGCCGAGTGAGATAGAGAGGAGAAGGAAAGAGAAACGCGAGAAAAGAAAAAAAACAATACAAATTAAAACTGATATTTTTTTTTTTAATTCTGGCAGGTACCACTCGACCGAGTGGAATAACCACTCGACCGAGTGGCGGTCTTCCTTCGGAAATACCACTCGGGCCTTTTTTTTTTTTTTTTTTAACAGCAGAAAAAGAGAAGAAATACCTCGGGTTGCCTCCCGAGAAGCGCTGGTTTATGGTCTGAAGCCGACCTTCCATTCCTTTCAAGCAATCGGATCAAGAAGGTCAATGGAAACTACCTTCTCAATCGGATGACCGACGAAGTACTTCTTCAACCTTTGCCCATTAACTTTGAACTCACCGGTCTCTTCACTCCATACATCGACCGCTCCAAGAGGGTATATCTTCTTCACCTCAAATGGACCTCCCCACTTAGATTTTAGCTTGCCAGGAAAAAGCTTCAATCTAGAGTTATAAAGCAACACAAGATCACCAATCTTGAAAGTCTTGGGGATGATATGCCTGTCATGCCATTTCTTGGTTCTCTCCTTGTAAATCTTGGCGTTCTCATATGCATCTAGCCTCAATTCCTCAAGCTCCTGAAGTTGCATATTCCTCTTCTCACCGGCCTCCTTCATATCAAAATTGAACAACTTGATTGCCCAATAGGCCTTGTGTTCAAGCTCCACGGGAAGATGACAAGACTTCCCATATACTAGTCTGTAGGGCGTAGTACCTATGGGAGTCTTGTACGCCGTTCTATAGGCCCAAAGTGCATCGTCTAGCTTCATTGCCCAATCCTTGCGAGATCGGGACACGGTCTTTTCCAAGATGCTCTTAATCTGCCTATTAGACACCTCAACCTGACCACTAGTCTGCGGATGGTATGGTGTCGCCACCTTATGGGTCACCCCATACTTGCTCAAAAGTGCCTTAAAATTCTTCTCAATAAAATGGGAACCCCCATCACTAATGACAACTCGCGGAGTACCAAATCTAGGGAAGATTACCTTGTTGAAGAATCTAGAGACCACTCTTGAGTCATTCGTTGGAGACGCAATGGCTTCCACCCACTTTGAAACGTAATCTACCGCCACCAAGATGTACTTGTTATTGCAGGATGGAGGGAAGGGACCCATGAAGTCGATTCCCCATACATCAAAAATCTCCACCTCTTGTATGGTGTTCAATGGCATCTCGTTCCTTCTAGAAATGTTTCCTGTTCTCTGACAAGCATCACAAGAAATAATGAAACGGTGAACATCTTTGAACAAAGAAGGCCAGAAAAATCCAGATTGTAGTATCTTGGTGGTGGTTTTTGAAGAGCTCATATGACCACCACAAGGGATAGAATGGCAGTGGTGTATGACACTCTCCACCTCCTCTTCTGGAATGCAACGCCGGTAGACTCCATCACCGCACCTTTTGAAAAGAAAAGGCTCATTCCAGAAATAATGTCTCACATCTGACATGAACTTCTTCTTCTGCTGAAATGATAAACCACTAGGCAACTCATGACAAACAATATAGTTCACGAAGTCAGCATACCATGGTACCTCAGAAGTGGCTATATTCAAGATCTCAGCAGTGATCCTGAGTAGATGCTCATCGGGGAAAGAATCATTGATGGAAGGCTCAGTAGTAGTGTGCTCTAACTGCTCTGGCGGTAGCCTAGATAAATGATCAGCAACCAGATTCTCAGTCCCTTTCTTGTCCTTGATCTCCAAGTCGAACTCTTGGAGGAGGAGGATCCATCGAATGAGACGAGGTTTAGCATCCTTCTTATGCAGCAAGTACCTGATCGCAGCATGATCAGTATACACAATAACTTTGGCACCTACAAAATATGACCGAAACTTTTCGAAAGCAAAGACGACAGCAAGCAACTCTTTTTCGGTGGTAGCATAGTTCCTCTGAGCTTCATCCAAAGTCCTGCTAGCATAATAGATTGCATGAAGCTTGTTGTCTTTCTTTTGGCCGAGAACAGCCCCAACTGCATGATCGCTGGCATCACACATGATCTCAAAAGGGAGATCCCAGTCAGGCGATTGCATTATGGGGGCTGAAATCAATGACTGCTTCAACCTGCAAAAAGACTCATGGCACTCTAGAGAGAAGTTAAACGCAACATCCTTTAGGAGTAAATTGGTAAGAGGTTTGGCAATCTTTGAAAAATCTTTAATAAACCTCCTATAAAACCCAGCATGACCCAAAAAACTCCTAACTCCCTTAACCGATGTAGGAGGTGGCAATTTCTCAATCAAGTCTATCTTAGCCTTATCCACCTCGATACCTCGATTTGACACTAGATGGCCTAAGACAATCCCTTCCTTCACCATGAAATGACATTTCTCCCAATTTAAAACCAAGTTGACCTCTTCACAACGCTGCAAAACTCGAGATAAGTTAGACAAGCAGTTATCGAAAGAAGATCCATACACAGAAAAGTCATCCATGAAAACTTCCATTATGTCCTCTATGAAATCAGAAAAAATGGCCATCATACAGCGCTGAAAAGTGGCAGGGGCATTACACAAGCCAAAAGGCATCCTCCTATAAGCGAAGGTGCCATAAGGGCACGTGAAAGTAGTCTTTTCCTGGTCATCCGGATGGATGGGAATCTGAAAGAAACCACTGTAACCATCCAAATAACAGTAATAAGAATGCCTAGCTAATCTTTCAAGCATCTGATCGATGAAGGGGAGGGGAAAGTGGTCCTTTCGGGTTGCAGCATTTAACTTCCGATAATCTATGCACATCCTCCACCCTGTGACAGTCCTAGTGGGAATTAATTCATTATTTTCATTCTTTACAACTGTCATCCCACCTTTCTTAGGGACCACATGCACAGGACTCACCCAATTACTGTCAGAAATAGGAAAAATAATGCCTGCATCTAACAATTTTAGCACTTCTTTTCTCACAACCTCTTTCAAGTTTGGGTTAAGTCTTCTTTGATGCTCTATGGAGGGTTTATGATCATCTTCCATTAAAATTCTGTGCATACACATTGAGGGACTAATCCCCTTCAAATCATCAATTGAGTATCCTATGGCCTTTCTATGCAATCTAAGCTCATGCAACAACTTCTCAGTTTCATCAGGATTCAGAGTAGCACTCACAATCACAGGATAAGTAGCATCAGGGCCTAAAAACTCATACCTCAATGTGGATGGAAGTGGCTTCAACTCCACTTTTGGTGCTCCTTTAGCTTCGCCCTTAGAGTCTCCGTCATCTTCCTTCAAGACCTCAAACACCACTTCAGGATCTTCCTTAGCAACTTCTAAATCCTGAACTACAGCAGCAAGTAGTTCATCTTCATCGCCTTCAGTCACACTTTCAATCAAACAAAGCTCCAGAGGGTCTTGAACGACCACCACCTTCATATCAACCTGAGTTCCTTCATCTACCACATCAATCCTGTGACACTCATCCTCAAAAGCAGGTTGTTTAATAGCATTAGAAAAATTAAACTCAAGTTTTTCATCTCCCACAGTGAAGGTAAGAACAACGTTCTTGACATCTATATTGGTACCTGCAGTAGCTAGGAAGGGCCTTCCTAGTATAATAGGTACAGGACAATTTGCTTCAATATCAAGAACTATAAAGTCTACTGGGATGAAAAACTTACCAACCTGAATAGGAATGTCTTCCAGTATACCTGATGGATGTCTAACTGACCTATCAGCCATGCAGAGCGTCATCCGGACTGGTCTGGGGTCTCCCAATCCTAGCTTCTTGCAGATGGAAAGGGGAATGATACTCACGCTAGCCCCCAAATCGCAAAGGGCAAAGTAGGTGAAGTTTCCCATGGTGATAGGGACACAGAACCTCCCAGGATCTTCAAGCTTAGGAGGGAGCTTGTTCTGAATGAGAGCGCTGCACTCCCGATTCAACGAGATAGTCTGACACTCTTCAAGCTTCCTCTTGTTTGACAAGATCTCCTTCAGAAACTTTACATAGGATGGCATTTGAGATAGAGCATCAGTGAAAGGAATGTTGATGTAAAGCTTCTTCAGCACCTCCAAAAATTTCCCATACTGCTTTTCGATTTGGGCCTGAGCCTTTCTCTGTGGAAAAGGAAGGGGTAGCTTGTAAGCGGGAGGCGGAACATATACAGATTGTTTCTCTGGCTCAGGAGCCTTTTCCTTCTCAGTTTCAACATTCTCCTCAGCTTCTCTTTGCTCTGCAGGCTTCAACTCTTCTAGTTGCTTTCCATTCCTTAGGGACACAGTAGAAATCTGTCCCTTAGGATTATCTTCGGTACGCCCTGGAAATTGACCATTCTGTCTAGGGGCATTGTTGGCCTATTGAGCTACCTGTGTCTCAAGCATCTTTTGGCTTTTACTAAGGTTCTGTACTTCGCCAGCCAAATTCTGAACGGTGCCCATAAGTTTTTCCATCATCAACTCCATTTTATCCTTCTGAGGTTGGCCTTTCGGTGGGAATCCAGGTGGTGGCGATTCTGCAGCTTGCTTATTAGCATATGAAAATCCGGGGTGATCCCTCGCTCGAGGGTTGTAATTATTGAAGTTCCTGTTATAGCCCTGACCCCTGTTAAAATTCCCCATGTAATTTGCTTCCTCCTCCTGACTGCTGATATCTTGAGAGGCATAAATCTGACAGCCAGAAATGGTGTGATCTTGAGCTCCACAAAACTGACAAGGCACTGGTCTGGTGTTTGTAGTAGCACTCACTTCTTTGACAGACAAAGACTTCTCCAATGCTGAGCTCAGACGTTTGATTTCAGAAGCCAATGCATCATATCTAGCATCCTTGAAGGTTTCAGCTCCCACTTCGTAGATCCCTGAACCTCTTTTGGCATTAGAAAGAGCCCTGGGTTGTGAGTACTTCCCACATCGCTTAGCGGTCTTTTCGATGAACGCCCAAGCATCTTCAGCTCCCATTTCCAAAAATTCCCCTCCAGATGAGGAGTTGATAAGCACCCTAGTGTTGTCACTGACAGCTTTGTAGAAAATTTCTAACAGATTCAGCTTCGGTATCCCGTGGTGCGGACACTCAAACAAAAGGTCTTTGAATCTCTCCCATGACTCATGTATGTTCTCCCCATCACTAACCATGAAAGAATTTATCTTCCGCCTCATCTCATCAGTCTTGGATGGCAGGAAGAACTGATTCAGAAACTCAGATGACAATTCCTCCCAAGTAGTAATGGTGCCAGCAGGGATAGAGTTGTACCAGTGTCTAGCTTTTCCAGCAAGTGAGAAGGAGAATGATCGCATTAAGAACTCTTCAGGGGTGACACCTTGAACCTTCACAGTATCCATCAATTCCTTGAATGTGGATATGTGCTGATGGGGGCTCTCAACAGTGCAGGCTCTCAACAGGTGTTAATGTAGGAAGAACTACACCCGGCTGAGGTAGGTACTGAGCCGGATCCATACGCTCTCCTAGAGTTTGCGGCCCTTGGGGTTGTGGTAGTGGATTCGCCACAATTTGTCGATTAGCAAGCTCTTGTCGCAGGGCAGCATTCTCTAGATCTCTCTGAGCCATCAGTCACTCGAGTTCAGCTAAACGATTAGCGTTGTCACCCATTGTTTGATTTCTAGCAGTGCGTTGTTCAGCTCTTCTTCTACGAAAGGTGCGTTCAGGTTCAGGATCAAAAGGGAATAGATCACTAGAGCTTTCAGTTTTTCGCATTCAGAGCAAAGCACAACCTGAAACCAACGACAAAAGGAAACAAATCAAAGCAGAAACAAGGACTTAGCAAACCAGTTGTCAGGAAACGATTGATACTAGCACCAGTCCCCGGCAACGGCGCCAAAAACTTGATGTTGCTAAATCCAACCCCGCAAGAATACGGTGTCGATTGTAGTATTCAAGTATCGTACCACAAGGACGGGTGGAGTGTCAATTATTATCTTTAAACCAGTTTGACCAAGCCCAAAAGTAGCAGACAATTTAAGAGAAATTGTAATTGAAAGTGACAGATAACAATAGAATGATGAGAAATATATATGTGAGAGACATTCCAGGGCTAGGGATTCCGCGAACGATGCATCCTCAATAGAATAAAATGTAGTCTCACCCGAATCATTTCCAATTCTATGTGAAGGTAGGTTATCTAATGTAATTGCAAATCTCCTTTCGGTCTCAATGCAAATGTGTCTGAATTGGATAACAATCTCCTTTCGGTCTCATGCAACCAATTCAGACCCCTTGAGCTCTTAGAATCTAGGTGATAATCATATCAATATCTCCTTTCGGTCTCAATCAATATCAATACAACCTGAGATTTCTACGACAACCTATTGATCCTCAAAAAGCTTAATTCACTTTCGCACAATTAAACTTTAGGTTTAATCCTATAGTTCTGATGGATCGGATCACCTTTCGGTCTCAATTCACCATCTAAATTCCAACTTAGGGTTATCTTCTTTCGATCTCAAACCCTAAATCAGGTCTAATCAATTCACATTGATTAGATTAAGTACAATAGGATTAAATCACAATTCAAATGAGAAATCATTCGGGCGATATGAAGAGCAAGGCTATTTCTGCATCGTCGGGATTATCCCTAACCCTAGAACAAGGAGAACTAGCCTAGCATGGAGATTTTCATATTCAATTCAATTAGACTAAGCATAGAAATCAAAGACAAACAAGAGATAAGAGTAAAAGTACCAATTCTGAATTGAAACGACTCGAATCTCCACTTAGGGTTCTCACAAGTTCTTCAAAGCACTCAACAATGTCAGATTTTTCGGCCCCTTGGTTCTCTTAAAAACGTCCCTTAAATACCCCCTCCATAAAAATAAATTAAAAACGGAAGAAAAACGATTCAGGGGACGACACTCGGGCATAACACATCTCGAGTGTCAAAGGCACTCGGCCGAGTGTTTGGTTCTGTAAAGTACTGGAGGCCACTCGAGACCATAACTGCCCGAGTGTATAGGGCACTCGGCCGAGTGGGTATTATTTCTCCCTTTTGAGGGCCACTCGAGCATACAACTACTCGAGTTCACCAAACACTCGACCGAGTGTCTGGGCTTCCTTACTTCTTTGTCTTTTGCCGAGCTCGTCACGATTCCGGTGCTCCACATCCTTGATTCCGTCCCTCCTAGTGCATCTTTGACGCCTTCCGAGTGCACCGAAAAGCCTCGAAGCTTGTCATTCTCCATTAGCTCTCTCAATGACACCAAAACCACTCAAAAGCACCTGAAATCATAACAAAAGAGCGGTAGACACCGTTTCCACCAAACTAAACCAAAAAGGGCCAAATATCTATATAATACTTAACTCAAAGGCCCTAAACCCGATGCAAACATGCCCTATATTCATCGCTAAATAGATTCTATCAAAAATCTCGCTTTAAACTACAACCTTTCGGTTTCAAATCTTCAACCTGTAGTTAGGGCGCAAGATCCCAACGAGGGGTTTCATCCCTCGAAACCTAACTCGGGAATCATAATCCCGTGCCGTTACACTTCTTCTGGCGATCCTCGGCGACTTTCATGTGCTCACAGATGCGTCCCACGGTCCTACCTGATCAATGGTCTCTCTGATTAGGTCTGGCTAGGAATAAACAGTGTCAACAGGCTCATCCCAGCAAACTGGCGACTTGCATCGCCTCCCATACAGAGCTTCATATGGTGCCATCTCGATCCACGCATGGTAACTGGTGTTGTACGAAAACTCCACCAACGGTAAGAATTTGACTCAATGGTCGCCCCACTCTAACACACACGATCTTAGCATGTCCTCAAAAGTCTAAATCGTTCTCTCGTTCTAGCCATCTGTCTAAGGATGATAAGTTGTGCTAAAGTGCAATCTGGTATCTAGGCACTCCTGAACCTCGAGGTAAACGTCCATCTCTATCAGATATCATCCTCTCAGCTACTCCAGGAAATCTCACGATCTGGCGAATGAATTCGATCCTCAGCTAACCGTGATGCTGGCCATGTCTCTAAATCCAAATGAAGTGAGCCGACTTGGTCAACCTATCGAACACGACCCAAATAATGTCGAAACCTCAAACATCCCGTCATAGTCCGGTGATGAAATCCATCGAGATATATGTCCATTTCCACTTGGAAACTGGAAGCGACCTGACAAGTCCTCTCGACCTCTGATGCTCAATGCAAACCTGCTAGCAAACCTGACATTTGGATATAAAATCTGTAATGTCTTCTCACATCCTCTGCCACCATTAATACCTCAAATCCTGATACATCTTATTCATCCCTTGGTGGAAAGAATAAAGGGTGGAGTGAGCCTCCTGCATGGTCCTCTGCCTCATATCTGATGTCGACGGAACTACAACTCTGCCCTGGAAGATGAGCATCCCATCTGTTCTCTCTGCAAGCTCTCTGAATCGACCATGGGCCATCCGATTCCCTCAAAACTGCAATAACTGGACAGTCTGCCTGACCTCGATGAATCTCCTTAGTTAACTCAGCCTGAAACTCCAAGAATGACAATTGTCCACTCTCTTGCTAAACCCACACCTCTAAGCAACACCTCATCAAATTTGTATGTGAATCCTCCTGATTTGTAAGCCTCGCAACTGATGCCTCCTGGTGAGTCTTCCTAGCGAGCGCATCTACCACCACATTAGCCTTCCTTGGATGATAAACTATGTCCATGTCATAGTTCTTCAGAAGCTCTAGCCATCGTCTTTGTCGCATGTTGAGCTCCTTTTGAGTGAAAATATACTTCAAACTCTTGTAATCCGTCATCACCTTGTATAAAGTGTCGTACAAGCAATGCCTCCAATCTTTAGATCATGAACTACAGCTATCATCTCCAAGTCATGAACGGGATAAGACATCTCTGTAGGCTTACTGGCGCGAAGCATAAGCGATGACCCGATCTCTCTAATGCAGAACACATCCCAAGCCGAAACGCGAAGCGTTTGTGTAGCTGACGAAGTCCTCTGTCCCATATGGCAATGCTAGAACTTAAGCGGTCATCAGCTTCTCCTTTAGAAGCTCAATGTTGGCCTGACATTCTACACTCCACTCAAACGGAACATCCTTCTTCAGCAACTGCGTCATCGGCCTAATAATGCTCGAGAAACCCTGAACGAATCTCCTGTAGTAACTGGCCAATCCTAGAAATGAGCGGATGTCCCTAACGTTCTTGGGCACCTCCCAAGCAATGATGGCATCAATCTTCTTCGGATCCACGACGACTCCCTCAGCTGAAATCACATGGTCTAAGAAAGCAATCTTTGTGAGCCATAACTCACACTTGCTGTATTTCCCATACGGCTGATGCTTCCTCAGTGTCTCGAGCACAATCCTCAAATGCTCCTCGTGTTCCTCTCTACTCCTTGAGTAGACTAAAATAAGAATATGTCCAGGTAGTCAATGAACACTTGGTTCATGAGTTCCATGAAAGCAGTCGGTGCATTGGTCAGCCCAAACGGCATGACCACGAACTCGAAGTGACCATAGCGGGTCCTAAAAGCGGTCTTCTGGACATCCTCTGGCTTTACTCTTAGCTGGTGATATCCTGACCTCAAATCAATCTTCGAGAAGACAACGACGCCCTGCAGCTGATCCAACAGATCGTCAATCCTGGGAGGGGGATAACGGTTCTTCACCGTCGCACAGTTCAACTCCCTATAATCGATGCATAGCCTCAATGACCCGTCCTTCTTCTTGACGAACAACACTTGTGCTCCCCAAGGTGATACATTGGGCCTGATGTAACCCTTCTCGGCTAGCTCCTCAGGTTGAGCCTTAAGCTCTGCCATCTCTGTCGGCGTCATGCGGTAAGGAACTTTCGAAATGGGCCTGGTGCCCGGCTCCAACTCGATCGCGAAATCGACCTCTCTCAGCGGGGGAAGTCCTGACAGCTCCTCTGGAAACACATCTGCGTAGTCTCTGGCGATGAGAATGTCTGACAAGATGGTTCGCTCTCGATCCACCTCTATGACATAACCACAATATCCGATGCAACCCTGATTTAGAAGTTTGGCGGCTCGGACTGCGTTGATGAGCGCCCCGTTCCTCTTGGGGTCGATCCCGCTCAACCTGATTCTCGGTCCCGACATATGCCAAGATGAATACTGTCCTTGTCCTCTGGTTAAAAATCGCCCCATAGCGGTCCATGAAATCCATGCCCAGAATAAGATCTTTCAAATTCAGCGGGATGATGATAAGGTCGGCTGGCCACTCACGCTCATCTATACGGATGGGGCACCCTAAGATCTCTCGACTCGTCCTTATCTTGGCCCCATCCGGCAACCAAATAGTAAGGGGTGAACCACTCGTGCAGCTCAGTCTCAGCCTAGCAACACAAGCACTCAACATGGAACAATATCGTACCCACGGAAGTAAGGGCAGTATGAACATCAGCTCACATCTGCAATACGTGGGGCGGTGGGGGTACTCTAGGTGCAACTCCGTGATATCCTCCTCTGAAAAAGTCTTCTCTGATAGACATGTATTGGCTAGACTCCATATATCTCCGCCTTTTCTCACCTCGAGGAGGGTGAGAGTACTGGTAGGTCACAACCGATGAAAGACGTGGTGCATGGTGTTGTCTCGTCTGCCTCTGATTATCTCTGTTATCGCCTGCTTGAGTCCAGCCCTACCCGTGGGCATCTGCTGCTGCGCGGGAGTCTCAGGTGTCGGTCGGCAGTGGTGAAACTCATCCCTTGGTGTGATCATCAAGAGCGCGCTCCTCGGCATCCTCAATAGCAACTCGATGGGGGCATCCCCTACCGCGACGTACCCTACCCCCACGCCCAACTGAACCGCGTCTAGTGTCGACCATGATGGCTATAGAAACGGGTAATTTAAACACTCAACACAGAAGCACTCAACGATTAACATGATCCTATTCGAGGAGGATCTCCCTCGGGCCCAATCGAATATATAGGAATATAACATAGAGACGATCTATGACGTCCTTCTAGGGACGACTAACTGGAGGGGCAAGAACCTCACGGCCTCCTAACTCAACACTCCTACCTCCGTGGTGTTTCTTGGAGTCTTCTAGGCCCATCTATAAATAAAAACTAGTATTTTGCCTACCTGTTCCACGAGTTCTACATCCATAAGGGAGGTTTATCGCTTTGGTCTCTACCCACGAGATTGTTTCCCCCGTTATTCATTTTAGGTTTTAATTCCAATTAAATTTATTTTGCCCTTTAAAAAAACATTTTTCAAAACCATTTGAAAACATTGGCCGATTTTCAAAACCATCTTCATCCTATTGTACTCGGATTGCAAAACCTGGCTTTGATACCACCTTTGTAACGAACCGGGATTATGATTCCCGAGTTACGTTTCGAGGGATAAAACCCCTCGTTAGGATCTTGCGCTCCGAGTACAGATTGAAGGTTTGAAACCGAAGGGTTGTAGTTTAAAGCGAGATTTCGCACCCAAATCCGGAAGGTCCGTTGGAGAACCCGGAGTAAACCCCTGTACCTGTCCTAAGTCTACAACGCAGGGAAACCTTTATCATGCAAAGGACATAAGTTCTTAAAGCGATACAACGGGCGCCACGGCAGAGCCGGGTCAAAATAGAGTAGAAGTAGGGAGAAATCGCAAAAGTATAAATTTGGTGTGAAGTCAGGGTTCAACACTCACTCTCCGCCAAATGAATGAACCCCATCATAACAGCACGGAATCAAGAAGTGAAGCGGGTACCTGAAACTATACCACAAAGTCAGGCCAAGAGTCCGCCCGCGGGTCCTCTGACCGTGTTGAGGAAATAATACGCCTATACCTAGAATAAAAGATGCCTTCATGCAGTACTGAAATATTAACCACACTATCATGCTCCTAATTCTTATATGCAGAATATTATTTAAGGCCTTAACAAAGAATACCAAATGATATATCCCTCTTCTACCACCACCCTCCTTCCAGATAGGGTGGAGACTGGCCAGTTCGATTCTATAGCATCTCAAATCTCATCATTATATCGTGGATCTTGCGAAAAGAAAATAATAATGCTAATAATAGTAAAGGTTTTCCAACGACTCGAATGACTGAGGACGAAACCCGATGGGACTAGGTAGTTCTATGATCATAACAAGGACTCTAGGACTCACAGATAACGGTTGTTCCGTATAAAAATGTATGCAGGATAAGAATGTTCATTCGTAAGTGCAATTCCTAAGCATGATACTACATGACATGCTTTTATGCATATGTAACACCTACATACTATGTGACACATCAGGCAGGAGGTACTGGTTACTGAGTAACCCCCGGAGGACTTACCTGGAGAAGCGCATAATCCAAACAATGATCAGCAATGGCAAGCAATCCAACAGATCAGAGATCACCTAGTAATCCCATAAGTAATATACTAAGTCTAAGTCTAATTTACACAAAGCACACAAGTCACATATGAAACATATAAGATATACACACATATGATAACTCAACAATCTCGTCATTATTAACATTATCATCTCATCTTCGATTCTCATCTTATCTCATCATATCTCATAAATTAACATCTTTCTCATTTCTATCATAACCTCATCCTCATCAGCTCATGACAACCTCTATACCATACTTAACCAACTTCGCATATTACCGTTTCACACTCACACTTGGCATACAAATATACATCATGAACATCATAATATCTAACATTTAATCTCTTATAGTAAATCACCGCATGTCATGCTATTAGTCACACATATCAGAACATCATGCTAGTCAGTCACCGAACAAGTAAGATTCTCAAAAATCTGTTGCCAAATCCGAGTTAGAATCCCGACCCTTTAAAATGTTAGCAAAACTCCCTTTTTCAATTATTTATTAATCATGTCCGACCTTGAAATTTATTTTCCAAATTCTCTTCTAAACCGACAAGTCCAAATAATTTATGTTAAATCTCAATATTATTATAGATATAATATTTTTAAACACCATTTAATAAAACACCCTTATAGATAATTTCTAAATCCTTCATGAAATGAATCTAACCCATTTGTATTCGATAAAACCAACCCTTATAAATCTCCCGAAATAATATTTTATCTTTTAAATCCTCAAATATTATATAATAATTTAAATACCGCTAATTAGTTAAATAATAAACGGATAACCCGAACCGAACCGAACCCGCTAATTAGTTAACTCTCAACCGGCTCAACAATTAATAAAATAAGGAGGTGGGGCCCACGGGTGCTGACTGGGCAGGGCCCCAGGGCTCATCTTCTTCCTCTTTCAATTCTGAATGGTCGAGCTGCTCATGCGCATATGCCTGCGCTGCTCCCGCGAGATCGGCGTGGAGTGCTCGCTGCTACAGGATCTCGTTCAAGCTCGTCCCTCGCACAACCTCGACTCTGCTCGTTCATCTCCGCCAGCGCTCGCTCTCGACGCTCGCTCACGCCTCTCACTAGCTCGCCTCGTCGCCCTCGATGCTCATCGGAGCTCTCGATCTCGCCCAACTCCCTACAATCAGCTCTCAAACACCCGCCCTGACTAGCCTAAGCAACAATGACCCACAAATCTAACGAGGAAATAAAGAAAAGATCGGGAGCTCATCGAGGTGGTTCGTGACTTCGGAGCTCTCGGTCAGAGGTTTGGGTGTCGTCGGAGGCTCGCAATGGCTCGTCGAACCTGCATTGGACATGGATAAGCGTGATGGTGAATCTCGAGGAGGATTTCGATTGACAGCGGAGGAGAACGGCTTACCGGAACATTGTTTTGCGCTTGAACGGAGGCGACGAAGCCTTGGTGGCAGCTCCGGTGGTTCCTGGGCGAACCTGGGTGCTCTTGGACATCAAAGAAGGTGGCTCGGCCTGCTGCTCGTCGAGGAAATGTAGAGGTGGAGGCTGGAGGCGCCAGTTCTAGGCTCAGGAAAACAGAGGTGCCATGGAGGCACTAGCGTCGATGATGGGGGTGACGGGAGCAGGTGATGATGGAGATGGTGGCAACGATGGAGGAAGGTGATGGCCCGGGAGTGTTGGTGCGAAAGTGATGGGCGAAGAAGTGATGGAGATGGTGAGCAAGAGGGAGAAAGGGGATGAAGATGGAAGGAGGGAGGTG
Organism: Persicaria maculosa; assembly: GCA_963922045.1. Taxonomy (NCBI): domain Eukaryota; kingdom Viridiplantae; phylum Streptophyta; class Magnoliopsida; order Caryophyllales; family Polygonaceae; genus Persicaria; species Persicaria maculosa. The sequence continues at coordinate 51,691,849 of OY998251.1, read as the reverse complement.
ATGAAGTGGGAATGACGATGGCATGAAGTAGAGGCGAGGTGAAGGTGGGAAAGTGGACCGAAGATGGATGGGTTCAGGTTGCAGGGTATGGGGAGGGATTGGGAGTGAGATTGAGTGTAGAATAGGTTAAAAGAAGTCAAACAATTACCAGAAAATAATCCCGCATACGCGAATTTCGAATCCCGAAATTAGTTCCCGAATGTTAGCTAGTTTTCCCGAATCTCGCTTTCTCGATCAATTAGATTTTTAAAATCGAAAAAGATATCCTCATCCGATAATTATTTTAAATTTTCGAGGTCAAAGGACAGAAATTATTCGTCAAATTTTATATTCCAATTGGTATCCGCTATACGAGCTTTAAATTCAATTTAAGTTCATTTTTAATTCTCGTTTTCCGAAAAATTAGGATTTGAAAATCTGAGCCTTTACATGGGATTGGTATTTTGTGGGAGAAGAAAAGATGAAAAATTGCCTAAAAAGTACGCTAAAACTTATTCTCAATAAGTCTCCTTATATAGTGCACAAACTAGGTCAACTTATTCCTAATAAGTTACCTTTTTATCTTTATCTTCTATCCACAATATCTTTCTATAAAGATATTATATCAACAATAATAACTTATTATTATCATTAATCAATTATCCAATTCCTAATACTCTTTTGTGCGTGACCTTTTAGGATCCGAATAAAATAATAATAGATTAAATTCAATTTAATCTATAAATTATAGTTGACTTCTAGCAAAGCAGTATAATTATCTAAATTATTTAGATTATAAATCTCCATTTTAAGCCTATTATATCATTATTATTTTACACATCAATTAAAAGACATTAATTCCTTCAATCTTCCACTTGTCCTTAAGTGGATGTGCGATTTCAATTCCTTTGTCACTTAATGTTCAATTTAAAGATATGATAGCATCTCATGTTATCCATATCAATTCAAATTATTTCTCGATCCCGAGCTTGAGCTGTCACATAAACAAATGATTACTTATTAATTCATTTAAGCATGGCCATGCATTTTACAGTTCTTACTCTTCAAGTGCCCATAACACTATTCCTACTCAGATATCTACATATCTAGAATACGAGGACTTCTCCAATCTTACGTAACAATAGCTCCCACTTAAATTTTAGCAAACCCAATCACTGCCTTTTACGGATCAGCGGTTGACAGTGTTAAAGGCTACCAATCATCAAGTGAGAGGGATATCACTCTCATGCCTGAGGAACCTGCTAATAATATTTTAACCTTAAATTCTTCAACTTATTTGAAAAATCTTAAGGTAGGTCTGCCCAACAAGTATCCACCATACTTGTCTATACAATTGATTAGACATCTCCATGTCCCTATAGCCCATGAACCTTGGCGCTATCAATCAACTTGCATAATAGTCTATATTAAATCATTTATGTCTCATTTAATAATTCAGACTACGGCAAAGCATAGTTCATGTTATCAATTCACTTAATAAGGTTTCAACCACCACGACTTTTGCAGCGATCCTATTTGATAACTATAAATTATTTGGACATGTTATTCAATTCTAAACCATAATTGAATAATAGTGAAACTTTGTTTCGAATAAACATGATGCCAATATATTTCAACAATCTTGATCAAATATCTAAGATATCAAAACAAAAAAACTCAAAGTCATTCATCAATGGACTTGAGTCCCTTGGCTCTAGTTTGACTATCATGCTTGGGCCTGGGGAGGGGTTTAGCCAACGGATTTGCGATATTGCTATCCGTGTGTATCTTGCACGTCTTCATATCATCTTACTAGACCTAGTCTCATATGATATGATACTTTTGGGTACCTGTCTGGATTTGCGGATTAGAGCTAGGTTCTTTGGAATAAGCAATGACACCAAGCTTATCAATGACCGTCCTTATCCAGAAAACTTCCTTAGCAACATCCAATGTTGCAATGTACTCAACCTCTATTGTAGAATCAACTACTGTGTCATGCTTTGAGCTCATCTAGCTCACATCTCCTCCAACAAGAACAAAGACATATCCGAATTGAGATCAGAAGTCATATATGTTTGTTTGGAAGCTCACATTAGTATATCAACGATTAACTCATCATGTCCTCCATACACTAAAAACTCATCCTTAGTCCTTCTTAAGTACTTGAAGAAGTTCTTAGTTGTACTTCAGTGTGCCTTGACTGGACTCGATTGGTATCTGCTGCACACACTTAAGGTGAATGCTACATCTGGGCGAATACATATCATGGCATACATAATGGATCCTATTGCTGATGCATAAGGGATCCGACTCATTCTATGCAGCTCAGCAAGTGTTATTGGACACTGGTTCTTGCTTAGATATAGGCCATGTTGCATGGGCAACTGAACCTATCCAGAACCTTATCTATATAAGTTCCCTGACTTAGGCCAATGAGTCTCTTGGATCTATCTCTATAGATCTTAATGCCTAAAATGTACTCGGCCTCTCCAAGGTCTTTTATTGAGAAATGCTTCATGAACCAGTCTTTTACAAACTCGATCATCTGAATGCCATTGCCAAGGAGTAGTATGTCATCCACATAATACAAAACCAAGAAAAGAACTTTGCTCCCACTAAACTTTTTGTAAACACAAAGTTCTTCTTCACATTTGATCAATTCAAACCATTTCATCACTTCATCAAATTTGCTTAAGTCCATAAAGGACTTCTTAAGCTTGCATACCTTCCTAGGATTTTGTGGATCTTCAAAACCCTTCAGGTTGTGTCATGTACACATCCTCTTCTAAGTATCCATTTAGAACGTGGTCTTGACATCCCTTTACCAGATCTCATCATCATAAATGAGCTACAATTGCTAGGAGTATCCGAATAGGTCTAATAACAATGACTACAGAGAATGTTTCATCATAGTCAACACCATTGGATGGATCTATCAGGTCTCATACTTGATTTTCAGACATAGAATCCATTTCGGACATCATGGCACCATGCCATTTTTTGGACTTTGGACCCATAATAGCTTTCTTATATGTAGTAGGCTCGTTGGTTTCTAACATCGGAATGTCCAGACATGTAGTCAAAATAAAATCAACAAATATATTTGGCAACAATCTTTGCCTATCCAATCTAAGCGTGGGTTGAGCAACTGGAGGTTCTACCACAACGTTTTGTGGACTAGTAGGTGTGAGTTCTTGTAACTCCCCTGCCTCTGGTATATGATTATGAGTTCTTTCTTCTTGTAGATTTAAGTCCTCAAAATCCATAGTCTTAGACATGGAGTGATCCATGTCTTCTTGGTGTTGCTCGGTTTGTTGCTTCTCTCGAACTTCTTCGAGATCAAAATTTCTCCCACTTGACTTTTTGGAAACAAACTCTTTTTCCACAAAGACACTATCCCTAGCAACAAACACTTTGTGCTCGATGGGATTGTAGAAGTACCCTTTAATTTCCTTAAGGATACCCTACAAAAAAGCACTTACCGGATTTGGTTGCAAACTTATCTGCTCGTAAACGTTTTACATATGCTTCGCATCCCCAAACCTTGAGAAACGACAAACTTGGAACTCTTCCAGTCCATAACTCATATGGTGTCTTTTCTATAGCCTTAGATGGAGTCATGTTTAGTGTGAACATCATGGTTGGGAGGGTATCCTTCGGAAACATATTGGAAGATTAGCAAAACTCATCATTGATTAGACCATGTCCAACAAGCTCATATTTCTCCTTTTAGAGACACTGTTAATTTGTGGTGTTTTGGGCGGAGTTAGTCGTGAGATAATCCAAAAACTGTTTCAATGATTATCAAACTCTTGACTCAAATATTTATCACTACAATCGAATTGTAGTACCATAATTTTCTTGCCAAGCTGGGTTTCAGCTTCATTCTAAAACTCCTTGAACTTTTCAAAAAGATCTTCATGAAGTAAATACAATCATATCTACTTAAATCATTAGTAAAAGTTATGAAGTATTTCTACCTACCTCTAGCCTTTGTGCTCATAGGCCCCCATACATCTATATGTATTAGTGCCATGAGCTCAATTGCCCTTTCACTTACCCTAGTAAAAGGTGACCTTGTCATTTTTCTCATCAGACATTACTCACATGTGTCAAATGATTCATAATCAGTTGATATCAAAATTTTATCTTTATGGAATTTTTCATGCAATTTAAGCCTAAGAGACATAATTGACGATGTCATGCATAGATAGGTATTTTCATCTACATCTGATTTTTGCTTTTTGGTACTTGTGTTATAAACACCAGATGTTTGATAGAGTCATTACTCATCACAACACTAGCACTTGTACCGGAAGAACTCACAGTTCCATCCTTTTTATCTTTCAAATATTTTAGGCAATTTCTCTTCCAATGACCCTTGGTATGGTAGTAGAAACAATCATGGCCAGCAGCATCCCATGCAATTCTTCAATCGTTTTTCCAACTTCGTTCATATTGAAGTTGATCTTGAATTGAGAAAATTCATCATGTAAATGGTGAAGTATGATATATGTAGCCAACCCTTGGCTATGGGGATGTCCAAACCTCTCCATGTTCTCGAAATGACCAATCATCTATAACACATGAGTATGAAATGACGAGCCCTTCTCAAGTTTGCAATCCAGTATTGCCTTGTGAGTTTCATACCTCTCCATCCTCGCTTGTTCCTGAAACATGACTTTCAAGGTGCGAACGATGGTGCAGGCATCCACTTTTTCCAACCTCTTTTGAAGGATTGACTTAATGGAAGCCAGCATAAGACATGTGACAATCACTGACTTATCTCTGATTTGTTTCTCCTGATCCTTCTCAACTTTAGTAGAGGCATCAGTCAACTTTGGGATAGGGGTGTCAAGTACACTCTCTTTTCTTTCAGACCCGAGAACGATTCTCAAATTTCTTTCCCAATCGAGGAAATTGTTGTCGTTCAACTTATTCTTCTTAAGAATTGAACACAAATTTATGGCGGATGGGTTATCGTTTCTATTCATGATATCTACATCATAGAACATGCAAAATATGAATCATGTTTGTCATGCAAAAACATAAAATTTAAACATGCTTTAAATGTAAAGCTAATACCATTCTATCCAAAAAATGTTTCCCTTTTGGATAAATTGATTCCAAGATCCTATTCCAGATAAGACATTAGCGTGCTTTGGCACTACCCTAATTCTTATGTGCCAAGGTAAGTAACTTTTACTAGTTATAACATTTATAACTCTTGGTTGATAGATCACATCTTATGTAAATCAATCCCATGCCTCAACATCCAAAACTTTGTCTTTTGGTCTTTTGTTAGTATGATAACTCCACTCCCTTGATGAAAATCGTAAATGGGTTTCATAGGTTTTGACACATGGCTCGTGTAAAAGGTCTTGAAGCTACAGTTGTGTTGATGAATACAAAACCTGTATTATTACATATTAGTTCCGGTTGTTATTATATATTATTTCCAGATATTATTATGTATATTTTGTAGTAACTATGCAACAAGTATTTCGAAAGAAATCTTCTTCCTTAAGCTTAAAGACGTGAAGATCAAATCTGGTGGATCATGGCTTCGAAGTTTCCGAGAATAGAAGATTGTGAAGATTGCTTCTAATGCCGTGATCTGTTCTAGCCGTTGAGAGAATATCCTTCTTTGAAAGAAGGCGCCGATTTGGTATAAAAAGGAGATGAAGAAGAGAAGTACAAGTGTTGAACGAAAACCTCATTGATCTACATCGCACATAAGCCCTCAAGTCAATATGTCTTATTCGTGTACTCTTTGCTAAGTGTTAAGAGTTGTATCTTTTGTTTCAAAGCATTTGATAGTTACACAAGGAGCTTATAGGATATATTCTGAGAGAGTGTTATACTCGAAAGTTTATAACTCAGGAAGTGAGCACTAGGCGATTGATTCACGAAGTGTAAGAGGATTGTACTAGATAGCTGAGAGTGATGGGGCTCTTCTAGATTGGTCTAGGACTCCAAGGGAACGTGAGTTGACTAGATTGGAATTGTATATGAGAGAGGTTTCTCGGTGAGCTATTAGGATCCTAAGTCTTGTGAATCAAAAAAGCAGTTGAATCCTAGGGTTGTGGAAGAACCCTAGGCGGGGACAAAGCCTTTAAGGAGTCGAACCTCATTAACAATTCGTCGTGTTCTTTACTCATTGTTTTACCTATATTTCCGCAGTTGTTTCGAATTGTATAACTTTATTGTGATTCAGGTTTCCCAATCGAAAGAATTGAGTTTAATCTCAAAGGGTTTTGCAAGCGTTTCAAAAGTCTTGAGATTGACAGCGAAAAGTTGGCATACTCATTTCAACCCCCCCTTCTAGAGTATCTTTATTCTACTTTGTTATACATTATCAAACCTTCAATTGGTATCACAGCTTTACTCACTGCTTTTGATCTAACAATCTTGTGAGTTTTTGATCATGTCTGGTGAAGCAAGCGGAGGATTTGCACAATGGAGGTCTACCAGTAGAACACCACTCTTTGTAGGAAACAACTTCGTCCACTGGAGGTCCTTGATGAAAATGTTCATTGTAGATCAAGATCTGGAACTTTGGAACACTATAGAGATTGTTCCGAAGATTCCTGTAAAAGACGGACCAAATGGAAGCAAAGTCGTGAAGACTGAGGCTGAGTTCATCCAAGCAGATCTTGAACTCGTCTCCAAAAACTACAAGGCCATTAACTTACTATACTATGGTCTTAGTACTGATGAGTTTGATCATATTTCATCTTGTAGGTCGGCTAAAGAGATTCGGGACAAGCTGGTTGTCACCTATGAAGAAACTAGTCAAGTGAAGAACACCAAGATCAACATCTTACTTCGAAAGTATGTGTTGTGAGCCTAATTTGCCATGTTTTATACTTACGTTTATATCAATTTCTGCATACATTTCATGCATTTGGGCTAGAATAGTTCAGAATCTATGTAGTTTATGCTTATTTTCCAATTATGGAATCTACATCAGTTTTTGTTTAATTTCGGAGAAATCGAGGCAATTTAAAGCAGTTCAGAGAAAGGAGGAAAAGCTCGAAGTCAACTACAGAAAGCCTGGGGTCAAGGAGTAGCGGAAAGAGGACAAATCGAGCTGGAAACGAGAAAATCGACTCGACACACACAGGTCGACATCGACCTAGCTTGGTCGATTTTCTAGTAAATGCAGTCGATTTCCACTTGAAGAGTCAGAATCGAGTGAAGGAATGAAAGTTGTTCGATATCGACCACACCAAGTCGATATCGAGTAACCAAAATCAGGCTGAGATCTAGGAATCGACCAGAGCTGGAGCAAAGGAAAAGTGCAGGTCGATACCGAGTTAAGCAGGTCGATATCGAGTTGAAACAACTCGATTTTCACCCTGGGAGCCAATATCGAGTGTCTGAAGTGAAGTCGAGAAAACGTAGGTCGATATCGACCTAGGCGGGTCGATATCGAGTGACCACCAGTGGCCGATTTCGAGGGTATCCGAGCTCTACTCAAAGTTCTATCCAAAGTCCAATGGAGATATCCACAAGAGGAGCTCTACTCAAAGTTCCTAATTTCCTAGGGAATGAACACTATAAATAAGGTCATCCTTAGGGGCTGAGTTTTAGGTATCTTATTCTAATTCAATCTTAGTTCCAATTATATCGAGTAAGTAGGAGAGAGAGAGAGAGAGAGAGCTTGTGGCGAGGAGGAGCAAGAGAGTTGAGAGACGATTTGGCTTCGATTAGTTGTAAGCTTTCTTTGATTTTATTTGATGCAATTTAGTTCCCTTTTATTACTGATGTCTTTCATGATGATGAAGAGCGAGTAGTCACCCATCTTCTAAGGTCGGGGTGAGCCCGACAGTAGCCTTGTAAGGAGATGCGGTAAAGGTGCAATCTTTGGATGCAATTCGTCTTCTATCCCTACAAACATGATTCTTTTACGAAAGTTGAAGGTGATCCTTGTTTGTGTTATTGAAGCAAAAGTGATCTTAATACAACTTTGATTAAATATGTGAAAAAGGGTTAGTAACAATTAGGGCTTATGCGAAAGCCTCTATATTTCTATTTTTTAATAAAGAAAGTTATTTGATGAAAAACATGATCTTTTATACCTTTATGTGTTATTTTGCATGGTTATCGTTGTGGTGTGGAAACCCTAATCTTGGAAATCTTTTATTTTACTGATTTATTTCACAAATTTTGAGTTTTAAGTTTCTGTTTCACTCGATATTGAGTTGCTTCAGTCGATTTTGCCAGCCGATATCGAGTTACTAGAGGTCGATACCGACCAAGTTTCTGCTTTTTATTTTGTTTCTGCTTTCTTCTGTGTTTTACTGTTTCTGCTGAGTTTGGAACTGAAAAGGCGGGCGCTGACATGCTTCCTCGTGGATCGATCCTGACTACCTTCTACTACAGCGGGAGGAAGTCTTGTAATTAATTTGCGGAGAAAAGTGAGTCGAATTTGAATTTATATTTCATACTTGATTTTCCATCTATTAACTTTGGCACGGTTGCCGGGGAAGCCATCAATCGCGCCCTTTTTAGTTCTTTTTCTTTTCCTTATATTCGTTTTTGCTTTTTAGTTTCTTTTTACTTGTTTCTTTTTGTTTTTGCTTTCCAGGTGCATGCGAAGAACTGATCACACGCCCATAGACCCAATTCTCGAGCCTGAGCGATTTTTCCGCCTTCAGCAAAGGCTTAGGAGAAGACTCATGTCGACATCCGACAACGAGAATGCGGGCCAGCTCACACCTGCACAGGAGCTTGAGCAACTCCGCCAACAAATTGAGGCATTCACCACCAGAGAAGCAGAACACGCCCGACGAAAGGCGGAATATGCTCAAAATCAGCAACGGTGGGAAGCAAGGTAGATCGCGAGATCAACGCGTGAAGGGAACTTGAGGAGCGGATTGGGCATGTCCCAGCCAACGCAAAGGAATATCTTCATCCTACTCTGGAAGTTCCAGAATTAGCGATTGTTCTTCCCGCTATTAATTTTGAAATTCATCCTTCTTTTATTACTGAAATTAGGAGGAGTCAATTTAGGGGAAGAATCAATGAATGTCCTTTAGAGCATATCACCACTTTTATAGACTTAGGTGAAGCTATAGCTGATTGTGCTAATTTGGAATACTTAAAACTAAAGGCTTTTCCTTGATCACTTGCAGGAATAGCACATCAGTGGCTGGAAGGATTGCCCGCGCGATCAATTCGCACTTAGAACGAACTATAGGACCTGTTCCTCAACAAATTTTTCCTCCTGCAAAGACAGCTGCCCTCAGACAACAAATCACGACTTTCAGACAAAAGCCAGGAGAACCATTAGCACAGGTCTGGGAGCGCTACAAAAGGCTTCTGAAATCCTGTCCTACGCATGGACAGCCGCCCTACGTCATTCAGGAGATCATCTTCAATTGCATGGATGCACCTACTAAGGATCGGATCAACAACTACACCAACTAGGAGTATCTCGGATACACTCCATGCCGAGCATGGGAGGTATTTGAGACACTGGCCAACTACGACAACACATATGGAACTTCTCCAGCCGCTTCTGACGAAAGGTATGAAAGGCCTGCCTAATCTATGTCGTTTTATGTTCCATCAAAGAAGGTTGATCTGGACATCAGAGAGCAATTTCAGAATGACCAGGTACGCCGTCTAACCAAACAAGTTAAATTCCTCTCTAAAAATCAGCCTTGTTTGGAATGTGGGTCAGTGAGGCACAACACCACTGCGTGCCCACACGTCGATCAAGTACAACAAGCAGAAACCCACGAAGAGGTGAGGTACGTAGGGGGACATTACCAGGGCAACATCAAAACCAGAACTGGAGCTACTATCGCCAGCCTCAGCATCAGAACCCCCCTCCCTACAGAGCACCTGGTCACCCTGACAGAGAAGGTAAGAAGGATGACCTACAGACCACTCTTGAGGAGATGTGGAGGATTCATTTAGACACCAAGCAGTCCATCAATTCCATCTATACTCAGATGCTTGGTGTCAACTCTAGGCTTGGGGAAATCGATATCTGGAGGAAATCGATTGACACACAGATAGGCCAGCTAGCAGCATCCGTCCCCAAACAATCAGGTACGCTCACTGGAACCTCTAAACATAACCCTAAGGGTAAATCTACTGGACAGGTAGCTGCTATGAACCTAAGGAGTGGGCGACAGATGTAAACTCCCGAGCAAACGACGGAGAAAAAGGGCACTGGAGACTAGTCGATATCGACCCCCAATAGGTCCAAATCGACCCAATTCCTCTACAGATCCCGAGGCTAGCCAATCCACTCAATATCGACCAGACACAGGTCAATATCACCAGACGCCAGTCGATTTTGACCATCCCCACTCAACATCAGCACTTCCGCAGAAGAAAAAGTTGCCTTTTCCGACGAAATCTCCAAAGGATTCAACAGAGAAGAAGTTCCAGCGTTTTATTAAGATGCTTCAAAGGCTCAACGTCACCATACCCTTCACAAAAGATCTTAATGAGATGTCATCCTACGTCAAGTTCCTAGAGGAGATTCTGAGCAAAAGGCGGTCAATGACTGAGATCGCAGAGGAGTGCAGCCAAATGGACGTTCTTGAGAAAAGGCCAGATACAGGTAAGTTTGCTATAACCATTAGATTCGTTCAATATAAATTCAATGCTTTATGTGACTTGGGAGCCAGTGTGAGTATAATGCCTTTATCAACCTGGTCCAAGATTAAGATAGGTGCTTTAGAGCCTGTGGATGCTAAGCTTTATATGGCGAACAACACGATGGTCATCCCAACAGGCATGGTGGACAATGTGCCAGTACAAGTAGGTAAGTTCTTCATCCCTGCTGATTTCTTAGTAATTGATATGGCGGAGGACCATTCTTGTCCAATTATTCTAGGAAGGCCTTCCTTGGCAACGGTGGATGCCAACATAAGCGTAAGGAAGGGAGTGCTCACTTTCAACATCAGTGATGAGGTAATTGAGTATTCCTTTAATAAAACCGAAAGGCATACAGGTCCCATGGAAGAGGTAAAGTCCATATCAGCCGGATACATCACTTGCGGGGAGCCTAAGGTAAGAAATATGACCGCCGAAGAGCTAGAAAAAAGGGATATGGAGGCCCAAGTGGAGGAGATCATGGCCATCGTGAACGACGATACAGAGGATCCACTCGACATAGACCAAGGTAAGACGATATGGACTAATATTTTTCAGATGCTTTGCCAGGTCATAAGTATGGGGTCAAAATCGACCAGGGAAAATCGACTGAGCCAGAGAACAGGTCGATATCGACCCCACCAGCTCGATATCGACCCACCCAAGTTGAGGAATCTCCACCAGAATTCGAGCCAAGCCAAATTGACCAGGACCACTCGATATCGACCCAACCTGGTCGATATCGACCTGCCCATATCGACTCGATTCCACCTATTGAGACGAAGCCAGCCGAATTCGAGCCAGGTGACTCGATATCGACCGGTGCAAATGGACCAATCTTCCCCTGCATCGACTGACATTCCACCAGAGCAGCAGCGCTCGATATCGAGTGACCTTACTCGATATCGACCAGATCCTCAGTAGGCCCCCGAGTCCGAATCTGCGAAGCTAAGCCAAGGTATGGATCTTTGTTCTCCAATTTCCATTAATGATTTATCTATACATGGGAGAGGTTTGTCTTGGTATGTGCGCTTATGTAGGGTTTCCAATGATGAGCCCAAGGAATACGAAGTTGGAGACAAGGTCTATGCTTCTAAATCGAATGATCATTGGTTCCCTAACAACCCTACAAAAAAAAAAAGAAATTCGCTTCGGCAAAAAGCCGTGGCGAAAGAGGTTCAAGGGGTGGCAAAAGGGGTTTAGCTTCGGCTTAGCTACGTCAAATGGGGGGGTGGCGAATTGTGGCATGGAAAAATTTAGTAGCTTCGGCAAATAGCCGTAGCAAAAAAAATTAGCGACGGCTAAACGACAGCTAAGCGACCCTATGAAAGACACTACATATTTGCTACGGCAGCTTGCCGTAGCTAATGCTTTTTAGCCCAGTTTCTTCACACCCGGGCTAAAAAGTCCTATATTTTTAATAAAAAAAAGAATACACAATTTACATATAATAAATTTTCATTAATTATATTATTCAAAATTTACATGTAAAAAACTACAAAATTTGTATACATAATTATAAAATTTACATATACAATAAAATGTCCAAAATTATATTTTAACCCAAAAAAATTGTATAAAACTACATAATTTACATCAAATTGGACAAGCTAATAAGGAAACAAAGAAATCTCGTAATAAAAAGCAGAAATGCACAGCAGCTGGAAAATCCACAGTTAAGATGCATTATGTTAACATTCTGTCATCACACCTGATGAAAAGCAAGCAGTTAAGTTAATTTTTAATGAAATCTATACCATGGAAACTAAAAACTAATAAATGCTCAATCTAACTCACAAAGGAGATAAAACCATCTCATATGTATGATTGATAAAGCAATTTCTATAGCTTCACAACAAGCATATCAGATTATCGATTTTGACTAATTACAAGCAAGAGTGAACAAGCCTATATGTATGATTCAGATATCAGGATCGTCCAAATAGTCTATCAGCTTATTTGAGAATAGTGAAGCCTGAATTTTGTAGGATCATCCAAATACTCATATGACCTCCTCTCCAACCTGGCCGATTTCTCCAATTTAATTTTCAGTTTTAATCATTTCTAGCTATGCAAATCAGTTCATTGGAATGTATGAAACATTCCAATAATACATTCTCTAGATTTAACCATAGCTACTACATACCAAAAGAGGGTTCTTGAAAAGGTCCGGAGGACAGCTAGGATGCAATTGGGATTGCGCAATGTCGACAGCCAGAGAGTATTCATGGATCTTCAAGGTGAGATTTGGACCTTGAGGTGTCCTTGCAACTCTTAAATACGGTGTTAAATGGGTTTTTGATAACATAAGGAAATGTGTCACGCCCATAGGTCCTCCAACATTCAACAAGTCTATAAGATTGTTCCTCTTATTTTCCTGTAGGTTCAAAGCAATGGTTCCATATCATATAACTTCAATTGAACTTTAATTTAAAAAAACACTCATACAGGAAAAGGGATTTTACATAAAACCTATTCAGATGATAAATAATTGCCATAATATAAACTGAATTGGAGATGTCACCAAGGGTACTCAATACTCTTACCACAAGTAATAAGGAAGATGATCTCTAGTATTGGAGTTTGCCTGACCAATCTAGCAAACTCGTTGCTTAGTTATGATAACATACTCATTTGTGCTTGGTACTTATTATTACTAATAAATTGCTTATAAGATCTTATAATGTATAAAAAGCTTAGTTCACCAAATGAACCCCAATATAATATCTAGTTCTTGTTTGTAACGAAAGCTTAAGCTCTGTACGAGTTCAATCCTTAGGACTACATGTAAATCCATCACGCATTTTAGTTACCATTGAATGTTTAAATTAGCATGAGGAAGCAAAGTAAGCTAAAAAGGGAGAGTGATACAGTAAGGAAATTTCAAACAAATCCTTACATGATGAGCATCAAAAGCATCCAAGAACTTTTCAAATGCCTGAATCCATTCTTGATAATTCCATACACGAGGAATATCAACATAAATCACATGATAACCCTTCATGAGAAAATCAATAAGTTGAACGTGTTTGATATGCAAGATCTCCAACATGACAATTTGAAAATTCTTAATTGAATAGATAAATATCTATGAAAAATGGTCATAGAAAATAATATAACTGTAAGTTAACAACATAAATTAAAGTTATCATGGTCCCAACAAGAAAAAGCATATCAGATATTATTCAGAGGCAAATGAAGTAACTTAGAAATAAGGCATCAGCTAGTTGGACAAGCAGTAAAAATATGTTGTCATCCCATTCAGGGACTTGAGTAGCAAATATTGGAGGAGCCAAAGAAAGTGTAAGCTCATTTCCATTCTTTCACGCACCACTTATCCAAATTTATTTAGCAACAAAGCTCAAACACGCTAACAAATGCAAGCAACTTGAATATTATTTCATTCTAAAGAAATGTCTAGGACTGATCTCAACCTATTTTAGAACCAATTTAGAGCATGTGTCAGTTTTTAGGTTCATAGATTTTCAAAGCTTTAAAAACATCACACATCTTTTTCATGAAGCATGTGATTATTAACTCACCCTCAATCACATCAAAATTACAGAGATTATAAATCTACCATTAAGGCAATAAATCAAAAGACATGAGCAAAAGCGTGGTCACATACTCCACTGCCTTATCAGAAAAATAAAAGGACATGAAGCTTATTTAAACTAAGTACAACTTTCCTATACTTCCATGTGACTCAGTCTTTTGTTCAGGTTTATTCGTGTTCCTACTACCATGTCATCTCATAAACTGCATAATGAAAACATGTAGGAAAATTACCAAACTGCTAAGCCAGCATATCTTATACTACCTTGACTTTAGCCTCGTCCCTTGTTAATCCCATTCATCTAGAGAAGACATATCCGTTTATTTCCACATGCAACACATAGATAGAAGCAAACAATAAGAACTCTTTAAAAACATAGTTTGATAATCCACCAGAATAATAAAAGTAATTAATTTCAACTGTAACAATGACTTTCCATTCTCCTTAGTCTAGCAAGTAATTGATAATCCACCAGAAAAACAAGAAACAAAAGCATAGGTACTCCTGGCCATCCAAAATGACTTTTAAGCTATTGTGATAATCCATGAGATTAATTTATAGATCAAAGATACTTTCTTATGTCAACAAAAGCTACAATCATATGCATCTTTCTGCAAACTGTTAACAAGTGAGAACTAATTAACACGTAGAACAAACTGATTCTTTGATTCATGAGAAATCGAGAACCAGTACTGACAGATGCAGGTACACTTTAACATGCTAGAAAATTAGCACGAGCAAAATCTGGAACTCTAGGATAACAATTAAAACCCTAAATTAGTAAATTAGCTAATTAGGTAATCGACAACAGATCTGAATGACAGGGGCAATTCAGATCACGCCAGAAACCAGACTAATGGAAGCAATCAAAAACCTTTCTGATAATAATATGATTATAAGTAACAATTTCTGGGCAGAGAATATTAAAAAAAATTGATATACCGGTGAGGATGATACTAGGATGGGAGAGCGATAAGGAGTCTCTAACTCCTCTGAATGAGGGAGGAGATTCATTGATTCAGCCCTTTAAGGGAGATCGGAGAGAGAACCAGAGGGGTGGAGAGAGGAACGGAGGAGTTCGAGATCTGGAGGCGAGGGGCATTCCTTGGCTTCAGATTCGGTGACAATCCGAAGGAGGAGAGGGCTGGGTGTCGGCCTTCGTCTTGACGCTGAATTCCGGTTGATGGGGATCGAAGCTCATGTCGGAGCCGGGTTAAGGCAAATGCGAGAAGGGGAGGTAAGTGGCGAAGAAGGGGAACGCGAGCAGAGTGATGGCGAGAGAGATATGAGAGAGCCAGGAAGGATGATAGATCGAGAGGTCGGAGTGTCACAAGAAACTTCCACTGGTCTTCAATGGCGGACAAGGGCGGCCATGGTTGGATCTGTGGGTCAGGGTTTCTAGATCTGGAAGGACGAAGAAGAGGAAGGAAGGAAGGAACAGAAGAGCAAGGGTTTCTAGAACTTAAAGTGATAGTGAGCGAGGAAGCATACGATACATGTTAGGGTTTTATTTTTATTTCTTTTTTTAAATAAAAATTTATACTGTACGTTTTAGCCAGGAACTCTATTGGCCTTTGCTACGGCATCACCTTACCGTCGCATATATCACCCCTCTTTGAAAAAAATAGCAACGGGAATCACTGTCGTTGCTAGCAGGGGTGGCAAGTTCGACCTAATAGCCACGACAACCCTTGCCGAAGCTACCATTGGAGGCAAAAGAGTGCCAATTCCCACGGCCAGCCTCTGCCGAAGCTAGGTAGCATGGCAAATTTCATTATTTTTTGTAGTGCAAATTCAAAAAGAAGAAGATGGGCCGTTTCACGGTGAACAAGATCCATTCCGGAGGACTGCAGCTAATGGACAAGAATGGAGTCCTGTTTGAAGCCCAAGCCACATGGGCCCTGCAAATGCCACCTTTAGCTTAATGGAGAAGTCGGCCTAGCGACTATAAAGTCTAGAGCTTGTAAATAGACAATTATTTTTGAGATTTTTTGGATATTGTTGCTTTTGTTTTTGGTTTTGGACATTATATTTTCTATTGTGGATATTTCTCTTCTAAATTTTTCAGGAACAAGGAAGAAAGAAGCAAGTCGAAATCAAGTACAGTAGGTCGATATCGACCCTGCTCACTCGAAATCGACCAGGGCCTACAGCAAGGCACTCGACTTCTGACATCCTGCACGCCTATCTAGTGAGTTTCTTTCTTTACCCTTATTTTTTATACAGTGAGGACACTGTAATGTTTAAGTATGGGGTGGGGGAAGGGCTTTCTTTATGCATATTTGATATATTTGGATTTATGTGTGCATATTTTGGAATTCATTATTGATTTATGTGCTTACATGCATGTTTTCAAAAATTTATAAAAAATGACCCCCATTGAAAATTTTTGACAAGTGTCATGGAAGCTTTATTGAACTCGACGATGCAAAATTGGATTCATTAGAGATATAGCATGAAATTGCCTAGTAAAGGGAATTCAGAATGAAGTGCATTAGTTTCTTGAAAAGCATGAAAGGAGGTAAAATTTGATATTGCTTTATATTTCCATATAATGCTCATATTGTATTATCCTAGCCTTACTTATGCTTATGTATCGCAAAAGCCATATTATGCCTTACATTATACTACGCTCCACATGATCTAAATATTGCCCATTCTTGACCTTATTTCCTATCCGAGGATTATGTTGAGAATGATGTTACATTATGGAAATTGTTATATGGTGTTTGTGTTTTTGTTATTATCATTATTGGAGTTTGGCCGGAAATTGAAAATATATGGAAAATTTAATGAGTGAAAGAAAATCTGGTCACCTCAGAAAATAAAGGTAGATCGATCCTGCCTGCATTGAGATAATAGTTCCGCAGGATGGGACACACAGGTGACGAGTCAGACGCACTAAGTATCCGAGGCCATTCATGACACCCATGTTTGCGTCTCGCGAGAAGACAGTGCTGAGGTTAGAGAGGTAAAAGCATAATATTGAAAAAAAGCAATGAGCGAATAAGCGAAAGGTGATGATTCTTATGAAGAAGGAATGTGGTATGAAAGTTTGGAAATACTTCATTTCCCCGGATCATAAGCACCAAATTGCAAAAAATTACCCACATTTAGCCTTTTACCATTCTACTCCTTATTGAGCTTCAATTAAAGTCCTCTTGATTATTAATGCTTTGTCACTTATGAATTGTTTTGCATAACCCTCCTTTTGTGAGTAGATGTTGCTTTTTATTTGCACATACATGGATTTGTGACATTAGAACCTTTTCGAGGATGGTAATTGATTGCAGGGTTATATGAGAATGAATCTGTTGTGAGCTGAATCTGCCATGTTTTACACTTAAGTTTATATCAATTTATGCATACATTTCATTCATTTGGGCTAAGATAGTACAGAATCTATGTCGTATATGTTTATTTTCCAAATTATGGAATCTACACCAGTTTCTGTTTCAATTCGCAGAATTCGAGGCATTTTACAGCAATTCTAAGGAAGGTCGAAAAAGCTCGGAAATTCACTACAGAAGTCCAAGGTCAAAGAAGCAGCGGAACCGGTCGAATCAAGCTGAGATCCAAGGTTACTCGATCTCGAGTGAACCTTACTCTATCTCGACGAACATCTCTGAGCACAGGCCTTGTCGACTAAGAGCAAAGTCGAGAGCTAGACCAACCCAGCTCCGGAACCCTACTCGATCTCGAGTACCACTAGTCGAGATCGACGAAGCCTAGACGCCACACCCGGAGTCGAGAAGAAGAGCTGATCGAGAAGCCGAAGACGAAGGCGCTGATCAACCCTAGTCGATCTCGAGGACGCCTTGTCGAGATCGACGAGCCACCATGCCCTAGTCCGAGTCCATGCCGAGGAGGAGTCCTCGACATCACCAGAGAGTTGTCTTAGATCACACCCCTACTCGATCTCGAGGAGAACTAGTCGAGATCGACGAGCGCCAGGAACCCAGATCCGAGCCTGTCGAGCAGAGTCACCCGAGAAGTCCAGTCGACGATGAATCCTAGTCGAGATCGACAAGCCCTTGTCGAGATCGAGTAGACCAGATTCCAGAAACGCGTCGACGTGAGCAATCCGAGTAGACTTGGAGTTACTTGGGCACGAAGGAAGTCGAGAAGGCCGAAGATTCTATCCAAAATTGATCAAGTCTATCTAGGGAAGGAAGATCTATCAACATGAAGACATATTACCTAGTTTAGATTTATCTTTTCCTTTTAGATTTATTTCCCTTAAGCATTTTATTTATCTTTAAGCTTTAAGTAGATATAGATAGGAGATTCTATCCTTGATTAGCAAGGAATAGAAGGCTATAAATAAAGCCCTAGGGGCTGGTTTTTCATTCATTCCAATTCCAATTCACAATCAATTTCATTCAAGTTAGTAGGGTAGAGAGAGAGAGTTTGTAGCAAGCAAGGTGGAAAGGCAAAAGCGGATTTGTCTTGTGGGTTGTAAACTTTCTTTATTTAATTTAATGCAAGTTAGTTTCTTTTGTTATTTAATGTCTTTCTTGATGATGAAGAGCGAGTAGTCCACCCACTTCTGGGGCTGGGGTGAGCCCGACGGTGGCCATGTGAGGTGATGCGGTAAAGGTCAGATCTTGTTATGCAATTCGTCTTCTATCCCTATGAGCATGATTCTTTTGCGAGAGTTGAAGGTGATCCTTGTTTGTATTATTGAAGCGAAAGTGATCTTAATGCAACTTGGATTAATTATGTGAAAAGGGTTAGTAACAATTAGGGTTTATGCGAAAGCCTCTATATGCCTATTTGTTAGTAACGAAAGTTATTTTGATGAAAAGCATGATCTTTTATGCCTTTATGTGTTACCTTGCATGGTTATCGTTATGGTATTGATACCCTGGCTTTGGAAGTTCTTTATATATTGAATTGATTTCGTCGGAAATCTGAATTTGTGTTCGAATTTGCAATTTACGTTTTCTGTGTTCTAGTCGAGATAGAGAAGGAACTTGTCGAGATCGAGTACAGCCTTAGTCGATCTCGAGGAGAGGCTTGTCTAGGTCGAGTTGAGTTTTCTTCTGTTGTCGATTTTTCAGTTTCTGTTTTCTGTCTTTGCTGTCCTTCGTCGATCTCGAGTGCTCTCTTGTCGAGATCGAGTAGCCTCTGTTTTGCTTTGTTCTTTACTTTCTTTCGCTATTTTCTGTCTTTGCTTTTGCTTCTGCTTTGCTTTGTCTTTTCTGCTTTTTCTGTCTTTCTGCTGCTTGTCTGTGAGATCTACAGCTACCTGAGAACTGCTGACGTGCTTCCTCGAGGATTCGATCCTGACTTTCTCTTACTACAACGGGAGGAAGTCTTGTATTTATTTGCTGAGACAGGGAAGTCAGTCTGATCTATACTTTATATTTATTTCATACTTGACCATCCTCCTACAACAACAAATTTGGCGCCGTTGCCGGGGAAGCTATCATTCGCGCCTTAGGTAGTTGGATCTCACGTTTTCCTTGAGTTTTCAGATATATGCAGGACACCCTCAAGTATTTCGAAAGGGAAAGAGCGAGACAGTATGCAAAAGAATTGGAATATTTGAGATGGCTATACATCGTGGATGAGGAGGCATGGCTTGAGGGTGTACGCACATTTAGGAAGCTCCAGGCTTCGTCAAAATCACCACCAGAAGCCCCAATCCGGCTAGAAGGAGAATCTGAACCTGAGGTCGACCTTGACCAACACCTAGTCGATGTCGACCCATCTCCAATCGATATCGATCTATCTCTAGTCGATACCCAGGTATGTCCTTCCGTTATCTCAATTCCAACTTTGTCCTCTGTCTTTGAAAAACCATTTGAAGAACCTCTAGAGGAAGAAGAGCCAGAAAAGAAGAAGTTGGACGTCGTTGCCCATGTTGTTTCAAAGTCACTTTTGCCTTATAAGGTGAAGGCCATTCCTGACAATTTTGAGCAACCGATGTTCATATTCAAGTATGGGGTCCTCGCAAAGTGGCATGAAGCTCCACAAGATGAGGTGGAAATATCTCTTCCCACTCCACCGTTTTGCTGTGGTGGAGACGCGCAAACAAATCAACCAATGGAGCGAAAGAGGTATGATTATGAGGTATGCAAATTTCCTTTATACATTCCTTTATGCATGCCAGCTGGAACCCAGGAAGATGGATGGGTGGAGCCATGGAGCGTCCACTCGGGGAGGTTTAAGCTTCTTCACATGATGCCCCCGGATGACATCCCACGCTTTTCACCACCAAAGGAACCACCAGATCCACCTATACCTCCGGACAAAGATGAGCCAGGCTAATGCTTAATGGAGAAAGTCGGCCTAGCGACTATAAAATCTAGAGCTTGTAAATAGACATTTATTTTTGGGTCTTTTGGACATTGTTGCTTTTGTTTGTTTTTGGTTTTGAACTTTTTAGTTTTTCTATTGTAGGTATATATCTTCTACACTTTTCAGGTCCATGGATAGAAGCAAGCTATATTCAGACTCGGCCCAGGCATTCTTTCATTCGATATTAAGAGGCCCTGCACACCTGTCTAGCGAGTTTCTTTCTTTACCCTTGTTTTTATACAGTGAGGACACTGTAATGTTTAAGTATGGGGTGGTGGAAGGGCTTACTTCATGCATAATTGCCATATTTGACATTATTTGTGCACATTTAGAATTGATTTCTTTGAATTGCTACATGGCTATTTTGGAATGCATTATTGATTTATGAGCTTACATGCATGTTTTCCAAAAATTTGAGAAAAATGACCCCCATTTGAAAAATTTTGAAATAATGTCATGGAAGCTTATATTGAACTCGACGATGCAAAATTGGATTCATTAGAGATATAGCATGAAATTGCCTAGTAAAGGAAAGTCACAATGAAGTGCATTATTTGATGAAAACCATAAAAGGAGGTAAAATTTGAAGTTGCTTTTGACATGTTGCATGATAAGAGGATGGAGGACTTTATATTTCCATATAATGCTCATATTGTTATATCCTAGCCTTACCTATGCTTATGCATCACAAAAGCCATAATATGCCTTATTTCAAATATTGCTCCAGATGATCTAAATATTTCCATTCTTTACCCTATCCGGGGATTATGTTGAGAATGATGTTACATTATGGAGATTGTTATATGGTTGTTGTGAGTATTATCATTATTGGAGTTTGGCGGAATTGTTTGAAATATATGGAAAATTTAATGAGTGAAAGAAAATCCGATCAAAGATCGACCCTGCTCGCTGAGATAATAGTTTGGCGAGATGGGACACCAGGTGAGGAGTCCGAAGCACCAAGTATCCGGGGCCATTCATGACACCCATGTTTGCGACTCGCGAGAAGGCAGTGCTGAGGTCAGAGAGGTAAAAGCAGTATTATTGATAAAAGCATTATGAAAGGTGATGAATCTTATGGAGAAGAAATGTGGAAATTCAAGTTTGGAAATACTCCATTTCCCCGGATCATTAGCACCACATTGCCAAAAATTGCCCACCTTTAGCCTTTTACCAATCTACTCCTTATTGAGCTAAATTAAAGTCCTCTTGATTATTGTTTCTTTGTCATATGAATTGTTTTTGCATAACCCTCCTTTTGTGAGTAGATGTTGCTTTTGTATATTTGCACATGCATGGATCTGTGACACTAGTACCTTTTCGAGGATGGTAATTGATTGCAGGGTTATATAAGAATGAATCTAAGATGTTGAGAGTTTTGATTTCTTCCCCTGAATGACAATTAAAAGTATTGCTTGAGGACAAGCAAGCTTAAGTATGGGGTGTTTGTTGTGAGCTGAATCTGCCATGTTTTACACTTAAGTTTATATCAATTTCTGCATACATTTCATTCATTTGGGCTAATATAGTACAGAATCTATGTAGTATATGTTTATTTGCCAAATTATGGAATCTACACCAGTTTCTGTTTCAATTCGCAGAATTCGAGGCATTTTACAGCAATTCTAAGGAAGGTCGAAAAAGCTCGAAAATTCACTACAGAAGTCCAAGGTCAAAGAAGCAGCGGAACCGGTCGAATCAAGCTGAGAGCCAAGGTTACTCGATCTCGAGTGAACCTTACTCTATCTCGACGAACATCTCCGAGCACAGGCCTTGTCGACTAAGAGCAAAGTCGAGAGCCAGACCAACCCAGCTCCGGAACCCTACTCGATCTCGAGTACCACTAGTCGAGATCGACGAAGCCTAGACGCCACACCCGGAGTCGAGAAGAAGAGCTTATCGAGAAGCCGAGGACGAAGGCGCTGATCAACCCTAGTCGATCTCGAGGACGCCTTGTCGAGATCGACGAGCCACCATGCCCTAGTCCCAGTCCATGCCTAGGAGGAGTCATCGACATCACCAGAGAGCCGTCTTCGACCACACCCCTACTCGATCTCGAGGAGACCTAGTCGAGATCGACAAGCGCCAGGAACCCAGATCCGAGCCTGTCGAGCAGAGTAACTCGAGAAGTCCAGTCGACGATGAATCCTAGTCGAGATCGACAAGCCCTTGTCGAGATCGAGTAGACCAGATTCCAGAAACGCGTCGACGTGAGCAGTCCGAGTAGACTTGGAGTTACTTGGGCACGAAGGAAGTCGAGAAGGCCGAAGATTCTATCCAAAATTGATCAAGTCTATCTAGGGAAGGAAGATCTATCAACATGAAGACATATTACCTAGTTTAGATTTATCTTTTCCTTTTAGATTTATTTCCCTTAAGCATTTTATTTATCTTTAAGCTTTAAGTAGACATAGATAGGAGATTCTATCCTTGATTAGCAAGGAATAGAAGGCTATAAATAAAGCCCTAGGGGCTGGTTTTTCATTCATTCCAATTCCAATTCACAATCAATTTCATTCAAGTTAGTAGGGTAGAGAGAGAGAGTTTGTAGCAAGCAAGGTGGAAAGGCGAAAGCGGATTTGTCTTGTGGGTTGTAAGCTTTCTTTATTTAATTTAATGCAAGTTAGTTTCTTTTGTTATTTAATGTCTTTCTTGATGATGAAGAGCGAGTAGTCCACCCACTTCTGGGGCTGGGGTGAGCCCGACGGTGGCCATGTGAGGTGATGCGGTAAAGGTCAGATCTTGTTATGCAATTCGTCTTCTATCCCTATGAGCATGATTCTTTTGCGAGAGTTGAAGGTGATCCTTGTTTGTATTATTGAAGCGAAAGTGATCTTAATGCAACTTGGATTAATTATGTGAAAAGGGTTAGTAACAATTAGGGTTTATGCGAAAGCCTCTATATGCCTATTTGTTAGTAACGAAAGTTATTTTGATGAAAAGCATGATCTTTTATGCCTTTATGTGTTACCTTGCATGGTTATCGTTATGGTATTGATACCCTGGCTTTGGAAGTTCTTTATATATTGAATTGATTTCGTCGGAAATCTGAATTTGTGTTCGAATTTGCAATTTACGTTTTCTGTGTTCTAGTCGAGATAGAGAAGGAACTTGTCGAGATCGAGTACAGCCTTAGTCGATCTCGAGGAGAGGCTTGTCTAGGTCGAGTTGAGTTTTCTTCTGTTGTCGATTTTTCAGTTTCTGTTTTCTGTCTTTGCTGTCCTTCGTCGATCTCGAGTGCTCTCTTGTCGAGATCGAGTAGCCTCTGTTTTGCTTTGTTCTTTACTTTCTTTCGCTATTTTCTGTCTTTGCTTTTGTTTCTGTTTTGCTTTGTCTTTTCTGCTTTTTCTATCTTTCTGCTGCTTGTCTGTGAGATCTACAGCTACCTGAGAACTGCTGACGTGCTTCCTCGAGGATTCGATCCTGACTTTCTCTTACTACAACGGGAGGAAGTCTTGTATTTATTTGCTGAGACAGGGAAGTCAGTCTGATCTATACTTTATATTTATTTCATACTTGACCATCCTCTTGTAACAACAGAATCTAATATGTTGAGAGTTGTAAATTTCTTCCCCTGTATAACAATTAAAAGTATTGCTTGAGGACAAGCAAGCTTAAGTATGGGGTATTTGTTGTGAGCCTAATTTGTCATGTTTTATAATTACTTTTATTCAATTTCTGCATACATTTCATGCATTTGGGCTAGAATAGTTTAGAATCTATGTAGTTTATGCTTATTTGCCAATTATGGAATCTACACCAGTTTCTGTTTAATTTCGCAGAAATCGACGCAATTTACAACAGTTCAGAGAAAGGAGGAAAAGCTCGATGTCAACTACAAAAATTCCGAGGTCAAGGAGTAGCGGAACCAGGTCGATATCGACCTAGCTTGGTCGATATCTAGTAAATGCAGTCGATTTCCACTTGAAGAGCCAGAATCGAGTGAAGGAAAGAAAGTTGGTTGATATCGACCACACCAAGTCGATATCGAGTAACCAAAATCGGGCCGAGATCCAGGAATCGACCAAAGCTGGAACAATGGAAAAGTGCAGGTCGATATCGAGTTGAAAGAAGCCGATTTCCACCTTGGGAGCCAATATCGAGTGTCTAAAGTGAAGTCAAAAAAACACAGGTCGATATCGACCTAGGCTGGTCGATATCGAGTGACCACTAGTGGCCGATTTCGAGGGTATCCGAGCTCTACTCAAAGTTCTATCCAATGTCCAATGGAGATATACACAAGAGGATATTTTATCATGTTTTATCAAGATGGAAGAGATATTTATCTACTTGAGATATAATCCCTTTTAGATTTATTTCTTTTATATCCATATTTTTATCTTCAAGTAATAGATAGATATATTTAGATATAGATATAGTTTTCTTTCCTAATTTCCTAGGGAATGAACACTATAAATAAGGCCTTAGGGGCTGAGTTTTAGGTATCTTATTCCAATTCAATCTTAGTTCCAATTATATCGAGTAAGTAGGAGAGAGAAGAGAGAGAGAGAGAGAGAGAGAGAGAGAGAGAGAGAGAGAGAGAGAGAGAGAGAGAGAGAGAGAGAGAGAGAGCTTGTAGCGAGGAGGAGCAAGAGAGTTGAGAGACGATTTGGCTTCGATTGGTTGTAAGCTTTCTTTGATTTTATTTAATACAATTTAGTTCCCTTTTATTATTTATGTCTTTCTTGATGATGAAGAGCGAGTAGCCACCCAACTTCTAGGGTCGGGGTGAGCTCGACGGTAGCCATGTAAGGTTATGCGGTAAAGGTGCAATCTTTGGATGCAATTCGTCTTCTATCCTTACAAACATGATTCTTTTTGGGAATTTTTTGATATTGTTGCTTTTGTTTTTGGTTTTGGACATTATATTTTCTGTTGTGGGTATTTCTCTTCTAAATTTTTCAGGAACAAGGAAGAAAGAAGCAAGTCGAAATCAAGTACAGTAGGTCGATATCGACCATGCTCACTCGAAATCGACCAGGGCCTACAGCAAGGCACTCGACTTCTGACATTCTGCACGCCTATCTAGTGAGTTTCTTTCTTTACCCTTACTTTTTATATAGTGAGCACACTATAATGTTTAAGTATGGGGTGGGGGAAGGGCTTTCTTTGTGCATATTTGATATATTTGGATTTATGTGTTCATATTTAAAGTTTATTTCTTGAATTGCTTATACATGGCTATTTTGGAATTCATTATTGATTTATGTGCTTACATGCATGTTTTCCAAAATTTATAAAAAATGACCCCCATTGAAATTTTTTGACAAGTGTCATGGAAGCTTTATTGAACTCGACGATGCAAAATTGGATTCATTAGAGATATAGCATGAAATTGCCTAGTAAAGGGAAGTCATGATGAAGTGCATTCTTTTCTTGAAAAGCATGAAAGGAGGTAAAATTTGATATTGCTTTTGACATGTTGCATGATAAGAGGATGGAGGACTTTATATTTCCATATAATGCTCATATTGTATTATCCTAGCCTTACCTATGCTTATGCATCACAAAAGCCATATTATGCCTTACATTATACTACGCTCCACATGATCTAAATATTGCCCATTCTTTACCTTATTTCCTATCCGAGGATTATGTTGAGAATGATGTTACATTATGGAAATTGTTATATGGTGTTTGTGTTTTTGTTATTATCATTATTGGAGTTTGGTAGGAAATTGAAAATATATGGAAAATTTAATGAGTGAAAGAAAATCTGGTCACCTCAGGAGATAAAGGTAGATCGACCCTGCCTGCATTGAGATAATAGTTCCGCAGGATGGGACACACAGGTGAGGAGACCGACGCACTAAGTATCCGAGGCCATTCATGACACCCATGTTTGCGACTCGCGAGAAGACAGTGCTGAGGTTAGAGAGGTAAAAGCATAATATTGAAAAAAAGCAATGAGTGAATAAGCGAAAGGTGGTGATTCTTATGAAGAAGGAATGTAGTATGAAAGTTTGAAAATACTCCATTTCCCCGGATCATTAGCACCAAATTGCCAAAAATTGCCCACATTTAGCCTTTTACCAATCTACTCCTTATTGAGCTTAAATTAAAGTCCTCTTGATTATTAATGCTTTGTCACTTATGAATTGTTTTGCATAAACCTCCTTTTGTGAGTAGATGTTGCTTTTTATTTGCACATGCATGGATTTGTGACATTAGTACCTTTTCGAGGATGGTAATTGATTGCAGGGTTATATGAGAATGAATCTAAGATGTTGAGAGTTGTAAATTTCTTCCCCTGTATGACAATTAAAAGTATTGCTTGAGGACAAGCAAGCTTAAGTATGGGGTATTTGTTGTGAGCCTAATTTGTCATGTTTTATACGTACTTTTATATCAATTTTTGCATACATTTCATGCATTTGGGCTAGAATAGTTTAGAATCTATGTAGTTTATTCTTATTTGCCAGTTATGGAATCTACACCAGTTTCTATTTAATTTCGCAGAAATCGACGCAATTTATAGCAGTTCAGAGAAAGGAGGAAAAGCTCGAAGTCAACTATAGAAAGTCCGGGGTCAAGGAGTAGCGGAACCAGGACAAATCAAGCCGGAAACGAGAAAATCAACTCGACACACACAGGTCGATATCGACCTAGCTTGGTCGATATCTAGTAAATGTAGTCGATTTCCACTTGAAGAGCTAGAATCGAGTGAAGGAAAGAAAGTTGGTTGATATCGACTACAACAAGTCGCTATCGAGTAACCAAAATCGGGCCGAGATCCAGGAATCGACCAGAGCTGGAGCAAAGGAAAAGTGCAGGTCGATATTGAGTTATGCAGGTCGATATCGAGTTGAAACAAGTCGATTTCCACCTTGGGAGCCAATATCGAGTGTCTGAAGTGAAGTCAAGAAAATGCAGGTCGATATTGACCTAGGCTGGTCGATATCGAATGACCACTAGTGGTCGATTTCGAGGGTATCCGAGCTCTACTCAAAGTTCTATCCAATGTCCAATGGAGATATCCACAAGAGGATATTTTATCATGTTTTATCAAGATGGAAGAGATATTTATCTACTTGAGATATAATCCCTTTTAGATTTATTTCTTTTATTTCCATATTTTTATCTTCAAGTAATAGATAGATAGATTTAGATATAGATATAGTTTTCTTTCCTAATTTCCTAGGGAATGAACACTATAAATAAGGCCTTAGGGGCTCAGTTTTAGGTATCTTATTCCAATTCAATCTTAGTTCCAATTATATTGAGTAAGTAGGAGAGAGAGAGAGAGAGAGAGAGAGAGAGAGAGAGAGAAAGAGAGAGAGAGAGAGAGAGAGAGAGAGAGCTTGTGGCGAGGAGGAGCAAGAGAGTTGAGAGACGATATGGCTTCGATTAGTTGTAAGCTTTCTTTGATTTTATTTAATGCAATTTAGTTCCCTTTTATTATTGATGTCTTTCTTGATGATGAAGAGCGAGTAGTCACCCAACTTCTAGGGTCGGGGTGAGCCCGACGGTAGCCATGTAAGGTGATGCGGTAAAGGTGTAATCTTTGGATGCAATTCGTCTTCTATCCCTACAAACATGATTCTTTTGCGAAAGTTGAAGGTGATCCTTGTTTGTGTTATTGAAGCGAAAGTGATCTTAATACAACTTGGATTAATTATGTGAAAAAGGGTTAGTAACAATTAGGGTTTATGCGAAAGCCTCTATATTCCTATTTTTTATAACGAAAGTTATTTGATTAAAAGCATGATCTTTTATGCCTTTATGTGTTATTTTGCATGGTTATCGTTGTGGTGTTGAAATCCTGATCTTGGAAATCTTTTATTTTACTGATTTATTTCACAAATTTCGAGTTTTAAGTTTCTGTTTCACTCGATATTGAGCTGCTGCAGTCGATTTTTCCAGTCGATATCGAGTTACTGGAGGTCGATATCGACCAAGTTTCTGCTTTTTGTTTTGTTTCTGCTTTCTTCTGTGTTTTAATGTTTCTGCTGAGTTTGGAACTGAAAAGGCGGGCGCTGACATGCTTCCTCGTGGATCGATCCTGACTACCTTCTACTATAGCGGGAGGAAGTCTTGTAATTAATTTGCGGAGAACAGGGAGTCGAATTTGAATTTATATGTCATACTTGGTTTTCCTCCTAATAGTATGAACTCTTTGAAATGAAGCCTGATGAGTCTATTAAGGCCATGTTCACACGGTTAATGGAACTCACGAACAACGTTGACCCTCTCGGCAAGACCTTTGAAAAAGTTGAGAAAGTGAGGAAGATATTGAGGTGCCTCCCAAAAGACAAATGGGGTCCGAAAGTAACAGCCATAGAAGAAGCCCAGAATCTCACCACTCTACCCCTTGATGACTTGCTTGGGAAGCTGATCACACATGAGATGATTCTCAATGAAGACAATGGATAACTTTCAACAAGCACTAAGAACTTGGCACTCAAGTCTAAAAAGGATGAGCCCAAAGATGTGTCTGATTCTGAAGATGAGGATGATGATGAGGATGATCCCTTTGCTCTCATTACAAGGGGTCTTTCTCGAATCCTCAAAATGAAGAAGCAATTCAACAACAAAGATGGATCAGAGTCTTCTAAATTTCGAGGTAAATCTCAATACAACAAATATGACAAGAAGACTAAACCTTTGTCTTGTTTTGAATGTGGTGAAACAGACCATCTAGTGAAAGACTGCCCTCAAAAGAAGAACAGTCATTTCAAGAAAGGTGATAGATGAAAAAAGAAAGCCATGGTGGCAGCTTGGAGTGATTCTGACTCAGGTGACTCGGACTCAGATGATGAAAAGGCCAACATTTGTCTCATAGCCTTAGGAGATGAATCCCACGATGAGCAACTTGAGGTAACTGTAAGAGAACTTATGGAAAGTCCAAAAGAGGTACTATCGGAATTCCTTTCTAATATGATTGCCAATGAAGAGAAACTTATTTCCCAAACCAACACTCTTATTATGAAAACCGTGGACCAGGAAAGAACTGTTGAGGAACTGTCAATGAGGGTCAAAAGTCTTGAAACCTCTTATTCGGGTCTTGACATTAAAGTCAAGACTCTTGACTCAGAGAAATCTGAACTCAAGCAAGATCTCTCGTCTCTAAGAAGTGAACATCATAAATTAGAGAACGAGAAGATCTCTCTAAATAAGAAGATTCAAGACCAACAGTCAGCCCTCATAAGTTTTACCAAGTCCAAGGGCACTCTTGATAGGATGTTGGGTGAGCAACAAAGTTCTCTAAACAGAAGTGGTATTGGTTACAACACGAGGTTTTTAAAGAAGCAACACATTACCACTTTTGTGAAGGAAAAAGGAAGCAGAACCTCTCCTATATGTCACCACTGTGCAAGAAAGGGACATGTAAGAGAGACATGCCCCTATAGAAGAAAGGATCCACATATCATTCGCAATACATTTCCTATTGACTTGAGGAAAGAACGAATAACGCAAGTTTGGGTCCCCAAAGGCACTATTTTACCAAATATGGTTTATCCCAATAATGGATCTAAATTTTCTTATTGGTCTAGCCACAAAGGTTGATTTTTGTCTTACAGGTAATCACCAAGGTAAAAGAGCAAAAGTGGATTATTGATAGTGGATCCTCTAGACATATGAGTGGGAAGAGGTCTCTCTTCCATGATCTAAAGAAGCAATCCACTGGAACAATCACTCTTGGTGACAAAGGAAAGTGTGACATCGTCGGTATCGGTAGTGTTGGGAGTGATCTTAACCATAGCATTAAAAATGTTTATCTTGTTAATGGTTTGAAGCATAATTTGCTTGGTGTTTCTCAACTATGTGATAGTGCTAATGATGTTGGATTTAACAAGAAAAGATGTCTAGTGCGCAGAGAAGATACAGGTGAAATATTTCTAACGGCCTATCGCTATAACAACATCTATGCTGTGAATGCTGAGCAAGTGGCACAAGGAAGCTTAACATGGCTAAAGGCTTTGACGGACGATCCAAAGCTCTGGCACAGGAGACTCAGTCATGTAAGCCTACATACACTGCAAAAGCTTGTGTCCAAAGGGCTTGTAAGAGGACTACCTGAGATGGACTTCAAAGGTATTGATATGTGCAAAGTATGCACACGAGGTAAACAAACACATAGCTCTTTCAAACCCCAAAAGGTTGTAAGTACTTCTAGACCCCTTGAACTTTTACATGTAGATTTATGTGGTCTTATGCGAGTTAAATCTCCCAATGTTAAAAGTACATGCTTGTTGTTGTTGATGATTATTCAAGATATACTTGGGTTGCATTTTTAAAAGAAAAATCAAAGGCCTTATTTGAGTTTTCAAAACTTTATAAGGAGTTGCAAACTTTAAGAAACGAGCCCATAGTATCAATTCGAAGTGATCATGGTAGGGAGTTTGATCAACTTCAATTTGATTTGTTTTCTGCTAAATATGGCATCTCCCATAATTTTTCTGCTCGTAGGACACCTCAACAAAATGGGGTTGTGGAACGAAAGAACCGCACCCTAGAGGACATGGCCAGGACTATGCTTTTAGAAAATGCATTACCTAAAACCTATTGGGCTAAAGTTGTTAACACAGTTAACTATATTTTGAATCGTTGTCTTATTCGTTCCATCTTAACGAAAACTCCTTATGAACTTTTCAAAGGCCGCAAACCCCTTATATCTTATTTTAAACCCTTTGGTTGTACTTGTTTTGTTCATAACAATGGAAAAGATAACCTTGGGAAATTTGATGCGCGTAGTGATGAAGGTATATTTCTTGGCCACTCCACAAGTAGCAAAGCATATAGAATCTTCAACAAAAGGACCAAGATGGTTGAGGAAAGTATACATGTTATTTTTTTATGAATGCAATGACGGTTCTTTAAGTGAAAGTGTTGCAGATTTAGATCTTAACCGCCATACAGAGAATGAGGATGGTGATTATATTGCTACCAAGAAGACAAAGAAGAGGAACATGCAGGATCAGATTCTTAACACTGAGGAATTGGCCCAAGGTCTTGAAGCTCAGGCCAAAGCCCTTGGCGTCCAATCCAAAAGTGTTGAGACTTCATAAACTGTTGTAACTGAGCCTAACATATCCATGGATTCAAATCTACCACAAATCAATCATGTTGATGTGACGAACCAGGGAGCTGAAACTAGCAAGAGAAAGTTCAAATACTTCTCATCACACTCATTAAAGGATATCATCTCTGACCCTACATCTAGTGTTCAAACTCGTTCTAAACTTAAAGATCTCTGTGCTTTTCACGCTTTTGTTTCTCTTGTAGAACCAAAGAAGATAGATGAGGCCCTTCAAGAGCTAGAATGGATCATTGCTATGCAAAGTGAGCTTAACGAATTTGAAAGGAACAAATTCTGGACCTTGAAGCCTAAGCCAAAGCATCCATCAGTCATTGGCACACGTTGGGTATTTTGGAACAAGCTAGATGAGAATGGTAAGATCGTGAGGAACAAAGCAAGGCTTGTTGCTCAAGGCTACAATCAAGAGGAAAGTATCGACTACGAGGAGACTTTTGCTCTCGTAGCCAGGCTTGAAGTCATTCCCATTTTATTAGCATTTGCATCTTTTATGGGCATAAAATTATATCAAATGGATGTCAAGTGTGCTTTTCTTAATGGTTTCTTAGAAGAAGAAGTCTATGTGGCTCAACCCCCGGGTTTTGAAAGTTCAGAATTTCCTAATCATATTTACAAACTAGACAAAGCGCTATATGGTTTGAAACAAGCCCCAAGAGCTTGGTATGAGCGCTTGTCAAAATATCTTTTAGAAAATGATTTTAAAAGGGGGTTGATCGACAGGACTCTTTTTATCAAGACCAAAGGAAAGGACATTTTGGTTATCCAAATATATGTTGATGATATATTGTTTGGGGCTACTAGCACATCTTTGTGGAAGGAATTTTCTGATATTATGTGAAGTGAACTTGAGATGAGCTTGATGGGTGAACTTAACTTCTTTTTGGGGTTGCAAGTTCATCAATCTAAGAAAGGGATCTTTGTCAACCAAAGCAAGTATACTAAAGATCTCTTGAAGAAGTTCAAGATGGATCAATCCAAAGCAGCCAATACACCCATGAGCTCAACCTTGTCCTTAGATCAAAACAAGACCGGGAAGAGTGTCAATCAAAAGGAGTATCGAGGGATGATTGGATCTTTATTATATCTTACTGCTAGTAGACCTTACATCATGTTTAGTGTTTGCATGTGTGCTAGGTTTTAAGCTGACCCTAAAGAATCTCACCTCGTGGCTGTGAAGAGGATTTTTCGATATCTAAATGGAACTAAGGAGCTTGGCTTGTGGTACCCGAAGCAAAGAGATTTTACACTAATTGGGTATTTTGATGTAGACTTTGCAGGCTATAAGCTGGATAGGAAGAGCACGTCGGGATGTTGCCAATTCTTAGGAGCATCATTGATTAGTTGGCACTCAAAGAAACAAAACTCTGTTGCTCTTTCCACTGCAAAAGCCGAATACATAGCAGCTGGAACATGTTGCTCCCATAGCTCAACAAATGAGAGATTTTGGCATCAACCTCAAAGACCTTCTCATTAAGTGTGACAACACAAATGCCATCTCCATTACAAAGAATCCCGTTCAGCATTCAAGGACCAAACATATCGATGTAAGGCATCATTTCATTAGAGACCATGTCGCAAAAGATGATGTGTCCATATCCTTTATTTCAACTGATTATCAATGGGCTGATATTTTCACTAAGCCATTGGCAGAGGACAGGTTCACCTTCATTCGACGTGAGATCGGAATGCTTAACAGGGATGCACTTTCATAGGGGGAGCTTTCCCTTTATAAAAGAAAACTTCTACTCAGTGTCAAGACCTTTGAACCTCATTTCAAAGGTTGTGAACTGAACAGTAGAGCACATATAACGGATCATATATTTAATTTGGTATCTTTTTAGATATTTGATCAAATATTGTGTTAATGGATTTTAACCGTCTTTATATGTTACCTATTCGGGAAAATCTTTTTTATTGCATGTTATCCGATTATATTTTTCTGTGTGGAAATTATTTAAATTGGATAAACATCTTCCCTTAATCATTAAGATTCGAACGGCTCCTTGTTTAAATTTTGAAATTGTTTTGGTAAGTCTGATTTTGGTGACTATTTTCACTCTCCTCCCTTTGTTGAAAGACAAAAGGGGGGAGATGGTTAGATGTTAGACTTTAAACTGCTTTGAACTATAAGGTCTTGGAAGACCTTATTTTGCCTTATCTTGTTGGATGCTTTTATTATTGGTTTTGAACTTATATGATCCAACATTTGTCTAACCCTTGCAATTACTTAGTCCGATTTTTTTATGATATATTTGCTTGACTAAATTACAGGGATGCACAGGTTTTGTCTTTCATCAAGGGGGAGATTGATAAATCCACTCCCTTGATGAAAATCGTAAATGGGTTTCAAAGGTTTTGATACATAGCTCGTGCCAAAAGTCTTGAAGCTACAGCTGTGTTGATGAAATACAAAACCTGTATTATTAGATATATTAGTTCCGGTTGTTATTATATATTATTTCTAGATATTATTACGTATATTAAGTACTCACTATGCAGAAAGTATTTCGAAAGAAATCTCCTTCCTTAAGCTTAAAGACGTGAAGATCAAATCTGGTGGATCATGGCTTCGAAGTTTCCCAGAATATAAGATTGTGAAGATTGCTTCTAAAGCTGTGATCTGTTCTAGCCGTTGAGAGAAGATCCTTCTTTGAAAGAAGGCGCCGATTTGATCAAGTATAAAAAGGAGATGAATAAGAGAAGACAAGTACCACTAGTAGAAAATAGGCTTTTTAGCCCGGGCAATTTGAATCATATATCCCAGATATATAGGAAATGGGGTCCGGGCATCAGGTCAATGTGATAATAGGTAAAGAGCCCGGACCCAAAAAGTGTACACCCGGGCTAATAGAGTCTAGTCTGAATGTGGTTAAAATCTCACAGATTTTATAGCCCGGATCCAATTTTACACGCCCGGGCTATTTGGACCAGTGTATAACCCGAATATTGTAGATCCGGGCTATTAGGTCCTCTCCATTTGAAAAAGAAACACAGACATTTAGCCCGGATATTTTTAAATCCAGCTGTTTTGTCTCTTTCATTTAAAAAAAAAACCTTTTTAGCCCAAATATCGAAATACCCGGGCTAAAAAGTCCCTTTAAAAAAATATACATATTTCCAATTACAATCGTTGCCTTGAAATTCTACTTGTGTTCATATGTACATATCCATCAATAAATAAAACAAGACTTGTAACCGAATGAAAGTCTTTATCATTAACAACACTCACTAGCTTGAAATTCTAGAGTTTTTCCAAGAAATTTACATACACATATAAACTCATTTTGAAATATAAAATATATCAACACAAGTCACAAACTAGGATCGTTTTCTTACATTAAGATATATGCCGGTCACCATGGCCACCCCAACAACTGCAACCCAAGAGACGTGAAGATTTGTGCTGCTGAAGAAGTTGTGCTTGTTGATGGAATTTCCATCAGCTTATCAATCTCCACTTACAAATATCAAAACAAAAGATGAAATCAAGCCCAAAATCTCCTTTTTCTATATGCTTAGATTGGCTGAAAAAAATGATAGCACTTACTGAACCAGATTCAGGATCTCCAGCACATGTACCAGCAAGGAAAGGGTCGATCAAATATTCAAACTGCATAGAGTTACAAGAAACCTAAAAGTCATACTAACTGCTTACAAAATTTAAGCCACGTATATCATATATTCAACATGCAAATACCTCATTTCAAAAATGACACTGGAAGAATTCACTAACACTGCAGTTAAAGAAATGACAAAATCTCAAGAACTCCAACAAGAAATATCAATCTCAAAGCAAGAAGACACAAAACGGAATTTAGTGATCAACTTGACAACCATGGTCACATTTCCTATCTCTAAGCATCTATGCCCTCGTTTGTCTACCAAGGGCAACTATTCCACTCAAGCCACCAAAATATATTAATTTGCACATTTGCCTGAAAGGCCATCAACCTTTCTGTATTTGCTTCCATAGATATTCTCAAGTACGAATCTTATGCCTAAACAGGCAATCCGACAATTCTTTTTCTATTTTCAAGAGTGCCGGTTTGAGTTCCCCAAAACTCAGGAAAGGAATTGGGATTGCTTGAGGTACAAGGTCAGTGAAGAAAAAAGCATGAGGCACAAAAAAGTGATTATAGGGTCCATTACCAAGGCACAAGGCACATCCCTATAATTTTTGTGTAAGAAGAAGGTGCCAATTTATTTTAGAGAGGTATACTACAATTTGTGGGTTGATGGACATGAGTTGAGTTGTTGAGCGGTTGAGCAGAGGGGTAAAAACAGCAATCCTAGAAAAATTATAAAGCTAAGAGAAATTAAGAATCACTGCCAAAATATGAGTATTTATTTCAGCATCAAAATCAAATTTTCGATCACATCACTGAATATCTCAATTTTTTATATTACTTGCCCATGTAGATCATCCAATTTGAGATATGGAAATGAAAAATCAATGTTGAAACAAAATCTAGTCCTAAGTGCTATTGCACACTCTAAAATAAATATATCAGTAGAGGTTGCATTGCATGAGATACATGAATATACACAATCAACAAATCTTGGTATTATTTTTTTAAAATTAAACGATATGGGGTTGAGGAAATCTAACCTTTGATTTGGCAGATAGGATACTACTTTTGACTAAGGCAACAGGATTTGAAGGGATCCAAGCACTTCTAAATGACATTGGAGGCAAACTTCTGTTGGCTCATTTGAACTATTCTCCCAGTTAACTCTTTGATTATAATTATGCGTTCATGTGGCTTGCCATGCTCCAACACATACTGCAAGAAGGTTGTGGGGTTATCAAATACCAGTTAAAAACATAAAAGCAAAAAAACTAGCAAGCTGTTAATTTTTTAATGCCTAATAAAAGATCAGGAGACACAAGGTCAATCAACATGATAATACCCTCTGTAGAACAATACATGATCAAACTGACATTGTAACAACAGACAAAAGCGGATTTTATGGAAACAAGACATACCTGAACAACATAATTTCCATATTGTTCCTGGGCCAACATCCTAACAGATCCTAAAATCTCATCCATAACCTTACTCTGGGTATTTAGGTCATTACAATGCTAACTCTCTGTCACACAAGAAACTTATCGTTAGAGCAGTTAGTCATTTAGTTAATTTTCATACTCCAATTTGACATTAATATACTGATATCATACAACCCAAGATGCAAAGAAAAATTGAAGCTGAAACGATAAGATAGAAGGAGAAAAACGGACAGAAAAGTGTAGAAGATTGTACCTCTCAGAAGGGTCTGATCTGATCTGAATGATTTAGTTTAAGTTCTTATCTTCAGAAAAATAAATATCTTCTAATAATTCAGGCTGAAGATTGGGATGTGGCTACAAGTGGGGAGGGCATGAGCAAACTGGAAACATTTTTGCTTGACAAGAACAAGACGATGGAACATGAACTTACTCAAGCATTTTTCTAGATTAAAATTTCTGAGAAAACATCATTTTGTGTTCAGAACAAGCAAACTGGAAACAAAGGAACTGCAGTATTAGGCATCACATACTGATACTTCACCAGAAAAGGACTATAATGAAATTTCTAAACAGCAAAGGTGAGGAACCGACGATCTTGATACCGGAAAAAAGGATAATGAAATTGTGATTCACAAACTAATCTAACTAAAAGCAATACATTAGCAGTTGACTCACCTTCCACTTTTTGAATGAATAGGCCAACATTTATCATCATAGCCCCGAGCAAGAACTCCTGAAAAGCTTAATCCTGAAAAACAAGGAGGATAAAGAAACAATAGCACCGAGATTTTGCATTCAGAATGAGAAAATGCAAATCTGAGAGTCTTTGGAGAGAGGCAATTACTTTCCACTGCCAATGAAGTCGTCGCTGCTTAGGGTATTGCTGTTCCAAAGAGGTCAAATTAAAATAGTAAGTAAAATTTTAGCATCAGCTTAGGCCAAAAGATTTACCAAATTACGGCAACTACCATTCATGTACAAATGTTACTTTGTCAATATAGCTTACATTCAATTTCTTTAATTTGTTTTGTATAAACATTGCTCTTTTTAATACTGATTGCTGAGTTGGAATATATAAATTCAAAGGATTAATTCTCCTATCCTCTTCCTTTCCATTCATCTATCAATTTCATTCAAAGACAAATAGAGAATGGGGCCTTCACAATGAAAATTCACCTGCCAAAAGTCATATGCTGGGTTGACAAGGAAAATTGGGGTCTTTATGCTTTTAATTAGCTCCTTGGGAAAGAGACGCTACCACATCATGAAACAAACAAACATGCCTATGTTTACAAAACGGACAAAGAAAAAGATATATAGTCAACCTCTGATGGTTCGTTCTTGGCAATACAATCTTTAGGCAGGCTCTTGGCTACTCCGTAATACCATGCAAGAAAGCAAGACATTCAACAGTCCTACCCATAGAAAGAGTGGTTTAAACCATAACATTGATCTCTCTCAATCCCTGGATTAGCGTGAACATGAACTTCTCTTGAAACACAGAGGTTTTACCCCGATCTATCTACCAAATCAAACAAGCAAGTCAGCATCCCAGAAAATCAAACCCCTAAAAATCAGATCCAGGACTGAGCAGAGGAACTTGTGCAAGTATGAGTCCGAAATTTGGTGCTCCTATATTCAAGGAAAACTTAGGGTCTTGCCTTGAAATCCATTCATTTTCTGTCAATTTGGCGCACTCAACAACTATACACCAAGAAGAAATCAGGAAAATTTTGAGAAACTCAAATTAATTAAACCTAGGGTTTCAAATATAAAGGGTGCTTATGAATTAAAGTACTAAAATTTATTAAAATTGTTGAACGAAGCAAAGGAACGAAGCAAAGGCTTGATTTCGGTGCCTGAGGTAATGCACAAATCCTCACCAAACAGACAACAAATAGGAAGAGAGAAAGTGAGAGAGGAAGACAGAGTTAGGGCAATTACCTCGATGAGACAGCGAGAGGCGACGGAGAGACGACGGGAAACGGCAAAAGTTAGGGCAAGCTCCTCCTCTGAGCAACCGAGCTTTTGCGGCAGGAAAGGACGGAGCTCCTTCGGCGAAGACGAAGAAGATGGTGAAGACGACGAGAGTTGGGGCCCTTCGGTGACAGGCGAGGGCGGAGCTCCTTCGTGATTTCCCTTCAGTCGGCGGCAAGCGAGGTCTCGATTTGGACTAGATTCCTTCCATTAATTTCAGACCTAGCGCTTTCGATTTTTCACTTTCGTGCCCATGTTTTATGTCCCGGATGCTACTACGGGCATTTTTTAAAGTTTGGGGAAGTGGATACCTATTAGCCCGGACCTAGCAGATTAATGACATGCCCGGGTCATTAGAGTATCATAATAACCCAGATATTTAAGCTCCGGGTTATTTGATTAAAGCTATAGAAATTTCCCCACGACATTTTAACCCGGGCGTGCCTTTTATCCGAGCTATATACTTTACATTTTTTAAATAAAAAAAAAAAGATAAAAGCTTGGAAGCATGTTACACCCCGGATTTCCCATGTCCGGCCTCTTAGGTAGCATGCTATATTTGCATTTTTCTACTAGTGTACAAGTGTTGAACGAAAACCTCATTGATCTACATCGCACACAAGCCCTCAAGTCAATCTGTCTTCTTCGTGTACTCTCTGCTAAGTGTTAAGAGTTGTATCTTTTATTTCAAAGCATTTGAGAGTTACACAGTGAGCTTATATGATATATTCTGAGAGAGTGTTATACTCGAGATTTTATAACTCAGGAAGTGAGCACTAGGCGATTGATTCATGAAGTGTAAGAGGATTGTACTAGATAGCTGATAGAGGTGGGGCTCTTTTAGATTGGTCTAGGACTCCAAGGGAACGTGAGTTGACTAGATTGCAATTGTATATGAGAGAGGCTTCTCGGTGAGCTATTAGGATCCTAAGTCTTGTGAATCAATAAAGCCGGTTGAATCCTAGGGTTGTGGAAGAACCCTAGGCGGGGACTAAGCCTTTAAGGAGCCGAACCTCGTTAACAATTCGTCGTGTTCTTTACTCATTGCTTTACCTATATTTCCACATTTGTTTCGAATTGTATAACTTTATTGTGATTTAGATTTCCCAATCGAAAGAATTGAGTTTACTCTCAAAGGGTTTTGCAAGCATTTCAAAAGTCTTGAGATTGACAGCGAAAAATTGGCATACTCTATTCAACCCCCCTTCTAGAGTATCTTTATTCTACTTTGTTATACATTATCGAACCTTCAGAGTAGAACTAATTCAAGGCTATAAATCCCTTATATAGATTTACCCGTACAATCCCAAGGTCAAAGCATGGACACCTTGCTTTGGCAAAACCTATCCATCAAATTCCAAGGGCCTCATAGGTTATGAATTGGAAAGGCATACTCTCAATTTTCTTTTAAGGGAACTAGGTTTGTCATGCAAGTCTAATTATCAACTGAACAAACAACATAATCAAACATGCAAACAAAACCAAAGGCATGCACGAAAATAAAGTGTGATCCTAGTATGGCCCCTAAAGAAAAGAAAACCGAAAAGACAAATCTTCAAGGTTCTTCTTGCTCCTTGGATCATCATCCTTGATTCTTCTTTTGGATCTCCACCCTAGAATCTCCTTTGGATCTTCATCATTGAATCTTGTACCATCTTCTTTTGTACAGTGTATAAATAAATTTACTTTCGAAACATAAATTACAAAAATACATAACGATACGCATATCGTGTACAAAAATACATAACGATACGCATATCGTGTACAAAAATACATAACGATACGCATATCGTATTTATATGCTACTTGGGCTATAATAGTCACAGCATGCAATAATATCAAATATTAAATAAATATTAATCACAATTAATATAATATCAAAATATTAATCAAATTAATATAAACAAGAAGTAGAATATTAACCATATTAATGAACTATTTAACTCAAATCAATTAAATTATCTAATAAAATAACTAATTTAATATTCTTGATATTTTAATTCAAAATAAGCAATCAAATATATGAAATTAATTTTTATTGTAACTATTACCTTGTACAATTTGATAGAATATTTCATTACGGATAAGATATCTACTATATCTAATAAAGGTAATTTAGGATCTTAAACTAAAACCCTAATACACCTTTTATACCCTAATTGCCGCCTCATCCACTCCCAATCAAATTTTTGTAACCATTACAAAATCTTTTGGCAATGGTAGGATTAAGATGGTAAGTTTTCATAAAATTTAAACTTTTGACAAATTAATATATGAATCAAATTCACATAAAATCTACCATTTTTAGACATCAAAATAATAAAATTCCCAATATGTAAAATATCCAAAAAATTTGTTCTAATTAGGGGAGTGTCCAAAAATTTGTAAAAATTGGTGGAGTGTCCATCCCCCCGCCCCCCCCCCCCCATCCTCAGTGCCCCCAGGCCCCCCCTCACGTGTCCAGTTTTTTTTTTCGTTTTTTTTTTTAAAATTACATGTCACCACTTTCTATTATGCAAATATAACCCGATGTTAGGCAGATATTATATTATGATATGCAAATATAATATTATGTTATGCAAGCTTAAACAACCTTATGGAAAGAATATGCACATGCATTTGTATTTTAAAATTGCATTAATATATCTTATTTGCACATAAGCACATCGCTCTACCATTGATTGACCTAAGAGGCTTTTAAAATTGCATTAATGTCAACGTCGATGTTGTTGACACCGACATTCCTGACACTGTTGACACTGCTGACGCCGACATCGGAGATGCTAACGCTAATGTCGGCTGACGCTGATGTCGGCTAATGCCGACTTCGAAGATGCTTTTTTCCGTGTCAGAAGCACTGCCGTTGACATTGCTGATACCGACATCGGAGATGCTGACACTAACAATGACGTTGTCGACGTCAACATCGGAGATGCTGACGCCCACATTCGAGAGGTTGATGCTGCTGACGGTGACATTGGAGATGTCGGTTGACGCCGACATCGATGATGTCGAGGCTGCTGACGTAGACGTCGAAGATATTTTTTTCGTGTCAACGCTTCTTTTTTTCGTATTAGCACTGACACTGATATTACTGACTCCGATCTTCGAGATGCTAATGTTGCTGACGCCGACATCGGAGATGCTGACACTGATGTTGATGTTGCTGAAGTCAATATAAGAGATGATGACGTTGTTGTCGCTGACATCGGGGATGTTGCTGACACCGACATTCCTAACACCGCTAACATTGACATCGGAGAAGCCGACGCAGACGTCGAAGATGCTTTTTTCCGTGTCAACAGCACTGACGTTGACATTGTTGATGCCGACATTGAAGATGCTGTCATTGATGCTAACATTGCTGACGTCAGCATCAAAGATGCTGACACTGCTAACGTTGACACCGGAGATGCTGACACTAATGTTGATGTTGCTGACGTCAACATCGGAGATGTTGATGCTGCAGATGCTGACATCATAGATGTCGGCTGACGCCGACATCAATATTGCAGACGCTCTTGACGCCGATGTCGAAGATGCTTTTTTTCGTGTCAACGCTTCTTTTTTCCGTGTTAACACTAACGCTGACATTGCTGACACCGACATCCGAGATGCTGACATTCCTGAATCCGACATCGGAGATGTTGACACTGATGTTGATGTTGCTGATGCCGACATCGGAGATGCTGATGCTGACATAAGAGATTCTGACACTAACGTTGATGTTGCTGTCGTCAACATCAGAGCTGCTGACACTGACATCGGATATGCTGACACTTGCGTTGATGTTGCTGACGTCAACATCGGTGATGTAGACACTGCTGATGATGACATCAGTGATGTCATCTGACCCCGATACCGAGGCTGCACACGCTGCTGATGCCGACGTCGAAGATGCTTTTTTTCGTGTCAACGCTTTTTTTTTTGTGTTAGCACTGATGCTGACATCGGAGATGTTGGCTGACGCCGACATCGATGTTGCCGACGATGCTGACGCCAACGTTAGGGATGCTTTTTTTCGTGTCAATGCTTCTTTTTTTCGTGTCAACATTGACGCTTACGTTGCTGATGCCGACATCCGAGATGCTGACGCGGCTTACGCTGACATCGTCGATGCTGACACTGACGTTGATGTTGCTAACGTCAACATCGGAGATGCTGACGCTGGCATCGGAGATGTCGGCTCACGTTGACATCGATGATGTCGACACTGCTCACGCCGACTTCGAGGATGTTTTTTTTCGTGTCAACGCCTCTTTTTTTCGTGTTAGCACTGACGCTGACATTGCTGACGTCGACATCTGAGATGCTGACACTAATGTTGATGTTGCTGACGACAACATCGGAGATGCTGATGCTGCTGACGCAGACATCGGATATGTTGCTGAAACCGACATTCGTGACACCGCTGACACTGACATCGGAAATGTTGACGCCGACGTGGAAGATGCCTTTTTCCGTGTCTACAGCACTAACGATGACATT
This sequence comes from Persicaria maculosa, assembly GCA_963922045.1. NCBI lineage: Eukaryota > Viridiplantae > Streptophyta > Magnoliopsida > Caryophyllales > Polygonaceae > Persicaria > Persicaria maculosa. The sequence goes on along the minus strand of OY998251.1, from coordinate 51,648,871 downwards.
GCAGATGTCGACATCGAAGATGCTGACATTGATGCTAACGTTGCTGACATCAGCATCTGCTAACATTGCTAACGTTGACATCAGAGGTGGTAACACTGATGTTGATGTTGCTGACGTCAACATCGGAGATGTTGACGCTACTGACGCTGACATCGGATATATCGGCTGACACCGACATCGATGTTGCGGACGCTGTTGACGACTTGACGCCGACGCCGAAGATGCTTTTTTTCATGTCAACGCTTCTTTTTTTCGTGTTAGCACCGACGCTGACATTGCTGACGCCAACATCGGAGATGCTGACACTAACGTTGATTTTGCTGACATCAACATCGGAGATGCTGACACACTGACGTTGATGTTGTTGACGTCAACATCGAAGATGTTGATGCTGTTGACGCTGACATCAGAGATGTCAGCAGACACCGACATCGATGTTGCCGAAGCTGCTGACGCCAACGTTGAAGATGCGTTTTTTCGTGGCAACGCTTCTTTTTTTCGTGTCAACACTAACGCTGACGTTGCTGATGCCGACATTCGAGATGCTGACGTTGTTGACGCCGACATCGGAGATGCTGACACTTACGTTGATGTTGCTGATGTCAACATCGGAGATACTGACGCTACTAACGCTGACATCGGAGATGTCGACGTCATGCTGCCGACGCTAATATATCTTATTATTGAACATTTTGTAATGCATTTATAATTTAAAATTGCACTAATATATCTTATTATTGAACATTTATTAGAAAATTTTATAAACTACTAGAATTATTATAAACCTTAGCCTATGCGGGATTCGAACCCACGTATTTGTGCAAAAGCACATCACTCTACCATTGAGCTAAAAGGCTTTTAATTATATTATAACATAACATTCAGATTTTTTTTTTCGATATTTTTTTTTAAAAAATTTACATGTCAGCACTTTCTGTTATGCAAATATAACCCGATGTTATGCAAATATAATATTATGTTATGCAAGCTTAAACAACCTTATGGTAAAGATTATGCACATGCATTTGTATTTTAAAATTGCATTAATATATCTTATTATTGAACATTTTGTAACGCATTTATATTTTAAAATTGAACTAATATGTCTTATTATTGAACATTTATTAGAAATTTTTGTAAATTACTAGAATTATTATAAACTTTAGCTTATGCGGTATTCGAACCCACGTATTTGCGCATAAGCGCATCGCTCTACTGTTGAGCTAAAATGTTTTTAATTATATTATAACATAAAATTCAGATTTTATTTTTTTTCAAATTTTTTTTTTAAAAAAAAATACATGTCAGCACTTTCTGTTATGCAAATATAACCCAATGTTATGCAAATATAATATTATGTTTTGCAAGCTTAAACAAACTTTTGGAAAGAATATGCGCATGCATTTGTATTTTAAAATTGCATTAATATATCTTATTATTGAACATTTTGTAATGCATTTATATTTTAAAATTGCACTAATATGTCTTATTGTTGAACATTTATTATAAAATTTTGTAAATTACTAGAATTATTATAAACTTTAGCCTATGCGGTATTCGAACCCACGTATTTGCGCATAAGCACATCACTCTACCATTGAGCTAAAAGGATTTTAATTATATTATAACATAAAATTCAGATTTTATTTATTTTCGAATTTTTTAAAAAAAATTACATGTCAGCACTTTCTGTTATGCAAATATAACCCGATGTTATGCAAATATAATATTATGTTATGCAAGCTTAAACAACCTTATGGAAAGAACATGCGCATGCATTTGTATTTTAAAAATTGCATTAATATATCTTATTATTGAACATTTTGTAATGCATTTTTATTTTAAAATTGCACTAATATATTTTATTATTGAACATTTATTAGAAAATTTTGTAAATTACTAGAATTATTATAAACTTTAGCCTATGCGGGATTCGAACCCACGTACTTGCGCATAAGCACATCGATCTACCGTTGAGTTAAAAGGCTTTTAATTATATTATAACATAACATTCAGATAAACAATATAACCCTACAACAAACTGATGTAAAAAAGAAAAAACATCACTCTACAGAAAAGACATGAAGCTGAACAAGCTCTAATTTGCAAACAAATTTGAAGAAATAACCAAACCTTATACACGTATCTTTTCTTTCTATTTATCTATCATCAAATCAACATAGTAACACAAATTATACAATATATCAGTAGCTTCTAGCATGAGCAATAACATGTGAACAACAAATGCCAAATCAATATAAAACATAGCATAACTAACAAGGGAATTCATACTTCATAGGGAGAATGGGAAAAATATAGCATAACTAGCAAAACAGATCACAAATCCTTGCTATGTTCTCACAGAACCAAAAAAAAAAGAAAAAAGAAAAAAGAGGAAGTTAATTAAAAAAAAGTGAAAAACAAGAAGTTTATATTGTGAAAATATAACAATTTGTTATGCAAATATAACTTTATGATGTGCACATATAACAATCTGTTATGCAAATTGTTACTGCTGACACCGGATGTCAGCAAGATTGTTATTCCCTCTTAATTTTACAGAAATAATGTGAAAAATCATATTCCTCCAGCAATAAGTCTAGTAAAGAGTTATGCAAGACTAAATCTCAAAAAGACGACTTATCAATTAGGAATATTACGAAAAATAACAAGGAAAATTAAAGAAAGCGCACTTTAATGCAGCGTCTCCACCATTCTTGCATAATACTCCAACAAAGATTAAAGTACTAAATGAATTTTTTACAAATATCAAATCAAGTTAATTACACATTCGAATTCAACATGATATATTTGCACAAGAGACCATGTCAGCACAATTAGAAATAAAAAAGAACATGTACATCTACTTGAATTGCACAAAAAGAGACCATGTCAGCACACAATTATAAATAAAAAAAAAGAACATATACATTCTAACAAAAAAAAAAGAACCTATACATCAACTTGAATAACACAAAAAGAGATCATGTTAGCACACTACAACTATATGTCAACATTTAATGCATTCTTAAAGTTTTCATAAGATGTCAGCATTTATGACTTTTGATAACTATAGAAGATGTAAACATTTACAAGTTTCGAGAAGATGTCAGCATTTACAAGTTTGATGAATCATACAATTTAAAAAGAATATAATGCTCAAGCATCTACAATCCTCTAATAAAAGATACTGTTAAAGATAAAGCTTTTGCCCATCAACAACTAGATGTCAACATTTAATGAATTTCTAAAGTTTTCAGAAGATGCCAGCATTTAATAAAAGATATTGTAAAAGATAAAGTTTACAAATAAGATTATTCTCAAAATTGATATCATATTACATGAGATGAGAAGCTCAAACTTCTACAATCCTCTAATAAAACAAATGGTAAAAGATAAAGCTTTTTCCCATCAACGGCTAAATGTCAACATTTAAGCTAAATGTCAACTTTTAAGCTAAATGTCAACATTTAATGAATTTCTAAAGTTTCCAGAAGATGTCAACATTTAATAAAAGATAAAATTTACAAATAAGATCATTCTCAAAATTGAAATCATATTATATGAGATGAGAAGCTCAAACGTCTACAATATCCTCTAATAAAAGATAATGTAAAAGATAAAGCTTTTGCCCATCAACCGATAGATGTCAGCATTTACACAACTACAACAGCTACTGCTAGATAACTCATTCCAAATTATCTGATAAAATCTCCTCAAAGGAAAGCACCTTAGAAGTGTAATCAATGGAATGTGCAAGATTATATTCCAATTTCTTCAGAATCCGATGTATTATTATACAACCTAAGGTGCTGACATGATAAGCATCATGGTTCCACAAACAAGCTCAACACATAAACAACAACAGAAGATGAAATTCAGAAGCTACAGCAGCCCCGAAAAGATACCCGAAATCAGCAGAAGCAAAATGCAAGCGAAATGCAGAAGCTATAGCAGCCCCGAAAAGAGACCCGAAATCAGCAGAAGCAAGATGCAAGCGAAAATCAGAAGCTCCAACAGCCACAAGATGATACAACAGTAGAAGCTACAACAACAAAAAATTCGTAAATTTCCATTTAACAAAAAAAAATGTCAGCACCCTTAATTGAGTATATCTGTCATTAATTATGAAAATGCAAAGCTCAAAATAATTGACAAACACTACAAATCTCTAAACATAAGTTGACAAATTTAGGGATGTTCATATATAGCAACCATCTTTCTAATCACCTATCTAAAACTCCATATAAGGCAGCCATTTTTATAATCACCTATCTAAAACTCCATATATGGCCAGTGTACCATAAGCAGACAAAAGGTTCAATTACAACTTACAAGTCAGAAACAAGCTAAAAGTGCTAATTTAACAAAATTGCACAAGCTCATATCATTGATATGATCTTCAAAAGTAGAAATGCACGTTTCTACATATTCAAATCTATGACTATATAAATCAAGAACCATTAATGGGCATTAATGGGTGCACAAGCTCATTCAATGATAAAAATAAAGTATTAAGTAAATTTGGATGTACCAAAGTTTTAGGCTTATCTTCTGGTGTTAAATCTTAAGAGATGTCAAACGACAAATATGCAAAGCTGGTTCACAGGACATAGAAAAAAGTACACAGATAATTCTAGAGCGAAGATTGTGCACCCATTAATGTCATGTCAACATCTTAATTTCTATTTAACCAAAAAAAAAATCATGTCAGCACATATTGTTTTTGAAAGAACGAAGACATAGAAGTAACATAAGCCTATCAAATGGATCAAAAAATAACTACATAAGCTACTGATCTAAGAACAAAAATAGTCTTCAATGCAAACTGAGTTTCCAAAAAAAATGATGCTGACATACATTCCAATGCAAACCTAGCAGCATTGTTGATTTCAGATCGACACCGGTAATAACATTCCAATAATACATCAATTCTGAGAGAATATGTACATTATGATTGCTACTCCTGCCAATTTCATGTTATTCTGGTGTCCCTTTGCTCACATTTGTTCCTTCATATTGACACACGGTTTGTACTAATTTCATGTTATTCTGAAAGAATCTACCAATTTCATAAAAACAGAAGTTTATCTCTTCATAGAGGCATCAGGCAGAACGATGAGAAATCAAAGAATCGGAGCGCAAAATCAATTTACCTGGAGAAGATTAGCAATAGTTTTGATGGTGGCGGTCTTGTTGCCAAAGCGGAGGCGGTCGGCTATGTTGGCACCAGCGCGGCTCTGCACCGGGAGAAGAGCGATGCGGCGAGGTTGGATGAAGGGCGGCAAGAGGCGGAGGACCCTGCTCCTTGTCCACCGTCTGCAGATCTGCGATCTCTGCCTCGGAGATTTGGCAGCCAGATCGCTTCCCCTTCCTTCGTCGGATTTGTGGTGGTGGATGTGGTGATGGTGGTGAGGGAGACGGTGATGGAGGTGAGAGCCTGGTGGAGCGGTGGTGGAGCTGGTGGTGACGGAGGAGGTGACGGAGGAGTATAATAAGGTAGCCATGGAGGGGTTTGAGATCTGATATTGATGTCTCCAAAGTAGCCATGTCTCTATGCATATTTTAGTTCCATATTCTTTACATTTTGCATATTTTGGGTTGGGAATATGTCGAAATTATGTAGTCGAGCTCGACAAAGCCATGCCTAGACACCTGCCAAGATCGAGGAGCCTATGTCGAGAAGTCAAGGACAGAGACGCCGACACACCTTACTCGATCTCGAGGAAGCCTTGTCGAGATCGAGGACCAGCACCGCGTCTGTCTGAGTCCATGCCGAGGAGGAGTCCTCGACATCACCGGCAAGCCATCCTCGACCACACCCTACTCGACTTCGACAAGAGTTAGTCGAGATCGACGAGCCCGGAGCCCAGATCTAAACCTGTCGAACAGAGCCACCCGAGAAGACCCAGTCGACGAACCACCCAACTCGACATCGACGAGGGGTAGTCGAGATCGACGAGCGCCAGGAGCCATGTCAGAGTCTGTCAAGGACTAGCTAGCCGAGACGCCGAGCTGCACCAGTCGACCAACAATCCTACTCGAGATCGACAAGACCTTTGTCGAGACCGAGGAGACTCCAGAAGACGCGTTACTCGGTTTGACGAATCCTACTCGGTGTGGATTTCTTGGGCTCGAAGTTTGCCAAAGTCTATCCGATCTATCAAGATACATCATGAAGAAGAGAGTTCTATCCACTTGAAGACTTTTGATATATTTCCCTTTTAGATTTAATTTCTTTGTCATCAAGCATTTTAGATATAATTTTAGATATAGATAGAGATTTCTATCCTTGAGTAGCAAGGATTACAAGGCTATAAATAAAGCCCATGGGGCTGATTTTACATTCATTCAATTTCAGAAGTAGAGAAGTAGTTCACAGAGATGGTTTAGGAGTTCGAAGGTTTTAGGGTTTTGGCGTTCAACGAGAGTTGGATCGCCGGGATTGTAAAGTCTTTGAATTTAGTTTAATGCAAGTTGTTATTTCATTTCAATCAATGTCTGAGTTTGCGATGAAGCGCGAGTAGTCCACCCACTTCTAGGGTTGGGGCGAGCCCGACGATAGCCATGCATAATTGAGGTAAAGATCTGACTTTTATCATGTTTTGAGCATCTCCTACTTGTTTATGTGTTTATTTCCCATCTAATGGAGATCCATGCTAACAACTTGGATTGTAAACATAAAATTAGTAGAGACAATTAGGGTTTCTTGAAAGAGTTGTCTAATTGTTGGAAAAGGCGAAAGCTTGTCCTTGACGCAATTCACATGATTATCTGTTTATCTCTGCCTTATGCATGCTTGGTTATCGTTGTTGCAAACCCCAATCTTGGAAGTCCTTTACATTAAGTTTAAGTCGAAACCCCCAAAGCATTTGTTCTTTAATTTCTTTCGTTTTATCTTCTGTCCTTCTACTCGATCTCGAATTGCACCACTCGATATCGAGTAAACTGATACTCGACCAAGTCGCCGTAGCTTCTCCTGTGTAGGTACTCGATGAGACAAATCGAAGTCGACAAAGGCCCTACTCGATATCGAGTAAGCCTCGTCGAGATCGACCACCATTGCCGAGTTGCTGCTGCTGTGTTCGACTGTCCGATCTTCTGTCGACTAACCCTAGTCGAGATCGAGGACATCTGTGGTCGACTTCTGACTGTGAGATTTCTCCGCTACCTAGGATCCGCTGACACGCTTCCTCGTGGATCGATCCTGACTTCCCGCTGCTACATCAGGAGGAGGTCTTGTAATTATTTACAAGGGATGGAATCTGGTTTGCTGTGATTTATTTATATTTTAATTTGCATACTCGATTTCCTCCTATCAACAAATTGGCGCCGTTGCCGGGGAAGCTATCATTCGCGCCTTAGGTAGTTAAATCTCACGTCTGCTTTGAGTTACTTTACAGGTGTATGCGCCGTTCTGGTCAACCACCTGAGTTTGACGGCTTAGACAAACCAGAGCGCCTTCTACACATCAGAGCTAAACTACAAAGAGCCATGGCGGCTGCTGAGACACAAGAACAGCTGATTGCGAGGCTTACAAGGGAGCTAGCCGCTGAAAGGGCAGCGAAGGAACAAGAAGCTGAGCGCGCAAGGCAGGCAGAAGCTGAGCTTGCCCAATATCCAACTACTACAGAGGATTATATGCATCCAACTCTCGTCGTGCCTGAATTGGCGATTCTAATCCCTGAAAACTCTTTTGAAATTCGCACTCAGTTTCTTATAGAACTTAAGAATAGTGCTTTTTATGGCAAATTTAATGAGTGTCCTCTTGAACATATTACCAATTTTCATGACATGTGCCGTACTCTTGCTGAAGGTACAACGCTGGAATATGTCAAGATGAAAGCTTTTCGCTGGTCTCTCGCTGGGCCTGCACTGAAGTGGCTTGAAGGGCTGAAACCAAGATCACTCACAACATGGGCCCAACTAGAGCAAGAGTTTCTGAATAAATTCTTCCCACCTGCCAAGACAGCACTTCTCCGCCAGAAAATCACCGTCTTCAAACAGAAGCAAGGGGAACCGCTGGCAAGGGCATGGGAACGCTACAAAGAACTGCTGCGATCTTGCCCTACTCATGGACAGCCACCCTACGTCATTCAGGAGATCTTCTTCAACTCTCTTGATCAAGTCACTAAGGACAGAATCAACCAGTATACTCGCTATGAGTATCTAACGATGCCGCCAGTTGACGCATGGGGTGTGCTAGACAAGCTCACCAATTATGACAACAAATATGGGTCTACTGCAAACTATGAGGAGAACTCCTACGCCAGGCCAGCACCATCTATGCCACTCTATGAGCTAGCAAAGGAGATTGACCCAGATGTCAGGGAGTAGTTCTACAGAGACCAGAATCGCAAGCTCCTCAAGCAAGTCAAATATCTATCTGTCAATCAGCCTTGCATCGAATGCGGATCACAGCAGCACACCACTACTGAGTGCCCACACACAGAGCAAGTCAGAATGGCAGAGACACATGAGGAAGCAGCTTATGCTGGGGGTCCAAATCGATACATGGGAGATCAAAGGTTCTATCAACCATAGTGGAACCAAGGTCCTCCTAGGAATCCCCCACCCTACAGAGCTCTAGGACATCTAGAAAGGGATCAAAAGAAGGACGATCTGCAGCTGATCCTTGATGAGATGCGCCGGAATCATGCACAGAACCTGCAGGCTACAAACACCATCAACAATCAACTCTAGAACTTCAACACAAAATTTGGAGAGCTAGACATCTGGAAGAAAGGCATTGAGACCCAGATGGGACAAATCGCTGTGCAGATCCCACGAACTTCCGGACAGCTCCCTGGGCAAACTGAACCGAATCCTAAGGGGAAGACTGGACACGTCGCAGCTATCAAACTCAAGAGTGGGCATTAGTTACACGAGCTAGAGGTCGGGAAACAGCAAAGCAAGGCAGAGCAGCAACTCGAGACAGAGCAAGGTGTACTCGATCTCGAGGAGACCGTACTCGACCTCGACAAACCGCTACTCGACACAGACCAGAAGCTGAGCTCAGACTCCGCTGCACAGACCAGCAACCCAAGGTCGACAACAAGAGTCGAGATCGACGAGTCCCTGGTCGAGATCGAGTAGCAGCATCTGGCCGACGTCGACGACTCTGCAACACCTCCGACAGCTGATTTGGCTCCAAAGTAGAAAAAGCCACTGCCTTTCCCTTCAAAAGCACAGAAAGATCCCACTGCAGGTAGGTTTACCAGATTTATTAATATGCTGCAAGAACTAAATATTTCTATTCCTTTTACAGAAGCCCTGCAAGAGATGCCTGGATATGTCAAGTTTCTAAAGGAAATCCTGAGCAAGAAGCAATCTATCTCAGAGATCGCAGGCGAATGCAAAGTACTCCACTTCCCTGAAAAGAGACCTGACCCTGGTATGTTTTCTGTTACTGTGGGTTTTGGACAATATAAATATGATTCTCTGTGCGATTTAGGAGCAAGTGTGAGCATCATGCCTCTATCAATCTGGCGGAAGGTAAAAATAGGATGCATAGAACCTGTGGATGCCAAACTATACATGGCAAACAATAGAGTAGTCATCCCTACAGGTATAGTTGAGAATGTCCCTGTCCAGGTTGGTAAATTCTTTGTTCCAGCAGATTTCCTTATCATTGACTGTGCTGAAGATCCTACTAGCCCTATTATTCTTGGTAGATCGTTCTTAGCTACTGCAGATGCCAAAATAAGTGTCAAGAATAGATCGCTCACCTTCACCATAGGCGATGAGGTTTTAGATTTCTCTTTTGGCCCTGCAAAAGAGGAAATTTCCTGGCTGGAGGTGAAAAGTATCAGCAAACACGGGACCAAGCAAACAGCGAAGGAGGGTGCCAACACTGTACTCGAGATCGACAAGAGCTACTCGATCTCGACAAGGGCCCCACTCGATCTCGACCAAGACTTGTCGATGTCGACAACCTCTGCTGAGCCACTAACTTGCCAAGAGCCTAAGTATGGGGTCCCTGTACTCGAGATCGACCAGCAGTACTCGATCTCGACTAGCCCCAAGCCCAAAGTTTCCTGTTTTGGGTCCGAAAAGATAAGTTCAGGTATGAATTCTACTCCCCCTCAGTCCATAAAGAAATTTTTTAATAATTTAAAGGGAGGTAAGGCCCAGTGGCAAGAAAATCTACGAAAGCTAAGGGCTGGAAGGAAGAGAAAGAAAGAGAAGAGAGATGATGCAAGCAACCACCTATCAGCTGAGCTTGCATACTACCATCAGGACCTAGATGATCTAGGAGAAGGGCCAAGCATGAGCAGGCCTCACAATAATGGTCCTTGAGCGCAAACAGAGAAGTCGGCCTAGCGACTCTAAAATCTAGAGCATGTATATAGAACTTTATGAATTTTGGGACTTTTTGAACTTTTTGGTTTTTTGTTTTTGTTTTGGTTTTATGTCTTTTAGAATATTTCATGTGGATAGTCTTGCTTCTTGTGCAATCTAACACTTTTAGGACGGCAAGCATATAAGGATTGCGAAAAGTGGAATAAAGAAGTCTCTGAAACTAGTCAGAATCGACGAAGGCCAAGTCGATTACGACAAGGAGGAGAAGCCCAAAAATTACTCGATCTCGAGTAGACGTACTCGACATCGACCAATCACCAGACGCTCCTCGACTTCAGAATCCACTGGACGCTGAAAAGCTACTCGAGATCGAGTAACATGTACTCGAGATCGACAAGCTTGTCTACTTGACCTGCACTGATTCGCCTTCCTCGATGTGTTATCCTTTGAGTTCCTTCCTTTACTCTTGTTTTTATTTGATTTTATACAGTGGGGACACTGTATATTTTAAGTATGGGGTGAGGGAAGGGCTCATTATCATATGTGTTAGTCTTGCTTTTTGGTTTTACATGGTGAAATTTAAATTTTTTATGCATTCATGTTTAAAATTTTATGCATTGGAGTCTTTTGCCATACTTTATTCTTATTTTTAGTTGCATAGAAAAAATAAAAATAAAAAAAATAGAAAATGTCGGAAAAATGAAAAAAAAATGCATGTTTAAATTTTTGCATTATTTTAGTTTTATACCCTAACTTAGATGTCCTATGATGATAAATAATGATTGACTTGATCATGTAAATCCTATGGCATGTTTGGAAGGTTTAGCCTATGATGTATAGCAATCGGCTAGACCGGCCAATTGTTAAACTAAAAGCGTCGATCTTGCTTATGCTCTTTGAATTTCTTCTTGCTTTAACAAAAACTAACTAAACAAGAATCCTTAACTTAAGAAATTGCACAAACTAAAGTTACGATAGATACTAATTAAATCTAACTAATGGATTACTAATTAAAAGCAACAGCTTTCTAAACTAATGAATTAGCAAAGTAACAAAGTAACAGCTACGAAAGCAAAGGAAAACAAAGTAAGCGCAGGTCTGCGAAGGCTCGCGGCACAGGCTCCGGTGCGCCGGTGCGGTCGCTGCGCAGGAGTAGTGCTCCTCAGAGCGCGGCGTCGAGCGACTGCGAGGACGAGAGCGGGACAGCGCGCGTCTCAGGGATCCGGTAGGATCAGACGCGGGACGAAGCCGACGATGCTGCAGAGACGTTGCGAGCGAGAACCTGGAAGCTGCGAGCGAGGCTGCGGGAGCGAAGAGGATGCGAGAGCCAAGGCCGCTCCTGGCGCCAAGCGCCGATGCCGGGGACGCCGACGTCCAGGGACCAAGCGCCGGTGCTCTTCCTTTGCGCTAGTTATAGTGAGGAGGGTTGTGTATGGATTTGGTTGTGATCAAGAACAACTTAAGTGACGATGGTGAAGATGATGGGTGCCGAAGGAATTTTAGAACATACGAACCGAATGTGGGTTTGGATTGATAATCGAGAACCCTTTAATCCATAAAGGGTTTCTCAATTCTATTCAATCTGATTTAATTCAATAGAACTACAATGTTTAAATAGAAAACCTAAGAACCAATTCTACCGTGCAAGATAGAATTTAGGTTGATAAAGATAAAATTTTAATCCTAAAGATAAATAAACCTAGAAGATAAAACTTAATCTAAAATCCTAACCATCTTATTTAATCTAACTAAGAAATACTAAAAATAAGCAATTCTATAATTAGACTCCAACTAACATAGGAGTTACTAAAAATAGAATATATATAAAAAATAAGAAATATAAATAATAAAATAATTAACGCCGTTTCTTCAACGACTCCCAAGGTGGAGCCTTCTTCTTTCGCTTGAGGATGACATCATTCTCCTCCATTTGAAATCGACTCGTCCTCGAGTCGTCGCCTGGATCAAGATCGTTGTTTGACCCACAGAAGGCCATCTTGACCTGCATCATTCTTCCCCTCTTATCTTCGATTCGTCCTCGAATCGAGTCGGCGAAGATTAGCGAGGCAGGAGCAGCAACCTTCAAAGAAGATGATGGAGGAATGGGTGGAATAGGTGCCAGGAGAATTCGAGGTATAGGAACCCCAAAAATAACACCTTCATGCGCGATCGTTGAACGGACTTGATCTTCAATAAGAATAGGATCAATGAACACACAAATCTCAGCAACTGGAACTTCATGAACATACCCAAGAGGTACAATCGCTAACTCTTGAGACACGTCATCAAGTACCTCATCCTCGTCAATGGAATCAACATGCTCATCCTGAACACTATCGCAGTCTGCTTGCAACATAATTTCGGAGGCCTTTCTGGGAGAATCTGGTAGCGTATGACCTACCGTTGGAAAGATCTCGGAGTTATCTACGCAGGGGCTCTGAGACGAAGTGGTTCCGAGGTCGGAATCAACGGGAAAGTGCAAAACAAAATCATCGCGCTGAGCTGTTTTCTGGGCAACGAATTTGTCCACGATTTCTTCAGCCTTTCGAAGAGCTTCTTCCTTCTCCCATCTTTGGCGATCCTCTTCTTCTCTTTGGAGATGCTGATATGACGCATAGCAAACATCCCAATCGACAATGTCAGATCTTCCACTTCGAAATTCCTTTTCTTTATATTGGCGCAACCATTGATTGTACCCTCGTTGGCGTTCTAGTTGAAGTTGTTCCCTAGCACGTCGTTGTTCTTCCTCTTGACGTTGAAGCCAAAGTTGGCGTCTTTTGGCTTCGCGTTGACGCTCTAGGGTTTGTTGTTGTAGCCAAGCTTTCCAACGTAACTCTTGTTGGCGTCGTTGTTCTTTGGCACGTTCCAAAGCAAAAAATCCATCCAATGGATCGGGATCATCTTCCCAATCTCCCCATATCTCCCAAGCCATCAAATCAAAACATTAATAACATCAACTCAAAAAAAAAAAGAGCGTAGCATAACCTGTCTCTGAGTACCAATTGATGTATAGCAATCGGCTAGACCGGCCAATTGTTAAACTAAAAGCGTCGATCTTGCTTATGCTCTTTGAATTTCTTCTTGATTTAACAAAAACTAACTAAACAAGAATCCTTAACTTAAGAAATTGCACAAACTAAAGCTACGGTAGATACTAATTAAATCTAACTAATGGATTACTAATTAAAAGCAACAGCTTTCTAAACTAATGAATTAGCAAAGTAACAAAGTAACAGCTACGAAAGCAAAGGAAAACAAAGTAAGCGCAGGTCTGCGAAGGCTCGCGGCACAGGCTCCGGTGCGCCGGTGCGGTCGCTGCGCAGGAGCAGTGCTCCTCAGAGCGCGGCGTCGAGCGACTGCGAGGACGAGAGCGGGACAACGCGCGTCTCAGGGATCCGGTAGGATCAGACGCGGGACGAAGCCGACGATGCTGCAGAGACGTTGTGAGCGAGAACCTGGAAGCTGAGAGCGAGGCTGCGGGAGCGAAGAGGATGCGAGAGCCAAGGCCGCTCCTGGCGCCAAGCGCCGAAGCCGGGGACGCCGACGTCCAGGGACCAAGCGCCGGTGCTCTTCCTTTGCGCTAGTTACAGTGAGGAGGGCTGTGTATGGATTTGGTTGTGATCAAGAACAACTTAAGTGACGATGGTGAAGATGATGGGTGCCGAAGGAATTTTAGAACATACGAACCGAATGTGGGTTTGGATTGATAATCGAGAACCCTTTAATCCATAAAGGGTTTCTCAATTCTATTCAATCTGATTTAATTCAATAGAACTACAATGTTTAAATAGAAAACCTAAGAACCAATTCTACCGTGCAAGATAGAATTTAGGTTGATAAAGATAAAATTTTAATCCTAAAGATAAATAAACCTAGAAGATAAAACTTAATCTAAAATCCTAACCATCTTATTTAATCTAACTAAGAAATACTAAAAATAAGCAATTCTATAATTAGACTCCAACTAACATAGGAGTTACTAAAAATAGAATATATATAAAAAATAAGAAATATAAATAATAAAATAATTAACGCCGTTTCTTCAACGACTCCCAAGGTGGAGCCTTCTTCTTTCGCTTGATGATGACATCAGCCTAAGTCCTCAAAATGGTTTTTTATGTGGATTGTGAACGTGTGATGAAATGGAGCACATATGATCCTAAGCTAAAGGTTAAAATCCAACAAAAATTGTCCCAGTGAGAATTTTGGCCTTATAGGGAGAACATTAAAAATCCTTCTGCATTCTTGAGTGTATTTACTCTTCCTATGCATCTCTAAATGTTGTGATAGTTATTCAAAGCCAATGCATTTATATGTTTATGTTGATGAGAATTAAACGATGGAGGCCCCTTTTAAGCCAACTTTATCCTCTCTTTACCTACCCTGCATTTTCCCCGCTTGAAGCCAGAACATTAGCCTGAGGCTTTTATTGTAAACTCCACAAAATTATCCTTAGCCAAATTGAGCCTGACCCCCATTTGGGAATTAAGACTTAGAGTTGGTTAGAATGGTGATTTGTGGAAAGAATGAGCATATGTTGCATTTCAAAAAGGAAGGATTGTTGAAGTTTATTGAGATATGGGTTAGTTTTATATTTTTATCTTGCTAGACATATTATGTAAAAGGATTTTTGGCTCACATTATAAATGCACCTCTAGTATTATTTTATATTTTCGTTTCAAAAAAAAATCCGAAAAAAAAAGAAGGAAGAAGAAAAAGTACATATGTTTGCGAATAAAGTGCATGAGCCAAATTTACCTTATTTCTTTCATTATTTGCAAGATACATATTTTGGGGAGATTTAGAAAGTTTGAAAGGTTATATACTCCATTGAGACAAATTGGAGAGTTTGGTTGATGCATATGATTGGGAAGTTATGGTTTGGTTGTGTTGGAAGATTTAGGAGTCTTGATTCCCGAATTTTATTTAGCACCACATGGCCAAATAATTACATACCTTATTATTTCTTACCAAGCCCCATTACAACCCCGCCGAATGGAATCTTCTTTGAAGACTTCTATTGAGCGAAGTCCTCCTGATAATTCTTGTTTCATTTTCATAATTGGTTGCGAAGTGGATACATGTTTAAATTGCAATGTTTATGAGATTGTGTATTGAATTGAGTTGAGAGTTGATCTACATAGCCTAAACACATTTGAGAGTTGAGTGTAAACACATTATCCCGGTGAGGTTGGATTTATACTTCCTATGCCTATGGATCGATCATATATGTGTGATGACGTTAAATTCACTTGTCTTACATTGCTACTACTTGAGATGTTGCTTTTGACAAAGGCGAAGACTTGAAGGATGTGTTGTAGTTCTTGGTTATTGTTTGGTTATTGCTTGAGGACAAGCAAGTCTAAGTATGGGGTGATTTGATGTCTCCAAAGTAGCCATGTCTCTATGCATATTTTAGTTCCATATTCTTTACATTTTGCATATTTTGGGTTGGGAATATGTCAAAATTATGTAGTATATGTTTATTTGTCAAAAATGGAGATCTACATAAGTTTCTGTTTAATATCGCAGAATATGGAACCATTTCGGGAGAAAACCAAGAAGCAAGAACCGGAGCACAAGGCTACTCGACATCGACAAATCATAGTCGAGCTCGACAAAGCCATGCCTAGACACCTGCCAAGATCGAGGAGCCTATGTCGAGAAGCCGAGGACAAAGACGCCGACACACCTTACTCGATCTCGAGGAAGCCTTGTCGAGATCGAGGACCAGCACCGCGTCTATCCGAGTCCTTTCCGAGGAGGAGTCCTCGACATCACCGGCAAGCCATCCTCGACCACACCCTACTCGACATCGACAAGAGTTAGTCGAGATCGACGAGCCCAGAGCCCAGATCCAAACCTGTCGAACAGAGCCACCCGAGAAGACCCAGTCGACGAACCACCCAACTCAACATCGACGAAGGGTACTCGAGATCGACGAGCGCCAGGAGCCATGTCCGAGTCTGTCGAGGACCAGCTAGCCGAGACGCCGAGCTGCACCAGTCGACCAACAATCCTACTCGAGATCGACAAGACCTTTGTCGAGATCGAGGAGACTCCAGAAGACGCGTTACTCGGTTTGACGAATCCTACTCGGTGTTAATTCCGTGGGCTCGAAGTTTGCCAAAGTCTATCCGATCTATCAAGATACATCATGAAGAAGAGAGTTCTATCCACTTGAAGACTTTAGATATATTTCCCTTTTAGATTTAATTTCTTTGTCATCAAGCATTTTAGATATAATTTTAGATATAGATAGAGATTTCTATCCTTGAGTAGCAAGGATTACAAGGCTATAAATAAAGCCCATAGGGCTGATTTTACATTCATTCAATTTCAGAAGTAGAGAAGTAGTTCACAGAGATGGTTTAGGAGTTCGAAGGTTTTAGGGTTTTGGCGTTCAACGAGAGTTGGATCGCCGGGATTGTAAAGTCTTTGAATTTAGTTTAATGCAAGTTGTTATTTCATTTCAATCAATGTCTGAGTTTGCGATGAAGCGCGAGTAGTCCACCCACTTCTAGGGTTGGGGCGAGCCCGACGATAGCCATGCATAATTGAGGTAAAGATCCGACTTTTATCATGTTTTGAGCATCTCCTACTTGTTTATGTGTTTATTTACCATCTAATGGAGATCCATGCTAAAAACTTGGATTGTAAACATAAAATTAGTAGAGACAATTAGGATTTCTTGAAAGAGTTGTCTAATTGTTGGAAAAGGCGAAAGCTTGTCCTTGATGCAATTCACATGATTATCTGTTTATCTCTGCCTTATGCATGCTTGGTTATCGTTGTTGCAAACCCCAATCTTGGAAGTCCTTTACATTAAGTTTAAGTCGAAACCCCCAAAGCATTTGTTCTTTAATTTCTTTCGTTTTATCTTCTGTCCTTCTACTCGATCTCGAATTGCACCACTCGATATTGAGTAAACTGATACTCGACCAAGTCGCCGTAGCTTCTCCTGTGCAGGTACTCGACGAGACAAATCGAAGTCGAAAAAGGCCCTACTCGATATCGAGTAAGCCTCGTCGAGATCGACCACCATTGCCGAGTTGCTGCTGCTGTGTTCGACTGTCTGATCTTCTGTCGACTAACCCTAGTCGAGATCGAGGACATCTGTGGTCGACTTCTGACTGTGAGATTTCTCCGCTACCTAGGATCCGCTGACACGCTTCCTCGTGGATCGATCCTGACTTCCCCCTGCTACATCAGGAGGAGGTCTTGTAATTATTTGTAAGGGACGGAATCTGGTTTGCTGTGATTTATTTATATTTTAATTTGCATACTCGATTTCCTCCTATCAACAGATATCACGATGAACACTGGACGATTTTGTTTTATTAGGGTTAGTTCATTTTTCTTTTTTATTTTTTTATTAAGTTTATAAGAATGGACACTCTACCAATTTTTACAAAAATTAAGATACTCCTCAAATTATAGCGAAAATGTGTGCCTTCGGCACAAATTTTATCTTTCTTAAATTCAAATCAAATCAAATCAAATTAGAGTATGCTTACAAAAAAAACATTTCATGAATTAAACAATAAAACATTTCTTGAGTTATACAATAAATCAGATCTATTGTACAAAGCATACCAATTGATTCAAGGAAAATCATCAAACGTAACCTTTTTCGAAAAAATAAAATAAAACATTTGATCCCAACGTAGTACGCAATACCACACAATTAACAATTAATTTTTTTTGGTAGAAGGAGAGGCGGAGCTCTCCGTCCCCTCGAGGGGGTTTTTATTAAAAAGAAAAGAGATAAGTAGTCATCAATCGGGGGATAGCCCGGCCCCTTACATCATCAAATAACAATAAAGAAACCCCCGCAGGCGGGGCAAGCAATACATGAAAACCTATCGGAAAACTAAAACCAATAAACGCGAGTCTATCGGCAACCGAGTTCGCTTCGCGATATATGTGACAGAATTGAATAGACCAATCCCTACGAAGAAAGCCGTGGCATTGGGACGCCAGGCTAAAGAGCGGGTGGCTCTTGTACACATTCGATTGAAGTAGCTGGATAACCAGTTGAGAGTCAGACTCAATAAGCATCTCACGATAGCCTCTTTCCCAAGCGAGACGGAGACCATTGAGCACTCCCCAGAGCTCTGCCATTGGCACTGTGCATGCCCCTATGTTGTGCACGAACCCACCAATCCACTCTCCGTCGCTGTTTCAAAGGATGCCACCAGCAACAGGTCTTCCATCTCTGTCGACCGCGCCATCCGTGTTAACCTTAATCCAGCCCGCCCTCGGATAGCTCCAAGAAATATCCTGCACCCTAGTCGTTTTATGCTTATTCAAAGTATCATTACCTGAATCTCCCATGTATTCCTTCACCCTGCCTATGATGAACTCCGTCTTGTTGGCCGGCATCTCCTCCTCACCAAAGATCACAGCGTTTCTCCATTTCCAGATCCACAAAAGAGCCGTGGCAAACAGATCGCTCCACTCTATAGAATCTAACCCTCTTCTTCCAACGATGTTCTCCCTAAGCCAGCTCGAAAAGGGAACCTAGAAAAAAGACTACAAAACATCCCAACATTTAGATTAAACCATATATCTCTCACCTTGGGGCAATCGCGGAACAAGTGCTCGTAAGATTCCTCCGTGGCGTTGCAGCAGGGGCATTCAGTATTAGCAGTTAGATGGCGCCTCCTTCTCTCCATGTTTGACATCACACCGCCATTGCAAGCAAGCCAAACAAAGCACCGAATCCTTTCCGGCACCTTGAGTCTCCAGAGTCTGCGGAAAAACAACTAATCCACGCCTTGTCTATCAGCATCACCCTGGCGAATTTGGTACCCTGACGAGACTGTGTAGTTACCATCTGGAGACAGCTTCCAACTCAGCTCATCTTCCTCTAGTTCCGACTCCGGTAAGACAGCAGTAGCTGCCAACTTCAACAGCACCTAGTTCAGAAGTTTGTTAGCAAGAAGCTCCCAATTCCAGCCTCCTTCCTCAATCCAGAAGTCTCTCACGCAGCTGTCGAATTGATGAACCTCAACCTCGCCAATCGCTTGGAGCTTCAACGGCGAGTCGTTCAGCCAGACGTCCTCCCAAAACTTGATGGATCGACCATCCCGTAACAGCCATCTCATGCCCTGATTCACGACTCCTTCAAACCCTGCTTTGATGCTCTTTCATGTGTGAGAGCACGAGGGTGATCCGCCAAGAGCCCTCAATCCATATTTCTGCTGTAAAACCGTGACCCATAGGCTGTCCTTTTCCGTGATAAACCTCCAGCTCAGCTTCCCGACAAGCACCAGATTAAGGTCCCGCATCTTTCTAATTCCGAGACCCCCTTGGGCCTTCGACTTGGTCACCTCCTCCCACGAGACCTTATGCAATCTTCTATGTCCCATGCCACCACCCCATAGGAAGGCTCTATTCCATTTGTCAATATGATCGCAAACTCCACTCGGCAAGACAACTGAAGACATAGTATAAACCGACAACGACGAAAACACCGACTTCGAGAGGGTGATCCTCCCGGCAAAGCTAAGGAACTTCGATTTCCAGCCCTCCAATCTAGCCTTAAATTTATCCATAAGGCTAGAAAAAGTGCTCCTGTTAACATGCTTGTGCAGGATGGGCAAACCGAGATATCGCCCAAGGTCCTTAGTAACGGAGATACCACTCTCAGCTTCCAATCTCTGAATAACCGCCGCTGGACATTCTCAGAGACGTAAATTTTAGACTTGTGAGCGCTAACCCTCTGGCCGGATGCCTCGCAAAATATTCGAAGACACTTCATAATGATTTTGATTTGGTTCACCGACGCCTCCGCGAATAGAATGATATCGTCAGCAAAGAAACTATGGGAGAGGTAAGGACCATTCCGAGTTAACTTAATGGGTTTCCACTCCCTTGCATCCACCGAGCCCTGAATGATGTGGCTGAGACGTTCAACACAAAGAAGGAACAAGTACGGCGAGATGGGGTCCCCCTGGCGCACCCCTCTAGAAGCATCGAACTGCGTCGTAACCTCACCATTCCATAAGATTTGCATTTTGGTTGAGGTTACGCAAGCCATCACCCAGTCAACCCAACGCATCGGGAACCTAGCCTGCACCAAGGTCTCTCTGATGAAGTCCCAATCCAGCCGGACATATGCTTTCTCAAGGTCAAGCTTGAGGATCATCCAACCCTTCGCCCCTTTTTTTCTTTTCATAGAGTGAACCACCTCCTGAACCACCACAATATTGTCGGTAATCAACCTCCCCGGCAAAAAGCTACCCTGAGTCGGACCAATCAGCTTCTGGATAATAGGTTGAAGCCTGCTAGCAAAAATCTTAGAGATAATCTTATATAAGACGTTGCAGAGACTGATCGGTCTGAACTGACTAAGTTGCTCCGGGTTCTCCACTTTGGCTAAGAGCACAATAAGAGTATCGTTCACCCCACTAGGAATCATAGCCGTGTCAAAGAAGTCCCTAACGAACCCCATGACTGAGCTACCCACCACATCCCAGCATTTCTGATAGAAACAAGGTTGAAATCCGTCAAGCCCAGGCGACTCAAAGGCTCCCATACTTCTAACCGCCTTTCAGACCTCATCCTGGCTAACCGGAGAGACCAAACTGCAACCATCCCTCTCCTCCATGACAGGAATGTCGTGACTAAGCTCGGGAATAGGCACGCGTTGCACGCCCTCCGTGCTGTACAACTCCCTGAAAAAATCAATCGCAAGTCTCTCAAGCTCCTCCTTTTGATCAATCCAAGTGCTCTCTCTGTTCTTCAAGCCCTCAATCCTATTATGTTTCCTTCTGATGATCGTGGACATATGAAAGAAAGAGGTATTACGATCCCCATGCTTAAGACAAAGCTCTCTCGACTTTTGGAGCCAGAGCATCTCTTCTTGCTCTAGATTAACATCAAGCTCTCTTCTAGCAATGTTCTCAAGCTCCAGTAGGTGCTCCGTGACCCCCTCCTCTTGTCTAATCTGGATGCTACCCAGCCTCTTCATAATATCATCCTTCTTTTGGTGAATATTACCAAAGACTTTTTTGTTCCAAACAAGAAGCTCATTTTTAAGCAGCTCAAGAGCACCCGGGACCCCATCTTCCCCTCTCCAGCTATTACGGACTTTGCATTGGAAAGAGGGATGCGTAAACCAAGCCGCCTCAAAACGGAAAGGTCTCCGTTTTGGATTCATCATGGTATTAGGGTAGAGTGACAGCATGAGCGGACTATAATCTGAAGAGAACCTCGCAAGGTGTCTAACCGTTGCTTCAGGCCAGCAAAGCCTACCCTCGCTATTGGTGAACACTCGATCGAGGCGCTTCTCCACAACCGAAGAGCTAGCCAGTCTACGCCTCCAAGTGAAACTAGGACCGACAAATCCCATATCGATGAGCCCAAGATCGTTTTTCCAACTGTTGAAAACATTTGAGTCCACATGAAGGCCTCTAGCCCCTCCACGCCTCTCATGGTCATATATAATGCAGTTGAAGTCACCTCCAACCAGCAACGGCCCAAAGACATTGAAAATGGCCTCTCCAAGCTCTCTCCAAAAAGGTTCCCTCATCGAAGTTGAAAGAGGGCCATACACAACAAACAAGTGTATACTTCTCCCACCAACAAGCACCTCGACATGAATGAAGCTGTTTCTTTTCTCCCTGATAGTAAGCTGAACCTTATCGTCTTTCTAAAGGAGCCAGACCCCCCCGGAGAAACCATTAGCTTCAACCCTATCGTACCCCTTGAAACGAATTCTGTTCAGCCTGCCACAAGCCTGATCGGCTCTCGCCCCTAACACTCTAGTCTCGAATAAAGCCAGCACATCACCATTGTGGTTTTTGCACAGGTAACACACCGCTCTTCGAAAGCCGGGTTTACCTGCACCAAAACAATTCCACATTAACACATTCATAACTAACATAATGGAAAAAGAAAAGAAATCAACAAAGAGAGTCATGTCTCACTGAGTGATTCGCACTCCTCCATTCCAACAGTCCCATCAGGGTTGCCATCCGCCAAAATCGGATGAGCTCCCACTTCCTTAGCATTTTCCATGGTGTCCAAGCTCGGACAAACTAGCTCCACAACCTTCTGCTGGGCGCCATTAGCAAGAACATGAGCACTTTCCTGGGCATACCTACTGTCCATTCCCTCCACGAACGCTCTAGGCCGCTTCGCCACCTTACCACCATAGAGATTCTACTCCCCGTCCCCTTTTGCTTTAGAACTAGCAATCGAGCTGAAAATTCCCTGCTTCCACCTCGTCCTAACCTTAGATTTTCCAGTCCATCCGTTAGATGAGCTGCTACCAAGGAAGGTCTTCATCAAAGCAGCTGAGTTCTCCTTAGTTTTTGATTCAGCTTCTTGTAGTGACCTCCTCTGTCCGGTTGGTTCATTAGCACCCACATCCTCGGCGATCCTCTTTTGTCCCTCTGGCGCCATTAAGGACTCGTCGACATTGTTGTCCGAAACCGCTCCTTTCCCTTTGCCTTCACCAGCCTTGAAAATCATAGAAGTTGTTTCCTTCTTGTGAGTTTCCACCACAGGAGTAAAAACATTATCCGTATTCAACATCACCTCCTCTTCAAGGGATTCAAACTGATTAGCATTGGAAAGGACCTGTCGTTGATCACGGGCACGATCACTCTCCATATTCGGCTGCCCCTCATCACGGGAAACATTCCTATTCGGTCCGGATCGTGTAATCCCCCGGTTGCCTTTCGAGCCCACTTTTCTTCTTTCAACTTTCATCCATTCTCCATGGAAACTACGCCTCTCTCCGACGGGTGATCCGGTGGCCGCCGGCTGAGCATTCCCACTGGCCCCTGACGAGCTTCCTTCCCCGACGTTGACAGTAACCTTAGCCACCGTGTTAACCACTCTGTCGGCTTTAACCGTAAACGGACATCCAATCTTGGTGTGCCTATAGCGACCGCAATCGAAACAGATTGTAGGCAGTCCTTCATACACTATGAGGTACCTCTCTCCATTGATGCAAACTGTTCCTTTGAGGGGTTTCTCGAGGTCGACTTCCACACAGACCCTCGCGAACTTCCCTCTGTTAGTGTATAGGGTCTTCGGATCCACCTTGATCGGTTTACCGATTCCTGAGGCAATTTTGAGAAGGATTTTTTCTTCATAGAGAGTAACAGGAAGATCAACAATCCTGATCCAAGTAGGGGCTGTCTTCACGGGATCCGATGACCTAAAGTTCGGGTGCCAACTTCTCACCGATAGGCAGCGACCGAAGATGGTCCAGGGGCCGTTCATGAGCGCTGCCATGTAGTCTTCTTCCCTCCCAAATCAAACCAGGAAGCACCCATTATCGAGATCAAGGATTTGCATTCGTTGGCTAGAACGCCACATATCCCTCAACTTTCTCTCCATAATTTGGAACGAGATCGGATGCCCAAGGAGCTTGACCATCACTGACCACTTCCAAACCGAGGCGAGAGCCTCCATAACTTCTTCCTCAATGACAATCACCGGATCTCCGTCGGCACCATCCGGAAACTTGACATGGTTCTTTTCTGCCAAAAATTCATCTTCCACGAGCGTTCTTTGCTGATGAGCGCCGCCAATAACAACGACTTCTTTCCATAAGGGACCAAAATCAGGCGGTTCCCCTTGAGGCTTGTCACCGTCATGCGTCTCAGTTTGCATCACCGTATCCACGGTGATAGGGTTTTCCGGCGTTGACATCTCAAAGATGCCCTTCCCAATTCTTTTAACAATTAATTGATGCGGCCTTGTATCTAGACCTGTCAAAACACAACCCGACCCGTACGTCCGGTAAATTTAGGGTAAAGAGCCAGGTTTTTTCGACTCGGGATTTTTTTCGACCCGAACCCAAAGTACCTGGTAATTTTCTGGTTAAACCGGGTCCGGGTCCGGGTCGACCCGGTTTTTAAATATCTCCCCTTCTTTTCTACGGACCATCAATCCACGCTCCATAGGAAAAAAAAGAAAAAGAAAAGGAAAAATGGAGAGAGAGAGAGAGAGAGAGAGAGAGAGAGAGAGAGATAAGGAGCCACCAAACCAAAGAACCGTAGATCACCGCCTCCCAAATCGATCCCGAAATCAGCAAATTAAGAGCAGAAAGAGAGGCAAGAACGCAAATTCGAGTGTTCACTACAAGATCTGGTACTTTCATCCGTTCAAACTGGATCACTAAGCTCAATTTGAAGGTACGAACCCTAGGAAATCAAGATATCAACAGATCTACATCCCAAATACAAATCAAACCTCAGATTAAACACAAATGTAAAAGCTCTGGCCCAAATCCCTCAAACACAAACTTCAAAACCCGAAATCTTCGAAAAAAAGAGCGAATCAAAGAAGGATGTCATCAAATCTGCGTGCCGATACTCACAAAATCAATAAAGAAGGTGACCATGGAGATCATTCAAGGAGAATCGAAGAAGAAGGATTGAAGCGGGAGGGTCTCCAAGAAACGACGAACAAAAGGCAGAACAGATAGGCATGGCTGGTGGGGGGTCTGGACTTCGTCTTGTTTATATCGCTTCTCGTTACCGGGCGATCTTTTTCTGGATGACTTCTTCGGTGCCAAGAGAGGCATGGCTGGCGTGGGGTTCTCTTTTGCCCCTGCTGTATTTTTTTTAATGGGGGATTTTGCAAAATAGCCACGAAAGTGGGCTTATTTTGCGAAATAGCCACGTTTTGGGACATTTTTGTAAAATATCCTAAATAAAAGCCTCCACCCTCTCTCCCACACACCTTTCTCTCTCCTCCAGCTCTCCCTCTCTGAACGCTCTCTCTTTCTCCCTCCCGACCTGCTCGCCGGCGATTGTTTGGATTTTCGAGAGATTACCACTCCGCCATCATCAAAACGATCAATTCCGAAGTCTATTCTAGATAATCAGGTAAGCAGTCCATAAATTCATCGAAAATTTGCACCAAAGTCGCAAATTTTACTAAAATTTGGATGATTGTACGTTGATACTCAATTACACTGAAGAATCGTATTAAATTTGTGCCTTCGGCGCAAATTTCCTTCGATATTTGGATTACTGATTTGAATCGTGTGATTACAAATGTAGATTACGTCAAATCTGTGTTTATCTATGCTTATATATGTTATACCTGTATCGAAATATAGTGAACTGAATGATTACTGCTATTTATTGTTTCAAAATTTGTGCCTTTTGCGAAAACTTGGCACAAATTTCATTGAATTTTTGGATTACTGCTTTAGTTTTTAGATTACTACTGAAATTTGCGCCGAAGGCGCAAATTTCCTTCGATATTTGGATTACTGATTTGAATCGTGTGTTTACAAATGTAGATTACGCCAAAATTTGGATTACTGATTTGAATCTGTGTTTAACTATGCTTATATATGCTAAACTTGTATTGAAATATAGTTGAACCGAATGATTACTGCTATTGTATGGAAATCTGTGCCTTTTGCGAAAACTTTGATTCAATTTTTATGCATCAAGTGTTTAAGGTTATGGAGTCACACATACAGTGGAATCGAAAGAATAGTGTTATAGAATGCATCAAAATTTGCGCCTTGGCGCAAATTTTGATTGATTTTTTAAGCATTAATTAATGTTTTTGAGCATTTTTCGCTATATATGTGTAATCTTCAAGTTTCGAATCGAATCTCTGTATGTCTATGCTTATTTATGCTTGTTAATATTTTACATTGCTCATGTCATAACTATGATTGCTTACGATGTGATTTCACTATGATTATTCAAGTAATCACTAGGCCTTAATCATAGAAGTTTTCCACCAAAAGTGCAAGTTTTATATAATTTTTCTCATAACAGGTGTATTGTTTGTTGATTTAAATATATAGATTCCAAACTGTCACATCCAATATTGGGTTCATGTCATCCAATATTGTGTTCATGTCATCACTGCACTTCCTTATTGAAAATTTATTAAGCCATGTCAGCACTACAATTCAGTCATAGAAAAATTGCACTAGGGGTGCAAATCCATTGTTGCATTTGACAATACAATGATCTATACATTCCTTATTACACATTTAAAGGTTTAATGTCACCACTGCATTTGACTCATAAAAAATTTGCACCGTAGGTGTAAATTTTGTAAGAATTTTTTGGGTCACCCTATATACACCGCAAATCCACGATTAGCGCTGTTAATGAAACGTCGAATATGACGTTGTAAAAACGTTCGATTTCACGTTGCAGCAACGTTCATTTCGACGTTGTCATTTGTCCTACACAACTTTGTGAATTGAAGGATGTTGGGCGGGTCGGACACTTTAGCAACGTCTAATCCGACGTTGCTAAAGTGGGCCTCGTCGGGCCAGAAAGCAACGTTCAATACAACGTTGCAACACTTAGAACTTACAATAAAGACAACGTTAAGTCTGACGTTTGTACCAGCGACACTTGGATCAACTTTGAAGTTCTATTATCTTTATTTTTGTTGGGTAGGATGTTGGCAAAAACTTAGTGCGATGCTGCATCTTTTATTTTGTTGGAGCGTTTTGCCCCTCGCGGAGGGTTTTCAAATATGATTTGTGGTTATTTCAGGGAAAAACACGTTACATGAAAACTTATAGACTGCCTCATTTTTCATATTGATGATAGACAATTACAGCATAAATAACTTAGTAAATAAGTTTTTCCGGGTCGCTGCCATGTCACACCTCAGCGGAAATCATTGTTGTTCTCTTCCTCTGATGGTGAAACATTCTCCGGCGGCACTGCGACGACCCCGAAGCGAGCGTTGCCTAAGTAGCTAAACATCAAACCCGCGCCTACCCGCACGCCACGCGATCTCGCGAACGTATTCCATCCTTGTGCGAGCCAGAGTGCCCAGGAGCTGTTGCGCTCTACCCGGATGCTGGATGGAACCTACTTAGAAGATCGAAATATTAACCTATCAACCATTTTCATATTTACTTGAATAGAACTTACTAATAAGATCGAAACATTTCCATATGAATCATTTTCAAAATCGTTTTAATGGAACCTACTAAGAAAATCGAAACATTAACATATGAATCATTTTCATTTTCGCTTAAATGGAACCTACTAAGATGATCGAAATATTAATTCTATATGTTCATACTCACTTTCAAAATCACTGGATATCGGTTTAATTAACTCGAAATCGAGAAAATAATAAGGTCAACAGAAAACGTCAGATACAACGTTGCTATACCCTAGCAACGTTTAAAGAAACGTTGCTATCAACCCTTCCAACCCTAGCATATGCAACGTTATATCAAACGTTGCCCTAACCCTATGCAACGTTATATCAAACGTTGCTAACCCTATACAACGTTTAATTAAACGTTGCTAAACCCCAGCCCTAGGGTTCCCTGATGCAACGTTCAATCCAACGTTGCAAACCTTATGCAACGTTGCAAACCTTATGCAACGTTACATTAAACGTTGTATGCTAAAGTGCCTATAAAAGCCACCCACACCCACACCCACACTCCATCCACCACAAACCCTTCCACACAATTACTACCTAATGGCGGCCCCCAATCGTAGACTTCCCACTTACTTCATAAAAGACGCAGAAACGTCCGAGGGGATCAACTATCAGATTAGAGGGACGAAACACCGTTATCCACCCGATGCCAGCGACTGCAACTGCCAACACCGGAGGTACAATGGGGCATTCCCATGCTGCCTTTTCTGCATCTCATGTCAGAGTGGCTCAAGGAGATCGGTTGCGGGGGAGTTCGGATGCCACTACGACACGGAGATTTATACAAACGACCGAGAGGCCTACCTATCCGACATGTGCAGAGGCATTACGGAAATGCTGGACACGTTCTACGCCGATGTATGTCGGCATTGTATCCGTGAAGTTACAGCGTACGTAATTGAGAGGGTGGTGGGTCCGGGAAACGATAGGTTGCGATCGTACGCGTTCATCGACGTAGAGATCGACATCTCTACCAATCTAGATGAGTCTGTTGGTAGTTGTACACCCAGTGCCGTTAGCACCACGTAGTTGTAGACTTATCGTATGTAATGTATGTAATATATGTATTTTCAAAGGGGGGGGTGGGGGTAACCGGAGATCGGGGTATGTAATATATGTATTATCGTTTTCATATTTGATTATGCCGGAAGGGTTTTTGGGAGATAGAGGTGCACGGAGACCGGCGTATGTACAATATGTATTATCGTTTCATTTAAGTATTTTATGAAATATGCCAAGTTAATTTCAATGATCTAAATGTCCAAATAATGTATTTTATTTATTTATAATTTGCAGTTGAATTAAAAAAAAAAAAGATAACTACAACGTTTATTTTGACGTTGTAATTTGAATTACAACGTCAAACTAGACGTTGTAAGTTGAAGGCCCCAGCTGTGCACAACGTCGAATTCGACGTTGTAAGTTGAAGGGTCCCGCTGTGTACAACGTCGAATCCGACGTTGTTGTGCTTAATATATAAAACACAACATCGAATTGGACGTCGTCATTCTTCTTCCTCCACACGAGAGCGGATCTGCAAATTGGGAGCGAGATCGATTGGGAGCGAGATCGATTGGCCGAGGTTCAATTGGGAGCGAGATCGATTGAGAGCGAGATCAATGGTGAGATCCCGAGGAGGCGGAGGGCCAGGAGGGCCAGGGGGCCGAGGAGGCGGCGGTGATGGGGGCAGAGGGCCAGGAGGCTTCGAGCACAGCTTGAGCGCATGACCATCGATAAGGTAACCTGTTTATAACTTTCTTTGATTTTAACTACATATGTCGAGTAAGATTGTTTCCCTTATATCATTTTCTGAACATAGGTCGTGTGGATGCCTTTCGGCAGAGACTTGGATTTCGCTGGTCAGTTTCACTCCTCCACCTATCGAGGCACCCTCAGATTCTGTGGCATCTTTGAGCCGTACATGCCAGACAGGGTGCTCCGACAGTTCGGCCGCGTGCAGGAGCAGCCATTGGCCATCATCCCTCCGTCCTTCATGCAGCGCCTGTTTCGCCTGCAGAGGCGTTACATCTTGACGTTCGACATGCAGCACCACCGTTGGGCAGCTTCGGACGATGAGAGATTCTACCCTGTCACTGGTCACAGGAGGACGATCGAGAGCTGTCAGGGAGGAGTCACAGCTGACTACCTCGCTTGGTTCCAGTCATAGAGTCGAGGTCATGTGTTGCCCACGACAGTGGTACTACCTGGTGCTCCTCCGGCTGCGCCTACCCACCCAGACGACGACATCGGACCAGATGGGGATGGGAATGAGGTTGATGCTGAGACTGCTGCTCGCCAGGCCCGGGTCGACGAGATGACCCATGCCATTCAGGCATTGGTCGGGCATCCCCAGCTAGACCAGATGTATGAGCATTTCATGGGCTACATTCGATCTCTGCAGTAGATACATTATCGTCCCTCTGTTTATGACATACATTTCGTATTTTGTCGGTATGCTATATTTGTGTATTTCGTATTGTATGCGTTATTATTTTCGATGGTTTCTACCCGATCACAATAACAAACAATCACATGGAAACGCTTCACTTCATAGATAACGATCAGATTTCACATCGAGGCATAACAAATTACATACATCGAGGCATTACTAAAACTAACAAATTACATACTTCGACGCATTACCACAACTAACAAATACAACATCGATAACAACATAATTTTTTCTTCATATCGACCATACTATTCTTAGTTCGTCTTCGGAATTATTTTAATCTTTAACTCATTGAATGGAAAGGTGGCGACCTCTTTATTTGCTCCCCTCATTATTATTCCTGCCGTTTGAGCCACGTCAACGTGGTCACATCTGTTTACATCGGCGAAGAATGACCGGATATGTTGAAGTAGAAGATCACCAACCTTCCACTCGTAGGCTCCACGAATGCCCGGATGAAAATCATTGCACTCCAGACACCCGACCCGCAAGGGTGCAGAAATGTGATTCTCTTTTTCACAAACGACCTGAAACAGTGCGCATGGATGCATGCCTCTGTATTCTGGACTGCTGCAAGCACATTTGGACTCCTCCGGGGGCATTGGGTACCGAACCCTTTTGATTGCATAATCAATTCTGCCCGTGGAGCCTACTACTCCAGATGTAACCGGCTCCATGGAAGGATTGAAAATGTGGAAGGAATGAGAATGTGGAATTGTTGTGTTGAGTTATTCAAGGTCCTCATTCCCTTTTATAGGAGTGGTTGGTTACCTGGAAGTAGTCACAACATCAAATCTGACGTTGTGACAACGCCAAATCCGACGTATTTAAGCCTGCCCCTAGTTTGCCGCTGGGGATTTGGAGGTAGCAGCAACGTCAAATGTAACGCTGTAGCAACGTTCAAATAAACGTTGCTAAGCCCGACGGAGCCCGTTGGCATCCAGGGTACAACGTCCGATCCGATGTTGTAACAACGTCTGATCTAACGTTGTTACAACGTCGGATCCCCTACACTTGGGCAATTTCCCCAACAGATGACACGTCAAATTGGACGTTTTTGCAACGTCTAATCCAACGTTGCTGTAATGTCCAATTCGACGTGTCATTTGCGGTGTATATAGGGAACGCGAATTTTTTTTCATGACAAGTGTATTCTATTCATTTTGGTTGCTCATGTCATAGTTTTTAATCAGATTGTGTTTTTTATTACTTCAATCTATTTATCCTCTTAAATTCACACTCTACAGATTACAATGGCAGCCCACATTATTACAGTTGTATATGGTGGGAAATGGCTGTTTACTGATTCATGTCCAACCTTTGTTGGAGACACTACTTCAAAGGTGTTTATGATTGATGACTCAATAACATTACAGGGTTTAACTGAAAAAGTGCACAACAGATTCAATATAGACAGTGCATTTGAATTGAAATTCAATCATTTACACCCTTTCAAAATGTTGAGGGTTCCGCTTCTTGTTGAATGTGATGCTGATTTGAAAGAGTTTTTAAGGTTGTGCGAACTACAGGATGTTCAATTTGCTGTTGAGTTGTGTGTTAGCATTAAATCAGATAGTGACCAAGGTGAAGATCAACAGGAATTCTCAGCTGACAGTTTACATTTGGTGACATCCAATCCAACTATTACCAACATTGTTACAGGGGGAAATAGCATGACATTGACCGGTGACACCAGGATGAAAGGTGTATTGTTGGAAGATACTGGAGATGACATGAATTCCCTAAACAGTGACACTGCAAGTGAGGAAGATTCTACAGATGAAATATGGAGAGCATTCTATTCTACATCACACAAGAGAGAAACTACACTAGAAGATTGGGATGCTGATAGCTCCACTGTTCCTAGTTTGAATCTGAATTCACAAGACTTGATGTGCATAGGCAAAAGCTTTGAATCAAGGAAAGCAGTTAAGCATGCTTTGGGAATCTTGTCAATAACCGAGATATTTGGTTTTCGTGTGGCAAAATCAGATACAAAGTATTATAGGGTGCATTGTGTAGATCCTAACTGCAAATGGAAAGTTCATGTAAAAACTTTTGGTCCAACTTGGCATGAGGTTATAGTATATGTGGACATGCACACCTGCACGTGGGATTTCAGGACAAAACACTGCAAGCAGCCTTCATCTTCTGTGATTGCAAGCATCATCGAATCAAGGTGAGAAATTTTTTTGAAAAATAGTATTTATATTTAATCTTGCTTTTTAATATATGTTTTATTCTAATTTAAATATAATTACACAGTGTTGACGCTGGATACAGACCAGCACAGATAATGGATAAGATGAGAACAGAAAAAAAGATGCAAATTACCTACTGAAGATCATGGAAGTCATCAAAAATGGCTCGCGAAATGGTTAAGGGCACACCAGAATCAAATTATGCAGATTTACCATCATTTTGACATATGCTCATGGAGACAAACAATGGGACTATAGCGTTAATTTCAAAAGACAAAGAAGACAGGTTTCAGTACTTGTTCCTGTCCTTTGGACAGTGCATCAAAGCATTCCCCATCTTAAAGAAGGTATGTCTTACACAGTGTCAGCACAAATTCTGTTGTCATCGATTTTCTTAAATTACATAACATAAATAATTTTATTTCTTTATATACCAGGTTGTTGTAGTTGATGGCACATTCCTAACTGGCCAATACAGAGGGACGTTGCTTGGAGCAGTTGCACAAGATGCCAATATACATATTTTTCCACTTGCCTTTGGTATTATTGACTCCGAAAACAACAGCTCTTGGGAATGGTTTATGTATCAGCTGCTGCAGGTTGTGCCTCCATCAAATGACTTAGTGTTTGTCTCTGATAGACATGCTAGCATTTCAAGGGCTATATCTTTAGTTTACCCAACAGCTACACACTGCATATGTATGTGGCACTTGAAACAAAACATCAAAGCGACATTCAGGAAAAAAGAGCTGGGGAAAATGTTCAAAAAAGCAGCAGAGAGTTACACTATCCAAGAGTTCAACAAGTACCTTGCACAAATCGAAGCAACCTGTCCAAAATTGTCACAATATATGGTGTGAGCAGGTTTTGATAAATGGGCCAGAGCACATTCAAAGTGTGATAGATACAACATGATGACATCCAACAATGCTGAAAGCTTGAACTCCGTTTTCAAAGGCAAAAAGGATTATCCCATTGTGGCACTTGCGGAGTTTGCTAGAGAAAAGCTCACATCATGGTTCCAGGAAAGAAGAGAGAAAGCACTAGCAAATGAAGACAGAATAACTCCTGAAATCCTTAAGGTGATAAGGAAATCACAAGAGGAAGTTGGGGTATTTGAGATCAAAGGTCAAGGAGCTGTAGCTATAGTTGATCTATCAGCAAGGACATGTACGTGCAGAGTATTTGATATCGAGAAAATACCTTGTGTACATGCTCTAGCAGCCATTACACACATAAAAGCAAATGTTTCTGATTTTGTTGCAAAATTTTACAGCAATGACGCTTGGCATATGGCATATGCAGAAACAATATGTCCAGTGTTGGAAGAAGATGAAGGAAACATCCCTGATGTGATCAAATCTATCAACTGTTACCCCCCAGTAGTAAGAAAGAGAGCAGGAAGACCACCTACAAATAGAAAGCTTTCAATGGGAGAGTACAAGAGGAGGTTGAAGCATTCAAAATAAGGCTGTCAGCACAATTTCTGTCATCAGTATTATATAAAAAAAATGTTAGTAGATAATACAGTTTATAAATTTGTGAATGACATTTATGTTTCAAAATAAACATTAATTCAATATTATATAATAAAATTTTAGATTTTATCATGTAATAATACAAATTTGAATATTCTTTTCCATCTATGTCAGCGCAATTTTACCAACAATACGAATGAAATTTCAAATTTATATCATTGTCGTTCACTCAAAACAAAATACAAAGTTGACAAAGTGTTGCTGTTGTGCAAATATAAACTATTGTTGAGCAAATATAATATAACGATGAGCATGTATTTACCACCCATACGATCTTGTGCAATTTTATTCTATTGATGAGTTAAAATAATACCATGTTGAGCAACAATCTATTAAGCAACTATGAAAAACATAAATAGATAAAAATAAGATCTTGTTGCAAACAAAGTGTTGCTGTTGTGCAATAAATAAACGATGTTGAGCAAAAATAATGTGATGTTGAGCAAGTTCTCCCCAATCATAATATGTTGTGCAATTTTATTCTATTGATGAGCAAAAATAAGACCATGTTGAGAAATAATCTATTAAGCAACTATGAAAATATAAATAGATAAAAATAAGATCTTGTTGCAAATAAGGTGTTGTTGTTGTGCAATATATAAACTATCGTTGAGCAAAAATAAGATAATGTTGAGCAAGTGTTCCCCAATCATAATATGTTGTGCACTTTTATTCTATTGATGACCAAAAATAAGACCATGTTGAGCAAAAATCTATTGAGCAACTATGAAAACATAAATAGATAAAA
The DNA here is from genome assembly GCA_963922045.1 of Persicaria maculosa. Taxonomy (NCBI): domain Eukaryota; kingdom Viridiplantae; phylum Streptophyta; class Magnoliopsida; order Caryophyllales; family Polygonaceae; genus Persicaria; species Persicaria maculosa. The sequence continues at coordinate 51,614,710 of OY998251.1, read as the reverse complement.
ATAAGATTTTGTTCAAACAAGGTGTTGTTGTTGTGCAATATATAAACTATCGTTGAGCAAAAATAAGATAATGTTGAGCAAGTGTTCCCCAATCATAATATGTTGTTCACTTTTATTCTATTGATGACCAAAAATATGACCATGTTGAGCAAAAATCTATTGAGCAACTATGAAAACATAAAATCGATCAAATCAGATATTATCACAACCAAACTATTGATGTTGTGCAAAATATAAACTATCGGTGAGCAAAAATAAGGTGATGTTGAGCAAGTTTTCACCAATCATAATATGTTGTGCAATTTTATTCTTTTGATGAGCAAAAATTTATGAAGCAACTATCAAACCATATATAAAGAAGGTAAGATCATGGAAGATCATGGTTCTAACAAATTCACAAGTGTCAAGCGTTGTGCAAATATAAAATATTGTTGAGCAAGAATAAAACGATGTTGAGCAAATTTAAGGTATGGAATTATATGTTAAATAATAAGAAATAAATAAAGTATCACACAATTCCCGATATTATGCAAACAAAAAAAAAACGGTTTTCCTAAAAAAATATAAAAAGCAAACAATGTAAATGCCTAATACGCTTTTCACGTTCGAGAAATTCTCCATCACCTTCGTTTTGTTTTCATTCTCCAGCTAAATCAACTTTCTCTATTTCTCTGCGAGATTTCTTGAGGCTTGATTGTAGGCTTGTAAGGAGGAGATCTATCATATACATCAACATGTCTTCAGATCCGAAAGGTTTGATTTCGTGTTTTCTCTGTATTAAAGTTTAAATTAGAACGAGTACTGTTTAGGGCTTAGTTTTTCACGAAAATTAGGAAAATCGCAGTTATTTAAGAGAATTTAATGTTTGTAATCAAGCAGTTATACAGCCTTACAAGAGCTACCATTGCTATTTCATATACTTTCACATTATAAATTGAAGTTAATGTGATTAATCTGGAGGTTCAATTTGGGAATTTATACGGCATAAACTACCGTCTCTTACAATGTCATTTCTTCAATTATATTTGTAGAAATTGATTGTAAGTGTTCATTCTATAGGTAAACATCCGCAGAGTGTAAGTGATTCACCTGTTCTACACAGTCCAAATAGAAATTCGAAGAGATTAAAAAGATCTAGAGTTAAACCTCCAGTAGTTGATTTATCTAGAGATTCACCTCCCTTCAAGGATGAACTATCTGTTGATACTGGCCCTGGTAAAGCCTACGAAGTAGGGGAGGGTTGTCGATCACTTGAATCCAAAGATTCGCAACCGCTTGTTAGGAAAAATAGTAAGAGAGAAGTTCGCCCTGGGATTGATCTTCCTGTTAGCACTGTTGCTGTGGAGACCATTGAAATTGCAAGGTTGGAAAACCATTCACCTAATGAGACAATTGTTCAACATGTAAACCCAACTGTGCATATCATAACATCTGATGAGCAAACAGATACCACAGAGATACAACCTATCACAGAAAACAGGCAGCTGGTTGTGAGGAACGAGAGGAACACCAGACAAAAAAAATCTCCCGTCATTGAAATCACGGTCAAGCCCCCGCTTACTGGTGTCATCCTTGAAAAAAATGAATGCCAAGCAAAGGAAATTGATTGAAGATATTGGCTTTGGATTCTTGTTCAACATGGATATTGTTACCCTACCACTGCTTCTTTCATATTGGTTAGTGGATCAGTTTGATCCTAACAAGTGCTGCTTGGTGTTGGCTAATGGAGGAGAACTTGAAATCGCAGAAATAGACATGCATATCACAATGGGATTCCCAATGGGGAAGGTTTTAGTTGGAAGAAAATCAGCTAAAGAGAATTTCAGTCTTGTGCAAGAGTGGAAAACCACATTTGATGTCCAGGACAATATAACAACAGCTATGGTTATGGAAAAACTGATAGCTGACACTGACTGTAGTGATCAATTCCTTCTAAACTTTATTGTTATATTAGACTCTATCTTGGTTGATACACTAAGAAACGGGCATGCCAACCATAGTTTAATAAGAGTAGTTCCTGAATTGGGTGACCTAAAAGACCTAAATTGGTGTGGTCTTGTGTTGGAAAGTTTGGTTGATGCAAAGAAAAGTTGGGAAAAGAACAAGAATGGCCATTTCAGAGGCCCACTATTATTCTTGGTTGTAAGTATTTTTTTCAAACCTTTGCTCTGATGTTAACTTAATTTCTTTACCTACATGTCAGCTCCCCTACTTTTACCTACAGGTCTACAGTATTCTTCATGTCAGCATTCCTTGCTCCATCGTTATACTGATATATGTTTATTCCCTTGGTGTGCTAGTTGTTTTACATGGATAGGGTGAAATTATTCACAAGCACAACACTAAGAAGAATGACTCGTTCTTTCCCAGTTTTCGTTGGCATAAATTACAAAATCTTGTGCAAACGAGAAACTGATGATATAAGTACTGGAGGCTTTGGTTGTGGCTTAGTCCAGGCTCGCCAAGTTGTTCCCCACCATCAAGACGTACCATCTACAGCTTGTCCGCACACTACTGCACAAAACGATGAAGGCACCAGTGACCCTGCTGATCCAGAAAAACAGCCACCCCCAGTTCAGGTTTGTGTGAATTTTTTAAACAAATTCAATTTGATATTAGTACAGTATAGCAGTGTTTTGATATTTACTAATGATTTTTTATTCTTATTTTTTATGTGATGTTATCTTCTAGAGTTGGATAAAGTTGTTTGCTCAAAAGACTTCTGTGCTTGCATCTGCTATTTTCGATTTTGCTGAGTGGTCTACAGATGTCCCGCTTGAACTACAACATGATGACAAGGTGAAAAGACTTCTACATGTAGCAAACCGGCTTCTAGGTATGGAAACTGTCAACTCTGAGCCTCTTACAGATGCTGCTGACAGGTCAAATATGAATGACTCTCCAAGCACATATTTTACCGACTCCCAAGAGAAATTCTGGTCAGACCCTGCTTTCTTAGATTGCATTACTCAGATTGAAATGGCATATCAGCAAAAGCAAAAAATGAAATCAAATATCAAAGGGGACGGGGAATTTTCCTTTGATATCTTTCTAGATGATCCTGTTTTTAAGAAAGATGAAGGGACATCACTGAACACAGCGGTTGAAATCAAGAATGCTAATGAAGGAACCCAGGCTCCCGCAAACGGCCATGGTCAGTCTCCAATACAACAGGGTGTTGAAGCTACTCATAATCCCCTACCCACTCAATTTAAAACTGATACTCCACAAGTGAACCCTTTGGAAGGTAAAAGAAAATGCACGTCCCCTGCTGCCTTGCCACCAAGGAGGTCACCACGGGTCAACGCAGTTGATGGAAATCCTGCAGAACAAGTTAATGACATGAAGAGAGAAGAAGCTACAAGGAGAGCACATAAACCTTCTGCATCTTTGAGAAGACCATATTACTCGCGTATTGTTGACATTAGTGATCCTATCTCTGAAATTGAGCGCACTGTTTCAGCCTATTTAGCAATGAAAACACCTCACAGCATGTAAGTTCATTTTAATCTTAATTTACTTAATGTATGTTCATTTTAATCTTAATTTAATCCATCTTCAAAATGATTGGCATTGCAGGGAAATTTTGTTTAAGCACAAGTCTGTTGAGGTTGTTAGAGCAGACATGGGTACGCTTGAGGGTGAAACCCACTTGTCTAGTGTCATTATTGATGCATGGACAGCTATCCTCAACCACAAGGAACAGTATAAAAGTGCTCAATCACCAACAAGACTATTTGTCAATATCAACAAATCTGTAATCTTTTTACAATTTTATCCTTCAATTACACTAAATTGTTAGTCATTATTACAATTGGTCTATATTTTTTCCTAATTTCAATTATTGATCCAGTTTAATGTAGAGAGTGTATCATCAGGAGCTTGTGATGAACAGTTTCAGAGGTTTAACCTCCATATTGATAATGTATTATCATTGTCACCACACATTTCTTTGAAAGATATAAACATGGTAATCCCTTGCAATCAACTGAACAAAATTCTCTAATTAGTGAATCAAAGTTAACAAGATCAAACACTAATGTTTATTTGGTGTTTATTATGTTGATTAGATTGTATTTGGGGTTGAACGAGAAGCATTCTATGTCATGGTTGTCTTCAACTTTAAAAACAAAGTGGTCCAAATTGTTGATGTCACCCCATCTTGCACTGATCCAACTAGACCCTTTCCATCACCCTTTGAGTGTTTGGTAAGTTTTACTACTGATATCTAATATTTCTTTACTTTTCTTAATTTCATTTAAATATCACCTCAGTTTACAATTAAAATTACATGATTTATAATTCAATCCATGCAGGGAGATATGCTGATTGCTTATCTAACAGATAATGGGCTCAGAGCAAAGGCAGAAATAGTGTCATCTACACCAACATCAACCGTCCCCATCACATGGGTTGAAGAGGAGAAAGTTCAACATTCTGGGGTATGCCTCATGCGTCACATGGAGACCTTCTTCGGAACAGAGAAAGGGTACAAGTGTGGATTGGAAAAGGGCAATTTTAAGAATATTTCAAAGCTAGGGGTGAAGTACTTGACAGATATAGTATGTTTGGAGTTGAATGAAGTGAACGCAGATGTTGTGAAGGCAGCGAAATCCCATGCAAGAATGACTTCAAAAGGGATTCAGGGCCAGAAACTAAATCTTGGTTGAACAACCACAACGCAATTTCATGTTTTATTTGCAAACTTTGGAATGTATTTTGGTGTAGGCAGTTGTGTACTCTGCTTCTGAACAATTTTCCTGTACCTATTAAGACAGTTGTTGTCCCTGTGGTTTTTAGGTGGATAGTATTTGTCAAGATGGATACAACTATAACTACTTCTAAACAGTTGTATTTGTTCTTCTATGTGTCAGCTCAATTCTCTCCCCCGGTAATCAAGTGGTCTATTTTATTCATACAGTTGATTTCGTGATATCCATTCGTTTGTTGTGCAATTATAAACTATTGTTTAGCAAAACTAAGATGATGTTGAGCAAATTACCAATAACATAAAACCTTAGTTAAACAGTGTCAGCACTACTTTTAACAAAACAACCCACAAACTAATCAAATGTGTCCGCAGTATCACAAGAGATAGACGTAAAACTTCAGTAACACTTTATAATATGAAATATGAGGTAGGAAATTACAAAATAAATATATGATTATTATGATATTAATATGTTGCATCATATCATTAGCATGGAACACATAGAAACTAAAATATAAAAAAATATATTCAACATATAAATAACTACCAATATTATCAATTATTAATATAGTAGAACTACAGTCCTAAGAAGTCATTAATCTTCTTCCTCCTTTCCATTTCTGCATCTAAAACCTCTTTAACACACCCCATAAGATTGTTCTTTGCCTCTTCAAACATCTGTCTTTGGTTGCCCAGTTCTCTTTCCATCTATATAAAAGATAAAATACAAGACTCAATCACAGTACGGCTTCCAACAACTCGGCCCTGCGAGCCTCTTTGTAAGTCTCGCATGCTTCATCAACAAGATTCATGTGATACCCGCGGTAAACAACACCATCAAGAACGTCCATCAATTGATGGAAACTCGTACAAAACCCAACAGTGTTTCCATAGTTCATCTTTTTAGAGAGGGATGTGTTAGCAGTGTGGTAAAAGGGTCTGGTATACTGATTTCTGTTAAAACCAGTTTTCAGACGCCAATGGACAACAAAGAATGATTTATGGATATATATATATATAGGCAATAATTAGACAGTTTTCATCTTGTAACAGTTATTTGTGACAGTTCATTACAGAGTAACTACAAAAAAAAAACTGTCAAAACTGTAAAACTATAAACTGAAAACGGATTACAATTATTTGAGTTACAATTATCGTCGGTAGACATTAACTAGCACGTGTCAGCACTACTTTCGGCCTTATCCACCTAGTGTCATCACAAAAACATCAAAAACAGAAATCAGCCAAAATTATAAGAATAGTGTCACCAATATATCCAACTACTCTAACCAACAATGTAAACAATGTAACAAAAGACTTTGAACACTTGCCAATTAGTGCAACAGCATACACTTCAAAATAACAAAAAAAAAATACAAGCCCAGGGTCTCAAGTAATTGTACCTAATATCAGTGTCAGCGCTACTTTGGGAATTACCCAACTAGTTTCAACACATAAGCTTCAATAACAGAAACTGTCAAGCCATAGAATTCAATAGCAGAAACCACCAATATGATCACCTAGTGTCACACCAAATGTCCTACTTAAATATCAAAGATTACTGTGATTTGAATAGAAATCAAAAAGAAATGTGATCAAGGACAAATTTCATTCATAAAATATATTTTAGATTACATCAGTACTATAAAAAGTTACATACTACACTTATATCATATACAGCTAGAGTTCTGCTCGGCAAAGAGGACAATTGTTTTAAACTATAAGCCAAGATCGTAAACAATTTGGGTGAAAGAAATGTTGGCATGGCGTTTGAAGGACAGGATCTGACTCCAACATTGGAAGCAGGCATATTGTACACTCTTCATCATCAAGTTCAAGATGATATATCTCCCTTAATCCGTCAACCTCCATAGGCTCTGGAGGTGCTTGATGATCTACTTGGTCAACCTCCATATGAATGTCATCGTTTATGTCGGACTCATAGCTTGAATCAGACGAAGAGTCATCATAAAAATGTACATTGATGGTGATGTTGGGGCACAGACCATACTCAACCAGATCAGCATCGGCCGAAAACCAACTTTGAGTGTATTCCATTAGAAGCCGATTGGCTACCTGGCTTCTAACCGGAACAGTTACTCCTGCTTCGAGTAGCACTTCGTTGCAACGGGCTAGACTCATAGGCATACCATTCCAAGTAGACGTATGATAGAATGTTAAAGGAATGTTGTCAGAATGGATGGACACAACAAGTAGACTCGGTCCATATCAGTATGACTCAGATGCTGATATTTCGACTTCATACGTACCAACAATGTAGTCATAGTCTAGTTCAGTATAGGTTGGGAATGCCATTGAAAGAGAGAAACCCTACACAGACAAAATCAAAATATACTCATATATTAGACAATCACTTAAAAATAAAACATTACAGCGATATTAATAGGAAATAAACATTTCAGAAAGACAAAAGAGACAAAATGTTTGAAAAACTAGAACAACCCTAACTGATGACTTTTAATGACAGTAAGAATCACACAACACCCACAGAATATAATGCAATACGAACTAAGCAAGAAAAACACCACTATATGAGTTTTAATAGACTAAAAAGCAAAGGGGAAGATAAACGAAAACCGGAGAATACAACAATAAAAAATTTGCTGAAACAGTACATTAAAATAACCGAGAATGTTTTTTTTAGAGGAAGAAAACAGAAAGGAGTACATACCACAACCGTAATCGCACCTTGAGCAGATAAAATCTTAATGGGAACGAGAGAGGATGAAGATGAACAAGTAGAGGGAGACGAAATGACTTGCAGACAATCTGAACAACGTTAAAGCAACGTATAAATAAGCGCGAAATGGGCCGGGCATCTCTAAACTAAGCCCAACAGCTATGTTGAAGGCAATTTCAAAAATCTAAAGATTTGTGCAAAAATAATCTATTGATAAGCAAAAATAAGATCATGTTTAGCAAATTTTCACCAATCGCCGGTGTTGTGAAATTTTAATTTAATCATGAGCAAGAATAATACCATGAGGCAAAAACAAAATTATTGGAAAATTATAAAATTATATTGACAAAAAATATAATCATTATGAGAATATTTCAAAAGGCTCGATTGTTGTGCAACTATAAACTACTATTGAGCAAAAATAAGGGGATGTTGAGCAAAATTATACCAATCATCCCACACATTGTGCAACTTTATTCTATCATTGAGAAAATTAAGACCACGTTGTGTAAGACTCTATTAAGAAATTCTAAAATTATATTGACAAATAAAATTGAATCATAATGGACAAATTTTCACAACTCTCAAGTGTGATGCAAAAATAACCTATTGTTGAGCAAATATAAATTACACAACATACACTCCAAAATCATAGAATACAAGACTGGTATCACCACTAGTTGTAACTAATACAAGTTTGGTGTCAACACTGTTTGTAACCACCATTAGTGTCAGCACTAATTTGGGTGTCAACCACCTAGTCTCCCCACGTACAATTCAATATCAGAAAAATAACCAACTGGTGACACCCCTACTTCAAAACTAGTAAATCCAACAATTTCAACAATACTATGTGCATTAAACACCTCTTGCCACCACATACACTTCAAAAGCAAAAAATACAAGTGTAGTGTTACCACTATTTGTAACTAGTATCAGTGTCAGCACTACTTTGGGTCTAAAACACCTAGTGTCACCACATGAAATTCAATATCAGAAACGATCAAACTGGTGACACCACAAATTCAAACTAATATAACCAACAATGTCAACAATAATATGGGCATTAAATACCTCTTTCACCCCATACACTTAAAAATAAAAAAATACAACACTCATGTCATCACTACTTGTAATATAATATCAGTGACACCAATACTTTGCATCTCAACCACATAGTGCCACCACATACACTATAAAAACAGAAATATTCAAATACATACACTTCAAAAATCATAGAATACAAGACTTCAATATCAAGAAAAAAAAGCCAGTGTCACCACTAATTGTAACTAATATCACTGTCAGCACTACTTGGGACAACAGACACCTAGTGTCACCACATACAATGCAAAGTCAAAAAATACAAGTATGGTCTCGCCATTACTTCAAACTAATCGGACAAAAAATGTCAACAATACTTTGGGCCTTAAAAACCTCTTCACAAAACATACGCTTCAACATCAAAAAAATCTAGGCCACAGTCACCACACAGGATATATGAGCAAATTCATCAAAGTTCAGGTGGTCTTTCTTCCTCAAATAAAACACAGTATCATACACAAATAAATATAACAGTCCGCAAATTTCATTAATAATATACATTTACAAACTCCAGTTACGACGAAGAGTTACTAAATACATTGGTATGATTTGAATGGAAATCAGATACAAAATATTGCCAGACACAAACTTCCATTCATACCATACATATCCTTAAATTAACTACCACAAAATAGGTGCACCTACAATGTCTTTTCCAAGCACATATACATTACAAATATGCCTAAAAAGCAGATCGACAGAGTGGACAAACGGGTTGAATCGCCACCCACTCCATGAGACACCCTTGGTGGAAGGAATGATCACACGGTGTCCGAATGACAGGCACTGATGGCAACATCTGATCAAGACATATTGAGCACTTATCCCAATTCTGTTCTGGTTGCTGTGGCTCTTGTAAATTGCCATTTTGTTCTGCATTTGCTGGAGAAGCTGGGGATCCACATCCTGTTCAGAGTCATCCTGTTCAGAGTCGATGCTCATATCAGATTTAGAGCTTGAATAAGAGCTTATGTCAGATTCAGAGTCTTCAATGTAACGTACATCCATAATGAGATCTGGGCAGAGACCATATTCAATGAACTCAGCGTCGCCCGAAAACCAACTGTGAGTATAATCCATTAACATCAGGTTGGCTACTTGAGTTCGAACCACAGCAGTGACTCCTGCTTCATTTAACATCTGATCACATTGTTTATAAGTCATCGGCAACCCATTCTAATCAGAGAAATGGTCCAAGAACAGCTCAGGGATTATATCAGAATGAATAGCCACGTGGAGTTGGCTAGGTCCATACACAGGCGTCTGCCTTGGTGTGATAACCACTTCAAAGGAGCCGACAGTGTAATGGTACCCAATTTGAGTTGTAGTTGGAAGTGCCATCTAAGGATACAAAACATACACAAACAAAATAAATATACACTCATATAACTTGCTGAAATCAAAACCCTAACCGACCAAAAGATAATGAAAAAGTCATCTAAAATCAGGAAAAAACAAAATAAAACTTGCTGGAAAAATGTAAAAACCCTAACCGATTATATAATGTTTGCAGAAGAACGAAAGGGAGAGAACTACATAAGAAAGGGCGCACCTTGTGAAGAAAAATTCGGAAAGAGGAAGAGCTTGTGGAGGACGACGAAAAGACTTGTAGAGACGGTAATGGGGAAGAGAGTGAAAAGGGTTGAAATGACGTTGAGGCTTGTAGAAACACTGAAGAACACCCCCCATAAATAAAGTAACTGAAATGGGCCACCTTCTTTGATCAGGAAAATGGGCCACGGTCTCCTATAATGAAGTTTAAACTAACCCAACCACCAATGTTGTCCAAATCCTATTGTTGTGCAAAATCTAACCTATTGTTCAGTAAAAATAAGATCATGTTGAGCAAATTTTCACAAATCGACCATGGTGTGCAATTTAATTCTAATGATGGCAAAAAAAAAGACAACATCATGAAAAAAATATATTTAAAAATTAAAAAATTATATTAAGGAAAAATAAGATCATAGTGGACGCAAATTCACAAAGATCAATTATTGTGCAAAATTTAACCTATTGTTCAACAAAAATATGATCATGTTGAGCAAATTTTCGCCAATCGACCATGATATGCAATTTTATTCTAACGATAAACAAAAATAAGACAGCATCGTAAAAAAAAATATTTAAAAATTCAAAAATTATATTAAGGAAAAATAAGATCATATTGGGCACAAATTCACAAAGATCAATTGTTGTGAAAAATTTAACCTATTGTTCAGCAAAAATATGATCATGTTGAACAAATTTTCGCCAATCGACCATGGTATGCAATTTAATTCTAACGATGACCAAAAAATAAGACAACATCGTAAAAAAATATATTTAAAAATTCAAAAACTATATTGAGCAAAAATAAGATCACATTGGAAACAAATTCACAAATGCTCAATTATTGTGCAAAATTTAACCTATTGTTCAACAAAAATAAGTTCATGTTGAGCAAATTTTAAACAATCGACAATGGTATGTAAGTAATCTATTGAAAAAGTATAAAATTATATTGAAAAGAAATCAAATTATGTTGGGAACAAATTCGCAAGACTAAACTGGTGTCCAGACACAATTCTAGTGTCACCAAGATTTCTAACTACAATAACCACCTCGTGCCGCAAACATACACTTCATATTCAACAAAATACAACAACAGTCTCAACACTGCTTGAAACTAACAACAGTGTCACCACTATTTTCGTACTTAGGCACCTGGTGTCAGCCCATAATGTTCAATAACATAAAACGCCACCACGTACTCGTCAAAAAGCAAAAAAAATATAAAAATAAAAACACAAGGACATTGACACCGCTACTTCATATCAGTGTAACCACTACTTATATATTTTGAGCACTTAATTTGTCAGATTACATCCAAATTTCCCCATTTACACAACAACATCCTATCTAACCACTGGTTTTAAAATTCAAAACTCCAGGTTTCTTTGATCAGATCTGCACACATGAGTTCTCTGAAACGAAAGATCTTTTCGTTGTTGAAATCTTTAACATCTCCCCCAAATACATAAGCTTCAATCGCTTTAAATGTAAATACACCACATGAAGCCCTGTGGACAAAAAAAAAATGTAATGTAAGAACATAAATAACAAGTATCTAAACGTAACCAACAAACAAAACAAGATAACAAATACATACCTGGTGGAATCATGCATTAACCCAGGAACCATGAATAGCTGGAAAGGAGAGGAATCGAAGTTTTCAAATAGCCCAGCCTTTGCCAAATGAATTGGGAGCCAACTAGCAAACGGTTGCAATTGTTCTTCAAGAACACCTTCCCTAACAGCAGGGACATTGCAATCGAACACGCTGATTACCCTATCCTCAATATTAATCTCCAACGCCACCCAGTGCTTGTTTATCACGTTGAAAATTGTGTAGATTTTCTTTACAGATACCCATGGCTTCCCATAATCAACAGGGCACGTACCGACAAAATACTCCTCGGTGTTGGCTTCAAGAGCTATGTCTTCCCGATAACTTGAAACATACTCAGGAAGGTACTTTAGGTAAAATAGCCAATCAAGAACAAGAACATCTCGATACTTGACAGGGTCCTCAGAAATGCGCTTCCTGATGTGAATCAAACCTGCTTCTAGATGCTAAACAAAGTAAAAAAAAAGTGAATTCAACAATCAACTAATACAATAAAATCCAATCCACACACACACACACACACATATATATATATATACTGCAGAAATACAAGCAGTTATTACCTGACAATCAAGCCACATATTCTTCACTAAAATGTTCTAGAAAAACTTTTTGTCAAACCTTGAGATTGGACCTGCAACGGAAAAATTCCTACCAAAGATTACACAAAGCGAATAAAAATATATATAGCATGAGATGCTGTAACTAATACAATAACAACACCATTTCATACCAAATACTAAACATAAAAATAAACCATACCTTTGCTTCTTTACAAGTCCATAAATAAATTCATGATCTTCCGAGCTGATCAATGATTTCTTAGGGGCATGCTTTGGCATCCTCACTTTCTTCACCTGCTCAACTGGACCATACAGGAATGTACTGTTTGTTGGGATAAGATTGGAAGCCTTTAGTTGGTCAACTTCGATTTTGATTGCAGGATCCTTGGCGACCGAATCCCAATCAACACCAGCACACTTGTCATCATCATTGTCAAACAGACAAATGTACTTTTCCAGGGATGGGTCAACCCTAACTCCAGCAACTTTACCATCAGCGCCGTCGCCTTCACACTTTGTAGATTGAGGCACTTCAGCAAAAGTTGCTGGAATCCCAACCGCATCTCCAAGAACCTTAAATTCGGTGTCAACAACAACAGGTGGAGACTCCTTACCCACTCCTGGAACCTCAGTACTTACAGATGGCAAAGACATGTACACAGCTTTAACAGAAACGGGAGATGATTTCAACATTAACTCCTCATCAGGGAAAGACTGCTGAAGATCAGATACAACATCATTCAAAATTTTGTTCACATCTTCAACAACAGCCTTCACAGGTGTGACCTGGGGCTCACCACCACTGACACGTTCATCATCACCTCTCGCAGGAGTGCCCTCAGGCTTACCAGGAACGTCCTTACCATCAGCCTTCACAGGTGTGTCCTGGGACTTACCACCACTGACATGTTCACCATCAACTATCGAAGGAGAGCTCGGAGACTTACCAGCAATGTGCTTATCATCAGCCTTCACAGGTGTGCCCTGGCACTTACCACCACTGGCACTTTCATCATCAACTATCACAGGAGAGCTCGCAGACTTACCAGCAATATGCTCATCATCAACTTTTGCAAAAGTGCCCTCAAACTTACCAGGGATGTCCTTAACATCAGGCTTGGCAGGGTTTGACTGCAACCTCTCAAACAAAGCCTCATAATTAGCAACCCTAACCTCAAGCTCATCGTACCTCTTCGACATCTCACCAAACACTTGAAGGTTCCCATTCAACTCAACAATCTTTGTTTCAATTGCAATAACCCTCGCAGACAATAGATGCATAAATTTAGGGACCTCTTCAAGCTTCTTAATCCTCCTGAAAATCTCTTTCACCCAGTCAGGATGAGATGGGAGAGAAGAAGAAAAAGCATCACCATGCGTTTTTGGAGGCAACTCAAAAGTTGAATCATTGTTGGCATCCATCTGAGGAGAAACATCTTCAATACCTTCCACTTTCTCTACTGACACTGCTATTTTGCCAGCTTCAACATTTGAAACGCGAATGTCTTCATTTTCACAAGCAGCAGATGTTTGCCCAAACACAGACCTCCCATCAATAAAATCATGTGCTTCAACACTCGCCAGGGGTGACCTCTGCACAGAAGGCGTCGGTACATCACCCTCTCCATCGCTGCCACCAGAAGGTGTCTCAACTCCTTCAACAGTGTCACCACAATCAATCCCATCTGCAAGATCAACCAAAACATAAAGCCTCGCAGTATGACAAGCATCTAATTTGTCGGATTTAGGCGAATGGGTGTCAGCGGTAAAAACATCAACATTATCATCACAAGCACGGACTCAACAAGATTTCGAAGAATGGGTGTCAGCAGTAAAATCATCAGCCTTGTCATCACCAACACTGACTTCACCATCATATGTAGAGACTGCAACATGAATATCTACGGTATCCACTCCATGGGTACCCTCATTATCAACACCAGGAACTGAAGGAAGAATAGAAGACCTGTCAGCAGTACTATCATATAACGGCATCCCACTACCTACACGACTGTTCTTTTTCATCTTATACCTCCGCTGATAGACAATATTCAGCGGGACATCATCTTCTAATAGATCACATGAATCACTACCCAACGAACATCTCTTTGAAGGTGAAGCAACCACATCAACCTCCTTATGCAAATCTGTGTCAGCAGTAACTCTCTTCACCTCCTTAGAAGGAACAACTCTACCACCTGTCCTCACTGCTGAAGCCTTCTGTCTAAGCGTCTTTACATCACTCTTGACAGATTTTTTACGGTCTAAAGCAATGTATGGATTGAATATAACACGGCTTGCAGAACGACCCCTCCTTAGGGGAACCCGTTCATCAGAGGTATCGCTGGACGCCACCTTCTGTTTCTTTTTATCACCAATCCCTCCAGTGGAAGATTTCCTCTTCTTTGAGGTCCCTACATCTTCTTTATCCCCCTCAGGGAAAACTTCAAAAGAAGTTTCAAAGGACTTACCATCCTGTTTCTTTCTAGCAGATTTGCCTCTCTTCACATGTGTCTTCTTCTTTGAGGTCTCTCCTTCATCATGTTTCTGCAAGACATTAGCTTCTTCAACCTCATCTTGGAGAGCCCTATTTGAAAACTTAGCTTCATATGCCCTTCTACGAACACGACGACTCTCATACAAAGTCGCATCAACAGGTCCAAAAACTATGTCTTCAACTGATGAATCAACTACTGCATCAACTACAGCATCAGCTTTTTCATCAGCAAATGCCATCCTTTCAGTGCGTGCAAACTCCCCATAAATAGGGAACAACGGAGTCTAGACAAAATGCATATATCAGAATAAAACCCCAAAGATGCATAAAATAAAAATGTTCTTAAAGAGAGAAAATAGAAAATTATTACCAAATCGCCATGAAAGAACTTCTCAGCGTCAGCGTATACATGGCTATAATCACATTGCCAGTGCAACAAGTATGGATCTCTATCAGGCATCTTAAAATTACAGTCAAAATTAACGGAGATAGCTGGGAAAGCTTCTAATATCCAAGCCTGTTACAAAAGAAAACTTGTTATGACACAACAAAACAGTATTTAAATAATGCTCACATAAACAATAAAGTTGTGCTGACACAGACAAAAAAATGATGACATAAGACATGCAAACACTAAAGCACAATACCTGGAATGCAAGGCAATACCCATACAGTTGATAAGAACCCCTAACACCATTCCGATCTATAACAGAAGAACTCTTCAATGACTTCAACAAACGGGTGTATGACTCTCTACCCCAAGGATATACTTCAAACTCCTTCTCATTGCACGCAAGAGATAAGAATTGTGCACTTACAACATCTGACCTCCTATAAACAATTAACCTCTCAATCAGCAACAACTTTGCCATAATCAACTTCTTCTTAGACTTCTTTTTCTCAGATTTGAAACGATCAAGTAACTCATCATGAGTCATCTTCTTCTGCCCAAAAAATTCAAATATTGACACCTTCTTTGGGATATTACAAACACGGTCTTCACAAGGAAGGCTTTGTGATCACATGAAACTCAGCAATTGAAAAACGTGCGAGATGTCCACCAACTCTAAACCACAATTCATTCTCTTTTTGTGTTTGTACTTGACGGAGCACCATTTGATGCATAAGCTGAAAATTGGTAACCATTTTGGTGCCTTGCGTCAGCACCCATCCAAGGATACTTTTTTGCAGAGTATTGTAGTCAGAAGGACACAAATGATCCTTGATCAAATCACAAACAGAAGGATATGAATATATGTTGGATCTAGAATGAAATCGCTCAGAAACAGGAATCCAATATTCCAAACCCTGATTAATCACAGACAATTAAACACAACAACAACCATCATATTAAGAAAAAATTACAACTTGCTCATCAAAAAAAGTATTCCAAATGGAAAACTAAAAATAACTTACATCAGAAGCATGATAAGAGGTGGATGATTCAGAAGATTGATCTCCTGCAAGAAACAACATACAAAACAATGTAAATATACATTAACAGAATCTGTGATGACGCAAACAACCATAGACATATAACAACAAAATGTCACCAAGACATAGCAAAATAAGATAAACATCACAAACACATCACAAAATACCAAATCCAAAGACAGACATTGTTAGAACTACAATAAACTAAGACAATACTATATAAAAACAGACAGTGTCAGCAACGATACACATGAACATAGCAGCAGATAAGTACAATATCATCAACACAAACAAAGCATGGAAAACAGATTGACATACACGAAGAACACTAAAAAAGCACTTGCAAAGTGCCACACCACAAAATTGACGAAAAGAAACAGTTAAAATCAACGCATTTACATATGCAACTTGCATAAACTACGGAAACTACTAAAAAACGCACATAATTACGCATATCAAGCATGGATTTAACCATAGATTGTCAAAATTATAATGCAAAAACAATAAAATCAACATAAACAAACTTAATCTAAAACCCTAGCACGACAAAGTTCGCAAAAAGAAGCGAAATTTATACCTGAGCTGCTGGATGACGACATTGAAGCAAACGACAAAAACTCGGAATTTTAGCGAAGCAAGGAAGAAGAATCGACCGAACCAAGCCGGAAAAAACAGCAACCAGAAAACGCACGACGAACCAAGCCGGAAAACGAACGACGAAGAACTTCGAGCGAAGAGAGAGTTCGAAAGAGGAGGAAATCGGATTTCGTGGAAAGGGGAAAAAATGTCCGTACAAAGCGAAAATAGGTATAAATAGCGACCATTTTGCTAAATTGTCCAAAATCGCGACCATTTTGCAAAAACGTCCAAATAAAGTGCCTATTTTACAAATTTTTTCTTTTTTAATCGAAGTCTACCCTGCTGTATCAAATCAATGCATCACTTTTTTTCAAAGTGGAGTATTTAATCATAAAATATTAAAAAAGTAATACTCCATCAGATTAGAAAAGTATATAAAATCCATAAATTAAGTCAGGTTATTTAACAAATCGATCAGTTTAGAAAAGTGTATAAAATCCTCCATGAGATGCCATTTCCTCTTCAAGATTCTACTAAGCCATTGGTTTTCTGAACATATTTCGGCTACTGTCACTGTGGGAGAGGCATCCTTATTGCAATATGAATTCGTTTCTTTTTTTCAAATAATGAATTTGTTACATATGACAATAATTTTTAAAGTAATGAATTTGTTACATGTGACAATACAACATTTCTATAATGCGTAAGTGATTTATTATACCATTTACTCATCAATAATAAATTTTAACATTTTTTTTATTGATCGTGCTTATCGCAAAATTTGATTGCAAAAAATTAAAATTGATGAACCAGAAATCGACCCGAAATGACCCGAAACCCAGTCAAACCCGGGTTCGAGTCAACCCGGATATACCCGAGACCCATTTTTACCCGAAACCCGAAGTGACCCGACCCAAATGAACCGATTGACAAGTCTACTTGTATCGATCAGAATCAAATTCCGAATATGTATTAAATTCTTTGTATCGGAACAAATTCCGAGCCCATATACAATTCAATACATTCAATTAATCAAAATCATAATTTTAATCATACAAATTATTCTATATATCAAATATAATGCTAAATTGAATCAAAACTATCAAGAAAATTAATCGATCATATCAATTTATGCAAGAGGCTCTGATACCACTTTTGAAAAATTAGATGCGCAGCGAAATTGTAGAAAACTATTTTCTAACATCTAATTCGGGATCTCATGCATTAATTGATATGATCAATTCAGAAGGGAAAAGTCGTACCTTTCTTGTGCCGAACCTTGATTCGGAATCATCTTTGGAGAAGAGAGCCTCAAACGCGACTATTCTACTTGGTCCACACGAGTACGGGATTGGATATCCTTGTCTCTCTTCTAGGGTTTGGTGTTCCATCTCTTTGCTTGAGGGTTTCCGAGCAAGGAAGCGAAGATTGGTGGCCGACGGTTTCCCTGGAGGTTCTCTGAGATCCGGCGCTCGAAGCTTTGGGTGACCGCTCTCCTTCCAGGCGATCTAGGGTTTGGAGATCGAAGACTTCTTCGATTCTCCAGTTCCCACACAGGGGGATTCTCTTCTCTCTTGCTTTCTGATCTCATGCATGTTTAGATCTAGGAGTATCTTGTATCTCTTTACTTGATCTGTCCCTGTACAAACTCTTTCTAGTGGATTTGGCAAACTCTTGAGGCCCCGTGGATGTAGGCATAGCCGAACCACGTAAAATCTCTAGTGTTCGCTCTTTGGCTTGCATGTTCTATTTGATTTGTGGTTTCTCTTGCTCAATTTCATATGCTTCCACATATTTGCCTATCTCGTATCTCGATCTTTAGGTTTTACAACATCAACATAATTAGAGGTATACTAATTTTCCCCATTCATAAAAAATAAACACAAAATAATGCTTCAAGTCGAATTTCATCCACATGATCGGTGAAATTTACGCATACATATTCTTTCAATAAAATCATAAGACGATTAGTAATTAATTAATAATAATATAATAATACCCGATTGGACTCAATTAAATTAAGACAAAGTAGCATATCTATACGCACGGTTTCATATCGCCATCGGCACGGTGCCGATGTCGAGTGCCCGAGTCGGCAGAGATCATGTCGATGTCGAGTGCCCAAGTCAGCAGAGACCATGGTGATGCCGAGTGTCCAAGTTGGCATTCTTGTCATATGTTGAAAGGTCTATAAATAGGATCTTGGTTGTATTTATTTTCGATTGTAATATCATCATATTATCTACATTCATCGGAAAAAATGGCGTTACCGGAAGAAGATGGTGAAGGCGAGTTACCGTTCGACATTTTTAGCTATAGTGATCCAGAGGAGCTCGTGAAGAATCTCAAGGTAAACTATTCATACATTGTTAATGTTTGTAAAACTATATATATATATATATATATATATATATATATATATATATATATATATAGCGAAATGGCGATACAGATCAAACAAAGTTGTTTATATAGAGGGAACGTTTTTATAATTATGGATATGTTGTTTGAATAGAATCATAATATAGCATAGTTGTGTAAAACGAAACCCTTATATAATATAGCGTTATTGTATCATATTTTGTAAAATTGCATATAGTGAGATTGTGTGCGAAAATGTTCTTAGTACATAAGTTACATTATGCAGGAACAAAACCAACCTCTTGATATGAGTACAGAATATGGTTCAATGTTTACACTTGATGGTTTTTGGGCTGATCAAGTAAACATGAAGGCATGGGCTAGATATGTTGGGAAGATAAAAAAACATGGTATTTGTGATCACTCGGTCATGGAAGAACAAAATGAGTGGATTGGGTACCTTTCGTTTAGTGTGTGATAAGTATAGAGGGGCTCAAGATAGTCGAGATCTCGACTTAGATTTTCCTCCTGCATCGAGTAGGCGGGGGAAAACGACGAAGCTCAGATGCGAGTTTGAGCTGGAGGGTCATCAAAATAATGTTGACAATTGGACCATCAAGGTTATATGTGGTGTGCATAACCACAAGCTTGCAGATAAGATGTTAGGACATCCTTATGCCGGTCGATTAACACCAGGTCAGCATCGGCAGGTTCGTCGTGATACCTTGATTGGGTTAAGACCTCGAGATGTGCTGCGCGGGTTGAAGTATGAGGATCAGGACTGCGTGACAGACATTCGTCAAGTGTACAATGCACGAGCCCAGTTACGGAGAAGCGCTGCAGAGGGACGGAGGGACCTGCCTCAAGCGCTATACAAACTCCACCAAAAAGGATACTATATCGCTACCAGAAAGTCCTCTAAGGAAGGAGTAGACGAGGTTACTGACATACTTTTGGCACATCTGCACTCGCGCCATCTTTTGATGTTGTTTCCATATGTTATCGTGATGTACTCGACCTACAAGACGAACGAGTAAGAGTTATCACATATTATCGACTACTTTTATATTTGTCATACGTTGTAGCTTTTTTTTTACTAATTGATGTTCATGTGGTAGGTACGAAATGTCGTTCCTAGAGATCATTGGGATTACTAGCACAAATAACACATTTGCAATTGCGTTGGTATTGATGGAAGGGGAGAGCACGGATCACTATAGTTGGGCACTAAGGCGACTACATCATTTGTGCGGACAACGATTCCCAAAAGTAATTGTTACAGACAGAGAGTTGGGTCTTATCAAGGCTCTTTGGGAGTAGTTTCTCACGGTAAAGCATATGTTGTGCCCTTTTCATATTATGTGCAACATTGAACTAAAGGGTAGGATGACACAATCAAGCGAGAAGCGAACGACCTTCTACAATGACTGCTTTGCCTTATTTGAGTCGAAGACTGAAGAAAGTTATGAGGTGCGTCTACAATCGATGAAGTCAAAATGGGAGGCACGATGGGGTCTTATAAAGTACCTTGAAGACACCTGGCTCATAGAATTCAAGGAGGCGATTGTTCGTGCATAGGTTGATAAGTTTCTACATCTGGAGATGCGAACAACGAATAAGTAAGTGATATTGAATTGTCTAATTTCTTAATTATTATATTTAATTATCCTACATACGTCACACTCATTGTTTTTTTATGTTATAGTGCCAAGACAGCACATGCAAAATTAAAGTCCATGCTAGGGACGACTGTTGGTGGATTCGTTGACGTTACAGACTGTATTGACAACATGGTCAATGAACTGGTAGACCAACTCAGAGGGTTCCTTGAGAAGTCATGGTTGACAATCAAACAGTGTGTCATGGGTGAACCAATTTTCGCCCCGCTATTGATGCTGGTGACTGACGAGTGCTTCGACCTTCTGATAGCCAACTACAACAAGGCGAAGGCACTTCCGTCAAGTCATGATGGTGTTTGCAGGGATCGCTATTGGAGGAATGCTTACGGTGTTCCATGTGTACATGAATTCTTAGACGCGATCTCCAACCGGCAACCTATTAGGCCCTCGCAGATTCATCCATTCTGGCAATAAGTAATGTGGGATCCAATTATTCCTCCTGAGGGCTCCAGTGGAGGAAACGATGACACAACTCCAAATAGTCAAGAATTTGCCACCCTTCGAAGTGAGATTGATGGACACAACCTCATGCTTGATCAACAGGATTTGATGGGCGAGGGATACTTCAACATGAACAACCCTGGTTTATCGACCATGAGAGAGCCAACCGGGATCCATCGAAAGAGTCGTCCTACAAGGAGACGATCATTGCAGCGAGACCTTTTTGGATTTGAGCACGGGAGACGAGATGGTGCTGCTAGGGCGCGTGGTAGAGGCTAATCAAGAGGTAGAGGTCGGCAGGTAGATCATTCGGTTATGTTGACTGATCACATCCATAAGTTCATGCTAGACTTTGTTGATAGATGTTGCCCGGTTGCTGGTGATGGTCATTGCGGTTATCGTGCCTTCGTGTTGGTTCTTGGGTATGGCAAAAAAAGTACATGCAAGTCAGAAGAGAGGTCGTTGCTGATAGAGCCAAAGTAAGTCCATAAGATATCTAGGGGCATAATCGTCATTTACAAGGTAAAATAATCAAACCCTAATTCTCATTATAAATATGGTTGAACTACTAGGGTTTGGGGATGCTTTTTCCGGCCGAAAAATTTTTACTTGAGCGTCGGAGGCTCCTCCGGGGGAGCGAGCCCCGCCTCTTCTTCTCCTTCTTATCTATGCAGGGAGATCGATGGATGTGGAAGAGTCTATGCAGATTTCATGTATAACATTTGGCGCCGTCTGTGGGGATTCGATCAAAAAGCTACGTGATCGAAGTTGTTGGTGACAAGTGGATCCAATATGGAGATACCGCAACCGATAGAGCCGACCAAAGTTGGCCGGCAAATTGCTACGACCAAGATGATTCTAATGTCCGACATCTTCAATTAAGCGAGGAGGAGGACAAGAAGCAGCAGGCGAAGCGAATCAAATTTCTAAATCATCATCGTCTTCGTCGCCACCATCATCACATATTCAACTGTATTGGGACGGACTGCCATGGCCTGAGCAAGGCTGCGCGCAACATCGTTCTTGTTCCTCTTGACGGTATTTTGACGGAAGTGTGGATGCACCGGCGATAGCGCCGACAACACTGTGTACTCGCCATCGTGATACCCAATTCATAGATCCATCAATGGCATCGAGCAACCATATTTATAATGAGATAGCGCCGAATACTTCATGGTATGGCTCGCCATCACTAGGCACATCCATAAACTCTCGGTCCGGCAGATGTGCCTCGACATATGCGCGCGTAGACGCCGACTCGCAGAGCTTTGCCAACACCAGCTTGCCCGAAGTCATCTAGTACGCCGCCGCCCTCTACAAACCTACGAAGAAGATGCCCGGTTTGTCTTTCTTCCGTAACTGCCCATTTAATTATGCATTTACCTAGCTAATTAATGTTTAAAATGATTTATTCATTCTAACGGCTAGCTTGGTCAAATATGCCCCTTAATTCGGCCTTCATGATGGAATTAGTGTTGTTTAGAATCGTTAGGCTAATTTAAGACATTGTCTTCAATTGTGGTATGTCAATTACCTTTTATTCGGCAATGATAATATGTGCTTATCATATTTTAATTATTTAAACCTTTGTTATTGGACTTTATGAATTAAAATACATATTCTACACGTTTTGTTGACACTTGATTGTTTAAAGGCATTGGTTGTTGGCTTAAGTTTACATGCCTAATTCCCGAATAGAAAATTGTTCTGTAACATTTGTCTATGCTCCAATTACACTTATAGAGGTCCATTAAATGATCTGGTATGATTTCACTGTGTAAAATGTATGAGTTTGCACTACATGTTAATGTGTTGCCTAGCTAATTGGATAGTTTATTTGGCCAAACTTTTGCTTCTACCTTCCAGAGCATGAATGAGTTTCCACTACATGGTCAATTCAATCAAATAACTAGTTCAGTTACCAGCTAGATCTTAATGTACAAATTGTATGGAGAGCGGGACATGCCTCCTCCACTTTTGTTGTGGTGTGTTGCTCTTTTTGCGTTTTTGCATAGGTAACAGTAGGAGTTGGGGGCATGAGCACGAAGCAGCGACTTTGCTACTAGACCTTGCAATAATTCAGGCATTAGTGATAACATGCACATGAGACCCGGTGTTATGAACGAAACTGGGGCAAGGTTAAATAGTCAATTACGACCAATAGCCAATCACGGACAATAGCCAATTACGGCCAATATCCAATTACTGCCAATAGCCAATCACGACCAATAGCCAATTACAGCCAATAGTCAATTACGACCAACTATAGCCAATCACGGCCAACGGCCAATTACGACCAATAGCCAATTACGGCTAATAGCCAATCATGGCCAATAGTCAATCACGGCCAATAGCCAATTACGACCAATAGCCAATCACGGCCAATAGCCAATCACGGCCAACAGCCAATCACGGCCAATAGCCAATCCCGACAAATAGCCAATTACGACCAATAGCCAATTACGGTCAATAGCCAATCATGGCCAAGAGCCAATTACGACCAATAGCCAATTACGGCCAATAGTCAATTACGACCAACTATAGCCAATCACGGCCAATAGCTAATTAAGGCCAATAGCCAATCACGGCCAATAGCCAATTACGACCAATAGTCAATTACGACCAACAATAGCCAATCACGACCAATAGCCAATAACGACAATGATAGCCAATTACGGCCAGCGAAATGCAACTTAAAGCTAATTTTAAGCCATAATAACCCCGTTAAGGACCAACAAAAGCCAAAATCAAGCAATAAGCGTATCATTTAGAAACGAAACGCTCAAGCCTAATGAAAAACCATCAAATTGTCAATCCTAAACAAAAGTCAAGCAAGAATGTCATCAACTAACACAGTTTCTCACTTATGGAAAAAGTTTTATGTAGTCGTTTCGGGCAGTAACTTTCAGTTGGTTAGTTATAACAATGTGCTAATTACATTACAGTGTGTTTTTCGGTTGAGAATTCTAAGCGTGCAGAATGCAATTGAGGCAAAAGGACAAGCATTAATGGTTGCAGTCGGTCAAAGAAAGCAAAGAGCATTGAATTATTCGTCTTCCCTCATCAGTAGATCGTGATGAGGGAACCCGAGGGGCAATTGATATAGCCAAAGTAATTCCATAAGAAATCTAGGGGTATAAAGTATAATCGTCATTTACAAGGTAAAACAATCAAACTGTAATTCTCATTATAAATATGGTTGAACTACTAGGGTTTGGGGAGGCTTTTTCCGGCCGACAAATTTTGACTTGAGCGTCGGAGGCTCCTCCGGGGGAGCGAGCCCCGCCTCTTCTTCTCCTTCTTATCTATGCAGGGAGATCGATGGATGTGGAAGAGTCTATGCAGATTTCATGTATAACAGCTGCCGAGCTTCGAGCGAATAGGTGGTTGTACCAACCCGCATCACTATTACACTCGATTGACGATCTCATCGAGAATGTTGATGTGTAAGACCCATCTCCTTGTTTACATCGTCATGAAAGATGGATGGAGGCACCAATGATCCCACTTGTTGTAGCAACCTTCTACCACAGGGTCGCAGTGGTCCTAAATAACGACAATCCTCACACCTGCTTTCCTATTATCGCAAATGGGTCGAACCAAACTCCACCTACTGAGGTTATTACATTAGCCTGACCGGGAGGAGTCCATTGGAGCCTCGTCTGGCTATTACAAGGGTCACCACTACTTCCTACTATACCAGAATGGTCGCATTTCCACCACCCAAGTGTGAATGGCTGGGATACCCCATACAACAAGCGCATTCAACAATACATCAACTACCGTCAAGTGGAGAGAGCGGGCCATGTGTAGTGATGATTTGCTTTTGACATAGCGTACGAAATGTATTTGAATTGATCCAGCTATGTACTAGACTATTATGCAATGTTATTTTAACGAAGTGTTAGCAATCCGCAATATGTACAACTAATATTTAAGAATTGCGAAATAACATATTTGATCAGCTTTCATATTACGATAAACATTGAAAACTGCAAGCCGTTACACTCCTCCAGCAGATTGAAATTTACTTAGAACAAACATAATTAGAAGAACAAAATGAAACACAGCACAATCCCAAACAGAGTACATGAACAAAATGAAAACTGCAATCTCAAACAGAAACAAATAGGAGGGTCCACATAAAAGTTCGCGAGTCCATTCCCATGCTACTCAGATGTTTGGCATAAAATGGTAGAACTGAGAGGCATGAACCTGAGTAGGCGCCACATGCAACACTTCACCACGAGCTTCCCTATTATAATCCCGAATCTCAGAAGCAGAAAACACCTGATCACCCCGAGCCAGAATAGATTCCAGATGATACATCAACACGCCAAAATGCTACATATCAAACAATATGATGGTGATCAATAACTATGTATTAAACAAACCAACTAAAAGGAAAGGTCATTGGTAATATTCATACGTACCCACTGATCGTACACGGCAACAGGCGGAGCATATGTTTCCGGTAGCTATTGTCGTGAGCTTTTGAAAACAAATGGGTGGCCATGCTCACCGAACCACTCCATGTAGTCTGCGGAAACGGCGTGAGGCCTAAGCGCGACTGTATGTCCGTTGAATGAGATGTACACATTTGAAACAATTAAGTGGTCATCCCAACGCTCGTCCATGGGGTGCTAGAGCAGCTTGAGGCCCTTGACCTGTTGGGTTCTCTCTTCTGTAAGCGGGAGGATTCTCTCCATCGGAACTGTCTGCACATACCCAAACTGGCGCAGAACTCGGTCTGGCATGTAGGGTTCCTTGATGGTGGAAAATTGGATTATTCCTCTGTACCGAAATACTTGGTAAAAACCATCGAAATCTAGATGACCGTAGCGCATGAACTTGACATCCTCCGCACGCATTTTTTCCAGTTGTTTTATGAATTGACGAGTCCTCTCCGAGGTCATATTTGGTGTGGGTCGATAAGCGTATCGCTTTGCCCAGCGAGGGTCTCCATGTTCCGCCGGGTCCTCAGATACGCCGGGTGAGAACATTGGAAAGTGAGCAAAGATCCAATACTGAAAGACCGTAACACATGTAAGGCATTGACTAATATTAAATAACAAAACACATCAGCTATAGGGGATGGACTAATATCTGCAGTAGAGTAGTGCACCCACCAATAATTATAATATAATTATAGTAATGAAATTTGAAAACACATAAAAATGAACACATAAAACTTAAAAACAGAGAAAAATATATAAAACTTTTATATTGTCTCAAGACTTTAACATACAAGCAATTTATGATACTTCAAGAAATTAGAAAGATTTACAAAGATGCAAACTTTTCTTCAAATAAGTACTAAGAACTTGAAACCTGAAAGAAAGATTACAAGAGGTTTGAGAATTTAAGCGGTTTTTGTGCTCTCTGATTTTTCGATGCCCCCTCTTCGATTTGTATCCTTCTTTATATAGGCAAGAGTGGATCTGCATTTGACGTCATTGCATACCTCTTTTGTAGTTCAACTGTAGGCATGTGATGGATCTGTTCTCTGATGAAGTCTTCTTTCCCGCATAAATGGCGGTAGATGTCTTTTGGCTCTTGCAAATAGTACGAAGTGAATAGTAAAAGTTGAAATAGTAAATAGTGCATAGTAACATTTGTCGTGAATAGTGTCTGTTGTCGTCGTCTTTTCTTTCCATCAGTATCCATCTTTCTTCTCTTGATGGCTCGAGTGGTCTGCGATCGGTCGATTACATCATATGCGTATATATTACATAAAACTTAGTTACATAAATACTTACAAATACATATTTCTTACATAAATATTTACATACACTCATACAATCACTCTTTTTTTTTTTTTGCTTTATAAAAAAAATAGTAATAATAATAACTAAAAATCAAAAGGGTCTTGGCTATCTTGTTCAGGATCATCTTTGACAAGTGGACTAGGTGGGGAACTCGAAGTACTGGCCTGTTGTTTTTGGGCTTCCATATAATTCTGGAAGGCTTGGAACTCTTTCCACTGTTGAAGTTGTTTAGCATTGAAATTTATTAGGGAATTTGGTGATTGAGGGACATTTGTTTGGACATTTGTTTGTGGCTTTGGGTTTGGGCTTTGTGGTTTGTAATTGGACTTCTTTTTGGTGAGAATATCATGGGCCTTTTGTACTGTGAGAACACTGAGGTCAAATTTTTCCCACCATCGAATTTTATATCTTCTACACAGGGTTAAAGGAAAGGGGTTTGGGAGAATTTGTATGGTCTCGTAGGTTCAGCAAAGAATCCATGCTAAACCAGTGTCCTTGTAAAATCGTAGTGATCTGGGGAAAAGTTTTTCTGGTGAGTGTTTGTTGTAGTAGTCATATGCAAGTCTAGCTGAGTCTGGGAATATATCAGTAGTAGCACCAAAGTGATACCACCATTGATAAAACCATACTGGAATGTTGTCGTTGCATTTTCTGTCGAAAAATATAAACCATGAGTGGTTAAAGGGTCTTAGTAGTAGGCCGTAGCTCCAGGCCATTTTATAATCCATGTAAGAATATCCTGGTACTGCTTGGGGAACTGAAAATGGTCTTAGTCCCCAAGGGTCAGACCAGTCAGAGACTGATAGAACCTGAAGGATCTTAACCTTAGAGAAGTTGATTTTTGTGGGGTCTGCATCACACATTCTGTGATGAATCTCTGCAGAGCCAAAGTCTATGAGGATAAGTTCATAGAATTTTCTGGTCTTTTTTGTGTCATCTGGAAGCCACTGAAAGTCTTTAGGGAATAATTTTGTGATGAAGGGCTCTATTTGTGTTTGGCTTAAAATTTCATGTTCTGGAGTTAGATAGACTTCTTGTATTGGACTTGGTTTGGTAACATATTTGTAGTAAGGGGTCTCTCTTTTGGGATTATGTTTGGCAGGAGTTCTTGGTACTGAAAGAACTTCTTGGTACGAGAGAGGAGGATATTGAGAGAGGGACTGGAACTGATTGTGGACTGGGACCATAGATGAACTTGCAGGGACAAGCTCATAATCCTGTGGAATCTGTTTTCTGTTGCTTGATTCCATTAAAATAGAATTCTTCAGAATCTTTTATCTCCAATTTGTAACCTTTGGTCAATAACTAAGATTAAGTCAAAATCCGGAGCTCCTCTTATCATAGATAGTCTGAACATTGCCCGAAGAAATGGTATTTGCAAATCTTGCTCTATTTGTTCTCTCACTTTTTTGAAATGTGGGTTAACAATAACAGTCTTCATGTTAAACCCTGTACAAATTCTTTTGTGAGAAAGCAGTTGCTAAAAGAAACATTTGTCAAAATGGAATCTTATTTAATCTTTTCCTGGCCTCCAATTTTAATTCCTTGAGAAAATCAATCATTTATTGATCAGGATGGCCATGGAGAATAGAAAGGTCAATCACATCTTGGACTGGTGGAATCCAAAGATCTCGTTCAATCTTCTCCTTGAGAAAATCAAATAGGTTGACTTTATGCACCCTTGTTTGCCATTTGAAGCGATCGATCTCCAAAGCAGTTTGCAGCTCATGCAGTTGGCAATCATTGACTCTATGGATTACATCTATGACGACGCAGAAGTTACCAGTCGATGAGTGAAGTGCCTCTTTGAGAACCTTGTGTTGACCCTCAACTCTGTACACAGTTTCACGTAAACATTGAAGTTCATACCACTAAATGTTTGATGAAATATCATATTGTAATGGGAGATAAGAAGTACGGTGTAACTGTTTGTTGTACGAGTGCCGAAATGTAGAACATTATTTGTCGGTTGAATGATTCCTCCGTCTTCGATTGGAACAACCACCAAAAGTTGCCCTTGAAGATGCCAGCGTGACTTAAATTCTTTGTGATCTTTAGTACAGCTTCCTCGCATCTTCTCGTGACATGTAACCAGCAAAGAAGATGATGCACATTGGGGAAGACAACATTTAGCGCCGCCAAGAGACCTAGATCCTGATCAGTCATAATAGCTTGAGGCTGTGTAGTCCCAAGCAAGTTCTGAAGCTGACGCAACACCGAAGCGTACGTGTCTTCGTTCTCATGCGACATGAAAGCATAGGCGATGCAGTAATTATGGCCTGAGGGTGTGAACCCGACCACCTCGCACAATGAAATCCCATATCTGCAAGTGTAAATATGTTACATGTGCAGTACTTAATTGGCTACATATGTAATAATGTAATCGTAACTGATTGACTTACACATTTGCTTTGTACGTGTTGTCTAATATATCATGACGTAATGGAACCTTCGGAGTAGCCGTATCCCATTAGGGTGCGCTAGGAAGAGGTCGCTCAAGACGTCGTTGTCATCTGGATGTCGTCTGAACTCGTAGTAGTAACCTCTTTCCCGTAGATGATGAAGAGTATCTTGGGTCATCGTCCGACTACCCCTTTCTTCGACGGCCATCCTGTTGACGTGTTGGTAAGGGAACACGATGAAGTGACACTGTTGCCATCCAACTGCATCAATCCGTATCCAATGGCTTTTGAAGGAGTACCAATTTCCTTCATCCACCTAGCCATCTTCTTTTTGCCCTTTGTCATCCGTCCGGCGTACGAGTGACCCTTCAAGCTCGTGGGAAGCTGGTGGTTATGAACACCGTGGGTTACCGTCATAACCCAGTGACCCGGCGAGCCGTCGTGCCCGTGTAGAGAGAAGGGACATTCGTTTACCTTCGATTGCGTGCTTCGGAGCTTCCTTCCGCGTGGTTGGGACTCCCCATACTGCTCGCAAGCAAGGAGAACCCCGCCTGGATGGTTTGACGCCCCCGTCCAAGACCACTTGATTACTAAAACCATGATGTGTTTCATACCCAAGTTATTGAAATGCCTAACCATTTTGTTACGGTCTTTCCAAACCTTTGGGTCCGAGAACTCAGGTGTGAAGTCTTGAAACCATAATAACATGAGTGGAGATATAAACATAACGTTCGACATAAGGTATATATTGAAATATACAGAACGTATCCGTACCTGGAAAACTTGGAGATGATGATCGTCTTGCGATTCGGCCACAACGATACTAAATGTCACGGAATATATCGAACTACGTCGGACTTTGTTTTGGAGGATGCGGATTCAGGCTATCCCGCTCCGCTTCAAATAGGCAGTTGTGCGTCAAAGGTACGCAAAGGTGCACATTAAAAAGAACGTGCAACAATGCATGTGGTCAACGACATGTATGCACGTCGTTGGAGGGTCCAGATGGCGTGGCGTGGAGGACAACACGTACGGCCGGCTTTGAGATGCGTACCATGCCATGTAGTCAGTAGTGACACTGGCTTGACAATCCTCGCTAGTCCACCGGTGCTCACCCAGCTGGTAGAAGCGAGTGTCGTCCTGATCGTGCCACGACGGGCTGCGGGACCCCCTAGACTCGTCCAAACTGCCGAAGACACCGATCGGGAATATATGGCTCCTCCTCCCCGCGGCTGGTGATCGTGCCTCGGTAGGTGGACTGTCGGTACTCGCCGTCAAAGTCCAGATCTCGCCCAAAGGGCGTCCAACAAACCTATAAATTAAACAATCAGACGTAAGTCACATTTATGAAATATATTTACTATATTTATAGTGTCGTTGCCTTACATCGTCGACGGTAAGCCGGTCGACCTCGGCCTGCATCTCCTTCACCCGCGCGAGCTTGCCCACATCGTTCTTGCGGGTAGGAGCCTTCGGACGAATGAACCTGACATACCAACGTCGATCTTGAACCCTCACCGGATCGCTGGACAGATCCCCACGGAAGCGAGGGAAGTACGCCCAGATACACTTGTGGGTGTAGGTTTTAGCCTGTCTAGTTTTTGGCGCCGTTGCCGGGGACTATTGTTAGTATTGATTGTTTATTTTGGATTGATTTTCTAAGTCTTTCTTTTGCTTTTGATTTCTTTTCTTTTTGTTTTTTATTTCAAGGTTGTGCTCTTTTCATGGATTATATATGCTATTGTGAGTTTTGCGGAGCTTTTGGTCACGTAGCTAGTAATGGCCCGGTGTTGAGAGCTCTGTTTGGGAAGGAACAGGATGTGTACTACACGTTGCATCCTCACCTTTCTTATGAGAGGGACCTCACTGAAGAATACGCACCACCTGGGTGCCGAGATCAATCCTCGCAAAATTTACAAAAACTGTCCAAGCTGAGTCATATGGAGAAGTTCTTTACTGAACTTGAGACCCGACTTGAGAGGATCCTGGCCAATTTTGAGGATGAGACGATGCGGATCCAAGAGGCTCAACAAATGAAGTTTCCATGTTTTTTAGGATTTTTATGTGTTCAAGTTGAGACTAGTGACAATGACGATTGCACTGTCGTCTTTCTTGAAATGCAGGGGTTCGAAGACATGGAGATTTTAGAGCATGAGGAGCGGGTTCCCTTATTCAAGTTCAGCGAAGACACAAAAGGACGAGATGCTAAGAAGAAGATGAGCACATTCCTATAGAGCTTGAGTGTGAAACAAATGCATCTATATCGCTCTAAGAAGACGCTACTGGATGGGTGGATTGAGCCATGGACCATCCATTCAGGGAGATACAAGCGTTTTCGTAGGAATAAGGTCAAGCTAAAAGATCATAAATAAGCGCTTCTTGGGAGGCAACCCAATGAATAAGCACAAAATGTCGCGGGCGAATATTTATTTGGAATCGTCTTAGGTTTGATTCCTATTACTGCTTCAGCTTCAGCCACTCGAATTTTCCTATTTCTTTACCTCTGACGCAGAACTTTTCATCAACTTAGCCACTTGGCTACGGTTCCGGCCTAGAAGAGTGAAATTGAAGAAAGTTGGAAAGCCTTCCTTTGAGTGCGGTTTGAACTATGGATTTACGGACTCAGCTGTTAGTTAGTACCCTCTTGGTATTTTTAACGTCTCTAATTCAAAACCGAACAGATATCCATCAACCTTCATTCCATTCTGCCAACGAAGAATCGAGAATTTCATTTTTAGTTAGGATTAATTTTATGTTTTTTTTTATTTCCCAAAAAAAAAAAGTAAAGCAATTGAAGAGCACTGCACGCCCGTGCGTTTTGACCCACGTTCACGCTCTATCTTACTGTATTTTCTTCTATTCCTTCTATTTTTCCGTTTTAAAAAAAAAAACCTCTGAACCTTTCTCTCTTCCCGACCTAACCCAAGACCACCTCAATCCCTTCTCTCTTCACCGACGTCGCATCGCCGTCTCTCCTTCCAACTACATCCCACCATCAAGCCCTCACCTTTCCATCTCTCCGGCACCGCACCACCACTCTCCCACTCGCCTCCCGGATTTAGCCCTACTACTGCTCTATCCCGCCCACAATCTTCACCCTCTTAGCTCTCTCTCGCCGGCGTTCACTATCGCACACAACACCCTCCCTCTCCAGGATTCCTCCGGCCTCGGCGAAACCATCACCGCCGGTCACTCCTCTTGACAGGACAAAATCGTCGGGTTCCTATCAAAAGAATATCCAAACTAACCAACTAGCATAGCTAGTAAGTCCGAAGTCGATCCACAGGGAACTACCGTTACTTTATGGGTTATAATCAACAACAAGAGTAAACAACGGGGTTGTAGAGATGTAAAGATGAAAGAACTCAAGAAGTGAATAATGGTGATGGTTGTAGACAATGATGAATGAGATGTTTCACCTACGATTCTCAACTTTGGTTCGTCTCCTTCATCATAGTTCTCCCTTCTAGTTTTATCTTTTCTATCATCCATTCTTATCTTGATTTAAATAGATTATTAGTCCGATGAGACCTAATAATCCCTTACTCTTAGGCAATCTTAACACGGACTAAGGTTTAATCCTAGGAATAGCACTAAGTCTCAAGATATATTAAGCTTATAAGCAATATTAATTCCCTAAAGAACTAACATTTAACCTATAATCAACTTCTTATACAATCAAGCTTTTCTATGAGATCCACTCAATTGTATTTGCTACTTTGGATTAGGTTTCACAAACGTATGAATCAAAACCCTAGCAATGATGCAATTCTAACGAGGTTGCGAATCAAGATAGAATCAACACCACAAGCAATAAAAGCACAAAGAAGTTGAAGAAGATAATAGAAATAAACTAGAATTCCAAACTCACAATTCAACAAAACCAAGTCTTAATCGTAGGCAAAAAAAAGATGAGTTTAGTTGCTCATGCTTTCAAAAGTCGTCTCTCAATTCTTCAAAGGATAAAAAATAACCTAAAAACAACTAATTTAAGTCTTTAAATACCTAAGAATACCGTCATAAAAAACCTAGAAAGTGTTTCCCAAATATAGGCCCAACTTAAGAAGGATAGAAAATCGGTGCTGAACCGGCCTAGAAAAACCGCGACCAGGCCGCGGGTGCTGCCCAAAATTGGTGCTCTGCTGTAATGGCCGCGGGTGCGGGTACAGGTGCGGTTTTCTATCCTTCCTTGTTCCTCTGGCCACGGGTGCCGTTTTCTCTCTTTTATGCCCTTTGCCTCTTCCTTGTGCATTCCAACTTGGCTTCTCTAGCTTGTTCTTGCCTTCATATGATCCATATGACTCTCATGAATGACCTCCTCCCTTCTTCGAATCCAAAATCTGCAATTACGCACTAAACTTTGTGTAGATTCAGAACTTAAGCACCAAATGAGCAAACAAGTAAACTTACCCCTTAAAATGCAATATATACATCTAAATGACCTTAAAACTACTCTATAATGCCTATCTAAATATGCATTATCAAACTCCCCCACACTTAGCCTTTTGCTTGTCCTCGAGCAAAATAAAACATTTATGAGTCATTCATCCCACAAACACAATCCTTCATGCAATAGCCTCATCAAAAGCAACATCTCATCAAAGTGCAAACATAGACAAGGCAACACAAATGTCCTAGCAAGTATTTATGTGATCAAGTTACCCGCATGCTTACACATCCAACCTCACCGGGAATAAAGTGTTTTCGCTCTCACTCAAGTGTTTAGGTTTATCAATGGCCACTAAAACTCTATCCAAAATGCAACTAAGCTAGATAAGAATTGAAATTGAATCACAATCTCCACCGTGGATGTCATTACCGACAAAAATCATCATGGGGTCTTTATGGGTTGTAATGGGGCCAAGGTAGAAAACATAAGGCATGGAACAATTTAGGCCTTGTGGTGCTCATAATCTGGGAACTAAAGAAGCAACCAAGTCACAATACCACTCATAAACTCATACCATAACTCTACAATGTAATACAACTCCAATCTCAAGCATATAACTTTGCAAACCATACTCAACTCATTTCTTTATTCTTTTTCTTTTCTTTTCTTTTCTTTTCTTTTTCTCCCTTTTTTTCATCCTATATCAAATGATTTTCCTTGACTTTTACCCCTAAGTGAATTTTATTCTCCTTAGGTCCCAAGTAATGAATGTACTAGCAATAATCAAACATCTCATAAGGGTACCTCAAACATACAATCCACCACTAAAACCCATCATCCACAATATAAATATTCACCAACCATTCATAATTCCCGGATGGGGTCATGCTATAATTGGATATGGAAAAAAAATTTGGAGCTACAAAAGAATAGGCAATTAGGCTCAAATTGGCTTAAAGTAGAGGATCATATGTAAGGTGGAATAGAGTCAAATAGGGCTAATAAAGGTGCCTCAATCATGTAAAATTCACCAATAACAAACATATAAGTACAGCATTGACATAGATAACAAAATCAATTCCAAGAGGTAGAAGCATTGGAGAGTATTCACACACATGAAACAAGAGAAAAAGAACTCGATGAAGTGTAGTCCCAATAAGGCCAAAAATGAATCTCACAAGGTTAAATTTTTGTTGGATTTCAGTCATGCTAGGAACTTAGATCATATAAGCTCAATTATGTTCACCTAGCTATGTTTCACATAAAAACAATAAGTGGGATAAGGCTAAAACAATTCAAACACATCCTGGGACTCATATGATCATAACTTCAATAAAATTTTGAGGACTCACTAGACTAGGTGGTTGTTTAGATAATGGCATACATTATGCAAATGCATGTTTTTTTTTTCTTTTTCATTTTTTCAATTTTTTTTTTGTTTTTTTTTTCTTAAAATAAACTAAGATGCGAAGCATTACAACATGAATGTTATGCAAAATAATTGAAACATGCTAGATATGCAATGCAACCTACAATGTGCACTAATCCCCTCCCCCACACTTGAAACTTTCATTGTCCCAATGAAATCAAAACAACAAAAATTAGAAAGAAACAGGGAGGAGAAAAGTAAAACTCACGTGCTCACTGGTATAGAGGAGGTGGAGGTGGGCGCGAAGGGAAGAACAAAGAAAATGAACGAAAAGGAGGCTGCAGGGCTGGCCGCGTATGCTGCCTCCTGGGCCGCGGGTGCGGCTATTCCAGAACCATCCCCAATTTTGGCCACAGGTGCGGTTTCTGGGCCACGGGTGCGGTTTTTCTAGAACATCCTCCCTTAGTCTTTTCCTTTGTCCTTCTCCTGAAATGTTAGCCCAATATACCGAAAAACAACTACCTAACCTCTAAGAGAATCTTAACTATGCTGGAAAAAAAATTAATGAACTAATAATGCAAAGAAATTTTAGCCTACTTACCTCGGGTTGCCTCCCGAGAAGTGTCTTTGTTTCTCGTCGTTGACTCGACGTTGTGCTTAAGTTAAAGACACTAATCAAACATAGTCAACGCCCTTAGTAACCTGTCGAACTCTTGTGCACAACTACCAAACAAGCATGCACTACATACAAATAAATTGAAAGTAAATAATAATACATTTAAGAACCTTTTCGACTTATTGTATTCATGAGCTTGACTACCCACAGAGGGTATATAATACCACCAATTTAGTTCTATTGGTGGCTTGTCAAAGTAGCAGTCAAATGGATCAACGTATCCATCAATATTCTCTCTAGTGCAGAGACAACCTTTACCTGCTCTGTAGCCTCAGCAATAGGCTCTGGACCTGATTCATCAATGGGCGAGCTAGGGATGATCTCGTCAGATGGAGTGTCTTCTTCCTCTATCTTCTCAATGTGATTTTCTACAATGAACTCAAGAGGTGAAATAGAAGTCTCAACGATTTGAGATACTTAGGGAAGTGACTCATTCTACGCACATTGAAAATCCATGTAGCAGAAAAAATCCCACATCTCCAAGAGTCCCATATCTAATAAACCTCCATCACTCATGTGCTCAGCAAGGCTCCGTATCTCAGCAATCATACCATCAAAGATACATAGAAGCACTTCCCTTGTACTAGCTTGATAACCCCATGAACAAAGATCATTAAAGTAATCCTGCAATCTGGTAAAGTATTGATGAAAACTCTCTCCATGTAACTTGATGCGGGACCATCCACGACACCTTCAGACACATCTATAGGACCTATGCTTCGAGCT
Organism: Persicaria maculosa; assembly: GCA_963922045.1. Classification (NCBI taxonomy): domain Eukaryota; kingdom Viridiplantae; phylum Streptophyta; class Magnoliopsida; order Caryophyllales; family Polygonaceae; genus Persicaria; species Persicaria maculosa. The sequence continues at coordinate 51,578,140 of OY998251.1, read as the reverse complement.
CGTGAGAAGGAAGTCATCCTCAAGAGGAAGAAGAAGGCTCCACCATGGGAGAAGGTCCAAAGGTGCAAGCTTGATCAAATAACGTTTTACACTCGTTCAGAATATTTGACAGCTTTTCGACGTCTCTGTAAATAGGTCGTACGGATTCAATATTTATCGGATTGAGGCGTGCCATATCTTGTTGGAACGAGGACGAAGAGATCTACAACTTTGCTGTTGAAGGTTTTTCCAGATTCGACCTCGAGATTGGACGAAAATGCACATCTTTGCAAGCTGTCACTGTTTTGACGGGAATGGAATATGGCTAAGTGTTGGAACATCTTTAGAATTCCATTGGGCCGAAATGGGCTTTTTCTACATGTTATTTTTAGAGACCTTATTTACTTATGTTTTTAGGTGTTTAATTAGTTGTTTCTTTTATTCACTTAAATCGGCCCATCAGGCCTTAGCATAGACATCTATATATTTCGATTGCATCCATTGTAAACATTAAGCTTTCAATGAATAGAATTAGTTCTCTCAAACTTGTGTGAAACACATTGAGTGATGTTGATCCAACTAGAGCTGTGCTCGTTGATCACGAATTGGTATCTATCTCAGCTTGGTTTGCTTTGTGTTCATCAACTTCGCAAGACTTGGTGATCCTAGTATCCACGAGCCCCCTCCTTGTGCCTCCAAGTTGTCCGCTTGGTTGTGTAGGGTTGTAGAGGCGGGTTATATAGTCATTGGTATTGGTTCCTACCCTCTTAGGAGGCCTGGGGTCTTTATCTTGTTCTATATAGATCGACTCAGTCCATATCAGGTCGTGTCTTCCAATTCTTGCAATTCAATTTCGAGTCTTGTTTATTTCTTTTGAGTCTTTGCTGCGTTCTTGAGATTCTTGATCGATCTTGATTGTTTCTTGGTCGATTTCTTGAAGCTTGCTTGCTGCGTCATTCGTTTCTTGTTCAGTTCTTTGAGTTTCTTGCTTGTTGTCGAAGATCGGACCAACCTACGGCTAACCCCGTATCAAATTGGTATCAGAGCTTTGGTTTCCGACATCAAGATTGAGTCTTTTTCTTTTCTAAACACCAAAACCACAAAAAAAAAAGAGTCCTTTTCTTGTTTTGGTCTTTTACTTCTTGTTTCTTTATTGATTATTGCACTAATCTTGAGTTTCTGATTGTTTGTGGTTGCATAGCCTAAACACAAAGCCTAGCCGAGACCGTGGAGTCGACCAATGTGGTGCGCAATTCCCCTTGTGCAGCACCTAAGCCGGCGGCATTACCCTTGTCCCCATAGTCACAGCTTGGTCGACATCACATAAACACAAGAAACCCTAGTTTGTTATCTTTCTATCTTTGGCTTAGTTGTTCTATCTTTGGAACTTTTGATCTATCTTTTATCTATTTCCTTTTATCTATAGCCTATTAAAATTCTGATTTTTGGTGGATTTAATTTAATTATATCTATCCCATATATCTATAGGCAAAAGATAGATCTTGTTACCATATTTACCCAAAGGTTGTCTATATCTATTCATTAGGGCTAGAATTTTTATCTTTCACCATATTTCCATCAGATTTTCGAGTCCCCTTCATTACTTAGTGTCTTTCTTGCATTAGTCTCAAAAAAAAAAAAAAAAAAATTCAGTTCGAAAATACAAAAAAAAAAAAGAAAGGAAGTGTTTGTTGTTGGTTGTTCCATCTAGTGCAAGAAAGCTCCAAGGACTAACCTTTTTGGTGATCTCCCTAGCCTAATCGACAGCCCTAAACCCAAACACATTACCTCTTACAAAATTCTAAATTGAAACCCTACCTTGCAACTACAACATCATAACTTAAGGTTTTCAATCAAAAGAGGTAAATTTCCATACTTTCCTAGTCTTTCTTTTATTTTCTTTTATGTACAGCTTCTGTCGAGTTGTTTGAGGCTGTTGTCTAGCAATTCTCCTACTGTCGAGTTGCTTTTGGAGTTGTGTCAAAAAGATCTCAGCCTTGTCGAGTTCTCTTTATTGCATATCGAGTTGCTTTTGCTTGTTTCTGCCTTGTGTCGAGTACTCTTCCTCTATATTGAGTATTCTTTTGTCGAAACAGGTCCTGAGAAGCCACGTCGAGTACTGTTTTGGTTGTGTCGAGTACTGATTTTCTTTGATCAAGTGCTCTCCTTGCTTTGTCGAGTACTACAGCCCTTGTTGTGTACTCTTGTGTGTTGTTTCATTCATTCTCTTGATTCATATACTATGATTGCTTAGTTCTTTGCTTGGTTGTTGGTTCGCCCAAAGCGGATTGCCCCAGCAAGCGTGATATACCAATCGGAGAGAAGAGTGTGAGCGAAACACAATTGTGAGGTGTTTATATTTTTCTAACTTTTACTTAGTTCTTTGTTTGTTTTATTTGATATGTCTAATCAGGTCACCATGTTCAACACCATGATGGAGACCTTAGCTAAGATAAATAAAGGATTGGCGGCATTAGAGGCTCGGCCATCCGGATCTAACAACATGGCTGGGCAAGGTAATCTCCGGCGTACTGAAGCGCCTCATGATGAAAGGGAAGTACATAATCCTAATCCTAATCCTCATTTAGCTAAACCTTTATTTGATAAGAACATCTCTCCACAAAGGGAGAGACATGGTAGGAATAATGCGTTTGCTAATATGCAGGGACGAGGGAAAGGACGATGGCAACAAGATGAGTACTACTTCTCAGAGGACGACGACTACTTCCAAGAGGATGATCATTGGGAGCAACGTCCTAGACGAAATGATAGAGGAGGTCAATACCACTATCGAGCACCTAGAGAGCCTGCGCAAGATGGCATAGGTATGGTAAAGGTAAAGATCCCTCAATTTTATGGTACCAACGATCCAGATGCTTACATTGATTGGGAAATTAAAATGGATCGAATATGGATTTGTCATAACTTCTCTGAACATAAAAAGGTGCAACTAGCTTCCCTAGAATTTCAAAGTTTCGCTTTAATTTGGTGGGATAATCTAGTTAAAGAAAGAAGAAGATTCCTTGATGCACCTATTGCTTCTTGGATTCAATTAAAAGCACTTATGAGAAGTAGGTTTGCTCCTCCACATTATGCTAGCGAGCTTAGACAACGATTAGAAAATCTTAAGCAAGGTAGCAAAACTGTTGAGGACACCTTTTATGCAATGCAAGAAACCATGGCTAGAGCTAATGTAGTTGAGTCCTATGAAGATACAAATGCTAGGTTTCTTAGAATATTGCACCCCGCCTTAGCTCGTGAAATTGATTACTTTCCATATTCTACGCCTACTGAAATTTTACATTTAGCTATGAAAGTGGAAAGGAATGCTAGATACAGGAGCCAAGGTGGTAGAATGTCGAGTGGGCAACCCCAAAGGTGGCACCAAGGCCATGTGCAGCAGCCCCAAAGGAGGTTTGATGGCGGCTCAAGGGAGAAAGCAAACCAACCCCATGGGGGTAGTGAAGGCCGAACACCCCAACAGCCCATCGACAATGGTGAAGCGTCTTGGAATGGACATGAATCGTCTAGGGTATCTACTGGCCCTAAAGGGAGTAATCCTAACTCTTCTACTCTTGAACCTGTGTACATTCCTTGCTTTATATGCCAAGGTAGAGGACATATTATGAAGGATTGCCCTAATAAGAAAACTCTCATGATTAATCACCTAGGCGATAATGAATCTGAAAATTCTAGTGATAAACATGATGAGCATGTTCATAATGATCAAGATATTAGTTTACTTTCTTCTAACGATGATTGCCTTGAACATGAGCATGTTGATTCTTTGATTGATTTAAATGTTCAACCTATACCCTGTGCTGATAATCAAAGCAAAGATTTGTGTCAAACTACATGCTTAGAAGAAGGCATAGTTTCTAATATGATCATTGATGATGAAACTTCTTCTACTATTGCTAGCATCGAGTTAATTGAAAATTCAGCCTTGGAAAAGGATGAAAACTTGCTAGTTTTGGATGGAAACTTAGGGATTAATGACCAAGCTCAAGTGCATATTCAATTAGGACATCATGACATTAATATGAAATCTGAAATGTGCACTAATCAAGTTTCTTTTCTTGATTTTGTAGATGAAGCTGAGACAGTAACCATCGAGGAGTGGTCAATCCCTACAACAATCGTTCTTGATATGAGTTTCCATGGGCATAAGGTTTTCGATCCAGGAGCTCGTGTGGATGTCTTTGCGGAATCATATGCGACCTTGGATTCGAGGACGAATCCTTTTCAAGAAAGGGAGATTGATGCGGAACCATCCACGACACCTTCAGACACATCTATAGGACCTATGCTTCGAGCTCGTGAGAAGGAAGTCATCCTCAAGAGGAAGAAGAAGGCTCCACCATGGGAGAAGGTCCAAAGGTGCAAGCTTGATCAAATGACGTTTTACACTCGTTCAGAATATTTGACAGCTTTTCGACGTCTCTGTAAATAGGTCGTACGGATTCAATATTTATCGGATTGAGGCGTGCCATATCTTGTTGGAACGAGGACGAAGAGATCTACAACTTTGCTGTTGAAGGTTTTTCCAGATTCGGCCTCGAGATTGGACGAAAATGCACATCTTTGCAAGCTGTCACTGTTTTGACGGGAATGGAATATGGCTAAGTGTTGGAACATCTTTAGAATTCCATTGGGCCGAAATGGGCTTTTTCTACATGTTATTTTTAGAGACCTTATTTACTTGTGTTTTTAGGTGTTTAATTAGTTGTTTCTTTTATTCACTTAAATCGGCCCATCAGGCCTTAGCATAGACATCTATATATTTCGATTGCATCCATTGTAAACATTAAGCTTTCAATGAATAGAATTAGTTCTCTCAAACTTGTGTGAAACACATTGAGTGATGTTGATCCAACTAGAGCTGTGCTCGTTGATCACGAATTGGTATCTATCTCAGCTTGGTTTGCTTTGTGTTCATCAACTTCGCAAGACTTGGTGATCCTAGTATCCACGAGCCCCCTCCTTGTGCCTCCAAGTTGTCCGCTTGGTTGTGTAGGGTTGTAGAGGCGGGTTATATAGTCATTGGTATTGGTTCCTACCCTCTTAGGAGGCCTGGGGTCTTTATCTTGTTCTATATAGATCGACTCAGTCCATATCAGGTCGTGTCTTCCAATTCTTGCAATTCAATTTCGAGTCTTGTTTATTTCTTTTGAGTCTTTGCTGCGTTCTTGAGATTCTTGATCGATCTTGATTGTTTCTTGGTCGATTTCTTGAAGCTTGCTTGCTGCGTCATTCGTTTCTTGTTCAGTTCTTTGAGTTTCTTGCTTGTTGTCGAAGATCGGACCAACCTACGGCTAACCCCGTATCAAATAACTGCAATAACCTCACCTTCAACATTGGTCAGTAGCACGAGTGCGGACCATGTAAGTGGTCCACACCAAGGTTAGTAATTAAACACACAAAGTAAACAAATAATAGTTCCCCGGCAACGGCGCCAAATTTTGACAGGACAAAATCGTCGGGTTCCTATCAAAAGAATATCCAAACTAACCAACTATTATAGCTAGTAAGTCCGGAGTCGATCCACATGGAACTACCGTTACTTTATGGGTTATAATCACCAACAACAGTAAACAAGGGGGGTTGTAGAGATGTAAAGATGAATGAACTCAAGAAGTGAATAATGGTGATGGTTGTAGACAATGATGAATGAGATGTTTCACCTACGATTCTCAACTTTGGTTCGTCTCCTTGATCATAGTTCTTCCTTCTAGTTTTATATTTTCTATCATCCATTCTTATCTTGATTTAAATAGATTATTAGTCATATAAGTCCTAATAATCCCTTACTTCTAGGCAATCTTAACATGGATTAAGGTTTAATCCTAGGAATAGCACTAAGTCTCAAGATATATTAAGCTTATAAGCAATATTAATTCCCTAAAGAACTAACATTTAACCTATAGTCAACTTCTTATACAATTAAGCTTTTCTATGAGATCCACTCAAATGTATTTGCTACTTTGGATTAGGTTTCACAAACGTATGAATCAAAACCCTAGCAATGATGCCATTCTAACGAGGTCGCGAATCAAGATAGAATCAACACCACAAGCAATAAAAGCACAAAGAAGTTGAAGAAGATAATAGAAATAAACTACAATTCCAAACTCACAATTCAACAAAACCAAGTCTTGATCGTAGGCAAAACAAGATGAGTTTAGTTTCTCATGCTTCCAAACGTCGTCTCTCAATTCTTCAAAGGATAAAAGATAACCTAAAAACAACTAATTTAAGTCTTTAAATACCTAAGAATACCGTCATAAAAAACCTAGAGAGTGTTTCCCAAAGATAGGCCCAACTTAAGAAGGATAGAAAATCGGCGTTGAACCGGCCCAGAAAAACCGCGACCAGGCCGCGACCAGGCCGTGGGTGCTGCCCAGAATTGGTGCTCTGTTTTAATGGCCGCGGGTGCGGGTGCGGGTGCGGTTTTCTGTCTTTCCTTTTTCCTCTGGTCGTAGGTGCCGTTTTCTCTCTTGTATGCCCTTTGCCTCTTCCTTGTGCATTCCAACTTGGCTTCTCTAGCTCGTTCTTGCCTCCATATGATCCATATCACTCTCATGAATGACCTCCTCCCTTCTTCGAATCCAAAATCTGCAATTACGCACTAAACTTTGTGTAGATTCCGAACTTAAGCACCAAATGAGCAAACAAGTAAACTTACCCCTTAAAATGCAATATATACATCTAAATGACCCTAAAACTACTCTATAATGCCTATCTAAATATGCATTATCACCTCTTTCCCTCTCTTTCTCTCGTAACAGTCCGCCCCTGCCTCGCTCAGCAGGCGACATCAACCAAAGCACCCACCACACTTCACTCCTCTACCTTTGTGTGCTCGTTCTCCTATTTCCCCTTTGTGCTCCACACTTTCGGCATATATTCTCAGTTCTTATCTCTTGTACTTTGATTTTTCCTATAAATTGCTATGTTCATGATAATTTGGAAATTTCAATTTTTAAGGTTTAGGTTGATGGAATTAATTTGGGGAAATTGAGGATTGTAATTTGGATGAGTTTCTTTGTGCTTTATTACTACCTGTTACATCTCACGATTCTTGTGACTTGTGGTTGATGGGGTTGATTGGTTGAATTTGATGAATTTGGATTCCATTGAAGCGCTTGTTTATTTTGCTAATTATGTTCTTGAGTTTTTGCATGTTATGTTTGATTATTGGTAACTTTTGTGACTTGCTAAAATTTCGAAATTGTGTTCATTTGAAAGGCAAATAAACACATATGTTTGATTCATCAATTCGACCATTTGGATTCTGTGAGAATTTTGCTTATAAATTTTTAAGTTTGTGTTATATTGAATTGACTTGTGAACTTGCTAAATTTCTAAGCATGGGGTTGCTTGTGGTGGTGTTTCTGATCTGAATGTGTGATTGTTTAGGTGCTCTTTTAATTCTTGATAGTTTTGCACTCTTTGCAGTCACATGAATTCTTTGATTGTTATCGGCATGTGACTGAGTGCAACTGCAATACTTGTTTTGATTTGATCATGTTAACATTTGAGTTGATGTAGTGTCGATCTTTATTGATTATTGGATCCTAGTTGTTTTGTGATATTATTGTACTTGTTAGGCTTGTGTCTGCGTTTGTTTTTTGTGTTGTGTACATGCCAAATTACAAAGGAGATGCCGCTGAAATTTGATCAACTATCACGGATGGTTCCATACAACTTGCACTACTACCTCTTGACTTGGATTGCTCGAGTGTGCCTGATTCTTTAGTGAGTTTCCTCTTCCCTTACTCTTTCTTTTTCTCTACTTTGAGGACAAAGTAGATTTTAAGCATGGCGTGGGGGTAACTCACTTGCAATACATTAGTAGCTCCGTTTTTTCATATATTTTTTTTTTCATTGTTCATTTTTTTCATGTGCATTTCATTTATTGCACCATACATTGCATTATAGGTGTTGATATTTATCACATGTTTATGCTTAAGAGTCTTTCTTTTTCTATTTGTTTAGTTTTTTTAGTTAGTTTTTATATGTTCTTTAGGAAGTCGTTTCTATGATTGGTATGACCTCTATGATGATATATGGTTATCTATGACTTAAGAGTTATTGAACTTGATCTTTAATTGAATAATGGCACTTGTGAGGTTTCCATACAATCTGGATTATGAGCATTAGTTTGCTTGATTATTGGTTGGATGTTTAGTTTAGAGCAATTTTCTTTGATTTTTATTTTATATATGTCTAAACCCTTAATGAAAAGCCTTAGTAAATTCGGTTATATTTTTGTCATGATTTGCATTACAATGTTGGGTTGTTGAGTGCAAGGAAGATAAAATTCACTTGCATCGCTCGAGGAGGATAAAATTCACTCGAGTGAAAAGAATCATCAATAAACCAAACAAAATCTTAGATAATCTCACATTCGAGGAGGATAAAATCCATTCAAATAGAAAGAAAAAAAAATACGGTTAGTAACCGATCCTGCTTGTGGAGGATAAAATTCATACAAGGAGGAAGAAAATGTAATGGAAAAAAAAAGCTTAATTGAAAATCTGAAGTAGAAAAGGCTTAGTAATACATGGATGGGTGTTTATGACTATTTTTTATTGCTAATTATATTTTCGATTGCTCAATACATTCTAAATGCAAGCATCTCCGGAACCTTTAAGTAGTTAAGCTTCTATGCAATGAGTATGAAAGATTTGATGTGGGTTTCATAATGTCATATCTACTTTGAGCTTAATTGATAAATGATAAATACCTAGAAAGCCATAGTGACCATACTGACGAGTTATCATTCATAGAAATATCATTGTGTTATTTGTTTGTCTTTTTAGAGTCTTCGTTGACGATTGAGTCTTGTTGGGGGACAAGCAAGGTTCAATCATAGGGTGATTTGATAATATCCATTTTAGTCATATTTTAGGGTTGCATTTGCATATTAGTTTAGGTCATTTTCATGCATATTTGTCATATTTTATACTTTATTTATTTTATTTTGTATTTTCGGAGTCTACACCTAGTTTTTATTTATTTTAGGCATTTTGAGGCTAATATTAAAGACATTCAAGAGTTGGTACGAAGCGATGTTGGAGGCTAATGTGCGGAAATTACCAAATTGCGATTTTATGGGCCAAATTCATAATTAGGTGTTCGGCTGAATTATGATTCTTAAAATTTGAGGGCTGAAATTGTAGTTTTTATATAGTTATTTATATATATACTCCCGTAGGTTAAACAATGGGGGAGTTTTGGGGAGTTTTAGTTCAGACTTGCGACGTACAGTGCTTCGGCCGATTAGGTTTTAGTTTAGGTTTTGTTTTACTTCTTTTCGGTATATACTCTGGATCGAGTACAAAGATTTCGGTTTGCATATTATTCTAAACTTTGATCTATTTCTGTCCATAATCTATTTCATCGTTTATTATATTATGTTTGATTGAATTCTTCGTTCTAGGGTTTAGGTGTTCCCAATTATTATTTGGTAGTGTTAAGATTGATATTCGTTTGTCTGGGAACTTGTTTGATTCAATTCTAATGTGCTTAATCTAATTGATTTTATAATTGATTGGAGTTTCTGTTAGAATTGGAGTCCGAAAGAAGAAAAGACTAATAGGGCAATCAGATAAGGGTTTGAGGCCGAAAGACGATAACTTACTATTGGAACCTTAGGATTGAACCTGGAATTTTATTATTGTGAAAGCTTTATAGAATTTCTTCTGGATTAATAGCTATCGTAGAAAATCTAGGTTTAGATTGTATTTGATTGAGTGTGAAAGCGGATATTGATGCAATTAAGGTTTAGGTTCTAAGAGCCCAAAGGGTTTGAATTGATTGCTTGAGACTGAAAGGAGATGGTTAACCAATTTAGGCACAATTACTATGAGACCAAAAGGAGATTAGTAAGTACCTTAGATAGCTACCTTCAAGAAACTCAGACAATGTGGCACGAATATCGATATTAATCTGCTAGATAATTGTTGTGGCGATCCTTTATCCTAGATTTTCCTCGTATCGATTATGTTTGAATACCACCTTTTGTATAGTTATTTTATTATTAGTTGGTTACTTTCTCCATCCATATAAATATTTGTCCTTTGGTTTCTTGGCTTAGTTAAATCAGTTTGAAATTATAATCGATATCACATAGTCCCTGTGATTCGACACTCGATATACTACAACTGAACCCCATACACTTGTGGGTGTAGGTTTTAGCCTATCAACTGACAAACATGCATCTCCGTCGATCCACACCCCTAGCAAGAAACCGACGTCATGCAGCGTGATGGTCATCTCGCCCCATGGAAAATGGAAGGAGCCGGTCTCGGGATGCCAGTGCTCCAAGAACGATGTGACCAACTGGTGGTCCACACCCTCCCAGTGCAGGGCCCGTATCTGTGGGATGCCCGTGGGAATGAGCTCCTGCCACCAGGTCCCCGGGCCCTCGAAGACGTACGGGTCAAAATCAGCCAGGTGACTCGCCCAATGGTGGATCTTCAGTAGCGGAAGATCCACAGCTTCATCCCTCCACACCTTGTAGGCTCGGTGGTGCCTATAAGACACCAGTAGAGTGTCCGGAGGCAAGTCATCTGCCTCCTGCGCAATCGGTCCAGCAGGCTGCACAGGGATGGGTGCATCACCCGTGACCCTATGCTCTTGTTGCCCCTCCGGCCTCTTCTGATGCCCCCCTGCCTCTTCTCCAAGCCCTCCTCCTGCCTCTTCTGTCCGTCCTGTACCTTCTCTAGGACGTTAGGGATGGTGTCATCTGCAGAAGCCAACGATATCGGCGCTGGTGTGCGGAAGGTCGAAGCCTCAGCATCATGGGTGGCGAAAGTAGAAGCCTCATGGATGGCGTAAGTCGAAGCCTCATGGATGGTGGGGGGCTGATGCTCCTCCGGTCGACCCCCACGGAAATCAGTGACGCACCCGCCGAGTACATCCTAGGACGACATCAACAGCTATTGCCGAGACAATGAATCTCTAGAGCCACGAAAATCAGGTAGACCCTGCCAGAAGCTGTCATCCATCTCATATTAGGGGCTCTTCATGCTCTGTTAGGCGCCATCTACAGACAGTAGCAGCTCATCTACTGTATGGGTCGCCGATGCCTCCCTAATAGTAGGTAACGTCACCCCCTCCGCTCCTCCCTCAACCATATCGTCACCCCCACCCTCTACCCTACACTGACTGACCGTTGCCCGGTCTCCGACCCTAAAAACCCGTAGGGTACCATCAGTCCTCAAGAGTCTCGACGCTTGTTATTATGAAATGGTTGAGAGAATGTTACTTCCTGTATTACTTATGTTAATTCAATAGTTACAGTTGGTTCATACGTTCATAACTTGTTCTTTCTTTTAGTTCGTAACTTGTTATTTCGTCTTTTAATGTATTTTTAATGTCTTTTACATAATGTCTTTTAATGTCTTCTAATATCGTTTAATGTCTTTTAGATATTGTAAAAACTATATTATAAAAACTATATTTTTAATGTCTTTTAGATAACGTCTTTTAATGTTTTTTATGTCTTCTAATGTCTTTTAATGTCTTTTAGATATTCTATAAACTATATTATAAAAACTATATTTTTAATGTCTTTTAAAGTCTTCTAATGTCTTTTAAATTCACATAAAATAACATAAAAACTATAAAAACTTTATACTATAAACTATAAACATATAATAAATATTTCAAGTAATAAAAACTATATTATAAGAAATATGAACATAAAATAACATATACACTATAAACTATAAAACTATATTATAAAACTATATTCCCCAACTCTATTATAAAACTATATTGTAAAAACTATATTATAAAAACTATATTATAAACTATAAACATAGTTTAAACATAAAATAACATATAAACTATAAACTATAAAACTATATTATAAAACTATATTCCCCAACTATATTATAAAACTATATTATAAAAACTATAAACTATATTATAAACTATAAACTACTCCGTATAAACATTAAACATATATGTAAACAGCTTTAGGGTACTGGAGGAAAAACCCCCTAGAGAGAGGGGTTCCTCTCTCTAGAACTCCCAAATCCTCCTTTGTGAATCCAAGAGGATTACCCCCTCCTAGTTCAATTTTTTGGTGGAATCTGTAGGTATGTGATGGGTTTTCTTTTGTTCATCTTCCTTGGATGATTTTCTTTTGAGTTTTGGGGTTTGGATTGGTCTGATTGGATTGACTCCCCCTTGGATCTCGATCTCTGAATCCGGAAATTGTTTGACCACCTCCAATTGTTTCCTTGGCTCTCCTATCGTCGCCAATCATTTTCTCTCTACCTCCTCCGTTCGACCTTGCTTCTTCATCTTCCTCCTTAGGCCATCTACCTTGGTGGCTGCCGAGAGCCTTGTTTTCAATTCGCCTTTCCTCAAGTAGTGTCGAATTCCTTTCCGCCCTCGAATCTTCTCCTATCCATTCGGATTTTTTGGGGCTTTCAGTCGTCTCTCGGAATCTCCCTTGAGCACTTCATCGGTTGGGTTCTATTTCCGGTGCCTCTGTGGCTCGCCGTTGTCGGATTTACTCGGCCAATCTCCGGGGTGTGTAGTAGGGCTGCTCTTTCTGCCCGCCCTCCTCTTTGTTGTCAACCTCCGGTTCCACCGGCCCATACCCTCCGCCCTCGCTTCGGCGTCGCAGGTCTTTGGTCTTTCCCTCTCCTTGCACGACACGTTTCCTGTGAGGATCCCGGATTTTTCGGGATTGCTTCGGATTGTGGATCGTTCTCGCACATGGTTGAGGTTAAAATTGGGTGGGACATTTGCCCTCCCAATAATAATAATAAAAAAAAAACTATATATATAGTATAAATAATGCTAGATCTACCGAATTACTGAGGTGGAATGGTTATTTGGCTTTGGGGCTAGCAGTGTAAAGCGGAGTTCTTCTCATTTGTCGACGTGCGAGAGGTCGTGGACGTGATCGAAACCTGAAGGCTCGTCGGTAGATTCCAAATCCGAGGTTTCGACTTAGTTCCCTAGGACTTTCCTGCATGCCTCTACCAACTGACGGACAAGATGTCACACTTTGCTTCTGTTCTTTCTTTGATAGTACTAGCATGGGCCTGTAACTGTACTCTTGTAATTTGGTTTTTTCTGGTTTGGTGTTGCTTTGTAATTTACTTGTATTGACTGTTTGTCCGTCTTCGATTTCATCAGCCTATCGATCCACCGGGTCTGTCTGGTGCATCGAATTTTTACCTGATAAAAAAAAACTTTAAACATATAAACTATAAACTAACTTACCGGTGGGGTCGGGACGGGCGATACGTCCATACAATACAATGCCGCTTCTGCGGCGGTAATAGGGCATGCATCGCATTCGGCACCACCACCTCCGCCTGCGGCAGATATCTGGCCGCCACCTCCATCGCCACTTTCGCCAGCTGCTCCTCCTCCGCCACCGCCTGCGCCTGCTCCTCCTCTGCCACCACCTCCTGCTCATCCTCCACCCCCACTTCCTGCACCTCCACCGCCCCCACCTCCTGCTCCTCCACTGTCCCACCAACACCACCCTCCACTGCCTCCACCGCCCCACCACCACCACCCTCCACTGCCTCCGCCGTCTCTACCTACGTTTCCATCTACATTGCCTCTACCTCCGCCGTCGGCACCACCACCTCCATCTCCATCTCCGACTCTCTCTCTATGTCTCTGAATCTCGCTCTCTCTGGCTCGGAATCTCGCTCTCTCTCGATCTCTCATCACCGGCGCGCTCTCTCTCTCGTAGATCTGGATGGGGGAAGTGGAGACGAATGGGCACATTTTTTTTGTTTTTAAAAAAACGTGGTTGCACACCCAAATTAACGTGCAAATGTGCACGTCGGTTTAGACGTGCAGTTTAATGACGTGCAACCACGTTTTTTTTTAAAAAAAAAACGTACTTGCACGTCTACACATTGGGTGTAGCCTTCAACCTGCACGTTAATTACGATGTGTAGTCACGTTGTAATTAACGTGCAGATTTGCAGTGTATATATCCGAAACGAAACGATAGTGTATTTGTTTAGTGAATATTTTGATTTTTTTTTTATCTATTTACATTTTACACTACCCGGAAAGAGAAGGGGAGGAGGAAAAGGCCGGAACGACGCCGTTTGTGACAGAGTGACTGTGTCGTCTTCCCTATACTATAATTTTGATCCTCATCGTCCTCGTCATGTAGTAGCCTGCCAGCAAATCCACCCCGCAGACCTCAACAACACCAGATAAACTCAAAACGAAAACCCATGATTTTGAATTTGAATCTCGGTTTCATCTTCTTTTACTCTGAAATTCATTTTCAATCCCTTTCTCTTTTCTGTTGAATAAAGATCTAGGAATTGGAATTGGAATTGGAATTGGAATGGGTAGCAGCGAAGAAGCCCCCAACAAAACCCTGTACGACGCCCCACCCTCCCCAACTCAACCCCTCCTCCTCAAATCCGACCTCCCCCACTCCATCGACGACCAACCCTCAATCTCCGGCGACCAACCCTCCGATCCCGACGATCACTCCCAGTTCCTCCAAATCTCCTACAACCACGGCCCCAGATCCTTCAAAGACCTCCCCTTCCTCATCCTCTTTGCTCTCCTCATCCTCCTCACTTTCGCCTTCGGCATCTTCTGTGTCGCCCATCGAAGCTCCGGCTACTCCGATGTCTCCTCTTACTACTACAACTCCTCCTCCTCCTCCTGCGTCCTCAATTCCACCTCCCTCCACGCCCCTCAAACTCCGACCTTTTCTTGGTATGTTAATCGGATTTTTTCAATTTCTTCCTCTGATGATGATGTCTTGAAAGGCCTGATTTGGGGGCTTGTTATTACCTTGATTTTGAGCTTGCCGATTGCTTGGGGCATCTTGCTGTTGCTCAAGCATTACACTAAACAGCTTGTCTATGTTACCCTCCCTTTCTTCATTTTGCTTCCGATTGCTGTTAATGTGTATTGGTTTGTGGCCTGCACGGTTAGCTCAACTTGTAGCGATGATTTCCCTCTTGCTTATCGGATTTTGGTGCTCCTCTTTGTTTTTGTGATTATCGGGGTGGTTGTGTGGATTTTCTTGCTCAATTGGCACCGGATTGAGTTGACCGTACAGATAATTGGGGTTGCAGCTGATGCTCTCTCGAGGAATTTGGGATTGTTTCTTACCTTGCCTTGTTTGACCCTAGGGCTTGTTGTTTATTATGTGCCGATTGTTGTGTTCTTGGTATTTGCGAGATTGAATGGGACGATTGCTTCCCATGAATCGAGTGGGGAGTATTCTTGTGTTTGGAAACAAGATGGTTGGGTGCCGGCTTACTACGCGTTGGCGATTATAACAATGTTGTGGTCTGCTGCAATACTGGTTGAAGCACAGGCTTATGTGATCAGTGGGACTATTGCACAGTGGTATTTCTCAAAGGATGATGTTACTCCAAGGAAGAAAATCAGGAGTAGTTTAAGGTACTTTGAATCTTCTTTCTGGAATGATTATTTGTTTCTTTTGCTGAACCATTTGATAACGTGGTGTTTATTGATTACACTCGAGTTTGTGTTGTTTATTGGGTGTACTTGTATTTCATGACAGCTATTACTTACATTGTGGAGGATAATCCTCCTTTATATAGAATCATATGCTTGATGTTACTTTTACAACATTTTCTGTATAATAGACAAGTGGACAAAATGAAACATGAAACTTCTGTCACAGCTGTGTGGACTATATCTCAAGTTTTCATATTACTTTTGCTGTTTTGGTTACAAATGGTATGTTGGAATGCCTAACATTCCTTCTTTAATACCGGATATGTTATAACTGATGGTCTATCTAGCAGTAAAAGGTGTGCATAGTTAGTTGGCATGCCATTTTATGAAATACATGGCATTAAGGGAAGATATTCGTTGATACTTGAAACTTTTTAGTTGAATGGAGGTGTATGTTGATGTCAATGCGTTGGGTGTATGACTGAATATTTTAGAGATGGAATAAAAGTAATATTTGTGACCCATTAACCAGTTTTCTAGTTCAACATCCAAGGCCGTCATTTTATTATGTAGATATCAGATTGGTATCCTCCTTTTGAGGCATCTGATGAATTGATCCTAGCTATCAAGGTTCTTGGTAGAAGTGATTTGCCAATGCTATGTAGTTTTTCGTGGTTCCCAAACATACATTCAGGTTTGTGTTTCATAAATTCCCTTTTTCAATTATCTTTTTTGGATTGAAATATGAGTATTGAAATGAGACAAAATGTCGTGGAAGTTTGACATATGAGTATTTGCAACCCTATTGCGTGGTTTTACAATTTATGAATTAGTTTAGCCTTAAAAAAGTTAAGAGGTTCTATTAACTCTATATTTGTAGAATGTTGACCTTATGGGCATTAGGAACAACTGGAAATTGATGAGTCTCCTATGTGTTTATTTTATTAAGTGGTGGTAAAATAGGTTTATGGATGCATGCTAAAGAATGCAAGACTAAAATGTTGACCTCATGAGAGCCAATTAAAACACAAAGTTTACGTGCAAATTTCATTGACAAACCTCACAATTACTTGGCGAGAAAACCTAAGATGTCATCTTTTATTGAACAAGAATAAAAGGCTATGGGTTGATGTTGTTATTATTGTTGTAACGAAGTATTGTTTACTGGACCATAAACACTTTTATTGCTATTTTGTTTTCAAGTTCTTTGATACTCCGAATGACATATGTCTAAATGCTGTCAATGAGAGAATAATAATAGGAGGTTGCTAATCCCTTTCTCTACTTGAATAGTCGAATAGTAAAATCTAGTTTCCCTTGATAATTGAACTCATTGGTTGTGGTGTAATCCACAAGGTGTTTCATGTTTGGCTGAGTACTGATTGATGTGAATGTCGACATGCTGAAAAATGAAAATTTTCACCTTCGTTTCCATAGTTTTTTTTCCCTGCTCTTGATTGACAATTTCATACCTTAAAAAAAAATAATCTAACCTCATTATGTGATTTTAAAAATCCTGCAGAAATGCCTTTGGCCCCTCCTTTGGCACAGTATGTTTGTCTGGGCTATTGATCTTTATTGTGCGAGTTGTACGTGGTATCGTTGACAGTGCAAGGCAAGAAAACATCTCTGGAGTGGTGAACATTGTGCTGAGATGTTGTGTTAATGTTTTCCTGTCAGCAGTTGATTTCTTGAACAAGTTCACGGTCAATTTCGCCGCGATAACAGGGGAAGCATACTGTAGCTCTGCAAGGATGACTTACGAACTTCTAAGACGCAACCTTCTCTCTGCTGTGTTTGTGGAGACCATCTCCACTCGGTTACTGGCTGGCATAGTTCTTGTTATATCAGTAATTTATGGAGTTGTGGCCTGTGCCATCGTCAATGGAGTGACTTCTCTTGGAGCGGATTCATACTTGGTTGCAGCTATGGCATGGCTACTGTTGCTTGTCGTTCTGGGTTTCTTCATTCACGTGCTTGACAATGTGATCGATACAGTGTACATCTGCTACGCAATAGATAGAGACCGAGGGGATGTGTGCAAGCCAGATGTGCACGAGGTTTATGTTCACCTCCCCTTAAGCAGGAGCCAGAGGTCACCTCTCATCTCCCGGTCTCCAGTGGATGTGTAAATTTAGTCATTGTGCTTTGTGACGTCTCTTTCTTTTCCTCTTTTTTTTTCCCCCCGTCAAATGTGATTTGTTTACTCACTCCAAAGAGATTAAGTGAATGAGTGGAAGTGGGCTGTACATCTCCTGAATTCAAATGACATTTTGTGTACACTAGGGCTGTTTGATTCAAGTTTCAGATTGATTGTGGCTGGTTGCCTTTCGGTTTTTCAGTAATTATGATGTAATTGGGACATACATGTTTGAAATTTAAATTGGATAAAACCAAATGTTATGAAAACCAGATCCAAATTCAACCAAACTCAGCTAAACAAGGTAACTCCTCAGTAAGTTCTAGGGTTTTCGACACCACTTTACACCACTTAGAGCAAGCCCAACAACTTCTCTAAAATAGAGAAAAAGAGAGATTTTAGAGAAAAATGTCATTTTTTTCTCCCCAACAGCTTCTCTAAACCCATCTCTAAAATAGAGAAATGGATAGAGAGAGGTAAAAAATCTCTAAATTTGGAGGAAGAGAAGTTGATCTCTATAATTTAATGTTCATTTGTCCTTATATAGAATTTAATGATAGATCCCCACATTTTTACCCATAATATAGAAAAAATAATAATTTCATACTTAATTACTAGTAATAAAAATATAATTATTTTTAAAAAGTAATTAAAAAATTGATGTGATTTGATATAATATATAAATTAATTATGTTAAATCAATATAGATAGAACAAAATATCATAATTCTATGTTAACTTTTATAAATAAAACAACACAACTAATTTCATCCAATTTAATGCTATAAAATTCACATTAAAAAATTAGTCTATAAAATTTTCACTTCAAAAAATATTCACTTGAACTCATAACTCATATTGGAATGATTTTATTTTTATAAATTATAAATTAAGCCTTGTTATTTAATTAATTTAATTAATTAATCATATATGACCAATCGCCAATCTAATTTATAATAAAATATATATTAACTAATTGAAAATAATAAGATTAAGTTTGAATAATATTTTATCCAATTTTATGATAACTTTTATAGTAACAATCTATATTTAATATTAATACCATTTAAAAAATAAATATCAAATTTATCATTAGATTTTGCTTTAAAAAACATATCACATGAGAATATAATAATAATAATAAAATTAATATGCCGTGCAAGAGGATGGGTAACATATAATAGTTCACCAACAAACGTGAGGCTAAATGTTAGAATTTAGTTTAAATTAAGTTTTTAGAAATGTAGAATTAAATATCTTTAATAAATGCATTTATTTATTATAGTCTTTAATAAATGTAAAAATCTATAAAATAGAGAAGCCGTTGGAGTGAATTTTTTTTAGAGATTTGAATATTTTAATATCTATTTTAGAGATTTTTTACCAAAATTGTTGGGCTTGCTCTTAATACGCAGATTTAAGAGACACAGTTTAGTTCATCTTTTATTAGTTTTCCGAGGTAAGCTATGCTCGGCTAACCTCCTTTATAGTTTTGCTTATATTTTAAGGCATGGTTAAGGACATGGGAGGGCCATGTTTATATTTATTCATGAGTTATGCATTATGATTATTTCGATTCGATTTGTTTTGATATTGTTAATATGTTATTAATTACCTAACTTAGCCATAAGGATAGATTTGCATCATGCTAGGATTATGGCTTTATTCCGCTATTGCGGGCCTTAATCCATAAGTAGCCAGCATATCATATAGCGATGGGTAAAGGTTAATTATCTCTTTCAGTAGAAGCGATGCTTGGACGTAATGCCCCAGGTATGAAGTCAACGAGATGGGACAAATGATGTTTATTTGCTAGGTGTTAGGAACTTATTGCTACTTGCCCACCATGCAAGAGTTTAAGGATTTAGATGGTGTTATTGGCTAGTTCGGTTTATCTATGGAACTACCATTGTTGCGAATGTGAGTGAAACATATCATCATCATCATTGTTATTTATTCAATCATTGCTAGTTTAGTTCTTTATTTTTTTTCCTTTTATATTGTTGTCACTACTTTTCTCATAAACACTTGCTCACGAACACATTTAAGAAGTCGCACGCTCTCTGTGAGATTGACCCGTTACTTGTTCTATACTACCTCTTAGTTAGTTAATGAATTTGAGATTTATTATTTGAAGATTTTAAACCACGAAATTTAACGTCCACCAAACAGAGACACCATTTTGGGCAAGTCGAGCTGCTTAATAGCTCCCATGGCTCAACATCCACAAGAAGTTTTTGAGCTTTGGTGGGATGTTAGTCTTCCATATCCATTTATTCTCATCATTTGACATTCTTTTATGAGGTATAAGAAATCTATATGCACTAGCTGTAGTATACCATCTCTGTTCGACCACAAATATAGTCTATCCTCAAACTCATTGGTTGTCAAAGAGATGTCCATAATGTCCTTAACTACGTTTTTCCACCCATCATTTTCCACCGATGATATACTCACTAATTGTTTCTTCTAAGTTTCTGCCAGGTGGACAGTCTTCCCTTTCAATAATTGGAGAAGTTGTTATCCATTTATCCTTCTAGAATTTTATTGATCGACCATTTTCCACTTACCAAATTAAACCTGTTTTAAATTTATCAACTAACATACAAAGCTTAGACCATAGCCAATATGCTCCTCCTTGTCGTTTATAATTCAAGATATAAGTCTTTGAGGTGTGTGTGTGTGTGTATAGAATAACTTTCCAATGCATTTGCTTCTTACAATGCATTCATGAGACCCATTTTGAACCATTGGATGGAATTTTGATGGATGGATAAGATTGATGGTTGGTATTAGTATTTATGGATATTTTTTAATTTTTTAAAAATATATTTACTAATAATTTAATGCTTTAAATAAAACAAATAAAAAGATTTTTCTCTCTCCTAAAATCTTACTTCCACGTTAAACTTACGTGAATATTTCTTATATTCGTATGAATATCCATATTCATGCATGTTCATATGAATATCCATATCCATATTCATTTGAATGAGAAAAATGGACCTCACCTCTCCTTAGGCCAATATTGCCTCTCCACTTCATTCAAATGAATATTCATTTGAATATCCTTATTCATTTGATTGAATATATGTATATTCATATATTCAAATGAATATGAATATATATTAGTTGTACGTTTAAATATTCAAATGAATATTCATTTTTTGAACCTTTAAATTTTCAACGTGCTTGAGAAATTGGTGAGAGAGAATGAGAGATATGGAGAGAGAGAATCTAACTAATTTTTTAAAAGGATTTTTAAGTTTATTTTCAATATTTTTTGGTGAGATTTTATTTATTTTTAGTTTAAAATCCATCTATTCATTAAAACTCATCCAATGGCTCACAAATGTTCTCATGTGTGCATTGTAAGGAGTGAATGCATGTGAAAGCTCCCCTATATATATATATATATATATATATATATATATATATATATATATATATATATATATATATATTGAATTAGTTTCGCACCCAGTAGTTATCAGGCTCGCCTAAGATTTCCCATATAAGTTTCATTTGGAGGGCTTCATTCATTTCTTTAGATTTTCTAATTTCTAATCCACCATATTCTTTTGGTCTACAGATTTTATCCAAACTAATGAGAGGGCGATGTTGAACATTCTTATTCCAGAAAATAGTCGTAATGAGTTGGTCCAATCATTTATGGATTGAGCCTAGGTGCATAAAGCTCTGCATGTCGTAGAGTGATTTTGCCGCTAGATTTGTTGATATTAATGTTGCATGCCCTTGTTGCAATGGTGAATTAGCTTGCCATTCACTTAGTTTTTCCTTTGACGTTCAAACAATGTCATTGAAAGTTTCTTTGATTATTCTGCCATTTATGATGAGACATCCAAAGTAGTTCTCCAAACTATTTACATATTGAATATTTAGGCATTCCTCAAGTTAAGCAATTCTCATGCGAGTTATTCTTTTAGTCGCTTGGAATGTAGACTTTTGGTTGTTCACTTTTTGCCAGAGATTTTACAATAGTCACCAATGAATTTTTTGGCTTTTAGACAAGTAGAGAAAACATGGACCATCACACCAAAATATCATGGACCATCATACCAAAATTTAAAACCAGTGTTGCCATTCCAATTATTGCATTCCTTAGTAAGTTTTCTCGTGAGGACTTCCTCCCCCCCCCCCCCCCCCCCAAAATGAATAAGAATGGAGAGAGGGGATCTCCTTGTCTAAGTACCCTAGACAATATAAATAGTTGAGTGGGGCAATTGTTGATCAATATTGAGAAGGATATAATAGTGAATATGTGACACATTCAAAGACCAAGCTAACAAAAGGTTGGGTAAAGCCAAAATTTTCTAAAGCCGCTTTAGTGAAGTGTCAGTCAATCCTATCATACACATTATCTGATGTGATCACACCTATGATCAATCAAGAAGCAAGACCTACCGAAGCTCCAAATGACACATCAAATGAGAAGCCTCTCGGTTCCATCACTCGAGCTCGGGCAAGACGTCTTCAAGCCGACCTTCTTCAAGGACTCTTAACCATTTCCATAAACTATGAAGATCAAGGTCAAACATTTACATGTTTGTAACAAATTGAAGATTGCAACCCGCAGCCCAAGAAGCCCAAAAATGCCTCGGTTCCCGTTGCTGATTATGGAGGCAAATCTGATTAAAATTCAAACTTCTCATGCATTTAAAGGCACATTGGGAAGAGAAGACATCAAGGAATATATCCCCCATGCAGATGGTGCTTTTGTGCAAAGAACAACTTCCAAGATTGCATTTAATGCAAGTCACCTTTTTCCCAAGCATGCACAAGTTGTCCACAATCTTCCTCTATATTATTCAGCCCTTGTATCCATTAGGGGGCACGTCATTTTCATCAAAAAACCAAGTTTATATCCTTAGTTTGAAGCTTGAAAACTTCATCTCCTTCGTGAGTCATACCGAAGGCCCGATCTTGTATTTTCGGTGCGTAATATCCATTTGTACTTGATCTTCGTTCAAGAACTTGTGGTGAGTCATATCCACCTGTTTTTGTTCACCTATCATTTATAAAATTCAGTTTGTTTTCCCCCAAATCCGAGTTTTATCATTATCACAAAAATATCAAAAATATTCCACCGAAATCCATCTCTATCATCTATCTTCTACCAGCTGGTTCGAGGCGCGCTTGTTCCGACTTACTTTGTACTGATATTGAAGGATCCTCAAGGGGAAACTCATCAAGTGGTATCAGAGCTATCTTCAAGGTAAGTTTCTCAAGCTAAAGGGGTACGAATTACCTCTCCATTTTCGGTTTGTTTTGGTCGATTTTCAGCAATTTCTATCCATCATTGTTCCTGATTATTCTCCAACCTTTTCCCATCATTTTTTCATCATTTCTACCTTTATATGTGTGTTTAAGATATGCAAAAAAAAAAAATCAGATCTATCAATTGTTATTTCAGTTTTCTATGCTTTTATCTAGTGTTCTTGTGTGTTTGCATGAACCTTCATCCTTCTTACCCAAAATCTGAACTTCACCATCAAAAGTGTTGCACCATTATTCTCCTAATGCTTTGCATAGTATATGGTGATGAGCTATTGATGAAATGTGCTTGATAACTGTTTGAAGATTGAAGTATGTTCTGATTTGCAAGTGTTGTTTGTGTTCCTTGATTCTAGAAAATAGAAAAAGAGAAAAAAAAACAGAAAAAAAAGAAAAGAAAAGAAAAAGAGAAGAAGTTAGAAAAGCTCCAAAAGTTGTTCTATGTGCAAGTTGTGAGCATTTGAAGTGCAAGTTGTGTTGTTGTTGTGCTCGAAAATAAGACATTCTCATCATATCATTAGCTACTCCAAGCCTTGTTCCTTGCCTTGTCTAAACCTTGTTCACCCTTTCCCATTCGAGCCTTACTTACTTGATTTTGGAATTTGGTAAATACTCGCCTTTGTGCTTGCCTTGGCTTGTGCTTTTGATGCTTTGTGTGAGTTTTCAGGACAACATCACTAAGTTGTATTGCCTCAACGGAGATAGACCTTGTTCTAGCAAGGAAGAAGCACCCTCACATCGCTTGCTTGAAGAAGTGCCGTTTGCATACTTGTGTGCTTACAATTTGAGTTTTGAGTGAAGTGAGATCACATTTAAAGTGAGGGAGCTAGAGTTTCACCCCCAAAGGAAAAATTCATGAGTGAAAAGAATATGAGGAAGGTGAGAGAGAGATCTTTTGATTTCTAACCCTAACGTGTTTGCATGTTTTTGTGATTTTCTCAGTTCTTCTTCGTTTTTCCTTTTGTTTGTGCATTTTGTGTGTAGGAAAACATGTCTAATGCAGGGAAAAGAGGAAAAGCTATCACCCTAGCTGATTTGCAAGCCATTTTTCGACAATCTAGGGAAGAAGATGCAGCTGAGAGACAACAAGAGTATGAGAGAACTAGGGAAGGAAGAGCTATCACCCTAGCTGATTTGCAAGCCGTTTTTCGACAATCTAGGGAAGGAGATGCAGTTGAGAGACAACAAGAGTATGAGAGAACTAGGGAATGCGTATTGAGAGTCCTAGATGAAAAGCTTGATAAGTACTTGGGTAAGGGCCGTTTTTCTAGAGAATGTCGTACTCGAAAGCAAGTGTTACTCCACGATCAAGGAGAGTATGAATCTAAGGAGGAGAGCCAAGAAGAGCCAACCTTAGAAGATGAGGAAGAGAAGATTCATGCTAATGCTACTGTTGGAGAGTCTTTTTTGATAAAGAGAGCATTGATCTCCAATGATGCTCCTTCTTTGCCCACTCCAAGGGAGACATTCTTCCCTACTGGATACCTCATCAAAGACAAGCCACACACCTTGAATTGACTGAATTCCAAGCCACCTCTAAGGGTGGACAAGCAAGCCATGATTGCATTTGCAATTGGAGGGTATAAAGATGAGATCCTTTGTGATGTTCTCCCCATTACAACTTGTCACCTCCTTTTAGGGAGACCATGGGGATATGATCGTGGTGTGATCCACAATGGAGTCACCCATGAGCACACATTCCAAATGGAAGGTAAGAAAATTACACTTCATCCTATGGCCCCTCATCCCCTCACGAGATTGTGGCTGACCATGTAGCTAATTGGAGAGAAGAAAGAAAAAGAAAATGCTAGCCAATGATTCAAACATGGCTATTTCTCACCATATTCTCCTAGCTAAGGAAAAAGAAGTGGAGTATGCAATTCAGGGAAGTAAAACATGTTTTCTTGTTCTTTTCAAGGATAATTTGTTTATTTCTCAAGATTGGAATGATCTACCTCCACTTGTTTCCACTTTATTGCAGGAATTGAAAGTTTTGATGCAAGAAGGGTGCCTCATTGCTTTCTTTAGTGAAAAATCGAGTGGTGCCAAGTTAAAGTACCCTACATTTGACAAAGAGTTGTATGCTCTTGTTCGTGTGCTCAAAACATGGCAACACTACCTCTTGCCTAAGGAGTTTGTCATCCATTCTGACCATGAGGCACTCAAGTTCTTAAGAGGCCAAAGCAATCTAAACAAGAAACATGCTAGGTGGGTTGAATTCATAAAAGCTTTCCCATTTGTGATCAAGTACAAGAAGGGGGAAGACAATGTAGTGGTTGATGCACTCTCAGAGAGGTGGGAAGAATGTCTAGTTTTTGTTGAATTTGAACCAGGTGATCTAGTATGGATTCATCTTAGAAAAGATCGATTTCCTACATTGAGAAATTCCCAGCCGAAGCCAAGAGGAGATGACCCATTTCAAATGCTTGAAAGGATCAACAACAATGCCTACAAAATTGAGCTTCTTGGTGAGTATGGTGTTCATGATGTGTTCAATGTTACTGACTTGTCTCATTTTGTTGTAGGTGATTATGAACAAGACGACGGGTCTGATTCAAGGTCAAATCCTTTTCAAGAAAGGGAGGATGATGCGATCACACCTATGATCAATCAAGAAGCAAGACCTACCGAAGCTCCAAATGACACATCAAATGAGCAGGCTCTCGGTTCCAACACTCGAGCTCGGGCAAGACGTCTTCAAGCCGACCTTCTTCAAGGACTCTTAACCATTTCCATAAACTATGAAGATCAATGTCAAGCATTTTCAAGTTTGCAATAAATTGAAGATCGCAACCCGCAGCCCAAGAAGCCCAGAAATGCCTCGGTTCCCACTGCTGATTATGGAGGCAAATCTGATTCAAATTCAAACTTCTCATGCATTTAAAGGCACATTGGGAAGAGAAGACATCAAGGAATATATCCTCATGCAGATGGTGCTTTTGTGCAAAGAACAACTTCCAAGATTGCATTTAATGCAAGTCACCTTTTTCCCAAGCATGCACAAGTTGTCCACAATCTTCCTCTATAGTATTATTCAGCCCTTGTAGCCATTAGGGGGCACGCCATTTTCATCAAAAAACCAGGTTTATATCCTTAGTTTGAAGCTTGAAAACTTCATATCCTTCGTGAGTCATATCGAAGGCCCGATCTTGTATTTTCGGTGCGTAATATCCGTTTGTACTTGATCTTTGTTCAAGAACTTGTGGTGAGTCATATCCACATGTTTTTGTTCACCTATCCTTTATAAAATTCAGTTTGTTTTCCCCAAATCCGAGTTTTGTCATTATCACAAAAATACCAAAAATATTCCACCGAAATCCATCTATATATTCTATCTTCTACCGGCTGGTTCGAGACTTGTTCCGACTTACTTTGTATTGAGATTTAAGGATCCTCAAGGGGAAACTCATCATTCTCCATATCTAATTTTATCACCAACTAATCCTATTTTCCTAAACGAATTTTGAAAGAGTGAAAGATTTTAAGGATAATAAGAATATTATCCTAGATTATTTACCAATAACTTTTTTTAGTCTTCCAGTAATTATTTAAAGATGATTTTATAAATAGAAGAACAGAGGCGGATTGTTCTGTATTATGTTGTCATCGGTGAATTTTCACATTTCGAAAGAAAGGTTATGAAAGTGTGGTTGATTTATCGAAGAATCTTTGTGATGCATGTACCTCCTCAATACGCTATACTTTAAATTCTCATTAGGGGTGTTATGTGAATAAGAGTAGCTCAAATTCGACCCGTACTCGCTCAATAAAAACTTGACTCGAGCTTGTTCTTTTTCTAAACAAGCTGAGTATGAGCACATTTTTAAGCTCGATCCAAAGCTCGGCTCATTCGAATTAAACTCGAATAGCTCGAATTTTATGGAATTTCTAAAATTTCCTTTAAGTTACTGTATAATGAGCAAGTAGAATTTCCTTCCGTCTCCACCCCTGCTCCGCCTTCGTCTTCTCCTGGCGCCACTGGTGCTTGGCCGTCACCTCCACGCTCTGCTGTCGAGAATTTCGGGCTTTCCTTGCGCCGCAAGGTTTGGTCCTGTCTCCACGTCTTGTGGGTCCCATCTTGGCTTGCAAGACTTGGCCGGCCCGGTGCCGTTCTTTGGGCCCAAATTTTTTACTTAGGCCCAAGGAAGCCCACAAGGTAATTAAAAAAACGATTTATATATATTTATATGGGTTGAAACAAAATCTCGTATGGGCTTGACTAAATCCTGAAAGACCTTGACTAAACCCCGTAAGGGCGACTAAATTACGGTTGGCTAAATCTTTTGGTGTTTTTGCTTGAGCGGTGTGGGGCTCTACTTTCGACGTTTCTAGGAGGTCTTCTGTTTGGTCCGGGGCGTGAAGTCTAGAGTCGAGACTGGCTGAGGTCGAGGTGTTGCTTTCAAGGCGACTCCGTATCCGGGAAGAAGCTTCCTTGGAGTTTCGTCTGCACTTCCCACAGGAGATAAATTCCTCCTCTACTGTTGATCGCGGTGCTACTGTTCGGTTGTGCTTGACTTCGTTCTTCGTCGTCGTCCGCAACTGTTGGAAGTGAAAAAGCCTTGAACAATGGAGGCCACCATTTTTAATGAGGCCCGGGAACCATTGAAATAACTAAACTTCCCAACGGGCTTACCTGACCCGCGACGAAAGAATCGACGCGGTCCAACCTGTGCCGCGGGAAGTCAACCTATATCTAAAGAAAAAGGACTGTTCCCTTGTCGAGTTTTTTCGGGACTACTTGGAAACTTGGTTCGTTTACCTGTCGTTCTTTGAATGTCTTGAAGTCTATTAATGGTAGTCTTTTCCTTAATAGAAATTTACACTAAAAGACGAACAAGGTTTTCGTCCGCGGAATTCGGTGCAGTGAGTAGTACACATCTTTCTATTTAACAAGTTTCTTTCCCACGCGTATGATCACTTCTTGTTCTTTATCTGAGTTCACCGTTCCGAGATCCGCCCTCTTCTCCCCTCTCTTCCCAAAAAGTCCCCCTTTTCCTCTGAGGTTTTTCCCTATTTATAGATCCTAGACAGCTTTGCGTGGTGTGCCACGTGGTGTTCGGTTTTCAACACGTGTTATACTCGTGGGGTGTGGGCATGGCTGCCACGTATCTGTTCTTTTTCATCCGCGGATGATCGTATTTGAGTGGATTTTTTGGACCTTTGTCCGCGGATGAATGATAATATGAGTTTCTTGTTCGTTTTATGTCGATTGGTTGGTGCTCTTTATGTTCTAACAGATGTTTCCAATATTGGTTTAGTCACAGCTCCTCGGGCCGTGTTGATTCCGTCTAGGGATTGACGTGGATCGATAAAAATGTAAACATCTGTAGCTTTGTTACCGTTATTGTTTCCAATTTAGGGTTGATGGGCCTTTCCTTTATTGAATTATGGCCCAATTTGGGCCCATTAGGCCCATTTATGTTTGGAATTCTAAACGTCAGTAATTTTCCTATAAGTTACCCCGTTCCGTTCTCTTTTTCACTCAACATTTGTCTTCTTCTACTTTCCAAGAAATTTAATCCTTATCCTATTTTAGTTTTCCAGCGGCGGTTTTCTAGGGTTCCGGCTGTTTGCTTGAGGTTCCTGGTGGTTTTCTTCAATTTCTTCAAGGTATTTCTTCTTGCTCTAGGCTGTTCTTGAGTTTTCTCTGTTGATTTTTTTGATTTTTTGACATTTAGATCGTAGATTTGGGTATGAAATCGTCTCAAATGTGTTTTCTGGATGAAATTTTACTTTGTGTGAGTAAAACTTCGTACAATTTTCTTCTAGTTTCTTTTAGAAATGGCTAATCTCAACAAGGAGCATGATTCGCTAGAAGATTTTGAGAGGGATGAAGGATGGAGGAGTGGTGTTGCTTCATCCTCTCAAGCGCGTCCGTCCCCAAAGACACTTTCTTCTTCTTCTGGGAGTTCCTCTTCCAACTCTGATGATTCCTCGTCGGAGTCATCTTCTTCTTCATCTGCGTCTATCCCGGATCGAGTTGGTCCTACTGGTAGCCCTATTAAGGTGAGAAGGCGCCGGAAGCGTTCTGACCCTGATTACTATTCTTCACCTTACTCAGTTTCTTCTTCTTCGAAGGGATGCGTGGAAGATGAAAATCCAAAGGCTGTGGATGACTCAGGTGATAGTTCTTCTGTGGACGCGGGGACTTCGTCCATATCTCAGTCGGCGGATCAAGGGTCGGAGGAGGTTTGGATTCCTTATGAGCTTCCTCCAATTGGTTTAGCAGAAAGCCCAAAGGTAATTCGTTCTAAGGAGAACTTGAGCGACTTAGACACCCCAGTATATGACTTAGGGGATCTAGATTCTTGTCTTTTTGTGGGGGATTTCAAACCTCTTCCACCTCCAACCAGCCGTCCACCGGTTGTGCTTGAAAGGGTTCATCCGTGGAGGTCCCCTGTGAGTAAATTGAGGGGTTGTACTACCTTATTGAACTTTGAAGATCTTGACGCTCTCTCGCAAGTCTTCCCATGGCCAGCGGGTGTTGAATTCTGTCTTCCCGAAGAAGGAGGTGGTTGTTTGGACGCTTACGAAGATTGCTTAGTCGTATATGCAGCTAGTTTATCTCAGGGCTTCCGACTTCCTCTTCATCCTTTTTTCTCGAAGTTTTTGGAGGAATATAACTTGAGTCCTGCTCAGATTGTTCCTAATGGTTGGATGTTCTTTACCAGTTTCATTATGAGATGCAAGGAGATCGGTGTTGCCCCCTCATTGAAGTTGATGCTCAGTATTTTTTCCTTAAAAAAGGGGACTCAAGACACAAGATTTTACCAATGCATCTCAAGTTATAGGTACATGGAGAGGTTGTCTAGTAAACCAAATTGGAAATATAAGTGGTTTTTGGTTCGCGACAGATCTGGGCAAGGTTTTAATTGTCGAATGGTCCTAGGGCCTTTTTGCTCTGCGTCAAAACCGAAAATTTCCAATCTTTCTCAATTCAAGCTGTCATTTTCTCATATTCCTAGATTTCCGTGGGATAAAATGTTATCCGCGTTTCGTCTTGAGATGGCTGGCTTGAGCATGCCTCATCCGCAACTAGGTGGTTTTTTTGTTTATTAATTTGCGTTTTCATGCTTTATCTTTCTTAAAATGGATAACTTATCGGGAAATGTATTTTTTATTTTAGACAAAATGGATCTGGATGCACTTTTGAAGCGGCATAAAGCCAAATCTAGGAAGAAGAAGAAATCAAGTTCTGTAGCCAATGATCCTCATGTTCCTCCTCATGCCTTAGAAGTGACGTCAAATGTTGATGTAAGTGTCGCGGACGAGACTGGAGCTTTAGTTGAATCTTCATCATTGGTTCCTGCATCTCGAGAGAAACGCACTTGTCCGTCCGCGCCTGAATCTTCGAAATCCAAAAAGAGGAAAATTGCCATCGCTGTTGGGCCATCAGCTTCAGATAAAAAGGAGCTCTTTTTGGAGGGTGTGGCGACCCTTCGTGAATTTCCTATCCCTGGTTTTGATCCGGTTGACCTTCAAGGCCTTGCTTTTCTAGCCAAGAAACGTTGTTTCCCAGAGCAAGGATATGTTAAACGCTTGGACCCCGTCACTCTTTCCACTAACTTCGATCGTATAATTCAGTGGGTAAGTTAAAATCCTTTTATTGTTTCTCCTTATCTTATTTGACGCGTCCTATTATCAAATTTTCTTACTCTTACCCTGATTTTTATAGTTGAGGGTGATTCAACCGGATGTTGAAAGGCGTATGGTATGCGGAGAGGAAGATCTTAAGAAGAAGGATGAAGAAATCAAAAAACTGAACCACCAGCTTCGCATATTGGGGAATACAGTGGGGGATCCGGCCTCAGTGGAAAAGTTTAGGAAAAGATCGGTTGACCTTCACGAGGAGGTGCAAACTCTGAAAGAGGCTATGGCAGTTTTACAGAAGAAATATGACGATTTGAAGATTTCTTCAAACTCTGCTGTCTCCCGCGTCAAAGAGCTAGAGGCTTCTGATGGTGTTTCGGGGAAACTTCTTCAAACTAAACAGGCTACCATTGATAAGAT
Organism: Persicaria maculosa; assembly: GCA_963922045.1. Classification (NCBI taxonomy): domain Eukaryota; kingdom Viridiplantae; phylum Streptophyta; class Magnoliopsida; order Caryophyllales; family Polygonaceae; genus Persicaria; species Persicaria maculosa. The sequence continues at coordinate 51,547,264 of OY998251.1, read as the reverse complement.
GGAGGAGGACTTCTCCATCCTTTGCGAGGAGCTATCCATCACCAAACAGGAGCTTGACACCGTTAAGGCGCGCTCAGATCAAGACGTGGCTCTGCAATGGCTTCAGAGTCCTGAAGGTTTGAACTACCTATCCTCTGAGTGGATCAAAACCGAGGCCGGTCTATCCTTTCCGTCCTCCGTGGCGAAAGCTTGTCTTCAGACTTCAAAAGGTTCTAGTATTCTGAAAGATAAATGCTTTAGTTATTTTCGGAAGGGAATGGTTGCAGGGATCAACCAGAGTGTTACGCGTTCATCAAATAACCCAGGTGTTCCTTTGGAAAAATTCGAGCCTAGCTTGGAGAGTGCTGACTGGGGGCTTTCGAAGGAGGAGATGGACGCGGAAGATTCGTATTCCGAAGATGACGATGATGAGAACGCGGAGGAAGAAGTTGAGAAGGCAGCCACTCCTTAGAAGACTTTGATTTTTTGGTTTTTTGTGTGGGATGAAACTTTTTTAAGGATATTGGGAATCTGTATATGGTTTCCTGGTTTTTGGTACATCATTGAGATACTTCTCTCATTTTGAAAACGGGTTGAAGATTTCTCTAGCTAAAACATTGGTATTGCTCGCATGTGTTATCTACAGTAAATATTTATATATTTATATTCCAAATCCTCCAAGTGTTGAATGGGTTAGTCCTGGTGTTCGAAATTCCTCACCACTTGTCTTCATTCTTTCGGATGAATTCTTCTTCTTAAGTCCCTAATCTCCATTTTTTGCTATCTCCTGAGTTGTGTTTATCGGTCGTGCTGCTGCAAGTATCATGTCTCCAGGAAACTTTAATCCTTGGGCCTTTTTTCAAAAGATTGAGAATGTGGAACAACTTTCTCGGCTAGTGAGTTTCTTTTAACTTTGTTTTAAATGAAGTTTGAGCTTCCTAAACTTAGGCCTTGATTTGGTTGACATGTAGGTTATGCCTCCCCAGTTTGAGGCTGAGTATGGACCTCTTCCGCCTCGATGGGCTTTTCTTTCATCTTATCTCGTCCGCGACTTTCCTGTGGCCGTATCTTGGAGTGAAAACGGTCTTTTCCAAATTGACAATGGTTGGGATGAATTCCTTATGCTTCATCACCTAGGAATAGGAAGTGCCATGATGTTCTTTCATAAGGGCAATGTTTCCTTTCAAGTTTGTCCGCGTTGTGAAGTCGAGGATGAACCCAAGGCTACTTCGGACTCAATTGCTTCATCGTGCAGTTCTAATTGAGTTATTTTCGCGTTATACTTTTGGAGTTTTTCAAGCTTGTCTCTTGATATAAGCTTTTTCGTGGAATAAAATAAAGAAAAAAGGGAATTCATGATTTCCTTAATATTCTCATGTACTTTCTCAAACTGAAATAAGAGGAGGGATCCTTTATTATTAATAATAGAAACTGCGTACAGAAACCTTTCACAGGGGCTGGATCCCTCTAAGCTTGTTACATCGTTGACGCGGAGAATTTATGGGGAGATCAAGGATGGCCTATCTCTCCATTTTCTTCGCTATCTGGGCTGACGACGTCGACTTCAAAGATAGAATCACCCATGTAGGTGAAAATCAACGCGGACCCGACATTGACTCGATTTGCTTGTGTGAAGTCGTGCCATCCTTGGGTTAGCTAGAAAAGGCCATCTTCATCTTTGTCTACCTTCACCTCGTGTTCCTGGTTGGAGCGGGACCAGAGCCTAGCCTGAGTATGAGCGTCTTCGTCGATTAGAACATACATGAGGGGGAGGCGAAGGGTTTGAAGTTGTTCCTCCCTCATAATGACTCTGTAAAAAGCCCTAGGCTGTGGACTTGGATCCATTTTGTTTTTATGATTGCTCATTACTCATGGATACTTTGAGCATGTTTTATACTCGTCTTATGAGGTTTTTCTGTCCTTGGTTTCGTCGCTTTTTACCAACAAGTAATTTCAATTTCCCTTACTGTAATTTTACTTTTACTGATCTTGGGAAAAGGTTTAACATCTGGTTAACTTTTTCTCGGAAAAAGTGGGACGCGTGCCCTTGGTGATTGTGTCACCCGTTGCATGTCATGCATGTGTTCCTCTCTTTCTTTTCTTGTTTGACTGTTCCCTTGTGACTGATAAATAAAGGGATTTTTACTATATATTTTTTTAAAAAATCTTATTGAGATGCGGGGATCCATTATAGTTCCTCCCCTGTCATTTAGGGCGGACGGGGTTGTCGGGCCGGAAACCCGTTGGGCTTTCTTTCAAGCAATCGATTATCCAGAACAGTTCTTGCAATTGGTGAGCTAAATATATTGGAAATCTTTAGAGAGCTTACTTTTAACTAATACTTCTTTATTTTTTAGTTACTTCCACTTCGGTTTGAGGAGGAGTACGCAGATGCTATTCCTGGTCAGGTTTTACTCTCATCTTATCTACTGCGCAACTTTCTTGTTTGCATAGAGCGGCGTAATGGTGGTCTTCTCTACCTTGGCCGCGGATGGAAAGACTTTGTGGATTCTCATGGCTTTGCGCAGGGGACCTCTATGATTTTCACTCATATAGGTGAGGCTCACTTCGAAGTTCAGGTGATGGATCCGCGTGGGGGAAATAATGATGATCATGCTCCTCATGAGACAATCTCGAATGGTTTTTAAGATATCCTAACCCTAGAGGAATAAGGTTTTAGATTCCTCCATTTGTTTGTAATGCCGACGTTTATCCAGTCTTCGACAATTGTTTCTGGGAATCCCCCTGTTTATGCATGTTGATTTTTAGTCTTTCGAGGTTTGTTTGTCACGATGTTCTCCTCACGGGATTTCTGAGAAGTCCTAGTAACAGTATTTACTATTTTCCTCATGCATGACGCCTGTGGTTTTTGTCTCCATGATTTGACCTTTCAAGTTTATTTGCTCCATATTTCTATTTTTTGACACATGTCTAGATTCGTGCTATATAAAAGGAGTATGAGGAAACAACCACTAGTCTTGTTATGTGCTTACATGATGCCTTCTTCCACTGGTTTACCTTGGTCCTTTTTTGAGAGGATTAGCTTTCCTGAGCAACTTCTTCGTCTGGTTAGCTTTTTTCTTTATATTGCTGACCTTTCTTTCTATTGAGTTAGTTTGTTTTTTAACACCCCTTTAAAAATTTTGGTAGTCTTTGCCTCTGTGTTTTGAGGATAGACTTGGTCCAGATCTTCCTAGGAGCGTACTCCTGTCAACCAGGATTCTTCGTGATTTCCCAGTGGAGGTTATGCGCGGAGACTATAGGGTTCCATTTTTGAGGGGTGGCTGGAATGACTTTGCCGAGACTCACAACGTCCACATTGGTTCTTCTTTAACTTTTATTCATAAAGGAGGAAATCGCTTCGATGTCCAGATCTTAGATGCTGTGGGGGATGAGGTGGACGCGGAGTGGGCCTCCTCGGAGTCAGATGGTCCTCCTTCAAATGGATTTCGTTTAAGTCAGGGCAGAACTCGTATCATCCCTGGGCGTGCTCCGCGGATATAAGTTGATGGATGTTTGTCTTTTCTTTATGTGAGATTGCCAACCCCTTTTAATCATAGTGTCCTGTTTTATCCTTGATTGCTTTAATCATGTATCAATCGCTGTGATTTCCTTCAATAATTATGAGACTTTTGGGAATCCCAAAAAACATCTTTTTTGTAATGTTTTTAATAGTGATCCATCGATGAGTTTGGATTTTGGAATGTTTGGCTATATTTCAAGCTCTAGTGTTCTGATTTTAATAATGAAATATCGTCTCTGAGAATGCAGATTCGATCAGAGGCCTGACGCGGAGCCAAGCTCCAGCGTCTTAGGTCTTTATGCGAAGTATTATCTCTGAGAATGTGGATTCAATCAGAGGCTTGACGCGGAGCCAAGCTCCAGCATCTTAGGTCTTTATACGAAGTATCATCTCTGAGAATGCAGATTCAATCAGAGGCTTGACGCGGAGCCAAGCTCCAGCGTCTTAGGTCTTTATACGAAGTATCATCTCTGAGAATGCAGATTCAATCAGAGGCCTGGCGCGGAGCCAAGCTCCAGCGTCTTAGGTCTTTATACGAAGTAACATCTCTGAGAATGCAGATTCAATCAGAGGCCTGACGCGGAGCCAAGCTCCAGCGTCTCAGGTCTTTTATACGAAGTATCATCTCTGAGAATGCAGATTCAATCAGAGGCCTGACGCGGAGCCAAGCTCCAGCGTCTTAGGTCTTTATACGAAGTAACATCTCTGAGAATGCAGATTCAATCAGAGGCCTGACGCGGAGCCAAGCTCCAGCGTCTCAGGTCTTTTATACGAAGTATCATCTCTGAGAATGCAGATTCAATCAGAGGCCTAACGCGGAGCCAAGCTCCAGCGTCTTAGGTCTTTATACGAAGTAACATTTCTGAGAATGCAGATTCAATCAGAGGCCTGACGCGGAGCCAAGCTCCAGCGTCTTAGGTCTTTTATACGAAGTATCATCTCTGAGATTGCAGATTCAATCAGAGGCCTGACGCGGAGCCAAGCTCCAGCGTCTTAGGTCTTTATACGAAGTAACATCTCTGAGAATGCAGATTCAATCAGAGGCCTGACGCGGAGCCAAGCTCCAGCGTCTCAGGTCTTTTATATGAAGTATCATCTCTGAGAATGCAGATTCAATCAGAGGCCTGATGCGGAGCCAAGCTCCATCGTCTTAGGTCTTTATACGAAGTAACATTTCTGAGAATGCAGATTCAATCAGAGGCCTGACGCGGAGCCAAGCTCCAGCATCTTAGGTCTTTATAAAATTACTCAGATGCAAGTTTGTGATTTAAAAAGCGCCCTCTAACCGCTTTATTTTATTTTCGCGGGGGCGACTTAATTTTATATTTATGTAGCTACTTGGCGATTACACAAAGTACTTTTTTAGATTGTCCGCGTTCCAGGTCTTATTTAGAATAATACCTTCAGGGGTGCTGAGTTTGTATGCGCCTTCTTGAACTTCTTTAATGATCACATAAGGCCCTTCCCAGTTAGGGTCTAGCTTTCCTCCAGAAGTAGCTTGTCGTAGCACCAAATCCCCCTCCTTGAGATGCCGCGGAAGGACTCGTCTATCTCGATACTTGGAGAGTCTCCTCTTGTATTCTTGCTCTTTCAAAGCTGCCGTCATTCTGCGTTCTTCAATGAGATGGAGCTCAAACTCCAAAGCTTCGTCATTGGTGTCTTGATCATATTCCATTATTCGAGCCGAAGGAATTAATCTCTCAATTGGAATAACCGCGTCCATGCCAAAGACTAAAGAAAACGGGGTTTCCCCAGTTGGAGTTTTTGCTGACGTGCGGTAGGACCATAGTACCAAAGGTAAAAGTTCTGCCCACCTTCCTTTCGCTGTGTTGCCAAGTTTTTTCTGTATTCCATGCAACAGTTGTCGATTGGTCGTCTCTGCCTGTCCGTTTGTCTGTGGATGAGCCACAGATGAGATTTTAAGATTGATGCCAAGACCGACGTAGAAATCTCAGATTGTTTCACAATCAAATTGTGGTCCATGATCTGTAATTATTGAGTCAGGTACCCCGAAGCGGCAGACAATATTTTTCCATAGAAATTTCCTTACTTTCTCCGCGATTATCAATCCCATTGCTTCGGCTTCTACCCATTTCGTGAAATAATCCACCAAGACCAAAACATATCTTAACTGACCAGGAGCAGTGGGAAATGGACCTAAAATGTCCATTTCCCAGACAGAAAATGGGTAAGCACCTGTTATACTCTTCATTGTCTCAGAAGGTCGGTGATTCAAGTTCCCAAACCTCTGGCATGCATCACATTTCTGGATATAACTTTGAACGTCACGCTTCATGGTTGGCCAATAATATCCTAGTCTGGTTGCTTTGGCCACAACAGCTCTCCACCCTTGGTGATGTGAGCAAACTCCATCATGAAGTTCTTCTACCACAAGACTTCCTTCTTTTGATGATATGCACAATAAGTCTGGCAAGCAATACCCCCTTTTGTACAGCTTTCCTTCCCTGATGGTGAACCGAGAGGATTTAACAAGTATCTTCTTAGCAGCGGCTCTATCTTCAGGTAGAGTACCCTTGCCCAAATAGTCCGCGATTGGTGCTCTCTAGTCTTCCATCTCAATTTCTTGTACCTGATAGACATCTTGAATAAGTCTTCGGTTGCTCATCCTTTCAAGGACCACTTCTCTTCCTACTTCTTCAGGCATTACAGCTCCCAACCGTGCCAACGCGTCTGCTTGCTGGTTATCATCCCTGGGAACATCCGTTAAACAAAAACTTAAGAAAGCCTTGGATAGTGCTCGCGCCTTTCTCTGATAATCGGGCATTAATCCAGTTCTTGCTTCATATTCCTCTATTATTTGCCGCGTCACTACTTCTGAATCGGTATAAACTGATACCTGCCTAGCGCCTTTAATCAAAGCTATCTCCAGTCCAGCTAACAAGGCTTCATATTCGGCTTCATTATTTGTAGCTTGGAAGTCCAACTTATAAGCGTAATTGTACTGCCGTTCATCAGGTGCTATTAATGTAACCCCTGCTCCGCACCCATCCTTGTTAGTTGCGCCATCTACTCTGAGTGTCCACTAACTTCTTTCTGTTTGAGAACACAATTCGAAACTTGTTTCACTGATGAAATCGGCTAGAGCCTGAGCGAGGACTGCTTTCCGCGGAGTATATTCTATTTCAAATTCTGTGAGTTCGACTGCCCACTTCATCATTCTTCCTGACAAACATGGTGAGTGGAGGATTTGTCGCATCGGCAAATCCGTCATAACTCGTATAGGATGGTCCTGGAAATAAGGCCTTAACCTTCTTGCCACGAATATCAAACACAAAATCATTTTCTCCACTGGTTCATATCTTGTCTCAGCATCCTGTAGAACACGACTGATGTAGTACATCGGGAATTTTTCTTCTCGCGTTAAGACTGCACTGATGGTGACACTTTTTACTAATAAATACAGATGGAGGACCTCTTGCCTCTCAGGTTGGTGAAGGGTAGGAAGCGATGCTAGAAAAAGTTTTAAGTTTCTAAAAGCTTCCTGTAATTCGGGAGTCCACCGTATAGGCCCCTTTTTCTTGAGCAGAGCAAAGAAAGGTAATGACTTATCCGCCAAGCTGGAGCAAAAACGGCTCAAGTAGTTTACCGCTCCATTTAAAGATTGTAATTCTTTAATCGTTCGCGGCGGTTGAAGATTTCGAATTGCTGTGACTTTTTCAGGATTCACATCAATTCCTCTATGGCTAACCATAAAGCCAAGGAATTTCCCAGAGTCAACCCCGAAGACACATTTTTCCGCGTTCAAATTCAAACCTCCTTTTCGTAGAGAATCAAAAGTCTCTTGTAGATCTGCCGTGTGATCTTCTGCTCTTTCACTTTTGACTACGATATCGTCATCATAAATTGAAACATTTTTGCCAATTTGACTACGAAAGATCCGGTCAACTGTTCTCTGAAATGTCGCTCCAGCGTTTCTGAGTCCGAAAGGCATGACGCGGTAACAAAAAATCCCTTGATTGGTGATGAAAGTTGTAGCTTTCTTGTCTGAAGGGTTCAGGTTTATCTGGTTATATCCTGAGTAAGCATCCAGAAAACTAAGGACTTTATTTCCCGCGGTTCCATCAACGAGCTCATCTATGGATGGTAGTGGATAACTGTCCTTCGGGCAGGATTTGTTAAGATCAGTGAAATCGATGCACATTCTCCACTTCCCATTAGATTTCTTCACCAGAACTACGTTTGAGAGCCATTCAGAGTCTTCCACTTCCTCTATGAAGCCCGCTTCTAAAAGCTTATCCGTTTCCTCTTTCGCCGCGGCAGCTTTTTCCGGAGCCATTTTTCTCCTCTTTTGTACTATGGGTTTCGTTCCTGGACGAATCCTTAAGGTATGTAAAGCTATCGCGGATGGGACACCTAGTAGGTCTCGAGGATTCCATGCAAAAATGTCTCTTGACCTTGCTATGATTTCTAAGACTCTAACTCTTTCTCTTGTCTCCAGTGCTTGTCCCAAGTAGACTTTCTCCTCTGGGTTTGGGAAGGGTGTAAACGCAATTCTCTCATCCGCGGTAGGTACCTTAACTTCTGTCGGCCGGACTTCTAGTTCAGCTTCTGAAAGTTCAACTGAGTTATTGTCTCCGACCACGGATTCACAATTCTCACTCATACACATCACTTCTTTATTCTTCTTGATGGAGGTTAGATAACAGCTTCTACTTTCTGGTTGCTGTCCGCGAACCTCGCCAATTCCTCCTCCAGGCAAAGGGAATTTTCCTAAAAAGTGGTAGATTGAAACTACCATTTGGAATTTATAGAGTGAGACGCGTCCCAACAAAGCATTGTACACAGTGGGAATTTTTACCACTGTGAACACAACATTTTCCATATGCCGGTTTGGGGACGTCCCCAGAACAACTGTAAGCTCGATTGTGCCTGCCACTTGTACTTCTCCTCCCGAAAATGTGATTAGCGTTCCTGAATACGGTTTTAATGAAGCCGCAGAGATTCCCATTTGAGAAAAAGCCTCCCACGACAAGATATCCACAGAAGACCCAGTATCAATAAATACTCTCTTTACTGTTTTGGCAGCTATCTGCGCGTGAATGACCAACGGGTCTGAGTGCGGCATTCTTACTTCCTCTGCGTCCTTTGGAGTGAAGGTAATATTCTCATGTTGTGTGAAGGAAAATCTTCTACTTGACGCGGATGGTGGCTGTCTTCCTTCCCTTTCATAATTTCTTTTCTCCTGCCTACTGGACCCGGCCATAGACAAACCCCCTACGAGGGTGTTTATGAAGCCCTCTGGTTCTGGTATTTGTCCTGCCTCTGTTCTTTGAGCTTCTCTCTGGTTGACAGATCTCTGGACTGCAGGCGTGTAATTATACCTTCCTCCGCGTCCTCTCCTTCCTCTCCCTCTTCCCCGGTTATGGAATGGGAGATCTCTTCGCTGATCTTCTTGCCTATCAAACCGTTCTTGTGGATGACGAGCTTCGTTAAACCTAGGGTTCTGGTTCTCCCATCGAAGTCTGTGATCAGGTCGATTCTCCCTTCTGGGTGGAGATCTCATATCACGGTTTCCATGTTGATATTCTCTTGGATGATAAGAACGCGGATGATTTTCTCTATTGCGAGATCCTTGTCCCCTTTCTGAGTTCATGTGCACTTCGTCGCGGCGAGGATGGAAATCTATTGCTTCTGAAGGATGTCTAGGAAGTTTGGCTTTTTCTTTTCTGAACTTTCCCGCCAATTTTCCAAAAAGACCTGGATTCCCAGTATTTGCTTTGGAGCTGGACGCGACTGCTTCTTCTGCTTCAATCTGTCTTGAAACCCGCTCTCTCAAGTCATCGTAACTAGTTGGCTTTTTCCGAAACAAGTATGTCTTGAAATCTCCCTCAGCTAAATTGCCCATGAGTATGATAATAGCCGATTCATGATTGAAATTGGGGATTTGAACTACCATGCTGGTAAACCGAGTGAAAAAGTGCCCCAAGGATTCTCCAGCTCCTTGTCTGATGGAATTCTGGTCGAGCATAGTCTTCTTTCTTGATCGCGCACTCCCAAAGTGAGACGTGAAGATGTGGGACATCTGGGCAAAATTGGTCACGGACCCTTTTGGAAGGTTTGTGAACCAGGTCAGCACAATCTTCGTCAAAGTTGAAGGGAACGTTATGCACAACATGGCATCATTATACTCGTTTATCCCCATTGCAGTAGCGAAATGACAAAGATGGTCTTCAGGGTCAGTTGTCCCGTCGTATTTCATGAGGTTCACATCTCTCCACCGCTTTGGTACTGACGCGGAACAAATCTCTTGAGTAAACACTGATGGGAACCCTACCGGTGCATTCTCGTTTCTTTTTTCTACAGAGTCAGATTTTGTAGAAGTGGAAACGTCTGTTGATTTGTCACCGCGTCTATGTTTATTCTCTCGCTGCCAGTGATCGTTCTGCCATGTCTGGCGCGGTATTTCCTGATTCTGAAAGCCATAGTTCCAGTTGCTGGGATTGTCATATGCAGTGTTACGTCTATCAAAATTTCCATACTGCTCTTCTGGTCGGTAATTCCACTGTTGACGCGGATTCTGCCCCCACTGATCATAATAGAAATATTGAGATTGCTCCTGCTGAAAAGGGTTAGGTTGTTCGTGTCGCGTTTCATAATACCAGAAGTTCTGTGGGATGAATCCTCCGTCCATTCCATATTGATAGCCGTAATGATGGGGAGGAGTTCCGAGGTTCTGTCCTCCCATCTCTCCATCAGGATTTGTTGGCGGTGTTATCGGGACATACATGCTAGAGGCTTCCTGATCTTGGTGGACTTCTTGGCTCATGTCTTGAGTTGGATAGTTCTGGCTATCACTCATCTTCTTAACGTCGTGAATCTGTCGTGAAAGTTCAGTGTTAGATATCTAAAAACTTGTTTTTATAACTTTAGTCGCAGACCTCAACTTTCTCAAAAGTTTTGAGGATTTTTGTATATTCTTAGAAAGGAAACCCCTTAGTGTGAGGGGGTCCCCACGGACGGCGCCAGTGAAAAAGCCTCGAACAATGGAGGCCACCATTTTTAATGAGGCCCGGGAACCATTGAAATAACTAAACTTCCCAACGGGTTTACCTGACCCGCGACGAAAGAATCGACGCGGTCCAACCTGTGCCGCGGGAAGTCAACCTATATCTAAAGAAAAAGGACCGTTCCCTTGTCGAGTTTTTTCGGGACTACTTGGAAACTTGGTTCGTTTACCTGTCGTTCTTTGAATGTCTTGAAGTCTATTAATGGTAGTCTTTTCCTTAATAGAAATTTACACTAAAAGACGAACATGGTTTTCGTCCGCGAAATTCGGTGCAGTGAGCAGTACACATCTTTCTATTTAACAAGTTCCTTTCCCACGCGTATGATCACTTCTTGTTATTTATCTGAGTTCACCGTTCCGAGATCCGCCCTCTTCTCCCCTCTCTTCCCAAAAAGTCCCCCTTTTCCTCTGAGGTTTTTCCCTATTTATAGATCCTAGACAGCTTTGCGTGGTGTGCCACGTGGTGTTCAGTTTTCAACACGTGTTATACTCGTGGGGTGTGGGCATGGCTGCCACGTATCTGTTCTTTTTCATCCGCGGATGATCGTATTTGAGTGGATTTTTTGGACCTTTGTCCGCGGATGAATGATAATATGAGTTTCTTGTTCGTTTTATGTCGATTGGTTGGTGCTCTTTATGTTCTAACAGATGTTTCCAATATTGGTTTAGTCAGGAAGTAGTTCTTCTTAGATCGTTTTTGTTGTAGAGTTATTTCTGCTTACTTCATAGCAACATTTTTTTTTCTCTTATTGTATGTTTAAGCGGTTTTTGCCTGTCGATTCGTCGTTCTCTCGCATGCTCTCGAATTCTTACTCAATAAAAAAAAAGAATTGCCTAACGTTCGAAAAAAGCTCGGCTTGAGCTCGCTCGTTTCCTAAAAGAGCCGAATATGAACACATTTTAAAGCTGGAGTTAAAATTTAGGCTCGGTTTGAGCTCGTTTATATTCTAAATGAACTGAATATAAACATATAATACCCAGCTCATTCAACTTGAATATCATCCATAATTCTCATCACATTAAAAAAATATCGGGAAAAAAAATAGGTGTTAATATTTACACCCACTTTATTTACTATATACACTATAGCCTGTGTCTCAGACACAGACGTGTGACTAAAGAGGCACAGTGTATTTTATATGTAAAAAAAACCCTATGTGACTCAAGAAGTGCAAAGTTTAATTAAAAAAAAAAATAGAGCATGTGGTGTTAAAAAAAAATGGGTGTATATAACACTTTCTAGAAAAATTCGACTCCGGAGATTGGGAGCCGAGTCTAAGTGGAAACGTTTCTTGTTGCCAAAGCCAGTGTCTTGCTATAAACCTGCGCCTTGTAACATAGCTTCTCCGTCTTCACTCTCTTACCCAAACTCAAACCCAAACCCAAATCCAAACTCAAACCCAAACCCAGCACCCCCAGATCGCTGAAGAAAAATGGCGAGATACGACAGAGCAATCACGGTGTTCTCGCCTGATGGTCACCTTTTCCAGGTAGAATACGCTCTTGAAGCCGTCCGCAAGGGTAATGCCGCCGTCGGCGTTCGTGGCCTCGACAATGTCGTTCTCGGTGTCGAGAAGAAGTCCACCCCCAAGCTTCAGGATTCTAGGTGTCTTCCCCTTCTTTCTAGGGTTTTGCCTTTTTCTCCCTTTATTTCGCTGCGCTCATTCAACTTCCAATTGTTTTGCTTGCAATTTACTAGGGCAAATTGAATTACAGATTCTAATTTGTCTCGTCTAGTTTGCGTTTCAATTTCTGAAAGTTCTTGTTTGGTTTCGGTGGGTTGCTTTGATAATACTTTTGGAATGGATTCTGCTATGCTTTTAGATTTCGTCTGAATGGATTCAGCTGTTTGGTTCCCAGTTAGCTTGGTATGAAGTATAATTGATTCCGGAATACAGGCATGAAATTCTTTTATTGCTTGCCTCTTCAGCAAATTGGAATTTTGGAATTAACCCCTTCACTCTTTGCTTGCTAACAGCATCCTGAAATTGTTTTTTGCTGGATTTATTCCCCTTGATAATTTTATTCAGTTGAGTTGGTTTTGTCAATGGTGTTATAGTAGGTGAACTTTTACATTTCTGTGATTATACCAGGAATATCGTGCTGCGTCTACATTTAGCTATTCAGGATAGATTTGTGTTTCTTTTAGATAAATTATCTTGTATGGTTACTCAGCTTTCTTCAGATATGGCTTTATATAATCAAAGATGAATAGGGAGCTAGGTGTCCTCAAAACATATTAGATTTTCTTGCATTTGATAGCTGGTGGTAGAAATAGGAGTTGTCAACAATTTTTTCTGTGGTAAATGGGTTCAGTTGCTAGATAATTATCTGTTGACTGTGATGCTTCTTTCTGTTTTAAAAATCCAGCTTGAAAGCTCTTGAAATCCAACACTTTCATATCTTTTTGGCCCATTATAGATGTCTGCAATGAAGCATTTGTAGAGACATGCTTGTGGTCCTTGAACCTGACCTGAAATGACCAGGATAAAGACATGGCACAAATTTACATATAATCTACCTCTCCCAAGCGAAGCATTAAATTAATTTGTGCACTTGAAATGCATCAGCATTCAGCATAGATGAAATCCAAATTTTTAGAGGATAAACGTATTATAGGGATTGGAGGAGAGATTGCATTTTAAAGAAAGGGAGATTAGCTGATGCCTTGATGGCCTAGTCTGGAGGTTGAACCCGGGTGGTTGGTCTTTGAGCTAGCCACCAACCGTCATCACCTGTCACTAGACGATGGAGGGGAGAGAGAGCGGGCCTTGGGTAGAAAGAGTGATTAGCTTTTAAAAAAATTTCAGGATTAGGGTTCCTTGAATAAAGATTGCAGACTGGTATTGGGCTTTTCCACTACTTGGCTTGTGTTTTGGGAGAAAAAAGGTAAACGGAGTTGGATAACTGGATAAGTATGTTTGGTTATATTATTTGACATTTCATTGAATACGTTTGGTTTAATTCACCTACACTAGCTAAATATTTGATGGTTTTATGAGACAGAGTTTGATAGCATGATTGCTAAAATATATATTAATTGCACCATCAATCTTGTTTACATCCTTTACACCTTCCATTTCAATCTTACACCTGAATTAGGAAGTTTCATCAATTATTTTTCTTTATTCTGGTCTTAGGACTGTGAAGAAGATTGTAAACCTGGATGATCACATTGCACTTGCTTGTGCTGGGCTGAAAGCAGATGCGCGTGTCTTGATTAATAGAGCCCGCATTGAGTGTCAAAGCCACAGGCTTACAGTAGAGGATCCTTGTACTGTTGAATATATTACTCGATATATTGCTGGTCTTCAGCAGAAATATACGCAAAGTGGTGGTGTCAGGCCATTTGGCCTTTCAACCTTAATTGTTGGCTTCGACCCACATACTGGTGTCCCATCTCTCTACCAGACAGATCCGTCAGGCACATTCTCAGCATGGAAGGCCAATGCTACCGGAAGAAACTCTAATTCTATCAGGGAGTTCTTGGAGAAAAATTACAAAGAAACTTCAGGGCAAGAAACGGCCAAACTTGCCATCCGTGCTTTGCTTGAAGTATGTTTTGCTTTTTCTTGAACTTTGATTCCGTCTTTCGTAATTTATTTTGCAATTATGAATCTTAAAATTGCAACATCAATTGGCTTTTCACCTAATCTTTGTGCTCCCAAACTATTATCAATTGAATGCTTGATATCTGACCTCCAATTTTTCCGTCCATCAATATATGGCAATGCAAGCCTTTATATCACTCAGGCTGTTATGTCCTTACATGTCTCCAGAATTTCTTTGTTTTGATGCTTTTTGGCCACAAACTGACCGTATCTCACCAGTCATTCTCTTTATAAGCAGTTTCAAAAGAGTTAAAAGTCTATTTAGCCTATTGTCTTTGCTCCTTCTGTGTTCTTGTATCAGACTATACGTTAATTCTGGACATCTATTTCCTGGATTTTGCCTTCTTCACTATGCTATTTTTAGCTAAAATTTTGGTTCATTTCCTCTGGGTTTGAGCGTTAAATTTTGTTTTTCATTTTGCTGTTGGCTGTTGCATTACACAACTCATTTTTTTATTAAAAAAATGCATTGTCTATAGCTTTTTATTTTTGGCAGGGGGGTTTGGAACTCCCGTTTTATCGGGGAAAAAAAAACAAATGATCCATATTTTGGACTTTTTGCCAATAAATGTTTTCTAAGGTTTTCGACTCGTGGTTGGAACTCAAGTTTGCGCTACTTTGTGATTTGTAACTTTTTATTTGGGCTGAAGATGTCTTTTTGCCCCAACTTTTTCTGTTCTTCACTTCCAATTCATTTGGCTGAAATATATAAACATCTACCCTTTACTTTTTTTGTTTCTTTTGTCCATTCCTTGATTGTTCTGTTTTTGAGGTTCACGATAAATTTTGAACTATAGTCTGCATCTTATTTTTAGCAAATTCAAACTCAAAGACTATCCTTCGTTGATGATATATTTGCTCCTTCACCATTAACACTATCCTTTTTTTCTGGGTATTCTACTTGAAGAGCTGCTAGGTGAGTCAGGAGGTGTAATATGATGGCTTTTTGAAATATAGTTGGTGTTGGTCTCAAAAGGAAATTGAATGCAATTTTTTGTTTCAAGGACCGTCATGTTCACATGGACTTGTTTTTACCTTGGCCTCAACTGTGAATCAATTTCACTGGAGTCTTGCTTTCGGTGTTGGCAGACACTTGACCTATTGATCCAGCAGGCCAGCATTATAGATCTGTTGATGTGTTGCATGCTTGACATGCTTCTACCTGTAGAAATAACTCTTTTAAGGATCTTGAATAATCATGTTGATATTGCTTTCTAAATGATCAGTTGAGATATGGATAGAATATTTAGAATAACCAGTTTCCTATTGGTGGTAGATTCTTTTTCAGCTTGATTCTTGCTTATTCTGTTTTGGCACTTTCGGCTACATCGCTAGTATGTAGGGTTTCTTGGTCTTTGTTGCTAGTTGCTCTCCTTGGCTCTCTCTCTTCTTGATGGCTGTATTGATCTACTGAAAATACCATCTCGACTTGTTCAGGGTAAGGGTGTATACTAGGGTGTTGTTTTTGTTGTATTATTTCATATTCTCTCTAAATGAAGGTACAACGAAGTATAGTCACATTTATCCGTTTTCATTCTTGATACTCAGTTTTCGGCGTCTCACCATATATTGCAGTATTAGACCGCCTTAATTAGAAGATTAATGTCTTGTTTTTTTTCCCATGCTTGGAGGTTGTTGAAAGCGGAGGTAAGAACATCGAGATTGCAATAATGACGAAGGAGGGTCTGCGACAACTTGAAGAAACCGAGATTGATGCAATTGTTGCCGAGATTGAAGCAGAGAAAGCCGCTGCTGAGGCTGCAAAGAAGGCCCCTTCCAAAGAAACCTAAAGTTCTGAAGATCTTAATTGGAAACATCCATCATGTTATGATAACTATTTCTTTCCAAGTTGGCCCATCAATTTATGCTAGATGTTGTTGCCGCTCTCTCACCGCTGCATAAGCACATGCGTAAGTCTGAAATGCTTCAAGTTGTGGGATCGTTTTGTACCAAAGGATAATAACTAGGGGTTGATTGTTTGTGAGTTTGGTATGAAAAATTACTACATAACTGCTTTCTTGTAGGCATGCGTGTCTTACCTATAAGTTTTCATTTTTATCTTGGGTCAATTATGTCTGTGTTTTTTACAGGCTTTTATTTATTTACTGGTGTGATTTTTACATCACAAATTTTTACCATATATACCACATATTCCTTTTTTTTTTAAATGCCGTGTGACTCAAGATAAGCAGGGTCCGACTCAAGAGGTGCATGTGGTGCATATAGTACATTTGAGGGGTGTAAATATTATCACCCTCGGACTCAAGAGGTGCATGTGGTGCATATATGTGGTGCATGTAGGACATTTGAGGGGTGTAAATATTATCACCCTTTATTTATGAGGGTTATGGGAGCTTATCGTTATTAATGAAAACCAGTGATCATTTTAAGGAAATCGGAAAAGGCAAGTTCACCGTAAATTTTTACTAGATCCACCATTAACCTACCGTATTAAGATGTGGTGCGTTTAGTGCGTGCAATCTAGGCCACCGCATCGTACAACGGTGGGTCTGTACATATTCAAATCCACCACATCTTGATGCGATGGGTTAGTGTACAGAAAAAAGGGTTGAAGGCCGTTAGGAACCCGAGGTTTTAAACCCACCGCATCTTGGTGCGGTGGGGTTTGAATCTTTTGCAGTGACAGTTCGCTACCCACCGCATCATGGTGCGGTGGGGTTAAAACCGTCTAAAACAAGTACAAGGAGCGAGAGGCGAGAGCCATACCACCCAAGGATCTACCCTGAGGTACCATCGGAGGTCGTTCCACCACCATCTCCTCCAACTTAGCCGTTGGATCCAGCCACCACCTCCTCTCCGATCCTGATTGATGATGAGGTAACCACGCCAAGCTAACGATGTTAAAGGTAGCTTGAAAAGGTAAATATAGAGAAAGGTGAGAATCACCAGATATACAAAAGATGGAACCGTACAAAGGGTTCCATGGAAAAGGGCACCGTATACCCAAAATGGCCCCCTATACCCACCAAAAGACTACCAACTACCAACTCTCTACACTAATCGACCACTACCACTCTATACTCTCTGAACCCATCAAACTACCTACCTATCAAGAAATTTTTTCAAGTATTGTCCGTGAGTGACTTGCACTTCCACTTCACGGAGATACGAGCTTTACAATTATCTATAATGAGAGTAGCATAAGCATTAGGGTCAAATGTCTCATTACTAAAAATGGCTTTGTTTCGAGCCATCCACGTGTAATACACTTCAAAGCACACACAACAGATTCAACCCCTTTCCAGTGTTTCACTCTACTGCCCGTCATGAGGCGATTCCTAGCGGACAACCAAACTATGAATGCCCATTTCTTGCACTGCAGTCCTTTCCAAAGAAGTTCACCCCAGTCAACAACAACACCGCTCGGCCTAAACAACTCATAAGCCTTGGAGAAAGAGACCCCCCCTCTCGCATTAAGCACCTGCTGAGAGACTGATCTTGAGGTAACTGGACAGACAAAGCACATTCTCAAGCTGTTTCTAGTGTCCAAAATACTCTTCCAAACCCAAGAATCGTTAACTTTTGGTAGCGCTTATGGGAGACAACCTGCTTTATTTTCTTCTTCTTTTTTAGTTTTATTTTTAGTTTCTAAGTTTAGGATAGGTGAAGTAACTGGGATACATTGCCATTAAATGTGAATTCCTAAATGTGTAGTGGATCGATAAGCTAGTTTGGTCTTCTTGCCTCACATTTTATCCCTCCTCAACGTTTGAAATATAAACGTACAACACAAATTCAATTATAAAGCTTATATATGATACATATATAAATTCCATTAAAAATACATCTAAATTCTAAAAAGTTAATTAAAGGTTACAATGAAGCAAAAGGCGTAATTTATTAGATAAGATAATTGAATGAATAACCACCAAGCTGCTTAAATATTGTTGGCGATAAAATTTAAACACAATTCAAGTAACATGATCGAAACATATGTGGCCATGTGGGGGTGTGTGTGTGTTTTGGCACCAAATGACTTGAATTAATTATATGGGATTGTTTGTATTTGTAATTTTGTTTTGCTAGCCATTTCCTCTACTTACGTACGCTAATTAATTAACCAAAAGAAAAAGGTGATTGAAAGTCGAAAACCCCTTGAAATGTTGCCTATATAGCAGGAGCAGGAGCAGCAGCAGCAGCTTGTTGACAAATCTTAGTTTAAAAAAAGATGGATGGATGGATGGATGGATGGATCAGTCCCTTGGGCCACACCTCAATTGCACAGCCAAGATCTTCTCCTTAACCTCTGGGCACGGATCGACTCCATCGTCAAACAACTTTCTGTCAACTGGGATCTCACACATTTTCTTGCCCAAGCAAGCCTTTTCGACAACCTCTTGGCTTTTCTTGGCGTGACAAGGGGTTTCCTTGAAGAGGCCACAAGTTCCCCATGGATCACCAAAGCTCGCATAGTCTACCTTTTTAACCACCCTGTCAGTGGGGCACTGAAGCATTGCTTTTGGCACCGTTTCTGGTTTGGATACAAGGACACCATTCTCCCATCTCCACGCTGACACATGGGAAGGGTAATTCTCCGATATCCAACTGCATATTATGTCTCTGTCCACAACAGAGATGTCTACCTCCTCTATTAATCCTCCCAGCTCATCGAACACTACAATTAGGTTGTCTTTTGGCTTAATGAACGATCGCGGAATGTGGTACCTGCATCATTTCATTTCAATTTCAATTAAATTAATTAACTCTATCTCTATGTACGTGTTTATCATCAATCTACGTGTTACTTACTCATTTTGAGATGGGGTGTTTAGTGGTGACACGTAACTAGTCCAATACCGACCAATGTTGTTGCCATTGATCCAAACCATACCCTTAGTCATGTTATCCATCCTAATAGCTAATGGACCGTCTCCTTCCGGGGCATCAAATCTTGCCTGAAAGTGAAACAACAACAACAACATCCATCATCCATCATCGTGAAGCAAATTGATCGATCCATCTCCACGTACTCAATCTGATAATTAAGCTTCACATCGAATTCGATCATATACATGATAATCATATATATACCTTGTACCATGTCAAAGATGTAGGTTTTGGCTTTATAGGACCCCATTTGGCCTTCTTGGAACCTTCTTCCGTGTAGTACTGCAACCGCTCTCCCTCCAAACCGGCCTGCAGGTTGTCAATTAATTAAAGTAATCAACTTGAAATGGATATCAATATAGAGAGGCCGGTTAATTGGGATAATTAAACACGAACGTACCTTGTGATGCCACCCGTTTTTGGTTAGGTCAAGATTGCCAGTACCCAGACCCTGGATTACCAGAGTTCTTAGACCTGCATACCTGTGCTCCATGTAGGAGCCACTATCCTTCATATATATTTTTTTTTTGACAACAATTAACAACATAACAATTAGAATGCATATATTGCTTAATTCCTAATTACCAATTCAATTCAAGGAACGTACAACTTTAACTTTGTTTGGTTTTCCCTTACCGGCATGCCAACTGTTGTTTGTAAAAATGCAAAGTGGTTCACTCCTTCATGGAGTAGCACCGGTTTGGTATAGCTGAACTTGCTTTGCTTTTTTGACCCATGCTCCGCCCCTACAAAACATATATTACATATATTTAAAACAAGACGTCGATTGGAACCAATTATATATAATTAATAAAATGTTGAAAATTAATGGCAATTAAATATATATATATATATATATATATATATATATATATATATACATATATATATATGTGTGTTTAATTATATGGAATACCTTACCTACGTATTTTCCATTCACATAGACGATGATTCCATGACCCAGACTCAAAATATCAAGTACTGGTTGGATTGATCTTCTAAACGGCAAGTCATAGGCATCCATCTCTATGCTGAAATATGTATATATAATTGGCCACCGTACGGACCAGATCGAAAATATATTAATTACCGTAATTAGAGACGGCTAAAATAAATAAACAAAAAAATAAATTATTTAGTTAGATAACAGTACTTGCCTTGTCATATACCACATGTAGTCGGTGGTGTCCTTGGTAAAATAAAACTGCTCCAACGGCTTTGAGCTGAACTTGCCTCCCAACTCCGGGACCGACTCAATCGTCATTTCCCACTTGATGTTTTTGTGCACAATGTCTGATTTTGTAAAGTTCCTTGAATTATGTTGTGAAAGTACCTATATATATATATATATATATATATATATATATATATATATAGATCCACCCACCATCCAGATCGATAACCAATTAATTAAATTAAAGGCTTGTTTTAATTTTTACAACTAATTATTAAACTACTCAAACCGATCCATCTCTTTACGAGTACGTACGTACCGTGTTTGTGTTGTACACTAGAGTCTTACAATCTGGAAGGATACTGATGGACTTTGGAGGCATCAGGAAATCTTTTCCTTTAAATTTAATGTTGAGTGCTTGATGGGTGTTGTTGTTCCACAAAAACGCCACACACGTTTTTGCTACAGGGTCCTCGTACCACCTTATCTATATATATATATACATATACAAACTAATTAATTAAAGATAAAACATTAATTAACTAATTTCTATATATGATATATGATATATAGAAAATGGATGAATTCTGAAACAACATACATCTGTGCTGTGGCTGGGATTTTCGACCTTGTATTCTCCCCATAGGCCCGGTTTGCACAACTCCAAGGTGTAATGCAAGTCCCTCAAGTGCCCGTATTTGGGTTCTCTTATAAGACCTAAACCCCAAATTAAACTCTGTTAATACACACTACACGCACTTAAAAAAATAAAAGAAAATTCACACGGACGGACCTCATCCATCCATCAATCGATCGATCAATTATATATATTCTGATCGATAATTAAGAACTAGTTCCATCAATTCTAACGTACCATATTCGTCGAGGGGAGCTTCATCATAGTATCTAGTGGTAGCAAAGGCAGCTGCAGTTCTTCCAAAGTTAGTGCCACCATAATACTGCACGCAACGCAACGCAACGCAACGCAATTATATTTAACCATACTTACATATATTAATGTACGTAACGCTATATATAGTACAGTAGTATTTAATAAAAAATAATGATCGATGATCATCCGATCCATTTAATTACTAATTGAATTGGTACCATGTAATAGCCGAGATGGGTTCCATTCTTGGAGAACCAGCGTGCCACCGAGTAGGCAATATCCTCTGCGCCTCTCTTAGAAGGTGGATCACCGAAAACTCGGTACCTATGACAGTAGAAGACCACCCAATTAAGAGCTCGGTTAGCTAGCTAGCTAGCTAGCTACTTTTGAATTGAAGAATGAGTAGGCCAATTCAATTCAATTCAACATATATAAAAATCTTACTGAGCAGTCCAGTTCTCAGTCCACATCATTGGCTTGTTAGGCGCGTTTGGACCCGGGAAGAAAGTCTCCCCACATTGCCTTCCATTGCATGTATTAATCTACAAACCCCCTCCAAAAACAACAATTCAATCAATTAAATTCGCCTTCATTTCGATCGATCTATATATTAAGGATTTGGATTTTGTTGTACATACAATATCGAAAGGAGCGTCCTTCTGCTTGCACATAAGCCATGGCACCCCAATGTTCTGATCCTTGGCCAACTTTGCAGCCCATAAGATGTAACTCCGTGCGTACTTATCATAAGCTTCTGCAACATGATCATACTCATTCTCAATCTACAAAACCAAAATAAAAACAATTAATTAATTGAGAATTGAATTTATTCAAAACTCCTTATTCATACATGCATATTATACTACGTAGTATTGATTTAGAAACGGCGACTAACCTGTGCCATAACTATAGGTCCTCCTTGTGGTGCAAAAAACCTGTTCTCTTTCATCATATCAATAACCTTGACGATCCACTTTTCCATAGCTTTCTGTACGTGTAACAAATGATCCAAATGTACGTTAACAAACATATATATATATATATATATATATATATATATATATATATATATATATATATATATATATATATATATATCATCTATAATTAATGTTTTTTAGAATTTCAAATGTGGATGGAGCTGCTTAGAGTTTAATTACTTGCCTTGAAAGCAGGATTATCAGTTCGGAAGATGATGTTTTTCTCGTCTCTTAGCCAATAAGGGAACCCTCTGATGAAAGTTAGTTAGAAGGGAAATTAATCAAATTAATATATATAAATATATTGTATTCTTCAACATGAATCAAAACTCTTTAAGTGTGGAACTTTTGAACAGAATTAAATGGATATTTCGTAAGCAAGCAAGCACGCACGCACCCATGGTTCCATTCACCCTGGATGAAAGGCCCAGTCCTAAGGAAGAAGTACATGCCATGCTCAGCAACTTTCTTTATGAACAATACCAAATCATTGATTCCTGTAAAGTTGAACTGCAAAACCCAATTTATACAAAAAAGGAAAAATAGAAAAAACTTCAAAATAAAATCCTAATGGATCGGAGGGAAATTAAACGTGACATATATATATATGGTTAGATCAACTTGTCTAACCTGTCCCTTGACGGGTTCATGGGCGTTCCAAAACACGTATGATTGAATGCAGTTGAGACCTCCCATTCTAGACTTCTTTAGGATATCATCCCAATACTAATTAAAGGAACACCGCGCGAAAGAATTAATTAAATAATGAGATGGCATATATAGGCAAATTATATATTATTAAGCTGTTGAAAAATTGTCAAGTACGTACCTGAGGTTGGATCCGAGGATAATGGACAGAGCCACAAAAAAAGACCTCTCGCGTGCCATTCACCATCAAAGACCTTCCATCGAAAGTGACAACTTTGGGGGAGTTGTCGAGAGGGGTAGTCTTGAAAAAAGGCTCAGTCTCTTCCTCGTACAAGTCTTGATCGCAATTAACAACACGAACCCCTGGGGAGACTGTACTGGACAGGATGAATAGGCCTAGGGCGAGGAGTAGGCCTCCTACTGCCGGTGGGCGTCCCAAGTTTAAGCTACCCATTTTTATATATGGACACAACGTACGTACGTACAAGCTGGCTCCCGCGCTTCTTAACGATCCAATTCCTATTCCAATTTGATGGCCTGGCTAAATGTACGTAGCTAGACACAAATTCAAACACCCCCAGCTATATATGCCTTCATTTCTTTACTTAATTAATTAGACTTGAAATTAATTTAGGTAAATGAAAATCAAAATAAACTTATATGTAACTTCGATTCTCCAACGAGTGGTGGTAGAGAATGAGGGGAGGAGCAATATTGTAGAGGAAAAGGGTGGGTACGTAAGGTTTCAGTTACAACATACACGGATACTTGGCCTTGGCATTTGCATTGGAGGATCAATTCAACCTCGTTTTGAAACGTGGTTGTGTTTTATACACACTATAGAATCTTTATCTTTCGCCAAATTTAGATCCCGCCCTCCTCTTTCTCGCTTGTGTTTTTTTGTCCTTTGATTCCCCCGACCTATTCTCATTCCTTTCCGCCTTCTAAATTTGTAATCTATTATCAATATCATATTTCCCTTTTCTTTTTTGGCCACTTTTTTTTTCATTCTATTTCGAATTTCCTGCCTCATTTTGGTCTACGGACACCCATTTTTCTCGCTTTCTCATTTCTATTCTTTCTTCTTCTTTTCCCTTTTCCCGGCCTTTTTCCTATTTCCTACTTTCCCCTTTTATTTTTTTTAGACTCAATTAGAATTAGTTATATTTTCTTCATTACATTTTCTCAACTTCCTAAAAAAAATATTTACCCATGAAATGAACTTCTAGTTTTAGCAATATTTTTAGGATTGATTATAGTTATAATTATTGTACTATACTGAAACTATCATTCACTATGAAAATACGTTGTTTTATCTTGAATATTGATTAATTAAATTTTTAAGAATATTTTTGTGTACATAATAACATTTTTATTATTTCGTATTAGTTTTTCCTCTCATAATGGCATATTGTTTAGCTATAAAATTATTCCTTTTTTTTTATTAATCAATATCAATCCATCAATCAATCCTATACAATACTAAAACAGAAACGTGAATTCTTACGTGGTGGGCCGACGAGTGGTGAACTAGTTGTTGATCTCGCCAATGATAAATACCTAATACTCAACACTAGTATAGCGAATAAGTATAGGTGTCGATCCCACAAAGAACTTGTATCGATCAATATGTTTCTTGTCAACTATTTTATATATATATATATATATATATATATAGAGAGAGAGAGAGAGAGAGAGAGAGAAAAGCAAAGCAGTTGTTGATGTTTGAAAGCACG
The DNA here is from genome assembly GCA_963922045.1 of Persicaria maculosa. Taxonomy (NCBI): domain Eukaryota; kingdom Viridiplantae; phylum Streptophyta; class Magnoliopsida; order Caryophyllales; family Polygonaceae; genus Persicaria; species Persicaria maculosa. The sequence goes on along the minus strand of OY998251.1, from coordinate 51,522,846 downwards.
AAAGTAGTGAGTGAGTGAATATGATGGAATTGATAACCAAACCAACGTCTTGACAAGGAAATGAATGAAAGATTAGCCTAGCTAGCATGGCTATCTTCATGCAAAACATAAGAGAAAAGAGTACTTCAGGGTTTCGCTTCACGAGGGAGGCAGGTCCCTCTCAGAGAGAGAAGAGAATGATTGTGTGGTGAATGAAGGAATTGAAATGGCTAGCCTAAGGGTCTATTTATAGTGCTAGAAAACCCTAGAATTGAATCCGCCCTCCTTAGTGTGTAAGTAAAGGCCAATGGGTCGGATTCGGCCTCGTGAAGAATCTGCGAAGATATGGGATCGACAGGTGCCGTAGAGCTCGTTGAGAGCTTTCCAACCCATGGTCTAAATAGTCGACGAACATCCGAGGACACATGAAATTGCATTTTAAGTTTAACTCATCGTGCAGACAACTTTCACGGCTCGCTGTCGTTTAAGCTCTTAAACATTTCTTGCGCGGGAGCTTTAGAGATTGGCTCTGGACATTGCTCTTTGATAGCCAAGATGTTGAGGGCTTCTTTGGTTAGACTATGAGCTATAACACTGATGTATATGTTTTCAGTCATATTTTATAGTATTTTTGAATCAAGTCTTTTTCTTAGGTTTTGTGTTGGTTTTGGTATCGTTTGAGTAGGTTTTTGTATTTCTTGAGATATAAAGGTCTACACAAGATTTTACTGTGTTTTGTATGTTTTCGAAGTTGATTCAAGTCTATTTTACAACATAAAAAGGAGTGGAAAAGAGTTAGATAAGTGCACGAGAAAAATGGAGGTGAAACAAGCAAGAACAAGAGTGAAAAGAGACAAACCGAGGGAAATACCGAGCCTAAAAGGAGGGAAACCGACTACTAGAACGAGCAGGAAGAAGCAAGAGAAGATAAGGGTCATACCGAGCGCCATACCGACCTAGTATGCTCCGTACCGACCCGAAAGACGATGGTTTGAGGAGCGAACTTGAGCCAATAGTGGGCATACCGACTCCCATACCGACCAGGGTATAGGTCGGTACCAACATGTAAAGTGGGCATGTGAGATTCGAGATTGGAGCAACAATGGGCGTACCGATCGGGTGAGCGCTTGGTATGGGTTGTCTGGATGTGATTTTGCACTGAATTTTATCCCCATTTTAGATATAGATTTAGATAAATAGTCTTATACTCGATTTTCCTAAGATAACTTTTAGATTTTGAGCATAAATAGGACCCTTTGGGGTCAGTTTCAAACACAATTTCTATTCAGCCATAGATTTGAGAGTTTTGGTGAGCGAATTGAGAGCTTTCTAAGGCGTGTTCTTAACAAAGGTTGGGTGAGCTTGTGAGGGTTTTTGAGACGTTTGTTGGAGGATTTTTCAGGTTTTATTTCAGTTTATTTTCTTTTCTTTTTACTCTTTTTATGTCTTTTTACATGCTTACCATGAATATGTGTGAGTAGTGTTCCTCTTTCTAAGGTTAGGGTGAGACCAATAGTACTCATGTGTGTGATGAATGCGACGAATCCATGATTTGAGAATTTGTATCTATTCTTATACCTGTTGCGCTTCATACCTAATGAGAATTAGGGAAATTCTTTGTTTGAAATTTGATTGGAAGAGATAATTGTAAATTGGATAATAATTAGGTTTTTGAAACGTGAGTTTTAATATGTCTAATTATAAAAGGTATTAAAGTTAGATGATTTAACATGAGTTGGTTAATTGCGTTGCTTGGTTGATGCAAATTAGCCTCTTTTATAGATAAAGGTGTGATTTTTATGTGATTCGTTGTGTTTGCATGCATGACTATCGTTGTGGTGATCCCTATGCCTTAGAAGCCTTTTTAATATAGGCAAATTGCATAAAATAGCACGAACTTTAGGTATAGTTGTGCTCGGTGGCACGAACTTAAAAAATTACAAAAATAATCACCAACTTTGGGGTTTAGTTGCGGTCAGTGGCACGTACCACTTATCTCACTAATGTGGACTAATGGGGGTGCTTACATGGATTTTTTTTAATTAAAAAGACATATAGCGATATATGGATTAGTGGGGTGCTTAGATATATTTTTTTTAAATTAAAAGGCATAAAACACTACTACATATATGGTTATTAATGACATTTTAAAGATGGTGTTTTTCTAAAAAAGTCATTAAAGATATCTTTTATAGCGTTTTAATCTAGAAACGACATAGATTTGAAAAACAGAATTTATTCATGGCGTTTTGCAAACGCTGTAAAATTAATGATGTTTTCAAAACGCCGTGTTATTAGAATGGAAATATTACAACTATATTTTATGACGTTTTGTAAACGTCGTTAATTATATGGCGTTTTTGAAGTGCCATGAAATTAGGGTTTTTTTAATTCAAAATTTTGGGATATATTTTGAAGCGGCAATTCAAAAAGATTAAGAACGTCAAACTTGTAAACCTAAATTCCTTTTTCTTCTACCGCCACATCGCTTTCTCCCATTTCATACTCTCCCAAACCTCTGCTCTCCTCAAAGTCGCCGAACTCCTACAAACCCAGCGACTCCGTCTGCTAGCCCGCCGTTGTCTAGCTCATGCCGGCACCGCTCTAGCGTCTCGAAGCCTCCTCCTCCTACTCTGTAGCTCTCTCCCCTTCCTTCCCTCACACTGACTTTCCAGATTTTTTTTTATCAGACTGACTGTCCAGATTTGATTTCAATTGAGGGGTCACCAGGCAGGGCCACCACCATCAAGCTCCCTCAGGTGAGACTACCTAACCTCTTCTCATTTTGATTTGAGCATCAGTTTGAGTCAGGAGCCTTAGGAGAAGGTTTTGAATATCCTAACCCTTGTCGCGTTTGCTTCTAGTTCGACAAAAAAATGGTTCTTGGCTTTATTTCAGGGGTTCAAATTGAATGGATATAACGAAATGATTGTGGATCCAGTAGGGTTTGGAGATTGAGTTTCGATTCAGTAAACTCCCATTTCGTATATGCCTTTGCTTGACTAAGATTGCTTTTGATGATTTGTCTCATAATTGGGTGAATTTTTCATCTTTTTTTGTCTTAATTTCTTAAACATTTGTTTGATTGATCAGATTCATCTACGTATTAGTTTTATTTGGGTCGATGGATGTATGATTCAACTAGGGTATTGCGTTTGTTGATCTGATTCTTGGATTAGGGTTTCGATAATCCTTCTTTGTACCAAGAGTTTTTTGTCTAACAGTGTTACATCTTTTTATGCCCGTTTTGGACTTCCTTTTCCATATGTTCATTCTAGGCCAATATTGTACGCTTTTTGAAGAGAACTATTTCATTTACCTTAGCAATTTTTTGAAAGTTATGATGGTTTGTTTCATTTACCTTATTCCTGTATTCTTATTAATCAAGTGAACTGTACTTTTACAGAGTATGGATCTCTACCGCTCTACGTACCTTTCATGGCTGCTTGGCAACTATATGCATGAAACTAGTAATCAAAACCCATTTATTTATTCACATGAGTTTCATAGGTCTCTTAATTAGTGTTTACTTGTCGTTAATCTTCTTGTCTTCCTACTTCTTGTCTTCCTAATTGTGTACTGGAATTGTAACTTGTAGTTTTCACTTTTCAGGTTTCGTCCCATGAGTTGGATTGCAACATAGATGATCTAATATATGAGCATCGAGCTAAACGTGTGTGACATGCATCCTAGCTCACTTGGAGGCGTAAATAATTAATTTATATAATGGGAGGTTAGGTAACTTGTAGTTTTCACTTTTCATGTTTTGTCTCAAGACTTGGGGTTGATTTCTATTGTAAGTAATTCTTTATTGACGGATGAATCCATGCTTTTCAGGTTGGTTCAAGTTCAATTCATGGCACCAACCATGTTTCAAGCTACGAGGCGCATTGTAGGCTGCTTCGTTCATCAATATGTTGGTAAGAAGCTGTTGAGCGAGCCATTTGCCAATCATTTCTTGGTTAGTTAAGCTATATATTTAGTCTGAATGTTGAGGCATAGCTTTATTACTCTCATATAGCTGCTAGCTCATTTGCATGATGAGCTTATAAACTTGGTTTGTGGATTGCTTTATTTATAAATTGTTTGTTTTCTATATGGTTATGTTCCCTTGGAGTCTACTTTGGTGTTTATTTTTATTTACAAATAAAGTTTTTCTATATATGTGTTTATGTAAGTTTGAGACAAAAAACATTTATGATATGAAGTTATCATTGTCTTATTTCCTTGTTAAAATTATTTCACACCACTCATCTTGATCAAAAACTGAAGTTATCATTGTCTTATTTCCTTGTTAAAATTATTTCATACCATCTTTTTTGACTTGAAGTTGTCATCCTTTCTCTTTTCTTCTTGAAGCATGCATAAATTTTAGTCTTTGTAAAATAGGTTAATTCGTCAAATAGCATGTTCATCTTTTCCTTGTTATTAGGTAGTTGTTACATCATTTTATAATATTCCCCTAAAATGTTTCTTTTGATTATTCATCCAATAGAGTTGGCCAATATGGTACATGAAGTTCACCTAAACTTTATGGATAAGCATGAAGAACACCACAGGCCTGAACTGCGGAAGGGGTTAGTTGCCAAACACAATGCAAATCAGCGCTATTGCTATTAGTGGGATTACAACATTTATGTTCAACACTTTAGTCGTGACCGTGTTTGAGTGTGTTCTTGTGAAGATTGGAGAGGTTATGTTGTGTATTGTAATGTGACATCACTTACAAGCGTTGTTTTATCTCTTCAGTTACACAAGCTTGGTGCTTGTGGTTCACTCTTGCAACTTAAAGTGTATTGTTTTATAGAGAAAACTTTTAGTTTGAATTAGTTTTTATTCGTGTGATTTTGCTGCTGAATTTTTTTTTTATAAACATAATAATCCATGGCGTTTAAAACGTCATGGATAGTATTGTCCCATTTTTTTTTTTAAAAAGATACATGATAATCTATGGCGTTTAAAAAACGCAATGGATTTTATGGCGTTTTCAAAACGCCATTAAATTGGATCCAAAAGGACGGCGTCACCTTAGACGGCGTTAGGGGATGGCAGTTAAAAATGTCATGGAAAGTCTTTCATGACATTTTTCAAACGTCGTTGATGTATATATTTCTACTAGTGAAAGATATGCTCAAATTGTGAAACTAGCTAGGTTCCATTTTTATTTTTTATTTCATGTAATTCCAAATCAAAGATAATTGTGACAAATATACCATTTGGAAATTAAAATAACTAGTCACGTTCATGGTAAACATTTGAGTAGCAAAATGACATAAAAAGAAAACCAACATTTGGTTAGCATAAAACAAACTGGATGCTAATCATCTGGGGCCGCTGGACTTTCTCAAGTTTGGTTTGTGCTAACCAAATGTTGGTTTTCTATTTATGTCATTTTGCTACTAAAATATTTACCATGAACATGATATTTGATACTAGTTATTTTAATTTGCAAATGTTATATTTGTCACAATTATCTTTGATTTGGAATTACATTAAATAAAAAAAATGGAACATAGCTAGTTTCACAACTTGAGCACATCTTTTATGCCTTTTAATTTTAAAAAAAATCTATGTAAGCACCTCACTAATCGATATCTCGCTATATGTCTTCTTAATTGAAAAAAATCCATGCAAGCACCCACATTAGTCCACATTAGTGAGATAGGTGGTACGTGCCACTGACCGCAACTAAACCCCAAAGTTGGTGATTGTTTTTGTATTTTTTTAAGTTCGTGCACCCGACCGCAACTATACCTAAAGTTCGTGATATTTTATGCAATTTGCCCTATTAATATTAATTAAAATTCTGAACTTTACATGCTCTACACCCCTTAAACCTATACGTTTCACCTCTTCCCCTATTTAATTTCTTTATCTTTCTAAAGTAACTAAATGAAGGAACTCTCTCTCTCTCTCTCTCTCTCTCTCTCTCTCTCTCGTGGACGAACCTGACTCTACTATACTCAGTGGCGTTTTAATTACAAATTTATTTGTTCGATAGAAAACTCTTCCAACAAGCACATGGCTCCTCATGCGTCGACTCATGAGGTTCCACGCCGGTGAGTATTAGGCTCTCGTCGTTCTTATTGGGTATCCTGGCGTTGCTTGTATTTTTTTCTCTCATCCACTTGAGGGGTAATGCCTAGTCATGTGTTTTACGCTACCAAGTATTCCAACAATAGGTACCATAACACCTCAAGTTTCCATGCCTTCTTCATCCTCTGTTGTAGAAGGGCTTGCAGTTCTTCCTCCACACTTTGATCAACCATTTTGTAAAAAAGGTCCCACAATTCTGACCATCCCATCTTTTTGAGGCTATTGTTACTCATGGCCTTGGAACGCCTTTTGGATTTGGTAGTTATGCCCTCCAGAATAGAAGCAACTACATCTTCCATATGATCATGGATCCTTGTGAAGAACGAATGTCCAAGACAATCTCCACCAGTGCGATGTATTCGTGAAACTTCTCACATCCATGTGGCAACTTCAACATTGTAAAAGGTTAGTAGCAGGGCGTTGTAGACCGTCAAATAGGTTGATAATGCATATTTTATATAGACATTATTGATACGTTTAGATGCATTTATGATATGTTTCTTGCATGTTTTATAGTTAATTTGCATTATTATCCATTTGGGCATTCGAGCTCGGAATCTACGCTATTTTGTGTTTATTCTGTAGTTTTATAATCCGAGCTTGATGAGGGGCTAAGGGTGACTAAAAGAGGCTGATTTTATGTTTATAAGAGGTAAGGAAGGATCACCAAGGGAGCTAAGAAGAAGAAGATGGAAGACAAGAGTAGAAATTGGGAAGCCAGAGTAGCACAAATTCTCTTTTGACGGATAGATATCAATATAGAATAGCACAAATTCCCAAAGTACTTGACAGTTTGACAATCCCAACCCTCATAATAAACTAGTATGCGTTAAAGGTTTTCAACCCTTCAATCCTAATCTCAAAGGAACCGATATTTAACCAAGGGTCATTACCCTGCACAACCAATTGATGTTGTTTGATGACGAATTACCTATGCTTGCTACCATGGCCTAACTATTCATTCGAAATCATTAAACACTAGCATGAATGCAAATTCTGTTTAGTTGACCAGGCAAGAGAGAATACATGCAATCAAGAATTATGAGCACAAAGATAATGAAATAACTAATGAATAACATTAGAAATCAAGACCTCGCAATTCAATCAACCATGACTTTGAATCGTAGCTAGGCGAAACAATGAGTTTAGCTACTGATACTCTAACGAACGATGAATTAAAAAGTATTATAGAATAAGAGATGTCTCTCTAACCTAACAATAAGCGGCCGTAGAAGATGGCCCCTCTAAACCATAGAAAGTAAATAAAAATAAGCTAATAAAATAACTTTGGATCAAATCGGCGTTTGCTGATACTACAAGACCGGCGGGCGCCGTTAATATGTATCTCCGATTTCTCTTTTGTTCTCGAATCTCTTCTCATTAGCTCCTTTTGTGATCCTTCCTTAAGCACAAAATCAGCCCCTTCTAACCATCCTTAGCCCCTCTTCATGCTCGGATCGTAAATCTGGAAAATAAATACAAAATAACATAGATTTCGAACTCAAATGCCCAAATGGATAACAACGCAAATTAACTATAAAACATGCATGAAACATATCCTAAATGCATCTAAACCTATTTATAATACCTATCTAACATATGCATTATCAAACTCTCGCACACTTCAGCTCTTGCTTGTTCACAAGCAAATGAAGAATAAACATAAATCAATGCATCCCACGGGAGATTCCTTCATGTCTCAACCCTATCAATAGCAACATCAAAACAAGTGCAAACATGAATAAAGCAAACAAACATCCTAAAATGTATATGAAAGATCAAGTAGCATGCATGCCTATCCATCCAACTTCACAGGGAAGAATATGTGTTTCTCTCGCTCTCACGTGTTTAGGCTTTAAGCATAAATCTCAAATCAATTCTATATTCAAACATCAATCTTAAGCATTGGCACTTATATAGCAAAATCTCCACCGAATACATCAAAGAAAATAAGCAACATCAAGAGGACTTTCGCTCAATGGAATTCTTCAAAGAAGACTCCATTATACAGGATTGCAATGAGGCTTGGTATAAATATATAAAGGCAAAGAATTGTTTTGGCCATATGGTGCTTTCAATTCCGGGAACTAAGATTCCTACAACTTCCAACATAACTAAAAAAAAAACAACTCAAAAATCACTCAAGGTCTCACAAGAACATAAACTCTAAAAATAACTCTCAATATAAAGTTCTCAAAATAAACAATTAACCGAACATTTATCCAACTCTCACATGCAAGAATAAATAAACAATACTCTTTATTTCTTTTTTTTTTGGGTGATTTTGCTAACTAGCCTATTTTGAACTTTTAATTAGGTGAATACCCAAACTAATTTAATTAGGTAAGTTACTAAGTTAGCACCCTTCCCAAATGGAGTAGTAATGGTGAATGGTCAACGGTTTGACCGTCAACCGATCAATGTTGGCAGACTCATTTGGATTTTTTTTTGTGATGCCGTTTTCATGCCATTTTTTTATTATTACATTTTATTTTCTTTTTGATCCCACTTTTCTAATGAAATGGTTTGATGACACTTTTTTAATGCCACTTTTTTCAAACATTGATGACATTTTTTGTTTAATGTGATGTAACGTTGATCATTGATGCCATTTTTTTACTGTTGACTATTGATGTCACTTTTTTTTATGTTAAATTTTTTGATGATATTTTTTTACCGTGATGTTATATTTTTTCAAAATAGTGTTTTGATGACATTTTATTCTTTAATGCGATGCATTTTTTTAAAAGTAGTGTTTTGATGCCATTTTTCTAATGTAATTATTTGATGTCACTTTTTTAATCAAATTGTTTGATGCCACTTTTTTTGATTTAATCAATTGTATATCGCTATATTTTCATCGATTATGCTTTTATTCACCGATGACACGTTTGTGATTACACCTCATTGATACAATCACGTGTGGTGACATATTTATTACATTTTTATACATTTGATGACTAAAGAGCATAAAATGTGCTTAAACTTCATTGATGACGTCTTTCATTGATGACTTTTATTCATTGATGACATTTGTGATTACACTTCTTTGACATCAATCATTTTGTGATGCCATTTTCTGTTGATGCCATTTTTATTATGGTGAAATTACTAAAATTTAACACTTAGTGTAAAAGCTTATACCAAGGCATTGATCTACATGATCACTGATAAGACGCATTTAGGTATTGTTAACATATTGCATTTAGATAGATTTAGATATAATAAAGTGCATGAATTAGAGTAGTTTTCGTATTTTAGTTAATTATATAGAGAGTCAGAATCTACATATGTTTGCATATACTTTCAGGCATTGGTAGAGCCAATTGATGACATGGGAATGACCTAACATCGAGCAAGAGGCTATTAAGCAAGAAGAATTGATTGGAGCTGTCTAAGCTGGCGACGCCGCACTAAAACTAGTCATTCCAAGGCTGTAGTTATCGGATCGGGGCGTACTTATACTTGTTGGAAAGAGGATTCGAAGACCTACAACTTTTGTGCTTACGAATTTTCCAAATTCGGCCTTGAAAATAGCGAATTCTGGACTTGAATTGTGGCTGCTGAATATAACTCGGCCTGGGCAACATAACTCGACCGACTTCTTTGGCGAGCCCGAGTTTTGTGCCGAGTGCAACTGTGCAAGAAAGAGCCGTTACACTGATGAATTAATGAATGATGTTAATTTTATTTTAATATTATTTTAATTTGGAACAAAGGTAAGACATGAAACGTTGGTTCTGGGAGGTGAACACCGAGTAGGTTTTGTTTTTCTTCTGGATTTGGGAGAACCACAAAGGGAGTACGAAGCAACCATTGGAGCCCTTTTGTGATTTCTTTTCAACCATAAACCACTAAACCTCTTTGCTTGGGAAAATTAATCGAAGCGTCGGGTTTATCATTTCATTGTGAGATTTCTCTATCTTAACACTCCTCGTTGAATATTATAAATTCTTTGTGTTGAATGTTTAGGGTTTTCGTGAATTTCCATTAGTCTGATCAACTGATGCCTTTTCATGATAATCTATAGCTAGATATGGGTAATTTCTGGTTGAATTATCTACATTCTTGAGTAGCAAAGTATAAATCTCTGAAACTGGTTGATTTAGGGATTTGTATAGAGAATTGATTTGCAATTGATGCAGTAACTGGTTGTGCGTGTCGATTGTCTTTGTTGATTTCCTTTAGACTTCATCGATTATTGAATTGAATCTTGATAGTTTAAAGATTGTTTGATAATTACGGCTTTCAGGGTCTGGTTGTCCTGTTAACTAGATTCGATAAGGAATTGGATTCAAAAGACCTTGTCTTTCCACAACAAAGTATTCAAGAGGAAGTTATCTATTCGATTTCGATGATCGATGAACAAACCTGGCTGCTGAGATTGGTTGACCTAAGCTATTTCTTTCATATTCATTCACCCAATTTGTCTAGTTTGCTACTTTTGTTTACTCTTGTTCACTTTTATTTCTTAATTAGTTAGTTCAAACCATACAAATCCCCCCCCCCTCTGTGTTTTTGTTCTGGTTGACACACTTGACTTGCATACAAATCGTTGACTCTTTGTGGGATGGACCCGTACTTGCCAAACTACATTAGTTAGGTTAGTCGGATTTATTTGATAGGATTTAAGGCGACTGAAAATCCCTTTGTCAAATTTGGCGCCGTTGCCGGGGAGTCAAGTTGTTATTTGTGTGTTTGTTTTGTGTTTTAATTTAGCTACTAACTTTTGTTGTGAACCTGTCCTACGGTTCACAACACATATGCTACTAACAGTTTAACATGTTGAGATTATCGCAGTTCGAAAGTGAGAACTTTCACCTATATCTTACTAGGTTGCAGAGGTGTGTGGATATCCGCAATGAGCGGGGTTTCCACAATAGTTTGCAAGATATGGTTGTCTGCGTTGTAGATGGGATGACTGCTGAGACAAAGGCGCGTGCTATATACATGAGCGGCGGGAGTCTAGCACGGTTAGGTTTGGTAGGAATTTAGGATCTTATCTGCTACATGGGTCACCAGGCCTTGCAGGAAGTGTGCTTCGCGCTGGAACCTCAACCAATGGATTGCTTCGACGCACCTTTGGAGGATCTATTCAAGGCCTCTTACGAGGAGAATGAGCAATTGTGTCAGCAGATTGTAGAACTAGATGAACGAGTGCACCTAATGGTCCAAGTGGGGAATGATATTCTAGCATGTGAAGTGAGTGAACTACCGTCTAAATCGGTGGTTAACCCGATAGACAGGCTCACCATGAATACCCTAGGGAGTGGCAAGGACTTGTTTGTCATACCTGAGGGAAGCTCAGAAAGTCATGAAGATAAAGGTGAGTGTGTGTTTTCTATTCCCCCCTCATTGAGTTCACCCGAGTCTACTCCGCTACCCTTGAGCTATGAGCATGATAATGTTTTGGTGGAGGAGGATATGTTCGCAGACGATGACAGTTTCTTCAGCGATGAAGAGGAGAGTACACTACTTCCTGACATGGAGTGTCATGAGTCGACGCATGAGATCCAATGTGATTTATTGTCTCCTTCATTCAATGATATTGTCTCGAGCTCGCCTATCAAGGAACCAAGTCCGGAGCTGGCTCCTAAGCAAAGAATTGATATCCTCTACAATGGTGAGAAGGTCGGTGATTATGTCGATCCTTGGGCTCATTATTTTGACATACCGCCAATGGATCTGAATTGGTGGTTCTACATACCAGCGGCAGAGAGTCATGCTCGGGCATATGAAGAGTTGAGGACATACTTTGACTTCAACTTATTCGTATGTAGTGCTAGTCTACCTAGATGGTGTGCACAAAGGTTTGATTTGCTGCTGCGGGCACTGACGATGTCCGAGTGAGTCTTAAATGGACAACCAAAACGTCGAGCTAACGACCACAACCAAGCGCTTCTTGGGAGGCAACCCAAGGTGAGTAATTTAGATTTGCATTTTTTTTATTTTTTTCGTTCAAGTTTTCAATTTCAAGTTTCAAAAAAAAATCGTCAAAATGGCCAAAAAAGCTGGAGAATTACAGTAGGTTACTCGTGTGAAGAGCTCGGCCGAGTTCTTGGCCAACCCAAGTAGCAAACAGGTCTTCAAGAAGAACTCGGGTGGGAACGAAAACACTCGGTCGAGCAGATACACCCCACCCGAGTTATTTACCGTTTCCAGAAAAAAAAATAGAAAGAGAGAACGGAGACGCGTCTCCCTCCCCTAGAACAGCAATGCTCGTGCTTCTCTCTCCCCAACAGCGAGCGAGCGCTTCAGACACAACCACTACGCCGGCGCCGACCACCGACCCTCCCAAGCAGTGCAGCGATTCCGGCCTTGCCCCCAGAAGCAGCGCCCCGCCTCCCATCCTGTTCCCAGCAACTCCGCCCCAGCCACTGCCGCCATGCCCAAGTCGCCGCCGAAGCTTTCAGGTTGCCTGCGCCATCGCGAGCCTACCTCCGACACCGGCCATCAGTCTCCAGTCAACCATCTCTGTTCTTTCTCAATTGAGGTGTTGAGGTGAGTTTTCAAAAATCCCCAAATTCTAGGTTTATACAAATTTGTTAAATTTGTGGAATTTAGAAGTTGTTTGAATGAGATTAAAGTTTATTTGCATGGAATTTGTTGGTGAATTTAGATTGATTGAGAGGTTTTGACTTGGCTTGGGATTCTTGTGCTTAATTATGAAATTGCAAATGCAAGAGAATTGAATGTTAGGCATTTGACTGATCTTCCTATCGGATACTAAGCTTAATTTGAGTTTTCTGATTGAGTTCATCGGATACTAAGCTTAATTGATTGACAATTTGCAATATTTCGAGAGAATGGTGGCTATGCTTGATTGTCATTGGGAGTGGGTTGACACCATTGATTATTATTGTACGTTGTCCTTGCTTGGACAACAAATATTTATTTGTTGGTGTTGTCGTGCCTTGTTTGTGGAGATTAGGTTGTAGTGTCTCTTTGAGGTCGAGACGAGAAAGAACAATGGCTCATCACACTCTTGTGCTTGAATTCATCACCTCCGCTTGATATGTAGATGACTCCGTAAGTATTCTTCTCCTTCTATTTTATTTTTCACATTGAGGACAATGTGTGAATTAAGTTTGGGGGAGGGAACATTTACATGTTTGCATTTAGGTTGCATTGTATATATATATACATATATATATATACATATATATATATATATACATATATATATATATATATGTATATATATTTCTCATATTTTTGCATTTCATGTTTATTATTCTTAGTCTTGCACATTATTAAAAAAAAAATCTGAAAAATCGTAGGAAAAAAATCATGCATTGCATTTTAGATTTAGTATTTATCATATAACCCCATCTCTACCACTTGTCTTCTTAATCTAACTATAATTCCCATGATATGCTTGAATTGTTGATCCTCGTCGAGTTTGTTTGATCTATTGGAGCATGAGATAATGGATTGATTGAGCATGTATAACTCTCATTTTAGGTGGCATTGAAATCGAACAAAAAATTTACCTTGTGAGTTTTTTTTAGCCTTATTGGGACTATGCTTTATGGATGTCCTCTTTGCTTCTTGTGTGTGATACTCTCCAATGTGACTACCTCTGAGAATTGAAATTGATATCTATGTCAAGGATGTATATGTTGATCATTACTTGTGATTTTTGCATGATTGAGGCATGATTGTTACTGAGCCATGATATTCCCTATCTTCCCTTGCATATCATCCATTGTTTAAAGCCAAACTGATCCTATTAGCCTATCTTTGTAGCTCCACAAAAATTATCCTTAGCCAATTGTAGCCTAACCCATCCGGTAATTAGGATTAGAATCGGTGAAACGATGGTTTGAGTTGAGTGAGTGCTTTGAGAATGAGATTGTGTATTGTGTTGATTCATTTGGCGCTTATTATGAGGATTGGTTCTATGAATTTATGTATGTATATGTAAACTCGGGGCCTAAGGAGGATAAAATTCACTTAGGACTAAAAGTCGAGAAAGAAAAAAAAAAGAAAAAAAAAGAAAAAAAAAAGAAAAAAAAAAGAAAAAAAAAAGAAAAAAAGAAGAAGAAGAAGAAGAAGAAGTTGAAATAAAAAGAACCATCCTTAATCACCTTTAGAAATGATTTGGGAGTATTGTTTGGTCTAAAGAAAGTTCTTGTATTGTGTTGTGCTTCAGTGTTGAGTTTAATGGTTTGTGATAAGTTTTGGTTGAGCTTGTAATTGGTTAATAGGAGCTTAGTTCCCGGATTATGAGCACCACAAGCCAAAAACATTCTCTATCTTAATTTTCTCACCGAGCCTCATTATAACCCTTACAAGACCTCATGATGATTATTGCTGTAATGTCACTCATAGCAACCATTGGAGCCCTTTTGTGATTTCTTTTCAACCATAAATCATTAAACCTCTTTGCTTGGGAAAATTAATCGAAGCTTCGGGTTTATCATTTCATTGTGAGATTTCTCTATCTTAATACTCCTCGTTGAATATTATCAATTCTTTGCGTTGAATGTTTAGGGTTTTCGTGAATTTCCATTAGTCTGATCAATTGATGCCTTTTCATGATAATCTATAGCTAGATATAGGTAATTTCTGGTGGAATTATCTACATTCTTGAGTAGCAAAGTGTAAATCTCTGAAACTGGTTGATTTAGGGATTTGTATAGAGAATTGATTTGCAATTGATGCAATAACTGGTTGTGGGTGTCGATTGTCTTTGTTGATTTCCTTTAGACTTCATCGATTATTGAATTGAATCTTGATAGTTTCAAGATTGTTTGATAATGAGAGTTTTCAGGGTCTAGTTGTCATGTTAACTAGATTCGACAAGGAATTGGATTCAAAAGACCTAGTCTTTCCACAACAAAGTATTCAAGAGGAAGTTATCTATTCGATTTCGATGATCAATGAACAAACCTGACTACTGAGATTGGTTGACCTAAGCTATTTCTTTCATATTCATTCACCCAATTTGTCTAGTTTTCTACTTTTCTTTACTCTTGTTCACTTTTATTTCTTAATTAGTTAGTTCAAACCATCAAAATCCCCCCCTCTATGTTTTGGTTTTGGTTGACACACTTGACTTGCATACAAATCGTTGACTCTCTATGGGATCGACCAGTACTTGCCAAACTACATTAGTTAGGTTAGTCAGATTTATTTGTTAGGATTTAAGGTGACTGAAAATCCCTTTGTCAATCACAACCCGGGTGAACCTTAACTGTGAGTAGGGCTGATCATCGACCCAAAACTGAAACGAACCTGGCCAAACCGAACCGAACCTAAAACCGAAATTCTCAAAAATGAAAACCCAAAACCGAACCTAAACTAATACGTTTGGTTCGGTTTTACGCCGGTTTGGTTTAGGTTTGGTTAAGTTATAACCTAATCGAACCGAAATAAAAAATGCACAAAAAAATCCATGCATTTACATTTCTTAGTCCAAAAAAATGTACAAAAAACAAACAACCCTGCAAATCTGTATTTTGTAATCTCCCAAAACAGTCCCATAAAAAGCTTGATAAATAATGTCCCAAAACAGCCCTGCAAATCTGTATTCTGTAATGTACCAAAACAACCATGCAAATCTATATTAGGAATGTCCCAAAACAGCCCTGCACAGTGCACTGTGCACAATCCCAAACAACAGCAAACAATTGAGGAAAATGAAACATGATAAATGAAATGAAACATGATAAATATAGATTTGAACTTCAATGTTCATTAAGCAAAATGCACATGGGCAACCTAAAACAAGTGACAATTCAAATTCATGTAGCAATTGACTTATAATAGAGTATTATCCTTCAAAAGATAATGTCATGGTCTCTTGAACATAACAAGCCAACAATATAGGCAATAGGAAAATCGAACAAAAGTAGAGAAGATAAAGAAAAGGGTTCCAAGTGTTGTTGTTGGGCGTTGGCTAAGTCGATCTTCAAGACTTCAAGATATCCTTATTTTTTCCAACTCTAAAAGAGAAACAAAAGGAATGAAGTGAGTAAACAAGCAAATCTGATTTCCAAATATGAATTCAATGAAGAAAAATCATTGCATCAACAAATCTGATTTCCAAATAATCTACTAAGCTATCTAACATTTCATCGAAAGGGCTGAACTTATTAAGCCATATTTTTGAATCTAGAACATAACATAACAAAGGGGCAAAAGGGATAAACTTATCGATAAGTTGGTGGGAATGTGATTGATGAAATACTGTGGAACATAACATACCAAAGGGATGAATCATTGAGCATTAATTCATCCCTAATCTAAATTCTAAATAACATCATTTCAGATTTTCATTTTCAATTAGAAAAACAAACCCTAAACCCTAAACATCACATCAATTTCAATTTCCAATTCACATTAGGGTTGAACATGTTGGGAGATTACCTGATGAGTGATGACTGATATCCTGAATAGATTAGGCCTTAGGGCTGAACTTGTTGAAGCGTTGAATGAAGGGTGAACGCTTGAACGAAAGCCGGTTGATAGTTTCACCACGAGAATGCGAGAAGGAAAGACGAGAGTGAGGGAGGAGTCGGAGGAGATTGAAAAAGAGAAGCCGAGCAAGGAGAGCAGAGAGTGAGAACATACCAGAGTCGATGGGCTGATGGCTCGCCAGCGGCGCACGGGTCTGGTGGCCGGTGGGCTTGAGCCTGGAGGGGTAAGCTGGCGGCGCACAGAAGCGATGAAGAATGAAGATGAACAAACTGGGATGGACGACTCTGGGAGGCGCTGAGGCGAGGCGAGAAGCGAGAGCAGAATCACGACACACAGATCTGTGACCTAATATAAAAGTATAAGGATAAATTATTATTTTTTTAATAAAAAATCGGTTTTTTTTCAGTTAAACTGAAACCGAATACAAACTGAACCTAAAACCGAAAATTAAAATTCCCAGAACCGAAAACCTAAACCGAAATCCCTAGGTTCGGTTTGGTTCCGGTTATTTCGGTTTGGTTTAGCCAAAAAATTCGGTTTGAACCAACTTTGCTCAGCCCTAACTGTGAGGCCAATTTTCTTGTCAACTTCCTTGAATTCATCAGTATCCTCCTTGTTTCTATAGAGGTCAACTTCCAGGCCGGTAAGCTCCTTATGATGGTCTTTGAGGAGCTTAAGCAGCTCCATGTATCCTTGAATCCATACCATCTTTCCAGTGTAATATGCAGTTTCTGTGAATGGTTGGGTTCCACTCTTAAGCGCTTCTCTCATTTTTCTACCAATCTCAAGGAATTTCGAATTTACACCATGAACATTGCATACAATCGATCTTGGAATCCCTTGGGTAGCCGCAAACAATTTAATTACACGTCACGAGTCATTAATCAAAGTAAAGGCAACCACAAGCAGAAAATGATAATGGACATTTCTAATGAGCATTATAGGGTAGTTTAGATCCATTTACATTGTAGAATATTCATTTTTTAGTGTTAATTTAGATTAAACTCTGTTTGTGGCAAAGTTCGGAATCTACGCTATTTCGGTTGAATTGTGCAGAATCGTAGATCTGACATGGTGGAAAGCAAAGGAAAGTTGAACAACATGGCCAAATAAAGTCAAGAAATCAAGCTAAAAAGAGAAAGAAAGGAGGAAAGAAAGAACGAGGGAAGAATGAAGAGAAAACAAACCTTTGGGCAGCTGTCACTAATAGCGAGTGCAGTTGTCGCTACCAGCGAGTGGAACCAAGGTGGTCAACAAGCATGCAAGTGAGGAGAACTGAGCGAGCATAGGGAGCAAAGAGAGGAAGCAAGCCAACGACAAGAACCGCTGCCAGGGACTAGACTCGCTGCCACTGAAATCCTTCGCTGCCAGCGGGTTGCACTAGGACGACGACTCAGCTCCGAAGATCACTCGCTCCAGCGGATGGCTGGACTCGCTCTAGCGAGTGGGAGCTCTCACTGCAGCAGATGTGGGGACTCACGGCAGTGGAACCAGGAGGTCCAAGGAGGCTTGAAAAATTCTAAGGCATGACCTTTCGCTGCTAGCGAGTCTGGTAGCGAGGTGCTAGCGAAAATCCAATAGTAGCTCAACCAAGGCAATTCGCTACTAGTGGAAATTCTCACTACCAGCAGAATCTGACGCTGAACTAAACTTGGAAAGTCTATCTTATATCTAGTTTGTTTAGGAATATTTTATTTAATTTGTCTATCTTTTACCTTGTTTAGGGAAGACTTTAGGCTTATAAATACGATGTTTAGGGTTAGTTTTATTATTCATTCAAGTAGAGCAATCACCATAGAAGAGAAGAGAGCTTAGGTAAGCCATGAGCGGCTAATTTTCCTAGTGTTCCACCTACGTTTTCGAGACTTGGTTGGTGAATTGTGAGTTTTTTAATTCAAGTTATCTTTCCTCTATTATAATTCCTTCAACTTCCTTGTGGTCATTGTTTTGTTATTAATGTTATCTTTCTTGGCCAACTCAATAATATTCATTTCGTGCTAGGATTTAATACTTTCGTATTTTTGTTAATTCCATAGTAGCATGCATAAGATTGTGGATTCCGTGTTTGAAGCATGATTATGTAGAAAGTTCACATATATCTTAAACATCGATTTACCGTGTTTAATTGGTGTTATTTCTGTGCTCAAGTTCTTCGGACGTTTTACTATCTCTTTGTTAAATCTTAACCGTGTTATGATTGCATCGAGGTGTAAGCGATTAATTAGACTTGTAGGACTTTTAATCTATAAAAACGAAGACGAGAGGAATTTGTAGAAAAGTTAATATCTTTAAAAGAATTCGATGATTGATAAGCTAACCAATGTCAAAGAATTCATAGGTGAAACCGTTCTCTACTCTTGATTTTATCATAAAATTCCGTCTTTACTTTATTTTACTTGTTCTTATTTAAAATTTGCATCTTTTCCCACTTTTTTTACTTGTTGGTGATGAAACTGCATTGTAAAATCTTAAATCTCCCGAGGATTCTACCTCTTTTTGCCAATTATACTAATTTGTGAGAATGGGAACTATTTGATTGGGAATCAACGATTTTCATCCTGTCAAGTTTTTGGCGCCGTTGCCGGGGAGATTTAATTCGATTTCTTTGTGTAGTTTAATCATCAACTATTGTGTGGACCACTCGCATGGTCCACACCTGCTATACTAATTCCAATCTCTTACCTTTTGATCCAGAAATCGAAAGGACAAGTTCAAGGTTTTGAAGAGAGCATTCATCCAACTCGGAAAACGAAGAAGAGATGGAAGACAATAACCAAGACAAAAATCAACCGTCAAACAACAACAATAACCCCGCTAAACGACAATGCAATCGTGGTCCCACCACAACGCACTTTGAAGGAGGTAAATGAGCCAATTTTACAAACACAACCATTGGCTATTAGGCTTTCCCCATTCTCGGAGGGCACCAAGTTTGAATTCAAGTCACCATGGGTCCATCTTTTGCCAATGTTCCATGGCATGAGTGGAGAGGACCCAAATAAGCATCTTGCGGAGTTTCATGAAATATGCGATCGTTTGAAACCTCAAGGCATCATGGAGGATCAAATGATCCTAAGAGCCTTCCCATTCACCTTGAAGGATGCGGCGAACGATTAGCTCTATTATTTACCCACGGAGAGCATTACTACATGGATGGAGATGAAAAAGGCCTTCTTGCGCAAATAATTCCCTGCCACTATACACAATATTTTGAAGAAGGAGATATCAAGCATTGAGCAATCAGCCACGGAGACTCTCTACGAACATGTGGAGAGATTCAAGAAGCTAAAAGCGAGTTGCCCCTATCATGGATTTTCGGAGGACAATTTGTTCCTATATCTTTATGAGGGGCTACTCGATCATGATTGTGGGGCGGTTAACTCAGCTAGTGGAGGGAACATCCTCAACAAAATACCAGAGGAAGCTATGGAGATATTTGAGGAGCTTGCTAATTCTTCTCAACAATATCGAAGGTCTCATGGAGCTAGAGGAGTGTTACACTTGGGCTCCCCCAAATCAAGCATGCGAAACGACCTTAAGGAGATTAGAGAGGCCCTAAAGAAGCTAACTTTGCAAAGAGGTCAACAACAACTCAAAGCATGTGGGTTGTGTGGAGATCCATCCCATCCCATGGATCTAATTCCCGACGTGCAAGATGGAGCCATGAAGGTCAATACTATGGGAGACTATGGTCCACGCCGCAACTATTGTAATAATCTTTATAATTCTAATTTCCAACAACAAGGTTATGGTGGCCGGTTCAATCAACAATCTCCCTTTCAACAAGGAGGACCCCCAATATAGAGAACCCTATGATAATCGTCAAAGGGGGCCTTCTCAAGCTAATCAACAAGGTGATGATCCATACAAGCTCATTCTAGAGACCCTCAAGGCTCAAATGAAGAAGATGAATGCACACAAGAGAATGATGGGCTAAATGGCTCAAGCAATTGGAGAATTACAAGCAAAGGACCCGGGCAAGCTGCCACCACAAGTGGTGTTCAATCCAAGGAAGAACGTGAGCGCCATCACCCTAAAAAGCGGCAAGGAACTGTTTGCCGCACATAGGGGTGAGAAAGAAACTTAGAAGAGATTATGGAAGAAAGCCACGAAGAAAACAAGGAAAAGACGAGTTTTGTGCAAATTCCGCTGACAGCGAAACCAGACTCGCTGGCAGCGAATGCAACTGCTAAACCAAACACGATCCCAATCACTGACAGTGGAACTCGACTTAATGCTAGCAAGCACAACTCGCTACCAGTAAAACCAGATTCGCTGACAGTGGATTCTGCCTAGAAAACTGACGTCAGTGAGTCCGGACACGGCGCTGCCGATTCAAAACATCTTCTTGACGATTTTAAGCCGGTGGCACCCTTTCCAGAGGCTTTGAGGAATCCAACGAGGCCGGAGAGTGAGACCAAACTCTTCGAAACATTCTCCAAGTGTGAGGTAAACATCCCCTTACTTAAATTAGTTAAAGCTATTCCTCGTTATGCAAATTTTTTTAAGGAATTGTGCCCAGTCAAGAGGAATCAAAATTTGAAGAGGAAGCAATAGGTTCAAGTAAGTAAGCATGTCTCCACTATATTAGAAAGGCGTATGCTCGAAAAGTGTAGCGACCCGAGTATGTTTACTATCCCTTGCACAATAGGAGATGCTAAGTTTAATAATGCTTTGCTAGATTTAGGAGCATCCATTAATGTTCTCTCATACTCCCTCTATATATCTCTTGGTCTTGGTGCTTTGCAAGAAACAAGAGTTGTTATCCAATTGGCAAATCGTTCTCAAATATATCCTTGGGGTTTGTGGAAGATGTTTTAGTTATGGTGGACAAGTTAATCTTTCCCGCAAATTTCTTTGTTTTGGACATGGAGCGTGGAGTAATTGAGGCATCTATCCTCTTGGGTAGACCCTTCCTAAGGATCGCCCGAAAAAAGATTGATGTCTATGTCGGTTAACTTACAATGGAGTTCGACGGAGAAAAGGTAGAGTATTGCATATTTGATGCAATGAAGTATCCTCATGATGAACACTCTCTATTTGCTATATATACTATTGAACCTTGTGTAGAAGATGTTTTTGAGCTCAATGGAAAGATGAATTGCAAGTTGCTTTAGTAACCCCTCTAGATGAGATTTCACTTGAATATTTGATAATGCATATTTCACATAGGCATTTTAGGTATTTCTTATTGCAATTAGGTAGTGCTTTTGCTATTGTTTGAGTCTAGTTTCATATATTGCTTGTGAAGTACTCGAGTTTGAAATCTACGCCTTTTTAGTGTTTATTCTGCATAATTACATTCCGACCTTGAAGGGACTTTGGAAGATCTTAAGAGACATGTTTTGGAGCATATGGAGGATAAGGAGGAAGCTAGAGAGGAGCAAGGACGCACGACATTGGAGATTATTGAAGTCATTCGAGGAAAGATGGTCCTTGCATAGGCGGCGCCCGTTGTGGGCCGGTTTTCAGTGTTTGTGAGTTTTGATCCGAAGACATTATTTTCTATTATTTTATTCCTATTCCCACTAGGGTTTGGTCGACTTTTAGAGAGTCTTTATTAGGTTATTTCAGTTTAGAGAGAGGAGAGAGGATTATTGTGAGACTATGAACACAATTAGAGAGAGAGAGAATTGGCCTATGAGTTGCTAAACTCATAGTTTTGCTTGTGATTCGAAGACATGGTTCTTTGGATTGTGAGGATTTGATTCTGTTTAGTTTTTCATATTCATAGTTATCATCTTGTGCTTATTGATTATATTTGTGTTCCTTTCTATGATTGATCACCATGTTAGGAATTGCATCTTAGCTATGAATTCGTTATTGTTTTCTTGATAGCAAGCAAAGGTATTGAGATAGTAATGTTTCTTTGTCTTTGTAGTGGGTGATTTCAATTGATCTATGTTGTGAATATTCGATTAGGGCTAAGTTCGGTTTACCCTTGTCTATCTTAATTGCATTGAATCAATGTGCCAATTGGTCTGATTACTTGAGTCCTTAATGTTATTATTTAGTAATATTGAATAAGGCGAGTGTATCCCTACAAATATCTCAACCTTAGTCGAGTAGACCTATGAATATGAGTAATTGATATATCAATCATAGGACCTTGAATTCAAACCATTGTCAGAGAATTACAGGTGAAATGTTCTTTCTACTTTTATATCAATCTACTTTGCAATCATAAATCTTGTTACTTTTACATCTTGTTTATTTGCTAAAAATCATTGCTTTGTCATAAGAGTTCTTGCTTTTAGAGAGAGAGAGAGAGAGAGAGAGAGAGAGAGAATTGGCCTATGAGTTGCTAAACTCATAGTTTCGCCTGTGATACGAAGAGATGTTGTTTGGATTGTGAGGATTTGATTCTATTTAGTTATTTATATTCATAGTTATCATCTTGTGCTTATTGATTATATTTGTGTTCCTTTCTATGATTGATCACCATGTTAGGAGTTGCATCTTAGCTATGAATTCATTATTGTTTTCTTGATAGCAAACAAAGGTGTTGAGATAGTAATGTTTCTTTGCCTTTATAGTGCGTGATTTCAATTGATCTATGGTGTGGATATTTGATTAGGGCTGAGTTCGGTTTACACCTATCTGTCTTAATTGTTTTGAATCAATGTGCCGATTGGTCTGATTTATTGAGCCCTTAATGCTATTCTTTAGTAATATTTACTAAAGTGAGTGTATCTCTACGGATCTCTAAACCTTAGTCGAACAGACCTATGAATATGAGTAATTGATAGATCAATCATAGGACCATGAATTCTAACCATTGTGAGGGAATTACAGGTGAAATGTTCTTTCTACTTTGATATCAATCTACTTTGCAATCATAAATCTGGTTACTTTTACATCTTGGTTATTTGCTAAAAATCATTGCTTTGTCATAAGAGTTCTTGCTTAGAG
The DNA here is from genome assembly GCA_963922045.1 of Persicaria maculosa. NCBI lineage: Eukaryota > Viridiplantae > Streptophyta > Magnoliopsida > Caryophyllales > Polygonaceae > Persicaria > Persicaria maculosa. The sequence continues at coordinate 51,499,434 of OY998251.1, read as the reverse complement.
TTATTGAATAGGAAATCGCTTCTCCCTGTGGGTTCGACACCAGAGTTCATCTCTATACTAGTAGTTATTTGGTCTATCAAGTGATAGATTTTCTAATCTATTGGTTTTATGTTTATGTTACTATTGGATTAAGGGCGTAAGTGACAACGACGTTCGTCCCGCAACAATTGATTGATTTTCATCTTGGTTATTTTCTAAAAATCATTGCTTTGTCATAAGAGTTCTTGCTTAGAGTTATTGAATAGGAAATCGCTTCTCCCTGTGGGTTCGACACCAGAGTTCATCTCTATACTAGTAGTTATTTGGTCTATCAAGTGATTGATTTTCTAATCTATTGGTTTTATGTTTATGTTACTATTGGATTAAGGGCGTAAGTGACAACGACGTTCGTCCCGCAACAAATTCTTGGCGCCGTTGCCGGGGAGAAGAAAGGAGTTCGCTTTTCTTTATCTTTTTTTATTACTCTTTACTTTGAGTCTTTTGTGTCCTTATATGGTTTAAACTAGATCTTCTAATTCATTGTGTTTGTCTTTTGATTATGATATTGAAAGATCTCTTAGGTTGAAAAGGAGGCTTGAATTTGATACAAACAAGGAGATGGCAGACGAAGTTGTTGATCCGCTAAGAAGAACCCTGAGAAACCTAAAGGAAACTAATTTGAGTGCTCAACCACTTGCAATTAGTCTTCCTAATCTCACCAAGGGTTCAAAATTTAAGTAAAAGTCTAATTGGTCTTCTATTTTACCTTACTTTCATGGATTGCCTAGGGAGGAACCAAACAAGCACCTTGCTACCTTTGTGAGTGTCTGTGATATATATATACTTAGACCCTAAAGCCTTACCGATGACTAATTGAAGTTGAGAGTGTTCATTTTTACCTTGAAAGATTCTGAAATCGATTGACTTTATTACCTACCCCTGGAAACCATTACTACTTGGGTGCAATTGAAGAAAGCTTTCCTGCGACTCGCCTCAACAAACTTAAGAAGGAGTTATCCAGTATTAAGCAATCACCTATGGAGAGTCTTTATGAGTGTGTTGAGCGGTTCAATAAGCTTAAGGATAGTTGTCCGCACCATGGTATACCCGAGGACGATCTAGTTCTATATCTTTATGAAGGCTTGCTTGACACCGATAGGAGTTTCATCAATGCTACTAGAGGAGAAGATATTTTGGATAAAATACCTTAGGAAGCAATGTAAATTATTGAAGGGTTGGCTAATGCATCGCTGTTGTGAGAAAGAATCGAGTATGCAAATAGAATAGAAATAAATCAAGGCAAACCAGATTTCGTCCCTTTGCAAATAATTACAAGACCTCCTCCTGATGTAGCAGCGGGAAGTCAGGATCGATCCACGAGGAAGCGTGTCAGCGGATCCTAGGCAGCGGTGGAATCTCACGGACAGAAGTCGACAACAGGGTCCTCGATCTCGACTAGGGTAGTCGACAGAAGATCGGACAGTCGAACACAGCAGCAGCAACTCGGCAAAGGGTGGTCGATCACGACAAGGGGGTACTCGATGTCGAGTAAGGTCTTGTCGACTTCGGCTTGTCTTTTTCGATCTCCTGTACAATTAAGCTACGGCGAATCTAGGTCGAGGATCAGTAGTCGAGGTCGACCAGGGGCTGGTCGAGATCGACGAGGGCAGAAAGTAAAAAACAAAACAAAAGAAAGTAAAAACAATTGCTTTGGGATTTCGAACTAAACTGTATGTAAAAGGACTTCCAAGATTGGGGTTTGCAACAACGATAACCAAGCATGCATAAGGCAGGACCAAACAGATTATCATGTTAATCGCATCAAAGGACTAAGCTTTCGCCTTTTCCAACAATTAGACAACTCTTTCAAGAAACCCTAATTGTCTCTATCGATTTTATGTTTACAATCCAAGTTGTTAGCATGGATCTCCATTAGATGGGCAATAAACACATAAACAGGTAGGAAAATGCTCAAAACATGATAAAGGTCGGATCTTTACCTCAAGCACGCATGGCTATCGTTGGGCTCGCCCCAACCCTAGAAGTGGGTTGACTACTCGCGCTTCATCGCAAACTTAGACATCTTTGATTGAAAGGAAATAACTTGCATTAAACTAAATTCAAAAGACTTTACAATCCCGGCGATCCAACTCTCGTTGAATGCCAAAACCCTAAAACCTTCGAACTCCTAAATCTCTACTTGGAACTACTTGTCTTGCTCTCAAATTGAATGCTTAAAACTGAGCCCCATGGGCTTTATTTATAGGCTTCATTCCCTAGCTATTCTAGGAAAGAAGATATCTATCTATATCTAAAATTATATCTAAAAGCTTTAAAGATAAATAAATTGTTTAATGGAATTAAATCTAAAAGGAAAAGATAAAATTAAACTAGGTAAGTCTTCATGTCTTGATAGATCTCCTTTCCTTGGATAGAATTGATCAACTTTGGATAGATCTTCGGCCATCTCGAGTTCCTTCACGCCCAAGCAACTCCAAGTCTACTCGGACTGCTCAAGTCGACTCGTCTGCTGAAACTGGGCTACTCGACATCGACAAGGGTTAGTCGACCTCGAGTAGGATCCATCATCGACTTGGCTCTTTGGCTAGATCTGCTCGATTTGCTCGGATCTGGGTTCCTGGGCTCGTCGACCTCGAGTAGCCCTAGTCGACCTCGAGTAGGATTGATCCGTCGACTAGGTCTTCTCGGGTAGGTGTGCTCGACAAGCCTGGATCTGGACTCTGGCTCATCGATCTCGACAAGGGTTCGTCGAGATCGAGTAGGGTGTGGCCTTCTCTGGTCGAGCAGCTTCTCCTCGGCACGGACTCGGACTGGCGTTGTGGGGCTTGTCGATCTCGACAAGGGTTCGTCGAGATCGAGTAGAGCTGTGCTCGGCTTCTCGATCAGTTCTCTTCTCGACTCCGGGTATGGCACTGAGCTTCGTCGATCTCGACCAGGGTCTTGTCGAGATCGAGTAACTTCCGGAGCTGGGTTGGTCTGTCTCTCTCGATCAGGCTCTGTCGACCAAGGCTGCTCGGACATGCTCGTCGAGATCGAGTAGGAGTTACTCGAGGTCGAGTAGTCTGGTTTCTCGGCTCGATTCGACTGGTTCCGTTGCTGCTTCGACCTTGGACTTCTGTAGCTGTTTTCTGAGCTTTTCCGACCTTCTTTAGAATTGCTGTAAAATGCTTCGAATTCTGCGAATTAAACAGAAACTGGTTTAGATTCCATAATTTGGCAAATAAACATAAACTACATAGGTTCTGTACTATCTAAGCCCAAATGAATGCAATGTATGCAGAAATCGATATAAAAGCAAATGTAAAACATGGCAGATTTGGCTCACAACAAACACCCCATACTTAAGCTTGCTTGTCCTCAAGCAATACTTTTAATTGTCATTCAGGGGAAGAAATCAAAACTCTCAACATATTAGATTCATTGTTATATGTCCTTGCAATCAATTACCATCCTCGAAAAGGTACTAGTGTCACAAATCCATGCATGTGCAAATATATCAAAGCAACATCTACTCACAAAAGGAGGCTTATACCAAAAAACAATTTATGTGACAAAGCATTAATAATCAAGAGGACTTTAATTTAAGCTCAAATAAGGAGTAGATTGGTAAAAGGCTAAAGGTGGGCAATTTTTGGCAATGTGGTGCTTTTGATCCGGGGAAATGGAGTACTTTCCAAACTGAATTTCGTACCACATTCTTCCTTTGATTCATCACCTTTCATAATGCTTTTTTTTTTCAATAATAATGCTTTTACCTCTCTGACCTCAGCACTGCCTTCTCACGAGTCGCAAACATGGGTGTCATGAATGGCCCCGGATACTTAGTGCGTCGGACTCCTCACCATGTGTCCCATCTCTCCAAACTATTATCTCAGAGAGCAGGGTCGATCTTTGATCGGATTTTCTTTCACTCATTAAATTTTCCATATATTTCAAACAATTCCGCCAAACTCCATTATAATAACAACAACACATCACAAACACCATATAACATCTCCATAATGTAACATCATTCTCAACATAATCCCCGGATAGGGTAAAGAATGGTAAATATTTGGATCACGTGGAGCAAAATTTGAAATGAGGCATATTATGGCTTTTGTGATGCATAAGCATGGGTAAGGCTAGGATTATAACAATATGAGCATTATATGGAAATATAAAGTCCTCCATCATCTTATCATGCAACATGTCAAAAAACAACTTCAAATTTTACCTCCTTTCATGGTTTTCAAGAAATAATGCACTTCATTGTGACTTCCCTTTACTAGGCAATTTCATGCTATATCTCTAATGAATCCAATTTTGCATCGTCGAGTTCAATATAAAGCTTCCATGACATTATTCAAAAATTTCAAATTGGGGTCATTTTTCTCAAATTTTGGAAATCATGCATATAAGCACATAAATCAATAATGCATTCCAAAATAGCCATGTAGCAATTCAAAGAAATAAATTCTAAATATGCACAAATAATGTCAAATATGCACAAATAATGTCAAATATGCCAAATATAGCAAATATGCATAAAGTAAGCCCTTCCCCCACCCCATACTTAAACATTACAGTGTCCTCACTGTATAAAATCAAATAAAAACAAGAGTAAATGAAGGAACTCACAGGATAACACATCGAGGAGGCTGAATCAGTGTATGTCGAGTAAGTTGCTGGTCGATCTCGAGTACAAGGTACTCGATCTCGAGTAGCTTCGTCTGCGTCTGGTGGAATCCGAAGTCGAGGAGCGTCTGGGCTTGTCGATGTCGAGTACGTCTACTCGATCTCGAGTAGCTTCGTCTGGGCTGCTCCTCCTTTGTCGTCGTCGACTTGGCCTTCGTCGATTCTGCCTGGTTTTCAGGGACTTTTTCCTTCCACTTTTCGCGATCCTTATATGCTTGCCGATCAAAAAGTATTAGATTCCACGAAAACAAGACTATCCACATAAAACCAAAAACAAAAAACCAAAACAAAAAAGCAAAAAGTAAAATTCATAAAGTTTATATACACGCTCTAGATTTTAGAGTCGCTAGGCCGACTTCTCCGTTTGCGCTCAAGGATCATCATTATGGGGCCCGCTCATGCTTGGCCCTTCTCCTGGATCATCTAGGTCCTGATGGTAGTATGCAAGCTCAGCTGATAGGTGGTTGCTGGCATCATCTCCCTTCTCTTTCTTCTTCTTCTTTGTAGCCCTTAGTTTCTGTAGGTTCTCTCGCCACGGTGTTTTATTTCCTCTTAAATCATTAAAAATTTTATTTATGGACTGAGGGGGAGTAGAATTCATACCTGAACTTACCTGTTCGGACCCAAAACAGAAATCTTTGGGCTTGGGTCTACTCGATGTCGAGTACTGCTGGTCGAGATCGAGTACAGGGACCCCATACTTAGACTCCTGGCAAGTTTCTGGCTCAGTGATGGTGGTCGAGATCGACAAAGGTTTGTCGAGGTCGAGTAGAGCGCTAGTCGAGGTCGAGTAGGGCTTGTCGACTTCGAGTACAGTTCCGGCGCTTCCCTCCGTTGTTTGCTGAGTCCTGTGGTTGCTGATGCTTTTCACCTCCAGCCATGAAACTTCCTCCTTTGCAGGGCCAAAAGAGAAATCCAAAACCTCATCGCCTATGGTGAAGGTGAGCGACCTATTCTTGACACTAATTCGGGCATCTGCAGTAGCTAAGAATGGTCTACCAAGAATAATAGGGCTAGTAGGATCTTCAGCACAATCAATGATAAGGAAATCGGCTGGAACAAAGAATTTACCAACCTGGACGGGGACATTTTCAACTATACCTGTAGGGATGACCACTGTATTGTTAGCCATGTATAATTTAGCATCCACAGGTTCTATGCATCCTATCTTGACCTTCCGCCAGATTGATAAAGGCATGATGCTCACACTTGCTCCTAAATCGCATAGAGAATCATATTTATATTGTCCAAAACCCACAGTAACAGAAAACTTACCAGGGTCAGGCCTCTTTTCAGGGAAGTGGAGTACTTTGCATTCGCCTGCGATCTCTGAGATGGATCGCTTCTTGCTCAGGATTTCCTTCAGAAACTTGACATATCCAGGCATCTCTTGCAGGGCTTCTGTAAAAGGAATAGAAACATTCAGTTCTTGCAGCATATTAACAAATCTGGTAAACCTACCTGCAGTGGGATCTTTCTGTGCTTTTGAAGGGAAAGGCAGTGGCTTTTTCTGCTTTGGAGCCAGATCAGTTATCGGAGATGCTGCAGAGTCGTCGATCTCAGCTTGCTGCTCCTCGACATCGACCAGAGGCTTGTCGACATCGACTAGGGGCTTGTCGACATCGAGTTGGGTTGTCGACCTCGGGTTGCTGGTCTGCGCAGCGGAGTCCGAGCTCAGCTTCTGGTCTTGGTCGAGTAAAGGCTTGTCGATGTCGAGTACAGCCTCCTCGAGATCGACCAGGTTCTGCTTTGTCTCGAGTTGCTGCTCTGCGTTGCTTTGCTGTTTTCCGACCTCTGGCTTGTGTAGTTGATGTCCACTCCTCAGTTTGATAGCTGCGACGTGTCCGGTCTTCCCCTTAGGATTTGGTTCTGTTTGCCCAGGGAGCTGTCCGGACGGTCGTGGGATCTGTGCAGCGATTTGTCCCATCTGAGTCTCAATGCCCTTTTTTCAGATATCCAGCTCTACAAATTTTGTGTTGACATGCTGGAGCTGATTGTTGATGGTGTTTGTAGCCTGCAGGTTCTGTGCATGATTCCGACGCATCTCCTCAAGGATCAGCTGCAGATCATCCTTCTTTTGATCCCTTTCTGGATGTCCTGGGGCTCTGTAGGGTGGGGGATTCCTAGGAGGACCTTGGTTCCACTGAGGTTGATAGAACCTTTGATCTCCCATATAGCGATTTGGACCCCCAGCATAGGCTGCTTCCTCATGTGTCTCTGCCATTCTGACTTGCTCAGTGTGGGGGCACTCAGTAGTGGTGTGCCTCTGTGATCCGCATTCGATGCAAGGCTGGTTGACAGATAGATATTTGACCTGCTTGAGGAGCTTGCCATTCTTGTCCCTGTAGAACTGCTCCCTGACATCTGGGTCAATCTCCTTTGCTGGCTCATAGAGTGGCATGGATGGTGCTGGTCTGGCAGAGGCGTTCTCATCATAGTTTGCAGAAGTCCCATACTTGTTGTCATATGCCGTGAGCTTGTCTAGCACACCCCATGCGTCAATTGGTGGCATCGTCAGGTACTCATATCGAGTGTACTGATTGATCCTGTCCTTAGTGACTTGGTCAAGAGAGTTGAAGAAGATCTCCTGAATGACGTAGGGTGGCTGTCCATGAGTAGGGCAAGATCGCAGTAGTTCCTTGTACCTTTCCCATGCCTTTGCTAGCGGTTCCCCAGGCTTTTGTTTGAAAGCTGTGATCTTTTGACGGAGGAATGCTGTCTTGGCAGGAGGGAAGAATTTGTTGAGAAACTCTTGCTCTACTTGTGCCCATGTTGTAAGGGATCTTGGTTTCAGTCCTTCTAGCCACTTCAGTGCAAGTCCAGCGAGCGACCAGTGGAAAGCTTTCATCTTGACATATTCCAGAGTTGTACCTTCAGCAAGAGTACGGCACATGTCATGAAATTTGGTAATATGTTCAAGAGGGCACTCATTAAATCTTCCATGAAAAGCATTATTTTTAAGTTCTATAAGAAACTGAGTGCGAATTTCAAAAGAGTTTTCAGGGATTAGAATCGCCGATTCAGGCACGACGAGAGTTGGATGCATATAATCCTCTGCTGTAGTTGGATATTGGGCAAGCTCAGCTTCTGCTTGCTCCCTTGCTGCTTTCTCTTGCTCCTTCGCTGCCCTTTCATTGGCGATAGTGGTATCCTTTTCAGCTAGCTCCCTGGTAAGCCTGGCAATCAGCTCCTCTTGTGTTTCAGCGGCCGACATGATCCTTTTGAGTTTAGTGTGGATGTGCAGGTAGCGCTCCGGTTCGTCTAAGCTGTCAAACTCAGGTGGTAGACCAGAACGACGCATACACCTGCAAAGTAACTCAAGAGAAACGTGAGATTTAACTACCTAAGGCGCGAATGATAGCTTCCCCAGCAACGACGCCAATTTGTTGTGAGAGAGAATCGAGTATGCAAATAGAACAGAAATAAATCAAGGCAAACCAAATTTCGTCCCTTTGCAAATAATTACAAGACCTCCTCCTGATGTAGCAGCGGGAAGTCAGGATCGATCCACGAGGAAGCGTGTCAGCGGATCCTAGGCAGCGGTGGAATCTCACGGACAGAAGTCGACAACAGGGTCCTCGATCTCGACTAGGGTAGTCGACAGAAGATCGGACAGTCGAACACAGCAGCAACAACTCGGCAAAGGGTGGTCGATCACGACAAGGGGGTACTCGATGTCGAGTAAGGTCTTGTCGACTTCGGCTTGTCTTTGTCGATCTCCTGTACAATTAAGCTACGGCGACTCTAGGTCGAGGATCAGTAGTCGAGGTCGACCAGGGGCTGGTCGAGATTGACAAGGGCAGAAAGTAAAAAACAAAACAAAAGAAAGTAAAAACAATTGCTTTGGGATTTCGAACTAAACTGTATGTAAAAGGACTTCCAAGATTGGGGTTTGCAACAACGATAACCAAGCATGCATAAGGCAGGACCAAACAGATTATCATGTAAATCGCATCAAAGGACTAAGTTTTCGCCTTTTCCAACAATTAGACAACTCTTTCAAGAAACCCTAATTGTCTCTACCGATTTTATGTTTACAATCCAAGTTGTTAGCATGGATCTCCATTAGATGGGCAATAAACACATAAACAGGTAGGAAAATGCTCAAAACATGATAAAGGTCGGATCTTTACCTCAAGCACGCATGGCTATCGTTGGGCTCGCCCCAACCCTAGAAGTGGGTTGACTACTCGCACTTCATCGCAAACATAGACATCTTTGATTGAAAGGAAATAACTTGCATTAAACTAAATTCAAAAGACTTTACAATCCCGGCGATCCAACTCTCGTTGAATGCCAAAACCCTAAAACCTTCGAACTCCTAAATCTCTACTTGGAACTACTTGTCTTGCTCTCAAATTGAATGCTTAAAACTGAGCCCCATGGGCTTTATTTATAGGCTTCATTCCCTAGCTATTCTAGGAAAGAAGATATATATCTATATCTAAAATTATATCTAAAAGCTTTAAAGATAAATAAATTGTTTAATGGAATTAAATCTAAAAGGAAAAGATAAAATTAAACTAGGTAAGTCTTCATGTCTTGATAGATCTCCTTTCCTTGGATAGAATTGATCAACTTTGGATAGATCTTCGGCCATCTCGAGTTCCTTCACGCCCAAGCAACTCCAAGTCTACTCGGACTGCTCAAGTCGACTCGTCTGCGGAAACTGGGCTACTCGACATCGACAAGGGTTAGTCGCCCTCGAGTAGGATCCATCATCGACTTGGCTCTTTGGCTAGATCTGCTCGATGTGCTCGGATCTGGGTTCCTGGGCTCGTCGACCTCGAGTAGCCCTAGTCGACCTCGAGTAGGATTGATCCGTCGACTTGGTCTTCTCGGGTAGGTGTGCTCGACAAGCCTGGATCTGGACTCTGGCTCATCGATCTCGACAAGGGTTCGTCGAGATCGAGTAGGGTGTGGCCTTCTCTGGTCGAGCAGCTTCTCCTCGGCACGGACTCGGACTGGCGTTGTGGGGCTTGTCGATCTCGACAAGGGTTCGTCGAGATCGAGTAGAGCTGTGCTCGGCTTCTCGATCAGTTCTCTTCTCGACTCCGGGTGTGGCACTGAGCTTCGTCGATCTCGACCAGGGTCTTGTCGAGATCGAGTAACTTCCGGAGCTGGGTTGGTTTGTCTCTCTCGATCAGGCTCTGTCGACCAAGGCTGCTCGGACATGCTCGTCGAGATCGAGTAGGAGTTACTCGAGGTCGAGTAGTCTGGTTTCTCGGCTCGATTCGACTGGTTCCGTTGCTGCTTCGACCTTGGACTTCTGTAGCTGCTTTCCGAGCTTTTCCAACCTTCTTTAGAATTGCTGTAAAATGCTTCGAATTCTGCGAATTAAACAGAAACTGGTGTAGATTCCATAATTTGGCAAATAAACATAAACTACATAGGTTCTGTACTATCTAAGCCCAAATGAATGCAATGTATGCAGAAATCGATATAAAAGCAAATGTAAAACATGGCAGATTCGGCTCACAACAATCGCCATAATATGGGAGACACCAAGGAGTTATAGGAGTTCAAAAGTTGGATAGTTCTAGAGATGGTCACAAGGTTGATATCGATAGGCTTACAAAGATAGTGAACAAGATGGCTATGCAAATGAATCAATCCTAGCAGCCTAGACCTTGTGGTGTTTGTGGAGATCCAACTCATCCGAATGATAAGTGTCTCTTGATTCAAGAGGACACCGCTGATGTGAATGCTATGGATTATGGATCTCACCGCATCTTTGGTAACAATTAAAATCAGAGCTACAATGCGAACTATCAAAGGGACGCACTGTGAACACGCTGCCCGCCGCCCCTCACCACGGAGAACGCCACCTACGCCAGTGGCAGATCCGATTTCTGACGTTGTTGAGTCCCCAAAGAAATCTTCTAAAGGGCAGCCTTATGAGGTTCAAGACCTACACCACCCTTTCCTCATGCCTTAAGATTTGATCGTATGTGGGAAGATGAACAAATTATTTATGACACTTTTTCTCATTGCGAGGTAAATATTCCACTTTTCAATTTGATTAAAAATGTGCCTCGTTATGCAAAATTTTGGAAAGGACTATGCAAGATGAAACGCAAGCAAAGGATGCGGAAGAAAGAAAAGTTAAGTTTAAGTGAGAATGTTTATTCTTTACTTCAGAAAAGATTGCCTAAAAAGTACGGAGATCTAGGTATGTTTACTACCCCATGTGCAATAGGTAATGCTAGCTTCAACAAAGCTATGTTAGACCTAGGTGCTTCAATCAATGTTATGTCTTATAACTTGTACATGTATTTGGGCCTCAATGCATTATTAGAAACCAGTGTTACTATACAACTCGTTGATCGTTCTAGTATTAAGGCTAGAGGAGTTGTTAAGGATGTTTTGGTTAAGGTAAATGATTTGATATTTCCAGCTGATTTCTTCATCCTAGACATGGAATAAGGTATGCGTGAAACCCCAATTATCTTGGGAAGGCCATTCTTGCGAACGACCAAGACTAATATTGATTGTTTTGAAGGTTCAATAACTATGGAGTTTGATGGTAGAAAGATTGAGCTTTATATATTTGAGCCCATTGTTTCTTCTGCCAATGATTTTGTAGATGTTCTTGACTTTAATGAAAGTGATCGCATGAATGAATCAAAGGGTTTGTTAGATGCTTATGTTAAAACTGAATCGACGAATCTTGAGTTTTCTAACAAAGATGAAAATAGATTAGGGAAATATGACATTCAAAGAAAAATTGAGAATTTGTTTAATTCACATGACAATGTGTTTAATTCAAATGATTTAATTTCGGGTAAATTGCAGGAAACCACCCCTAAAATATGGTCATTTGCTCTAAACCACCCCTTATATACATATTTACCAAAAACCACCCACTAAAACCCTTCTGTTAGCAAAGTCACACCCGACCCAACTTTCCATCCATATTCTGTTAAATTCTTTCAATTACTATTATACCCTTTATTTTTTTTAATAAAATTTAATGAATTGAAAATAATTTAAAACCAAAAAATGATAATTTTAGGCTCTTTTCCTCCCACTTTCTATCCTTAAAAGTCAAATCTTATCTCATTGTAAACCCTAGAAACAAAAAAAAACCGCTAAGATCTCCATCAAACACCTTTGCAATTATGGCGGCGCATGCAATCAAGCTTGAATGGTAACTACTTGTTGAGTTTTCTGTGGGTGTTGTTCTTATGCTTGGTACTCGACCTCCGCCATTTTCGTCACCATACTCATCTTTGTCTTCAACTTCAATGGCGAAATTGTTGGTGGCCGAAGAGCTTTAACTCCATCGCCATTGTTGCCTTCTACGTTGTTGGCTTCTCCAAGGATCCGCTTTTCTCCGTGACACTTCATTTCCTTGCTTTATTTCATGCTCAATTTTAAATTTATTTTTGGGGGCTTTTGAAAATTTGGGGGTTATGGTGTATAGGGTTTTAAGTTACATTACAGATGCAGATGGACGATAATTTGGGGATATGATTGAGAATTTGGATTTGATGTAGAATTCAAAATTTCCCCAAATGGATGTAGAATTCAAAATCACCTTGTAATATTTGCCCCATTTTTCGGATTTGCGACTGTAACGAGAGGGATTTGCAAGAGGTAAAGTGGATCTAAAAGATTGGAATTTTAGAATAATGCAGTAAAGATTTCAATGGAGTCAATTTGAAAAAAATGGAAGAGTTTCTTCAATCTACATGTTTAATAATGTAGCTTTTTAAAATTGTTATTTTCTCATTAAATTCTATTAAAAATAAAGTGTATAACAATAATCAAAAGGGTTTAACAGAATATGGACAAAAAGTTGGAGCGGGTGGGACTTTGATAACGGAAGGCTTTTAGTGGGTGGTTTTCGGTAAATATATGTATAAGGGGTGGTTTAAGGCAAATGACCATATTTTAGGGGTGGTTTCCTGCAGTTTACCCTTTAATTTCTATTCCTTATGAGAAATTGATTCGTAACAATGTTGAGATTTTTGCAATTTCAAGGCAACCTCCAAGAGTAACTCATTTCAAGAAGGAATCGGTGGATGCAATTGATGGATAATTTGGAGGAATTCCTAAGGTTCTTCCTCTTGTCTTAAAAAGGACAAGTATGGAGGATCTTGATGAAATAACTTGATCAAGAAATACATAACGTAGAGTCAATGACGTGAAACAAAAGCGCTTCTTGGAAGGCAACCTGAGGTAGTTTAGGTAATATTATTTCAATTTCGCAATTAGTAGTTTTTCAATTCAACAAAGTAGGATCAATCGCGTCGCTAAATTTCAAAAGTGATGGTAAGTTAAAACCTATGTTGGAGTTGAGCCCGTCGCCCGTCACACGACGCCCTTTGCCCCCTGTTCGCCTGACGAGTCCGGATTTTGGTAAACTTAGAAGGGAAGTTTTCTATCTTTTTATTTTTGGTTATTTTCGTATTAGGATAGTTTCTTTTTCTTATGTTTATTAGGATTAGTTTTTTCTTTCTAGGATTAGTTTCCTTATTTCTTAGTTCTAGGATTTATTTTTCTATATTTTCTATCTTCTATCTAGTTCTAATATTTTTCTATTTTTTTTTTTGATAGATTATCCCTTTCTAACTCACCATATATTTCCACTGCTTATTTTGAATCAACCAAGCTTGCTCCAAAGGAATCTACAAAACCCAAAAGCCTACTTGAATCCATTCCAAAAACCTAAAGCCTTGTGTTTCAATTGATTCTATCCATAAAAAAACTTTCCACCATTACCCTACATCTAGAAAAATAAATCTTTCCCATACCATTCCCCTACATATCATCTGAGAAGCGGTTGAAACCAAGTTGTTTGTCAAATTTTCGAGTTTGGAGGGTGTGGACGTCGGTTATCCAACGTTTCCACCCGAATTCGAGGTTCTGTTCACACGCCGCCCGCCGCCCCAAGCACGACGCCCACCGTCCTTGCAATGAGCTCGTTTCTCGGTGCTTTGTAGAGATCTTTTGTGTTCGCCTTGCTCTTTTACCATGCGTGTTCTTGATTCAGCAGAGATTTGGAGGAGTCTGACATGAATGCCTGCGACTTTCAAGAACTTCCGGCCGAATGACATGATTACTCATCCCGCTCTTCGTCTCTGTTTGCAGATTTTGGGCTCTACTTTCTATGATTCCAAGAGTACTACTGTTGTTGATCCTGGTATGATTGATTTCATATATTGCTTGACTCCTAAGTCTAATATAGTACCAGAGTGGGTACTTTTGTTTTTGAGGATGTATGAAAGGGTTCGTGACCAGCGCATTGAGAATCATCCTCTTGTCACCCCTTTTAGAGGCATGATCACACTTTGGCAATATTTTATGATGTTGATGTTAGTTCACTGCAGCCTGTGAGTCATTCTTTTGTCCGGGACATTGATGCTCTTGTTTCTGTACGGACAGTAGAGAAGCTGTAGTTTTCTTATGCTATTGAGAGATTTCGTTGGCTATCTAGACCCTAGTAATCTCATTATCAGTATATGCCTACTATTTTACCTTCGGGGCCAAAATTAGTGGACTTTCACCTGAGCCTTGGTCTTGCTGACACTGATTTGCATAAGTCTGATGATCCTATGACCCCTGCGAGCGATGTTGAAGATATGCAAATCGAGATGACGCTGCTTGTGGTTCGAGATGCCTCACACACCGCATGCTTGGAGAAGGAGTTGACTGAATTTGAGAACCAGCAAGCGGCTGAAATGATGAAGTTAACAAAGTCCCATGCGATTCTGGTTGGGAAGATCGATCAATTACAAGACACTTGTCTCTCGTTGATGGATTTGATCAATCAGCATTCTAGACCCCAGACCCCACCTTCACAGTAATTGGTTAGTTATTTGCTTTCCTTCAAATTTTTTCTGTTATTTTTTATTGTTCCTTTTTGTGTTTCTATGCATTGAGAACAATGCAACATGCATGTGGGTGTGTGTGTGTGTGGGGGGGGGGGGGGAGAAGAGAAGTTAATTAGTTAGGTTAGTTCATGTTTGAATTTCTATTTTTGAATTTTTGTTGTTTCCTTCATGTTATTTCTTTTATGTTATAGAAATTGTCAAAAATGAATTTTTTTTTGAAAAATTTCGAAAAAATTGAAGAAAAAAGTGAGTCTTGTTTTGTTGTTTTGCATATTGTGTTATCAAAGATTTCCATCTAATTTGAGTTTGTCCTATTTGACTTTATACTGGCATGATCTTATAAATCCCATGGAATTCTGGAATGATTTGACCTTGTTTGAAAATTGGTTTTATGTGAAATATGATTAGGCATATGTAATTGAGCATGTATGATCTAAGTTTGGGAGCATGCTTGATATTCGACAAAAAATTTGCCCCATTGAGATATTTTTGGCCTTATAAGGGATGCATCTATATTCCTTTTTATTTTCTTTTGTCATTTACTCTTCCTATGCATTTATCATTGAGTATTGCCATGGTTATCTATTTTCATGTTCGATTATATATCTACTCATTGCTTGATAAGTTCAAATGATAGAGGCAACCTTTTAGCCACATATTTATCCATGTCTACCTTATGTTATATCTTGCTTTGAAGCCAATTTGAGCCTTTAGCCTTTTTATTGATAGCTCCACAAAACTATTATTCTTACACAATGATGAGCCTTACCTTTATTCCTGGGGAATTGAGATTTTCAGTGGGTTATGGAATCTATTATGGAGATTGAGGAGAATGAAGCTAAAGCATGATGTTATGGTTTATAGTTTTGAGAAGATGTAATGTTATGTGCTTATTTATTCTATCATTTGTATGCATTTGGTTTACATGTACTTTGGCTCAAGAAAAAGAAATGAAAAGCTTGGACCTATGGAGGGTAAAATTCACCTATGGTAAAAGCAAGTAAAGAAAAAAAAAAGAGAATAAAGGAGCCATGTTATTTCTATTTTTGCATAATGAGGAAGAATTGGATTTATGTTGGTTAGAAGTTACACTGGTTGGGTGTTGAAGATTTCATGATATGTGAGATGATTTGATGAGATGATGATTTTTGGAGTTTTTATGATGATATTGAGAGATGTTGTGCATTTGTGAGCTTGATGTTTTTGAGTTGATTTGTGTTATGTTGGGAGTTGTTGGAATCTTGTTTTCCCAGAATTTATAGCACCACATGACCAAATACGATTCCTTGCCCTTATGTTTCTACCAAGCCCCATTACAACCCCACCGAATGGAATCTTCTATGAAGGTTTCCCTTGAGCGAAAGTACTCTTGATGTCCTTATTTTGGCATTGACGTATCCGGTTGAGATTTTGTGATATAAATGTCAATATTTGAGTTGATGCTTGTATGTGGAATTGAGGTGAGTATGTGCTTAAAGCCTAAACACATGAGAGTGAGAGATAAACATTTTATCCTTGGTCAGGTTGGATTTTTGAGCACGCAAGCAACTTGATCCCATATATACATGTTATGAAGTTTATGTGCCTTGAATATATTTGCACTGTTGATGATGTTGCTTTTGATGAGTAAAGTTGTGAAAGAATTTCCTGTGGGATGCATAGATGATGTTTTTGTCTTATGGTTGCTTGAGGAAAAGCAATAGTTAAGTGTGGGGGGATTTGATAATGCATATTTCATATAAACATTATAGGTATTTCTTATTGCAATTAGGTAGTGGTTTTGCTATTGTTTGAGTCTAGTTTCGTATATTACTTGTGAAGTATTCGAGTTCCGAATCTATGCCTTTTTAGTGTTTATTCCGCAGAATTACATTCCGACCTTGAAGGGACTTTGGAAGAGCTTAAGAGCAAGCCCAACATCTACTCTAAAAAATCTCAAAAAAAGAGATAAAAATGTCAAAATCTCTAAAAAAATATTTACTCAAACTCCAACAACTTATCTATTTTATAGATTTTTACATTTATTACACAATATAATAAATATAAATGTATTTATTGTGTTACTCTCATCATGTTATGTGAAGATGCATTATAAACCTGCTAGAAAGATGTAATATAATTTATAATATGCAATACCATACATGCTAGAAAGATTTTAATTGAACTTGTGGGCCAATATATAATTCATAAAGATGGAAGATTTTTATGCAGAAGACAATGATGCAATCTAGAGTCTAGACTTATTTTTTTATCCAATTCAAATGGAACATTGGTTGATTTGCCGATCACAAATACTATTGACAACCCATCACAGAAAAACCAGAATGAGAATTAGCAATTAGAACCAACACCAACGTATGATAGCAAACTTAACCATGACATCAAAATTGAAACCTAAAGTCGACCCTAAAACGAGAATTAGCAATCAGAAGTAGTGTAAATCAATTTCCTCTTGCGACCAACAAAACAGAAGCCTATTGCAATCTGAACCATGATTATAAATCAATTTCCTCTTGCTGCGATTATGGGTGTGTAAAGCAATGAATTTGAGCAGCTAAAATTAAAAGCGTTTAAAAGAGTGGGTATGAGAACCCAAAATAAACATATAACAGTTAAAATTTGTGTTTAAAAAATAAGCTACTTGTGATAGCTTATGTTGGTGTTTATTTGGTTTGAAAGTACCATAATACCCCTAATAATAACCAAATAAAACCCACTTTTTTACAAATAAACACTTTTTCGTCCCATACAGAGTTTATAATTTGCCATAAATTTTTAACTACTTTTACCAACAGTTTATAAATTTTACCCTGTTTATAATTTTAGTGAGTTTATTAACCCCGTCCCATACGAACCCTATATATCGAAGCCTATTGCGACCAACAAAATCAGCAATCAGAGCCATGACCAGTGGCGGATCCTAAAATGGTTGATTGAGGGGCGAAAATCTACGATAAAAAATACTATATGTAAGATTAAACCCTAATTTTTCTTTCCGAAAAATCATCAATATTATGGATGTGTAACTAGAATAAAAACATAAATCTTGCATGATTTATTTCATGGTTTTCAAATATTTCAACATAACTCCCTAATTTGAAGTTCTCGAATATAATTATATTATTAAGATACGAAATTAATAAATGATAATTGCAATAAAAATATATCAGTTTGGTAAATGATGTAGGAAATATTGTAATTCAGTGTTGAAATTTGAAACGCTTATAACTTTTTGCTCAGATATTGTATTTGAGCTTATAATATATCAAATCGAAGCTATTGGCGAGAGGAATATGTATGCTAAATTTAATTTTCGATTAGGGGGCGACTGCCACCACCGGCCCTAAAGAGGATCCGCCTCTGACCATGATAGCAACCAACCAAAATGCAATCGAAGCGCAAGCCTGTTGCTATTGCAAATCAGCAATCAGAAGGAAAAAAATGCAATCAGCAGAGGGAGTGGCGACGAACAACAACCGAACATCAATCAGTGAACGGAAAAAGAAATCTAGTTTTGCTCTAGCGACAACGGGGGTGACTGGAGTTGCGATGAACACCAATCGAACAACAATAGGAGGGCGTAGGTTTTTTCATAATATAAAGAGCAAAGAATCGAATAAGGAGAAGAGATGAGATGAATCAAACCAGGAAGAATCGAATAGGGGAAGCAATTAATTTTCATGGGAAAGAGTGGAGAATTAAATTTTGCCGTTCTTCTCCCCCTTCTCTAAATTTGCAGAAATTTTTTCTCTCTCGTAGTGTTTCTCTATTTTAGAGGAAGATTTACCGAATCTATTGGGGTTAAAAAAGACCTAATTTCTCTAAATTTTTGCCTTTTTTTATATTTTACAGGGACTGTTGGGCTTGCTCTAAGAGACGGTTACGGAGCATATGGAGGCTAAGAAGAACGCTAGAGAGAAGCAAGGAAGCACGACATTGGAGATTATTTAAGTCTTTCGAGGAAAGACGGTCACTGCATAGGCGGCACCCACTACCCTTTGCACGGCGCCCTCCATGGGCCGGTTTCCAGCGTTTGCGATTTTGGATCCAAACACATTATTTTCTATTATTTTATTCCTATTCCCACTAGGGTTTGGCCGAATCTTAGAGAGTCTTTATTAGGCTATTTCAGTTTAGAGAGTGAGAGAAGAGAGGATTATTGTGAGACTATGAACACAATTAGAGAGAGAGTGAGAGAGAATTGGCCTATTAGTTGATAAACTCATCGTTTCGCCTGTGATTCGAAGACATGGTTGTTTGGATTGTGAGGATTTGATTCTATTTAGTTATTTATATTCATAGTTATCATCTTGTGCTTATTGATTATATTTGTGTACCTTTCTATAATTGATCACCATGTTAGGAATTGCATCTTAGCTATGAATTCATTATTGTTTTCTTAATAGCATACAAAGGTATTGAGATAGTAATGTTTCTTTTTCTTTGTAGTGCGTGATTTCAGTTGATCTATGTTGTGGATATTTCATTAGGGATGAGTTCGGTTTACGCCTATCTGTGTTAATTGCATTGAATCAATGTGCCAATTGGTCTGATTTATTGAGTCCTTAATGCTATTCTTTAGTAATATTTAATAAGGTGAGTGTATCTCTACTGATCTCTCAACCTTAGTCGAGTAGACCTATGAATATGAGTAATTGATAGATCAATCCTAGGACCATGAATTTCAACCATTGTTAGGGAATTACAGGTGAAATGTTCTTTCTACTTTGATATCAATCTACTTTGCAATCATAAATCTTGTTACTTTTACATCTTGGTTATTTGCTAAAAATCATTGCTTTGTCATGAGAGTTCTTGCTTAGAGTTATTGAATAGGAAATCGCTTCTCCCTGTGAGTTCGACACTTGAGTTCATCACTATACTAGTAGTTATCTGGTCTATGAAGTGATTGATTGCCTAATCTATTGGTTTTGTGTTTAAGTTTGGATATTATTATTATTATAAAGGGCGAAAGTGCCAACGATGTTCGTCCCGCATCAATATTCTATTTCACCTTACTTGCATGAAGTTTTGGGGGAATTAGAGGCCCAACATACTCAACAAAGGAATGATGCCTTAACGCTAACCCTTCCAAGCAAGAAGCTTTTACCTTCCATTATGCAAGCACCCGTGATAGAGCTTAAACCATTGCTGGATCACCTCCAGTATGCCTTCTTGGGTGATGGAGATACCTTGCCGGTCACTATATCAAATAAGCTCACTCTTGTGAAAGAGGAGAGGTTGGTAGCGGTGCTCAAGGAACACAAGATGGCCATTGGATGGACAATTGCGGACATCAAAAGGATAAGCCCAACTATGTGTATGCATCGTAGACTCATGGAGGAAGGAGCCAAACCATCAAGGAAACCCCAACGAAGATTCAATCCACCGATGATGGAGGTGGTCAAGAATGAAGTTCTAAAGCTACTCCAAGCCGGTATGATCTATCGTATCTCCGATAGCAAAGGTGTATGGTAAGTATTTTCTCCGAGTATATTGAAAAGTTCATTGAAGTTTTTATGGATGATTTCACCGTTCATGGTGATGATTTCAACTCTTGCTTAGACCATTTCGCATTGGTTTTAAAAAGATATGTTGAAACAAATTTAGTTTTGAACTCCGAAAAATGCCACTTCATGGTTGAACAAGAGATTGTTTTAGGTCACATAGTTGTAATGGCCCAGAATTATGATTTTCGGGTTACGTTTCAAGTTATGAAACCCCTTATTCGGATCTTGCAATCCAAGTACGGGTCGAGGTTTCAAACTCATTTAAGATTAGTAGAAAGAGGGATTTCAAATCCTAAAAACCTCGAAGGGCCATTGGGTACCCTTAACCTGTCCTAAGACTATGTCGTGGAATCCATTTCAAACGGAAGTAAAGCGGAAGCAAGGTAAAGATACAAGTGCCACGACAGAGCCGAGTCAAAAGCAAATCATAAGTGAGTGAATACCATTTATAACGAGTTATAGAATTAGCCAGGTTCTTCGATTCGCAAAAATGGAACCCCGTCATATAGACATCAAGCACTCAAATCTGCAGAAAATACCTTTAAAAGAATAACGGGGAAAAGAAGTCAGATCGAGCCACTCATGTGGGATCGGCAGTCCTCGCTGAGGCCACATAGTATGTGCTATACCTAATAAAGATGCTCTAATGCAGTACGAAAGTCAAACACACTAGCATGCTCCTAGTCATAATAATGTGTAAAAATACTGTAAAGGGCCCAAGACAATGCCAAGTGGCATATCCCTCTCCTACCTCTGCACCCCTTCCCGTTAGTGCAGAGACTGGCCAGTTCGGTGCTATAACATAGCAATTTACTCGTGGTGATGCACAAACCACGACATCATCATATCATATCATCTCATCGCTTGCCCGATGGTGGTGTTTGGCTATCATATCGTGCTCATATAGACTCGATTGACTCAGGGTACCCGATGAGGCTGGGCTACCCTATGACCCTAGTAAAGACTCTAGAACTGTCACAGATAACGGCCGTTATGTTTCAAACGCATAAAGTAAGCAGATTCTCAGTCAATTAGTGCAACCTAACAGGATACTACATGACATGCTTTTATGCATATGAAACACCTAACATAAAATGCAACAATAGGCATGAATGTCCAACCTGAGTAAGCCCCCTAGGGAACTTACCTGAAGATGCAGAACAGCAGGATAATAAAAGTAAGGGCCCAAATGCAAGTCCAAAGTGATCCAGAAGCAATACACACCTATCATCAAGTCATTTCCATAAGCTACCGATCCATCATTAACACACACGAAACCCAAGTTCTCAATATACTCAAAACCAACCGATAGAGAAACCGTTTTCCAAAACCTTTCCGATATGATCAACATCAACCAAAATCATTCGTCCAATTTTCTTCTCAAAACCAACATCATCAAACCAAGATAAAATCCAGACATTAATCATTTAAACCTTAAAACCAATATCTCAAAATCGTATTATAGAAATAGTCCCGTCATTTTATTTCAAAACCTTGACTTTAATGTTTCAAGTAATTTAAAACATTGATAAACATTTTCAAAATAAATCCATCTTTATAACCCCATTTATAAATCAAAACCAACAAATCACTTTCAAACCCATTTATAAACAACATTTAATAACAAAATCCAAATAATATTTAAAATATAATAATCACCAAAAATAAATCCATTTAATAACCCATATTTATAAAACAACAATACTAGATTACTTTATCATTTCTAAATTTTCATAGTAAAACATCTTATAATAACACATTTCAAATAACACAATTTTTAGAACAATTTATAATATATAAATATGTATATTCCAGAAATTATAATTATCATAAAACTCAGAATATATGATATAGTAACAATAATAATAATAATAATAATAATAAGTTAACAACAATTTTATAACAATTATATACTATCATTCATATATCACACATTAATAACATAACAATAACAACAACTCTCTCTTAAACAACCCAAGCCCAACTTCCAGCCTGGAGAAGGAAACCCGAACCCATCAAGCTCTCAGCCCAATCCGAAACTGAAAGAATAAAGAGGAGGAATGGACCCGGATGGAAAGGAGACCCGACCCGGAAGAAGAAGAAAGACCCACAACCAAATCAGGAAAAGAAACCCGGATTCAAGCCCACAACCCAGAAAATTAGGCCCAACCCTTTCTTCCCCAAATGAACAAAGCTCTCTCTCTCTTCAACCTAACGAAAAAGGACGGGAGAAGGAAGAAGATTCCCAGGCCTGCCGGCGGCTCTTCTCCGACCCAAACTCACCCATCAGAAGCGACACAACATTCCGACCCTAACCCACACGAAAGGATACAAGCGCGGAAAGAAAAGGAGGAGAAAGGAGGGCTCACCGAGATCTCGAGATATTCGCCGGAAAATATTCGTTGGAGATCGCTTCGGCTCGTCGAGGGCGGAATCGACAACGGAATGGCCTGGGACGGAGGGAAGGAGGCTTAAAAGAGGAGCTTTACATCGTTTTAGACCAAAATGAAGAGGAAGGAGAGCTTACCGTTCCGATTTGAGCAAAACAGGGGAAAGGAGGAGAGAAAGGTGGTATGACATTGGTGGCCCTGGCGGCTCAGACGTCGGTTGAAAGATGCTTGGCCGCTGGACCCGGACACGAAGGAGAAGAGGACAAACCGCTGTGTGTGCCCGGAGATGTGCAGCTGGCTTGATGGGAGGCGCTCGAGAAGCGTCGGTGGTTTGGGTGGTGCTTGGGAACGACCAGGAGGAGGCTCAAAGGCTCGGCGAAGAGGAGGGGGGTGGCAGTCTTGGCAGATGCTGGACGACGACCGAGTAGGAGGAAGGTGGTAGTCCGGTGGTGGTGATTGCACTCGAAAATTGGAGGTTTGGGGCCTCACTGGTTTTGCAGGAATTGAACGAGGAAGAGGGGGGAATTAGGCGGTGGGTTTTTCTGCAGAAATGAAAAGAGGGAAGGAATACTTCCTCAATTGGGTTTTTGGTGGAATGGATGAAAGGAAATGTGAGGGCAAAGAGTGGTCTTATAGGGGGGAATTGAATAAGAGGACAAAAGGGGCAGTTGTGAATTGCACAATGGTAAGGCAGGGGATATGCTCACCAACGATTCTTTGAGCGAGAGAGAGAGAGAGAGAGAGAGGAAAAGAAGAAAGAAAAAGAAATACAACTAAGGAGTGGTTCCCTAACACACTAATTTGAAATCAACCACTCAAAACCAAAAGAGATATTTTGAATACCCGAGTAAATATCTCGAAACCCGTTCTCTGATCCTATCCGACCCAACTCGAAATAATTTTCAATTTGCATATGGGAGCGGGATAAACATATTTTAAATTTTCAACTAAATAATGCCGGAACTCGTTTTAAAATATGTAGAATAAAACCAATATCTCAAGGACGGAAATTCCAAACCTCCCAAATCTTAGAAATCGGGATGATTATAAATCACTATTTTAATAATTTAACTTTCTAAAATTTCCCCCTCTTTACATCATCCACCTCTAAAAACATGTCTCGTCCCCGAGACTAAAATCACTCTAAAACATGGGGATGAAGTTTTAAATTGGTGAGTCCAAGGATCATGCCACTGATTCTGTAAGCATCTCATAGGGCCCGTATGAGATCCTCACAGCACCCTTGACGTGATCATAACATTCCCAATTGGTCGTAGCAAGTATGTGATATGGGCCCCTATCACACCCTTACCCCGACCTTTCGGTCACATTATAACTCGAAAGGCAATCATAGCGTCTCTACTGGGTCTTAGCAAGCATTCTATATGCGCCCCTATAAAATGCTTGTATCCACTTCGTGAGGCATTATAATGTAATACCGGGTTTGAAAAGTTTCTAATAGGATTCCGCAGTTGAAAAAAGATTAGCCTCAAAATCATTGAAATTCTCGGTAACGTTCATTCTTTTACAATCCAAGTTGGTCCTTTTTCAAAACTGTTCCAAAATCTTCAAATCCAACGTCTAATCAAGCAACCTTACACCAAAACAAGTCAAATCCTTTCAAATCAAGATTTCGTCAAAATCTTCCAACCACCAGACCAGTTTCTCGTATACCAAACAATCAAATTCAGAAGCTGGGAGGTGGAGTCATCCACCTCTAAGGGCTAATCCCATATTCTCTTCCTAGTTTCCAAAATCAAATCAATGTATCAGTCTTAATTCAAGCAAGATTCACAAGCCATAACCACATAACTAATCGATCCTCAACGAGTACATCATATGACAAGTCTCAAACATATGCCCGCACCCTGCCACAAGATCACATCAACGTCTCCACATCATACTAAGGGTCATAATATCCATCTATGCCAAAATCATAACACACATCTCGATATCACACCAAGGTCATAACAGATACATCCTCATCATAAAGTCAACGAATCAAACTCATTGTCAACACATCAACACAACAAGTCATGTTATTAAGATTCCGTGAAAGGGGAGCTCAAACAGTATATCAGTCATCGAATGTCAGCATATTCACCAAACATCATCTTAACTCATCACAATGTCATATAACGATCATTAGAAATCTGGTATCATTATCTCATATACACAAATCATATTCATCCTTAAAGTCATATTCGTCATTTAAGATATCCATAATCATGCTTGCCAACCATATAATGCAACATCGTGTTTATCACCATATAATATAACATCATGCTTTCACATAATAACACATCATTATCTCATAATTCATATATCATATCATAACATGCTTCTAAAATGACATAGCAAGATAGCAATGCATCAATATATCACGATAATACTAGTCATTGTCAATTAGAATTCAATATTGCAGATCAATATGTAATGTCATTGTATATCAGGTTCATCATGGTTGCTACCTACCATCATGCCAGCAAATATAAATAAATCACAAAATCAAGAAAATTCCTCATATCATAAAATAAAACACAATCCCCACTCACCCATCTCCACTTTCAAGCCAAGATTAATCCTCTTATAGACTCAACAACACTAACTCCGACAAAATTCCCTGAAGAAATCCCAATTCATTTGAATACTCCAATCTCACCCCTCATTTCATCAAGCACTCCCACACACCATCCACCTCTAAGAACCCAACTCTTATCTCTAACTTCACACCCGAGAACCCTCTCATACTACATCCTCAATACTCTCAAAAGTCATTCCCCACACTTCATATAATACTCAAGACATCACAAGCATCATACTCTGCTAACCACATGGATCCTTCTCTCACGTCTTACCTCGTAATACCATCGATCATCCTAACCGCCTAGAGTTCTTTTACCACTCATCAACCACTCCATAAGAGAACCCTTACCCACAAGTTCAAAGAAGAAGTAATCATGGAAATTATTACACATAAGGACCACATCATATCAACTAGCATTTATATTAATAGCATCATTAGTTCAGCATTAAACATTGCAACTGCGTCGATAAATCTCAATTTACCGTCATGCTCAATCATTATTACAAATCATCATATATGCACATAATCAAGTCAAGCTAGCAAGTTTCATCATAACCTTATCTATTAGACAGTTCAGGTTTCTCAACATTTGCAGTTCACATTTTATAGGTAATGAATTTAGATCATGCTTAGCAACTCAAGCATCAACGTATCAAGACATCATGTACATTAGAACTATAAGGCACTGAATCATATCATCGTAAACAACAAACAATCAGACAACAATTATTACTAAGTCAGCACATCAACACATATATTTCACCATCAAAGCAGTGGAACATAGTTATCAACATATGCAGAAGGGTTAGCAATTCAAACGGAGGACACTCCCGCCTGCAAGTCATATCGTACTCGATAGCTGCAATCCTCGAAACATACCTGTCCCACCAACACCGTCGATCATGAGGCTTGTGGGTTAGGGGCCCATGTTTCCGCCAAACTTCTTTATCACTATGCAACTTCCTTCCTCTTTCAAGCAGTCGCTCACCCAATGTATCGCGCATGACTCCAAGTTAGCAAAGATAGGGGAGTAACAAGAGCGGACAACCCAATGTTCCTTTCGGAACCAAACATAGACCAAGGCTAAGAACGACAAGACCAAAGACAAGATTTCGACCCGGGAATAGCAACGATGCCCTTATGAAAGTCTATTAGGTTATAATCGCGACAAGTAACATAAATTCATCATGGAGCATATCAATTACAATAACCCACACTAACATGTACCTATCTCAAGGAGAATAACATGCGTATTCATTCCAAAAGACACAATCAAGTCCTACACTGATGCATGTGAGACGAGCTAACAGTTTATTATTCCATGAAAGCAGAGATGCCTACTAATTTCAAGCAAATTATGCAGAGCCAGTAATGGTCATGCAGATTTTAACGATGATGGCAAGTATCATGTATATGAAAAATGAACGAGCATGGTATACATATCACAAATGAGACCAAACATAGGATGTCGAGGTACATAATAATAATCAACTAAGCATCATACGAGAATGCATAAGGGTGGCATAGTAATCATCACATTTAACAACAAGGATCATATAATAGTTTAAGAATGGCATGTAATCATTTAGCGAGTTACATTGGAAATCATAAGACCTACAAGACACTACTAGCACATATCGAACATGAACACAATCAAGGTAACTCGACTAAATTCATTCTAGCATTCATACATCATGCGTATGCGAAATCATGATATAGTGTGGTGTGTGATCATGTGAGGTGCCAAGTCATACATCTATATAAGTACAAGAGGATATCATAGAGTAATGGAGAAACACTACCGAGCGATAACATGTAAGCATGCTAGGATAAACCATCACAGAAAGCAAATTGATCATCGAGTTCAACATCAATCTAATTTGCATGAGTGAGACATGTTAAGGTGATAGAAAAGGGGAGAGACCACACTATCAAGACCCTAGCTCAAGAGAGGTTCAACAATAATGTAGGAAAGGTATAACACGCACTAGTTACAGTCAAGGGTCCTATATGACACTAATGGTTCAACATAACATGTGATGCATGCATGCATTTAATCATAACGATATGTAAGAAATCAATTACATTACATCACAATGATATAAAAGCGTGAGGAAGGTTTAATGATGTATAATACGACTCCAAGTATTGGGCAATGTGGCTAGAATACGGGGACATGTGCTCAAATCAACACATACTAGGATAAAACATGCATTTTTCAAGACTCAATTATACCACATATTCTACGTCCAACGCAAGTGATCACACAACTATACAAATTGCAAAACAACCCACGTTAATTAATTTGACGAATACAGAACGGATGGCCATATTATAGATTCTTGTCACAGAAGGATAATAAGCAATGACACGTCAACACCCAAAATGCTAAGGCAGACATCTACAAGCATTCATACAAAGGGGAGTTGATCACATTATCATTAACCTAATCAAAGAGGAAATAACGATCATGTAGGTTCTCATCATAAGGTTCATCCTTCCAATCAATCATACGATCAATAGGCTAAGTAAGCATTATATAACAACATACAGTCATGATAGAAGGCAAGACACAACACGAGACTTAAGCAATATAATCTATCACATATGTAATAACATGAGCAGTCTGTACTACAGGTCATTCAAAAGGCATATGCAGAGGCTATAAGGTCATGTCATGCAATTCAGAGAGAGTTATCATTACAACCGGACAGAGACCCTAAGGGCAACCATTGACTTTTCCCAACCGACTCATCACCCCTCTTTCCCGTGGGACTCCGGTACGACTCTTCATGGCAAGAAGACATTGGTTGATCATCATATGAATAAGGAAAGACAACCCCCAAAACACCTTAATTTTGACTCAAATGGACATCAAGAGCCACCTTCCAATACTCGCTTAGACAACTTCACATCCATACATGATTCCCGATACAATGTGTTTACCAACCCAATTCCCTGTGGGGGACACTGACATCCGGGAGAAAAGCTCGATAGACCCGTCAGGGGTTAACAAACATAGTGGAAGGGGCTGTTTCGCACAAGCTGGGCTTGACCACACAGAAACAAGGGTACTCCCACTATCCCGTTTGCACAGATCAGTCAATACACATTTAATTGTTAGGCATACCAATCAGACTTTAGCATAGCAAGCATTCAGCACAGAATCAGTTAATAACACTCATAATGATCTCCTTGGAGTCTCCTAACCCATCTGTAAAAAACAAGCTGATATTTTGCCTACCGTTCCAAACTACACCCAATAGGGGTGGTCTAGCGCCTTTACTAACCACTCGCGTCCCCGTTTGGTCGGTTTTCCTCTTTTATTACGAGTCAAGTTCATTACTTAGTCCAATTTTGGTTAGGCATCTTAAGTTCATTTTGCCCTTCTTAAAATCCTTTCAAATCATTTGAAATTAATGGGAGGTTTTCCAAAACATACACTCGACCCTTGCGTACCCGAATTGCACAACCTCAGCTCTGATACCATCTTTGTAACGGCTCAGAATTATGATTTCCGAGTGACGTTTCAAGGGATGAAACCCCTTGTTCGGATCTTGCAATCCAGGTACGGGTCAAGGTTTCAAACTCATTTATGATTAGTAGAAAGAGGGATTTCAAATCCTAAAAACCTTGAAGGGCCATTGGGTACCCTTAACCTGTCCTAAGACTATGTCGTGGAATCCATTTCAAACGGAAGTAAAGCGGAAGCAAGGTAAAGATACAAGTGCCATGGCAGAGCCGAGTCAAAACCAAATCATAAGTGAGTGATTACCATTTATAACGAGTTATAGAATTAGCCAGGTTCTTCGATTCGCAAAAAGGGAACCCCGTCATATAGACATCGAGCACTCAAATCTGCAGAAAATACCTTCAAAAGAAGAACGGGGAAAGGAGTCAGATCGAGCCACTCATGTGGGACCGGCAGTCCTCGCTGAGGCCACATAGTATGTGCTATAACTAATAAAGATGCTCTAATGCAGTACGAAAGTCAAACACACTAGCATGCTCCTAGTCATAATAATGTGTAAAAATACTGTAAAGGGCCCAAGACAATGCCAAGTGGCATATCCCTCTCCTACCTCTGCACCCCTTCCCGTTAGTGCAGAGATTGGCCAGTTCGGTGCTATAACATAGCAATTTCCTCGTGGTGGTACACAAACCACGACATCATCATATCATATCATCTCATCGCTTGCCCGATGGTGCTGGGCTATCATATCATGCTCATATAGACTCGATTGACTCAAGGTACCCGATGAGGCTGGGCTACCCTATGACCCTAGTAAAGACTCTAGGACTATCACAGATAACGACCGTTCTCTTTCAAACGCATAAAGTAAGCAGATGCTCATTCAATTAGTGCAACCTAACAGGATAATACATGACCTGCTTTTATGCATATGCAACACCTAACATAAAATGCAACAATAGGCATGAATGTCCAACCTGGGTAAGCCCCCTAGGGAACTTACCTGAAGATGCAGAACAACAGGATAATACAAGTAAGGGCCCAAATGCAAGTCCAAAGCGATCCAGAAGCAATACACACCTATCATCAAGCCATTTCCATAAGCTACCGGTCCATCATTAACAGACACGAAACCCAAGTTCTCAACATACTCAAAACCAACTGATAGAGAAACTGTTTTCCAAAACCTTTCCGATATGATCAACATCAACCAAAATCATTCGTCTAATTTTCTTCTAAAAACCAACATCATCAAACCAAGACAAAATCCCGACATTAAACATTTAAACCTTAAAACCAATATCTCAAAATCATATTATAGAAATAGTCCCGGCATTTTATTTCAAAACCTTGACTTTAATGTTTCAAGTAATTTAAAACATTGATAAACATTTCCAAAATAAATCCATCTTTATAACCCCATTTATAAATCAAAACCAACAAATCACTTTCAAACCCATTTATAAACAACATTTAATAACATAATCCAAATAATATTTAAAATATAATAATAAAAAAAATCAATCCATTTAATAACCCACATTTATAAAACAACAATACTAGATTACTTGATCATTTCTAAATTTTCATAGTAAAACATCTTATAATAACACATTTCAAATAACACTATTTTTAGAACAATTTATAATATATAAATATATATATTCCAGAAATTATAATTATCATAAAACTCAGAATATATGATATAGTAATAATAATAATAATAAGTTATAAACAATTTTATAACAATTACATACTATAATTCATATATCACACATTAATAACATAACAATAACAACAACTATCTCTTAAACAACCCAAGCCCAACTTCCAGCCCAGAGAAGGAAACCCGGACCCGTCCAGCTCTCAGCCCAATCCGAAACTGAAAGAATAAAGATGAGGAATGGACCCGGATGGAAAGGAGACCCGACCCGAAAGAAGAAGAAAGACCCACAACCAGATCCGGAAAAGAAACCTGGTTTCAAGCCCACAACCTAGAAAATTAGGCCCAACCCTTTCTTCCCCAAATGAATAGAGCTCTCTCTCTCTTCAACCTAATGGATAAGGACGGGAGAAGAAAGAAGACTCCCAGACCGGCCGGCGGCTCTTCTTCGACCCAAACTCACCCATCAGAAGCGACACAACATTCCGACCCTAACCCACACGAAAGGATACAAGCGCGGAAAGAAAAGGAGGAGAAAGGAGGGCTCACCGAGATCTCGAGATATTCGTCGGAAAATCTTCGTCGGAGATCACTTCGGCTCGTCGAGGGCGGAATCGACAACGGAATGGCCTAGGACGGAGGGAAGGAGGCTTAAAAGAGGAGCTTTACATTGTTTTAGACCAAAATGAAGAGGAAGGAGAGCTTACCGTTCCGATTTGAGCAAAACATGGGAAAGGAGGAGAGAAAGGTGGTCCGGCGTTGGTGGCCCTGGCGGCTCAAACGTCGGTTGAAAGATGCTTGGCCGCTGGACCCGGACACGAAGGAGAAGAGGACAAACCGCTGTGTGTGCCCGGAGATGTGCGGCTGGCTTGATGGGAGGCGCTCGAGAAGCTCCGGTGGTTTGTGTGGTGCTCGGGAACGACCAGGAGGAGGCTCAAAGGCTCGGCGAAGAGGAGGGGGGTGGCAGTCTCGGCTGATGCTGGACGACGACCGACGAGGAGGAAGGTGGTAGTCCGGGGGTGGTGATTGCACTCGAAAATTGGAGGTTTGGGGCCTCGGTGGTTTTGTAGGAATTGAACGAGGAAGAGGGGGGAATTAGGTGGTGGGTTTTTCTGCAAAAATGAAAAGAGGGGTGGAATAATTCATCAAATGGGTTTTTGGTGGAATGGATGAAAGGAAATGTGAGGGCAAAAGGTGGTCTTATAGGGAAGGAATTGAATAAGAGGACAAAAGGGGCAGCTGTGAATTGCACAATGGTAAGGCAGGGGATATGCTCCCCGACGATTCTTTGAGAGAGAGAGAGAGAGGAAAAGAAGAAAGAAAAGGAAATACAACTAAGGAGTGGTCCCTTAACACACCAATTTGAAATCAACCACTCAAAACCAAAAGAGATATTTTAAATACCCGAGTAAATATCTCGAAACCCTTTCTCCGATCCTATCCGACCCAACTCGAAATAATTTTCAATTTGCATATGGGAGCGGGATAAACATATTTTAAATTTTCAACTAAATAATGCTCAAGGACGGAAATTCCAAACCTCCCAAATCTTAGAAATTGGGATGATTATAAATCACTATTTTAATAATTTAATATTCTAAAATTTCCCGGTCTTTACAATAGTCTCTCGAAAGGGAATTGAGGTTGACAAGGCAAAGATTGACATCATTCAATCTTTAACTTGCCCTACTAATGTGGGCAAAGTTTGCTCTTTTCTTGGTCAAGCATGATTTTATTGCTGATTCATCAAAGATTTTTCCAAGATCGCCGCACCTCTTTGTGAACTCCTCAAGAAGGACACCACATTTGAGTTTGATGAGAAGTGTAAAGTGGCTTTCCACAAGTTGAGAGGTCGCCTTGTCACCGCACCAATCATTCAAGCCCCGGTGTTGACCCTCCCATTCGAGTTAATGTGTGATGCTAGCGACTATGCCGTTAGAGCAGTTCTTGGACAAATGATTGACAAAGCCTCACACGTAATCTATTATGCTTCAATGATGCTAAACGGAGCCCAACGAAACTACACAACCACGTAGAAAGAGCTATTGGCCGTGGGGTTTTCCTTAGAAAAGTTCCGCACATACTTGCTAGGAATAAAGGTAATAATCTACTCTGATCATGCAGCACTTAGGTACCTCATGAAGAAGAAGGATGCCAAACCAAGGCTTATTCGGTGGATCATGCTCTTGAGCGAGTTCGACATCCAAATCAAAGACAAGAAGGGCGTGGAAAACTATGTGGCCAACCACCTTAGTTGTATTGTACACCCGAATAGTGTGGGGGGTAAACCACAAGCCCTTGGAGAGGTCCTGGATGAGACCCTTCACTTCGTTTCATGTTCCGCTGAAGACTCGCTGACAGCGAACTCCCCTGGATGCCAGCGAACCCAACTCGCTGACAGCGAACCAAATCCGCTGCTAGTGAGTCAAGTCACTAGCGAGCTTCTCTATTTGCCGGCACCAGCTCACAGTCTGACTCCATCCGCTGACAGCGAACCTGACTCGCTTCCAGCGAATCTTGCCCATAAGGTAAGTTCGAATTCAATTACACCTTTTTCTTTCATGGCAGCCAACATTTCTCTTCCATGGTTCGCGGACATAGTCAATTTTCTTGTCACGAAGTTGTTTCTGCCAAACATTCCCAAGTACAAGAAAGACAAGACTCGCCACAATGCCCGATTCTATGTTTGGGACGACCCATTTCTTTGGAAGCATTTTGCGGATCAAATCATTACGCGATGCCTTCCGGATAATAAGGTAATGGTCGTCCTTATCTTTTGTCATTCTTATGCATGTCGGGGACACTTTGGACCAAACAAAAGGGCTAAAAAGGTACTTGATTCGGGATTCTATTGGCCCACGATTTTTCGTGATGCATATGCTTTTTGTAAATCTTGTGATCGGTGCCAACACATAGGGAATATTGCAACTAGGAATGAGATGCCTTAAACTAGGATGATGTTTTGTGAAATTTTTTATGTTTGGGGGATTGATTTCATGGGATCTTTTCCTAGTTCCTTTGGGAATCTTTATATCTTGCTTGCGGTGGACTATGTCTCTAAATGGGCGGAGGCGAAGGCCACAAAAACTGACGATTCGAAAGTGGTTTCAGGATTCCGTAAGGACTTGTTTACTAGATTTGGTATTCCACATGCCTTAATTAGTGATCGAGGTACCCACTTTTTGCAACAAGACGGTGGTCGCTCTCTTGAGGAAATATCATGTCACACATAGAATATCCACCGCCTATCACCCTCAAACCAATGGGCAAGCCGAAGTGTCAAATAGAGAGATCAAGAGAATCTTGGAGAAAACGGTCGCCCCAAACCGAAAAGATTGGAGCCAACGTTTAGATGATTCTCTTTGGGCCTATCACACGGCTTACAAATGGGCACATCTTGAGGAAGTATTTTAAGGAACGTGACAAGGTACTTCTATATAATTCTTGCCTTAATATTTTTCCAGGATAACTACGCTCAAGATTGAGAGGTCCCTATACCATAATGCATATATATCCACATGGAGCGATAGAAATCAAGAATGAGGAAAATGCACACGTGTTCAAGGTAAATGGCCACCGGCTAAAACGCTATTATGATGGCTTCTCCGACAAGATAATGGAGGAGATGAACCTCCAAGAGCCTACCAAGGAGACCCATTGAGGGGTCATACCGTCGAGCCTACGACATAAAACAAGGGCGCTTCTCTGGAAGCAACCCAAGGTAAGTTTTTCGTCTTGCAAATTTTTCTTGATTAATTAATTAGTTTTGTTTTTTTTATTTAATCAGGTTAGAAATTTCCCTATCATACTAGATATATGTTTTCGGGATAGTTGTGGAGTTAACCTCGCAGTGTTAATAGACGAAGTAGGCAAATGGAAGCACTGTGCTAGATTCATTGGCAGCGAACCCCACCCACTACAAGCGAGATCAGTAGGCTAGCAACCCATGAGGTGTCGGGTACAACAGCATGACTCGCTAGCTGGCAGTGGGTTTTGATTTCTCCGAAGCCGACCAGTGGCCCCATTTGAAAAAAAAAAGAAAAAAAACTAAAAAAGAAGAAGAAAACATTTCATTCCTTTTACCCACTTACATTTTTTTACCCATTACTCATATTTTATCTTCCCATTTTTATCTTCTTCTTCATCATTCCTAAAACTCCATTAAAGTTCCTCCAAAGTTTTTCATCTCCATAGCCACACCACCATTTCCACCACCTCGACACCCAATTCTGGCACTAGATTTCCACTCCAGATGAGACGATCTACGCAACCACACAACATTCGCCACATTCCAACCAACCATCAACCACCTCATCACCACAAAATCATCCAAATCTTTTTCTTTCTTCCACCATTGCATATATCGGGTCGAGTTTGAAAACTTTCGTGAAGAAATTTTTGAATTCTGACGTCCGAACAATGCCGCTGGAGTTTCGAAAGCTTTGACTCGCTCCCGCAGAATAGTAGTGATGGGAGGAAAACTTGTCGTTGATCCTGACAAAATATAACTCAAACTTATGACTAGTATAGCAATAGGCAAGAGGTCGATCCCACAGGGAAATTACTATTCAAGTGTGACTTAGATGCCAATCAAGTAAACAAAGGGAACTTTTATGAGTGTAAAGATCCGTCTTTTATCAAAGCGGATTGATGAAAGCAAGAGTAAGTGATTTTGAATAACAAAATGGTGAGAAATAGTTCTACCTATAATTTTCCACCTTATTTGGTTGAAACGATCCTTGTAACTTCTTCTCGTCCTTTTAGGTATCCTATGAATGCCCTTGTCCCGACCTAATATAGTTACTAGTCCAAGCAGTCCTAGAAATCCTTATCAATTGAACAGTCCTCATAAAGGATTTAACCCAATTGATAGCTTTAAGTTCATATATTAACCAAGGTATTTGCAGTCCCTAAAAAGGGATTTAACAACACATCCAACTTCCTACTCATTCAATTAGTTCAACCAGCCCTAAAGGAACAACTTTGCTACTCGGGTTAAAGTTCACAACCATGAATCTACAAAACCCTAGCAATTGAATTGATCTAACTAATAGCCAGACAAGATTGAAAAAAACAATCAATCAATAAGCGCAAAGAAGTTGGAGCATTCAATAACGTAAATTAAGGGGCGAGAATTAGAAACTCACAATCAATCCAAATAAAGCTTCAAATGGTAGGCAGAACATATGAGTTCAGTTCCTCATGGAAAACATCGCTCAATCTCCAATTGTCTGATGAGTAATGT
Source organism: Persicaria maculosa (assembly GCA_963922045.1). Classification (NCBI taxonomy): domain Eukaryota; kingdom Viridiplantae; phylum Streptophyta; class Magnoliopsida; order Caryophyllales; family Polygonaceae; genus Persicaria; species Persicaria maculosa. The sequence continues at coordinate 51,464,051 of OY998251.1, read as the reverse complement.
AATGGAATAGAAGTCCTCTAAAACTTGTAAAATCATCCTTAAAAACTAAAGTCGGCCAAAGTCTCTTAGCAAACTAGGTTTAACTGAATAGAACGGCGCGTCAAATCGATGTGGTGGCCGCGGCATAGATGTGGCGGTCGCTGCCTAGCTGCTACTTAGACGTCTCTGGCTGCGGACATGCGGTGGCCGCGACAAAGATGCGACGGCCGCTGCATCGGTCCTTCACGGAAAATCTGTCTCGAATTTTCTCCTCATGTCAACAAAAAAGTTGTATTTCTCTGAAAGAGCTTTCCAACGCATAGTTATAATAGTTAATCGGACAACTGCGGCCTCCAGAAAAGGCAAAACAAGTTCAGCATGTTTGGCGACAACTTTTGCAGACTTGTTCTTCGTTTAGGCTCGCTTCTACTTCTCGGGACCTCTTGAGAACTTCATGTAAGCTTCTTTGATTAACTAGACATTCTCTTCCAATTCGTTATCAACTCATGTCTCATCCTCAGATCCACCATTACTTGAAATAATCGATAAAAACGTATAGATTCCGACTCTAACAACATAGAGATCAAATATGAAAATTGTAGTTAAACCGTGTATGATATGCATCTTAAGTAAGCTGAATGCAGCCTATTATGACCATCTAAATGCATGCTATCAAACTCCCCCACACTTAAGCTTCGCTAGTCCTCGAGCAGACAATATAAAAGCAACCTATACCTACGTTTCCTTCTTTATGCATTAGCCCGAATCAAAAGCAACATCAATTTTTAATGAACACAAGACCAAGTGAATAAACATCATAGCATGTATTTAGTGATCAAAGCATAGAAGTAAAAATCATCCAACCTCACCAGGAATATGTGTTTCACTCATGCTCTCATGTGTTTAGGCTTTAAAGTATAACTCTCAACTCAATCCAACATGCACTAAGCTCATAGAAATTGATAACAATATCACCAAATCTCTACCGAAATTCCATCACTTGCGGGATACAATAATGAAAATAAGCACAGTTTGACTTTTTTTTTTCATTTTCGTTTCTTTTTTTTCTTTTTTATTTTTTTTCTTTCTTTCGACCTTTGTGTATTCCTTACGCGGGTCAAAAACATGGGTGTCATGAATGACCCCGGCCTATCAACACCTCAACCTACTTAAATAAAGTCCACCTGAACATCTTTTGTCGCGAGTTGCAAACATGGGTCTCATGAATGAACCCGGTTACTCAATGATCAAGCTTCCTTCTTTAGCGGATAGTTTTCAACACTGTGTTGCGCGAATCATATCCATGGGTGTCGTGCGTAGACCCGGTTACTAAGTGCATCAACCATTGTCACCTTATTTCCTTCAACATGCACAAAATAAAGCCAAATATAAACATAAAAAACATAAACTCCGCAAGCAACAAACATGTGAGTCGGTCTTGACCATAGATAATGAAGTCAATATCAAGAGGAAGAAGCACAAGGAGAGTAAATCACACATTTAAGCAAAAGGAAATATATATGAATCCAATAAGGCTAAAGCATTCTCACAAGGGTCATGTTTTGTAGGATTTCAATCATGCTCAAGGCTCAATCATACATTCTCAATTACATCACTAAATCATGCTTCATAAGAAAACATTTTATGGCGATTAGGGCAAGCAATTCAAATTCATCATAGGATTTACAAGTTCATGCCATAAGAATGTAGAGTTTCACTAACTAAGGTGGGTATTTGAACCTATATGCAATGCATGATATTTTTGGAATTTTTGACATTTTCTATTTTTTTATTTGATTTTCTAATTCATAAATAAAAATAAAAATACAACTGAAATTGAAACATGACCTAACTAGACGCACTAAATCCCTCCCCCACAATTAAACGTTTCATTGTCCTCAATGAAACATAAAAGACAGCAAACATAACAAAATAGAACAAGGTGAGGGAGAAAGAAGACTAATCACTTGCTGAGGAATGTCAGAATGGGGAAGAGGGCCCAGGGAAAAAGCACGCGGCGGCCGCTGCATAGGTTGCAGCACGTTGGGGCGGCGACCGCTGCATATGGCGGCGTCCGTCGCTTATCCAGTAGTGGACCCTTCTTTTCCTTGACGTCCAATTCCACCCGCTCTTCTTTCTTGTTAGTCATTGAACCCAAATAAAGAATTTGCAAAACAAAATAAAACCTAACTAAGGAGATCCAAACGAAAAAGAAAGAAAACCAACCTCGGGTTCCCTCCCGAGAAGCGCCTTTGTTTCACGTCGTTGGCTCGACGCAATGGCCCTTGATTGGCCTAGGTTCGTCAACCAGGGTCACCTACACTTGTCATCTCATTGAAAAGTGCGGGCACCCTTAGAAGGTGTAGCTTTATGTCCAAGCATTCATCCATTACCATTAGCTTCTCTCCTTGAGCTAATCCTAGGGGTTGTCCTGAAATCACAAAAGCTTCCACACCATTTGAAATTAGTTTCTCATAAGGTGAAAGTGTGGGCTTAAACGAATCAAAATAACCATCAACACCTATTTTGTGTTCTTCTTTTCCTAAAGATTGCAATTTGTTAGGGGGCTCAAATTTCAAGAAACTATTTTCCTTAGGAGTCTCTAACAAATCACGAAAATCATTGTTGCGATCAATGTTGTTAGCAATAGGCATATCTAAAGAATTTTTAGGAGAAAGCTTAGCATGATTAAAGAGAGAGAACTTTATCTTTCTTCCATTAAACTCCATAGTGAACAAACCCTCACACCAATCAATTTTCGTTTTCGTTGTTTTCAGGAATGATCTACCTAGGATAATGGGTGTTTCTGGACCTCCCTGTTCCATATCTAAAACAAAGAAATCAACAGGAAAAATCAAATCATCGACAATAACCAAGACATCTTCAACAACGCCTCTTGGCCTAATCTGTGATCTATCAGCGAGTTGCACTGTAACCCTAGTCTCAATCAAAGCACCGAAACCCAAAAACATGTACAAGTTATATGACATAACTTTAATTGAGGCTCCTAGATCTAACATGGCTTGTTTGAATCTAGTATTCCCAATGGCACATGGAATTGTGAACATACCTGGGTCTCCACACTTTTCAGGCAATTTTTTTTGTAACACAGCAGAGACATTTTCATTCAATCTTACCTTTTCCTTCTTTTTCAATCTTTGCTTCTTCTTTATGGTACATAATTCTTCTAAGAAATTCGCATATCGAGGAATGCTCTTAATCAACTTAAGTAAAAGAATGTTTACCTCACACTTGATGAATATATGAATGATCTCCTGGTCATTATCAAATTTCTGTGTACCCTTAAGAGCTTCGGGAAAAGGTGGGATAGGCTTCGGAATATCAAAAGGCACGGGAGAAGGTTTAGAAGACGTAGGTTGGGTGGCGTCTGGAGGGATGCTGCGGCCGATGCCTCTGTTGTGACGCACTCGCCGTCTGTGCAGTAAGTGTTCTTTCCATCATCACTTGTTTCGAATTCCCCTTCTAGGCTTTCTTCTTTCTCCTTATGTGGAGTATCAATCAGTTCCTTGCCACTCCTAAGCGTTATTGCATTAACATTCTCCCTAGGATTCGCGATCATTTGCAATGGGAGCTTTCATGAGTCATTTGCCTCTTTCGCACTTAACAATTAAATGATTTGACTCATCTGATTCTCCAAGTTCTTACATCGTTCACCTTGGTCCAAAACTGCATGTGCGAGGTTCTTAGTGCACATCTCCATGCTCTTTGCGTGCTCAGCCTGGTTCATTACGAATTACGTGAGGGCTTGTAGTGGATTTCCATCAGATGCACTCGCCTGAGTTCCTTCTTGCTGATTGAAAGGGACTTGGTGATTGCCATAACCATAGCCCTGCTGATAGCCTCCATTGTAGTTATTATTGTTGAAGTACCCAGGATGACCAAAGTTGCCTTATCTAGGCCTTTGCGGAGCAAAATTCCCAATTGCATTCAACTCTATGCTAGGCTCTTGCAAAGTTGAGCACATATCCATAGGATAGAATGGATCGTTGTAGGATTCATATGCTTTCAATTGCAGAGGTGCTCTGTCGACTACCAGCTTCTTGATAATCCCTTTCATCTCTACCATATCAGTCCGTAATGCAGCCACTGGGGCATCAATAGCAAGTACACCTCTAGAACGAGTGCTCTTGTTGAACTGCCTTGAGCCCTCATAGAGCTCCTTGAACACCTCCCAAACTGCGGGTGGTGTCTTATTCAGCATGTTTCCCCTACAACAAGAATTCACTGTTTTGCGCTATTCATCAGTAAGCCCTTTGAATAAGAATAGAACTAGATCTTTTTGAGAGAAACCATGACATGGGCAGCTAGCACAGAGTTTCTTAAAGCGCTAAAAGTACTCATGAATATACTATGTACCCCACTGCTCAATGCTGCTGATTGTCCTTTTCAAGCCGTTAAGCTTAGTTGCAGGAAAATACTTCTCCATAAAGACTCTCTTCATTTCAGCCCAAGTAGATATACTCCCAGGTGGTAGATAGAAGAACCACTAATTTGCCTCATCCTTTAGAGAGAAGGGAAAGGCTCTCAACTTGATTTGATCTTCAGTAACATTCTCCGGTTTCATTCCAACCACCACAGTATGAAATTCAGATAGATGCTTGTGGGGATATTCCCCACTCAACCTATAGAACTTGAGACACAGATGAACTAACCCAGATTTCAGCTGAAAATTAAGTTATTCTCCAAGTGCAGGGAATTGGATTGCCAAGGGTTGTTGTGCCAGATAAGGGGCAGTAAGCTCCTTTAGAGTATGATATGCGTCGTTAGCCATCTCTTCTTGATCAAAGGGTAACTCGCGAAAGCGATCACCAGTCTATCATCTTAAGGCAGAAAGGGTTTTTACAATCTCTAAAAATCAAACGGCAACAAAGATGGATTAGTAGCACGGGTATGGACCATATAAGATGGTCCACACCAAAAAATAACACCGAAAATAAACAAGAATCAATAAATTTCCCCGACAACGGCGCAAAATTTGATAGGAGGAAAACCTATCGTTGATCTAGAAAAAATATAACTCAAACTTATAACTATTATAGTAATAGGCAAGAGGTCGATCCCACATGGAAATTACTATTCAAGTGTGACTTAGATGGCAATCAAGTAACCAAAGGGAAGTTTTATGAGTGTAAAGATCCGTCTTTTATCAAAACGGATTGATGAAAGCAAGAGTAAGTGATTTTGAATAACACAATGGTGACAAATAGTTCTACCTACAATTTTCCACTTTATTTGGTTGAAACGATCCTTATAACTTCTTCTCGTCCTTTTAGGTATCCTATGAATACCCTTGTCCCGACCTAATATAGTTACTAGTCCAAGCAGTCCTAGAAATCCTTATCAATTGAACAGTCCTCATAAGGGATTTAACCCAATTGATAGGTTTAAGTTCATAGATTAACCAAGGTATATGCAGTCCCTAAAGAGGGATTGCTACTCGGATTAGTTCAACCATCCATAAAGGAACAAGTTTGCTACTCGGATTAAGGTTCACAACCATGAATCTACAAAACCCTAGCAATTGAATTGATCTAACTAATAGCCAGACAAGATAGAAAAAAAAATCAATCAATAAGTGCAAAGAAGTTGGAGCATTCAATAAAATAAATTAAGGGACGAGAATTAAAAACTCACAATCAATCCAAATAAAGCTTCAAATTATAGGCAGAACAGATGAGTTTAGTTCCTCATGGAAAACATTGCTCAATCTCCAATTGTCTGATGGGTAATGGAATGGAATAGAAGTCCTCTAAAACTAGTAAAATTCAGCCTTAAAAACTAAAGTCGGCTAAAGTCTCTTAGCAAACTAGGTTTAACTGAATAAAACGGCGCGTTAGATCGATGCGGCGGCCACGACATAGATGTGGCGGTCGCTGTCTGGCTGCTACTTAGACGTCTCTGGCTGCGGACATGCGGTGGTCGCCACATAGATGCGACGGCTGCTGCATCAGTCCTTCACGGAAATCTATCTTGGATTTGCTCATCTTGTCAACAAGAAAGTTGTAGCTATATGAAAGAGCTTTCCAACGCGTGGTTATAATAGTCAATCGGACAATCGAGGCCTCCAGAAAGTGCAAAATAAGTTTAGCATGTCTGGCGATAACTTCTGCAGACTTATTCTTCGTTTAGGATCGCTTCTACTTCTTAGGATCTCTTGAGATCATCGTGTAAGCTTCTTCCATCAACTAGGAATTCTCATCCAATGTGTTATCAACCCATGTCTCCTCATCGGATCCACCATTACCTGAAATAATCAATAAAAACGTGTAGATTTCGACTCCAACAACGTATAGAACAAATATGCAAATTATAGTTAAACCATGCATGATATGCATCTTAATTAAGCTAAATGCAACCTATTATGATCATTTAAATGCACGCTATCAAGTAGCCACCACCACCGTCGCCACCAGCCCATTGTTGCTTCCAGCGAGCGTTTTCGCCACTAGCGAACCACCCAACCAGCAAGCCCAATTGGTGATCCCACTTGCTGTCAGCGAGCACCTTTCGCTGCCAGGGAGTCCTCCCCAGGTCGCAGCAACCAGCATCTAATTTCATTGGCTTATAGCGAAAATTTTCGCTACAAGCGAGTCTAGTCGGTACTTCATCTCCGCGTGCAGCACCGTCGACCTGACTCGAGTCGCTGCCAGCGAACTTCACTCGCTGCCAGCGAGAATCCTGCAGTACGTCGCCTTCTTTGTGAGTCCTCGGTCTTCTTCTTTTGATTATATTAGTTATGGCTTCTCCTCTAATGGTTAGACCTAGGGGATTGAATAGAGCTCAAAGGACTAAGTGGGACGATCTTGATTCTCGTCGGTATACTTTGACGAATTTTTTGATATTCCTACATTGAGAATGTTGGGACCTGAGGAGAGTGTGCGTACCTTTATGGGAATTGGAGTTATTGACGGTTTGGTAGACAAGTTTGTCTGCACTTATCTGGATTTGGTTAAGAAGTTTTTGGCAACCTATACAATGGCTAGTGATGAAGGTTTTACTTTTCGATTGGGTGGGGCGAATCAAGATATAACTTTTGAAGAATTGCAAAATGTGTTGGGGTCACGGGATATCCCACCACCCATTGGTCTGAATTGCCACGTAGCTCCACTCCTCAGCAACGATGGTTGCAAGTCATACACCAAGTCATGACCTCCAACAATGACTACAACTCTAGCATCGTGAACCCTTCCCTTAGACTTTGCCACAATGTCTTGAACAACACTTTTTTCGGGCATGCCGAGATCAACAAGGTCTCCAAAGGGAGTTGGGTGTGGATGGCTTGCTTGTTGCCAAAAGCGAGTGAGACTTCGGATTAGGTAGAGTTTTTCTTTGCCACTTGTGCTGAGGCTACTAAGAAGCATTCAAGGAAGGAAGAGGTCAAGATTGGTTTTGGGGGCTTAATTACATTGATTGTAATGGAGCTTGATATTGATTTGAATGACTATGTCCCATGCGTGGACAACTTTTGGCTTAATTTGGTTTCTTTAAAGAAGGCTAACATCGTGAGGGTGAGTGATGATGGGTGGAGCTTCATTTGGTGTGATGGGGCCAATAGGTCCCACACTTTGGTACTTCCTCGCCCACTACCCATCGGTCCCTCTCCCGTCGATTTATATATTCCACCCGACGCCCTACCACTGGGTCCACCTCTTGCGGCAAACGAAGAGGAAGCTTATGAGGAGCCTCATGAGGAACCCACGGAGATGGAGTATGATCAGATGATGCAAGTGGAGACTTTTTATCCACGAGAGTCTTGTGGTGGGGGAGCTAGTTTATCACATGGAGGGTACCATGGAGAGTTGTATGATGGATATCTCTCCCATGGCTATTTTGAGAGTGCCTTCTTTCATATCACCGAGCGCCAAGATGCCACAGATCGACATATTGAGGAGAACCATGCCATTCTCATGGAGAAATAACGAAGGAATCATGAGGAGATCATGGCCAAATTCACCGCTTGGGCACCCTTTGGGTGGCAAACCCAATTTTCACTACCACATTGAGTTCGTGAGTTTCCTTCTCCCTCACCTCTTTCAATTGTTTAATTTTTGTAGGGATAATGAAATATTCATGTGAGGGGGAGGGATTTAGTGTACATATTGCAATAGTTAAGTCATATTTAAAATTTTCACATGCATATCATGTTTATTTTCAAGCATTCTTATTGCATTTAGAAAAAAAAATATGAAAAAAATTTCAAAAATCCAAAAATATCATGCATTACATTCATGTATTATTCAAATACCCATCTTTCCTTGATTGTCCTCTATTTTATTTTAGTTTTTGAGCTTAACCTATAAATCCCATTATATGTTTGAATTGGTTAATCTTGTCACATACTTGTGTTGATTTTCATTGGAGCATGACTTGTTAGTTCAATTGAGCAAGTATGATTCTTATAGGCATTCTTAAAATCCAACAAAACTTGTCATAGTGAGAAATTTTGGCCTTATAGGGATTTTTATCATATTTATTCCCCTTTGTTTTTCTTGTGTGACATTATCCTCTCCTTATGCACTTACCTCTTGAGATTGACATTGTTATCTATATTTGAGGCCGAATTTATATGTCTGTTGCTTATGAGTTCTAATGATAGAGGCATGATTTTCTTAGCCATATTATTATCCATATCCACCCTACATATTTGTCCTTTGCTTGTAGCCAAATTTAAGCCTTAGCCTTTCCTTTTAAGCTCCACAAAAATTTATCCTAGCCGATAATGAGCCTTACCCTATTCCGGAATTAGGATTAGAATTGGTGAATGGTTGATATGTTTGAGTGGAAAAGAGAATATTGTTGAGAGAGTTACAAGTTTGGATGATTATGTAATTTTAGTTTTATTTCTCACATTGTGCATTACTCCATATTGTTTTGGCTCTAAAGAAAAATAATATGAATGAAAGAAAAAAAAAAGAGAATGAAGAAAAATAAAAGCTTCAGTTTGAGCCTTTTATCTTTATTATGAATGTGAGAGTTAGAAATAATCTTTGGTTGAGAGATGAATGTATTTTGTAAAGTTGTTGTGAGAGCTTGAGTTTAAGATGATGTTTTTGAAAGAGTTGATGGTTGATGTTTGATTGTCTAGGATCTTGATTCTCGGATTTTGAGCAACACATGACCATAAATTCTCCTTGCCTTTAATTCGTTACTAAGCCCCATTACAACCTTGATAAAAAGAGCTTTTGATGTTGCTTATGAGTGATGGCATCTGCGGTGGATAATATGTGATATACGTGTCAATTTCTATGTAGATTTTTTTCATTTTGGATTGAGTTGAGAAATATATTGTTAAGCCTAAACACAATGAGAGTGAGAGAAAACACATAATCCCGGTGAGGTTGGATGAGATCTGCCTTATTTTGAATCGTTCATACACTTACTAGGATGTTAGCTTTCATGTTCATGGCTCCTCCACTTTGATGTTGCTTTTGACAAGGTTAGTGCTTGAAGATTATATGTGTGGGACGATGGTTTTGCTCTTCTTTATTTTACATTGCTCGAGGACAAGCAGAAGGTTAAGCAAAAACTTGACGGGATGAAAATCGTTGATTCCCAATAAAATAGTTCTCACTCTCACAAATTAGTATAATTGGCAAGAAAGGGTTCGAATCCTTGGGAGGTTTAAGATTTCACAATGCAATTTGATCACCAACAAGTAACAAAAGTGGGAAAAGATGCAACTTTTAAATAAGAACAAGTAAAATAAAGTAAAGACGGAATTTTGTGATAAAATCAAGAGTAGAGAACGGTTCCACCTACGAATTCTTTGACATTGGTTGGCTTATCGATCATCGAATTCTTTTCAAGCTATTAACTTTCTAGCAAATTCCTCTCGTCTTAGTTTATATAGATTAAAAGTCCTACGATGAAATACAAAACCTATTTATATAAGTCCCTCCCTTGATGAAAATCGGAATAAATGTTTCAAAGGCTTTGACAGGTTGTTTGTGTCAAAGGCCTTGGAGCAGTAACAGTTGATGAAATACAAAACCTATTTATATAAGTCCGTATATTATTTTATCTTATTATATACTTCCTTTATATTATATATATATATATATATATATATATATATATATATATATATATGTTTGACTAACCTTTTCAGGAAGTATTTCGAGATTATATCTTTCCTTTAGTACATATTGAGGAGATCAAATTCAAAATAGATCATGGCTTCGGAGTATCCATAAATAGAAGATTCAAGATCAGGCCATGATTCGAAAGAGCCGTTGATGAAGATCTGGTGTTGAAGACCCTCACGCTCCATGCTCTTATATAAAGGAAAGGAAGAAGAAGATAGAGACAACAAGTGCTACACGAGCTTTCATTCATTCAAGCAAGATCTGTCTTCCAAAGTGTCTCTTTGCTAAGCGCTCAAGAGTTTGTTGTTTATTTCAAAGCCTTTGAGAGTCACTGTGAGCTTATAGGATATATTCATTTATAGTGTTACTCGAGAGTTTATAACTCGGGAAGTTGCACTAGGCTATTGATTTGTGAGAGTAAGAGGATTGTACTAGATAGCTGAGAGAGGTGGGGCTCTTCTAGATTGGTCTAGGACTCCAAGGGAATGTGAGTTGACTAGATTGCAATTGTATAGGAGAGAGGCTTCTCGGTGAGCTATTAGGATCCTAAGCTAAGCGAATCAATAAAGCCTTTTGAATCCTAGGGTTGTGGAAGAACCCTAGGCAGGGACGTAGGCCAAGTTCGTGCCGAACCTCGTAAACAATTACTCGTGTCCTTTACTTATTGCTTTACCTTATTTCCGCACTTGGTTCGATTGTCTAACTTTGTGATTCAGGTTAATCTCAAAGGGTTTTATACGAGCTCCAAAAGTCTTGAGACTTTCTGCGAAAAACGGGCATACTCTATTCAACTCCCCTTCTAGAGTATTTCTATATTACATTGTTTTATATTATCGAACCTTCAATTGGTATCAGAGCTTTACTCACTGTTTTTGATCTAACAATCTTGTGAGTTTTCGATCATGTCTGGTGAAGCAAGCGGAGGATTTGCACAGGGAAGGTCTACAAGCAGACCGCCACTCTTTGTAGGAAACAACTTTGTCCACTGGAGATCTTTGATGAAGATGTTCATCATAGACCAAGATCTAGAGCTTTGGAACATTATAGAGAATGGTCCGAAGATTTCAGAGAAAGAGGGACCAAACGATACCAAAGTTGCAAAGAAGGAGTCTGAATACAACCAAGCAGATCTTGAAACCATATCCAAAAACTACAGGGCTATTAACTTACTTTATTGTGGTCTTAGCACTGATGAGTTTAACCGTATTTCATCTTGTAGGTCAGCTAAAGAGATTTGGGACAAATTGGTCGTCACCTATGAAGGAACGAGCCAAGTGAAAGACACCAAGATCAGTATCTTCCTTCGAAAGTATGAGCTCTTCAAGATGAAGTCTGATGAGTCAATCAAGGCCATGTTCACACGATTCACAGAAATCACCAACAACATTGACTCTCTCGGCAAAAGCATTACCAACGTCGAGAAAGTAAGGAAGATACTGAGGTGCCTTCCAAAGGAGAAATGGGGTCCAAAAGTAACAGCTATAGAGGAAGCCCAGGACCTCACCACTTTACCCCTTGATGACCTTCTTGGGAAGCTGATCACGCATGAGATGATCCTTAATGAAGACGATGGAGAACTTCCAGCTAGCACTAAGAACTTGGCACTCAAGTCTAAGAAGGATGAGCCCAATGATGGATCTAATTCCGAAGATGAGGATGACGATGAGGATGATCCTTTTGCTCTTATCACAAGAGGCCTTGCTAGAATTCTCAAAATGAAGAAGCAATTCAACAACAAGGATGGATCAGAGTCTTCAAAATTTCGAGGTAAGCCTCAATACAACAAGTATGAAAAGAAGACTAAACCGTTGTCCTGTTTTGAATGTGGTGAAACAGATCATCTTGTGAAGGACTGCCCTCAAAAGACAAAGAGCCAGCCCAAGAAAGGTGACAAATGGAAGAAGAAAGCCATGGTGGCAAATTGGAGTGATTCCGACTCTGACTCCGACGATGAGAAGGCCAACATTTGTCTTATGGCCTCAGAAGATGAATCCCACGATGAAAAGCTTGAAGCTACTGTAAGAGAACTTATGGAAAGTCCAAAAGAGGTATTATCGGAATTTCTTTCCAATATGATTGCCAATGAAGAGAAGCTTATTGCCCAAACTAACATTCTTATTAAGAGAACTGTGGACCAGGAAAGAACTATTGAGGATCTGTCTATGAGGGTCAAAGGTCTTGAAGCTTCTTATTCAGGTCTTGACATTAAAGTCAAGACGCTTGACTTGGAGAAATCTGAACTCAAGCAAGATCTCTCCTCTCTAAGAAATGAGCATCATGACTTAGAGAACGAGAAGATCTCCCTGAATAATAAGATTCAAGACCAACAGACAGCCCTCATAAGTTTTACCAAATCCAAAGGTACTCTCGATAGGATGTTGGGTGAGCAACAAAGCTCTCTAAACAAAAGTGGTATTGGTTACAATCCAATGTTTTTAAAGAAGCAACACATTACCACCTTTGTAAAGGCAAAAGGAAGCAGAACCTCTCCTATATGTCACCATTGTGCTAGAAGGGGACATGTAAAAGAGACCTGTCCTTATAGAAGAAAGGATCCATATATTATTCGCAATACATTTCCTGTTCATTTGAGAAAAGAACGGATAACACAAGTTTGGGTCCCAAAAGGCACTATTTTACCAAATATGGTTTACCCCAACAATGGATCCAAATTTGCTTATTGGTCTAGCCACAAAGGTTAATGTTTGTCTTGCAGGAGATCACCAAGGTGAAAGAACACAAATGGATTATTGATAGTGGATGCTCGAGGCACAAGAGTGGGAAGAGTTCTCTCTTTCATGATCTAAAGGAGCAATCCACGGGAACAATCACTCTTGGTGACAAAGGGAAATGCGACATAGTTGGTATTGGTAGTGTTGGAAGTGATTCCAGCCATAGTATTAAAAATGTCTATCTTGTTAATGGTTTGAAGTATAATCTGCTTAGTGTCTCTCAATTATGTGATAGTGGTAACAATGTCAGATTTAACAAGAAAAGATGTATAGTGTGCATAGAAGATACAGGTGAAGTTATATTGACTGCATACTTGAGATGTCTAAAGGCTTAACCTGTCTAAAGGCTTAACCTGTCTAAAGGCTTAACCTGTCTAAAGGCTTAACCTGTCTAAAGGCTTATCAAGTGGCACAAGGAAGCTTAACCTGTCTAAAGGCTTTGACGGACGATCAAGTGGCACAAGGAAGTTTAACCTGTCTAAAGGCTTTGACGGACGATCCAAAGCTCTGGCACAGGAGACTCGGTCATGTGAGTCCACATACACTACAGAAGCTTGTGTCCATAGGGCTTGTAAGAGGGTTACCTGAGATGGACTTCCAAGGTATTGATATGTGCAATGCATGCACACGAGGTAAACAAACACGTAGCTCTTTCAAACCCAAAAAGGTTGTAAGTTCTTCTAGACCCCTTGAACTTTTACATATGGATTTATGTGGTCCTATGCGAGTCAAATCTCCCAATGGTAAAAAGTACATGCTAGTTATTGTCGATGATTTTTTAAGATATACTTGGGTTGCATTTTTAAAAGAAAAATCAGAGGCCTTATTTGAGTTTTCAAAACTTTGTAAGGAGTTGCAAACTTTAAGAAATGAGCCCATAGTGTCAATTCGGAGTGATCATGGTAGGGAGTTTGATCAACTTCAGTTTGATTTATTTTGTGCTAAATATGGCATCTCCCATAACTTTTCTGCTCCTCGGACACCTCAACAAAACGGGGTTGTGGAACGCAAGAACCGCACCTTAGAGGATATGGCCAGGACTATGCTTTTAGAAAATGCATTACCTAAAACCTATTGGGCTGAACCTGTTAACACAGCTAACTACATTTTGAATCGTTGTCTTATTCGTTCCATCTTAAAGAAAACTCCTTATGAACTTTTCAAAGGCCACAAACCTCTTATATCTTACTTTAAACCCTTTGGCTGTACTTGTTTTGTTCATAACAATGGAAAAGATAACCTTGGGAAATTTGATGCGCGTAGTGATGAAGGTATATTTCTTGGCTACTCCACAAGTAGCAAAGCTTATAGAATCTTCAATAAAAGGACCCAGGTAGTTGAAGAAAGTATACATGTTATTTTTGATGAATGCAATGACGGTGCTTTGAGTGAAAGTGTTGCAGATATAGATCTTAACATCCATGAAGAGAACGAGGAAGGTGATGATGCTGCTACCAAGAACACAGAGAAGAGGAACATGCAGGAACCGATTCTTAACACTGAAGAATTGGCCCAAGGTGTTGAAGATTCGTCCAAAGCCCTTGGTGTCCAATCCAACAGTGTTGAGACGTCAGAAACTGCTGTAACTGAACCCAACAGGAACACGGAGTCAGATGTACTACAAGTCAATCCTACCAGTGTGACGAATCAAGGAGCTGAGACTAGCAAAAGGAAATTCAAATACTCTTCATCACACTCATTAAAGAATATCATTTCTGACCCTACTTCTAGTGTTCAAACTCGTTCTAAACTTAAAGATCTTTGTGCTTTACACGCGTTTGTTTCTCTTATTGAGCCAAAGAAGGTAGATGAGGCACTTCAGGAGCCAGACTGGATCATTGCTATGCAAAGTGAGCTTAACGAATTTGAAAGGAACAAAGTCTGGTCCTTGAAGCCTAGGCCAAAGCATCAATCTGTCATTGGCACACGATGGGTATTTCGAAACAAGCTAGATGAGAATGGTAAGATTGTGAGGAACAAGGCAAGGCTTGTTGCTCAAGGCTACAATCAAGAGGAAGGTATTGACTACGAGGAGACCTTTGCTCCCGTAGCCAGGCTTGAAGCTATTCGCATTTTATTAGCATTTGCATCTTTTATGAGTATAAAGTTATATCAAATGGATGTCAAGTGTGCTTTTCTTAATGGTTTCTTAGAGGAAGAAGTACATGTGGCTCAACCCCCAGGTTTTGAAAGTTCAGAATTTCCCAATCATGTTTATAAACTTGACAAAGCGCTTTATGGTTTGAAACAAGCCCCAAGAGCTTGGTATGAGCGCTTGTCAAAATATCTTTTAGAAAATGATTTTAAAAGGGGGTTGATCGACAAGACTCTTTTTATCAAAACCAAAGGAAAGGACATTTTGGTTATTCAAATTTATATTGATGATATATTATTTGGTGCTACTAACACATCTTTGTGCAAGGAATTTTCTGACATCATGTGCAGAGAATTTGAGATGAGCTTGATGGGTGAACTCAACTTCTTTTTGGGATTACAAGTTCATCAATCCAAGAAAGGGATCTTTGTCAACCAAAGCAAGTACACTAAGGATCTCTTGAAGAAGTTCAAGATGGATCAATCCAAAGCAGCCAAGACTCCCATGAGCTCAACATTGTCTCTAGATCAAGACAAGACTGGAACAAATGTCAATCAAAAGGAGTATCGAGGAATGATTGGATCTTTATTATATCTTACGGCTAGTAGACCTGACATCATGTTTAGTGTTTGCATGTGTGCTAGGTACCCAAAGCAAAAGGATTTCACTTTAATTGGATATTCTGATGCAGATTTTACAGGCTATAAGGTGGATAGGAAGAGCACATCAGGATGTTGCCAATTCTTAGGAGCATCTTTGATCAGTTGGCACTCAAAGAAGCAAAACTCAGTTGCTCTATCCACTACAGAAGCCGAATACATTGCAGCTGGAGCCTGTTGCTCCCAAATCCTTTGGATAGCTCAACAAATGCGAGATCTTGGCATCAACCTCAAAGGTATTCCAATTAAGTGTGACAATACAAGTGCCATCTCCATCACTAAGAATCATGTTCAACATTCAAGGACCAAACATATTGATGTAAGGCATCATTTCATTAGAGATCATGTTGAAAAAGGTAATGTGTCCATATCTTTTATTTCTACTGATTATCAATGGGCTGACATTTTTACAAAGCCTTTGGCAGAGGACAGGTTCACCTTCATAAGACGAGAGATTGGGATGCTTAACAAGGATGCACTTTCGTAGGGGGAGCTTTCCCTTTACGAAAGATAAATTCTACTTAGTGTCAAGACCCTTGAGAGCTGTGTCATGGTGTGTGAACTAAATGGTGGATTACATATATCGGATCATATATTTTTGGTTAATATCTTTTTAGATATTTAATCAATTATATTTGTTTTAATCGGATTTTCAAAAATTGCCCTTTTAGTGATTTTCTTAACCGTTAAAGATATTTTATTTTTGGAACTAGATATTTTGGTTATTCAGTCCGATTTTAATGGAAAATTTGAATTTTGAATTGGAAACCTTTCAAATTGGCAATGTGATGATTTCTTTCCTTGGAACTCTAAACCCGTCCCATCACTCCCTCTACTTAAACCCAATCCTGTACCCGATTACAACCCACACTCAGAACTAATCCAAACCCCTTCACCTTCTCCTTCTTCAACCTCTCAATCTGTTCTAAGAAAACCCTAGCCGATTTCCTCCATGGCACCCAAAACCAAGAAAGCTGTCACACCCAAAAGACTTGGCGTCACCCCCAAGGGACGTCAGGCCACTGCTACCTCTCCCACACCTGAACCCGCTCCTCAAGCTATCGTCCAAACTGTCGTCTAGAGCACCATCGCTGAGAGCACGGCCATTGTTCCCAAGGGCTCTCAAAAGCGCTCTGCTAAGAAGCCGATCAGTGCTAAACAGAAAGGAAAGAGGAAGATTTTGGTTGAGGAAGTGGACGAGGAAGAGGAGGAAGATGACCTAGACGCCCTCCTGGAAAGAGATGCTGCCAAGGAAGCCGAGGAGGAGGCCTTGAGGAAGAAAAAGGCCGATGAGGAGGCCGAGATTGCTAAGAAACTGGCCGAGTAAGAAGCTGAGCGGATTCGGAAGGAAGCCGAAGCCGAGGAGGTTCTGTCCGAAGAGGAGCCTGAGGAAGGAGAAGAAGAGCAAGAGGGATCTGGAGATGACGAGGATGCTGAAGGAGATGCAGCGGGGTCCGGTGAGGACTCGGGGTCTGAGGAAGAGGAGGAAGAATCTCCCTCTCCTTCTCCTCCTCCTCCCCCGTCTCCAAAGAAGCGGAAAGCCCCTACTGCTGTCAAGCCTCCATCCCCCAAGCGTACCAGGAAGGGCACTGTCAAGAGTCTTGTAGCGCCTGTCAAGAGAGCTGCTCCAACAGTTGCTCACAGAAAGAATGCCGACCCCCCGGCCTATATCCAGGTAAATCAATCCTTGCCATCCTCTTGGTTTCAAGATGCTGAGACTGCTGGTAAGTGGGTAGACGAGTTTCGAACTCGTAAGATTAGCTGTTCTGATTTTTTGGATTTTGAGTTCTTCGAAGCTTTGAAGTTACCATGCATTGAGCTTCTCAAAAATTCCCCAGCCTGGACCCTTCTTAACCTTGAAATTGTCTACTACCCCCAGCTTACCCGTCTGTTTTACATTAACCTAAAAGCCAAAAACGACACCAATGGTTGGTCTTTGGAGTCTATTGTCAAAGGGGTTAGAATCTCTCTCAACTCCAATGATTTTGCAGATTTCCTTGGCTTACCTACCCCTGTTCCACCCGCTGAAATACACCCCTCAAAAGAGAATTGCATCATCCTTGCCCGAGCCAAGTACCTCCTACCCGAAGCATCCAACAGCACCTCAAAGCAACTCACCCACTCATCCCTAACCCTTGAGGCAAAAATAATTTTTAACATCATTGTTCGATGCCTCTTACCCGATCTTAACTCTGGCTCACTCCTTACCGAAAATGCCATGGTCCTGCTCTACCGTATCTTAAATGGCTTTGATCTTGATCTGGCCAACACTATCCTTGGAACCATGGCTCATGCCAGAAAAGCTAGAAAAGGGTCTCCCCTCCCCTTTGCTACCCTCTTGACCCCTCTCTTCCAAGCTTCTGGAATTGATGTCAAAAATGAAGAACAGATGCGTCATACGGGTAAGTTCGACTCTAAGGGCCTTGAAAAGATTGGCATCACTCGGTCTCCCCAAGGGATCTTGAGTCCTGCCACTCCTTCAAAAGCCTTTCCCACTGCTCCAGCTTTCCATGAACGCATGGACAACCTAGAGTTGGGCTTGGAGGAAGTTCGCCTGGATATTAACGAGCTGCAGAAGGAGATGATGACGGAGATGAGCGGGATTTCCAAGATGCTGGAAGGACTGTGGACGAGGCTCACTGATGATGCTCCGGATGACTAAGCCTAAACCCTAACCCACCCTATCCCACCCCTGAAACTTGATACATTGCTGTTTTTTTTTTTTGGAAACGTTTTCAAAACTCTTGGTGACTATTTTGGTGACTGTTTTACCTCCGCCCTTTGTTGAAAGACAAAAAGGGGGAGATGATCTGTGGTGTTTAGACTTTGAAAACCTCTTCTTAAAGGTCTTGGAAGACCTTGGTTTTTTATTTATGGTTTTCGGTTGGATGGTTTTTGCATGCTTTAAAATTTTTGATCGAACATTTGTCTAACCCTTGCAGGTACTTAGTCTAATTTCTATTTTATTATCTATGCTTGACTAAGTTGCAAAGGTTTTGTCTTTCATCAAGGGGGAGATTGATAACTCCCTCCCTTGATGAAAATCGGAATAAATGTTTCAAAGGCTTTGACAGGTTGTTTGTGACAAAGGCCTTGGAGTAGTAACAGTTGATGAAATACAAAACCTATTTATATAAGTCCGTATATTATTTTATCTTATTATATACTTTCTTTATATTATATATATATGTTTGACTAACCTTTTCAGGAAGTATTTCGAGATTATATCTTTCCTTTAGTACATATTGAGGAGATCAAATTCAAAAAGATCATGGCTTCGGAGTATCCATAAATAAAAGATTCAAGATCAAGCCATGATTCGAAAGAGCCGTTGATGAAGATCTGGTGTTGAAGACCCTCACGCTCCATGCTCTTATATAAAGGAAAGGAAGAAGAAGACAGAGACAACAAGTGCTACACGAGCTTTCATTCATTCAAGCAAGATCTGTCTTCCAAAGTGTCTCTCTGCTAAGCGCTCAAGAGTTTGTTGTTTATTTCAAAGCCTTTGAGAGTCACTGTGAGCTTATAGGATATATTCATTTATAGTGTTACTCAAGAGTTTATAACTCGGGAAGTTGCACTAAGCTATTGATTTGTGAGAGTAAGAGGATTGTACTAGATAGCTGGGAGAGGTGGGGCTCTTCTAGATTGGTCTAGGACTCCAAGGGAACGTGAGTTGACTAGATTGCAATTGTATAGGAGAGAGGCTTCTCGGTGAGCTATTAGGATCCTAAGCTAAGTGAATCAATAAAGCCTTTTGAATCCTAGGGTTGTGGAAGAACCCTAGGCGGGGACGTAGGCCAAGTTCGTGCCGAACCTCGTAAACAATTACTCGTGTCCTTTACTTATTGCTTTACCTTATTTCCGCACTTGGTTCGATTGTCTAACTTTGTGATTCAGGTTAATCTCAAAGGGTTTTATACGAGCTCCAAAAGTCTTGAGATTTTCTGCGAAAAACGGGCATACTCTATTCAACCCCCCTTCTAGAGTATTTCTATATTACATTGTTTTATATTATCGAACCTTCAAAAACCTCACAACTCACCAACCAAGTCTCAAAAACGTAGGTGGAACAGTACGAAAATTAGCCGCTTATGGCTCACCTAAGCTATGTTCTCTTCTTTGGTGATTGCTCTACTTGAATGAATAATAAAACTAACCCTAAACATCCTATTTATAAGCCTAAAGTCTTCTATAAACAAGGTAAAAGATAGACAAATTAGATAAAATATACCTAAACAAACTAGATAGAAGATAGACTTTCCAAGTTTAGTTCAGCGTCAGATACCGCTGGTAGCGAGAATTTCTGTTAGCAGCGAATTGCCTTGGTTGAGCTACTGTTGCATTTTCGCTAGCACCTCGCTACCAGACTCGCTAGTAGCGACATATCATGCCTTAGAATTTTTCAAGCCTCCTTGAACCTCCTGTTTTCGCTGCCGCGAGTCCTCACATCTGTTGCAACGAGAGCTCCCACTCACTAGACCGAGTTATCTTCGATGCTGAGTCGTCATCTTGGTGCAACTCGCATGCAGCGAGGGATTTCTGCGGCGGCGAGTGACTCATTGCAGCGAGTCCAGTCGCTGGCAGCGGTTCTTGTTGTTGGCTTACTTCCTCTCGCTGCTCCTTCTACTCGCTCGGTTCTCTTCGCTTGCATGCTTGCTAACCACCTTGGTTCCACTCAAAAGCGACATCTGCACTCGCTAGTAGTGACAGCTGCCCAGAAGTTTGTTTTCTCCTCATTCTTCCCTCGTTCTTTCTTTCCTCCTTTCTTTCCCTTCCTAATTTAATTTATTGACTTTACTTGGCCATGTTTTCCACCTTTTCTTTGCTTTATGTCATGTCGGATCTACGATTCTGCACAATTCAACCAAAATAGCGTAGATTCCGAACTTTTCCAAAAAAAGAGTTTAATCTAAATTAACACTAAAACATGCATATTCTACAATGTAAATGCATCTAAGCTACCCTATAATGCTCATTAGAAATGTGCATTATCAGCAAATCAAAATAGAACCAGTTCTTTTTCATATATAAATCTTTAAAAAATCCAGTGTCTTGAATATAGCCTATCCAGGCTTCCCCCATGAAACCAAGCAAATGTCATTTCACAAATCCACTTTGCTGAAGATAGAATAATGCTTGCTAGTAAATCTACATAGTGAAGCAATAAGCAACACCATGCATCCTCTTGGCATCAGTATCTTTTACCCTAGACATCAACAGAGAAACTGAATCATGCAGTCCAAGAACAAAAAAAAAATGTTTTCCACTTGTTTTTTGCTGTACACATCCATTCGGGTTCCACGGGTTATATCTTGCCTCTTTAAAAAAAACACATACACCAGTTCCATACAAAACTCCATCCAATGTCATATTCATTAATAATGCATCTAGATACTAGGGGGGGGGGGGGGGAACTATTTTGTCACCATCTAATAGTTGTTAGTTGGACCTCATTTCCTCCTTGAACAATCAATTTAATCCTGGATGAAAAACAAAAATTACCCTAACCTTTAGACCACAAGTTGACTTCTAAAAATCTAGTTGTGCATGAAGAATATCTTTGTAGATTTTCCTCTGTAACGGACCGGGATTATGATTTCCGGGTTACGTTGCGAGAGATGAAACCCCTCGTTAGGATATTGTGCCACGAGTACAGGTTGAAGGTTTGAAATTCTATCTTAACGTTTTTAAGCGGGATTTCATACCCAAAATTCGAAGGGATCGTTGGAATCCCCGGGGAAGTCCCATGTACCTGTCATAAGTCTAAGCGTGGAAAACTAGCAGTCATGCAAATAGCGGGATCAAGGTGTAATACAAGAGGGTGTCACGGCAGAGCCGGGTCAAAACCAAATCAATAAACATATTTATCGAAATCTAATAGGCGATATTAGTGAGGTTAGACCATTTTTTTGCAACCACCTAGGAGAGTTCCCACATCGTAGAAGCAAGGAACAATCATGCTGCAAAACAAACCTCAAAAATATGTATGCGGGGCAGTTTCAGATGGAAGCCCTATGCAATATAGTCCCAAACAAGCAGACACATACAAACCTAAAAATATGTATGCTAGTCCTAATAAAGATGCTTCTAGAAGCAAGGCGGAATATTAACACACTAACATGCTCCTACGATCAAGTGCATAAATGTAATAAGGCCTTAGCATCGAATAACAAGTGGTATATCCCTCTTCTACCTCCACCCCCTTCCGATAGGGCGTAGACTGGCCAGCTTGTGAATGCAATCCATAATAATTGGGCGACCCGCAGGCCCAACCAGCACCACAAGAAAAAACAAAGCCGGCAGGCATCTTTCGCAATCATGCTCATAATATAAGTAAAAAAATTTCCATATGACTCGATTGACTCAAGACAAGACCCGATGGGACTAGGTCGTCCTATGACCCTAGCAAAGACTCTAGTTACTTCACAGATAACGGCCGTTCTGTTTACAAACACATAAAGAAGTAGAATGCTCAACGGTCAATGCATCCTAGCTTGGTACTACATGACATGCTGATTATGAATGCAAGCACCTAGTATGTTGTTTTAGGGAGGAAATCGAGATTGCAAATAGAATGTAAATAAAGCAAAGCAAACCAGATTCCGTCTCGTGCAAATAATTACAAGACATCCTCCCGATGTAGCAGTGGGAGGTCAGGATCGATCCTCGAGGAAGCACGTCAGCTGATCTCAGGCAGCAGGACAAATCTCACTCTGTTTCGACCTCAGAAGATCAACTCGATATCGACTGGTTGTAGTCGATATCAACCTAATCAAGTAGATTTTAGGCAGCTTCCAAAAGGCTGTCGATATTGGCTTGAGACACTCGATATCAACCTAAGGCAAGTCGATATCGACCAGTGTTCCTCGAAATTGACAAAACCTGCAGAGACACAAACGAGCAGTGATCTTTCTGGATCGAGAATTAGAAGTCGATATCGACCAAGGGTTGGTCAATATTGAGTGGGGGCAGAAACGTAAATAAAATAAAGAACAATGCTTGTAAATTTCGGAATAAACTTTATGTAAAAGAAAACTTCCATGATCGCGGTTTGCGACAACGATAACCAAACATGCATAAGGCAAGATAAATAACGATAATCATGAAAATTGCATCAAAGGATCAAGGATTCGCCTTTTCCAACAATTAGTCAACTCTTTCAAGAAATCCTAATTGTATCTACCGATTTTATGTTTATAATCCAAGTTCTTAGCATGGATTTCCATTGAATGGGTAATAAACACATAAAAGGTAGTGTAGGTAAATATCTTCTCTTGACTTGATAGATCTTGATAGAATTTGCTCTTGTGGATATCACCATTGGATTCGGGATAGAAACTTAACAAGAACTCGGACTAGCTCGATTTCGGCTTTTGTGGGTCCAGTCGATATCGACTAGCATGACTCGATATCGACCTGGCATTTCTTTGTTTCAGCTTCAGGCAATCAATATCGGTTCTCAGGGTCAAAATCGAGTTGAGGGTTACTCGATATCGAGTTAAGGTACTCGATATCGACTTGCACTTTTCTGCTCTCAGCTTCTCGGGTCGACTTCTGGGCATTGACTCGATATGGCCAACTCAATATCGACTAAGACATGTCGATATCGACCTCTGCTTTTCTTCCTTAGGCGATTCTGGGCAACTCTTGGTGGAAATTGAGTGGATTACTCGATATCGACTGAAGGTGCTCGATATCGACTTGTGATTTTTGACTCGATTTTCTTGCTTTCGGCTTGGTTTGTTCCGGTTCTGCTACTGCCTGACCTCGGACATTCTGTAGTTGACTTCGAGCTTTTCCTCCTTTCACTTCACTACTGTAGGTTGCCTCGATTTCTGCGAAATTAAACAGAAACTAGTGTAGATTACATACATTTGGCAAATAAACATATACTACGTAGATTCTGTACTATTCTAGCCCAAATGCACGAAATGTATGCAGAAATCGATATAAAAGTAGATATAAACATGGACATCAAATCACCCCATACTTAAGCTTGCTTGTCCCCAAGCAATAACTTGGATGGTCATTCAGGGGAAGAATTCAAAACTCTCAACATCATTGATTCATTCTCATATATCCCTGCAGTCAATTATCATCATTGAAAAGGTACTAATGCCATAAATCCATACATGTGCAATAACAGGGCCGTCCAATCAATTTCGGAGGCCCTGTACAAAATATGAAAATGAAGTATTCAATATTATAGACTTTATAGTCACTCTTAAAAATGAATATATTTTATATAAATATAAATTTTTATTTCACATCTAATAATTCTATTAATATTGTTTTGTAATCAAGTGTTCAAATTGTTCACATACTAAATTAGTTTTGAAAACATTAATTTTTATTTTAAACTAAAAAGATCACTGTTGAGATTTTTACCATGAAAATTTTCATATTTATGTCATAGGATATATGATAAATATTAGAGTATCATCCTATAATTTTACAATATGAATCACCTTTCTTTACTATGATTTACATGAAACACCAAGAATCATTAAATAAATAAATACATATAATTATGGAAATATGTTGAATATCATCAAATTATTTATCCTTGACCAATCAAGAAGATTTGGGAAATTAATTTTTATAAATTTACTACAATTATTTACATTACAATCTTAGATCTTCTAAATATGTGTAAAATATATCTTTAATAATTTAAGCAATTTTTTCTCATGACATTGAAATTACTTTAAAGGATGGAAATCAGTAATTTAGAAGCTATTTGATTTTATTTAATAAACATAAAATATTATTAAACTATTGAAAATAAAAAACAAAGAAAGAGATAAGAACAGAATAAATAAAAACATAGAAAAAGGGGGAAAACAAATCTCGCTTTTGTTTAAAAAAACTAAAACAAAGAGATAAATATTAAATATTATACAAAATATTGGGAATAAAAATAATAAATTGAAATAAATCAACAAAGAAAGGATAAGAGAAAGAGAAAAAAAAACACAGAAGGGGAAAAACAAACCAAACTGCCAGTATTGGAAATAAAAAATGAATTGAAATAAATAAACAAAGAAAAAGATGTTTAAAGAAAGGGGAAAAAAGTGAAGAGAAAAACACGGAAGAAAAGAAAACATAAAAAAAAAAAACCAAATCACCTTGTTGTAAAAAATGAAAAAGCGGGGAATCGAACCCCGGACAGTACACACTCCTATTTAAATGAAGCGCTTCCAGTTCCAGGTTTACCAGTAGGCCACACGCAAAGATCTGAATAGTTAGCCTACATAATTAATTATAATAATTACAAATAGGTTCTAAATATTTAGAGGCCCTGAAAATTTGGAGGCCCCGTGCGATCGCACACTTTGCACTTGCTAATGGCCGGCCCTGTGCAATAAAAAGCAACATCTAATCACAAAAGGAGGGTTATGCAAAAACAATTCATGTGACAAACCATTAATAATCAAGAGGACTTTAATTTAAGCTAAAAAAGGAGTAGATTGGTAAAAGGCTTAAAGGTGGGCAATTTTTGGCAATGTGGTGCTAATAATCCGGGGAAATGGAGTATTTCCAAATTTTCATACCACATTCCTTTTTCCTTTGATTTCTCACCTCTCTCTCATTGCTCATTTCTTTTTTTCAATATAATGCTTTTACCTCTCTAACCTCAGCACTGCCTTCTCGCGAGTCGCAAACATGGGTGTCATGAATGGCCCCGGATACTTAGTGCTTTGAACTCCTCACCTTAGTTTCCCATCTCACTGAACTATTATCTCAGCAAGCAGGGTCGATCTACCTTTATTTCCTGAGGTGATCGGATTTTTTCTCACTCATTCAATTTTCCATATATTTCAAACAATTCTTGCCAAACTCCATAATAATAACAACACAACAACCATATAATATCTCCCTAATGTAACATCATTCTCAATATAATCCCCGGATATGAAATAAGGTAAAGAATGACAATATTTAGATCATGTGGAGCAATAATTGAAATAAGGCATAATATGGCTTTTGTGATGCATAAACATAGGTAACGATAGGAATATAACAATATGAGCATATATGGAAATATAAAGTCCTCCATCCTCTTATCATGCAACATGTCAAAAGCAACATCAAATTTTACCTCTTTTCATGGTTTTCAAGAAAATATGTACTTCATTGTGACTTCCCTTTACTAGGCAATTTCATGCTATATCTCTAATGAATCCAATTTTGCATCGTTGAGTTCTTATTATAACTTCCATGACACTATTTCTTTGAATAATTTACAAGTATTGGGAGATGTCTCATAGAACTTTGAGTTTAGCACTTATGCACAAATCGGGTGTAGGTCGATATCGGCTGTAATTCGTTAGATTCCGCTTCTGAAGGCTGGTCGAAATCGGGTGGATAGGTCGATATCGACCAACACTACTCGATATCGAGTAAGTTGGGTCGAAATCGACTGACTTCGTCTCCTATGCTTCTGGTCGAAATATACCTCAGGGGTCAATATCGACTAATTTAGGTCGATATCGACCAGGTTGCCTTGACTCTGATTTTTTTCGACCTGCAAATTTGTTAGTTTTTTCCCCCAAAAATACAAGATTCCACATGAAGTATTCAAAACAAAAACCAAAACCAAAAGTTTTAAAGTCCCAAAAATCCAAAAGTTTTATGTAAATGCTCTAGAATTTAGAGTCACTAGGCCGACTTCTCCGTTTGTGCTCAAGGACCATAAATGTGGGGCCCCCTTGTGCTTGGCCTTTCTCCTGGATCATCTAGGTCCTGATTGTAGTATGCAAGCTCAGCTGATAGGTGGTCGCATGTATAGTATCCCTTTCTGAAGGTTCGATAATATAAAACAATGTAATATAGAAATACTCTAGAAGGGGGGTTGAATAGAGTATGCCCGTTTTTCGCAGAAAGTCTCAAGACTTTTGGAGCTCATATAAAACCCTTTGAGATTAACCTGAATCACAAAGTTAGACAATCGAACCAAGTGCGGAAATAAGGTAAAGCAATAAGTAAAGGACACGAGTAATTGTTTACGAGGTTCGGCACGAACTTGGCCTACGTCCCCGCCTAGGGTTCTTCCACAACCCTAGGATTCAAAAGGCTTTATTGATTCACTTAGCTTAGGATCCTAATAGCTCACCGAGAAGCCTCTCTCCTATACAATTGCAATCTAGTCAACTCACGTTCCCTTGGAGTCCTAGACCAATCTAGAAAAGCCCCACCTCTCTCAGCTATCTAGTACAATCCTCTTTCTCTCACAAATCAATAGCCTAGTGCAACTTCCCGAGTTATAAACTCTCGAGTAACACTATAAATGAATATATCCTATAAGCTCACAGTGACTCTCAAAGGCTTTGAAATAAACAACAAACTCTTGAGCGCTTAGCAGAGAGACACTTTGGAAGACATATCTTGCTTGAATGAATGAAAGCTCGTGTAGCACTTGTTGTCTCTGTCTTCTTCTTCCTTTCCTTTATATAAGAGCATGGAGCGTGAGGGTCTTCAACACCAGATCTTCATCAACGGCTCTTTCGAATCATGGCTTGATCTTGAATCTTCTATTTATGGATATTCCGAAGCCATGATCTATTTTGAATTTGATCTCCTCAATATGTACTAAAGAAAAGATATAATCTCGAAATACTTCCTGAAAAGGTTAGTCAAACATATATATATAATATAAAGGAAGTATATAATAAGATAAAATAATACACGAACTTATATAAATAGGTTTTGTATTTCATCAACTGTTACTGCTCCAAGGCCTTTGACACAAAAAACCTGTCAAAGCCTTTGAAACATTTATTTCGATTTTCATTAAGGGAGGGAGTTATCAATCTCCCCCTTGATGAAAGACAAAACCTGTGCATCCCTGCAACTTAGTCAAGCATAGATAATAAAATAGAAATCAGACTAAGTACCTGCAAGGGTTAGACAAATGTTGGATCAAAAATTTTAAAGCATGCAAAAACCATCCAACCGAAAACCATAAATAAAAAACCAAGGTCTTCCAAGACCTATAAGCAGAGGTTTTCAAAGTCTAAACACCACAGATCATCTCTCCCTTTTTGTCTTTCAACAAAGGGCGGATGTAAAATAGTCACCAAAATAGTCACCAAGAGTTTTGAAAATGTTTCCAAAAAAAAAAAACAGCAATGTATCAAGTTTCAGGGGTGGGATAGGGTGGGTTAGGGTTTAGGCTTAGTCATCCAGAGCATCATCAGTGAGCCTCGTCCACAGTCCTTCCAGCATCTTGGAAATCCCGCTCATCTCCGTCATCAACTCCTTCTACAGCTCCTTAATATCCAGGCGAACTTCCTCCAAGCCCAACTCTAGGTTGTCCATGCGTTCATCGAAAGCTGGAGCACTGGGAAAGGCTTTTGAAGGAGTGGCAAGACTCAAGGTCCCTTGGGGAGACCGAGTGATGCCAATTTTTTCAAGGCCCTTAGAGTCGAACTTACCCGTATGACGCAGCTGTTCTTCATTTTTGACATCAATTCCAGAAGCTTGGAAGAGAGGGGTCAAGAGGGTAGCAAAGGGGAGGGGAGAGCCTTTTCTAGCTTTTCTGGCATGAGCCATGGTTCCAAGGATAGTGTTGGCCGGATCAAGATCAAGGCCATTTAAGATACGGTAGAGCAGGACCATGGCATTGTCGGTAAGGAGTGAGCCAGAGTTAAGACGGGGTAAGAGGCATCGAAAATGATGTTAAAAATTATTTTTGCCTCAAGGGTTAGGGATGAGTGGGTGAGTTGCTTTTAGGTGCTGTTGGATGCTTCGGGTAGGAGGTACTTGGCTCGGGCAAGGATGATGCAATTCTCTTTTGAGGGGTGTATTTCAGCGGGTGGTACAGGGGTAGGTAAGCCAAGGAAATCTGCAAAATCATTGCAGTTGAGAGAGATTCTAACCCCTTTGACAACAGACTCCAAAGACCAACCATTGGTGTCGTTTTTGGCTTTTAGGTTAATGTAAAACAGACGGGTAAGCTGGGGGTAGTAGACAGTTTCAAGGTTAAGAAGGGTCCAGGCTGGGGATTTTTTGAGAAGCTCAATGCATGGTAACTTCAAAGCTTCGAAGAACTCAAAATCCAAAAAATCAGAACAACTAATCTTACGAGTTCGAAACTCGTCTACCCACTTACCAGCAGTCTCAGCATCTTGAAACCAAGAGGAGGGCAAGGATTGATTTACCTGGATATAGGCCGGGGGTCGGCATTCTTTCTGCGAGCAACTATTGGAGCAGCTCTCTTGACAGGCGCTACAAGACTCTTGACAGTGCCCTTCCTGGTACGCTTGGGGGATGGAGGCTTGACAGCAGCAGGGGCTTTCTGCTTCTTTGGAGACGGGGGAGGAGGAGGAGAAGGAGAGGGAGATTCTTCCTCCTCTTCCTCAGACCCTGAGTCCTCACCGGACCCCGCTTCATCTCCTTCAGCATCCTCATCATCTCCAGATCCCTCTTGCTCTTCTTCTTCTTCCTCAGGCTCCTCTTCGGACGGAACCTCCTCGGCTTCGGCTTCCTTCCAAATCCGCTCAGCTTCTTCCTCGACCAGTTTCTTAGCAATCTCGGCCTCCTCATCGGCCTTTTTCTTCCTCAAGGCCTCCTCCTCGGCTTCCTTGGCAGCATCTCTTTCCAGGAGGGCGTCTAGGTCATCTTCCTCCTCTTCCTCGTCCACTTCCTCAGCCAAAATCTTCCTCTTTCCTTTCTGTTTAGCACTGATCGGCTTCTTAGCAGAGCGCTTTTGAGAGCCCTTGGGAACAATGGCCGTGCTCTCAGCGATGGTGCTCTAGACGACAGTTTGGACGATAGCTTGAGGAGCGGGTTCAGGTGTGGGAGAGGTAGCAGTGGCCTGACGTCCCTTGGGGGTGGCGCCAAGTCTTTTGGGTGTGACAGCTTTCTTGGTTTTGGGTGCCATGGAGGAAATCGGCTAGGGTTTTCTTAGAACAGATTGAGAGGTTGAAGAAGGAGAAGGTGAAGGGGTTTGGATTAGTTCTGAGTGTGGGTTGTAATCGGGTACAGGATTGGGTTTAAGTAGAGGGAGTGATGGGACGAGTTTAGAGTTCCAAGGAAAGAAATCATCACATTGCCAATTTGAAAGGTTTCCAATTCAAAATTCAAATTTTCCATTAAAATCGGACTGAATAACCAAAATATCTAGTTCCAAAAATAAAATATCTTTAACGGTTAAGAAAATCACTAAAAGGGCAATTTTTGAAATCCGATTAAAACAAATATAATTGATTAAATATCTAAAAAGATATTAACCAAAAATATATGATCCGATATATGTAATCCACCATTTAGTTCACACACCTTGACACAGCTCTCAAGGGTCTTGACACTAAGTAGAATTTATCTTTCGTAAAGGGAAAGCTCCCCCTACGAAAGTGCATCCTTGTTAAGCATCCCAATCTCTCGTCTTATGAAGGTGAACCTGTCCTCTGCCAAAGGCTTAGTAAAAATGTCAGCCCATTGATAATCAGTAGAAATAAAAGATATGGACACATCATCTTTTTCAACATGATCTCTAATGAAATGATGTCTTACATCAATATGTTTGGTCCTTGAATGTTGAACAGGATTCTTAGTGATGGAGATGGCACTTGTATTGTCACACATAATTGGAATACCGTTGAGGTTGATGCCAAGATCTCGCATTTGTTGAGCTATCCAAAGGATTTGGGAGCAACAGGCTCCAGCTGCAATGTATTCGGCTTCTGCAGTGGATAGAGCAACTGAGTTTTGCTTCTTTGAGTGCCAACTGATCAAAGATGCTCCTAAGAATTGGCAACATCCTGATGTGCTCTTCCTATCCACCTTATAGCCTGCAAAATCTGCATCAGAATATCCAATTAAAGTGAAATCCTTTTGCTTTGGGTACCATAGTCCAAGCTCCTTAGTGCCATTGAGATATCTAAAGATCCTCTTCACAGCCACGAGGTGAGATTCTTTAGGTTCAGCTTGAAACCTAGCACACATGCAAACACTAAACATGATGTCAGGTATGCTAGCCGTGAGATATAATAAAGATCCAATCATTCCTCGATACTCCTTTTGATTGACACTTGTTCTAGTCTTGTCTTGATCTAGAGACAATGTTGAGCTCATGGGAGTCTTGGATGCTTTGGATTGATCCATCTTGAATTTCTTCAAGAGATCCTTAGTGTACTTGCTTTGGTTGACAAAGATCCGTTTCTTGGTTTGATGAACTTGTAATCCCAAAAAGAAGTTGAGTTCACCCATCAAGCTCATCTCAAATTCACTGCACATGATGTCAGAAAATTCCTTGCACAAAGATGTGTTAGTAGCACCAAATAATATATCATCAACATAAATTTGAATGACCAAAATGTCCTTTCCTTTGGTTTTGGTAAAAAGAGTCTTGTCGATCAACCCCCTTTTAAAATCATTTTCTAAAAGATATTTTGACAAGCGCTCATACCAAGCTCTTGGGGCTTGTTTCAAACCATAAAACGCTTTGTCAAGTTTATAAACATGATTGGGAAATTCTGAACTTTCAAAACCCGGGGGTTGAGCCACATATACTTCTTCCTCTAAGAAACCATTAAGAAAAGCACACTTGACATCCATTTGATATAACTTTATGCTCATAAAAAATGCAAATGCTAATAAAATGCGAATAGCTTCAAGCCTGGCTACGGGAGCAAAGGTCTCCTCGTAGTCAATACCTTCCTCTTGATTGTAGCCTTGAGCAACAAGCCTTGCCTTGTTCCTCACAATCTTACCATTCTCATCTAGCTTGTTTCGAAATACCCATCGTGTGCCAATGACAGATTGATGCTTTGGCCTAGGCTTCAAGGACCAGACTTTGTTCCTTTCAAATTCGTTAAGCTCACTTTGCATAGCAATGATCCAGTCTGGCTCCTGAAGTGCCTCATCTACCTTCTTTGGCTCAATAAGAGAAACAAACGCGTGAAAAGCACAAAGATCTTTAAGTTTAGAACGAGTTTGAACACTAGAAGTAGGGTCAGAAATGATATCCTTTAATGAGTGTGATGAAGAGTATTTGAATTTCCTTTTGCTAGTCTCAGCTCCTTGATTCGTCACACTAGTAGGATTGACTTGTAGTACATCTGACTCCGTGGTCCTGTTGGGTTCAGTTACAGCAGTTTCTGACGTCTCAACACTGTTGGATTGGACACCAAGGGCTTTGGACGAATCTTCAACACCTTGGGCCCATTCTTCAGTGTTAAGAATCGGTTCCTGCATGTTCCTCTTCTCTGTGTTCTTGGTAGCAGCATCATCACCTTCCTCGTTCTCTTCATGGATGTTAAGATCTTTATCTGCAACACTTTCACTCAAAGCACCGTCATTGCATTCATCAAAAATAACATGTATACTTTCTTCAACTACCTGGGTCCTTTTATTGAAGATTCTATAAGCTTTGCTACTTGTGGAGTAGCCAAGAAATATACCTTCATCACTACGCGCATCAAAGTTCCCAAGGTTATCTTTTCCATTGTTATGAACAAAACAAGTACAACCAAAGGGTTTAAAGTAAGATATAAGAGGTTTGCGGCCTTTGAAAAGTTCATAAGGAGTTTTCTTTAAGATGGAACGAATAAGACAACGATTCAAAATGTAGTTAGCTGTGTTAACAGCTTCAGCCTAATAGGTTTTAGGTAATGCATTTTCTAAAGCATAGTCCTGGCCATATCCTCTAAGATGCGGTTCTTGCGTTCCACAACCCCGTTTTGTTGAGGTGTCCGAGGAGCAGAAAAGTTATGGGAGATGCCATATTTAGCACAAAATAAATCAAACTGAAGTTGATCAAACTCCCTACCATGATCACTCCGAATTGACACTATGGGCTCATTTCTTAAAGTTTGCAACTCCTTACAAAGTTTTGAAAACTCAAATAAGGCCTCTGATTTTTCTTTTAAAAATGCAACCCAAGTATATCTTGAAAAATCATCGACAACAACTAGCATGTACTTTTTACCATTGGGAGATTTGACTCGCATAGGACCACATAAATCCATATGTAAAAGTTCAAGGGGTCTAGAAGAACTTACAACCTTTTTGGGTTTGAAAGAGCTACGTGTTTGTTTACCTCGTGTGCATGCATTGCACATATCAATACCTTGGAAGTCCATCTCAGGTAACCCTCTTACAAGCCCTTTGGACACAAGCTTTCGTAGTGTATGTGGACTCACATGACCGAGTTTCCTGTGTCAGAGCTTTGGATCGTCCGTCAAAGCCTTTAGACAGGTTAAGCTTCCTTGTGCCACTTGATTAGCATTTACGGCGTATATATTGTTGTAACGGTATGCAGTCAATATAACTTCACCTGTATCTTCTCTGCACACTATACATCTTTTCTTGTTAAATCTGACATTGTTACCACTATCACATAATTGAGAGACACTAAGCAGATTATACTTCAAACCATTAACAAGATAGACATTTTTAATACTATGGCTGGAATCACTTCCAACACTACCAATACCAACTATGTCGCATTTCCCTTTGTTAGCAAGAGTGATTGTTCCTGTGGATTGCTCCTTTAGATCATGAAAGAGAGAACTCTTCCCACTCATGTGCCTCGAGCATCCACTATCAATAATCCATTTGTGTTCTTTCACCTTGGTGATCTCCTGCAAGACAAACATCAACCTTTGTGGCTAGACCAATAAGCAAATTTGGATCCATTGTTGGGGTAAACCATATTTGGTAAAATAGTGCCTTTTGGGACCCAAACTTGTGTTATCCGTTCTTTTCTCAAATGAACAGGAAATGAATTGCGAATAATATATGGATCCTTTCTTCTATAAGGGCAGATCTCTTTTACATGTCCCTTTCTAGCACAATGGTGACATATAGGAGAGGTTCTGCTTCCTTTTGCCTTTACAAAGGTGGTAATGTGTTGCTTCTTTAAAAACTTTGGATTGTAACCAATACCACTTTTGTTTAGAGAGCTTTGTTGCTCACCCAACATCCTATCGAGAGTACCTTTGGATTTGGTAAAACTTATGAGGGCTGTCTGTTGGTCTTGAATCTTATTATTCAGGGAGATCTTCTCGTTCTCTAAGTCATGATGCTCATTTCTTAGAGAGGAGAGATCTTGCTTGAGTTCAAATTTCTCCAAGTCAAGCGTCTTGACTTTAATGTCAAGACCTGAATAAGAAGCATCAAGACCTTTGACCGTCATAGACAGATCCTCAATAGTTCTTTCCTGGTCCACAGTTCTCTTAATAAGAATGTTAGTTTGGGCAATAAGCTTCTCTTCATTGGCAATCGTATTGGAAAGAAATTCCGATAATACCTCTTTTGGACTTTCCATAAGTTCTCTTACAGTAGCTTCAAGCTTTTCATCGTGGGATTCATCTTCTGAGGCCATAAGACAAATGTTGGCCTTCTCATCGTCGGAGTCAGAGTCGAAATCACTCCAAGTTGCCACCATGGCTTTCTTCTTCCATTTGTCACCTTTCTTGGGCTGGCTCTTTGTCTTTTGAGGGCAGTCCTTCACAAGATGATCCGTTTCACCACATTCAAAACAGGACAACGGTTTAGTCTTCTTTTCATACTTGTTGTATTGAGGCTTACCTCGAAATTCTGAAGACTCTGATCCATCCTTGTTGTTGAATTACTTCTTCATTTTGAGAATTCTAGCAAGGCCTCTTGTGATAAGAGCAAAAGGATCATCCTCATCGTCATCCTCATCTTCGGAATCAGATCCATCCTTGGGCTCATCCTTCTTAGACTTGAGTGCCAAGTTCTTAGTGCTAGCTGAAAGTTCTCCATCGTCTTCATTAAGGATCATCTCATGCGTGATCAGCTTCCCAAGAAGGTCATCAAGGGGTAGAGTGGTGAGGTCCTGGGCTTCCTCTATAGCTGTTACTTTTGGACCCCATTTCTCCTTTGGAAGGCACCTCAGTATCTTCCTCACTTTCTCGACGTTGGTAAAGCTTTTGCCGAGAGAGTCAAGGTTGTTGGTGATTTCTGTGAATCGTGTGAACATGGCCTTGATTGACTCATCAGACTTCATCTTGAAGAGCTCATACTTTCGAAGGAAGATGCTGATCTTGGTGTCTTTCACTTGGCTCGTTCCTTCATAGGTGACGACCAATTTGTCCCAAATCTCTTTAGCTAACCTACAAGATGAAATACGGTTAAACTCATCAGTGCTAAGACCACAATAAAGTAAGTTAATAGCCCTGTAGTTTTTGGAGATGGTTTCAAGATCTGCTTGGTTGTATTCAGACTTCTTCTTTGCAACTTTGGTATCGTTTGGTCCCTCTTTCTCTGGAATCTTCGGACCATTCTCTATAATGTTCCAAAGCTCTAGATCTTGGTCTATGATGAACATCTTCATCAAAGATCTCCAGTGGACAAAGTTGTTTCCTACAAAGAGTGGCGGTCTGCTTGTAGACCTTCCCTGTGCAAATCCTCCGCTTGCTTCACCGGACATGATCGAAAACACACAAGATTGTTAGATCAAAAACAGTGAGTAAAGCTCTGATACCAATTGAAGGTTAGATAATATAAAACAATGTAATATAGAAATACTCTAGAAGGGGGGTTGAATAGAGTATGCCCGTTTTTCGCAGAAAGTCTCAAGACTTTTGGAGCTCGTATAAAACCCTTTGAGATTAACCTGAATCACAAAGTTAGACAATCGAACCAAGTGCGGAAATAAGGTAAAGCAATAAGTAAAGGACACGAGTAATTGTTTACGAGGTTCGGCACGAACTTGGCCTACGTCCCCGCCTAGGGTTCTTCCACAACCCTAGGATTCAAAAGGCTTTATTGATTCGCTTAGCTTAGGATCCTAATAGCTCACCGAGAAGCCTCTCTCCTATACAATTGCAATCTAGTCAACTCACGTTCCCTTGGAGTCCTAGACCAATCTAGAAGAGCTCCACCTCTCTCAGCTATCTAGTACAATCCTCTTACTCTCACAAATCAATAGCCTAGTGCAACTTCCCGAGTTATAAACTCTCGAGTAACACTATAAATGAATATATCCTATAAGCTCACAGTGACTCTCAAAGGCTTTGAAATAAACAACAAACTCTTGAGCGCTTAGCAGAGAGACACTTTGGAAGACAGATCTTGCTTGAATGAATGAAAGCTCGTGTAGCACTTGTTGTCTCTGTCTTCTTCTTCCTTTCCTTTATATAAGAGCATGGAGCGTGAGGGTCTTCAACACCAGATCTTCATCAACGGCTCTTTCGAATCATGGCTTGATCTTGAATCTTCTATTTATGGATACTCCGAAGCCATGATCTATTTTGAATTTGATCTCCTCAATATGCACTAAAGGAAAGATATAATCTCGAAATACTTCCTGAAAAGGTTAGTCAAACATATATATATATATAATATAAAGGAAGTATATAATAAGATAAAATAATATACAGACTTATATAAATAGGTTTTGTATTTCATCAACTGTTACTGCTCCAAGGCCTTTGACACAAACAACCTGTCAAAGCCTTTGAAACATTTATTTCGATTTTCATCAAGGGAGGGAGTTATCACTTTCCTTTCTTCTTCTTTTTTCTAGCTCTCATCCTTCGCAGATTAGCTCATCATGGGGCCTTACCTCCTCTTAAATGTTTATTCAAGTTATTAATGGACAGAGGAGGGGTCGAAATCATACCCGGACTTACCTTTTCGTGCCCAAAACAGAAATCTTTTGGCTCAGGGTTGGTCGACGTCGAGTAGGTCTGGTCGACGTCGAGTAGAGGGACCCCATACTGAGGCTCTTTGCAGGTCGGGTGTTCAGCAGAGGAAGTCGACCTTGAGTGGACTTGGTCGAAGTTGAGTTGCTTGGTCGACGTCGAGCAGAGTTGGTCAATGTCGAGCAGCTGTTTGGCGCCTTCCTCCGTTGTTGTTTGCTTGCCCCCGTGGTTGCTGATGCTCTTCACCTCCAACCATGAAACTTCCTCTTGTGCAGGGCCAAAAGAGAAATCTAAGATCTCGTCGCCTATCGTGAAGGTGAGCAATCGCTGCATTACACTGATTTTAGCATCTGTAGTAGCTAGAAATGGTCTACCAAGAATAATAGGGCTAGTAGGATCTTCAGCACAATCTATAATAAGGAAATCAGCGGGGATATAGAACTTACCAACCTGGACAGGACATTCTCGACCATACATGTAGGGATGACCACTGTATTGTTTGCCATGTATAGCTTGGCATCCATATGCTCTATGGACCCTATCTTTACCTTTTGCCAGATCGATAAGGGCATGATACTCACGCTTCTTCCTAAATCACATAATGACTCATATTTATATTGTCCAAATCCCACAGTAATAGAAAACTTACCAGGGTCAGGTCTCTTTTCAGGGAAGTCCATCCTTTTGCATTCGCCGGCGATTTCTGAGATAGATCGCTTATTTCTAAGGATTTTCTTGAGGAACTTGACATATGCAGGCATCTCTTGAAGAGCTTCTGTAAAAGGAATTGAAACATTAAGCTCTGGAAGCATCTTAACAAACCTTTTAAACCTACCTGCAGTGGGATCTTTCAGTGCTTTGGAAGGAAAAGGAAGCGTCTTTTTCGGAGCCAGAACAGATGTCGGAGGTGTTGCAGATGAGTCGATGTTGACTGAAGGGGACTCGATATCGATTCCTTATGGGTCGATATCGACCTTGTTCTGCTCAATATCGACTGGTGGAGTCAAAGTCGAGGTGGCTGGTGCTGCAGGGGTAATATCGACTAGTCCATGCTCAGTATCGACTACTGTCTGGTCGATATCGACCTGGGTATGGTCGAAATCGACCTGTTGTTCAGTAGTTCCGTTTGCTGCTTCTCCGACCTTTGGCTTGTGTAGTTTGCGACCGCTCCTCAGTTTTACCGCAGCGACATGTCCGGTCTTCCCCTTGGGATTTGGTTCTGTCTGTCCAGGGAGCTGCCCGGTTGTTCGTGGAATTTGTGACGCGAATTGACCCATCTGAGTCTCAATGTTCCTCTTCCAGATGTCCATCTCTCCAAATCTTGTATTGAGGTTCTGGAGCTGATTGTTGATGGCGCTTGTAGACTGCTGCTGTTGTGCCTGATTCCGGCGCATCTCATCGAGGATCATTTGTAGATCATCCTTCTGTTGATCTCTTTCTGGATGCCCTGGAGCTATGTATGGTGGGGGGTTCCTAGGGGCACCTTGGTTCCATGGTGGTTGCGGAAACCTTTGGTCCCCCACATAGCGATTGGGACCCCCTGCGTAAGCTACTTCCTCGTGAGTTTCTGCCATCCTAGCTTGCTGTGTATGTGGGCACTCTATAGTGGTGTGTCGCTGGGAGCCACATTCGATGCAGAGCTGGTTGACAAAAAGATACTTGACTTGCTTGAGGAGCTTGCGATTCTGATCTCTATAGTACTGCTCCCTGACATTTGGATCAATCTATTTAGGAGGCTCATAGAGGGGCATGGATGGGGCTGGCCTGGCATAGGCATTCTCGTCATAGTTTGTCGTCACCCTGTTGTGAGCCTAAATTGTCATGTTTTACACTTACTTTTATAACGATTTCTGCATACATTTCATACATTTGGGCTAGAATAATACATAATTTGTGTAGTTTATGTTTATTTGCAATATATGGAGGTCTACACAAGTTTTTGTTATATTTCGCAGAAATCGGACGCACTTTGGAGCTTAAAGGAAACCCATGCAGAAGCTAAGGATGGCGCAGCTGGAGAAAAGGCCATTTTTCGGTATTCATCATTCTGAATCAAGCTTTGATGTCTAGATGAGGGTTGTAGACCACGAAAAGAGCTTTCCAACGCATGCTCAAATGTGTCAATCCAATGAACGAGGACTCGGGAAAGTGCGTTTTAAGAACGGAGCAGGATGCTGAAAGCGACAGTGTTACAAGTCGACCAAACGGGTCGACATCGACCAAAATTTTACTTGACAACTGCTCCAGAGGACGAGATCGAGCACGAGCTGAGCAGGAGCCACTCAAGGAGCCACACTTAGTCGACGTCGACCAAATTTGGTCGATGTCGAGGAAACTCGACGAGCCCAGACGATAGCCGAGATCGAGTACAATCCGAGAAGTGAAGACCTTACTCAACGTCGAGGAACTTACTCTATGTCGAGGAAAATTCCAGAAAGTCCGAGTCGAGTACGAGGAGAAATCTGAGCCTAAGAGGTTACTTGCAAGCCAAGATTCAAGATATTCTATCAAGATACATCAAGTTCTATGAAGGACAAGGAATATCTATCCACTTTAGCTTTATTTCCTTTTAGATATAATTATTTATTTCCATGTTTTATCTTAATGTTATTAGATAGATAAATATAGATATAGATATAATTTCTTTCCTAGAATAGCTAGGGAATGAAGCCTATAAATAAAGCCCTAGTGGGCTGATTTTCATTCATATATAAGTCAAGTCGTCTTATGGTGCATGGAGAGAGGAGAGAGAGAGAGTTAGAAAGCGAGAGAGGAGAGAGAGATAGAGAGGAGGAGGAGGAAGGAGACGAACGGTTGTAAGTTTTAGTTTATTTTATGTTAAAATTAATTTCTTTTATTATGGTTTGGTTCTAATTTCCTTCTTCTATGGTTGGGGTGATCCCAACATAGATATGTATGTTTGATTTATAAATCCATGAATTTATATGTCTTTATCATCATCTACCTATGTGCTTAATCCTTTGCGAGAGTTGAGGAAATTCCTTATTCATGATATTGAAGCGAAAGTGATCTTATTATGAATTGGATAGTAATTAGGGTTTATTTGCGAGAGCTTACTAATCCTAATTTAAAAAAGTAAGAAACAAATTAGGTTTTTATGCGAGAGCCTTTATCACCTAAATTGTTGGAATTTGCGAAAGTCGATTCTTTGATATAAAGCATGCATCTTTATGTGATTTATAATCTACACATATGTTTATTGCTGTGGTGATCCCTAACTTTGGAAGTTTGCATCTTTATTTATTTTATTTTATTATTTTTTATTTGGCAGATAGTCTACTCGATATCAAACCACCATTCTCCCTCCATCCCTCGACATCGACCAACTCTTAGCCGACGTCGACAGCAACCTCGCCACCTTTTCCCACTACCCTTGAACCCCAAAACACACTAAACCTAGAACCGCTAACTTCTCTCCTGAGGACGAACCTGACTCCACTATCCTATAGCGGATTCTTGACTACAAGTTTATTTGGTCGAGAAACCCTCTCGTCAAATTGGCGCCGCTGCCGGGGAGATATCAATCGCGCCTAGTTTAATTGTGCTTAAGGTTCAGAAACATCCCTTTTTCTTACCCTATCACATACCCTACCACCACCTACCTCACCGGTACCAACTAGGTGCCAAGCTTTTTCCACTAATTGGTGTTCTTGATTGTGATTTCAAAGCTTAGGTAAAAAGATGGAAGACTTTGTCGAAGGGAATCCTACATGGGAAGAATGGTCTAAAGATTTGAGACGGAGAAATAGGATCGCAGTGGAGGAGTCACGATTAAGGGAAATAGCTCGGCTGGAAGACGAAATCCGAAGGCTTGAGGCTTCCATTCAGCCTAAAGGACCATGCCCTCCTCTCGACGAGCCAATTCACCCACTCGATGTCGACAACCAGGTATGTCCTTCCTCGAATTTCATTCCTACTTTGCTACCTATTGTTGATGAATCATATGAAGGATCTCAAGACGAAATAGCACTAGAAGAGAAGAAGTTGGACATTGTTGACCAGGGCATTCCAAGATCGCTTTTACCTTACAAGGTGGAGGCTATCCCCGATGATTTTGAGCAACCGATGTTGATATTCAAGTATGGGGTCCTAGAAAAGTGGCATGAAGCTCCGCAGGATGAGGATGAAATATCCACTACTACAATTAAGGCCTATTGTGGCACTTTATTGCAGCGGTTGATCTATTGAAGCGGTTTATGCGGCAGTTTAGTCTATTGTGGCGGTTCATGTGGCGATTTTGATCATAGATTACTATAATATCTATTGTGTCGGTTTTAATGACCCTACTGTGGCGGTTTTATACTAGACGAGAAAAAAAGAGAGAGAAAAGAAAACGGAGAACCCTAGCTAGATCCAAAATCGATTCCTGCTAAAAAAATCCATCGGATCTGCGCCATTTTTACCCATTTCATCCCCTCCTCTTTTTTGGCCGCTCGGATCCCCACCATTTTCACCCCGAAGCTCATCGGAGATTTCAGTTTCACCCCCGGAGCTCAAAGAAGATTTCAATCATTCAACTGCCAGGTTTGTGTCTCCATACTTTGACTCCTAATTTCCCTAATTTCTTCATTGTGTTCAAAATTATATTTAATTTGTCAAAAATTTTGTTTGTTTGATTCGATAGGATAAACGAGAGCTTGGAAGATGGTTGTGGTGTTCGAGTCCGTGCCACTTGTAGTCGAGTCATCGGGCTGGCTGGATTTTCCGGACTGAGCGGACTTGCTAGTAAGAAGAAGGTCGAGGATGGGAGGGGGGGGGGGAGAGATTTTTCTAGGGCAGAAGACGCACACCTCGTTCCTTGACATCACAGAGCCAAAGGCAAATGACGATATGACCGGTGATAAGGCGGCGTACATGGCCGCTGTTCTGGCAAGATATTGTCCAACTTGAATCCATTGTTCTCTGTTTTAGCTATTCTCATCTCATCCCTCCAACATTTCAGGTAAATGCGTATCGAAGTTCTGTGCGAAGTATCTTCACCAAGAATTCCTTAAAGATGAAGCATATCAAGTTGGGGATTTGTGTACAGCTATTCAAAAAACTTTTCTCAGGTTACTCTGCATATTCTATTTGAATTCGTTGGTTTAGCTTTTCAAAAAACTTTTCACACTCCATTTCACAAAGCAGACATAGCTCAACCACTTCCCAGACCACAAGAAGGTGCCTAGCTCCTGTAATTTACATGCTTAGAATTAAAGGTAGCAGATATACACTATCGAAGTCCTAATGATCTGTCAAACTTGTGATTGAATCAAACTCGTTAAAGTATGCTGACATTTGGCTCATTCTTGTGTAAAGTCCAGAAAATAATGAGATGCATGCCACTGCCATTGGAATTGCTACTTCTCTTCATGACGTGTTTTTATAAGAAGAAACTGATAATCAGATCCTAAGAGAACTGATTTTCTTGTTTAGTTATCCTAAGGGGAAGAGACATGCTGCCTGCAGTTTGGTTTATTTATAGCAGTAAAGGATGGGATGCAGCTGTTAAGTATGGTGAAGAGCTTTCATATGGACGTGAAGCACGCATGCAGCTTACCAGCAGGATGCAGCCTATTAAAATAGATGGGAAGTGCAATAACTAATGGAAGGTTCCCATATATCATATTTTTTGTGTATTTTGAACAAGGTTTATGATTAAAGTTCTTTGGTGTTGACAGATTCTGGTTTTTCTACATATAATCAAAGGAATTCCTCATCCCCCCCCCCCCCCCCCTTTTTTTGACATGAACTATGCTTGGGTGTGCACTCTAAAAAAAATATGTTGGACATTTTAGCTCGGGTCCAGAGAACCCGGGCTAAAAACTATTTTTTTTTATATTTTGGTAAATAAAAAACCGCCACAATAGAGTAAAACAACCGCCACAGTAAATAAAAAACCGCTACAGTAGGTTTGATAAAACTGCCACAATAGATATCATTTTGTGGCGGTTTTCCTATCTATTATGGCGGTTTTAAGAGGTTTTATTAAACCGCCACAGTAGGTTGTAAAACCGCCACAATAGACCTAATGCAACGCGAGCAACAGAGGCGGGTAAAAACCGCCACAATAGGCCTTTTTCGGCGGTTTTTGGGTCTAATTTGGAAGTTTTGAACCGCTACAGTAGGCCTTAATTGTTGTAGTGATCTCTTCCCGTTCCACCGTTCTGTTGTGGTGGAGATACACAACCAACTCAACCTATGAAGCGGAAGAGGTATGATGATGAGGTATGTATATTTTCTTTATATCCTCCCTTATACATGCTAGCTCGAGCCAGGGAAGATGAATGTGTGGAGCCATGGAGCGTCCACTCGAGGAGGTTTAAGCTTCGTCACATGATGCCCCCGGATGACATCCCACGCTTCCCACCACCGGAGGAACCACCAGATCCACCTATACCTCCGGACAAAGATGAGCCAGGCTAATGCTTAATGAAGAAGTCGGCCTAGCGACTATAAAATCTAGAGCTTGTAAATAGACAATTACTTTTTGGGATTTTTGGACATGTTTGTTTTTGGTTTTTGGTTTTGGACATTGTTTTTAAGTTTCTCTATTGTGGATATTTTCCGTCTAATGAATCTTGCAGGGAAGAAAAAGCTGCAGATCTACTCGACGTTGAGTAGGACTCCGCGACATCGACCAAGCATATCGAGCAGAAAGAAGCCTGTGGTTGAAAAGGCCACCCTGGAGCCAACAAGTTACTCGATCTCGAGTAACCTTGGTCAACATCAACCAATCTTCTCGAAATCGACCAGCCCCTTGTCGATGTCGACCAGGACAACAGCAACATAGCACTAGATTTTTGGCATCCTGCACATCTGTCTAGTGAGTTTCTTTCTTTACCCTTGTTTTTATAAAGTGAGAACACTATAATATTTAAGTATGGGGTGGGAGAAGGGCTTACTTTGTGCATATTTGATTTATTTGACATTATGTGTGCATATTTAAAGTTTATTTCTGGAATTGCTTATGCATGGCTATTTTGGAATTCATATTTGATTTATGGGCTTATATGCCAGTTTTCCAAAGTTTGAAAAAAAAACCATTGAAATTTTTTTATTAATGTCATGGAAGCTTAAATTGAACTCGACAATGCAAAATTGGATTCATTAGAGATATAGTATGAAATTGCCTAGTAAAGGGAAGTCACGATGAAATGCATATTTTCTTGAAAACCATGAAAGGAGGTAAAATTTAAAGTTGCTTTTGACATGTTGCATGATAAGAGGATGGAGGACTTTATATTTCCATATAATGCTCATATTGTTATCCTAGCCTTACATATCCTTATGATCTAAATATTGCCATTCTTTACCTTATTTCCTATCCGGGGATTATATTGAGAATGATGTTACATTATGGAGATGTTATACGGTGTTTGTGTTGTTGTTACCATTATTCGAGTTTGGTAGGAAAATGTTTGAAATATATGAAAAATTTACTGCGAGAAAGAAAATCCGATCACCTCAAGAGATAAAGGTAGATCGACCCTGCTTGCTGAGATAATAGTTCAGTGAGATGGGACACAAGTTGAGGAGTCCAAAGCACTAAGTATCCGGGGCAATTCACGACACCCATGTTTGCAACTCGCGAGAAGGCAGTGCTGAGGTTAAAGAGATAAAAGCATAATATTGAAAAAAGCATTGAGCGAATGAGCGAAAGGTGATGATTCTTATGAAGAAGGAATGTGAAAATTCAGCTTGGAAAATACTTCATTTCCCCGGATTATTAGCACCACATTGCCAAACATTGCCCACCTTTTAGCCTTTTACCAATCTACTCCTTATTGAGCTTAAATTAAAGTCCTCTTGATTATTAATGCTTTGTCACTTATGAATGTTTTGCATAACCCTCCTTTTGTGAGTAGATGTTGCTTTTTATTTGCACATGCATGGATTTGTGACACTAGTACCTTTTCGAGGATGGTAGTTGATTGCAGTGTTATATAAGAGTGAATCTAATATGTTGAGAGTTTTGATTTCTTCCCCTGAATGACAATTAAAGGTATTGCTTGAGGACAAGCAAGCTTAAGTATGGAGTGTTTGTTGTGAGCCTAAATTGTCATGTTTTATACTTACTTTTATAACGATTTCTGCATACATTTCATACATTTGGGCTAGAATAATACATAATTTGTGTAGTTTATGTTTATTTGCAATATATGGAGGTCTACACAAGTTTTTGTTATATTTCGCAGCAATCGGACGCACTTTGGAGCTTAAAGGAAACCCATGAAGAAGCTAAGGATGGTGCAGCTGGAGAAAAGGCCATTTTTCGGTATTCATCATTCTGAATCAAGCTTTGATGTCTTCATGAGAGTTGTAACCCTCAAAAAGAGCTTTCCAACGCATGCTCATATGCGTCAATCCGACGAATGAGAACTCGGAAAAGTGCGTTTTAAGAACGGAGCAGGATGCTGAAAGCGACAGAGTTACTCAAAGTCGACCAAACTGGTCGACATCGACCAAAATTTT
Organism: Persicaria maculosa; assembly: GCA_963922045.1. Taxonomy (NCBI): domain Eukaryota; kingdom Viridiplantae; phylum Streptophyta; class Magnoliopsida; order Caryophyllales; family Polygonaceae; genus Persicaria; species Persicaria maculosa. Next base: position 51,419,384 of record OY998251.1, on the reverse strand, counting down.
ACTCGACAACTGATCCAGAGGACGAGATCTAGCATGAGCTGAGCAGGAGCCACTCAAGGAGCCACACTTAATCGACGTCGACCAAATTTGGTCGATGTCGAGAAAACTCGACGAGCCCAAAGGATAGCCGAGATCGAGTACAATGCGAGAAGTGAAGACCTTACTCGACGTCGAGGAACTTACTCGATGTCGAGGAAAATTCCAGAAAGTCCGAGTCGAGTACGAGGAGAAATCCGAGCCTAAAAGGTTACTTGCAAGCCAAGATTCGAGATATTCTATCAAGATACATCAAGTTCTATCAAGAAGAAGGAAGATCTATCCACTTTAGCTTTATTTCCTTTTAGATATAATTATTTATTTCCATGTTTTATCTAAATGTTATTAGATATATAAATATTTAGACCTGAGCAGACCTGGGCTAACGCACCCGGCCCGCCCAACCCGCCCGGGGAAGAAGGCGGGCTTTGGTAGAACAATCGGCCCAAGCAGGCTGACAGGCCCGACCCGGTAGGCCCACAAGGCTGGGCTTGGGCTGAATATAAGGCCTAAGAGGGCCGGTAGGCCCGGCCCGGTATATATTAATGTTATACGTATGATATGTTTAATTATATATAATGATTTTTTTTAATCATAAATACAAACTATATATATTCATACAATCTATATACATATACTAAAATCGATCCATTGGTGCCTGCGTGGCGCCCTGTCAGTGAATCTGCCTACGTGGTGGCGCGTGAGTATGTCTCGCAAAGCTTTCTCCTGTCAAAAAGGAAATCTAATAAAAAATAATTAGATAGTTCTAATCTATATAATTAAAAAAGATTAAATAATTATTTTATTTTACCATTAACTCATATAATTGGATAGATGAAACATCTTATAAAAGAGTAAATATTATATAAGGAAAAAACTATATCAATATAACGAAATCATCAATATAATTAAACATAATAATAATAATAATAATAATAATAATAATAATAATAATAATTCATATAGTTATATACGGTAAATAATTTATATCAAAAAGGAAATCTAATTAAAATTATAAGATAGTTCTAATCTATATAATTAAAAATAATTATTTTATTTTAGCATTAACTCATATAATTGAATAGATGGAATATCTTATAAAAGAGTCAATATTATATAAGGAAATAACTATATCTATATAATTAAACGCAATAATAGTAATAAATTTGGCATATACCAATATACAAATTGCCATATAAGTGTATCTCCATCTGGATTATAAATAATCTATCCAATTAATGGACGGTTAATTACACCATATGGACGGGACCTAAAAAAGACATTAGATTCACCCAATTGCCATATAGACGAATTTTATGACGGAACTTTGGGGTCTAGGCGACTCTTGGTGACCTTGAAGGCCTTGGTGGAAGGATGATGTAAGGGGTTTGGCCGGAGTCTAGGCGGGTCTTTAAGGGTTTTTTTTAGAACAGTGATCATAATTACCAAAAATATTAATAGATACATAGTAGTAAATATTTGATAGGTGTTGACTAAACCAATATTAGAAACATTTGTAAGAATATAAAAATAATAAAGTGAAGAGCACCAACCAATTGACAAAAAATAAGAAAATCATATTATCATCGTCCGCGAACAAAAGTCCAAAAAACTAACTCAACCACGGTCATCCGCGGATGAAAAAGAGTAAACACGTGGCAGCCATGCCCACACCCCACGAGTATAACACGTGTTGAATGTCGAACACCACGTGGCACAACACTCAAGGCTGTCCAAGATCTATAAAAGGGAGAAACCTCATAAGAAGAAGGGACTTTTCGGAGAAGAGGGGAAAAAGGCGGACTAGGGCCTAGTGAACTTAAGAAGAAAGAAGAACAAGAAGAAGAATTCGTACGCGTGGAAAGGAACCCATTTCACAACAAAATCAGTATCGTTCACTGGACCAACTCCGCGAATACAGACCCTGTTTGTCTTTAGTATAAATTTCTATTAAGGAAAAAGACTGTTGTTATTAATTCTCAAGAAACTCAACTGCGACAGGTAAGTGAACCAATTTTCCGAATTGTCTAGAAAAACTCGATAAGGGAATCTCCTTTTAGAAAAACTCTAAGGTTTCTTCCCGCGGCACAGGTTGGGCCGCGTCGATCATTTCGATGCGGGTCAGGTAAGCCCGTTGGGGAGATTGATCACTTCACCAGGTAGATTCCCGGGCCCCACTAAAAATGGTGGCCTCAAGGGATCGGGGCTTTTTCACTGGCGCCGTCTGTGGGAACCCCCTCACACTAAGGGGTTTCCTTTTTGATAGGAGTACACAAAGACCCTCAAACCTTTAAAAAGTTGGGGTCCGCATCTAAACTTAGAAATACAAATTTTTAGATATACGAAATTAAAATTTTGATCGCTACAGGTTCACGACATTAAGAAGATGAGTGACAGCCAGAATCATCCAACACAGGACATGAGTCAAGGGATCCACCAGGATCAGGAGGCCTCCAGCATGTATGTCCCGTTGACACCACCCCCAAATCCAGGTGGTGAGATGAGAGATCAGCACCTCGGAACCCCTCCACACCATTATGGCGATCAGTATGGACAGGATGGAGGGTTCATCCCGCAGAACTTCTGGTATTTCGAAGCACGTCAAGAGCAGCCTAACCCATTTCAGCAAGAGCAGACTCAGTACTTTTGTTATGATCAGTGGGAACAATATCCGCGCCAACAAGGGAATTATCGACAGGAAGAGCAGTATGGAAATTTTAATAGACGTAACACTGCATACGATAATCCCAGCAACTGGAACTATGGCTTCCAGAATCAGGAAATACCGCGCCAAGCATGGCAGAATGATCACTGGCACCGAGAGAATAAACATCAACGCGGGGAAAGGTCGGCAGATGTTTCCACCTCAACCAAATCCGACTCAGCGAAAAGAAGAAACGAAACTGCACCAGCGGGTTTTCCATCAGTGTTTACCCAAGAAATTTGTTCCGCGTCTGTACCAAAGCGGTGGAGAGATGTGAACCTCATGAAATATGATGGAACAACTGATCCTGAAGATCATCTTTGCCATTTTGCAACTGCTATGGGGATAAACGAGTATAATGATGCCATGTTGTGTAGAACATTCCCTTCGACCTTAACAAAGATCGCACTCACCTGGTTCACAAACCTTCCAAAAGGATCCGTGGCCAATTTTACCCAGATGTCCCATATCTTCACGTCCCATTTCGGAAGTGCGCGATCGAGAAAGAAGATGATGCTCGACCTGAATTCCATTAGGCAAGGAGCTGGGGAATCCTTGGGACATTTTTTCACTCGATTTACCAACATGGTAGTACAGATCCCCAACTTTAATCCTGAATCAGCAATTATCATACTGATGGGCAATTTAGCAGAAGGAGATTTCAAGACGTATCTGTTTCGGAAGAAGCCAACTAGTTACGATGACTTAAGAGAACGGGTGTCAAGACAGATTGAGGCAGAAGAAGCCGCCGCGTCCAGTTCTAAGGCGAATACTGGGAATCCAGGTCTCTTTGGGAAGCTAGCTTGAAAATTCAGAAAAGAAAAGGCCAAGCCACCTAGGCATCATTTAGACGCAATAGATTTTCATCCCCGCCGCGATGAAGTGCATATGAACTTAGAAAGAGGACAAGGATCTCGCCACAGGGAAGATCATCCGCGTTCCTATCATCCAAGAGAGAACTGATATGGAAATCATGATATAAGGTCTCCACCTAGAAGGGAGAATCGGCCTGACCATAGGCCGCGTTGGGAGGACAGAAACCCTAGGTTTGACGAATCTCATAATCCACAGGATCGATTTTTCAGGCAACCGGATCAGCGAAGAGATCTCCCTTTTCACAACCGGGGAAGGGGGAGAGAAAGAAGGGGACGCGGGGGTAGATACAACTATACGCCTGCAGTCCAGAGATCTGTCAACCAGAGAGAAGCTCAAAAAACAGAGGCAGGCCAAATACCGGAACCTGAGGGCTTCATCAACACCCTCGCAGGAGGCTTTTCCATGGCTGGGTCCAGTAGACAGGAAAAAAGAAATTACGAGAGGGAAGGGAGACAGCCACCGTCCGCATCAAGCAGAAGAATTTCTGTGACACAACATGAAAACATTTCCTTCACCCCAAAGGACGCTGAGGAAGTAAGGATGCCACACTCAGACCCCCTGGTCATTCACGCACAGATAGCCGCCAAGACAGTAAAAAGAGTATTTATTGATACTGGGTCATCTGTTGACATCCTGTCATGGGAGGCATTTTCTCAAATGGGAATTTCTGCAGCATCATTGAAACCATATTCCGGAACGCTAATTACGTTCTCAGGAGGAGAGGTACAAGTAGCAGGCACAATCGAGCTTACAATTGTTTTGGGGACGTCCCCAAACAGGCGCGTGGAAAACATTGTGTTCACAGTGGTAAAAATTCCCACCGTATACAATGCTTTGCTGGGTCGCGTCTCACTCTATAAGTTCCAAATGGTAGTCTCAATCTACCACTTTGTGGGAAAGTTCCCTTTACCCGGAGGACGAATTGGTGAGGTTCGCGGACAACAACCAAAAAGCAGAAGCTGTTACTTAACTTCCATAAAAAAGAATAAAGAAGTGATGTGTATTAGTGAAAATTGTGAATCCGTGGTCGGGGACAATGACTCGGCGGAACTTTCATAAGCCGAACTAGAGGTTAGACAGTCAGAAGTAAAAATTCCTACCGCGGATGAAAGAATTGCGTATACACCCTTCCCAAACCCAGAGGAGAAGGTCTACTTGGGACAGGCACTGGAGACAGTAGAAAGAGTTCGAGTCTTAGAAATCATAATGAAGTCGAGAGACATTTTTGCATGGAATTCTCAAGATCTACTGGGTGTCCCACCCGCGATAGCTTTGCATACCTTAAGAATTCGTCCAGGAACGAAACCCATAGTACAGAAGAAGAGAAAGATGGCTCCAGAGAAAGCTGTCGCGGCAAAAGAGGAAACTGATAAACTTTTAAAAGCAGGCTTCATAGAAGAAGTGGAAGACTCAGAATGGCTCTCAAACGTGGTATTAGTAAAGAAATCTAATGGGAAGTGGAGGATGTGCATAGATTTCACTGATCTTAACAAATCCTGCCCAAAAGATAGTTATCCGTTACCGTCTATTGATGAACTCGTTGATGGAACCGCGGGTAACAAAGTCCTTAGTTTTCTTGATGCTTACTTAGGATACAATCAAATAAACATGAACCCTTCAGACAAGAAAGCCACAACCTTCATTACCAATCAAGGGACATTCTGTTACCGCGTCATGCCTTTCGGACTCAGGAATGCTGGGGCAACATTTCAGAGAACAGTTGACCGAATCTTTCGTAATCAAATTGGCAGGAATGTATCGATTTATGTTGACGATATCGTAGTCAAAAGCGAAAGAGCAGAGGATCACGCGGCAGATCTACAGGAGACTTTTGATTCTCTTCGAAGGGGAGGTCTGAACTTGAACGCGGAAAAGTGTGTCTTTGGGGTTGATTCCGGAAAATTCCTTGGTTTTATGGTTAGTCATAGAGGAATTGATGTGAATCCCAAAAAAGTCACAGCAATTCAGAATCTTCAACCACCGCGGACGATTAAAGAGTTACAGTCCTTAAATGGAGCAGTAAATTATTTGAGCCGTTTTTGCTCCTGCCTGGCGGACAAGTCACTACCTTTCTTTGCTCTGCTCAAGAAAAAGGGACCGACAAGGTGGACTCCCGAGTTACAAGAAGCATTTGGAAGTTTGAAAATTTTTCTGTCATCACTTCCCACCCTTCATCAACCCGATAAGCAATAAGTCCTTCATCTGTATTTGTCAGTAAAAAGTGTCACTATCAGTGCAGTTTTGATGCGAGAGGAGAAATTCCCGGTTTATTACCTCAGTCGTGTACTACAGGACGCTGAGACAAGATATGAACCAGTAGAAAAAATGGTTTTGAGCTTAATATTCGCGGCAAGGAGGTTGAGGCCATATTTTCAGGACCATCCTATCCGAGTTATGACGGACTTACCGATGCGTCAAATCCTACACTCACCAGGTTTGTCAGGAAGAATGATGAAATGGGCGGTCGAACTCACAGAATTTGAAATAGAATATACTCCGCGGAAAGCAGCACTCGCTCAGGTTTTAGCCGATTTTATTGGCGAAACAAGTTTCGAGTTGAATGCCCAAACAGAAAGAAGTGAGTGGACACTCAGGGTAGATGGTGCAGCCAACAAGGATGGGTGTGGAGCAGGGGTCACACTAACAGCACCTGATGAGCGGCAGTACAATTACGCTTATAAATTAAACTTCCAGGCTACAAATAACGAGGTTGAGTACGAAGCCCTGCTCGCTGGATTAGAGATAACTTTGGTTAAAGGTGCTAGGCAGGTGTCAGTTTATACTGATTCAGAAGTGGTAACGCGGCAAATAACAGAGGAATATGAAGCAAGAACTGGATTGATGCCTGATTATCAGAGAAAGGCACGGGCATTATCAAAGGCTTTCTTAAGTTTTTGCTTAACGACTGTTCCCAGGGATGATAATTAGCAGGCAGACGCGTTAGCTCGATTGGGAGCTGTTATGCCTGAGGAAGTAGGAAGAGAAGTCATCCTCAAAAGGATGAATAATCGAAGGCTTATTCAGGAAGTCTACCAAGTACAGGAAATTGAGATAGAAGATTGGAGGGCACCGATCGCGGACTATCTGGGCAAGGGTATTCTACCTAAAGAAAGAAATGCTGCCAAGAAGATAATTGCCAAATCTTCTCGATTCACCATCAGGGAAGGAAAGCTGTACAAGAGAGGATATTGCCTCCCAGATTTGTTGTGCATATCATCAAAAGAAGGAAGTCTCGTAGTAGAAGAATTGCATGATGGAGTTTGTGCGCATCACCAAGGATGGAGGGCTGTCATGGCCAAAGCAACCAGGCTAGGATATTATTGGCCAACTATGAAGCGTGATATTCAAAATTATATCCAAAAATGCGACGCGTGTCAAAGGTTTGGAAACTTAAATCACCGCCCTTTCGAGTTACTGAAGAGTATAACCGGTGCCTGCCCTTTTTCTGTCTGGGGAATGGACATTCTAGGACCGTTTCCCACTGCTCCTGGTCAGTTAAGATATGTCTTGGTCTTGGTTGATTATTTCACAAAATGGGTAGAGGCCCAAGCAATGGGATTGATCACCGCGGAGAAGGTGAGGAGATTCCTATGGAAGAATATGATCTGCCGCTTCGGAGTACCCGACTCAATAATTACGGATCATGGACCTCAGTTTGATTGTGAAACAATTAGAGGTTTCTGCGTCGGTCTAGGCATCAACCTTAAAATCTCGTCCGTGGCTCACCCGCAGACAAACGGGCAGGCGGAAACAAACAATCGACAATTGTTGTATGGGATACAGAAGAAACTTGGCAACACAGCAAAAGAAAGGTGGGCAGAACTTTTACCTCTAGTACTCTGGTCCTACCGCACGTCAGCAAAGACTCCGACTTGAGAAACCCCGTTTTCTTTAGTCTTTGGTATGGACGCGGTTATCCCAATCGATAGATTGATTCCTTCGGCACGAATAATGGCATACGACCAAGACACCAATGATGAAGCATTGGAATTCGAGCTCCATCTCATTGAAGAACGTAGGATGACGGCAGCTTTAAAAGAGCAAGAATACAAGAGAAGGCTCTCCAAGTATCGAGATAGACGAGTTTTCCCGCGGCATCTCAAGGAGGGGGATTTGGTGCTACGCCAAGCTACTTTTGGAGGGAAACTAGACCCCAACTGGGAAGGACCTTATGTGATCATCAAAGGAGTTCAAGAAGGCGCATACAAACTCAGCACCCCTGAAGGTATCGTTCTAAATAAGACCTGGAATGCGGCCAATCTAAAAAAGTACTATGTGTAATCACCAGGTAGCTATATGAATATAAAACTCAGTCGCCCCCGCAAAAATGAAATAAAGCGGTTAGAGGGCGCTTTTTATCATGTCTTGCATCTAAGTAATTTTATAATAAGTCCTAGGATGCTGGAGCTTGGCTCCGCGTCAGGCCTCTGATCGAATCAGCATTCTTAGAGATGATATTTTATAATAAGTCCTGGAACGCTGGAGCTTGGCTCCGCGTCAGGCCTCTAATCAAATCAGCATTCTCAGCGATGATATTTTATAATAAGTCCTGGGACGCTGGAGCTTGGCTCCGCGTCAGGCCTCTGATCGAATCAGCATTCTCAGAGATGATATTTTATAATAAGTCCTGGGACGCTGGAGCTTGGCTCCGCGTCAGGCCTCTGATCGAATCAGCATTCTCAGAGATGATATTTTATAATAAGTCCTGGGACGTTGGAGCTTGGCTCCGCGTCAGGCCTCTAATCGAATCAGCATTCTCAGAGATGATATTTTATAATAAGTCCTGGGACGCTGAAGCTTGGCTACGCGTCAGGCCTCTGATCGAATCAGCATTCTCAGAGATGCTATTTTATAATAAGTCCTGGGACGCTGGAGCTTGGCTCCGCGTCAGGCCTCTAATCGAATCAGCATTCTCAGAGATGATATTTTATAATAAGTCCTGGGACGCTGGAGCTTGGCTCCGCGTCAGGCCTCTGATCGAATCAGCATTCTCAGAGATGATATTTTATAATAAGTCCTGGGACGCTGGAGTTTTGCTCCGCGTCAGGCCTCTGATCGAATCAGCATTCTTAGAGATGATATTTTATAATAAGTCCTGGGACGCTGGAGCTTGGCTCCGCGTCAGGCCTCTGATCGAATCAGCATTTTCAGAGATGATATTTTATAATAAGTCCTGGGACGCTGGAGCTTGGCTCCGCGTCAGGCCTCTGATCGAATCAGCATTTTCAGAGATGATATTTTATAATAAGTCCTGGGACGCTGGAGCTTGGCTCCGCGTCAGGCCACTGATCGAATCCCCATTCTTAGAAAGGATATTTTATAAAAATCCTGAGACACAAGAGCTTGGCTCCGCCTTAGATCTCAAATAGTATCTAAACACTCTAAAGATCCAAGCCCCACGACGGATCTCTATTGCAAGCAAATTAGAAAAAAGAAACATGGTTTCCATGAACCCGCCTGAGACTCCCAAAGTTTTCTAGTTTTCAAAGGAAATAGTGGCTACAAATCTATCAATTAAAATAAAAACAACAAAGGATAAGACATGACACCATGTTCGAAAGGGTTGACAATTTAAGATAAAAGAAAACAGGTAGCCATCAGCTTATGCCCGCGGAGCCCGAGCAGGGATAAGACGAGTTCTGCCCTGACTCAAGCAAAATCCATTTGAAGGAGGACCTTCTGACTCTGGATGGGCCCACTCCGCATCTACCTCATCCCCCACAGCATCTAAGATCTGGACATCAAAGCGATTTCCCCCTTTATGAATAAAGGTTAAAGAGGAACCAATATGGACGCTGTGTGACTTGGCAAAATCATTCCAGCCCCCCCTTAAAAATGGAACCCTATTGTCTCCGCGAATAACCTCCACCGGGAAGTCCCGAAGAATCCTGGTTGACAAAAGAATGCTCCTGGGAAGATCTGGCCCAAGTCTATCTTCAAAACATAGTGGCAAAGACTAACAAGAAATAGAGTTTAAAAGATGTTAAAGGATAAATTAATCCAATAAAGAAAAAATTCAGCAAATAAAGAAACTAACCAAGCGGAGAAGTTGCTCAGGAAAACTAATCCTCTCAAAAAAGGACCAAGGTAAACCAACGGAAGAAGGCATAACGAAAGCGTACAACAAGTCCAGTGACCCTTTCCCCCATACACTCTTTTTATAGAGCACGTAAACAATACAGGACAGGTGTCGAAAACAGAGATATGGGATAAATCAATTCGAATGGTCAAATCTTTGAGACAAAAAACCACAGACACCATGCATGAGATAAACAGTAAACACTATTACTGAACTTCTCAGAAATCCCGTGAGAAAAATATCATAACAAATAAACCTCGAAAGACTAAAACGATCACACCGTTAGCATACATAACCGAAGAGATCTCCAGAAACCATTATCAAAAGCCTGACAAACAACAAAGTTGCGACTAAAATAACAAAGAGACTTAAAGTCTTATTCCACTGTGAATATACAATTTAAAACCCATTTGAAGCTGTGACGCGGAAGATAGGATCATCGTGGTTTCCTCCGCGTGGATTCACCACCCGAACCTCAAAACGAGCCTCACCCATATAAGTAAAAATCATGGAGACCCCCCTTTCAAAGCCGTGCGATTCCACGAAATCCTTCCATCCGCGGCCAAGGTAGAGAAAACCACCGTTATGCCGCTCTATACGGACCAGGAAATTGCGCAGCAGATAAGAAGAAAGTGAAACCTGGCTAGGAACAGCATCCGTATACTCCTCCTCAAACCTAAGCGGAAGCAACTAAAAAATAGAAGGAAAATGTAAGCCAAGAGAAAATTCTCTAAAAGAAGTTAAAATTTAGTATAATTAGCTCACCAACTGCTGGAACTGTTCGGGATAATCGATCGCTTGGAAAAAAGCCCATCGTGGTTCTGACCTGAGAATCCCGTCCGCCCTAAATGATAGGGGAGGAATTATAGTGGATCCCCGCATCTCGATGAAATTAGAGGAAGGCATAAAAAACCCATTTGCTTTATTGACGATCACGGGAGAACAGTTGAACAGGAAAAAGGAAGAATTGCATGCACGACATGCAATGGGTGGCACAGCCACCAAGGGCACGCGTTCCCTTTTCTCTAAAATCAAAGATTAACTAGAGAAGAATCTTTTCTCGAAACCAGTAAAAGTAAATTACAATGGGGGAAATTAAAGTTACTTTTTATAAAAAGCGACAAAACCAACAACAGGAGAGCCTTGCGCAACGAGTATAAAGCGCGCTTGAGTATCCAGAGGGGATAACAATCTTAAAACAAGATGGATCCAAATCCACAGCCTAGGGCTTTTTATAGAGTCATTATGAGGGAAGAACAACTTCAAACCCTTCGCCTACCCCTCATGTATGTTCTAATCGACGAGGACGCTCACACTCAAGCTAGGCTCTGGTCCCGCTCCAACCAAGAATACGAGGTGAAGTTAGATAGGGATGAAGATGGCCTGTTCTGATTGACTCAAGGATGGCGCGACTTTACACAAGCAAATCGAGTCAATGTAGGGTCAGCTTTGATTTTTACCTACATGGGCGATTCCATCTTTGAAGGCGACGCCGTCAGCCCAGACAGCGAAGAAAATGGAGAGGTAGGCCATCCTTGAACTCCCACTAGGTTCTTTGCGTCAATGATGTAACAAGCTTAGAGGGATCCAGCCCCTTAGAAAAGTTTCTGTATGCTATTTCGTATTATTAATAATAAAGGATCCCTCCTTCTGTTTCATTTCTAAAAGACACATGGGTACAATAAGGAGAATCACGGATTCCCTTTTTTCTTTATTCTACGAAGGCTTATATCAAAAGATCGGTTTAAAAACTCCTAAAAACATGACGCCGAAATAACTTAATTAGAACTGCATGATGAAGAAATTGAGTCCAAGGTATCCTCGTGATCATCCTCGATTTCACGGCGCGGACAAACTTGGAAGGAAACGTTGCCCTCATGAAAAAACATCATGGCACTTCCTATTCCCAGGTGGTGAAGTAGAAGGAACTCATCCCAACCATTATCAATTTGAAAAAGACCATTCTCACTCCAAGATACAGCCACTGGAAAGTCGCGGACAAGATACGTTGAAAGAAAAGCCCACCGAGGCGGAATAGGTCCATACTCAGCCTCAAACTGGGGAGGCATGACCTACATATTAATAAAATCAAGACCTAATTTAGGAAGCCCTAACTCCGATTGAAATAAAATTAAAAGAAACTCACAAGCCGAGAAAGCTGTTCCACATTCTCAATCTTTTGGAAAAAAGCCCAAGGATTAAAGCTTCCTGGAGGCATGATACTTGCAATAGCACGATCGGTTAACGCAACAAAGGAGACAGCAAAAAAGATGGAGATTAAGGCTTTAAAAAGAAAAAATTCATCCTAAAGGGTGAAGACAAGTGGTGAGGGATTTCGAACACCAGGACTAACCCGTTCAACACTTGGAGAATTCGGAATATAAGTATATAAATATTTACTACAAACAAAACATACAATTAATACCAATGTTTCGACCAAAGAGATCTTCAACCCATATTCAAAACAAAAGAAGTATCTCGATGATATACCAAAAAACAAGAAACCATATACAGGTTCCCAATATCCTTAAAAGTTTCATCCCCCATAAAAACCAAAGGTCAAAGTCTACTAAGGAGTGGCTGCCTTCTCAACTTCTTCCTCCGCGTCCTCATCGTCATCATTTTCAGAATAAGAATCTTCCGCGTCCATCTCCTCTTTTGAAAGTCCCCAGTCGGCACTCTCCAGGCTAGGCTCAAATTTTTCCAGAGGAACACTTGGGTTGTTTGACGAACGCGTAACACTTTGGTTGATCCCTGCAACCATTCCCTTCCGAAAATAGCTAAAGCACCTATCTTTCAAAATACTAGAACCTTTTGAAGTCTGGAGGCAGGCTTTCGCCATGGAGGACAGGAAGGAGATACCAACCTCAGTTTTTATCCACTCGGAGGAAAGATAGTTCAAACCTTCAGGACTCTGAAGCCATTGGAGGGCCACGTCTTGATCTGAGCGCGCCTTAATGGTGTCAAGCTCCTGTTTGTTGATGGACAGTTCTTCGCGAATGATGGAGAAATCCTCTTCCATTTTATCAATGATAGCCTTTTTAGTTTGGAGGAGCTTCCGCGAAGCCCCTTCAGTAGCCTCCAGCTCTTTGACACGAGAGACGGCAGAGCTCGAAGAAACTTTTAAATCATCATATTTTTTCTGTAAAGCAGCCATGGCCTCTTTCTGAGTTTGCACCTCCTCATGAAGGTCAGCCGACCTTTTCTTAAACTTGTCCACTGAGACTGGATCTCCCACTGTATTCCCCAATATTCGAAGCTGATGGTTCAGTTTTTTTATTTCTTCGTCTTTCTTTCTAAGATCTTCCTCTCCACATACCATACGTCTCTCAACATCTGGTTGAATTACCCTCAACTATAAAAATCAAGGTAAGAGTAAGAAAAATTGAAAATAAAACGCGTTAAGAAAGACAAAGAAGAGCGAGAAGAGAATTTTAACTTACCCACTGAATAATGCGATCAAAGTTAGTTGAAAGAGTGACGGGGTCCAAGCGTTTGACATATCCTTGCTCTGGAAGACAACGCTTCTTGGCTGGAAAAGCAAGGCCTTATAAGTCAATTAGATCAAAGCCTGGGATAGGAAATTCTCGAAGAGTCGCTACACCCTCCAAAAAGAGCCCCTTTTTGTCTGAAGCTGATGGCCCGACAACAATGGCAATCTTCCTCTTTTTTGATTTAGAAGTCTCGGGCGCGGACGGACAAGTGCGATTCTCTCGAGATACAGGAACCAGTGATGAAGATTCAACTAAAGCTCCAGTCTCGTCCGCGACACTTACATCAACATTCGATGCCACTTCTAGGGCTTGAGGATGAACAGGAGGATCATTGGCCACTGAACTAGATTTCTTCTTCTTCCCAGATTTGGCCTTATGCCGCTTCAAAAGTGCATCCAAATCCATTTTGTCTAAACACAAAAATACATTTCTTGATAAGTTATCCATTGAAGAAAGACAAAACATAAAAACACAAATTTATATACTAAAAGAAACAAATAAACAAAGAAGCCACCTAGTTGCGGATTAGGCATGCTCAAGCCAGCCATCTCAAGACGAAACGCAGATAACATTTTATCCCACAGAAATCTAGGAATATGAGAAAACGATAGCTTGAACTGAGAAAGATTGGAAATTTTTGGTTTCAACACAGAGCAAAAAGGCCTTGGGACCGTTCGACAGTTGAAACCTTGCCCAGATCTGTCGCGGACCAAAAACAACTTGTACTTCCAATTCGGCTTACTAGACAACCTTTCCATGTACCTACAACTTGAGTTGCATTGGTAAAATCTTGAATCTTGAGTCCCCTTTTTTAAGGAAAAAATACTGAACATCAACTTCAAAGAGGGAGCAACGCCGATCTCCTTGCACCTCATAATAAAACTGGTAAAAAACATCCAACCATTAGGAACGATCTGAGCAGGACTCAAATTATATTCCTCCAAGAACTTCGAGAAAAAAGGGTGTAGAGGAAGTCGGAAGCCCTGAGATAAGCTAGCTGCATATACGACCAAACAATCTTCATAAGCGTCCAGACAACCACCCCCTTCCTCAGGAAGACAAAATTCTACACCCGCTGGCCAAGGGAAGACTTGCGAAAGAGCGTCAAGATCTTCAAAGTTCAAAAGAGTAGTACAACCCCTCGACTTACTCACAGGAGACCTCCACGGATGAACCCTATCAGGCACAACTGGTGGACGACTGGTTGGATGTGGAAGAGGTTTGAAATTTCCCAGGAAAAGACAAGTATCTAAATCCCCTAAGTTATATACTGAGGTGTCCAGGTCGCTCAAGTTCTCCTTAGAACGGATTACCTTTGGGCTTTCTGCTAAACCAATTGGAGGAAGCTCAAAAGGAATCCAAACCTCCTCCGACTCTTGATCCGCAGACTGAGATACAGACGAAGCCCCCGCGTCCACTGAAGAACTAGCACCTGATTCATCCACAGCCCTTGGATTTTCATCTTCCGCGCATCCCTTCAAAGAAGAAGAAACTGTGTAAGGTGAAGAATAGTAATCAGGGTCAGAACGCTTCCGGCGCCTTCTCACCTTAATAGGACTACCAGTAGGACCAACTCGATCCGGGGTAGACGCGGATGTAGAAGAAGATGACTCCGACGAAGAATCATCAGAGTTGGAAGAGGAACTCCCAGAAGAGGAAGAAAGTGCCTCTGGGAACGGACGCGCCTGAGAGGATGAAGCAACACCACTCCTCCATCCTTCATCCCTCTCAAAATCTTCTAACGAATCACGCTCCTTGTTGAGACTAGCCATTTCTAAAGAAACTAGAAGAAAATCGTATGAAGTTTTACTCACACAAAGCAAAATCTCATCCAAAAACACATTCAGAGACAATTTCACACCCAAGTTTACGATCTAAACGTCAGGAAATTAAAAAACTTAACGGAGACAAATCAAGAACAGCTTAGAACAAGAAAAAATACCTTGAAGAAGTTGAAGAAAACCACCGGAAACCTCGAGCAAACAACCGGAACCCTAAAAAACCGCCGCCGGAAAACCAAGATGAGGATAAGGATTAAATTTCTGGAGAAGCAGAAGAAGACAAGTGTTGGATGAAAAAGAAAACGGGACGGGGTAACTTATAGGAAATTACTGACGTTTAGACTTCCAAGCATGAATGGGCCTGATGGGCCCAAATTGGGCTATAACCCGAAAAGAGAAGGCCCACCGACCCTAAATCAGAACTATAGCAGTAACAAAGCTACAGATGTTTACTTTTAAATCATTATCGATCCGCGTCAATCCCTAGATGAAATCAACACGGCCCGAGGAGCTGTGACTAAACCAATATTAGAAACATCTGTAAGAATATAAAAATAATAAAGTGAAGAGCACCAACCAATTGACAAAAAATAAGAAAATCATATTATCATCGTCCGCGGACAAAAGTCCAAAAAACTAACTCAACCACGGTCATCCGCGGATGAAAAAGAGTAAACACGTGGCGGCCATGCCCACACCCCCTGAGTATAACACGTGTTGAATGTCGAACACCACGTGGCAAAACACTCAAGGCTGTCCAAGATCTATAAAAGGGAGAAACCTCATAAGAAGAAGGGACTTTTCGGAGAAGAGGGGAAAAAGGCGGACTAGGGCCTAGTGAACTTAAGAAGAAAGAAGAACAAGAAGAAGAATTCGTACGCGTGGAAAGGAACCCATTTCACAACAAAATCAGTATCGTTCACTGGACCAACTCCGCGAATACAGACCTTGTTTGTCTTTAGTATAAATTTCTATTAAGGAAAAAGACTGTTGTTATTAATTCTCAAGAAACTCAACTGCGACAGGTAAGTGAACCAATTTTCTGAATTGTCTAGAAAAACTCGATAAGGGAATCGCCTTTTAGAAAAACTCTAAGGTTTCTTCCCGCGGCACAGGATGGGCCGCGTCGATCATTTCGATGCGGGTTAGGTAAGCCCGTTAGGGAGATTGATCACTTCAACCAGGTAGATTCCTGGGCCCCACTAAAAATGGTGGTCTCAAGGGATCGAGGCTTTTTCAGGTGTTATCGATTATTTTTGGTGGAAAGAATTAATTATTTCATAGTTATTTTTATTTATATATATATACATATACTATTTTTCAAGAGAATGAGTTATTTAGATCTAAATTAATTTTAATCTTATATTTTCAGTTATTAGTTTAATTATCATAATGTAATTCATATTTATTTTCATATTTATAATATGATTTATTTTTATAGATAATAAATGTAATTTTATAATATTGTGTTAAAATATTCCCGTGCAGGGGACGGGGTATACACTAGTATGTGTATATATATTTTTAACTATATATATTTATATAGTGTGTGTGTGTATATAGTGTAGAAAGTGTATATTTATACTCCATATATAATTTTTTTTCCAAAACAGTGTATATATATGTATATAAAATACAGTGTGTATATATTGTGTATTATAAAGTATAGATTTATACGTGTTATGTCTTTAATTGTCTTTGATTCATGGATCTTAGCTAAAAGGAAAATTTAGTAACATAATCGGTTATGCTATCGGACGGGATTCCCCTGTTCCGAATCATTTCCTAACAAAAAAAAAGCCCAGTAGGCCCGCGCGGGCGGCCCGGCCCGCCAACAAGGGCGGGCTTGGGCAAGGTACTAGGCCCACAAACCGGGCCTAGCCCAAGCCCAACCTGGTACAATGGGCCACAAAAATGTTAGAGGCCCGGCCCAAGCCCGCCCAGCCCATGCTCAGGTCTAGATATAGATATAATTTCTTTCCAAGAATAGCTAGGGAATGAAGCCTATAAATAAAGCCCTAAGGGGCTGATTTTCATTCATATTCAAGTCAAGTCGTCTTAGGGCGCAAGGAGAGAGAAGAGAGAGGGAGAGAGTTAGAA
This sequence comes from Persicaria maculosa, assembly GCA_963922045.1. NCBI lineage: Eukaryota > Viridiplantae > Streptophyta > Magnoliopsida > Caryophyllales > Polygonaceae > Persicaria > Persicaria maculosa. Next base: position 51,402,314 of record OY998251.1, on the reverse strand, counting down.
GACGAGAGAGGAGAGAGAGAGAGAGAGAGGAGGAGGGGGAGGAGGAAGGAGATGAACGGTTATTTTATGTTAAAATTAATTTCTTTTATTATGGTTTGTTTCTAATTTCCTTCTTCTAGGGTTGGGGTGATGCCAACATAGATATGTGTGTTTGATTTATAAATCTATGAATTTATATGTCTTTATCATCATCTACCTATGTGCTTAATCCTTTGCGAGAGTTGAGGAAATTCCTTATTCATGAAATTGAAGCGAAAGTGATCTTACTATGAATTGGATAGTAATTAGGGTTTATTTGCGAGAGCTGACTAATCCTAAATAAGAAAAGTTAGAAACAAATTAGGTTTTTATGCGAGAGCCTCTATCACCTAAATTGTTGGAATTCGCGAAAGTCGACTCTTTGATATAAAGCATGCATCTTTATGTGATTTATAATCTACACATATGTTTATTGATGTGGTGATCCCTAACCTTGGAAGTTTGCATCATTATTTGTTTTTTTTATTATTTTTTATTCGGCACATATTCTACTCGATATCAAACCACCATTCTCCCTCCTTCCATCGACATCGATCAACTCTTAGCCGACGTCGACAGCAACCTCGCCACCTTTTCCCGCTACCCCTAAACCCCAAAACACACTAAACCTAGAACCGCTGACTACCTAAGGACGAACCTGACTCCACTATCCTATAGCGGGATCTTGACAACAAATTTATTTGGTCGAGAAACCCTCTCGTCACACCCCATACTTATTGTCGAAGTTGGTGAGCTTATCGAGGGTGGCCCATGCGTCAGCTGATGGCATCGTCAGATACTCATAATGAGTATACCGGTTGATCCTATCCTTAGCGGCCAGATCAAGAGAATTGAAGAAGATCTCCTGAACGACGTAGGGTGGTTGTCAATGTGTAGGGCAGGATCGCAGTAGATCCTTATATCGTTCCCATGCTTTTGCTAGCGGCTCCCCAGGCTTCTGCTTGAAAGTTGTAATCTTCTGGCGGAGGAGCGCTGTTTTGGCAGGATGAAAGAATTTGTTGAGAAATTCCTGCTTTACCTCATCCCATGTTGTGAGGGATCGTGGAAGGGGACCTTCAAGCCACTTTAATGCTGGACCAGCAAGAGACCAACGAAAAGCCTTCATCTTGATATATTCCGGGGTAGTACCTTCAGCAAGAGTATGGCACATATCAGAAAAATTGGTAATATGTTCAAGAGGGCATTCATTAAATCTTCCATAGAAGGCATTATTTTTAATCTCCATCAGGAAAGCAGTGCGAATTGCAAAATTATTTTCAAGGATTAAAATGGCCGATTCAGGCATGACGAGGGTATTGGGCAAGCGCAGCTTCTGCTTGCCTCCTTCGCTCAGCTTCCTACGCAGTGTGTGCTCTCTCAGTGGTGAGAGCAGTATCCTTGGCTTCTAATTCCGCCCTACGCCTCTATATCAGCTGTTCTTGTGTTTCTGCGGCGGCTATGACTCTTTTCAATTTAGCGTGGACGTGTATAAGGCGTTCCAAGTCGTCTAAGGCGTCAAACTCAGGTTGTTGACTAGAACAGTGCATACACTGCAAAATAAAAACTTAAAGAAAAAGTGAGATCTAACTACCTAAGGCGCGAATGATTGCTTCCCCGACAACGGCGCCAATTTGTTGTAGGGAGGAAAGCGAGATTGCAAATAGAATGTAAATATAGCAAAGCAAACCAGATTCCGTCCCGTGCAAATAATTACAAGACTTCCTTCCGATGTAGCAGTGGGAAGTCAGGATCGATCCTCGAGGAAGCACGTCAGCGGATCTCAGGCAGCAGGACAAATCTCACTCGGTTTCGACCTCAGAAGATCAACTCGATATCGACTGGTTGTAGTCGATATCGACCTAATCAAGTCGATTTTGGGCAGCTTCCAGAAGGCTGTCGATATTGGCTTGAGACACTCGATATCGACATAAGGCAAGTCGATATCGACCAGTGTTCCTCGATATCGACCAAACCTGCAAAGACACAAACGAGCATCGATCTTTCTGGATCGAGAATTAGAAGTCGATATCGACCAAGGGTTGGTCAATATTGAGTGGGGGCAGAAACATAAATAAAATAAAGAGCAAAGCATGTAAATTTCAAAATAAACTTTATGTAAAAGAAAACTTCCATGATCGGGGTTTGCGACAACGATAACCAAACATGCATAAGGCAAGATAAATAACGATAATCATGCAAATTGAATCGAAGGATCAAGCTTTAGCCTTTTCCAACAATTAGTCAACTCTTTCAAGAAATCCTAATTGTATCTACCGATTTTATGTTTATAATCCAAGTTGTGAGCATGGATTTCCATTGAATGGGTAATAAACACATAAAAGGTAGTAGATGCTCAAAACATAATAAAGGTCGGATCTTTACCTCAAACACGCATGGCTATCGTCGGGCTCGCCCCAACCCTAGAAGTGGGTGGACTACTCACTCTTCATTGCAACCGCATACATCTTTGATGGAAAGAAAACGACTTGCATTAAACCAAACTGAAGAAAGTACAAACCGAACAAAGCCAGATTACTTTCGCTCTCCTTGCTCCACTCGGCCTTTCTCTCTCTCTCTCTCTCTCTACTTCTCCTTCTGAAATTGAATGAATAAAAACTAGCCACATGGGCTTTATTTACAGGCCTCCAATCCTTGCTAATCAAGGAAGGAAACTCTATCTATATCTATATCTATCTATCTAATAACATAAGATAAAAACTTGGATATAAAGGAAATAAATCAACTAGGACTATATCTAATGTAGGTAAATATCTTCTCTTGACTTGATAGATCTTGATAGAATTTTCTCTTGTGGATATCACCATTGGATTCGGGATAGAAACTTAACAAGAACTCGGACTAGCTCGATTTCGGCTTCTGTGGGTCCAGTCGATATCGACTAGCATGACTCGATATCGACTTGGCATTTCTTCGTTTCAGCTTCAGACACTCAATATCGGTTCTCAGGGTCAAAATGGAGTTGAGTGTTACTCGATAACGAGTTAAGGTACTCAATATCGACTTGCACTTTTCTGCTCTCAGTTTCTCGGGTCGACTTCTGGGCATTGACTCGATATGGCCAACTCGATATCAAATAAGAGATGTCGATATCAACCTCTGCTTTTCTTCCTTAACCAATTCTGGGCAACTCCTGCTGGAAATTGAGTGGATTACTCGATATCGACTGAAGGTGCTCAATATCGACTTGTGTTTTTCGACTCGATTTTCTTGCTTTCAGCTTGATTTTTCCCGGTTATGCTACTGCTTGACCTCGGACATTCTGTAGTTGACTTCGATCTTTTCCTCCTTTCACTTCACTACTGTAGGTTGCCTCGATTTCTGCAAAATTAAACAGAAACTGGTGTAGATTCCATACATTTGGCAAATAAACATATACTACATAGATTTTGTACTATTCTATCCCAAATGCACGAAATGTATGCAGAAATCGATATAAAAGTAGATATAAAACATGGCATAAAACATAGACATCATATGCCCATGGATACAAGCAAGGAGCTCTTTGTCGAATCTGAGTAAACTCATATAGGAACTTACTTAGCATATATTCATATATCCTCATCATAATAATCTAATATTTAACCTCTTAAAATAAATCACCACAAGTCTTTCTATTAGTCACACATATCACAACACCATGCTAGTCAGTCATTGAACAAATGCAATTCCCAAGTTAGTTCAAACCCGTTTAAAATTCGAGTCAATTAGATAGAAATCCCGACATTTTTAAAATGCTCGTCAACTTCCTTTTTCAAGTTAAATCCGATAATACATTTTTAAATCTCCAAGTCTCATAATATTATATTTGTTTTAATCGCCATGATGTTATATCTTTAAATCTCAATAATAATATTTTATCCTTTTGAATCCCAATTAATTTAAATTACCAAAATGATACTTATTTTCCAAAACTCCAAATTCAGCCTTTTAGTTAAAAATCCGAATTCTGAATCCATTTTAAAAGACAAGCCTAAAATTTATTTCAAGAGACAACAATTCGGCCCAAAAAGAAACAGGCACATTCTCATTTAAGTGAACCGAACTGGTGCATTAATAAGGTTGAACCGACCCTCAAAATAAGAAACGGAAATTTTACCAGGTACCCTCGAGGTAAGACGTTTTTCACGGGGTATACAAGACTTTCACATTTTTCGCATGGTACCCCTCAATTTTGGGGTAAATTCATCTCACACCCTTGTACCGCTACACCTAACAGTTCTAATATATTCCGTTTGTTAAAAAAAAATTGAAAATAGCCTCTCATTCCCCATTGAAGGTCGTTCTGATGGCCTCGTCCAGTCTCTCATCTGCATCATCTCAATTCTCAATCGAAAAGAGAGACCAACCAGGAACCTCTGATTGATGAGCATGAAGTCAAGAAATAGGGAACGCATGTGAATAAATGGGAGCGCCAACTAATCCACCCACCCACCCGGAAAACCAGAAAGCCGCCCTTTGGCAAGCCGGAGAGGCGGAGACCACGAACAGATGTATGTACTTCCACCAGCCGCAACAACCCTACCTATTTGTACTCGCCACTGGAGAAGCCATTGGCGAACTCCTTTTAGGTCGTCGCCAACATGTTCAACACTTCGAGTCGCAAGGCCGGGATCGTCGGCCGCAACATCTGGAACAACTATTAACTTTTTCTTCTTGCTCATTTACTTAATTTCATCTCAAACCCTAATTGTTCAATTAGACAAAAATGTTAATTAGTATTGTAATTAAGCACGATCTGACCCCAAAATCACAACAAATTATGATTGAATAGGTAGATTTTCATTTCAATTTGATTTAATTATTACTGTATTCTGTACCTCAAATTTTTGAAATTGGGGCTGGTTATTATGTGTTGGGAATTGGGAGTGAAAACGTGTTCGTCATAATCAGATGCAGGTGTTGGGAAGATAGCTCCGCCAACGCGTTCCCTATATACACCGCAAATGACGCTTCGGATTAGACGTTGCAGCAACGTTGGATTAGACGTTGCTAAAACGTCTAATTCGACGTTGCATTTGTTGATGAAAATTTCCCAAGGGAAGGGGATCCGACGTTGCAACAACGTCGGTACGGACGTTGTTGCAACGTCGGATTGGACGTTGCATCCTGGATCCCAAACGGGCTCCGTCGGGCTTAGCAACGTTCATTTGGACGTTGCTACAATGTCAAATTTAACGTTGTTGCTACATTCAAAATCCCAAGGGCGAGCTCGACAACGTTTATTTTGACGTTGTAACAACGTCAGATTCGGCGTTGTCACAACGTCGGATTCGGCGTTGTCACAACGTCAAATTAAACGTTGTGACAACTTCCAGGTTTCCCCCAATCAACCACCCCTATAAAAGGGAATGAGGACCTTGAATAACTCAACACAACAATTCCACATTCTCATTCCTTCCACATTTTCATTCCTTCCACATTTTCAATCCTTTCATGGAGCCGGTTACATCTGGAATAGTAGGCTTCACGGACAGCATTGATTTTGTAATCGAAAGGGTTCGCTATCCAATGCCTTCGGAGGAGTACAAATGTGCTTGCAGCAGTCCAGAATACAAAGGCATGCATCCATGCGCGTTGTTTCGGTCGTTTGTGAAAAAGAGAATCACATTTCTGCACCCTTGCGGCTCGGGTGTCTGGACTGCAATGATTTTCATCCGGGCATTCGTGGAGCCTACGAGTGGAAGGTTGGAGATCTTCTACTTTAACATATCCGGTCATTCTTCGTCGATGTAAATATAGGTGACCACACTGACGTGGCTCAAACGGCAGGGATACTTGTGTGGGAAGCAAATATGGAGGTCGGAAGCTTTCCATTCGACGAGTTAAAGATTAAAATCATTCCGAAGACGAACTAAGAATAGCCTGGTCGATATGAAGAAAAAATTATGTTGTTATCGATATTGTATTTGTTAGATGTGGTAATGCCTCGATGTCTGTAATTTGTTAGTTTTAGTAATGCCTCGATGTGTAATCTGATCGTTATCTATGAAGTGAAGCGTTTGTGATTGTTTGTTGTTGTGATCGGGTAAAAACCATCAAAAAGAATAACGCAAACAACACAAATATAGTATACCGACAAAATACGAAATGTATGTCATAAACAAAGGGACTATAATGTATCTACTTCATAGATCGAATGTAGCCCATGAAATGCTCATACATCTGGTCTTGCTGGGGATGCCCGACCAATGCCTGAATGACCTGGGTGATCTCGTCGACCCGAGCCTGATGCGCAGTAATCTCGGCCTCATCCTCATCCCCATCTGGTCCGATGTCATCGTCTGGGTGGGTAGGCGCAGCCGGAGGAGCACCAGGTAGTACCACTGTCATGGGCAACACATGACCTCGATTCTGCGTTTGGAACCAAGCGAGGTAGTCAGCTGAGATGCCTCTCTGACAGCTTTCGATCGTCCTCCGGTGACTGGTGACAGGGTAGAATCTCTCATCGTCCTGATCTGCCCAACAGTGCAGCTGCAGGCCGAACGTCATGATGTAACGCCTCTGCAGGCGAAACGGACACTGCACCAAGAACGGAGGGATGACGGCCAATGGCTGCTCCTGCACGCAGCCGAACTGTCGGAGCACCCTGTCTATCAGGTACGGCTCAAAGAGGCCACCGAATCTGAGGGTGCCTCGATAGGTGGAGGAGCGAAACTGACCTGCGAAATCCAGGTCTCTGCCAAAAGGCATCCACTCGACCTATGTTCAAAAAATGATATAAGGGAGACAATCATACTCGACATATGTAGTTAAAATCAAAGAAAGTGAGAAACAGGTTACCTGATCGATGGTCATGCGCTCAAGCTGTACTCGAAGCCTTCTTTCACGCTTTTGCCTCTCCTTGTCATTCCCCCTCTTCGCGGCCTTCGACGGGTCGAACCGTGCCATGTATCGGGGATCATCAGCAAGTGCATCCTTGTCCTAGGGAAGCGGACATGCAAAACAATGGAAGTACAATCAAATCCAAGCCTGAAAATTATAAACCATTAGAGCACTTATTAAATGTAACTCGCAAGCAAGGGAACATATTTACAATATTAAAGAAACATGTTACCTGCAACAGTGCAGCACACCCACGCAGGCCCTTGGCCTCGTCTCTCGTGGTCTCCCCTAATCCTCGGTAAAGGAAGGCAAGCACTCCTGCTCCCCAAGCTAGTCTCCCGGAGTGCGGCAAGTCCCAAACTAGTCAGAACAACGAGAAGTGTATGCGGCTCTAGGACTTGTCGATGAAGAGTGTCGCACCCAGCAGCGTAGCCACGAAAGAAACGACGAGGTCGTGCTGCCAATCTACGCTAGCTGGCTCTACGCCAGCTGGGCTACGGTCGGGCCACTGATCCCGACGGTAGCCGTGCCTCTCCTCCCACCAAGTCATCAACTCCGGGGTGGGCGCTCTGCAAGCCTTCCTATGCTTCTTCAGCAGGGTCGCGTTCCAACCAAATAACTCCTGCAGTAGATGCTCCAGCTGTAGTGGAAGATAGTCAGGGAGAGGCTCGCAAGGCAGTCCCTCGATCGGCAGCCCCATCAGACAGGCGACGTCGTGGAGGGTGATGATCATCTCGCCCCATGTAAAATTGAAAGAGTTCGTCTCCGGCTGCCAGTGCTCAATGAAAACAGTAAACAATTGGGCATCAACTCCTTCCCAGTTCAAATCAAGCAGCCCCAGTAGACCAGACTGAGTTGCCGCCTGCACCCATGTCCTAGTACCCTCGTACATGTAGTACCTGAAAGGAAGGAGGTGTGAAGCCTGATGATGAACCTTCAGAAATTTATGTCGATAGGTCGGGTCCGTCCATAGCCAGTGAGCCCTATGGTGCCTAAACGAGACCAAAAGATCTCCTGGAGGCAGGTCGCCATCAGGGAGCTCATCGTCCCCATCACCGTCCTCCCCTCCCCCCCCCCCCCCCCCCCCCCCCTCTTGCTCACCCCCCTCCTCTTCCTGAGCCTCCACCCCATCCCCGGGCGCCGCCCCGTGTGGCGCCTAGGGCGGCCCTTGAAGGTCCTGGACCGGTGCGTATCCTCCCCCATCCTCCTCGTTCTCACTAGTCACCTGAGGGCCCTCCTCGTCCTCACCAGCCACCTAAGGGTCCTCCTCATCCTCCTCGTCACTCTCGTCATCGGGCTCCTCCTGCTCGAACTAAAGATCCTCCGCTCTATCCTCCTGCTCCTCCTGCATGTCATCCACCACCACAGCAGGTGTGAAGCAGCCAGTTGCTGCTGCGATGACCTCAGCCCAAGTAGCGTCCCCATGAGCCTGTCCGGAGGTACTGGCAACAGCCCTAGGATCTAACGACGTCTGCGATGACGGAGGTACTGCCAACAACCCTTGTGCTGAGGGCACCACATCACTTAAGCCGATGAACATACCATCAGTGTCTGAAGCTTCCTCCTGTCTCCGTTGTGTCGGGGTTGTAGCAGGCTCAACCGTCGTATCTCTCACGGTCAAATTCTCTTGCTCCACAAGAGCCATAAGATCTGACACCGTCTACGAAGACGAGTCATTGATGATGACCTCCTCCGAATCGGCGATCTCTACGACATGTGAAGGCGCATTGCGGTCTCGCCCGAGAAAGATGCGAACGGTCCGATCACCCCGTCTCATCCGAGAATACTATATTTTTTTCATTTAAGTTGAATTTCATGTTCACCCCTCTATTAAAATGTTTTATTTCATTCAAGAATTTAATTTTCGATCCGCTTACAGTAGTTCACTGTAAACATCTTCATTTGTAATAATTTGTTTCTATAATTTCTTTTTGTATGTTTCGACAATTCGTTTCTATGATTTCTTTTTGAACATGTTATTTTGTAACAATTTCTTCTATTACATATTATTTTGTAACAATTTTTTTCTATAATTTCGCTTTAGACATTAAAGTAGTTCTTTTGTAACAATTTGTCTTAAATATATTGTGCATTCAAATTAAATAAGGTTAACTTATCCGATTCATATCATAAAGTTATTCGTTATAAAATTCAATAATTAAACAACAAGATTAAATGAAAAATTAAATAAACTCATACTAACCGATGATGTACTCGTCAGGGGAGATACCTCCTGCGTCCGCCTCTTCCGGCCAGCACCGGCTCTCCCACCACCACCACCACCCCCATCATCGGCGGTCCTCCTAGCGCCACGACCACCACGCCCACGGCCACCACCACCAGCAGCCTCGGCACGGGATCCACCCACACCATGGCCACGGCCTCCTGTCCCTGAGCCGCCATCGCCGTCGCGCCCCACACCTCGGCCACGGCCTCCTGTCCCTGAGCCGCCATCGCCGCCGCGCCCCACACCTCGGCCGCCTCCTGGCCCTATGCCCCTATCACCGCCGCCTAATCCGAGATGACCTCGCCCAGCACCTCCTTGGCCGCCTCCACCCACGGCCACCATCTCCTCTCCCGCACCTCGCCCAGATCCGCCCTCGCAGGCACATCCTTGGCCTCGTCCCCGGGATCTCACCATCAATCTCGCCTGAATCGGTCGCACTCTCTCTCTCTCAGAGGAATCGGTCGCTTTCTCGCTCCCTTGGAGGAATCGCTCTCTCTCACGAATCGCTCGCGTGTGGAGGAAGAAGCACAACGTCGGTTTCGATGTTGTGCTTTATATAAAAAGAACCACAACGTCGAATCCGACATTGTGCACAGTTGAACAACATCCAATCGGACGTTGTGGTTTCGAACACCTTCAATTTACAACGTCCAGTTTGACGTTGTAATTCAAATTACAACGTCAATTTGGACGTTGTAGTTATCTTTTTTTTTTGTAAATTGAACTTGGCATATTTAATAAATAAATAAAATACATTATTTTCACATTTTAGTTCGTTGAAATTAACTTGGCATATTTAATAAATAAATAAAATACATTCCGTCGTATTATTTTCACATTTTAGTTCGTTGAAATTGAACTTGGCATATTTAATAAATAAATAAAATACATTCCGTCGTATTAATGTATGTACAGTAAAATAAAATACATAAATAAAATGATAATACATATTTAATTATGAAAATGATAATACATATTGTACATACGCCGGTCTCCGGGCATCTCCATCTCCAAAAAACCTTTCCGGCATAGTCAAATATGAAAATGATAATACATATATTACATACCCCGATCTCCGGGCATCTCCCCCTTTGAAAATACATATATTACATACGATGAGTCTACAACTACGGGGTGCTAACGTTACTGGGTGTACAACTACCTACAGACTCATCTAAAGTGGTAAAGATGTCGATTTGTACCTCGATGAACATGTACGATCGCAACCTATCGTTTCCTGGACCCACCACCCTCTCAATTAAGTACGCCGTAACTTCACGGATACAATGCCGACATACATCACGGTAGACCATTTCCAGCATTTCCGTAATCCTTTTGCCCATTTCGGATAGGTAGGCCTCTCAGTCGTTTCTATAAATCATGGCGTCGTTGTGGCATCCGAACTCCCACGGCACCGATCTTCTTGAGCCACTCTCACATACGACGCAGAACAAGCAGCATGGGAATGCCTGCTTTTACTTTCGGTGTTGGCAGTTGCAGTCGCTTTCCTCGGGTGGATAACGGTGTTTCGTCCCCCTAATTTGATAGCCGATCCCCTCGGACGTTTCTCCGTCTTTTATGAAGTAAGTGGGGAGTCTATTGGGGGCCGACATTAGGTAGTGTTAGTGTGGAAGGGTTTGTGGTGGATGGATAGTGGGTGTGGGTGGGGGTGGATTTTATAGGCACTTCAACTTACAACGTTCGATCTAACGTTGCATAGGGTTTCGCAACGTTAGAAGAGACGTTGCATAGGGGAACCCTAGGGGTGGGGTTTAGAAACGTTTGATTAAACGTTGCCTGGGGTTAGCAACGTTTGATTCGACGTTGCATAGGGCTGCCCTATCCCAACCCTACGCGTAGGGTATATGTTAGGGTTGTTAGCAACGCTGGATTTAACGTTGCTAGGGTATAGCAACGTTTGATTCGACGTTGCATAGGGCTACCCTATCTCAACCCTACGCGTAGGGTATATGCTACGGTTGCAAGGGTTGTTAGCAAAACGCTGGATTCAACGTTGCTAAGGTATAGCAACGTTTGTTCTGACGTTGCAGTTTGACCTTATTATTTTATCGATGTCGAGTTAATTAAACCGATATCCAGTGATTTTGAAAGTGAATATGAACATATCGAGTTAATGTTTCGATCTTGTTAGTAGGTTCTATTCAAGCGAATATGAAAATGATTCATATGTTAATGTTTCGATTTTGTTAGTAGGTTCCATTCAAACGAATATGAAAATTATTCATATGTTCCCATTTTCAATCTTGTTAGTAGGTTCCATTCAAGCGAATATGAAAATGATTCATATGTTAATGTTTTGATATTCTTAGTAGGTTCAATTGAAGCGAATATGAAAATGATTCATATGTTAATGTTTCGATCTTGTCAGTAGGTTCCATTGAAGCGAATATGAAAATGATTCATATGTTAATGTTAATGATTCGAATGTTAATGTCAAGGGGAGTACATAGAGTTCACATCGCATGCGCATTACCGAATATATAACTTATATAATAAACATAAAGTTGCCCCAAATCGAACATTGAATACAAAAAATCAATTGGATCAGTTGCTCCCAACAGACTAAGCCGGTCCCGCTGGTTGAATCTCAATTAGCGCTTGCTGGAACGCGTAAGTCTCCTTAGTTTCTTGGGCGGGCCACGCTACTAAGTCAACCACGTACTCGGCAATGCTGCGAATACGCGAAGGACTCACATCGCTGTAAAGACTTTTGATGTTATTCTTTGTCTGGTCCAACACGCGAGTATAGTACGACTCAGGATCTCGGTCGGACTCCATGCAATGGAAATACACCTCCCTTGACAACTCAGATCGGCGATGACACTGCACAAAAAATAAACAGCATGGAAATAAAATGCGATATTTCTTGTGCTTACAGTTGCAAATGTGATGTTCAGCTGGCACACTGTGTCTCGTCACTCTAATAATGTACCGGGTGCCATCCGAGAACTCAAATGTCTTGAAGAAACTGTGTCTCGTCACTCTAACGTTGTAATTAGGGCCTTATATGGTGCCCCTAATTACAACGTCTAAATGGACGTTGTAATTGGGAATATTCCCAATTACGACGTCTGAATGGACGTTGTATTTGGGGAATGTTCCCAATAACAACGTCGGAATGAACGTTGTAATTGGGAACATTCCCCAGTTACAACGTCTGAATGGACGTTGTAATTAGGGAATGTTCCCATTCACAACGTCTGATATGACGTTGTGATGACTGACACATAGAACGCGTAATTGACGTCATATATGGTCCCTCTCTGATGCCCTTACATACCTCCACCATCAGGCCGAATGAATGCATCCCTTTACCTCACAATTCAAGACAATTTCACATTTCATTCGTAGATTGGAAAATGTCATCCTCAGAAAGTGAAGAAGCGATGGAGGTGGCACGAGTCGCCCCCCCCCCCCCTCCCCCCGCACGACGAAGCAATGTCGTCCCACAGGTAAAATCCTATGACTGTATTCTCTGTCTCTATGTTTTTTTCCATTATCATGTTTAACCCAAAGTAAATATATACCATTTAATTAATATCAAGTGCATGTACGTTGTTATGCCTTTATCTAGTTTCGAGACTTTACAAGTACGTTTATCGACGGCCGTATTTGACAATCCCGGAACGAAATGGTCGCCCATTTCAAGTAACTCGGCGTGAAGAACAACATGGTATTGGTAATCAAGCGATCGTGGTCGACCGCTTCAAACTGACCAGGTGGCATGTTGTTAGCGTGCGAGCAATATGGGGTGTTTGGCAAAAGGGGGAAGCAGATTCGCAGCACGCATAGCAAACTAAGCAACTGCCCGTTCTCCTTACTCGGTCATGAGGGAGGACCGAGTATGTGGACGATGACCGTGCAAAATGGAACGCACAACCATGGCCTCCCTCAACGATTGAAGGGTCATGCTTACGCGGGAAGGATAACACTAGGGGAGAAGAAAATGTGCAAGTGGATGAAAGACATAGGAACTCCGCCGAATAGCAACATCTCAGCGCGATCACTAGAGAACACCCTCAACAAGCTCGTTGTTGAAGAGAGAGGAAATCGAACGATGACCCAAGATACCCTCTATCGTCTCTGAGAAAGGGGCTACTACTACGAATTCAGGAGAAGCCCAAACGATGACAATGTATTGAATGACCTTTTTCTCGCACACCCGGATGGGATTCATCTCTTGAACAAATACCCTTACGTCATCGTCATGGATAGTATGTACAAGACCAATGCGTAAGTACTATATCCTATGTCTTCGTACATTTCTTCCATATATAGTGATATGCTAAGCGTACGTTGCTGCATCGCGTCCACAGGTACAACGTCACGTTGTGCGAGATAGTCAGCTTAACGCCAATGGGAAATAACTTTTGCATCGCATATGCCTTTATGGCTCGGGAGGACACGGACACGTACACTTGGGTGCTCAACAACCTACGTGTTATTCTTCAGGGTAAGGTGCCCGATTCAATCATGAAAGATCGGGAGTTGGGCCTTCTCGCTACACTTAGGGCCGTCTTCCCCGATGTGCAACATCTACTGTGCTGGTTACATGTAACTCGCAACTGCGAAGAAGCCGCTTTGAAGATTACAAAAAATCTGGAACTTTCAACTCTATTCAAGAATCAGGTGTGGGGTTTATTCTCATTTTCGACGGAGGAGTCGTTCGAGAGGCGACGTAGATGGCTTCACGCCCAATGGTAGCCCATGCCCGGGCTCATGGGGTATCTGGAAACAGTGTGGCTCATCCACCGGACGAGCCTTGTCAGATGTCATACCGACCACGTCCTGAACTTTGGTACGAGAATAACCAATAGGTAAGCATATCGTTTTCGTCGTTACCCTTGTCACTCATTTACTACATTTCGACAGTCATTCACCTCGAGCACATGATGCATCGTGTAGGGTTAAAGGCCAACATAAAGTGTTGAAGGAAGCATTACACTCGTCCACTGGTGATTTCTGTGTCATGGTGGATGCCATTCATCGAGTGAATGAATGTCAGGTGCACGAGATCTAGACTGTGTTGGAGATAGATCGTTTCAAATGGCCAACTAATGCACACAAAGTCCCCTTATTCGATCAGATTAAGCACGTGGTTTCAAAGAAGTGTTTTGAACTTCTCTACGGTCATTGGAGGAATGTTGTCGAAAAAACAGCAGGTTTAGAGTGTATCGACTGTTATTGGAGAATATGCTATGGGATACCTTGTGTGCATGATGTTCAACGTTTTATTGATGAAGGAGTTCCGATAACACCTGACGACATCCACCCACTTTGGATGGATCTAACGTGGGATGAATCAGACACTGCGGTCTTACCCTATGCCACGTCGGCTTCGTACACTGCATCCAATGAAGCTTGTGACCCTGATCTGCACCCACCGGAGCGGGGTAGCATATGGTCAAAGGGCAGACCTAGAGGGAGGAGGAACCCGTGCAGAACTAATCCCTTGTGATCTGAGCAATATCGGGCGAATTTTGAAAGGGAGGAAGCCAGATCAGGTTGCCGCGGTAGGGACCAACAGTCCCGACATCTGTCTGACGCACAATATTGTGGATTTTGCTAGGGAGACAACAATGTGGACCCTTTCATGTTCAGGCACATTGCGGCAGCCGTCAACACCGTGGGAGATGATCACTACGGATATCGAGCTTTGGCGCAACTGATGTTACGGTCAGGGGAGGCACGGTTCACAGATATGAAAGGGTTATTGTGCAACCATTTGGAGCATAACTATCACCTTTACGCTGGTTTTTACATGGGAGGGTATTCGGTCCGAGAGTTTGTCGACCTACAGAGTGACTCCGGCATAGTGGGAGGTGACCGGAGATATTGGATCGAGTTGCCGATCATGGGTCTTGTGTTCGGAACGGTCTATCAGGTGCTCCTTGTCGTCTTATCTTGGCACATGCCATTCACATGCCTCCCAATGTACACCGAACAACCAAATGGCGCACCTCACGAGGTTGTTGACAGGAGGAAATCGAGAATGCAAATTAAAATAAAATAAATCACAGCAAACCAGATTTCGTCCCTTGCAAATAATTACAAGACTTCCTCCCGATGCAGCAGTGGGAAGTTAGGATCGATCCACGAGGAAGCGTGTCAGCGGATCCTAGGCAGCGGAGAATCTCACGGCAGAAGTCGACACAGACGTCCTCGATCTCGACTAGGGTTTGTCGACAAAAGATCGGACAAGTCGAACAAGGCAGGCAGCAGGCTACGGTTTTACTCGATATCGAGTAACTCTCCTCGATATCGAGGAACCTCTTCATCGATCTCGGGTTCCTGGAGTCAGGCACAGAAGCAACATCAGTCTTGTCGACCGAAGATCAGTAGTCGATATCGACTAAACTTGTCGATATCGAGGAGGACAGAAAACTTAAATCGAAATAAAATTAAAGAACAAGACTTGCAGGATTCGAAATAAACTGTATGTGAAAGACTTCCAAGATTGGGGTTTGCGACAACAATAACCAAGCATGCATAAGGCAAGAATAAAACAGATAATCATGTAAATCGCATCGAAGGACCAAGCTCTCGCCTTTTCCAACAATTAGACAACTCTTTCAAGAAACCCTAATTGTATCTACCAATTTTATGTTTACAATCCAAGTTGTTAGCATGGACCTCCATTAGATGGGTAATAAACACATAACAGGTAGTAGATGCTCAAAATATGATAAAAGTCGGATCTTTACCTCAAACATGCAGGGCTATCGTTGGGCTCACCCTAACCCTAGAAGTAGGTGGACTACTCGCGCCTCATCGCAATCGCAGCCATAATTGATTGAAAGGAAATAACTTGCATTCTATATTCAAAGTCTTTACAATCCCGGCCCTCCAACTTTCGTTGAATGCCAAAACCCTAAAACCTTTGAACTCCTAAAACCTCTATGTGTAATTGTATCTCTGAAATTGAATTGAATTGCTGTGTGATTGAATGAATAAAACTCAGCCCCCTGAGGCTTTATTTATAGGCTTCTAATCCTTGCTAATCAAGGATAGAAATCTCTATCTATATCTAAGGATAAAACATTAATAAAGGGAACTTTTATCTTAAAAGGGAAATATATCTAAAAGGCTAAAATATCTTCAAGTGGATAAATCTTCTTCTCCATGGATAGATGTTGATAGATCTCGGATAGAATCGGACAATCTTCGGCTCCAAGCAAGCCCAAACCGCGTCGGACAGCTCACCGCGTAACGCGGTCTAGGATGGCGCTCCTCGATATCGAGTAAATTACTCGATATCGAGTAAAGTTGGCGTCGACTTCAGCTTCAGCGGTATGCTCGATTAGCTGGTCCTCGACATGGCTCGGGTGCGCGCTTCTGGTGTAGTCGATATCGAGTAAGTAACTCGATATCGAGGAGAGTGGTTTCATCGACTTGCTGGCCCGTCCTTATCGAGCAGCTTCTTCTCGATGTTGCTCGGACATGTGCTCTAGGTTTGTCGATATCGAGGAGTTTTCTCGATATCGAGGAGAGTGGCGCTCATTGTCCGATTGTCTGGTCAGGTCGAGTAGCTCTCCTCGGCTCCTCGATCAAGTGCTCCTCCTCGACTCCGGGTATGATTTTCATCTTTGTCGATATCGAGTAACTAACTCGATATCGAGGAGTGTCCTGGAGTCGGGTTGCTTTGTCTTCAGCTTCTCGACATGGTTGTCCTCGATCATGGTGTGCCCAGACGTTGTTTGTCGATATCGAGGAAAAGAAGTCGATATCGAGTAACTTTCTGCCTCCCTCTTCGCTTCTTGGTTTTCTCCCGAAAATGGCTCTATATTCTGCAATATTAAACCAAAACTTATGTAGATCTCTATTTCTTGCAAATAAGCACACGTTACATAAATTCGACATACTCCCATCCTGAAATATGCAAAGTGTATAGAATATGGAGCTAAACTGTGTATTTCAACATGGCTATTTTAGTAGACATCAAATCACCCCATACTTAAGCTTGCTTGTACCCAAGCAATAACTTGGATGGTCATCCAGGGGAAGAAATTTAGACTCTCAACATCATAGATTCATTCTCATATAACCCTGCAATCAATTACCATCCTCGAAAAGGTACTAGTGCTACAAATCCATGCATGTGCAATTAAAAAGCAACATCTACTCACAAAAGGAGGGTTATGCAAAAACAATTTAGGTGACAAAGCAACAATAATCAAGAGGACTTCAATTTAAGCTCAATTAAGGAGTAGATTTGGTAAAAGGCTAAAGGTGGGCAATATTTGGCAAAGTGGTTTTAATGATCCGGGGAAATGGAGTATTTCTAAACTTTCATACCACATCCCTTCTTCATAATATTTATCACATTTCATATTGCTTTTGTCAATAATAATGCTTTTTCCTCTCTAACCTCAACACTGCCTTCTCGCGAGTCGCAAACATGGGTGTCATGAATGGCCCCGGATACTTAGTGCGTCGGACTCCTCACCTTGTGTCCCATCTCGCCAAACTATTATCTCAGCGAGCAGGATTGATCTTTGATCGGATTTTCTTTCACTCATTAAATTTTCCATATATTTCAAACATTTTCGCCAAACTCCAAATAATGATAACACAAACACCATATAACATCTCCATAATGTAACATCATTCTCAACATAATCCCCGGATAGGAAAGGTAAAGAACGGGCAATATTTAGATCATGTGGAGCAATATATGAAATAAGGCATAATATGGTTTTTGTGATGCATAAGCATAGGTATGGCTAGGATATAACAATATGAGCATTATATGGAAATATAAAGTCCTCCATCCTTTTATCATGCAATATGTCAAAAGCAACTTCAAATTTTACCTCCTTTCATGGTTTTAAAGAAAATAATGCACTTCATTGTGACTTCCCTTTACTAGGCAATTTCATGCTATATCTCTAATGAATCTAATTTTGCATCGTCGAGTTCAATATTAGCTTCCATGACACTATTTCGTTGAACAATTTACAAGCAATGGGAGATGTCTTAAAGAATTTTGAGTTTAGCAATTGATAATGCACATTTCTAATGGGCATTATAGGATGATTTAGTTGCATTTACATTGTAGAATATGCATGTTTTAGTGTTAATTTAGATAAAACTCTTTTTGTGGAAAAGTTCGGAATCTACGCTATTTCGGTTGAATTGTGCAGAATCATAGATCCGACATGGTGGAAAGCAAGGGAAAGCTGTTAAACATGGCCAAGTGAAGTCAGGAAATCAAGCTAAGAAGAGAAAGAAAGGAGAAGAGAAAGAAAGAGGGAAGAACAATGAAGAATCGAGCTTCTGGGCCTCAGTCGCTGCCAGCGAATGATACAGTCGCTGCCAGCGAGTTGAACCAGAAGCATGGAGCCCGGCAAGCCAGCGAGAGCAAGCCAGCGAGAGAGAGCCCGCGGGAAGAGAGAGCCAGCGACAGAGGAAGGGCAAGTAACGTCCGCTGCTAGCGACTATTCTCGCTGCAGCGAGACGTCCGCTGCCGCGGAAAAATCCGCTGCCAGCGAGAATCCCCAGGACGACGAAGCTTAGGCTACTCGCTCCAGCGGATGGATGAACTCGCTCCAGCGGAAGGCGCGTCTCGCGGCAGCGGATTCAGCGGCTCGCTCCAGCGGAAAGGAAGGACTCGGAGAAGCTCGAGAAAATTCTAAGGCATGAAAGTCGCTGCCAGCGAGTGTGCCAGCGAGGTGGTAGCGGAAATCCAACAGAAGCTCAATCAAGGCCATTCGCTGCCAGCGGAAATTTCTCGCTGCCAGCGGAATCTGACGCTGAATTAATTTAGGAAAGTTCTATCTTTTATCTAGTTTGTTTAGGAAATTTCTATCTTTTATCTACCTTTTATGGAAGACATTAGGCTTATAAATAGGATGTTCTAGGGTTAGTTCAATTAAGTTTTCAATTGGAGCAATCACCATAGAAGAGAAGAGAGCTTAGGTAAGCCATGAGCGGCTAATTTTCCTAGTGTTTCACCTACGTTTTCGGAGACTTGGTTAGTGAATTGTGAGTTTTTAATTCAAGTTATCTTTCCTCTATTATAATTCCTTCAACTTCCTTGTGCTTATTGTTATGTTATTGATGTTATCTTGCTTGGCCGACTTGATAATATTGATTTCGTGCTAAGATTTAATGCTTTCGTATTTGCGTTATTTCTATAGTAGCATGCATAAGATTGTGGATTCCGTGTTTGAAGCATGATTATGTAGGAAGTTGACATATATCTTAAACATTGATTTACCGTGTTTAATTGGTGTTATTTATGTGCTCAAGTTCTTGGGATGTTGTGCTATCTCATTGTTAAATCTTAACCGTGTTATGATTGCATTGAGGTGTAAGGGATTAATTGGACTCGTAGGACTTTTAATCCATATAAACCAAGACGAGAGGAATTTGTAGGAAAGTTAATAGCTTGAAAAGAATTCGATGATCGATAAGCCAACCAATGTCAAAGAATTCGTGGGTGGAACCGTTCTCTACTCTTGATTTTACACCAAAATTCCATCTTTACTTTACTTTACTTGTTCTTATTTAAAAGTTGCATCTTTTCCCACTTTTGTTACTTGTTGGTGATCAAATTGCATTGTGAAATCTTAAATCTCCCGAGGATTCGACCCCTTTCTTGCCAATTATACTAATTTGTGAGAGTGGGAACTATTTGATTGGGAATCAACGATTTTCATCCCGTCAAGTTTTTGGCGCCGTTGCCGGGGAGATTTAATTAGATTTCTTTGTGTAGTTTAATCATCAACTTTTGTGTGGACCACTCGCATGGTCCACACCCGTTCTACTAATTCCAATCTCTTACCTTTTGATCCAGAAATTGAAAGAACGACTTCTAGGTTGCGAAGAGAGCACTCATCCAACCCGGAAAACGAAGAAGAGATGGGCGACAACAACGGAAACAACAATCAACCACCGCCAAACGGCGGCAATGTGCTCGTGGTTCCACAACGACGCACTTTGAAGGAGCTAAAGGAGCCAAATTTACAAACACAACCATTGGCTATTAGGCTCCCACCACTCCCGGAGGGCACCAAGTTTGAATTCAAGTCACCATGGGTCCATCTTTTGCCAATGTTCCATGGCATGAGTGGAGAGGACCCAAACAAGCACCTTGCGGAGTTTCACGGAATATGCGATCGTTTGAGACCTCAAGGCATCACGGAGGATCAAATGATGCTAAGGGCCTTCCCATTCACTTTGAAGGATGCGGCCAACAATTGGCTCTATTATTTACCCACGGAGAGCATTACTACATGGATGGAGATGAAAAAGGCCTTCTTGCGCAAATACTTCCCCGCCACTAGACACAATATTTTGAAGAAGGAGATATCAAGCATTGAGCAATCGGCCACGGAGACTCTCTACGAATATGTGGAGAGATTCAAGAAGCTAAAAGCTAGTTGTCCCTATCATGGCTTTTCGGAGGACGATTTGGTCCTATATCTTTATGAGGGGCTACTCGATCACGATCGTGGAATGGTTAACTCGGCTAGTGGAGGGAACATCCTAAACAAAACACCGGAGGAAGCTATGGAGATATTTGAGGAGCTTGCTAATGCTTCTCAACAATATCGAAGGTCTCATGGAGCTAGAGGAGTCTTACACTTGGACTCCCCAACATCAAGCATGCAAAACGAGCTTAAGGAGATTAGAGAGGCTCTAAAGAATCTAACTTTGCAAAGAGGTCAACAACAACAACTCAAAGCATGTGGGTTGTGTGGAGACCCATCCCATCCTATGGATCAATGTCCCGACGTGCAAGATGGAGCCATGGAGGTCAATGCTATGGGAGACTACGGTCCACGCCGCAACTATGGTAATAATCTCTATAATTCTAATTTTCAACAACAAGGTTATGGTGGCCGGTTCAATCAACAACAACAACCTCCCTATCAACAAGGAGGACCCCAATATAGAGCACCCTATGATAATCGTCAAAGGGGGGCTCCTCAAGCTAATCAACAAGGTGAGGATCCATACAAGCTCATTCTAGAAACCCTCAAAGCTCAAACGGAGAAGATGAATGCACAAGAGAAGATGATGGGCCAAATGGCTCAAGCAATTGGAGAATTACAAGCAAAGGACTCGGGCAAGCTACCACCACAAGTGGTGGTCAACCCAAGGGAGAACGTGAGCGCCATCACCCTAAGGAGCAGTAAGGAACTGTTTGTCGCGCCTAGGGGTGAGAAAGAAGTCTTAGACGAGATCATGGAAGAAGGCTACGAAGAAAACAAGGAAGAGACAAGTTCTGTGCAAATTCCGCTGAAAGCGAAACCAGACTCGCCGGCAGCGAATGGGGTGAATGCATCTGCTGAACCAGGTACGATCCCAGTCACTAACAGCGGAACTCGACTCGCTGCCAGCGAACCGGACTCGCTACCAGCGAAACACGACTCTAGATGAGCTTAAAATTGAATATTCTATTTCACCTTACTTGCATGAAGTTTTGGGAGCATTAGAGGCACAACATACTCACCAAAGAAATGATGCCTTAACACTAACCCTCCCAAGCGAGAGGCTTTTACCTTCTATTGTTCAGGCACCCGTGATAGAGCTTAAACCATTGCCGGATCACCTCAAGTATGCCTTCTTGGGTGATGGAGATACCTTGCCGGTCATCATATCAAATAAGCTCACTCTTGAGCAAGAGGAGAGGTTGATAGCGGTGCTTAAGGAACACAAGACGGCCCTTGGATGGACAATTGCGGACATCAAAGGAATAAGCCCAACCATGTGCATGCATCGCATACTCTTGGAGGAAGGAGCCAAACCATCAAGACAACCCCAAAAGAGACTCAACCCACCAATGATGGAGGTGGTCAAGAAGGAAGTTCTAAAGCTACTACAAGCCGGTATGATCTATCCTATCTCCGATAGTAAATGGGTTAGTCCTACGCAGGTGGTTCCAAAGAAAGGAGGCATCACGGTCGTAGAGAACAAAGAAGGAGAGCTAGTGCCCACGCGAGTCCAAACCGGATGGAGAGTTTGCATCGACTATCGCAAATTGAACGCGGAGACTCGCAAGGACCACTTCCCTCTCCCATTTATTGACCAAATGGTGGAGCGCCTCGCCGGAAGAGCTTACTATTGTTTCTTGGATGGCTACTCGGGCTACTTTTAAATTGCCATCGCACCAGAGGACCAAGAGAAAACAACATTCACATGTCCTTTTGACACTTTTGCATATCGCCGAATGCCTTTTGGGCTATGCAATGCTCCGGGTACATTCCAAAGGTGTATGGTAAGTATTTTCTCCGAGTATATTGAAAAATTCATTGAAGTTTTTATGGATGATTTCACCGTTCATGGCGATGACTTCAACTCTTGCTTAGACCATTTGGAATTGGTTTTAAAAAGATGTGTTGAAACAAATTTGGTTTTGAATTCCGAAAAATGTCACTTTATGGTTGAGCAAGGGATTGTTTTAGGTCACATCGTCTCCCGAAAGGGAATTGAGGTTGACAAGGCAAAGATTGATATCATTCAATCTTTGCCTTGCCCTACTAATGTGCGCGAAGTTCACTCTTTCCTTGGTCATGTAGGATTTTATCGCCGATTCATCAAGGATTTCTCCAAAATCACCGCACCTCTTTATGAACTCCTCAAGAAGGACACCATCTTTGAGTTTGATGAGAAGTGTAAGGAGGCTTTCCACGAGTTGAGAAATCGTCTTGTTACCGCACCAATCATTCAAGCCCCGGTGTGGACCCTCCCATTCGAGCTAATGTATGATGCTAGCGACTATGCCGTCGGAGCGGTTCTTGGACAAAGGATTGACAAAGCCTCACACGTCATCTACTATGCTTCAATGATGCTAAATGGAGCCCAACGGAACTATACAACCACGGAGAAGGAGCTATTGGCCGTGGTGTTCGCCTTGGACAAGTTCCGCGCATACTTGCTAGGCGCAAAGGTAATAATTTACTCCGACCATGCAGCCCTTAGGTACCTCATGAAGAAGAAGGACGCCAAACCAAGGCTTATTCGGTGGATCTTGCTTTTGAGCGAATTCGACATCGAAATCAAAGACAAGAAGGGCGCGGAAAACTATGTGGCCGATCACCTTAGCCGCATTGTGCACCCAAATAGTATGGGGGAGAAGCTACAAGCACTTGGAGAATTTCCGGACGAAACTCTACACTTCGTTTCAAGTCGTGCTGAAGACTCGCTGACAGCGAACGCTCCTGTAAGCCAGCGGACACCATTCGCTACCAGCGAACCCAACCCGCTACCAGCGAGTCAAGTCACCAGCGAACCTCTCCAGTCGCCGGCACCAGCTCACATTCTGACTCCATTCGCTGATAGCGAACCTGACTCGCTGCCAGCGGATTCTGCCCAGAAGGTATGTCCGGACTCCTTTCCTCCTTTGTCTTTGATGGCAGCCAACGTTCCTCGGCCATGGTTCGCGGACATAGTCAATTTTCTTGTCACGAAGGAGTTTCCACCAAACTTTCCCAAGTACAAGAAAGACAAGATTCGCCACAACGCCCGATTCTATGTTTGGGACGATCCGTTTCTTTGGAAGCATTGTGTGGATCAAATCATTCGACGATGCCTTCCGGATAATGAGGTAATGTCCGTCCTTAGCTTTTGTCATTCTTATGCATGTGGGGGACACTTTGGACCAAACAAAACGGCCAAGAAGGTACTTGATTCGGGATTCTATTGGCCCACGATTTTTCGTGATGTATATGCTTTTTGTAAATCTTGTGATCGGTGCCAACGCATGGGGAATATTGCAACTAGGAATGAGATGCCTCAAACTAGGATGATGTTTTGTGAAATTTTTGATGTTTGGGGGATTGATTTCATGGGACCTTTTCCTAGTTCCTTTGGGAATCTTTATATCTTACTTGCGGTGGACTACGTCTCCAAATGGGTAGAGGTGAAGGCCACCAAAACTGACGATTCTAAAGTGGTTTCAGGATTCCTTAAGGACTTGTTCACTAGATTTGGTATTCCACGTGCATTAATTAGTGATCGAGGTACCCACTTTTGCAACAAGACGGTGGCCGCTCTCTTGAAGAAATATCATGTCACACATATGGTATCCACCGCCTATCACCCTCAAACCAATGGGCAAGCCGAAGTGTCAAATAAAGAGATCAAGAGAATCTTGGAGAAGACGGTTGCACCAAACCGAAAAGATTGGAGCCAATGGCTAGATGATGCTCTTTGGGCCTATCGCACGGCCTACAAAACACCAATAGGTATGTCTCCTTACCGCTTGGTTTATTGAAAAGCATGTCATCTTCCGGTAGAACTCCAACACAAGGCCTATTGGGCGGTGAAAGAATGCAACATGAGAGTAGGTGAGGTTGGCGAATTCCGCAAGCTCCAAGTTCAAGAATTAGAGGAGATTCGTTGGGATGCATATGACAATGCCATCACTTACAAAGAAAAGACCAAAGCATGGCATGACAAGCACATCTTGAGAAAGGATTTTAAGGTAGGTGACAAGGTACTTCTCTATCAATCTCGCCTTAATCTTTTTCCGGGAAAGCTACGCTCAAGATGGAGAGGTCCCTGCATAATCATGCACATATATCCACATGGAGCGGTAGAAATCAAGGATGAGGAGAATGCACACGTGTTCAAGATAAATGGCCACCGGCTAAAACGCTACTATGATGGCTTCTCCGACAAGATCATGGAGGAGATGGACCTCCAAGAGCCTACAAAGGAGACCCATTGAGGGGTTCATACCGTCGAGCCTACGACATAAAACAAGGGCGCTTCTCGGGAGGCAACCCGAGGTAAGTTTTTCGTCTTGCAATTTCACTTTCATAATTAGTTAATTAGTTTTAGTTTTTTTTTTATCTAATTAGGCTAGAAATTTCCTTATTTCATTAGATAGATTTTTTCTTTCGGAATAGTGGGGAGCTAACCTTGCAGGGTTAAGAGAAGAAGTCGGAAAAAGGAAACACTGGGCGGTTTTCGCTGGCAGCGAATCCAATTCGCTACCAGCGAGATCAGCCATCAGTGACCCAGGAAGAGCCGGACACTGCAGAGCCGCCAAGCCCGAAAGCTGATCCAAGTCGCTGCAGCGAAATTCCACTCGCTGCCAGCGAGTCTCACCCATCACGCAGTAAGTCCGGAGCTCATCGGTGTACCCCAGTCGCTGCAGCGAGCCACTTCGCTGCCAGCGAGTCACCTCACCTCCGCGCGCAGAGTCCCCGGCCTGACTCGAGTCGCTGCCAGCGGGGTTCCATTCGCTGCCAGCGAAAATCCTGCAGTGAGTCGACTTCTTTGTGAGTTCTCGATCTTCATCCTTTGATTTTAATTATTATGGCTTCTCCTCCGATAGTTAGGCCTAGAGGATTGACTAGAGCTCAAAGGACTAGGTGGGACGATCTTGATGCTCGTCGGTATATTTCGACGAAATTTTTTATCCCCACATTGAGATTATTGGGACTCGAGGAGAGTGTGCGGACATTTATGGGGATTGGAGATATTGATGGCTTGGTAGACAAGTGTGTCCGCACCTATCCGGATTTGGTTAGGGAGTTTTTGGCTACCTTTGCAATGGCTAGTGAGGATGGTTTTACTTTTCGATTGGGTGGGGCAAATCAAGCTATGACCTTTGAAGAATTGAAGAATGTGTTTTGGATCACGGGCAATCCCTCCGCCCGTTGGTCTGAATTGCCTCGTAGCTCCACCCTGCAACAACGATGGTTTGAAGTCACACAAAAGGTCATGACCTCCGGCAATGACTACAATTATAGCATCGTCCACCCTTCTCTTAGACTCTGCCACAAGGTCTTGAACAACACCTTTTTCGGGCATGCCGAGATCAACAAGGTTTCCAAAGGAAGTTGGGCATGGATGACTTGCTTATTGCCCGAAGCACATGAGACCCCGGATTGGGTGGAGCTCTTCTTTGCCGCTTGTAGCGAGGCTACTAAAAAGCATTCAAGGAAGGAAGAGGTGAAGATTGGCTTTGGAGGCTTAATTACCTTGCTTGCATTGGAGCTTGACATTGATTTGAATGCCTATGTCCCTTGTGCGGACAACTATAGGCTCAATTTGGCTTCGCTAAAGAAGGCTAACATCGTGAGGGAAAGTGATTATGGGGGGAGCTTCATTTGGTATGCCGGGGTCAACAAGTCCCACACTTTGGTACTCCCTCACCCACTACCCACCGGTCCGTCCCCCGCCGATTTATATATTCCATCCGACGCCTTACCTTTGGGCCCACCTCCGAACGCTCACGAAGGAGATGCTTATGAAGAGCCTTATGAAGAACCCACGGAGATGGAGTATGAGCCGGTAATGCAAGTGGAGACATCCCATCCACGAGTGTCTTATGGCGGGGGAGCTAGTTCTTCACATGGAGGATACCATGGCGAGTCTTATGATGGATTTCCCTCTCATGGCTATTTTGAGAGTGCCTTCCGTCAAATCACCGAGCGTCAAGATGCCACGGACCGACAAATTGCGGAGAACCATAACATTCTCATGGAGCAACAACGAAAGAATCATGAGGAGATCATGGCCCAATTCAACGCTTGGGCACCCTTTGGGTGGCAAACCCAATTTCCACCACCACATTGAGCTCGTGAGTTTCCTTCTCCCTCACCTATTTCAATTGTTTAATTTTTTTTGTCTTTATTTCATTAGGGACAATGAAATATTCAAGTGTGGGGGAGGGGTTTAGTGTACATATTGCATTAGTTAGGTCATATTTAAAATTTTCACATGCATATCATGTTTATTTCTAGCATTTATATTGCATTAGAAAAAGAAAAAAAATTGAAAAACCCAAAAATATCATGCATTGCATTCATGTATTATTCAAATACCCATCTTGCCTTAATTGTCCTCTATTTTATTTGAGTTTTTGAGCTTGACCTATAAATCCCATAATATGTTTGAATTGGCTAATCTTGTCACCTACTTGTGTTGATTTTCATTGGAGCATGACTTGTTAGTTTAATTGAGCAAGTATGATTCTTATTGGCATCATTGAAATCCAACAAAACTTGTCCTAGTGAGAAATTTTGGCCTTATAAGGGATTTTCATCATATTTATTCCCTTTTTCTTTCTTGTGTGACATTATACTCTCCTTATGCACTTACCTCTTGAGATTGCCATTGTTATCTATATTTGAGGCCGAATTTATATGTCTATTGCTTATGAGTTTCAAATGATAGAGGCATGACTTTCTTAGCCATATTATTATCCATATCCACCCTACATATGTGTCCTTTGCTTGTAGCAAATTTGAGCCTTAGCCTATTCTTTGAAGCTCCACAAAAATTTATCCTAGCCGATGATGAGCCTTACCCTATCCGGGAATTAGGATTAGAGTTGGTGAATGATTGATTTGGTTGAGTGGAAAAGAGATTTTGTTGAGAAAGTTACAAGTTTGGATGAGTATGTAATTTTAGTTTTATTCCTCACATTGTGCATTATTGTTTTGGCTCTAAAAAAAAAAAATGAATGAATAAAAAAAAAAAAAAAAGGAAGAAAAAAAAAAGCATGAGTTTGAGCCTTTTATTTTCATTATGAATGTGAGAGTTGGAAATTATCTTTGGTTGAGAAATGAATGTCTTTTGTAAAGTTGTTGTGAGAGCTTGAGTTTAAGATGATGTTTTTGAGAGAGTGGATGGTTGATGTTTGATTATCTAGGATCTTGATTCCCGGATTTTAAGCACCACATGACCATAAATTCTCCTTGCCCTTAATTCCTTACCAAGCCCCATTACAACCTTGATAAAAGACCTCTTGATGTTGCTTGTGAGTGATGGCATCCGCGGTGGAGAATATGTGATATATGTGTCAATTTCTATGTAGCTTTTTGCATTTTGGATTGAGTCGAGAGATATATTGTTAAGCCTAAACACAATGAGAGTGAGAGCAAACACATAATCCCGGTGAGGTTGGATGATATGTGCCTTATTTTGAATCGTTCATATACTTGCTAGGATGTTAGCTTTCATGTTCATGGCTCCTCCAATTTGATGTTGCTTTTGACAAGGTTAGTGCTTGAAGATTATATGTGTGGGATGATAGTTTTGCTCTTCTTTATTTTGCATTGCTTGAGGACAAGCAAAAGGTTAAGTGTGGGGGAGTTTGATAATGCACATTTCTAATGGGCATTATAGGATGATTTAGTTGCATTTACATTGTAGAATATGCATGTTTTAGTGTTAATTTAGATAAAACTCTTTTTGTGGAAAAGTTCGGAATCTACGCTATTTTGGTTGAATTGTGCAGAATCGTAGATCCGACATGGTGGAAAGCAAGGGAAAGCTGTTAAACATGGCCAAGTGAAGTCAAGAAATCAAGCTAAGAAGAGAAAGAAAGGAGAAGAGAAAGAAAGAGGGAAGAACAATGAAGAATCGAGCTTCTGGGCATCAGTCGCTGCCAGCGAATGATACAGTCGCTGCCAGTGAGTTGAACCAGAAGCATGGTGCCCGGCAAGCCAGCGAGAGCAAGCCAGCGAGAGAGAGCCCGCGGGAAGAGAGAGCCAGCGACAGAGGAAGGGCAAGCAACGTCCGCTGCTAGCGACTAATCTCGCTGCAGCGAGACGTCCGCTACCGCGGAAAAATCCGCTGCCAGCGAGAATCCCCAGGACGACGAAGCTTAGGCTACTCGCTCCAGCGGATGGATGAACTCGCTCCAGCGGAAGGCGCGTCTCGCGGCAGCGGATTCAGCGGCTCGCTCCAGCGGAAAGGAAGGACTCGGAGAAGCTCGAGAAAATTCTAAGGCATGAAAGTCGTTGCCAGCGAGTGTGCCAGCGAGGTGGTAGCGGAAATCCAACAGAAGCTCAATCAAGGCCATTCGCTGCCAGCGGAAATTTCTCGCTGCCAGCGGAATCTGACGCTGAATTAATTTAGGAAAGTTCTATCTTTTATCTAGTTTGTTTAGGAAATTTCTATCTTTTATCTACCTTTTATGGAAGACATTAGGCTTATAAATAGGATGTTCTAGGGTTAGTTCAATTAAGTTTTCAATTGGAGCAATCACCATAGAAGAGAAGAGAGCTTAGGTAAGCCATGAGCGGCTAATTTTCCTAGTGTTTCACCTACGTTTTCGGAGACTTGGTTAGTGAATTGTGAGTTTTTAATTCAAGTTATCTTTCCTCTATTATAATTCCTTCAACTTCCTTGTGCTTATTGTTATGTTATTGATGTTATCTTGCTTGGCTGACTTGATAATATTGATTTCGTGCTAAGATTTAATGCTTTCGTATTTGCGTTATTTCTATAGTAGCATGCATAAGATTGTGGATTCCGTGTTTGAAGCATGATTATGTAGGAAGTTGACATATATCTTAAACATCGATTTACCGTGTTTAATTGGTGTTATTTATGTGCTCAAGTTCTTGGGATGTTGTGCTATCTCATTGTTAAATCTTAACCGTGTTATGATTGCATTGAGGTGTAAGGGATTAATTGGACTCGTAGGACTTTTAATCCATATAAACCAAGACGAGAGGAATTTGTAGGAAAGTTAATAGCTTGAAAAGAATTCGATGATCGATAAGCCAACCAATGTCAAAGAATTCGTGGGTGGAACCGTTCTCTACTCTTGATTTTACACCAAAATTCCATCTTTACTTTACTTTACTTGTTCTTATTTAAAAGTTGCATCTTTTCCCACTTTTGTTACTTGTTGGTGATCAAATTGCATTGTGAAATCTTAAATCTCCCGAGGATTCGACCCCTTTCTTGCCAATTATACTAATTTGTGAGAGTGGGAACTATTTGATTGGGAATCAACGATTTTCATCCCGTCAGCAATTATGCACAAAAATTTAAAATTTTCTCAAATTTTCACCATGTATAACCAAGAACATATAATAATGATAATGAGCTTTTCCCCCACCCCATACTTAAAATATACAGTGTCCCTACTATATAAAATCAAATAAAAACAAGAGTAAAGGAAGGAACTCACTGAATAATGTGTCGAGGAGGGCAGAACAGGTCATGTCGAGGAAACTTCTTGGTCGATGTCGAGTACTGTACTCGATATCGAGTAGGATGTCTGCGTCAAGTGGAATCTGAAGTCAAGGAACTTCTTCTGGCTTGGTCGATATCGAGTTGGCCTACTCGATATCGATGAATTCTAGCCTGCTCCTCTTTGTCGTTCTCGACTGGCCTAGCCGATTCCGACTTTTTTTCAGGGACTTCTTATTCCACCTTTCGTGATCCTTTTATGCTTGCCGACCTAAAAGTGTTAGATTGCACACCAAGACAAGACTTTCCACATGAAGTATTCTAAACCTAAAAACAAAACAAAAACCAAAATAAAAACCAAAATAAAAATCGAAACCAAAAGTTCAAAAGTCCCAAAATTCAAAAAGTTTTATGTACATGCTCTAGATTTTAGAGTCGCTAGGCCGACTTCTCCGTTTGTGCTCATGGACCGTCAATATGGGGCCCACTTGTGCTTGACCCTTCTCCTGGATCATCTAGGTCCTGATTGTAGTATGCAAGTTCAGCTGATAGGTGGTTGCTTACATAATTTTCCTTTTCTCCTTTCTTTTTCTTTCCAGCTCTTAGTTTCCGCAGATTCTCTCGCCACGGGGCCTTACCTCCCTTTATATTATTTATAAATTTCTTAATGGACTGAGGAGGAGTAGAACTCATACCTGAACTTACCTTTTCGGGCCCAAAACAGAAATCTTCGGGCTCAGGGTTAGTCGATATCGAGCAGAACTGGTCGATATCGAGTACAGGGACCCCATACTTAGGCTCTTGGCAAGTCTGTGGTGCTGCAGCAGAGGAAGTCGATATCGAAGAAGATTGGTCGACATCGAGGAACACCTTGGTCGATATCGAAGAGCCTTTCTCGATATCGAGTTGGCCTCTGGTGCTTTCCTCCGTTGTTTTCTTGATCCCGTGGTTGCTGATGCTTTTCACCTCTAGCCATGAAATTTCCTCCTTTGCAGGGCCAAAGGAGAAATCGAAGACCTCGTCACCTATGGTGAAGGTGAGCAATCGCTGTTTGACACTAATATTGGCATCTGCAGTAGCTAAGAATGGTCTACCAAGAATAATAGGGCTAGTAGGATCTTCAGCACAGTCTATAATAAGGAAATCTGCTGGAATAAAGAATTTACCAACCTGGACGGGGACATTCTCAACCATACCTGTAGGGATGACTACTGTATTGTTTGTCATGTATAGCTTGGCATCCACAGGCTCTATACATCTTATCTTCACTTTCCGCCAGATTGATAAGGGCATGATGCTTACACTTGCTCCTAAATCACACAAGGACTCATATTTATATTGACCAAGTCCTACAGTAACAGAAAACTTACCAGGATCAGGCCTCTTTTCAGGGAAGTGGAGCATTTTGCATTCGCCGGAGATTTCCGAGAGTGATCGCTTGTTGCTCAGGATTTCCTTCAGGAATTTGACATATGCAGGCATCTCTTGCAGAGCTTCTGTAAAAGGAATAGAGACATTCAGTTCTCGAACCATATTAACAAAACGTTTAAACTTACCTGCAGTTGGATCCTTCAGTGCTTTGGAAGGGAAAGGCAGTGTCTTTTTCTGCTTCGGAGCCAGAACAGACGTCGGAGGTGTTGCAGAGTACTCGATATCGACCACAGCTTCCTCGATATCGAGTAAATTCATCGACTTCGGGTTGCTGGGCTGTGCAGACGATTATGGGCCTAGATCCTTCTCGACATCGGGTTGGCTTTTGTCGATATCGACCAAACTCTCCTCGATATCGACCTGTTTTTGGTCGATGTCGAGTTGCTGATCTGTTGTGTCCTGCTGCTTTCCGACCTCTGGCTCGCGTAGTTGATGCCCGCTCCTGAGCCTTACAGCTGCGACGTGTCCGGTCTTCTCTTTAGGTTTTGGTTCTGTTTGCCCAGGAAGTTGTCCGGATGGTCGTGGGATCTGCGCCGCGAATTGACCCATCTGAGTCTCTATGCTCTTCTTCCAGATGTCTAGCTCACCAAATTTTGTGTTGAAATTCTAGAGCTGATTATTGATGGCGCTTGTAGCCTGCTGGTTCTGTGCATGATTTCAGCGCATCTCCTCAAGGATGAGCTGTGAATCATCCTTCTTTTGGTCCATTTCTGGATGTCCTGGGGCTCTGTATGGCGGGGGTTCCTAGGAGGACCTTGGTTCCATTGTGGTTGATAGCAATTGAATGAATCTACTCTAACTAGTTGATTAGGCCAGAGAGAATAAAACACATTCAAGCAATTAAGCACAAAGAAGTCAAAACATTGGAATAGGAATAAGAACTAGATTAAGAAACTCACAATTCAACAATCAAAGATCCAAACTTTAGGCGAAACCTTGAGAGTTTAGTTGCTTATGTTCAACGGCGCTCTCAATAATTTAATAAAGTGCATAAGGTGTGTCAAAGAATAACCTAAAAAGTCTCTTAAAAGGCTTTAGAAAGTCGGCCAAGAAAATAACATACAACCCTAACTAAAGTCCAAGTCTGAACGGTGCGTTTCTGCGAGGGCCACGAGGCAGCCAACCCAGGCCGCGGGGTGGCCTGCGATCAGCGAAATCCTTCGTCAGAGCTTCGAGCCGCGGGGTAGCCTTACTGTTCACAACGATTTTTCCTCTTCGAATTTGGTCTCGATGTCAAGATGAAAGTTGTAGATCTCGAAGGGAGCTTTCCAACGCATGGTTATAATAGTCAAACGGACCACTTAGGATCTCGAACAGAGCTTTCCAGCGACTTGTTATTCACTTAGGCTCTCGAAATTCAACTCCGCTCCCGTGATCTTCACTTTTCTTCCTCAACTTGAATCTTCCTTCATCCAAGAGTCTCCTCATTCCTCGTCAGATCCACATTTACCTGAAATTAACCATAAAATTGCATAGATTCCGACTCTTACAACACCACCGGTAAACATGTAATTGTAACTAAAATATGCACTATTCACAACTAACTATGCTAAATGTAATCTATAATGCAATACTAAACATGCTCTATCAGGCGCACTGCTAGTGTCTGTGGAGCTATACAGATCAGTAGCAGCCACCTGGAGGTCCTCCTTCACCTTGAGTATCCCTTTCCAAAGCCACAAATCTTCCACATGTTGTCGAGTATCCCAAATCTGACCTCCTCGTAGGTGATTTGCGGTACACCAGCGCATCCAAATACCTAGTCGTTGGAGAGCTAGATCGCCACACAGTTTGGCAAACACACATTTATTCCAAGTCTGCAGCTCTCGGATGCCCATCTCCCCTTCATTCCTTGGTTTTGTTACTTCATCCCAAGCGACCAGGTTCCTTCTCCCATCCAGATTACCACTCTAATGAAACCTTCTGATCATTCTTTCAACGTTGTCAATAACACCTTTATGTAATAGCAAAGATTGACTCCAAAAGGTGTTAATGCCGGTGCACACAAACTTAATCAATTGAAGTCGTCCAGCGTATGACAATTTCCTCGCAGCCGAGTTATTAATCACCTTGCTGAATTTATTCTAAAGATCACCATATTCAGGCACCATGATCTTTCGAGAACTAAGTGGTGTGCCCAGGTATCTAACCGGTAGGTCCCCTCTAGCATACTTGTTGACTCCACCTTGATGATAATATGTGATATACTTTTGTAGGGATGATGAAAGACAAATAAGGTAATATTTTATGCAAATATCAATTATAATTTGTGGTTGTTTTATTTATTATTCTCGGAATATATTTATTTGGCTCACAAAATTATATGTGCTGTATATTTTAATTAGGCCAATGTTCTAGAAGAATTGATTTTAATATATGCTTACTTACGTGTTGTTTATTGCTTTTAGATTTGGTTATTTATTAAGAGCATCTTTAATGGTGGTACTTGGAGTACCATAGCCCTATTTTTAAATAAAAATAAAAATATATGTAAGAGTTGGGGTGTAAACCAAGACAATCATTATAAGTGAGTATCATTTAGATGATACTCACTCTTACACAATATCATAAGTTTTATCCAATGAACAATAACATGTGGGGACCACTTTTTTTTTCCTACCCCTACAAAGATTTAAAAATAAAATGAAATGTATGTTAAGATACTTTTGTGAGTATCATGGTTGTGTATTCAAATATCTTAAAATGATGTGGCAAGAAAAAATGTAAGATATGATATTTGAATTGGGTCCATGGATAAAGATGCTCTAAGTGCTTGGTTATTTAAAGACTTGGTCAAAGTTGTTAAATTGCTTTTAGATTTGGTTATGTGCTATATATTTTACGTGTTGATTTGTTATGAATATTATCTATCTTATATATATTCTAAACACAATATCTTTTGTTATATAGAATTTTCGGTAAAAGATAAATTCGAAAAAGAAATTGTGTTAGGATAGAATTTACCTTGCAGGTGGTTTGAATTTAAATTGGAGATAAATTAAGATCTCGGCAACCAAATCTCAGCAATCATATCTCTCTCGGCCTGAAGATCTTAGCAGCGGAAATTCAAGAGAAAGAGAGCCAAAAGATTTCGGCAGCAGTAACGTGAAATATCCCAGCGTTTTAAAGTTCAAATTGTTGTTACAACTGACCAAGATTTTGGGGGATAAAAATCAGCAAAATTTCAAGAGCTCTCGGCTATAAGAAGAGAAGTAGAAGAACGATCAAAACACACCTTCACCAAGCTTTCTCTACGGATCAAAGAGCTCTCAAGTTTCCATTGTCGCTGCTGATTTTATTTCTTTCTTATCTCTCTATTTGTAATCGCTTTATTTCTTTTGAGAGTTAGGAAGAGTCTGAGCGTTATAGGATAAGTTAATTCTCGTTATACTAACAGTATCCCTATACTCAAACGTATAAACACGTTGAAGTGGTTAGGGTTATTATTTCACGAGAGCTTGGGTTGACTAGATAGTAGCGGGTGAGGCTACGAGAGAAGGGTAGTTCTTCTAAATTGTATCTAGGACTCTAAGGGATCTGAGTTGACTAGATAGGAGCGGGTGAGGCTTCGAGAGTTTAGAAGAAGGAAAGATCTTCTCGGGTGTATCTAGGATCCATAAAGAAGTGAAATAATAGTTGGTTGAATCTTACGGGTTGGATAACCCTAGGCGGGGACGTAGGCTGGTTTAGAGCCGAACCTCGTTAACAAGTCCTGTGTTATTTATTTCTCTGATAAATTTCTAACGTCTGATTAAACTGCATTTTTCACAAGGCACAAAAGTTCTGTTCAAGACCTTGAGATCTAGTTCAAGGTCTTGAGATTCGGTATCCAGCTCTTCAAGTTGCTACTACAAAAGAATTTGCGAAAAGCGTTCATACTCCCTTCAACCCCTCCTTCTAGAGTATTTGTCTATTACTGTTAATTACTTTAAGTGCTCGATTCTTCAATTGGTATCAGAGCTTAACTCACTATTTGATTTAACAATCTGTGAGATCGATCATGAGTATTGTAGGAGAAGGTGGATTCGCTCAATGAAGGTCGTCTAATCGCCCTCCTCTTTTCTGTGGTGACAACTTTGTGCACTAGAGGTCTTTGATGAAGATGTTCATCATTGATCAAGACATAGAGCTCTGGGAACACATAGTCAAAGGACCAACTACTCCAATGAAGCCCGGTGCTAGAGCAGGAGTACAAGTGGATAAGACAGAAGCGGAATACACTCAAACCGATCATGAAAATGTGGCCAAGAACTTTCGGACCATCCACATGCTGTATTGTGGTTTGAATACTAATGAGTTTATTCGTGTTTCAACTTGCAGGAGCGCCAAAGAGATTTGGGATAAACTTGGAGTAACCTACGAAGGTACTAGCCAGGTTAAAGAATCCAAGATCAACATCTACCTACGGCAATATGAGCTATTCAAGATGCTGACTACAGAAATAGTAAAAGAGATGTTTACCAGATTCACCCAAATCGTCAACAACTTGGACTCTCTCGGCAAAACCTTCACCAATGAAGAAAAGGTAAGGAAAATCTTAAGGAGCTTACCGAAGGCTAAATGGGGACCAAAAGTAACTCCAATAGAGGAAGCTCAAAATCTGTCAACTTTCCCATTGGACGATCTCCTTGGTAAGTTGATTACCCATGAGATGGTTCTTGGTGAAGAAGATGGAGAAGTAGCCTCTACTGTAAAGAACTTGGCCCTAAGAGCGAAGAAGGAAGAAGCTCCCTCGGATGATGAAGAAAGTGACGGTGAAGAAGATCCCTTTGAACTCATCACAAGAGGGCTAGCACAAATACTCAAGATGAAGAAGCAATTCTCAAATCAAGAATATTTCGGATCTTCAAAGCATCGAGGTAAGTCTTCTAACCGTCGTAAAAAAATCAAAGATTCTAACTTGCTTTGAATGTGGTGAAACAGGTCACTTTGCAAATGAGTGTCCTCAAAAGAAGAAGAACAAACATCGAAAGAATGATTCAGATTCCTCTAGTGAATCGGACTCGGAAAATGATCCAGCAAACCTTTGCTTGATGGCAGATCATGAGGAAACTCCAAAGAAGCATCTTGGAACTATCGTAAGAAATTTGATTTCTAGTCCTACTGCTGTGTTGTCTGAAGTTTTGCAAAACATGATTATAAAGGAAGAGGATTATATTTTGGAAACTAACACCTTGAAAGTGAAGCTATTGGAACAGGAGAAACACATGAGTAATTTGTCGCTGGAAATGAAAAAATCTCAAAGCCTCTTGGTCAGCCCTTGACATTAAAGTCAAGGCCTTGGAGACAGAAAATTCTGTCTTGAAGCAAGATCTTTCTTCTCTAAATCTTTACACCAAGGAATTAGAGAAAGAAAATATCTCGTTGACCGAGAAGTGTAGAGACCAACAGACATCACTTGTTCGTTTTACCCATTCCAAGACCAATCTCGATAGGATGTTAGGTGAGCACCAATCATCCCTCAACAAAAGTGGTATTGGATACAACAAGAATTTTCTAAAGGAAGCCCTTACAACTTTTGTAAAGGCTAAAGGGAATTGGTGCACACCTATATGTCATTTTTGTTGTAAGAAGGGTCATGTCAAGACTACTTGTCCTTATCGTAGAAATGATCCTTATATAATTCGTAATACTTTTCCATTGCGCTTAAGAGGACATGTAAAACAACTTTGGGTTCCTAAATGGACTAGACCACCGAACATGGTCCATCTTGATTATGAATCTAAGTTTGTAACTTGGTCTAGCCGAAGGTTGAATTTTGGGTGTTTTGCAGGATGTCACCAAGATCAAAGAGCATAAATGGATCAAAACAATCACTCTTGGTGATAAAAGATTTTTGTTTGTATTTTTATATTTATTATATGATACTAATGATTATCTTTGCTTAGTATATCTCCTTGGAGCTTGATATGTTGAACAGGGAAGCACTATCGTAGGAGGAGCAATGACTGCCGAATTGAAATTCTTATAATGTTGTCTCCTAACATCTCAAGGCCTTGAGATCAGTTTCAAGGTCTTGACTGTGGGAGATTATTTACATTGCTTGTTGGAAGACAAAAAGGGGGAGAAATGTTATATGGTGCTTATGCTTATACTTGTTATATGATGTTTCGCATGTGCTATATTTATTTGCATATTTATTTACATAATTGATATTTGTTTTGTCTTCCATCAAGGGGGAGATTGTTGACTCCAACCTTGATGATAATGTGTGATATATTTTTGTAGGGATGATGGAAGACAAATAAGGTAGTATTTTATGCAAATATCAATTATATTTTGTGGTTGTTTTATTTATTATTCTCGAAATATATTTATTTGGCTCACAAAATTATATGTGCTATATATTTTAATTAGGCCAATGTTCTAGAAGAATTGATTTTAATATATGCTTACTTACGTGTTGTTTATTGCTTTTAGATTTGGTTATTTATTAAATGCTTGGTTATTTAAAGATTTGGTCAAAGTTGTTAAATTGCTTTTGATTTGGTTATGTGCTATATATTTTACGTGTTGATTTGTTATGAATATTATCTATCTTATATATATATATATATATTCTAAACACAATATCTTTTGTTATATAGAATTTTCGGTAAAAGATAAATTCGAAAAAGAAATTGTGTTAGGATAGAATTTACCTTGTAGGTGGTTTGAATTTAAATTGGAGATAAATTAAGATCTCGGCAACCAAATCTCAACAACCATATCTCTCTCGGCCTGAAGATCTTAGCAGCGGAAATTCAAGAGAAAGAGAGCCAGAAGATTTCGGCAGCAGTAACATGAAATATCCCAGCGTTTTAAAGTTCAAATTGTTGGTACAACTAACCAAGATTTTGGGGGATAAAAATCAGCAAAATTTCAAGAGCTCTCAGCTATAAGAAGAGAAGTAGAAGAACGATCAAAACACACCTTCACCAAGCTTTCTCTGCGGATAAAAGAGCTCTCAAGTTTCCATTGCCGCTGCTGATTTTATTTCTTTTCTATCTCTCTATTTGTAATCGCTTTATTTCATTTGAGAGTTAGGAAGAGTCTGAGCGTTATAGGATAAGTTAATTCTCGTTATACTAAGAGTATCCCTATACTCAAACGTATACACACGTTGAAGTGGTTAGGGCTATTATTTCACGAGAGCTTGGGTTGACTAGATAATAGCGGGTGAGGCTACGAGAGAAGGGTAGTTCTTCTAAATTGTATCTAGGACTCTAAGGGATCTGAGTTGACTAGATAGGAGCGGGTGAGGCTTCGAGAGTTTAGAAGAAGGAAAGATCTTCTCGGGTGTATCTAGGATCCATAAGGAAGTGAAATAATAGTTGGTTGAATCCTACGGGTTGGATAACCCTAGGCGGGGACGTAGGCTGGTTTAGAGCCGAACCTCGTTAACAAGTCCTGTGTTATTTATTTCTCTGTTAAATTGCTAACGTCTGATTAAACTGCAGATTTCACAAGGCACAAAAGTTCTGTTCAAGACCTTGAGATCGAGTTCAAGGTCTTGAGATTCGGTATCCAGCTCTTCAAGTTGCTACTACAAAAGAATTTGCGAAAAGCGTTCATACTCCCTTCAACCCCTCCTTCTAGAGTATTTTTCTATTACTATTAATTACTTTAAGTACTCGATTCTTCAATACCCAAGCATGTTCACTATGCCATCTGTCACCACATCCGAGCAGCCAGCAACATAAACAGTGCTCTTTCCCACATTGGCTCTGAGCCTAGAAACAAAGAAGAAGTCCTCCAAACAATCAGAAATGATGCCAACAGATTTCAGGTCCCCGTGACAGAAAATAAGGAGACCGTCTGGCCAGATGGGTCAGCCGCAAACTCTTGCATTTAGGATGAAATTTGAACCCCGAGTTCTCCGTCTTTTTGCGAAGCATTCTGCTCAGAATTTCCATACAAAGTACAAAGAGATAGGGAGAGAGGGGATCTCCCTGCCTTAGCCCTCTCCTCCCCCGAAAGAAGCCTTCCGGGGCACCATTGATCAGGATAGAGAAAGTCGGCGTAGTAACACATTCCATTATCAGCTCTACAAGTTTGTCCGGCATCCTGAAGTATCGGAGAGTGTACTTGATGAAGTCCCAACTCAAACAATCATAAGCTTTTTGGAGGTCCACCTTAATGGTGCATCTAGGTGAGACACGCTTAGTGCCATAACCATACACAGTTTCTGTAGCTACAACAGAATTCTGTGCTATTGAGTGGCCTGGAATGAAAGCACCTTGGCTATCCGAGATGACTTGTCCCAACAGCCCCTTGATTCGCCCGGAGATGATCTTCGTTACCACTTTCAGAATTGTATTACAACAAGAAATAGGTCTTAAATCCTTCACAAATGTAGGATTCGCAACCTTTGGGATGAGTGATATGAAAGTGGAGTTGAACTGCTTAAAGATTTTCCATGCCTGAAAATTTCTCGGATAGCTTCACAAGTATCCACTCCTACAATTTTCCAAGCATCTTTGTAAAATTGGCTCCAAAATCCATCCGGTCCCGAGGACTTGTTCGGCCCAATCGACCAGCGCTTCTTCTTTATTTCGTCGTAGCTGGGGATACTGATCAGTGTTGTAGCATCAGCTTCATCAAATCCAACTTTGGTGACAAACGAAACATGGACTTGTATTCTCAGTGGTGGCTAAGAGTTCGGTAAAGAACTTCAGTATGTGTGCCCTGATCCCATTCCTCTTCAATTGCTAAGTCATTGTCATCTTTCATGAAAAGAATTGCATTCCGGCCTTGCCTTTCCTTCACACTTCTGTAGAACATAGATGACGTTTCCTCTCTCATCGTCAACCAGTGTAGTTTTGCCTTTTGAGCCGTTAAACTGAGTAATCGAGCCACATTCTGCCTCAGCACCTGCTCAGCAGCATTTATCTCCTCTTTCAGGCCAACATTATCCTTTTCTGATCGGATACGCAGCTGTAGCTCATGTAAAGTTCCCTTATTCAGCTTTATGACAGTTTAGAGCTCAGGGAACCTAACCTTGTCCCAAGGCTTTAGGGCTTCTTTGACATTCTTCAGTTTCCTGGCCAGCTTAAATTGCTTTGAACCCATAACATCCTCCATCCAAGCAGCACGAACGATGGGTTCAATTTCCTTCTCTTTTCCCCAGAAGTTCTTGTATTTGAAGGGGTACATGCGCCTGCACACATTGTTTCTAAGCAAAACCATAGCCAGAGAGTGGTAAGAACCTAGCGGGGTATCAAACAGGGCTTTAGTATTCTCGAATGAATCCATTCAGTCGCTATTCACTAGCACCATGTCCAACTTTCTCTCAAGACGTGCCTCGCCTCCCTGCTTATTACTCTATGTTAGTTCAGCTCCTGTGTAAGGGAGATTAAAGATGTTGCAATCTTCAAGCACTGTTTGAAGTTCTATGAATTCATCCCCTTGGCCCTTTTTTGGGGCCATTTGTCTTCAATCTTCAAGATGAAATTGAGATCTCCTAGAACCACCCACGGTACCCTGATCTGTTCAGAAAGCTTCGCTGGTCAGACCACAACGGGGCCCTATTAGATCTGACATTTTGAGCATAAATAAACGTAGCTGCAAATTTTAATTTTTTATCCCCTAATTCCACCAGGCAGTGTATGTACTGATCTTGGACACTAATAATGTCCACTTCGAACACACTCGGATTCCAGGTGAGTCATATTCTGCCTTTGATT
The DNA here is from genome assembly GCA_963922045.1 of Persicaria maculosa. Classification (NCBI taxonomy): domain Eukaryota; kingdom Viridiplantae; phylum Streptophyta; class Magnoliopsida; order Caryophyllales; family Polygonaceae; genus Persicaria; species Persicaria maculosa. The sequence goes on along the minus strand of OY998251.1, from coordinate 51,361,217 downwards.
TCCCTGCTACCATTAATACAGACTTTCCAGCCCTTCATAAGCCTAAGTCTGACATCCTCAAAATTCTTGTGCACCCGTTTAGTTTCAAGCAGTCCTACTATACTAATTTCATTATCAAAACAATAACTAGTTATTATATTATTTTTAACGGGATCTTTTATTCCCACTATGTTCCAAGTTGCTATCTTGAGCTTATCCATCAGACGACAATGGGTGAGTGCTACCCTCACGGACAGAGTCTGAGAGATAATAGACTTGCCCTCCTCATTTGCTATACCCTTCCCCTTTGCGATTTTGTTGTTGGATTTAAGAGATTTTCCTTATTTTCTATTAAACACATTACACTAACCTTTCAAATAACAGTCCGACGTCTCCTCTGCCTGCACAGACCCTGATGAATTCCCATTCATGTCATGACCTGTACCCACAGGAGTTGTAGTTTTGCCATTGTCTTCCCCCTCATCCTTATCCCTATGATCACGCACCCCACTTTGGTTTTCTGCTAACTGTTTAGAAGAATCAGCCCCTGGTGGTTCAAATGTTAGCTCACACTGGTAGGCCTGTGCAGAAATCACCACTGCGTCTTTTTTCATCATTGTCTCCCTTTCACTTACATTATCGTGCTCCCTGTCAATAATTATATGGGTCTGTGTCTGATCCTGATCACTGCTCTTGCCATCAGTTTCCTTTGGTTTCCATTTCAGTCGGTCAGGCTTCCTCACAGCAGCTTTCCGCTTATGGCATCCTGCTTCAGAATGCCCAAAGCTCTTGTAGAACAGACACTTAGACGGAGTCCATTCAAAAACAACTTTCTCATGATATTTGGAGCCATCTAAATTCTCAATCTCTATGTGTTCAAGGCAAGCTTCCTCTACAGAGACCTCTACAAGCAATCTCGCATATGAAATCCGTTCACCTTGGGCAGTTGTCCCGTCAATGCACACTGGTGTCCCAATTGAACAACCGAGCCTGCTTAGATTTGTATTCGTGAACAACGTCGGTTCCAATTCTGGTAGAGACACCCAACACGGGATCTTATGAAAAGCATTCCAAGAGATCTGCATTCCCGGGTACCACCTCTTCAATATCAAAGGCTTAGAACCATGAATATGCCAGGGACCGCTGCTTAGTACCCAGTTTAGATCTTCCTCAGTGTGAAATTTGAAAACAAGAACTCCATTGTTTTTCTGTAGCACTCTATTACTGTTTATCCTCCATTCCGTTTCCACAAACTCTTTGATAGCATTATACGAGGCTTGGCCTCCTGCAACCACCCCAATTAGGGTAGCCTCCCATTGCTTTCGAGATTCCTGAACATCCTCAAGACGAATCTTGAGCTTGCCTTTTTCGACATCAGGGAAAAAATAGAGCTTTTCAGCTTGGTTGATGTTTCTATTGTTGTTCCCCTGCCCTTCCTGACCGGTCCCCACTGGACGCCATTTTGATTCGAAGCTCCGCTTGAAAGCTTTAATAAAGTTCATACCTTCACCTACCGTCGTTGAATGTACCTTACTCTCATAAATTGGGTCACCTACCTTCTCTTTCCCCTTACTCTGCTCCTCATTACTCTTCTCTTTCTGCTCGTCAGTAGTAGCTTTCAGATCTGGAGCCGCAATCAATTTCTCGCATCTAGGGTTTACAGTCTCTCTCTTACCTGAGCTGCCGACTTCCACAAACCTCTTTGGTTGAGGGAGAGGACCCCGATAACCCATCGTCATACGTACCCTTCCTACCCTTAGCGTGACAGTCGCCAGCACGGCCACCGTGAGGGTGAAGCCGGTGGCAGACCACACGCGCAAAGAGAGAGCAAGCACGCCAGAGAAGTGTTAGCTCACCATACACTATTTATATGGTACATACAGAACAGTTACGGTGTACCTAGACAACAATGAGATTGTATATAGACAACAGTTCAATTGTATTTAGACAATGGTTAAAACAGAATTTAGACAACGAGGATATAGGCAATAAACAACGGTTATATGGCACATAGACTACGGTTATGGTGTATCTATAAAACAATTAGATTGTACATAAACAACGGTTATATAACACAGAAACAACGGTCATATAAACATAAACAATGGTTATATGACACATAAACAATGGTCATAACTGTTAATATTAATTGTTCCAAATTTTGGAGTCGTATGGACAACGGTTATGGCGCATCTTTGACAACGGTTTTAACCGTTGTTTTAAAGAACCGTTTTCATAAGTCCAACCGTTGTTTTACCTAAAAACGCACTGACATAGACAACAATGCATTAACCATTGTCTATGTTGATAAATAATCGTTGTCTAAGACCATTTTTGTACTAGAGACAACAATAAATATAAGAATCAAATATTTCTACAATATCATATAACATTCAAAAGTGCAAACATAATAATATATTGGTTCAATTTTAGAGAACAAGAGTGCAAAAATAAATACAGAATAACATCCTTTTACAAAGGAGCCCGTAAGAAAAATGGCCAATAATAACATATAGAGTATATACTATAAGAGATTCAAAGTCTAAATATATAGAAGAACTACATTTACAAAGTTAAACTATAGAAACATCTTTTTTCTCCTACCAAGATACAAAGTTTTGGTATTGTCCCCTCTATTGACAACCAAGTGAAAGAGTTTGGAATGTGTACACATTACTGATCTTCCAGTAATAATAAAGCCTTAATATTCTATTAAACTAAAAATCTAAGTGTGCCTAGAACATGCTATAAAATTATGAAAAAAAAAACACTGAAAAAGTCAAAGTAAAGAAGAATGAGCATCAATATTCAATACATCATCTACATTATCTAAGTTGTACATAGCTAAAGGAAGATCAACTGATCAATTTTTCATTATCCCCTTGATTCCTATGAATATAGGAAACTTGTATTTCTCATTCATTGACATATGTTAAATAGCAAATGCAATTCAATTCAATTAAAACAGACATCTAAATTCACAAATTTAGCTGATAAGAAAACTTGCACACTTGACATAGACCTAATGCACGTCCTTTACTCAAATAAAATCATGAAATAAATAGAAGTAGGTATGGATCATAAACAACAAATGCAATTCACTTAGAACAAGAGATAGTAATCACCATTCATCATCCATAAGGATCAAATTGAAGCATATATATAGTGCTATACCAACATGAAGATGACATACATTGCACGAGATTTAGAGAATCCGAGGATTAGTACATTTTGCAAAATTTAGTCACTCCAGTTAACTTTTACAGCACAAGAGATTCAGTGAAAGGGAGTTAACAAGAGCATTAGATGATGGAATCATGTGACATATGACAGGCATCTAACATATCTCCTGCAAGGAAGTATCTAACTTTTGAAATCACCAATGCTTTTTACAACTTGTTTCAGTTAGGCAAACGGGCAAAAGAAAGTGTTTCAGAATGCCTAACATTATAGTACAGAGCAATAACTCTAATGGAAGATGTACAATAGCAACTAACAAAATTGGCACCATATGCAAACAATTACAAAGCAACAAGCTATTCAAAATGGGAAAATCACTTCTTATGCCTCACAAAGCATTCCCTAAGTTTAGCAGCAGATTTCAAATAGATTGTACAGTGTTGAAAATGCAATTCCTGTAGCCAACAATCCTTCATGAAATTCAATCAAAACAACAATTTGGTAATCAATGGAAAATGGTGAATTACGCACTAATAAAATTCATTCCATACCTATTAGATGGCATCTCAATAACAATAAAATCTCGGCGCAAATGATCTAAATCATATATAAGCGCAATAAAAATCTCTCAGATTAAAGGGAGGAGAGGAGGAGGAGGGAGGGGTGAGAAGCCCTCATTTGAAGATTCTTTTTCAACGGAAGAGATTTCCTCACTGCTGACGACGACAATATCATCGGTGGTCGCCTATTCGGGAGATTTCATCCTCAGAGACGTGGAGGACGCGAGAGATCCAATAGCTGGAACTAGAGGTGCTATGCCAAAGTTGAATGAGTCGATTGGTTAGGCGAAGAGGGAGAAGAAGCGTGAGAGGGAGAGTCCGAAGCATTTGAGTCGCCATGGTTGCGAGTTAGGGCGAAGGATCTCAGGACGACTGGGGAGGCGAAGATGGAGAAGGAGCGTGTTTAATTTTTCGGTTCAGCCCAATTTATTTTAAATGGGTCCGGTTTGATTTTTTTTAATCAAACCCGCGTGTGGTCCGCGCTATCTTATTCCCCATTTTCACTTTAACCATTATTTTCACTTTAAGCATCATTTTCATTTTAACCACACCCTATAGATGTAATCCCTATAATGCAAAAAATATCTCACTATGACAAGAATTTATTGATTTCAATCATGCATAGGAACTTAGATCATACATGCTCAATTACGTTTGCCAAATCATACTCACATAAAAACAACAAGATAAGACAGGGCTAATTCATCCGAAATTCCACATGATTTATATGAATATGCGGAAAATAGAATAGAGAACAAAATAAGCTAGATGAGTATTTGAATAATAACATATTTATGCAATGCATGATATTTTTGGATTTTTGACATTTTTTATTTTTTCTTTTGAATCTAAACAACATAAATCATAAACATGATGCATGATAACAAAGCCTAAAATTTGAAAAATAAACTAAACATGAAACTGAAACATGAACTACACTAAACTCTAAATCTCCTCCCCCACACTTATATGTTGCATTGTCCTCAATGAAAAAATATAAAGAACAATGAATAAAATTCAGGTGAAGGAAGGGAGAAACTAACCACTCACTGGGCGGGCGGAGGGTGGAACCTAGACAATTTACGCAACTCAAGAAAGAAACGCGTAACGCTTGTCTGAATCTCAGTCATACGGAGAGAGATGTCCAGGAGGTCGAACTGCCTCTTATTTTCTAACGATGTCAAACGGTGATCAAGCTCCTTGAGAATGATGTGAATAGGATCAGAGTCTGCTGCAATGCTAGAGTTCTTCTTCTGGTGCTCATTTTCTAATTGATAAACCTTCTCTGTTGAACTCTCTAGTTCAGCCTCTTCCTGCTCTGAAGAGATCTCCTAGGGCATAAGAAGATTGTCACGACTAACTCTAAAATCAGCAAGCCGAAAACAAGTAGGCAACTCAGCAGCGAGGTGTAGATGGTGTTCTCCATGCTTCCTTGCAAATCATCTAAATCGCTCCTTTGAGCGTGGAGACCAAAACTTCTCAATGATGCCATCCCAGGACAATGCAACGATAGCATAAGTGTAAGTAGTGCTAAGAGGCCGCATCTCAATCGAATAATGCCAACGCAGTGAGCAATCAAAGAGATCAAACCCCCGAAAGAAATAGTGAGATCAACACGCTGATATGCAATCTAGACATGCCGGTGCTTCCTACCTATTCAGGTGGTCTTCCAAACAGGGCCCCCGAAATTTTAGGGCCCCATATATTTTTCAGGTATGTATAATAGTATGGAATAAAAGCCCATATGTCCACACTTAACTCCTTTTAGGTAGTGAAATACGGTCCAAAAATCAAGCCCAAAGATCAAACGCAACTTTACCAATTCTTTTTTTTTTTAAAGAAAATACCGGAAAAAGGAGCAAATTAGACCTAAATATCAAATACGCTATTCCGATTTTCAACATCAATAAATTGCCAATCACAGAAATGACACACAAATAACGTGAATTATCTTTTAGATAGGGAATCAAGTATGGTTTTGATAACAATATATTGCCAAATTTCAATAAAATTAATAATGAATAGAATGAGTTTAGTTAACTTACGAGTCAATGGGGCAATGGGGCAAACTAAGCAAGCTTCTCCCACTTTTCCGCAAGGGTCTTGTTTGGAATATTGGAGATGGTAAATCGATAAATTTCTGGTTTGATCGATGGTGTGGTTCCTCGTCCATTGTGAGCCTAGGGGGTATTCCGCCTGATAACACAGAAAATTTTAAGGTGGAAAAATTTCTTAAGAATGGTGAACGGGATAAACATTCGTTATCCAGTTATCTACCACAACACATAATATCTAAAATTGAGGATGTTCATATCTCATCAATGCAAATCCCAGATCGTTTGTACTGGGAACCCTCGAAATCGGGTTGGTTCACTACTGCGAGTGCGATGAATCTCATTTGTGGTGGCTTGAGCTCAGCCAATAACAATTCTTCCAGGTGGGAGTGGAAAATAGATGTGCAACCAAAAATAAGAAACTTCTTGTGGCGTGTCGGATTAGACGGACTACCTATAAAAGATAGGCTCAGCCGAAATGGGATTCCCATCCCTCAAGGCCGTGCTTTCTGTAATCATCAGTGTGAAGATACATACCACTTATTTGTTGAGTGCCCTATGTTTGCTTCCACACAAATGTAAGATAATGATATTCAGTTGTATCATACGAGGACGCCTCTTATGAGAGGCCAAACAAAGCCTCTTATGGAATTTGTGGGTGGTTTACCTGGCCCTAAGAAAGTTATGATAGCCGTTAAGTGGTAGGCGATTTGGACATACAGAAATCAAATCATCTTTCAAAACCGCAAACCTCCTAAAGCGGAGGAAATATTTCAATTTGTAATACAACATAAAACAATCTGGGATAAAAGCAAAATATCGGATCAAGATATGAATGAAGGGAGGGAGGCTCGGCAGAAAATAGGACAACGTAAATCAAGTTCGGAGAACTGGAAAAAATCTAGAAAAGGATGGTATAAGGTAAATGTGGATCGATTAACTTCAATAACCGGCCCCTCGTCTGTTGGTGTTATTATTAGAGATCACATAGGTTTTCCTCCGGTAATACACCAACAGCCTGTGGGCCAACACACAGCTGTAGAAACAGAAGCTCGGGCGGTCCTGACTGGCCTAAAGACTGCCATTTCTAGAAACTTGAATAAATTTTCCATTGAGAGTGACTGTTTAACAGTGGTCAACACTGTCAATGGAACATGGAAACCACCATGGCAAATTGAAATTATAATCTCTGACATACAGACCTTACTCCGGTCGCGGGGTGAGGTTAAGATAAACCATATTAGGCGTCTTCGGAATAAAGTGGCCGACAAGGTTGCACACCTTGGCCATTCTATTCCTGCCTGCTCAATACCTCATAATCAAGATCTTTGTGATCTCATCCGAAAGGATGCTCTCGGTTCGCCAGGTTAACCCTGGCCTACTGAATTATTACTTAATCAAAAAAAAAAAACTTACGAGTCAATGAGTAGATTATATATTGAATCATATTTAATTTTACTAAACATATTTTTTGAAATACATAAATAACATGAATTACATATTCAATTTAATAAAATTGATTACCCAAAAGTCCCGAACGAACATGATTTAACAAATTCAACCCCAAAAATTAAAAGTTTGAAACAAACGTAGACCCGCTTCTATTTGAAATCTAAATGAGACCGACCCGAGTACCGAGCCGAAACCCGAACGAGACCGACCCGATTCTGACCGAAAACCCGAATGGGTTCAGCCCGATTTTAACCGAAATTCGACCAATCTGAATTTCATTTCGACCGAATCCGACCCAACCCGACTCGACCAAGCCCAACACAGAAATTTTAACCGAGTTGATCAGATTTATCAGTGATCCAATCCGAATGTGATCGACCCAAACTCAATCGAATGACCCGAATGGCCAACTTTGCTTACACCAAGCAAGAGAACTCTAGCTCGCTAGTCATTCGATCAAATCTTTCCCAACGACTTTTGGAGTTTGCCTTCATTTTTTTAATTTTTTTTGGTGACAACTAATATTCCACGTCTCTAAAAAAAAACTATATAAAAAAAAGAAAAAGGGGTCTCACAACACGAGCTTCTACCAACCCGGCAAAGTCGGCAACTCCTCTCTCGTTCCTCCCTTTTCTTCATATCTTAGCTCGGAGGTTTCAGTTCGCCGGAAAAATGGCTGCGCCCAGCTCCGACCCCGAGCACCTCTCTTTCTCCTCTCTGGTATTCCTCTACTTCTGTTCTATTCATTCGTTTTTTTTCCTTTTTCTTTAATCTGATTTTCTCAAATTTGGTGAATTTTCTGTGAGAAACAAGGGCGGAAATAACTCCGGGGAGGTCGCCGGCGATGCACTCGAGCCGCTCCTCAACGGTGGTGGCCGCTACGAGGAGAGTTATTCTGTTTTTGCTGCTATACTTCCGTGAGCTTTCTCCCTCTCCATGTGGCTTTTCTTCAATTCTATGTAAATGTATCAGTGCTCATCTTCGTTTGCTGTGTTTGTGTTGATGTATTTTTCATTGGTTTCGTTACAAGCTGCACTGCACATACAAAGGATTATTATTATTATTATTATTATTATTATTATTATTAGATTAGTATGAGAAATTATATTCCCTCTCTTTTATTATGCACAACTGATTCTGGATTTGGTTGAACGAGAATAATACTGTATGACATTACATCGATAAGCAGGACGGACATTTACAGTTGGACAAATGATAGGCCATAAATCTTGATTAGGTCTATCTAGTAGCAGTGCACAGACAAACACACAAAAATTGAACGGATAAACTGAGGTCTACCCTCTTTTGATTGACTGGAAATTGAATGAACAAGATAGAAACGGGAAGATACTCCCATCAAAGCGGATGCACCTCACCAAAAGGGGCTGATACGCCTCAACTCTCTGAACAAGCAATTTCATGGATAATGATCTTTGTTGCTAGGACCTTTATCCACACTTGTAACTTAGCCTAGAAGCTTCTATCGTAATTGCCTATATGCTTATCAACAAATCATAGATCGTATAATTATATAAAGCTTTCAAACTAAATAATGAAACTGCTATTGAATTTCGCTGCCTTAGGTTCTTTTTTGGGAATCTAATTGCTAGTTTGAATGTACGATCCTGGATGTATGATTGGAAAATATACTCTTATGAAAAAATTATCTGTTTAGTTTGAGATAAGAAGTTGATGTTTTTTTTTATATATACAACAAAAATCCCAGTATGTCCTGCTACAAGCGGGTCTGGAAGTTGATTGTACGCACTCTTTCTCCAACTACGCCGAGAGAGTATTTCTCTGAGACCCATAGTAAAAATAAGTAGAATAAAAATGCTAGTTTTATATATAACAAATAGAAATACAGTAGGAGTTATTTGCTTCTTTTTTTTCAGATTTCTTTTCCCAGCACTTGGAGGACTGCTCTATGGATATGATATTGGTGCCACATCATGTGCTTTACTTTCAGTTGAGGTACGATGCATTGAGTAAAAATTTCTCACGTGCATAGCCCAACTCTTGTGTACATAGATATTGTGGGATTTGATCACATCCACTGAATACATCTTGCCTATTGAATGGATGTTCTTAACATGGTTATATATATCATCCAAGATTTTCATAAATTTATGACTTGAAGATGTCACACCAATGTTTTCTGAATCTCTCTTTCTTGTTCCAGTCTTCAACCCTTAGTGGAGTTTCATGGTATGATTTGAACTCTGTCGAAATTGGTCTCATAGTAAGTTATCTACATCCCTCAGTTTTTAACTGATATTTGGTAATTAACTGTTGGATAGTTTTGTCCATGGCTCATCATAATATGCATTGGTAAATGATGTTATAAAATCCTGGTCACAGAGCAGTGGATCATTATATGGAGCATTGATAGGTTCATCGTCGGCCTTTGTGGTTGCTGACTTCCTCGGCAGAAGGAGAGAGCTCATAACAGCTGCTGTATTTTATTTCATTGGAGCTCTTGTGACTGCACTTGCTCCTGATTTTGCAATCATGGTGCTTGGGCGTTTTGTGTATGGAATAGGCATCGGACTGGTTTGACACTGTCAATTAAATAATTCTGTCTCTTTAAATATTTTTAACAGTTCCTCTATTCTCTAATTTTGGCAGCTCTGAATATTGAGCAAACAACCCTGTTTGTAACTTGTCTATCTCATTCCATTCAGGCAATGCATGCAGCTCCAATGTACATTGCTGAAACCGCTGCTTCCCAAATAAGAGGTCGATTAATATCACTAAAAGAATTCTTTATAGTCATCGGGATGGTCGTAAGTACCCAGCTGGAACTATTGTTTTCCCTTCATAGTGTATCGAACTCATGCTGGCTAAATAGGAGCTGATCTGAATCCTATTCTGCATAAAGCTCTAATTAGCGTCATCCTTTTGTAGATTGGTTATACACTCGGTAGCCTTTTGGTTGAAATTGTTGGTGGTTGGCGCTACATGTATGGAGCTAGCTCTCCTATAACCATTGCGATGGCCATTGGCATGTGGTGGCTCCCATCATCTCCCAGATGGGTTCTCCTGCGTGCTGTACAAGGGAAAGGGAATATGCAAGAACTGAAAGACACTGCTGCTCGTTGCTTGTGTCGGCTGAGGGGTGAAATAATCACTGACACAGCTCCCGAGTTAGTGGACGAGATCCTGTCTGACCTTGCTTCTGTTAATGAAATGAAAGAAGTGTCATTTGGAGAGTTATTCCAAGGAAAATACTTGAAAGCCCTTATTATTGGCGCTGGAATAGTTTTATTTCAACAGGTATGTTTATTATGGCTGTACATGCTATGTGATCAATCAAGTTACTCTTTTGTTATTTTACTTCACATTGCATCTGTTGCCGATTCGTGTGGCAGATAACTGGGCAACCAAGTGTACTGTATTATGCTGCTTCTATACTCGAGGTATACTGGCTAGCTTGGATGGATTCGTTTTGAAGTGTACATAATCTTTTGCTTCACAGAATTACTTATTTGTTATACAGAGTGCAGGATTTTCTGGTGCATCTAATTCAACAAGGGTCTCAATCCTTTTGGGTGTGTTCAAGGTATTCTCTTACACCTCTTCTGTTTCTCATCTTCAAATACTTTTTGTTCTTTTCATACAAATTAGTGAAATTACTGGAGGTCCTTTGATTGAAAAATAAGATAAAATAAGAAAATTCTGGATCAGGTCCTTCAAACGGTAATCTTTTCTGATACACTTTTCGTTCTTTGCAGCTAATTATGACTGGAGTTGCTGTGCTCGCTGTTGATAGGCTTGGAAGAAGACCCTTGCTTCTTGGTGGTGTTTCTGGACTGGTGTGTTGCTTTTACAAATTATATTCTTTTCCTTTTTTTTTTTGCGGTATGCATTAATATCCATAACTTGCTAAAAGTGATGAACAGAAAGTTTTGATTCCATATAATTCGACAGTCATCAGATTCAGATTCAGATTTATTGATACGGTGAAACTGCTATGTGGTTATGTGTGACAGACTATCTCCTTGTTCCTGCTGGGAGCATACTACACTTTTCTGGGTAGTGCACCCGCTGTTGCTGTTGTTGCTTTACTTCTGTATGTCGGTTGTTACCAGGTATGTCTCATATTCATCCTTCTGTATGTCGGTTGTATAGCATTTTGGGATTATTGATTTGAGTTACTTCTTATTCAGAATTCGAAACCTTTTTGGCCTCACTGCTGATTGCGTTCTAATTATTTTGCAGTTGTCATTTGGCCCCATTGGCTGGCTTTTGATCTCTGAGATTTTCCCCTTACGGATGAGGGGGCGAGGTCTGAGCATAGCAGTTCTTGTAAACTTTGGCGCAAATGCTTTGGTCACTTTTGCTTTCTCTCCTCTAAAGGTGCCGAATCAACCTTCTTTCATAGTACTTCAAGCTTTCTAATGGCTAATGACATTTCGAAAGATGATACAATTTGATTAGAATGAGGCAAATTTACATAATATAACGCTCTCAATCATGCATTTCTTATGAAAAATGATGCTACAGAGGGAATCTCATCTTGTGATTTTAGGAATGAGTTAACGAAATGACCGATGTTGACTCAATTTCAGGAGCTGATCGGAGCAGGAAACGTGTTCTTTATGTTCGGAGCAATAGCCATATTGTCTCTTTTCTTCATTTTCTACATGGTACCGGAAACCAAGGGTCTGAGCCTCGAGGAGATTGAGGCCAAGGTTTTGTGATCAAACCTTAGGGCTGCGGTCTTGCGAGCATGATGTAGTTGTAAATTTGTATTGTATAGCATTACAGGTTCTTCTTTATAGAGAGCTATCCGGATTTCGGTACACTACATCTGTACACCTAGATTGCCACCTGAAGAACAAATTCAAATAAGATGCCCTACTAATGCTACACATGATAGATAATTTGGTTTGAGTTCATTTCCGGAAAAAGAAGTAAAGAGTAAAATTCATAGTTGGCCGCCAGCGTTTCACCAAAGTATCAAATAGGTTCTTAACCTAGTACCAAAATACTCGTTTACGTTCCTAACGTTTCTATCCAAGTTGACGGATAGTCATTCCATTATTCAACAATTTGTCGTTCAAAATGACTTGTTTCAATTAGGATTATCCAAAAATGGCCAGAATAGGGACGAGACCAAAATCTTTTTTTTTTTAAAAAAAAAATACAAGGAGAAGGTTTGAGGGGTGGTCAACTGTGATTGAGTCACCACCCAAGGGCGTCCTTACGGATGAGATCGCCGACTACAACATCAACTCTCCAATTAGAATGAGTCGATAACAAACCAAGATAAGCGAACCGATCGACGACCCGGTTGCCCTCTCTAAATGTATGGGAGTACGAAACACTAACAAAAGATCGGCCGATGTAGGGAGTTGGATCATGTCAAAAGAGAAATACTTTGATTTGTCAATTTCAAATTTAATTAGATGTGCTATTTCAACATGGTCGGATGTAGGGAGTTGGATCTATTTTATAGTTGTTGTACAAACCAAACATCCAAATAAATATCATATCATACATGTTCTGTCGTTCGAAGCACACGTTGAGATGTTGAAAGACAGAGCAACCACCGACTAAGGGCGTGTTTTCTCCCCTCATCTCCATCACCACCTCCACCCTTATTAAGGAGATCCACCCCCTCCATATCCCCTACCTCATCTCCCCAAGGTAGGGAATTTGCCCCTATCTCCACCCCATTTCACCTATCTCCACCCCACTCCACCTCTTAAAAAATCAGTCAGAAAACAAGCCCTAAGCAGTGGGAGGGAGGCAGCCGGTGGGAATCCACAGGGAGGACACCCACAGAAAGACTTGGATGGTGCGGAGAGCTCCGGGACGCCCGACAGAACAACCGAAACCCACTCACACCAATTCAACCCCGTTGACACCAATCATCGATACATTTTTTCCTTCAGAATCATCCAATTTACTTCCTAAATAGCGCCTTTGCATCGCCCATTTACCCTCCGTTTGTCAGGGTGTTTTAGGGGAAGGAAAATATGGGAAATTGGGAAAGGGAAAGGGAAAGGGAGGGGAGGGAAGGGAAGGAGTGAGAAATTCACTTTCCCATCAAATTTCACCATTTTAATGGGTTGAAATCCCATCAAATTGAACGGTTACTCAAATTTGTGATTTCTTTCCTTTCTCTTAATGACCCACCCAAACACCAAATTCATTTTCCCTTTCCTTCCCTTCCTAAAAATCTCATCAAATTCCATCATCCAAACAGGGTGTTAGACTGATTATTGATGCTCGACTGCCGTGGAGGTTCTTAGCTTTTCGAATCGCGATCCTTTTTCCAGATGCACACCTGACGAAAGGTTCGATTTCATGCTGACCGTCTTCATTAATGTAGATCTTTCCCTTTCTCCAACTATCGTTGTGAATAAGATTGAGAGGACGACGGTCTCAACATTTCCAACCTTGACTCACTAAGGATGGAAGGGAGGAGATTGTACAGATTCACCAATTTGAGGGGGAGAGGTTTCGTTTATCACGTCTAGGGGGTGTACAACACACGAAAATGACCTAAGAAACCCACGTCAAATACAGAGCAACCACCACGCCATTTGTATACCAACCAGCAAAAACAAGGAAATTTTTGGAAAAGGCCAAATATGATCACAGTTTTTACTCTCTATCAAGGATGAAAGTATGCACATGGAACTAATATTGAAACCTTATGTAAAGTCGAAAACATACAAATTTTAGATCTGATAGAAACCAGAGCGGACTAACTCTTCATTCAATGTTATGACTAAAGAAGAACGATTTATAACCTTAAAAATAGAAACTAAAGATCGAGGAATAACCTTCGTGGTGTGCTTTGTCTACGCACCTCCCATGAACAAGCTAAAGTCTCATTCTGGCCTCTCTTGAGTCTTGATAGCCTAGATCTAAAATCTATCGATTCCTGTCATTCTGATGGGAGATCCAAATGAGATTCAATGTTCCAGGGAAAAGTCTGGCGGAATTGAACTACACCACACCCAGTTTGATAGACTGATCGCCTTCAAAGATCAATGTGACATGATGTGAAGGAATTGTGTCCTTTAATTAAATGTCCAATGACTAAACATAGAACAGGACAATTGATAGAGATATATAATCCGATTATTTTAGGAGTCCTAGTGCTTTCCTAGAAGCCAACTACGATTAATGGAATTAAATGGGTTAAGTCCATGACTATTATAAACGGGTCCTATGAGGTCACACACTTTGAATTGACGGACTAGAACAACGGGTTTGATGGTTAATTATTAAGGGTGTCACTATATACACCGCAAATCCGGATTAAGGATTTGCACGTCCTTAAGGACGTTTCTTAAGGACGTGCAAGTCTGGGACTGTGCACGTCCACTATTTAAGTCTTGCACGTCCTTAACAACGTGCAAGCACGTCCTTAAGGACGTGCAATACTTGCACGTTGTTAAGGACGTGCAAACCCTAGTTAGGGTTTTGCGTTTAGGGTTTAGGGTTTAGGGTTAGGGTTAGGGTTTAGGTTTTCCGACGGTTTTGTAATGTTAATGATAAAATTGAAGTGTTTAGCTAGTGGATTTGAAGGATTTAGGGTCAAATTAAACAGAACACAAGAATTGTTAAGGTTTTCATTCGGATAATATGCGAATAACGTTACAAGGAACGGAGAAAAAGTTTACATTCATAAGTTTAATAAAGTTGTGGAATACAATCTAAGAAAATAGTAAATGACGGCCGCACTCGGCACGCAAGGCTCTAAATCTCTCAATCTGAGCTTGAAACGGAGGATCCCATCCTTCGACGCTCGGATGATGATGTTCGACCCATTCTAGTGGAGGCGGCGGAAGAGGAGCGTTAGGACGCAACCAGATCTATGAGAACAAAAATTTAGAGTTAGAGTATTGACATATGTATGAAAAGCATGAATAGGTAATAAAAAAGACGTTTGAAGTCGTACCGCGGCAAAATGGTCTTGGTTTCCGATGCAGGCTACACCAAGAGTTGCTGATTGGGGAGGGTTATTAGCAGATGTCGGCGAGATCATGGGGAGACATGTGAACGGATGATGCCAAGCTAGGACGACGAGAGGAATCTGATATACCGTCGCAAATACTAAACCCATGATGGGTAGCTCTATCCACCGTCTCCTATCACCATGTGTGGCTCCGGCCCATCTCTGGTGGTCAACGAACTGCTGAAATGGGTACTCTCCCGTATAACAACCGACGTACAGATCGGCGTGATCCTCCAAGTGATTGCATAGTAACGTTTTGAGTTCCGGGAAAGCAGTCTCGCCGATCGGTGATGTCAAAGCCGCCAAAGCACGGTAGCCACAATGACCATCTCCAACAGTGTCCCTCACCGTCTCAATATGACCGAACATGAAGGGATCAACGTTGTTTCGACCCCAGTTGAACCCTCCGAACACATCATCACGTCCACGTCGAGCTGAGGTCGCTTGTGGACGAGGCCGAGCAGCATTTCGAGCAGCACGCGCTTCTTCTCTCTCAAACCTTTCCCTTACCTCCTCGTATGGCAACGGGTTGGTGCGGCAGGCATTCCTCGACCCCCGAGGCCTCCCATTCCTTCGGACGCTTGCTGATGAGGGTGGGTGCAGCTCATCCTCGCATACATCGTTGGAAGCCGTGTATGAAGATGACAGCTCATACGGCAGTGGGGTGTCGTCGAGGTCAGTCCATGTCAAATCCATCCAGAACGGGTGGATGTCCTCGGTGGGTATCGGAGTACCGGAGTTGACGTATGCCTGAATCTCATGGATACAAGGGATCCCGTAACAAACCCTCCAATGTCGGTCCGTGCATACCGGAGGAACCTTTTGGTTCACGACGTCCTGCCACATCTTGTACAGAAAATCGAAGCACTTTTTGGAGATTAAAGTCTTTACCTCATCGAAAAGGTTGACTTTATACGCCGCTGTTGGCCATTTGAAGCGGTCGATCTCCAAAGCAGTTTGCAGCTCATGCAGTTGACAATCAAACAAAAAGTAATTCAAATAACATACCGGTGGAGTCGGGATCGGGGAGACCTCAATGGACCGACGCTTCCTCGGCGGTTCCGCCTCCTCATCGGCCACTGCTCGGCCTCCGTCGCCGGCGCCAGACGCCGCCCCACCACCACCACCCTCCTCCTCGGCCACTGTTGGGGCTCCATCGCCGGCGCCAGCCGCCGCCCCACCACCACCAACCTCCTCCGCCGCCGCAGCCGCCAGCACCTCCAGCCCCTCCGCCACCGGCTCCACCGCCACCGCCACCGGCTCCACCGCCACCGCCACCGCCTCCATCGCTGTCGCCTCCGCCTCCAAGGCCGCCACCGCCGCCTCGAGCTCTCTCTCTCTTTCTGTCTCCATCTCTCTCTCTCTGGGTCTCTCTCTCTCTCTCTCTCTCGGTCTCAGAGGAGGAAGAAGGAAGGAAGACGAAGAAGAAGGAAGAAGGAAGAAGGAAGGAAGAAGGAAGAAGGAAGAAGGAGGAAGAAGGAAGGAAGACGAAGGAAGAAGGAAGGAAGACGAAGGCCGGGTCTCTCGCTCTCGCTATGGTTTCAGAGGAGGAAGAAGGAAGGAAGACGAAGAGGCACGTCCTCTTCGCCTTTTAGAAGCCGGGCTTGCACGTCCTGTTTTGCACGTCCCTAAGCACGTGCTGCACGTCCCTAAGGACGTGCAAGCACGTTATTAAAAAAAAAAAAAACGTGCAAGCACGTCCCGCTTCGGGTGGCTCTCACCCCACTTGCACGTCTCTAAGGACGTGCAAGCACGTCCTTAAGGATGTGGGGATTTGCGGTGTATATAGCCGAAACGATTATTAATTATATATTTAATATATTGTTAATAGTTATTATTTATTTTAGAAATAAATAATTAGGTAAATTAATTAGGGGAGTTACAAAGGTCTTTGGTGTACATGACTCTTTGGCCATTCCCCTAATTAATAGACTCCTAATTTCAATGGAATATAAGAAATCAAAGGTTGATTTTAGATAGAAATTTACGTACCTACAAAAGATCTTTGAAGCTATATAGAAAGGAAAATGAAAGTGCAAAATAGTTGCTACTTAGTTTTCTAAATAACATACAGAGTAATAATGGAAAAACAAAAGGAAATCAAAGTGTTGATTTCAAAGATCGTTAACGTACCACCATGATCAATCCCAAGCAATTCAATTGCTAGTCTTTTGACCTTCGTTCGAGCAGTCGAAGGCTAAGGAGGTTTAGACACCGAGCTCGTGTGGACCAAGTAGGGAAGTCATATTTGGGGCTTTCATTCTCTTCCTAATCCTCCCCGTTTAGATTCGGTTCACGCATCAAGAGGTATCCTCTAAACAATGGTTGATCTATCAATATGCATGAAGATCCTATATATGATTAGATGTTTAGATATAATCTGAAATTCCGCTTAACGCATCTAATAAACCTTCGATTGATATTAAAGCATCTTGCATAAATTGATACGATCAATAGATTAATTGTTAATTTTGATGCGGATCTTGATTTAATTGGTGGTAAATATGATATGGATTATTTTGCGATATCAAAATTTAGATTTTGATTGATTGGTTTAGTGTAAATTGTAATGATAAATATTATTTATTTAAGAAATAAATAATAAATGTTATTTATTTCTGAAGTAAATAATTACGGAAAATATTTGTTATTGTGCATAACCCTTTGATCTTTCCTAAGTAAATAGCTTCTAATTAATTTAGATTAATGGGATTGGAGTTACAAAGGACTAGCAAGAGGTCGCTAATAAATAAAAATGGGTTTTTTCATTTTTGGGTTTGACTCAAGTAAGTGTAACGGCCCGGGATTATGATTCCCGAGTTACGTTTCGAGGGATAAAACCCCTCGTTAAGACCTTGTGCCCCGAGTACAGGTTGAAGGTTTGAAAGCCTAATCCAATGTTTTCAAAGTGGGATTTCATACCCAAATTCGAAGGGATCGTTGGAATCCTCGGGGAAGTCCCCTGTACCTGTCGTAAGTCTAAGCGTAGAAAATCAGTAGTTATGAAAATAGAGAAATCAAGTGTAATACAAGAGGGTGCCACAGCAGAGCCGGGTCAAAACGGAGTCTAAAGATGTAAATCCAAAACATGATAAGAGTCTGGTGAAGTCGATAGCTACAACGCTCACTCTTCGCCGAACAAAATGACCCGCGCAATAAGCAAACAACACCAATGGGAAGAATATAAATAATACTTAAAAACATTAATGTTGAGCGGGATCAGAATGATGTCCACCTGCTACATCCCGGCCCTAAGCACACATATATGTTATGCCTAATAAAGATGCTTCTAGATGCAATGCGGAATATTAACACACTAACATGCCCCTAAGATCAAGTGCATAATAATAATAAGGCATTAACACAGAATACCAAGTGGTGTATCCCGCTACCTACCCACCGCCCCCCTTTCCGATAGGGCGGAGACTGGCCAGCTCGCGAATGCATTGCAATTCATAATGCAAATACATTCCAATCATGAATGTGGACTTAAAAGAGAAGAGTAATAATATAATGCGAAAGGTAAAATAAATTAGAGCGGTAAGTAAAGTGGTAATTATGACTCGACGACTCAGGATGAACCCGATGAGACTGGGACGTCCTATGACCTTAACAAAGACTCTAGATACTTTACAGATAACGGTCGTTCTGTTTACATACACACAAAGAAACAGAATGCTCAATGGTCAATGCAACCTAGCATGGTACTACATGACATGTTGATTATGAATGCAAGAACCTAGTATATCATGCACATAAAGCAGGGAATATCTCTCTATCAATCTGAGTAAGCTCCGAAGAGACTTACCTGGTAAGCAGAACAGCAAAAGTACGATCCCAGCAAGTAGCACGAACAATAAAATAAAGCCACCTAAATTCACATCAAAACATCCATATAAGTCTACATCTAGCCACTCAATCACATAAACACACATCATTCAATAAGTTTAACCACATCACAATCATCATCTCATTGAGTTCACCCGCTCATCATGTTGTCACATTCTATAAGACCAAATCATTATCATCATTCCGTTTAACCACATTCATATATTCGCAATAATACGCACAGTCATATATCTCAACGTTCATCATATTAATCATAGCTCATAAGGCATAAGTCAAACGATACAAAACTCTAACATCTCATCATGTCGTTAGTCATTCATTCATGTCACTAATCCACACAATTCATGCTATTAGTCAATCAGTCATAGCAACATGCTAGTTAGTCATCGATCACATAACTCCCAAGTTAGTCCCGAAGCCATATTCATTTAATCAAATCATCCCTTTTTAAATTACCAAAACCAACCCTTTATTCTGTAAAGCTTAAAACCGACCCCTCCCTTATGTTCTTATTACCGAAAACCACCCCTTTTTATTAAAACCCAAATCCTGAACCCCTCTTAAAAACAGGCCCAAACATTTATATTTAAAAGGATCCGGCCCAAACAATCAGGCCCAAAGGCCATCCCATTTGATTCGTTTAAGTGAAACCGAGCTGACATGTTAAAAAAAAGGAGAAGGGGCCCAGGGGAGGATGTGGCGGCTGAGATGGCAAATAAAAGAGTCCCACTAGTCTTCTCCCTTACTCGAATGGGAAGGAAGAACAGAGACAGGGCAGTCGTCGACCGAAGGAAGGAAGAGGAAGGGGAGGTCGTCGACGGCGGTGGAGCTGGGCTCCGGCCACCCAACCTGACCGCTACGGCGCACCCACACATAGAGACAGGAACGGAAAGGAGAAGGGGGAAGGAAGGGGGCTCATCAAGAGGGTCTTCGTCGCCGGAACGCTCAGAGCTTCGGGGAGGCGCGTCGGAGATGGTTCTTCGATCAGAAACCGCCTAGGAAGGGATGTGAAAGGTTAAAGGCGGGAGCTTTTCTCGATTTGAAGGTGAAAGAGGGGAAGAGTGAGCAAAACAGAGCTTACCAAGGCAAACGGAAAGTAGGGCGGCGCTTGGCCTCTGGAGGTTCTTCCGGGCGGCGCTTCTGCTGCGCTTGGGCGTTGAGGAGGCGTCAAGGTTTCCCCTGCTGCTGGCTCGAGAGGAAGGATGTTGGAGGAGGAAGAGGTGGGTGGAAGCGTGGCTCCTCGGCTCGGCAAAACAGGGCGGGAGAAGGGAGTTGTGGTGGTGGCGGTGGTCGACGACGGGAAGACTGGTGGGGAGACGGTGGTTCAGGTGATAGGTGTGTGGTGATGGAGATGGTGAGGTGGTGGAATGGAGGAGCTAAGAGCTCCTTGGGCTCTCGGCAACCAATTGGGAGGGAAGGTAAGCTGTGTTTGGCTTTGTATTTGTGTGGGTGAAATGTGTGGTCAAAGATCTGATTTTTATGGAACAAATTTTGGGTTTCCTTGGTTGCAACAATCTGATAAGGCATGGGAAAGGGGTTGTCCTCATTTCCATTCTTAGTGAGTGATAACATGCATTTAGATGGTCATAATAAGTTGCATTTAGTTTAGTTATGATGCATATCATGCATGGTTTAAGTACAATTTGCATATTTGTTCTCTATGTTGGTGGAGTTGGAATCTACACACTTTTATCGATTATTTCAGGTAATCGTGAATCCGAGGAGGAGACATGAGTTGATGACGCATTATATGAGAATGTCTAGTTGATAGAAGAAGCTTACATGAAGATCTCAAGAGATCATGAGAAGAAGAAGCGAGGCTAAACGAAGAACAAGTTTGCAGAAGTTGTCGCCAGACATGCTGAACTTGTTTTGCACTTTCTGGAGCCCTCGGTTGTCCGATCGACTATTATGACCATGCGTTGGAAAGCTCTTTCAGAGAGCTACAACTTTCTTGTTGACGTCGAGAGCTGATTCAAAGGAGAATTTTTGTAAAAGACCATTGCAGCGGGCGCAGCAAATATGCCGCGGCCGCAGCACATCAATTTGCCGCGGCCGCAGCATCCATGCTGCGGCCGCCGCATTTGCCCAGAGCGACGCGTTTTGGCGTTCGGCGACAGTTTTCTATTCCAAAACCCTATTTATTCTATCTTTGTCTTTTTGGCCGACCTTGGACACGATTTTGGAGGATTTTAGAGAGGGCTTAGCCCTATATTTCCATTCATTCATTAGATTAGGATTCAAGACGATTTTAGTTGGAGATTAAGAGCGATGTTCGCCATGGGCGGCTAAACTCTCTTCGTTGTACTTGCAATTTGAAGCTTTATTTAGATTGATTGTGAGTTTCTAAATCTTGTTCCTTATTTCCTATATTGAATGCTTCAACTTCTTTGTGCTTGATTGTTTATTGTTTTGTTCTATCTTGTCTGGCCTACTTGCTAGATCAATTCAATTGCTAAGGTTTTGTGGATTCCTGATTGTAAACCTTAACCTAAGTAGCAAACTTATCCCTTTAGGGCTGATTGAACTAATTGGATGGGTAGGAAGTTGGATGTGTTGTTAAATCCCTCTTTAGGGACTGCAAATACCTTGGTTAATCTCTGAACTTAAAGCTATCAATTGGGTTAAATCCTTCTTTAGGGACTGCTTGATTGATAAGGGTTTCTAGGACTGATTGGACTAGTAACTATATTAGGTTGGGACAAGGGCATTCATAGGAAGACTAAAAAGACAAGAGAAAGTTACAATATCAATTCAACCAAATAAAGTGGATAGTTGTAGGTAGATCGATCTTCTCTAAATTGTTTTGCATCAATATGTTTATAGTTAATTTTGCTTTCTTTCTTGTTTCAATCACCAAAACCCCCCTTTCTACTAATTGGTAAATACACATTGCTGAGAAATACTTGATTCTCTGTGGGATCGACCTCTTACTTACTTGCTATACTAGTTCTAGTTTGTAGGTTTGAGTTTTATTTTGATACGGTTTACGCGACTAAAAATCGTCCATCAAATTGGCGCCATTGCCGGGGAATCAAGTGTATTTTTTTTGTTTTGTGTATTTATTGATTTTTGTGCATATACCTAACCTGTTGTGAGCCTATCTTACGGTTCACGACAACCTTGCTACTAACCTTTCAAGATGTTGAGATTAGCGCAGTTTGAAGGTGAGAACTTTCACCAATATTTCACTAGATTGCATGAGTATGTTGATGACCTTGGTTCATGGGGTTATCAATTCAGCATCCGAGATATGATTATTTGCATAATTGATGGGATGACTGTTAAGACGCGAGCGCTTGCTGAGTACATGATTATTTACCATGTTTCACAAGAAGTCTTGCTCGCTACGTCTTCTCTACCGATGGAGGACTCTGTCACACACCTGGAGGATCCATTGCACACTCTTACTCAAGTGGTGCAGCAGTTAGAGGAAGGAAAAATGAGCCGAATCGGAAAATTGGAGGAACAAATGAGCCGCTGTAAAAACTTGGAGAATAAGATGAGCCAACTCATTCAAATTTTAAGTGCAAAAGGTGAGAAAGAAAGGAGTCTCGAAGAAGAAGAGGATGAATTATTTGATGACAATGATAGTTTCTTCGATGATGGAGAAAAGGTTCTAGTGCTTCCTGACTTAGAATCTCATGAGTCGACGCATGAGGTTACATGTGTTGTGTCTCCTACTCCATCTGCATCATCCATTCTGCGCTCGTCCATTGATGAACCAGGTCTAGAGCCATCAGCTGAGGCTCAAGAGGTAATAGAGGTAAACTTTTGCAATTTGGAAGGTAATGGTGATTATGTTGATCCTTTTGATTGCTATTTTGAAAAGCCACCAGCGGAACTGTGTTGGTGGTATCATATTCCTTCTGCAGAGAGTCATGCTAGACTCTTTGATAGATTGAAAGGGTTCTTGAGTTCCATATTTTATACTTTCAATTTATCGTGCTATGATGTCTTTTGTAAGATGTGTGCACAAGAATATGACAGGCTACTGAGGGCCTTGACGATGTCTGATAGATAAGATCTTGATATTGAGAATAAGTCAAGCCAATGACATTAAAGAAAGGCGCTTCTCGGGAGGCAACCCGAGGTAAGTTTGCTTATTTAGTTATTTCAATTCCTAGTTAGCTAGTTTTATTTTCAATAAATTAGGTTTCCCATTAGGCATTAGATAGTTGTTTTTGGTTAGGGATAGACTAAGCTTTCAGGAAAGGCCACCGAAATCCTCAGATCCGACCTATAGAGACCCATCCACCACATTGTGAGTATTTCATTCATCTCTTCCTCTATGTTTTTATTTTTTTGTTGTCTTTTATGTTTCATTGAGGATAATGAAAGGTTTAAGTGTGGGGGAGGGATTGCATTACATATAGATAGAATTTGCACATCATGTTTACTTATGTTATTATGTTTATTTATGTTTTCATATTTATTTTTACCCATATATCACATTTAAAATAAATCCAAAAATATCATGCATTGCATTTAGGTGTTATTAAAGATACCCATCTTGGTTTAGTTTGTCCTCTAATTTATTTTTTTGATCTCATTGCATAAATCCCATGATTTGATTGAATTGCTTGAAAATGATTTTTGGAGCATGATTTGAGAATATAATTGAGCAAGTATGGTTCATAGTTGAGGTTTAATTGAAATCTAGCAAAAACATAACCCTTCGTGAATTTATTTTGGCCTTATAGGGACTTTACATATTATTCCTTTTTGCTTTTATTGTGTGATTATACTCTTCATATGCTTGTTTTTCATGACCGTCTTACACATGTTTGTTGCTTGTGAATTTCAAATGATTGAGGCATGTTTTCTTTAGTCATATTATACCTTATCTACCCTTTGCATTATCATTTGCTTGAAGCCCATCTGAGCCTTAAAGCCTATTCTTTTTTATAGATCTACAAAAATATATCATAGCGAATTATTAGCCTGACCCTATCCGGGAATTATGAGAAGAATTGGTGAAAAATCTTTATGTTGGAGTTGCTTTGAGTGGAGATGATGTATGTATGGTTGTGCATTGCGAGAGGCATAGCCGAAATAAGGTAACCCTTCTTGCATAATAGAGATGACTTATTACTAGGGGCCTAAGGAGGATAAAATTCACTTGGGAGTAAAAGTCTAGTAAGCTTGGACCTAGGGAGGATAAAATTCACCTAGGGGCAAAAGTAAGCATAAAAGAGAAGAAAAGAAGTCATCATCCAAATGGAAAAAATTGCATGAGTTGTATGACTATTGAAATCGAAGAGCTTATTGATATGTATTGGAGTTTATATTATTGGAATGGTTTGCGAAGTATGGAAGTTTTGATGTTGTTCTGGTTGGTTGTTGTTCCTTTTTCCCGGATTTTTAGCACCACAAGCCTAAATATTTCCCATGCCTTATGTTCCTACTAAAGCCCCATTACAACCCTATAAAAGTCCTCATGATGTTGTTTGCAAGTGATGACTTTCACGGTGTATGAGAGCATTTTGGATTGAGTTGAGAGTTGGACTTTAAAGCCTTAAACACATGAGAGCTTAAGTGAAACACATTATCCCGGTGAGGTTGGATTAAATTTGCCTTTACTATTGGATCGCTCATATATTTGCTAGGATATTTGTTCTCTTATTCATGACTCCTATTGCTTGATGTTGCTTTTATAAAATTATAGCATGAAGATCTTATTTGTGGGATGATTAATTCTATATTTGTTTTTTATTGCTTGAGGACAAGCAAAAGCTTAAGTGTGGGGGAGTTTGATTGCATGCATTTAGATGGTCATAATAGGTTGCATTTAGTTTAGTTATGATGCATATCATGCATGGTTTAAGTACAATTTGCATATTTGTTCTCTATGTTGATGGAGTCGGAATCTACACACTTTTATCGATTATTTCAGGTAATCGTGAATCCGAGGATGAGACATGGGTTGATGACGCATTAGATGAGAATGTCTAGTTGATCGAAGAAGCTTACATGAAGATCTCAAGAGGTCCTGAGAAGAAGAAGCGAGGCTAAACAAAGAACAAGTCTGCACAAGTTGTCGCAAGACATGCTGAACTTGTTTTGCACTTTCTGGAGGCCTCGGTTGTCCGATCGACTATTATGACCATGCGTTGGAAAACACTTTCAGAGAGCTACAACTTTTTTGTTGACGTCGAGAGCTGATTCAAAGTATAATTTTCGTAAAAGACCATTGCAGAGGGCGCAGCACATATGCCGCGGCCGCAGCACATCAATTTGCCGCGGCCGCCGCATTTGCCCAGAGCGACGCGTTTTGGCGTTCGGCGACAGTTTTCTATTCCAAAACCCTATTTATTCTATCTTTGTCTTTTTGGCCGACCTTGGACACGATTTTGGAGGATTTTAGAGAGGGCTTAGCCCTATATTTCCATTCATTCATTAGATTAGGATTCAAGACAATTTTAGTTGGAGATTGAGAGCGATGTTTGCCATGGGCGGCTAAACTCTCTTCGTTCTACTTGCAATTTGAAGCTTTATTTAGATTGATTGTGAGTTTCTGAATCTTGTTCCATATTTCCAATATTGAATGCTTCAACTTCTTTGTGCTTGATTGTTTATTGTTTTGTTCTATCTTGTCTGGCCAACTTGCTAGATCAATTCAATTGCTAAGATATAAACCTCAAAACGGTTTCCTCTTTTGTGAATGAAAGTCACAGAAGAACCAACATTGATACTATGCGACTCAACAAAGTCATTCCAACCACCTCTCAAAAAGGAAACCCCATAATCACCGCGTATAACTTCCACGGAGAAGTCACGAAGGATCCTAGTTGATAAGAGGACGTTCCTAGGGAGATCCGGGCCAAGCTCATCCTCAAAGCGTAATGGCAGGGACTAGAAGAACACGAAAAAATAAAGATATCAATAGAAGATAAATTTAAAGGAAGTGTAAACTCAGCATTAGAAACTAACCAAGCGGCGGAGTTATTCTGGAAAACTGATACGCTCGAAAAATGACCAAGTCGGTTGGATAGAGGAAGGCATGCTGAAGGGAAAAATCAAGTTTTACACACTCCCCACATATTTATCTTTATAAAGACACCTTGTCTGTGCTAACACACCAGGCAAGCAGAGACAGTAACTCAGAAGATTTGAAAGGTCATTGACCAAACCCAACAAGTGGCACGCCATGCACGAGGCAACAGAAAACATCGATATTGAAGATAAATCCGAAGAACCAGTGAAAGGCATATGATGACAAGATAGTATCGAAAAACTAAACCCTGAATCTAATTCACGTGGCCAGCATGCACAGTCCCGAAAATCAAAAAAGAACTAAAGGTTTATGATTAGAGGTCATTATAACAGACAGCTCGTCCGCCCACTCTTAAAAATAAGGACTCGCGTTCAAGGTTAAACCAAGAAAAGAAGCTAAACATGCGGTAAAGCATGTTTTATCAGACACCACCGCGGACATATCCATTGCCTCAACAAATCATAAAACAAACCTTGAACTCTGTTTTCGGTCACGCATAAACATACAGATTACAAATTGAAACGTATTACCTGTAGTACACACAACAAACGTAGCAAAGACCAGAAGTCGTGGAAGAAGTTTTCAATACCATTTTATTATACAAGAGAAAGCTAAAGTGTTAGCACAGACATAAGATACCAAGTTCAAAAACCGTTTGAGGCTGGACCATGGGAGGGAGGATCATTACGATTGATCTCGCGCTCTCCTCCACGGTAGTCCATCTCCTGGACTTCAAAATGCGCCTCACCCATATGGGTAAAGATCATAGAAACGCCCCTCACAATACAATGCGACTCAACAAAATCTTTCCATCCGCGACCCAGGTAGAGAAGACCACAATCCCGATGTTCTATGTAAACGAGAAAATTTTGTATCTGATGGGAAGAAAGTAAGACTCGCCCGGGGACGGCATCCTCATACACTTCCTCAAATCTGAGCGGCAGCAACTATAGAAGGAGAGAAAATAAAGATAAGGAAAGAGTTCGCGAAGGTAGTAGGCGAAATTAGACGTAAAAACCTCACCAAACGCGTAAATTGTTCAGGATAATCGATTGCCTGGAAGAAAGCTCATCGAGATCCTTGCTCAGAGGCCACGTTAGCCCTAAAAGCTAAAGGAGGAACTATGGTAGATCCTCGCATCTCGAAAAAAGAAAGAGGGAAAACAATAGTTTTTTCCTTCTTGTCCCATCGTTCACGAGGAAACAATCAAGAAAAAGGGGAAAAGATGCATGCATGACGCGCAGCAAGTGATACAGAAACGCAGGGCACGCGTCCTTTTTTCTGAAACAAAGACTTATTTTATCACTTAACGATTGACCATCTCACTGGAACCCTGCAATCTTTTCAAAGAGGTCTTTAAAGCGACCAAAAGTAGTTCAAAAGAGAAAAAGTAAATAGATTACCAATTAACAAAGGGCGATAAAAGCAAAGAAAAAGAACCTCACTCAACAAGTATAAAACGCACAAGAAGGACCGATGTGATAAACACCCTTTGAGAAAATGGATCCAGGATTGCCACCAAGAGCTTTCTATAGGGACATCATGAGATAAGAACAACTCCAAACACTTCGACTTCCGTTAACGTATGTCCTAATCGATGAAGACGCACACACTCAAGCCAGGCTTTGGTCTCGTTCCAACCAGGAACACGAAGTATAGGTGGAAAGAGATAGGGACGACCTCTTCTGGTTAACACAGGGGTGGCACGAGTTTACGCAAGCAAACTGAGTCAGTGCAGGATCGGCTCTGATCTTCACCTACATGGGAGATTCCATCTTTGAAGTCGATGTCGTCAGGCCTGACAGCGAGGAGAACGGAGAGGTAGGGCATCCTTAAGTTTTCATTCCATGTACCACATTATCGTCCCTATTATGGTGTATTAGGTTTAAATGGATCAAGCTTTCTGAAGTCCAAGCCTGTTACTTTTTATTATGAATAATAAGAGATCCCCCTTTAAGCCTGATAAAAGTTGCGAAATATGATAGATAGTAAAAGAAAATCATGACCCCCCTCCGAGCCACACGCGGAGTGTAATCCATGAATAAATTATAAACCCTCAGAATATATTAGTACAGAGGTTCAACACGAACCACACGAAGAAGAAGCAGAGCTAGGATTAGCCCCTGTGAAAAAACATCATAGCACTACCTATCCCAAGATGGTGAAGAGAAAGGAACTCATCCCATCCGCGTTCGAGCTGAAAAAGGCTGTTCTCGCTCCAAGACACTACCACTGGGAAGTCACGAACTAGATATGACGAAAGGAAAGCCCATCCAGGCGGAAGCGGCCCATATTCAGCATCAAATTGAGGTGGTAAAACCTGCACACAATCAAGAAATATAATTCGGGAAACTGGCCTGAACTTTCTAAGAGAAGGCGAAAAGAAAGCTCACAAGTCGTGAAAGTTGGTCCACATTTTCGATCTTTTGAAAAAAGGCCCAAGGATTAAAACCTCCCGAAGACATGATGAGTATGAAAACGTAATTAATCGCCAAGACATGGGAAGTGGTAGATATCGCAGGAGGATTTGGTCTTTAAAAGGGGAAAATCCCATTTTGCGGTTTAAAGACAAGTGGAGAGAAAGCTTTGTACATTCAAGATAACCCTCTCAACACTTGGAGAAATGTCAAGGCATCAGCAAGCAAAAAGTATACAAAAATACAGTGTTTCATCTAAAAGTCTCAAGACTGGTTTCACAGAGAACAAGCATCCCATAGAAACACCGAAAAATCCATCATAGGCACCCAAGTTAGGAAAAGTTTCAATTTCGAGCTACCAACTAAAGTTAAAACACAAAGAGTCAAGTAGTGGTGGTCGTTGTTCTGATTTCGTTGCCAACATCTTCATCCTCGGAATACGACTCCTCTGCGGCCATCTCTTCCTTTGAAAGCCTCCAATCTGCACTGGTCTTGCATGGCTCAAATTTCTCCAAGGGAACTCCAGGGTGAGCTGCTGAACGTGATACACTTTGATTAATCCCCGCGACCATCCCCTTCTGAAAGTAGCTAAAGCACTTGTTCTTTAAAATACTCGTGCCCTTTGGGGTCTGAAGACAAGCTTTGGCTACTGAAGACAAAAAAGATGCGCCGATGACAAGAGATTTTCAGTCGCCTTAAATCCTATCAAATAAATCCGACTAGCCTAACTAATGTAGTTTGGCAAGTACGGGTCGATCCCACAGAGAGTCAATGATTCGTATGCAAGTTAGAGTTTTTCAACAAGAACAAGAAACAAAAGGGGGGAATTTTGATGATTTGAACTAACTAACAATGCACAAGTAAGAAAAATAATAAAGTAAAACAGATTAAATGGATGAATATGAGAGAATAGCTCAGGTCAATCAATCTCAGCAATCAGGTTTGTTCATTGATCATGGATATCGAAAAGATAACTTCCTCTCGAATACTTTGTTGTGGAAAGACTAGGTCTTTTGAATCCAATTCCTTTATCAAATCTAGTTAACAGGACAACCAGACCCTGAAAACCCTAATTATCAAATAATCTTGAAACTATCAAGATTCAATTCAATAATTGATTAAGCTTAAAGGAAATCAACAAAGACAATTGACGTGCACAACCAGTTATTGCATCAATTGCAAATCAATTCTTCATACAAATCCCTAAATCAACCAGTTTCAGAGATTTATATTTTGCTACTCAAGAATATAGATAATTCAACCAGAAATTACCTATATCTAGCTACAGATTATCATGAAAAGGCATCAGTTGATCAAGCTAATGGAAATTCACGAAAACCGTAAACATTCGATGCAAAGAATTGATAATATTGATAGAGGAGTATTAAGATAAAGAAATCTCACAATGAAATGATAAACCTGAAGCTTCGATTAATTTCCCCAAGCAAAGAGGATTAGTTGTTCTTGGTTGAAAAGAAATCCCAAAAAACAAAAGTCTCCCATGGTTCCTCGTACAAAACCTGTTTTATTCGCAAAAACCAAAACAAGCCTTTTGATCTTCCGAAACCACCGTTTCATCTCCCCTCTAATTACTTTCATAATCAAAATATAACATACATAATTGAATTAAGTAACAGCTGTCCCGGCCCACATCTTGTAACCGAACTCGGGCTTGCCAAAGAAATAACTCGGCCGAGTTTCCTCTTGCTCCACCCGAGTTCCATTCAGCAGCCATCTTGACGTCACGATTTCGCTGTTTTCAAGGTCGAATTTGGAAAAGTCATAAACACGAAAGTTGTAGGTTTTCGAATCCTCTTTCCAACAAGTATAAGTACGCTCCGATCCGATAACCACAGCCTTCATACGACTCGTTTTAGTGCAACGTCGCCAGCTTGGACAGCTCCCATCCTTTACATGTTTAGCTCCTCTCCTCGGCTTTCATGCTCTTCTATTCTCGTCCAATCTTTCAACATTGGCTCGAGCTTAGCTTCACCTCTTTACAATCACCTGAATTCATGCACAAATCTCGTAGATTCCGACTCTAATGGAAACATAATGAAAATATGAAAACTAATCTAACTCATGCATTTTACCTTATCTAAACACATCTAAATGCTTATATTAACACTACCTAAATGTGTATGATCAGCCGACCTCGGTTTTAACCCACTCGGAAGACATATAAGCTAAACCCTCAGGGTGTTGAAGCCATTGAAGAGCCGCATCTTGATCGGAGCGTGCTTTGATGCTGTCGAGCTCCTATTTAGTAATGGATTGCTCCTCATGAAGAATCGAGAAATCCTCCTCCAGCTTATCAATACTAGCTTGTTTTGTTTGAAGGAGCTCCCGCGAAGACTCTTCCAAAACCTCGAGTTCCTTAACCCGCGAGCCAATAACATCTAGTGAAGCTTTTAGTTCGTCGCACTCTTTCTTCAAAATCTCCATAGCTCCTTTCGTCACCTGCAGTTCTTCATGGAGTTCCGCGGACCTCTTTTTAAACTTCTCAACTGAAACCGGGTCACCAACTATATTCCCAAGAACCCGCAACCGATGCGACAGTTTCTTAATCTCCGCGTCCTTCTTAACAAGATCCTCTTCATCACACACCAGACATCTTTCAACGTCATTTTGAATCACCCTCAGCTAAAACCAAAAGCAAGCAAACAAATAAAAGAAAAGAGGCTAAACCAAACCAAATAGGTTTTTTCTAAGAAAAAGCAGGACATAAGGTTACTCAAAAAATAACGATAACTTACCCACCGATTAAGACGGTCAAAATTTGTTGAAAGTTTGATAGCATCCAACCGCTTAATATAACCCTGCTCGTTAGAGCAAAGCTTTTTAGTGGGGAAGGCAAGACACGCCAGATCAGCCATCCCGAAACCAGGAATCGGGAACTCAGGAAGATTCGCCTCACCCTCAACAAAAATCCCTCTTTCATCCGCGTCAGATGCCTCAACAACCGTGCCGACCTTCCTCTTCTTCTTGGAAGCTAGTGGGGCAGATGAACGAGCACGTTTCTCTCGAGAAACAGGAACCAATGAAGAAGACTCCACAGGAGCACCAGGTTCTTCCACTAAGGTGGTGTCGATAATCGGAGCTGCCTCAGAGACTGGAGGAAGATCGCCGACGTCTAAACTTTTCTTCTTTTTCGCAGATTTCGCTTTGTGGCACTTCAAGAGGGAGTCAAGATCCATTGTATCTAAGTACAAGAACATCCAAAGATAAGTAAACCATCAAAACAAACGAAACATGGGACACAAATATTAACTCCCGAAGAAATAATGAAAACAAAGAGGACACCTAGTCGCGGATGAGGTAGACTCAAACCAGCCATCTCAAGACGAAATGCAGAGATTATCTCGGGCCAAGGGAACCTAGGTTTATGGGTGAACGATTGTTTAAACTCAAGAAGGTCGGGAACAATTGGTTTTTTCACAGGACAAAAACGCCCTGAAACAGTCCGACAATCAAAACCATTCCCGGATTTGTCGCGGACCAGGAACTACTTATATTTCCAATTAGGTTTGCTAGAAAGCATCTCCATATAACCACGTATGTTTCCAATTAGGTTCCCTTTTTTAAGGAAAAAATACTAAGCATCAGCTTCAGGGTAGGAGTGACCCCGATCTCCTTACACCTCATAATAAAGCTAGTAAAAAACATCCAACCATTAGGGACGATTTGAGCAGGGCTTAAGTTGTATTCACTCAGAAATTCTGAGAAAAATGGGTGTAAGGGAAGTCGAAAACCCTGAGATAAGCTAGCCGCGTAGACAACTAGGCAATCTTCATAAGCATCCAGACAACCTCCTCCATCATCAGGAAGGCAAAACTCTAGATCAGCAGGCCATGGAAAAACTTGAGATATAGCATCAAGATCAGCCAATCCAAGCAAAGTAGTGCATCCCCTAAGTTCTTCAACAGGACATCGACACGGGTGGACTCTTTCGGCTACTACTAGTGGACGAGCGGAAGGAGGCGATTGAAGCCTAAAGTCTCCACGGAAAAGACAAGTGTCCAAATCTTTTAGGTCATACAGCGGAGTGTCCAAATCAGACAAGTTTTCTTTAGAACGAATCTTTTTCGGGGTTTCCGCCACACCAATAGGAGAAGCCTCATAAGGAATCCAAACCGTTTCAGCCTCTTGACCGGCGTCCACAGGAAAGGCTCGCGTCCTCAAGAGAACAGACTCCCAATTCTCCCAAATCTTTGGAATTTTCATCTCCCGCGCATCCCTTTGAAAAAGAAGAAACTGTGTAAGGAGAAGAATAGTAATCAGGGTCAGTACACTTCCGGCGCCTTCTCACCTTAATAGGGCTGCCTGTAGGACCAACCCGATTCGGAGTTGACGCAGATGTAGAAGAAGATGACTCTGACAAGGTACCACTGGAACTAGAAGAAGAACTCTCGGAAGAAGAGGAGGGAATCTCCTGAGATTCACGAGGATGAGAAGACGAAGCGACATCACCTCTCCACCCTTCTCCTCTTTCAAAATCATCCAATACATCGTGCTCTCTGCTGAGGTTAGCCATTCCCAAAGAAACTAAAGAAAATCGTATGAAGATTTACATACGCGGAACAAAATCTCGATCAAAGGAAAAAACAGATTCAGAAACAAAATTCCTCCCTAGTTTTCGATCTACACATCAGGAAAATTGAAAAATTGAAAAGAGAAAGAATCTAAAAAACAACTTGAAACAAGAAGAAATACCTTGAATTCCTGGAAGAACTTCGCCGGAAACTTCAACCGAGTTGCAATCGGAAACCCAAGACCACCACCGGAAAACTAAAGTACAGATAAGAACAAAAATCTTTAAGAAACCAGAAGAAGACAAATGTGAAGTAAAAAAGAATGGAACGGGGTAACTTATAGAAAAGTTACCGATTGTTGAACTTCCAAAGGTGAAGTGGGCCTAATGGGCCCTTAATGGGCTGACACAAGAAAGCAAAAAGCCCATTATTGATAGGCTGATGCGAAGATGAGACGTTCACAATGAGTAAGATGTTTTCCATGCTAAGGTTATCGGCCCGCGTCAATCCCATTGGGAATCAACCCAGCCCGAGGAGCTGTGACGAAACCAACAATAAAAACATCTAAATAAATATAAAAATAGAGGAAACAAAAGGAAGAATAAAGTCATCACAGAAGCAACCGCGGATAGAATCAAAACCTCCATCTGCAAATTCACACCATCCGTGGACAGAAGAAGGGGGTACATGTCCAACATGCCCTCATCCCACGAGTTGGAC
The DNA here is from genome assembly GCA_963922045.1 of Persicaria maculosa. Taxonomy (NCBI): domain Eukaryota; kingdom Viridiplantae; phylum Streptophyta; class Magnoliopsida; order Caryophyllales; family Polygonaceae; genus Persicaria; species Persicaria maculosa. The sequence continues at coordinate 51,327,499 of OY998251.1, read as the reverse complement.
ACGTGTCGGTCAGGAAACCCCACGTGGCGACGATCTGGAGATCGCTCGTCACCTATAAAAGGGAAGAAAGAAATAAAGAAAAGGACTTTTGGACGGCGAGAGAGGAGACAAGTGAGCGGACCTAGTACAATATCCTGAAGAGAATAAGATTCGGAGAGAAAGAGGGATAAAGGAAGAGAGAAAGCTGAATTTTCAAGGATTTTCATCGGGATAGGTCGTCGCTCCGCATACAAGTGTTAACATCATCCGCGGGTAGCCATTTGGACTCTTTCTTGTTATTTAGGAGTCTGGAGTGAGAATCAAGAGTTTGTAACTGTCAAACCCTAAACCATCAAAACGGTGAAAGGTAAATGATTGATTCTCATTTTGTTGATGAAACCTCGACAAGGGAATAATGTCTTTACGCCATTAGCTTGTTCCCGCGGCACAGGTTGGGCCGTATCGATTATTTCAGTGCGGGTCAGGTAAGCCCGTTGGGAATATTAAGGGCCTCACTGGGTCTATTCCTGAGTCCCACTAAAAATGGAGACCTTTTTTAGCTCGAAGTTCGTCAAAACACTAAACTCAAAGTTCCATTATTCACACCTAAACATTGTTAATTATTATATAGTTAAGGATAAAAAAAACTTTGAAAATTTATAATTAAAGACAAAATGTTATCCCATTGTTGATTAATATTTGTACTCAAATGCGTGTATGTAAAAATAATCATAAATTATAGATGAAATGTACTTTTAGTTAGAGTTGAAATTGTTTTTCTTTAATTTATTCTTCTTTTCTTCGAATGCATTTGCCATCTTTGAATGCATCTATCATCTTTCAATTATATTGTGGAACAATGTAAATGAACATGGATTATTTATATTTGAAAATTGTTTAGTAAATTTATTTATTTATTTATTGTGATTTGTTAGGTATACTTGAGATTTGTTTTTATCTCTCAGTATAAATAGTTGAGTTTTTTTTTACCGTACATATATATTAAAAGAGATTTCATTAACAATTGCATATATTTAAAATCAAACATAATAAAGGGAGAGATTAGAATTCACATCAACGACGGCAAACTACAAACATATAGATCTTAATTTTTAGATAAATGCGAGTGCAAGAGAATCGATAACTAGTCGAATTGGATTACCTATAACATCTTTAACACGCGTACATATTTATTTTAATGAAAAAAGAATCAAGATTTAAAAAATATAGGGAAATTTTTTATCCCAATAGAGAAATGAAACCCTCCACATTAAGTTAAAAGGTAATATATTAATAGTTTAATTTTTAAATTATAATTATAGAATAGAAATTTGTACATTACTCACCTCGAAAACTATATAGTTATTGAATGGGGGTAGAAAAACACAAATTGAACTAAATCAAGTCGATTCTCAAAGTTTTACTTTTACATTATCCTATAAACAAACAATTGCATGTACATACTAATTAAGAGCCAATTCGAATAAATTGTAAACAAACAAACAAAGTAGAAAGGTAAAATGCTAAAAATTAGATCGATGACAAGATTGCAAGAAATTTAAAATAAATTAGAATGATCAATAAAAACTTACGGTGAAGAAGACACATTGATGGAGAGATGATATAATTTATAGAATTGAACACACAAGGGTGTATTTTGTATACGAATCTTATTGAAAATATTCAATATAGATTTTGTTAGTTATTTCATTTGATCCGAATTGTTATTCAAATTCAAAATTGCAATAATATCCAATTCAAAATAAGTTTAATGAAATTAATAAAAAGAAATTAATTAAAAAAGAAAATCAATCGGTTAAGATTTAAAAAAAATTAATTAATTAATTAATTACGTATTTAAATAAGTAATATGATTTATAATGAATAATAAAAAGAAAACCAATTATATTTTTAATATTATTTAAGTTTATCTGAATTGTTATTCAAATTCAAAATTGCAATAATATTCAATTCAAAATAATTTTAATGAAATTAATAAATGTAAATTAAAAAAGAAAATCAATCGGTTTTTACCGGAGTCAATCCCTATATATATATATATATATATATATATATATATATATATATATATATATATATATATATTGATATTGTGCTTGAGTTGTAGTTTGATTTGGGACTTGAAATAAGCTATTGAGATCTTATTTGGGTGATCTGTGGAGTCGGTGGTGAAATAATTTCTAGGTATTTTTAGCGTTTATCTCTCTCTCTCTCTCTCTCCCCTACATCTCTCTCGGAACATTCAATTGGTTTTGCAATTTTTTTTTATAGTTTTGCTATTCGCACAGTCAATTTATCACCAGGTACATGGTCGACCTTCGCAACCGCGTAGCTTGAGTGCGTTATTGGAAAAAGGAAAACCAAAAACACGGACTACAGATGTGCGGTCAAGGGCAATCGCTGACTGCGGATGCGCTTATGGGACATGACCTTCACACGCGGAATCTGGTCAGAGATACAGGCATGCTTGGGAATCTCGCCGAAAAGTTGCAGCCACTAGATGCGGGCGCGAAGAGCGCGCGCATGCGCGATTGTGCTGCCCTCGCCTTCTCTTTTTTGTTTCACTTCCCCATTGTTCACCTTCTCTTCGCACTCACTGCCTTCCCCTTTGTTTCACTTCACACTTCCAAAGGTTGGTTCACACTTTGTACTTGCGATATGAATTGAAATTCCGAAATTGAAATTCAATTATACCTCCACTTACCTAACCGAAATTGGAGTCCATTTGAGAAGAATCACGGGGAAAATGGATGCAAAAACAACCATGGCTAGTTGGACTTAAGGTACCGCAAAATGTGGCCCGGCCCGAAAACTGACCCATAACCGAACCGAAAAAATCGATCTCATGTTGTCCCGACTTATAACAGTTCGGGTTTTGGGCCAAAGAAATCTAAAATTCGGTTTCGGGCCGATAACCGTAACCGAACCTAGTTTTTCGATTTCGGCCCGAACAAATCGTTTTACTTTTTTTTTTTAAAAAAAAATCTACTTTATTGTTTTACTGTTTTAGTTGGAGAGAAACGACCAGTGCGACATGTGCCCTTTCTTTCAAACTTGAAAGGCGAGACGCGACAAGTGAGTCATGCTCCTCGCTCAATCGCTCCCTACCCAGAGTCCCAGCCCCTGCGAGATAGCAAGAGTGAAGCAGCCTCCCTCTCCCGCAATCGGCTCCCTCTCCTTCAACCGCCTCACGGCCCCTACACGAAGCAGCAACGTACAGTCAACATTTCGATTTCTTTTCTTTTCTTTTTTTTTTTGAAAACTTTCAGCTTATCTTTGTGTTAATCTACTTCTATTATAAATAATTTGTTATATTATAGCTGTAACTTCAGATTTGTAAACAATCTTGTGATTGTTGTGAGACTTTTAGAAATTTATGGTTTATGAGAAATTTAGAAATCTACTTCAATTTGTGAGTTATGAGAAATCTACTTCAGTTTTTCGGGCCAAAAACCGAAAAAACCGTAACCGAAGGGTCGGTCTTCGGTTCGTGCTTCGGGCTGCACCCCCCAAAAAATCGGGTTGTCGGTTTCGGCCCGACCTGTTTGGGTCATTTCGGTTCGGTTCGGGCCTAGCCGGTTGAGCCACCGTAGTTGGATTATGGTGGAGTTGAATGCTCTTGGAAGCAGTTGAACCGAGATGGAGTGGTGGTGAAGCGCCAGCGAGAGAAAGAGAGATTTTGGCATCTGTGGCGACAGTGGAGGGGTGGGCGAGGTACCAGCGAAGAGTGGAGAGGTGATGGAGTGGTGTTGTGGTAGCAGAAGATGTGTCAGAGAGAGAGAGAGAGAGAGAGAGAGAGAAGGGGTGGAAGTGGGGTCATGGGAGCTTGGCAGAAGAAAGAGGTGACGGTCTGGAAGCTAGTATGCTGAATAGCAGCAAAGGGTGAGGGAAGGAGAGGAAGGCCTAGGGGAGATCCCGATGAGGAGGACGGAGAGATGAAGAGGTGGTGCAGTGAGGATTAAGTGACAGTTGTTTGAGATGGGTCGGGACTCGGGATAAAGGAAACGAATAGGGAGACGAGAAGAGTTTTTTTTTTAATTCCTTGTTTTTTAAGTTAGGATTAATTATACGTAATCTGTTTTTTTTTTTGTTAAAAGAAAGGCAACCGGGCACTGAGGAATTTTTTTTTTTAAATTTCGCAATCCGATATTGCTGGAATGGTAAATGACGATAAAATGACCGTGTGAATAGTACAACCTTTTTTTTTTAAATTTGTCTAAAATATGATTAACCTTGTGTGTGTGTGTATACACACAGGAGATGGTCTGTATCTGGGATAGAGTTTCCTTAGAGTTCTTCTGCACTACGCACAGGAGATAGAGTTCTGCTGTACCGCTAGCCCGCGGTGCTTCTGTTCGGTGGTGCTTGGCTTCGTTCTTCGGCGGCTTCCTCGGCTTTGTTGGTGTTGGTCTTCTTGGGACGTTTTGTTGTGGAGTTTATTTCTGCTTGTTTCATTTCGCTTGTTATCTGTATTCCTGTATTTTAGATTGTTCATTTGATGGTTTGTCGTCTACCAACTTTATCTGCCTCTCGATGAGTCAGACCTATCTGACCTTTAAATTTTTACCTAATAAAAATAAAATATAGATATATATTGGTAGAATTATATGTTTCTTAGTAACTTTGAATTAATATTTTGAAAGAGTATATCTAGCAAAAAAATGGAAATATATTTTGATGTATCAAAGAGGAACTTGTACGTAACATAAATATATTTTATTTTCACCTTAGCGATCAATAAGCCCTATTGGTATTTTCAGTAAAGCGCCCCCCTATAAAGACGTAGTTTGAAGTAACCCTCACAATTTTAGCCAACCAATGAAAACAAGTTATAAATGGAATAACTAAACAATGGTGCTCCTAAACCTTCTCTTCAACACTACTTTTAGTTTCCATAAATAGGTTATTCACCAATTTGAAATCAAGTTCCCCATCATACATATATATACAGATAGAAAAACAAAAGATTGAAATATAAACATTTAAATTTTTTTAAACCAATAAAACATACAATGAAGCTGCCTGTACATATGTTCTTTGGCATCATACTTCTATCCCTCTCTCTCCCACGATCCCTAGCGAACGAGGTCCTCTCCATCTCCCCTAACGAATTCGTCACCAAGTCTTGTGCATCTGCTAGCGATGTTGTAGCGTGTAAGATAATTGTGAACTCCATCATAAAAAGTAACCCTCGAGATGACGATCTTGATGCATCCAAGGTGGCATTAGAGTCAGCCCGTCAAGTACAAAGCCGATATGGAGAGGTGGCGGATGACATAAAGGATCTCATCAAGGTGACCAAGGATGCAAACTTAAAGACTGCATTGTCTAACTGTTACAAGATGTATGAGGACATTGCACATGCTATGGGATTGACTATCTCTCACTTGAAGAAGGAGAATGAGGTATGTAGAGCCAGGGAGTTTGCTAGCTCAGCTGATGCCAACCCCAAGCTTTGCGAGGACCAGCTAGTCCAAGCGGGGACAACCGGTGCAAAACTTCGGCTTTACAAGGACTTCAACGACCTTCAAGACATGGCCGGGGCTTGCGATTCTATCATTGCCTACATGATTGAGTCCAAAAATTTAAAAACTGAAAAGTGCATAAAACAATAAGTATGATATTTGGTAGTCTACACATTGAACCAAACCCATATTCTAACAAATCCACCTATACTTTTACTAAAGATGTCCTCATAAATTTTACATATAAAACGATAAATATAAAAGGAGTTTGGTACTAAGACATTGTATTAGGAAGAAGAAGATGTAACAGTTTTGGAATGTGGTGGAATAAATCGTCAAGTCTTTTGACAAGTTTGTTGTGATCGAATTCATCCTATTTAACCTGCAACTTCGTCCTTTTTTAATTTCATTTTGAGAAAAACAAACAGGCTCTACCAAATTTAGGTTTGGAGATGGCCTAAACTCTAAAGATCATGACATGTTTATTCTTTGAAAAAACATCAATTGGACTTGAAATTTTCCTTTCTAGGTCATGTATTTGAATATCGGAGGTTTATGTATCCTATTGTCTAATATATTATTTGTTTCTTTGAAATTGTAAAATTTATGTTTCTGGCTGGGCACATTTGCATATCGTTAAGAAAAAAACCATATCTCGATTTTAAGTCCTTATTTGTTTATCGGTGATACATGGTACTTTCATTTGGAAACTTTTACCACCTAATTCCAAATTTAGAGGAATAGTCGCAAGAAAAAAATATCAATGCTGGGAGAAAAAAAAACATAAACAACGTGATTATCACATACCGATTTATGGATGGTTTTTGCAAAATAAACAACCCACACATCGGTTCGTATGGATCGTTGTTAATAAATTGTTGATTATGTGTCCTTCAGTGACGGATCCTGAAATGGTTGATTGATGGGGCGGAAAATTACAATACAAAAAAAATTGTCGATAAAATTAAACCCTAATTTTTTCTTTCCGAAAAATCATCAATATTATGGATGTGTAACTAGGATAAAAATTTATATCTTGCATGCTTTATTTCATGGTTTTCAAATATTTCAATATAACCTACTAATTTGAAGTTCTCGCATATAATTATATTATTAAGATATGAAGTTTAACAAATGATAACTACGATAAAAATATATCAGTTTGGTAAATGATATAGGAAATAATTAATTTACATATGTTTCAGTGCTCAAAAAAGAAACGCTTATACCTTTTTGCTCAGATATCGGATTTGAGCTTATAATATATCAAATTGAAGCTATCGACAAGAGGAATATGTATGTTAAATTTTATTTTCAATTTGGAATGGGTGGGGGGGGGGGCAGGACGACTGCCACCCCTAGCCCTAACGAGGATCCGCCTTTGGTGCCCTTTGATGCTTCGCCTTTTCGACCTTGTCTCGACCCTTCTAAACCTCTTTTCCTTCGTTTTTAACTCTTCTCATACCTTTCTTGCAGTGTTAGACCGACATACAATTCGAAATAGAACCTCTATCCTAGATGCAAGGTGTAAATAAACATGCTTAACAAAAATTTAATTGATGCAATGAAAGGGAACTTACTTCGGTTTGCCTCCCGAGAAGCGTATTCGTTTACTGTCTTAGAGTCGACGGCTTATTCTTTTTGTTTTCCACTTCATGATCCTAGTGCGGACATCGTCAATGCTCGTAGAAGTAGATCAAACTCTTGTGCATACCCATGAGTTGAGTGCACATTAGGGTTAGGAAAATAGGTATTTAAAGATGTATGATATGAGTTTATTATCTCTCCTTTACTTTTTTGAGCTTGATCCTTTCTTACATGTATGTTGTACCACCAACAAAGCTGTTCCGGCATTTTGTTGAAGTAGTAGCTCCAGGGGTCTTCGTATTTACCAATTTCCTATAAGGTGCAAACTTTTACCATTTCTTGCGTAGCAGCCACAGAGGTCGGTTCTTGCCTTGTTGAGGAGACTTAATAGATGAGATGGAAAAGACTTCATTTAGTGGAGTAGGAGCCAAGGCACACAGTTTCTTATCTGTCGACTCATGAGGTTCCATGTCGATGGGTCGGCTTCCTTCTCCTCCTTTTAGTGCTTCCTCTTTATTTGTGTCTTGGACATGTTCCTTCTTCACAACAATATTGAGTAGGGGTGGACACAAATCCTACAAATCTCGGTCCCATCCCGAGCCCGTAGGGATCCCTCAAATCTCGTCCCGTTCCGCACACACATATTTGGAGGCGCTTGGTGTCCAAAGTGGCTGCCTCTTTGGTTGGTAAAACCCTGGGGCCGCATTTGGAGGATATGCAATTTGGGGTGGGTGTTTCAGGAGGCGTAGAAGCGGTGTTGCATGCGGTCAACAGATTAGTAGAAGCTCAAGGGTCTGATAATAGCATGTCTATGCTTCTGGTTGATTTCAAAAATGCCTTTAATCTCGTTGATCGTAGTGTCATGATTAAGGAGGTTCGCCGTATGTGCCCTCTCATATCTTATTGGGTCGAGTTTTGTTATGCACGTCCCGCTCGCTTATATTACGGGGATCAGGTTCTATATTCGTGTCAGGGGGTTCAGCAAGGTGACCCTCTTGGACCTCTACTATTCTCGCTTACACTGCACCCGTTGATCCGTAAGGTTAAGGAAAGTTGCAAGCTGAAGCTTAATGCTTGGTACCTCGATGATGGGACTCTGATCGGAGACACTTTGATGGTTAGCAAGGCGCTTGCTATTGTCCAAGAAGATGGCCCCGCCCTAAGACTTCACTTCAATGTTGATAAAACAGAAATATTCTGGCCGAGTGAGGATCCGGGTTGTAGGGAAGCCGGATTATTCCCTAAGCATATTTCACGCCCGGTGGGCGGGGTTCAGCTCCTTGGTGGAGCGGTTAGCTTGGATCTTTCCTTCTGCAACGAGGTGATGATGAGGAGAGTTTTGAAAACTAATGCCCTGATGGAAGCCATCAAGAAGTTGGAAGATCCTCAATGTAAGTTATTGCTCCTGCGAGCCTGCTCAGGAGTCTCTCGTCTTTACTTTGCGATGCGGACAACCCCACCCCCATGTTTTATAGATTCCCACCATGTTTTTGCTGATTCTTTGAGGTCTTCAGTGGAATAGATTGTTACTCTTGGAGGATCAGGTTTTGGCCCGTTACAGTGGCGTCTATCTACTATGCCCCTCGATTATGGTGGTCTTGGGGTCTACTCCGCTGCAGATACGTTGCATTATGCTTTTCTCGATTCGAGGATCCAATCCCGTGGTTTGCAGGACCGTATTTTGAGGAGTGCTGGAGTGACTGGTGATGGGACCTCTAACGAGCTAGCAGTCTCCAGTTGGGTTAGTGCTATTGATAAGGATGACTTGGACATGTGTGTATTACAGCTAGCCCCCCACCTAATGAAGAAAATGGCTAGATGCTACTACAAAAATGTGGACAAGCATCTCAAGGTAGACTTTGCTCTTACTAGGAGGGAAGAAGCTCTTATTGCGAATCTGAAGCTCCTCATGGCTCAACAGTGGCTGAAAGTTGCGCCTATTCCCGGTCTTGGTCAGGTTATGAATCCCATTACCTTTCGCTCAGTTATTAAATACCGAATGGGAATTGAATTATTTAGTGCGGGATCCAAGTGCCATGCTTGTGAGAAAGGCATTTTGGATGTGTGGGGGGATCACGCACTTGCTTGTGCTGCTGATATTGGTGTTAAGCATCGACATAATGTGGTGCGTGATGCTTTGTACGATGAGTGCTTGATGGCTGGAATCTTTGTTCGTAAAGAGGCATCTACTGGTATGGTTGATGACAAGGGAGGGGAACTTCGACCAGCTGATATCTTGTTCTACAACTGGTTACAGGGCAAAGACACTTGTGTGGACATTACAAGAACTTCTATTTTTAGCTCGGCTGGTCTTTCAAATTTCATTCCGGGTAAAGCGACTAGAGTGGCTGCTGATAACAACGGGAAGAAGTACGAAGATGTTTGTAGGGCCAAAGGCTATCATCTTATGCCGTTTTCCTTTTCTACTATTGGTGACATAGAGGATGATGCTATGGGTCTTCTTAAGCGGGTGTGTGGGGTTGCTAAGGGGGTACATGGATATAGTAGGGATTTTTGTCACACTTTGACTAGGATCGCGTTTAGTATTCAAAAGGGATGCGGAGCCCAGCTTGTTAGTCGGCTTCGATCTAATTTCATGTAAATAATAATAATAATAATAATAATAATAATAATAATAATAATAATAATAATAATAATAATAATAATAATAATAATAATATATATATAATATTAGGATATAGAGTATGTATTATAGTATATCTATATATATAGTGTGTATATATATTACATACATACACACTGTAATATATATTTCATACATATTCTAATACTATATAGTGTATACATATACTACATACTGTAATTTAGCCATAAATATATATAGGGAGTGGTTCCTATGTGCACACCCCTTAGAGTATATCTAGTGCACAAATATGGGCCCTTGATCTATAGTGAATGGATGGCCTAGATTAAAATGAATTTTTTCTCTTTTTTTTTCAATGAAAATGGTGGGACCCGCTGCACAAAACCACTTTCTCTCCTCACTTCCATGAAGAGGCACGTGTGTTGCTTTTGGAAGGGCCCACTTCACACTTTTTTTTTGTACAGAATGATTTTTGCATATCACATTGGGTCTATTACTTGGATAAAAAAAACATTTGGTTTTTTTTCATATCAAATGGGATCCACCAAATTGGGTCTATGAAATCGTTTTTTTTATTATTGGAGATTAAAAATTCCAAATCCCATTAAATAATATTTTACTTATAACGGAATAATATTTTTTTGGCTCATCAATTTCAGTTTTTAACTTGTATCAACACTGGTTAATTTTTATCCATTCAGTTTTGAAACATTATTCAATAGAATATTTATATTTTTTGGATAAAAAAAATAAAATACTCAAGTCATAAATATTATTCGGTGTAATGGTTGGTTTTCACTAGTAGCTTGATCATTATGGTGTGTTTTTATTCGGTGAAATATATATATTTACCACTCTAGTCCACCGAATAAAATCAAAGAAAAATATTAATTAAGATGCTGGGTAATTTTTATTCAATCACTTTTGAAACATTATTCGGTATAATGGACATATTTTTCGGTGAACAGAAACAACAACCTCAAGTTACAAATATTATTCAGTGAAGTAGTTGGTATTCGCTAGTTGGTTTAACATTAAGGTTTGACTTTATTCGATGAAATATATTTTTTTTTCCACTCTATTTCACCAAATAATAATTCCAAACAACTCATTTCATATGTAAAAAAAAAGTCCCTTAATCCCTACCCGAATTGAAAGAACTCACGGAACTCGAACAAACGGGGTTGCTTGATCTCCCGGACAATAGCTCCGATGAACTTGGTCGATGCTCTCGGTGGCCGATGTCTCCGCCCCCGTTTCTAGCCCCGCTGCTCACCTCGGTGGTCGAGGCTCTCGGTGGCCGTGGTCCTTGTCAGCAAACCCACCTTCCTCTTCACCCTTGACGATCTCGTCCCCATCAGATCCCATTTAGCCATCTCGATCCCGCTTGTCCGCCCCACCATCTCCACCGCCCTTCGCCACCCAGATCAAAATGAAACAAATCTAGAACAAACCAATGAACATAAACCTCAAACCAGAATTCACGAAGGAGCATAATCTACCAGATCTGAGGGGAAGAAGGAAAAAAACCATATCCGGCCAAATCCAGTTGGGATTGGACCAGAAATAGCCACCGTCGCCTACACCGTCACTTTCGCTCTTCACCATCGCCTATGGACCACGCTTTGGCTACACGGGTCCACAAGTGGCAGTGTTGAGAGGCAAGTGGCGGGGATTGGCAGTGACGTCGAGGGCGAAGAGGAAGGCTGGTTGTAGAAATTGGGAGGGCAGCGTCTCAAATCGATCGACGGCGGCTGCGGCGGAGAGATCCAGTCGAAGAAGATTGCCCTTCGCCGCTGCTGATAGCCCAAAGCCGTCGCCAACCTTTTCATCTGTATTCTATTCACCGGTGTCGTCGACCTTGTCTTCACCACCGTGGAATCGCCTCTACAGTTTCCACGACTCGCCGATTGTTCTCTTTGGATCCATATGATGAAGAAGCACGATGAAGAACACTCTAATTGAGGATTTAGGGTTTTATCCCCCACCACACCCCTACACGCGCTACAGGCTGCAATTTAGATTAGTTTTCAATATTTTTTTTAATTTATAGAACACGTGTAACCATCTCACCCATCTATTTCATTGAGATCAAGGGTCCAGATCTGTGCACAAAGTACACCCTAAGGGGTGTGCACAAAGGATCTATACTCTCTCTCTCTCTCTCTCTCTCTCTCTCTCTCTCTCTCTCTCTCTCTCTCTCTCTCTCTCTCTCTCTCTCTCTCTCTCTCTCTCTCTCTCTATATATATATATATATATATATATATATATATATATATATATATATATATATATATATATATATATACTACATACTGTAATTTAGCCATATATATACACACACTACATCCTCCACTGTAAGGCCATATATATACACACTACATCGGTGTTTATATACATGTACACACGTATATATGCGTACGCATATATGGGAACTGCACAATATAAAAAATTATACATATATATTTGTTACGCCTTCGAGAATCGCAATGTATACATGAAAATTTTGAGTTTTTTTATAATTTTTTTATTTGAGGGACAAAGCCCCTCCCGTCCCGGTCCCAGTCTTGTCCTGTAAAAATTACGCGGGACGACCTCCGTCCCGTCTCGTTCTCGTCCCGTCCCACGCCCTCCCCTAGTATTGAGGGTGAGTTCCATGAGTTTTTTAATGCTTATGGCAGGGGATTTGTCTTTCTCAAATTGGGATGCCATCTTGTGAAAAAGATTAAACAACGTCACCTGTCCTTGCTATTATACACTCTCAAAGCCTCATTTAATCATTGATCTTGCAAGTTCCTCGACTTCAAGAATCATGCCTTCAAGAATGCAACTAGCTACCTCCCTTAGACTGCATTGCACCCATTTGAAACGAAATCCTAGCTTTAGTAGCACAATTAATCTTAGGTATTGTTGAAAATGTTCCTCGTCCCTCTGGCATAACTTTGACTTCTGTAAACTCATAATTATGAAACATTAATAATGTGGTGTCGAAGACCGTCAGATAGGTCTTTGACAATAGATAACAAATAAAACACATTAAAATAGCGGCGCTCCCCGGAAATGGTGCCAAAATTTAACGAGCGGTGACTCGGTCGTTGATCTCGCGAAAGTAAATACCTAATACTCAACACTAGTATTGCAAATAAGTACAGGTATCGAATGCACAGATAGCATGTATTTAGTATGTTTCTTGTTTAACTATTCATAATAAAGAGGGAGAAATGACACAGTAAAGCAATTGGGTGATGTTTGTGAGCATGAAAGCAAAGTAATAATGGGTGAATATCATGAGAGTGGTTTCACCCACTTATCTAGACATGGTTGATTATTCGTTCCTTGGTTTTTCTTATTACCCTAGGGACTAGTTTGTGCACAGAGTTGTATAGCTTCCTATTTGATCACTATCCAACTCCTTAAACTCTTGCATGGGGTTCGCGAAGCATTAGGTCTCAATTCTCCTTAGCAATTCAATAATATAACCTATGGTTTATAGCAAGTTGTCATCTAGTTGTAAACCCAACCATTTCCCTTACTTATAAGCAATATTATTCAAGTGTCGGTTTCCTTGCACAAACTAGCTTCCTAACCTATTATCACTAGTTGTGTTTGCTACTATAGAGGTTCAACCCGCAACAACAGAGGTAGTCAAAACCCTAGCTAGATGCAACTTAGTATGGGTAGCTAATCAAGACAAAGCAGCAACATAATAACCATATAAGCGCAAAGGAAACGAAATAATAAGATAGAAAGAACCGGGAATTGATAACCAAACCAACTTCTTGACAAGCAACTGAGTTGTAGAGTAGCCTAGCATGGCTATCTTCATGTGAAACATAAGAGAAAAGAATAATTCGGGGTATCCGCTCCACGAGGGAGGTGAATTCCTCTCAGAGAAAGAAGAGAATAGTTATGTATTGAATGAATGAAAAATCTCAGGTTTAGAATTCAATTTATAGTGGTAAGATGGGATGCCAAAACCCTAAATTCGGCCCATGAATGACATAGAAAAAGATATAGCGTCGGGCACCGCAAATCCTCGACGGGCGCCGATCTCGAATCTTTAGAAACTTAAAATCCGTTGGGTATTCACTGGCTCCCGTGACTCCGATGGGTCTCTCTAGCGGCAAATACTGGGCTCTGGTGCTCGTGGATTGGCTCGTTGGAGAGTGTCCTTACGAGTCTTAGTTGTTGGTCGCGGGTTCCTAGCGAGTAGCTTGCGGGTTCTGTCGTCCTTCTTCTTTTCTTCCTCATTTGTCTTGTCTTTGCTTTTATTGGCCTTTGCTTCACTTATTCCTTGATATTTCGTTCCTTGACTTGTCTCTTGGCTTCCTTGTTTCGTCTTCCACCATGTCGGATCTCTGAATCTGCATAAAAACATCAAAATAGCGTAGTTTTCAACTCTTTCCACAACAAAGCATAGATTATGCAATTAACTACTGTGAAGGATATAACTTCATGCAAATGAGCCTAAAACCAACCTATTATGTATGTCAAACTATGCATCATCAGAGTGTCATCAAGCTTTGATTACCAATCCTTCTTTGAGTGGGAAACCGTCTTCTCAAGGATGCTCTTTATTTGCCTATTTGACACCTTCACTTGGCCGCTTGTTTGGGGGTGATAGGATGTTGCAACCCTATGAGCCACCCCATACTTTGAAAAAAGAGCTTCAAAGCCCCTCTCTATGAAGTGTGATCCTCCGTCACTTATGAGAACTCCCGTGACTCCAAACATGGAGAAAAATTTAGATTTCATAAATTTAGCTACTACCATTGCATCTTTGGTCCATGTAGTTATATCCTCAACCCACTAGGAAACACAATCAACCGCCACCAAGATGTATTTATCAGGAGCCGATGACGGGAAGGTTCCCATAAAATCTATGCCCCAAATGTCGAAGAGTTCGACCTCTAGGATCCCCATGAGTGGATTCTCGTGCCTCCAAGTAATATTCCTCACTCTTTGGCACTCATTGCATGCCTCAATATACGCATGCACATCCTTGAAGAGGGTGGGACAATAGAAGCCACTTTGAAGAATCTTCGGCTTGGTCTTGAAGCATTTAGCATGGCCACCTGTCGAGAGAGTGTGGAAATGGAAAATGACACTTTCTATCTTCTTATCCGGCACACAACATCGAACGATATGGTCACGTCCCTACTTGAATAAGTAGGGATCGTCCCAATAGTAGCGCTTGACGTCATGTAGGAACTTATTCTTTCCTTGTGAACACAAACTGGTTGGGATCTCACATCCTACAATATAGTTAGTAAAATCTGCAAACCAAGGGGTCTTCGACCCTCGAACAACGTTCATAGTGTTAGTGGGAGTAGAAGGAGGGGTTAAGAAGAAATTTTCACTGGAACTTATTGAATCAACTCGATAAGGATCATCTTCCTTGCTAGAAAGGATCGGTACCGACCCAGTTGGGTTGGTATGGCCCTACACAGAACCTTAGAAGCTTCACAACCAGCATCGTCTTCATAGGGTAGGTTCGGTACCGATCCCCTCTCCATAGGGGTCGGTACGACCCTCGGTAACGGGTTGTGTACTGAGCTTCATGTCATGCTCCTGAAGGGGGTCAATATCGAACCAATTAGGTATGTAGGATCCTCATTATCGACCCTCCTATCGATTATGTTCTTAACTGTCGGTGTGGGGATCGAGATGGCTCCGTACGAGGCACTGCATGAGAGGCGCTGCAAGTCGTCGATCTGTTGGGATGAGCCCTCCAACACCACATCTTTGCTACCAAAGATAGTCAGAGAGACGATTGACCAGGTCGGACACATCAGAGAGCATATGAGGATTGCTCAGGACGGATATAAGAAGTATGTTGATCGGAGAAGGACAGAGACTGAGTTTGAGGTTGGATCGCATGTTTGGCTCAGAGTGTCGTCGACTATAGAGATCCATCATTTTGGCATCAAGGACAAGTTAAGCCCTAGGTTCATGGGTCAATTCAAGATTCTTGAGAGGGTCGGCGAGGTAGCTTACCTTCTAGCCTTACCCCTATCATTAGCCGACGTGCACGAAGTGTTCCATGTATCCCAGCTTCGGCGTTATGCCCCCAACGCAAGTCACATCCTTGACTATTTCGATCTCCGGATAGAGCCTGACCATACCTTAGTAGAGAGTCTAGTTAGGGTGCTTGATCGTCAAGTCAAGAAGTTGAGGATGAAAGAGGTTCCTCTATTTCTAGTTCAGTGGTTGATAATGCATATTTCATATAGGCATTATAGGTGTTTCTTATTGCTATTAGGTAATGGTTTTGTTGTGTTTTGAGTCTAGTTCTGTATATTACTTGTGGAGTGTTTGAGTTTGGAATCTATGCGTTTTTAGTGTTTATTCTATAGATTTACATTCCGACCTTGAATGGACTTTGTGAAGAGCTTAAGAATCATGTTTTGGAGCATATGGAGGCTAAGGAAGAGCTAAGGAGGAGCAAGGAAGCACGACAGCGGAATCCATTGAAGGAGATTGAAGAACGTCAGACACTGTATAGACGGCGCCCGTCGTGACCTCAGATCCCGGATACGCGGTTCTGGATCCGAAGACCATTATTTTATATTATTTTCTAGTATTTCCTACTAGGGTTTTGCCAACCCTTGTGAGACTTATTTAGGTTGTTTTCAGTTTATTTTGGAGAGAAGATTATTGAGAGAGACGATGAACACCATTAGAGATTGCATCATAGTTTCATATGTGATTCGAAGCCATGGTTGTTTGGATTGTGAGGATTTGATTCTATTTGATTATTCATGTTTTTAGTTATCATCTTGTGCTTAATTTATATTTGTGTTCCTTTCTATGCCTGATCAACATGTTAGGGATTGCATCTTTAGCTATGAATTCGTTGTTGTTTTCTCGATAGCAAACAAAGGTATTGATGATAGTGATGTCTCTTTATCTTTGTAGTGTATGATTTCAATTGATCTACGTTGAGGATATACGATTAGGGTTGAGTTCGGTATGCGTCTATTAATCTTAATTGTGTAGAGTCAATGTGCCAATTGGTCTTGATTACTTGACTTCTTAATGCTATTCTTTAGTAATATTGAATAAGATGAGTGAATCTCTGCGGATCTCTCAACTTTAGTCAAGTAGGCCTAGGAATATTAATAATTGATAGATCAATCCAAGGACCATGAATTCCAACCATTTTCAGAGAATTACAAATGAAATATTCTTTCTATTTTGATATCTATTTGCTTTGTGATTTGTAATTTGTTTACTTTAACATATTTGCTATTTGTCAAGAATCATTGCTTTGCTATTAGAGTGCTTGTTTAGAGTTATTTAATAGGACATCGCTTCTCCATGTGGGTTCGACCCCGGACTTCATCGTTATACTAGTTGTTATTTGTTTTATCAAGTGATTGATTGCCTAACCTATTGGTTGTGTGTTTAAGTTTGGATATTATTACTATTTGGTAAAGGGTGAAAGTGTCAACGACGTTCGTCCTACATCAAATTCTTGGCGCCGTTGCCGGGGAGAAGAAAGGAATTAGCTTTTCTTTAACTTTTTTCAATTACTCTTTACTTTGAGTTTGTTGTGTTTTTGTATGGTTCAAATTAGATCTTCTAATTCATAGCCTTTGTCTTTTGATCCTGAGATTGAAAGATCTCTTAGGTTGAAGAGGAAGCTTGTATTTGAGGTAGATGAAGAGATGAAAAACGTTGTTGTTAATCTGCCAAGTAGGACCGTGAGAAACCTGAAGGAACCTGATTTGAGTGCTCAGCCACTTTCAATTAGTCTTGCGAATCTCCATGAGGGTTCAAGATTTGAATACAAGTCGAATTGGTCATCTATTTTACCCTACTTTCATGGATTGCCTGGGGAGGAACCAAACAAGCACCTTGTTACTTTTGTGAGTGTGTGTGATAGACTGAGACCCTAAGGCCTGTCAGACGACCAATTGATGTTGAGAGTGTTCCCCTTTACTTTGAAAGATGCTGCAAGCGATTGACTTTACTACCTACCCACAGAAAGCATTACTACTTGGGTGCAATTAAAGAAAGCTTTCTTGCAAAAGTACTTTCCAACGATTCGCCTCAACAAACTTAAGAAGAAACTATCCAGTATCGAGCAATCACCTACAGAGAGTCTTTATGAGTGTGTTGAACGGTTCAAGAAGCTTAAGGGTAGTTGTCCACAACACGGTATACCCGAGGACGATCTAGTGTTGTATCTTTATGAAGGCTTGCTTGACATCGACAGGAGTTTCATCAATGCTACTAGCGGAGGAGATATTTTGGATAAAACACATCAGG
Source organism: Persicaria maculosa (assembly GCA_963922045.1). NCBI lineage: Eukaryota > Viridiplantae > Streptophyta > Magnoliopsida > Caryophyllales > Polygonaceae > Persicaria > Persicaria maculosa. The sequence continues at coordinate 51,309,567 of OY998251.1, read as the reverse complement.
AACCAATGTAGATTTTTGAAGGGTTAGCTAATGCATCGCAACAATATGGGAGACACCAAGGAGTTAGAGGAGTTCATAAGTTGGATAGTTCGAGAGATGGACACAAGGATGATATCGATAGGCTCATGCAGATAGTGAACAAGATGGCTACGCAAATGAATCAACCCCATCAGCCTAGACCTTGTGGAGTTTGTGGAGATCGAACTCATCCGAATGATAAGTGTCCCTTGATTAAGGAGGGCACCACTGAAGTGAATGCTATGGATTATGGACCTCGCCGCAACATTGGTAACAATTACAATCAGGGTTCCAATTCAAACTACTAGAGTGGATTCTACGGAAGAGGCCAGCAACAACAAGTTCTTTTTCAGAGAGGACAATTCGAGATCGTCCTAGAAACACTCAACAAGAAGATAGAGATGAGACATTGAGGTTGTTGTTGGACAAGATGAGTGTTCAAGAGAATTTGCTGAGTTAAATGGCTAATGAGATTGGTGAATTGAAAGCGAAAGATTCGGGTAAGTTGCCATCATAGGTGGTAGTAGAAGGGGTAAACAAGTGAATATACCCACAAGGAATGTGGAAGAAAGGCCTAGAGAGGAAGTTGATTTGGGAAATAAGGAGGAAGAGACAAAATTGGAGACGCACTGCATAGACGGCGCCCGCCGCCCCTCACCACAGCACCCGTCGCCAACTCCATCGACGGATCCGACTTCTGACGTTGCTTCTTTTTGAGGCCGTCTTTGATCTATGCTTCAATCCTCGAAGAAAGCTTCTAAAAAGTGCTCTTTTGAGTATCAAGACCTGCACCACCCTTTCCTCATACTTTGAGATCCGATCGTAAGTGGAAAGATGACTAAATTCTTTTTGACACATTTGCTCATTGTGAGGTAAATATACCACTTTTCAATTTGATTAAAAATGTGCCCCGCTATGCAAAATTCTTGAAAGAGCTATGCACGATGAAGCGCAGCCAAAAGATGAAAAAGAAAAGAAAGGTAAGTTTAAGTGAGAATGTTTTTGCTTTGCTTCAGAAACGATTGCTTGAAAAGTGTGGAGATCTAGGTATGTTTACTATACCATGTGCAATAGGTAATGCTAGCTTCACCAAAGCTATGTTAGACCTAGGGGCTTCAATAAATATTATGTCTTATAGCTTGTACATGTTTTTGGGTCTCAATTCATTATCTGAAACTGGTGTTACTATACAACTCGCTGATCGTTCTAGTATTAAGCCTAGAGGAGTTGTTGAAGATGTTTTGGTTAAGGCAAATGATTTGATATTTCCAGCTGATTTCTTCATTCTAGACATGGAACAAGGTACGCGTGAAACCCCGATTATCTTGGGAAGGCCATTCTTGTGAATGGCTAAGACTAAGATTGATTGTTTTGAAGGTACACTAACTATGGAGTTTGATGGTAGAAAGATTGAGTTTTCTATATTTGAGCCTATTGTGTTGTCTGTCAATGATTCCGTAGATGTTCTTGACTCTAATGAAACTAATCACAGGAATGAATCAAATGGTTTGTTAGATGCTTCTGTTGAAAATGAATCTATGAATATTAAGTTTTCTAACAGAGATGAAATTGGTTTAGGGAAAGATGACATTGGAAGGAAAATTGAGAACTTGTTTAAGTCGCATAAAAATGTGTCTCATTCAAATGATTCTACTGCTATTCCCTATGAGAAATTGATTCATAACAATGGTGAGGTTTATACAATGGCATACCAACCTCCAGGAGAAATTCATTTCAAGAAGGAACCGATGGATGCAATTGATGGATATGTCGGGAATGTTCTTAAAGTTCCGCCTCTTGTTTTGAAAAGGACAAGTGTGAGGGATCTTGGTGGAATAACTTGATTAAGAGCACATCACGTCAAGCCAAAGACGTGAAACAAAGGCGCTTCTTGGGAGGCAACCCAAGGTAGTTAGGTAGTATTTCTATTTTTGCATTTAGTTTTCAATTCAATAAAGTAGGATCAATTGTGTATCTGGATTTTGGAAGTTACGGTAAGTGAAACTGATGTGATCTTAGTCGTCAATGAGCTCGAATCCTTTATCTTACAAAGTTATATTGCTGGAGCTGAACATCAACTTTCATTTGTGAAGACTGCTTGGCGACACCTCGGTATTTTGGCTCGTTCTGGCTCTATAATATTCCGATTGAAGCCGATGAGCACTTGTTGAAAAGATATTTTATGTGGCTACAACTTTATTGAAGGATGCAATTGTCAATTCATCTTGGAAAATGGCCGAAATCTGAGATCTTTTCAGCAGTCCAAAAATCTGGTAGCTTGTCAGAAATGCAATAAATGAAGACGGAATGCATTCAATAAAGTCGGATTAAATGACGGGGTTTTAGGGATTACCGACCTTCCATCTCTTTGATGGCAACTAAGACCATTCTTTTTCCCCATTATGGTTGCCCATCTCTCCGTCATAATTCTCGGAAACCCTTTCATATTATCCGTCACTAGTTTATCGATTTATTGTAATTTCTTTTATTTTTCATAGCATCAATATTTCCCTATATAAAGGGATGTAAGAACTTTTGGAGATAAGTTGAATTTGAGAAAAAGTGAGCCTTTTGCTTCCAGTGATTCGGGTCAAGAATCTCGTTCTTAGGTGAGAGGCCGGGAACAAAACATTCGGTGAGAGGCTGAAGGAGATTCCTCAGTGAGAGACGACGAAATTAAATGATTGGAAACACTCGGAGTGCGAGGCTGAGAGTGTGGATGATCGAGTGTTAGAGAGAGCTCGGAGTGCGAGGCCGAGAGCGATCTTGCATCACATATCCCTCAATCCCCATCCCCTATTTGACCCCCATTCTAAGTCCTTCCACAGCCCCATCATCACCCTCAAATATCCCCAAAACGTCACTCCAAAAAGCCCTTTAATCCCTCTCAAACAAGCCCCGTTCGGAATCGCCTCTGCACAGGTGACATCTCGGTAAAATGCGATTTCCCGCTTCCTCTGACCTCCAATTGACGAGATCTGCCCCAATCCGCGGCCGCGACTTCAAGAACTACAAAAGTAGTACTAGCACATCCTCAAAAGCGCAGCCAATCGACGGGAAATCGGCAATCTTGGAAGACTGATCTGTTGACTCAGAAGCTGTCCACAATTTCCCGACTTCTCGGAACTCTCTTCGCCGGTCCTTTTGCTCGAGCCCAGGCCCAGGCACGTCAAGTGGTATCAGAGAAATGACAAGGATTCCTCAAGCTTTTGGGTCAAAATGTTGAAGAAAACGAGTTCCAAGCCTTTGTCCGAATAGTACATCCGATGGGCTATTCGAGCCTATGATGATGGGTATCTTCGTTGGAGTGACATTGATGGCGCTACATATGATGTAGTTGATCAAGAGCTCCGTAGGATAGATCGAAGGAGAAGGGCTCGAGCGGATGAGGCTCGGCGTAAGAAGAAGGTTGAACCACCTTGGGAAGAGATCCGCAAGCTCGCGGAAGATTCAATGCAACAAGTAAAGGAAATTTGAAATCTTGTCAACTCATTGGGGTCGACGCTATCGAAGTCCACAACAGCCCCACCTCCCTCTTCAAAGATGACATTCTCTATGGCCATGGGCGAGACACTTGAGATTAAAGAAGGCAAGTCCAAGGATGTTCCAATTGAGATTGCAGAGGTCATGCCTGAGCTTCAAAAAGATGAGGAAATCATCCAAGTTCCCAAGGTTGCGCTTTCCATGAAGGAGAAACGAATGCAAACCAACATGCCTAACTTTCTTATATCCATGTCGAGTAAGTGGTTGGATTTGACCTCTTTCATTCCGTGTTATTTGCCTTCCATGATTCAAGAAGAAGAGGGGATTCAAGATCCGTTCATTGAAGAAGAAACATGTCCGAAGAAGTCGCTTGTTTCCATCACGGATTCGAGGACGAAACCTTTTCAAGGGGAGGAGGATGATGTAATCTTAGTCATCAATGAGATCGAATTCTTTATCTTACAAAGCTATGTTGCCGGAGCTGAACATCAACTTTCATTTGTGAAGACTGTTTGGCGACACCTCAGTATTTTGGCTCGTTCTAGCTATATAAAATTCTGATTGAAGCCGATGAGCACTTGTTGGAAAGATATTTTAAGTGGATACAACTTTATTGAAGGATGAAATCGTCAATTCATCTTGGAAAATGGCAAAAATCTGAGATCTTTGCAGCAGTCCGAAAATCTGGTAGCTTGTTGGAAATGCAATAAATGAAGACGGAATGCATTTAATAAATTCGGATTAAATGACGGGGCGTTAGGGATTTCCGACCTTCCATCTCTTTGATGCCAACTAAGATCATTCTTTTTCCCCATTATGGTTGCCCATCTCTCCGTCATAATTCTCGGAAACCCTTTCATACTATTCGTCATTAGTGTATCGATTTATTTTAATTTCTTTTATTTCTCATAGCATCAATATTTCCCTATATAAAGGGATGTAGGAACTTCTTTTGGAGATAAGTTGAATTTGAGAAAAAGTGAGCCTTTTAGCTTCCAGTGATTCGGGTCAAGAATCTCGTTCTTATGTGAGAGGCCGGGAACAAAACCTTCGGTGAGAGGCTGAAGGAGATTTCTTAGTGAGAGATGACGGAATCAAAGGGTTAGAAACACTCGGAGTGCGAGGCCGAGAGTGTGGAAGATCGAGTGTTGGAGAGAGCTCGGAGTGCGAGGCTGTGTTGTGCTTGTGTGTGTGGAGAGAGACATTGAAGAACAAAAGTTAGTTACAAAAGCAATTTGGATCTCAATGTCTAATTCACATATCCTATAGCAAGAATGAAAAGGTGTTGCCAATAAAGTGAGAGAACTTGGACCTATTTGCTATTTGGCTCAGAGAGCCAATAACTTATGCACCAAACTGAAATATAATTTGCAGATAGCAGGAATGGGAAATAAAGCACATGATATGAACTTTCTCAACTTCAATATTCACTGCAGCGTAGTCAATGCCACAATAACAGAACATCATCAGATCACATATTAGTCATAACATGAGTCAGAGCCTACAAATAAAAGGGATAATGATGATAGAAGCCACCATTGTGAGAGTTGTCAGCCTAGAATAATCCAAAATTTAAACTCCAAAAATACTAAGCCCACGAATGTTAAGCCTAAGGTTTTCAGCCAAGCATAATATAACACGAGTCGAGTTCCTAGCAGGATATAGACATATACCAGTAAAAAACCATCAACTATTAAACTTTACTACTTTCCTACACATGTCACATGGGCTCCCATTTGCCATCTCACACACTTTGCACGAAAGAGTTACGGTATCCATCAATATACTTGTCCGCTATTGCCTCCAAGGTAGACCTCATAGTGCTCAAGACTTCAATGTACTTAACAGTGTATATACCCCGCAATCACCCCTGCCAAATACATACTACACAACATTATGCATACAAAAAAGGGATATTAACCGATATAAGTACTGAAACTGAATCTCTTACCCTCACTTATTAGATTTTAAACCGGGGACGTGAGTTACCCTGAATGGCTCTTCACCCCATTTTCGAACTTGGTTGGTCAATGTCTCAGCTTGCTTCAACACTAGGGGAAGTCCCCGGTGTAAAACTTATATTGTATCTGCGGATAAATCAATATTTGCAAGTAATTTGAGATAAAAGATAGACTAATAGCCAACAACTTCATACAATCCACTCAACCACAACCAAAGACAAAATGACTAAACAATTGCACTTACATCTTTTTTGAAGACTTTCCCCTTGACGCTGTCATTGGCAGGTGCTTTTCGATTCCTCTTCTGTCCTTCTGCTTCATCCCCGTCAATGGCTTTCATCTCCTTCGATCTACAAGGGGTAGAATCCTTCCCACCTCTTGTAATGGCCATGCCTGTGAACCTCCTGTGAACAAAAAATGTGAGTCATAAGGTCTTTCATGATGCTCAGTAAGCAACATATGTTTAGAAAGTAAACAACCAGAGACAAATGGAAATCAAGCATTTTCAGAGCAAGCAAAACTAGGTATTTTTTACTGATAAGAGATATAATTCATACATACTCTGCAAACCCTCAAGTTGGACGTCTTTGGATCTTCAACAAGGTTCAAACTAGGATCTCAAATACGAGAAAAAACAACTACATTCTGCATAATTTGCCTTCAATTAAGGAAACAATCCTTCACTTCAGTACATCAAACATTTACAATATCACAGGATTAAAAAATATGAATAAGTAAAAAGATTAAATGGATAAAGTATAAGAATATTAGGTCAAATGAATCTAGCATTCTAGCCTACAAAGTAACTTTACAATGGGCATGACCTTTGGATGAGTTTTTAATCAGAATAATTGATAAGCGAGTAAAAGAGCATTATCAAGTTAGTTTAATCAAGTAAAAGAGCACTAGCATCTAAAAGATTATGATAGTTTGGATAATATTCAATTAACTATTCTTTTGACGTACTAATGCAGCTTCCTTCATCCTTTCCCATCCACTTTCACTATAACAGGGAGGAAAACTAACAAGAGAGAAGCTTACATATAAACATTGCCTATGTAGATTCAGTCATGCTCATATATATGTTAAGGGTATACAATATAACCTGTGATGCCATGATGTGAAAAAGGTTTAAAGCATTAACTAGAACTAGAAGAAACCCATTCATAGGGTTCATGGAAGACCTTCTAGAGATTAAACTCAACTGCACTATCCCCAAAACCATAATCAATTCAACCTTGGAAGCAGTCTCTAGCTTCCCTCCAACATGCTCTTTAACTATCATTTCACAAATGGTCAACAAAAACTCTAATCAGTGTAAAGCAAGGCCAAACTGCACCTTAAGCTAACAGCACAAGCAAAGGACAATTTTCACAGATCATAACACACCTTAAGCAGAAACATTCACTAATTAGCTTAATCGCTCTCCACAAACCAAGCAAAATTCAACTCTCACCATGTACCAACCTGATCGCATTCTTAAAAAAAAAAACAAAGTGATTGCATGAACTGATATTGGGCATTCGAACAAAAGACCAGTATACTTGTGTTGTTGTGCATGAATTATATACATTTACACAAATTCACAGTAGACACAGCGACGAGGCATCATACAGTTTAGAGGCAAACCGATCAAACCCTAGAATATGTAAGCCAATTTTGGCAGAAATCGGACATAAACAAGAGAATGAAGGAATCAAGTAACATACCTATGGTTTCTCGAATTCGACGACAGATGGCTTCAAGGGACAACACTCGACCTGATGATGACCGATGGCGAGAATTCCGATCTCCTCGTCGGTGTTTTTGCTGGCTTCGGCGGCGGAACGGTGGTGCTCGATGTTTTGGGGCGAAACTGTCGAGAGGAGCCGACTCTAGTGAGAAGCCGCCGGCGGAGGAGGCTCGGTCTGAGAGGAGATCTTCAACGCCGACGGAGGAGAAGCTTCGTCTTCACTCATTCGCTCGTTCGGGGGAGAAGGAACAGGGATATTTTCTTATTTTTTTACTCTTTATCTTTTCCCATTTACAGCTTTTTTTTTTGTTTTTGTTTCTGTTTTTGGTTTTTATTTCTTTTTATTTTTTCGGTCTTTATTTTTTTTTTCTTTTTTTTTTCTTTTTCGTTTTTCATTTTTATTTTACAAAAAAAGAAAATCCGGTTTTGTTTGTTTTTTATTTATTTCACAGATTTTTTTTTTCATTTGGACACCTTTGCAATTCATTTTTATTTTACAAAAAAGGAAAATCCGGTTTTTTTTTTGTTTTTTATTTGTTTCACAGATTTTTTTTTCATTTGGACACCTTTGCAATTTAATTAGGCATTTTTGCAATAAAGTAAAAAACAAGGCATATTTGCAAATGTCTTATGAATTTTGGGTATTGTTTGCTATTCTTCCATCCCAATAAGGCCAAAACAACTCAAAAGGGTTATATTTTGTTGGATTTCAATCAACCTAAGGATTATACCTGCTCAATTGAATTTACACATCAAATTCCCACATAAAATCAACATTTTAGGACAAGACTAAACTCTCCAAATACATCATGGAATTTATATGGTCATGTTACAACAAATAGAGGACAACTTTAGGCAAGATGCGTATTTTTTTAGATAACACATACGCATGCAGATGCATGGTATTTTTGGACTTTGACATTTTTTCAAAATTTTAAGGCTTGAAATTCAAACGTGACCTAATTATAACAAAAATTAATCATGAATGCAGATACTAAAATGAGGATACTACACCTCTCCCTCACACTTAAATCTTTCATTGTCCTAAATGAAAACATTTAAAGACAACGAAAATCAAAATCATTAAAGCACAAGTAAGGGATGAAGGACACATACTTTATCACATGGCTGACCGGGGTGAAAATTATTGGTTCCTTGTCAAAGATAATCCAAATCCACTAACTAGTATAGTCGGTAAGTCCGGAATTGATCCACGAGGAGAGATACCGTTTCTATGTGCTTTCGTTACTAACTTAAAGTAATTAAATAAAGAGATTGCAAAGTAGGAAATAAATAAAGGCAATAAAGAGAGTAATGGTTGTAAATTTGATAACAATGAGAGAGAAGCGCTTCACCTATGATTTCTCAAGAATGGCTTGTATTCATGATCCTTGACTCAATTTTTAGTTATTCCGATTTAATTAGTTATTCCGACATTGGTTTTATATGGATTGTCACTCCTTGCAAATATGGCAACCCCTTACACTCATGTACAACCCTATCCCTACAGGATTTAAGATACAAATAGCACAAATTTCCAATGTACTTGACATAATGGCATTACCAACCCTCCTAAGCAACTAGCATGTGTCGACATTTTTCATATCCCATCAACCCTAGCAACTCGGGAATTGATATTTCACCAATCTATCATTACCCTACAGAATCAAGATCCTCTTAGCGAAATAACTCGTTATGATTGCTACAAAAGGTATAATTACTCTAGCGAATGAATTAAAACCCTAGCTAGATGCAATTCCATCAAGGTGATCAATCAAGAGAGAATTAACAGCAAGAAATCAGCCCAAGGATAATGAAATAAACTGCGAAATAATATAGAAATTCAAGCCTCGCAATTCAACCAACCATATCTTCGAATCACAGGCAAAACAATAGAGTTTAGTTGCTCATACCTATTGTAAAACCGATTCTTAAACCTATTATAAAACCGTCCTAGATAGGCTGAAAAAATATCTCAAGAAAACCCTAGAAATTTTGGATAATTATTGCCTTAATTAAAGATTCGGAAAGATATCAGAAATCTGCTAAAACCGTCAAACCGGCGGGCACCGTTTTTTTGGATTTCTATTTCTTCTTTGTCTTCGTTCTGCATCATCTCAACTCCTCTTTAGTCTCTTCCACCTTCTTCTCTAGCTCCCTGTCAGCCTTTTCTTAGCTCTCATGATCCATCTTTCTCCTTTTTCCAAGCTCAGAATACAAATCTGCATAATAAGCACAAAAACGCGTAGATTCAGAACTCGAATGCCCAAATGAACAAAACATGCAATTTAACTAATAAACATGCAATATGCACACTCTAATTCACCCTATCAAAAATATGCATTATCAAACTCCCCCACACTTAGCCTTTTCCTTGTCCTCAAGCGAAATAAAATAATGCATTAATCACTATCCCACAGACAAGATCTTCATGGTTGAAACGGTAAATATATAGATAAGGTAATTAACCAAGTTACAAAAATATAAGACCAAACCCCGGGTCTGATGTAAAAGAAGGAATCGTATGCCAAAAGGATCCCTCTATGCTAGGGTGCCTCAAAAGGTCCGATCCGACCCGACCCGAACCGATCCAAACGGGTCGGGCCGAAATCGACGACTCAATTTTTTTAAAAGCATGGTCTGAAGCCCGAACCGAGAACCAAATTTTTTGTTACGGTTTTCGACACAAAAAAACCGAAAAATCGAATAGGACTAAAGTGTTTATTTGTCCAAAAAAAAACCCTATAAGGTTGTACCCTTCTTTCCATAAAAACAAGCCCTAAATTTCTCCCAACTCACAAATCTCACAACAATCAAAATGTGGTTTCCAAATCTGAAATTACAACTGCAACATAACAATTCAATGATAATAGAAGAAGATTAACCAAGGAAAAGCTGAAATATTTGAAAAAAATATCGATGTTCGCTCAACTCGCTCAATCGCTCTCGCTGAGTGTGGTTGAGCTCCTATGGTACTGTGCCACTGCTGTAGGAGAGCCGGATGGGGAATGTGTGAGGCTGGCTATGAGATTCGGTGGTTGCAAGTGGACTCGAGAGAGCCGAGGATGAGAGGCGTCGAGGAGGAGAGGGTCTGGCCAATGGACTTAGCACTCACGCCTTGGGATATGGCGGCAGCGAGTGCGGCCGGATGGGCAGCACGAGTTGGGATTGGTTGGAGTGTGACGGCTCTGGCTCAGCGTCTGTCGTCTGTAGAGACTAGAGAAAGACAAAGAAAGAAATGGGAGGATCTGGACTCTGTGGAAGTGTACGTGGAGTGTGGTGACGCGTGAAAGATAGAGATTCAAACTTCAAAGAATGAAACAAAGAAAAGAAACCAGTTGGTCCCATGGACTAATATTTTTATATATATAAATTTGATCATTCGAGCCGAGCCCGAAAATTTCGGTTCAGTTACGGTTTTCTACTCGAAACCGAAATTTTATTTTTCAAGGACTGAAGCCCGAACTGTTAAATGTTAGGTCGGCCCAAAACCGACTTTTTCGGGTTGGATTTTGGGTCGGGCCTAATTCTGAGCAACACTACTCTATGCCCACCAAAAACTCAAAAACCTATTCCAAACCCCCTTAGCCCCCCTAACTCATACTCTCCAACCTCCCATTATAACCCCTACTGTTCCCAACTTAGCTTTCGTTCCAAGCTTTTCACAAGTGAGTTGCACTTCCACTTTACAGAAAAATGGGAACGACAACTAGCGATTATGTGCAACACACAAGCTATAGGCTAGAATTGTTCCTCACAAAATACTAACTTGTTCCTATACATCCATGTAAAGTAAATGACTACTTCAAATGCCAACAATTTAGCTTGAAAAAGTTGAGACTTTTGAACCTTCAAAGGCTCATTGGCGAACCATGCTAGCCAATCTCTAACATTAGCCAGCCGAACAAAAATATCAATCCATCCAAACACAAGGTTCTGCACCTCCTGTATAATCAGGCATTCAAACCACTGATGATCTTCGCTTTCTTCCGCAGCCTTGCACATCATAAATTCAGCTACTTCAATCCCCTTCCAGTGTTTGACTCTTCTGCCCATGCTCATCCTTTTGATGGATGCAAGTAAGATGACTAAAGCCCATCTCCTACACTGCAACCTTCCCCAAATTAATGCGCCCCAACAACAAATTTCATTCTTCTCCCACAGCAAATGATAGAGCTTTGAGCAACATCCCACCATTCGGAGCCACAATCTGATCAAGCAAGGGCTCAACAACGGCATCATCAGAATGCACTTGCTTCATCAAAAGCAACATCTCAAATGTAAATAGGATCAATGAGAATGTGAAACAACATCATAGCTTGCATATGAGTGATTCAAAACAACAAGTAAACTTCCACCCAACCTCACCAGGGAAAAGTGTTTTCACTTAATCTCAATGTGTTTAGGCTTTTAAATACAAACTCACTACTCAATCCAAATGCAATAAGCTACATAGATATTGCTACTTATATAATCCTGTTCTCCACCGAAAGATGTCATTGGAAAAAAAAAAACATCAAGAGAATGGGGCTTGGTATAGGAATGTAAGTCATGGAGTAAGTTTGGTCTTGTTGTGCATAAAATTCGGGAATTAAGATCCTAGTAAGTGTAACATCACTCAAACAAACCACTCAAATATGTAAACCAAAACTCAATACAAACTCATGAAAGTCAGTAATTCCAACCCATATCCAAATCTCACAAATGATAATAAGGCTCTTTATTTTAAACAAATGCATACTCATTTTTTTCCTTCTTTTCTTTTTCGTTTTTTCTTCTTTCTGTCTTTCTTTTTGGAAATAAAATGAATACAAAAACATGAATGGAGCTAGCAATTCATAAACCGTGAGAAATCTCCCCACATCATCATCAACTCTCATAACTCTCAACAATGAACCAAAATTATCTTATCCACTCAACAAAATCAAATAGTATCTAACTCTAGACATAAGTCCCGAATGGATCATGCTATCATTAGCTAAGGATAAATCTTATGGAGCTTCAAAGAAAGGCCGGGCTCAGAGGAACTACAAGTAGTGGATAATAATGCAAGGAAGACATGGATAAGAACATGCTAAAAATAGTGTCTTAATCATGTGAAATTCATTTACAACAATCATAAAAGCTCAGCCTTAAATAGGGAATAACCATATCAATATCAAAAGGTAATTGCAATCGGAGATTCTAATCACACACAGAATGCAAGGGGAAACATGATAAATATCCATGTAGGCATGGCTAAAAATGCTCACTAGGTACTCAATGTTGGATTTCCAATCTACTTCTGTAATGAATCATACAAGCTCAATTACTCTCACGTCTCAATATCTTCTTTATAAGAAATTTCAATTTAGGCGATTCAACTAAACAATCCAAAACTGTCATATGATCATGCTAAAAGAGAAAAGAGGACAAAATGTAGCCAGATGGGTGTTCGAAGAATATATAATGTACATGCAATGCATGGTATTTTTGAATTTTTGACATTTTTCAAATTTTTCTTTGATTTCCTTGGATTGAATATGCTAGAAAATAGACATGATGCATGATAAACGAACTTTAAGCTGAAAATAAAGTAAATTCACATAAAATAAACATGAAACTGAAATAAACAAGAACTAAACTAATAACTCTGAACTCCTCCCCCACACTTAAATGTTGCATTTTCCTCAATGAAAAACATAAGGAACAATGAGAAACCATGGGTGTAGGAAGGGAGAAACGTACCGCTCACTGGGCAGGCGACAACTAGATTGGTGGAAGCTGTCGAAGCTGGTCAAAGAAGTTGGCCAGAGTACTTTGTAACTCATTGATCTTGTGTGTGATCTTCAAGTAGCCAGTCTACTGTCGACACTCTAAATCTGCCGGGCGGCGGTCAAAGTCTGCCATAAAGGCAGAAAGAGGGTCAAAATCGGCATCGATATCATAATCAACTTCCTGGACCTTCTGGTGCTCCTCTTCTGCCTAGGGTGAATCCTTAGCTAAGTCCTCATCCTTCTCCTCCATATCCACCATGTCCTCCCCAGGCCCCTCATGGGTAATGCGGAAATCTTTGAGTATGGGCCTTATCGGCAAATCAGAGGGGAGATATTGATGTTGCTATCCCCGTAAGCCAGATCTCTAATGGAAAAGACCATGGGCATGAGGATGGCGTAACTTTGCTAGAATATGAGCATTTGTCAAGGCAGCGAAGTCATATGCATAGCAAGGACTCATGGGCTCCAGCTCACTCAAATCAACATGGATGTGATGAGCAATCAAGGTAATTACATCCCCAAACACGATGGTATGATCACTGCACATGTAAGTTCTACAAAGCATGTCTACACAGGATCCCAAGAACAATTGGACCCAATTTAGAGTCCTTGCGGCCTTAGGTGTCAAGCAGTACACCCAAACCCAACCCTATGGCATAAGTGCGAGGCTAGATGTGTAATCATATAATCAAAATGGTCGCCCTCTCGCCCGTTGGGCCATCTAGTAGCCAAATCCCACGTCTCATGTGGTGGAGGCTTAATCTAAGCGTATTGTCACGCATCAGTCCAAAACATGGTAATACCAAAAGGAAGAGCTAGAGTGTCATTGATCTATAAGAACTCTCTCCATGGAGCGGCAATTTTCGTTTTCTAAAACCCATGGAGCGGCGGACACCGGTTTTGCCAATGCTGCTTCCTTCGATTCTTTTATCAATCATCTTCTTCCTACAACTTAGTCCGACAAAGAATATGCAAACCAAAAGAAATCTATCCTACTTTATTGAAATGGAAAACCAATTGCAAGAATTAAAAACCTAACTAATTACCTTGGGTTGCCTCCCGAGAAGCACCTATGTTTCACGTCGTTGGCTCGGGGTATAGATTTCTTGTTAAGTTCCTCCACTTGGGTCACACCATGCCTATCCTTTTCTTAACAAGAACAGACACCCTTGGAAGATGCTTCATGCTATCCATGTGCTCATCTAACTCATCAATTAGCTGTTTCTCATATTCTTGAGTTGACCCTGATGGTTAGCTTGTAATCACAAAAGCATGCACACTTTCTGGAAAAAAATTCTCATAAGGCATAAGTATAAGATTTTGTGTTTCATACAAGTTGTCAATGTTTGGTTTAGCTTCTTTCTCCAAAGACCACTCCTGCAGGTTTAGTTAAAATAGAATTAAGAGGGTCTTAAGCATGAGAAACCTCTAAACTAACCTGCGAACCATTGCTGCAATTAATATGGTTAGTGCCCAACATATTCAGAAAATTTAAAGGACGATCTTCAGGTGGTGAGTTAATAATATCAAAGAGTGAATACTCTACCTTCCTACCATCAAACTCCACTGTAAAGGAGCCTTCACAATAGTCTATCTTTGTCTTGACGGTCCTTAAAAATGGCCTACCCAGGATGATTGGGTCTCCGGTGCACCCTGTTCCATATCTAAGACAAAAAAGTCTGCAGGGAATATTAATCATCAACCATAACCAATACATCCTCTACAATGCCTCTATGCTGAATTTGCGAACAATCTGCGAGTTGCACTACTACTCTGGTTTCATTCATAGCATCAAGAGCCAAAATTTTGTATAGATTATCAGACATGACATTGATTGAAGCTCCTAAATCCAACATAGTTTGCTTGAATCTAGTGTTTCCAATCGTGCAAGGAATACTAAACATACCTGGGTCTTCGCACTTTTCTGGTAAGCGCTTTTGAAGCACAGCGGACACATGCTCACTAAACATACTTTGATCGTGCAAGGAATACTAAACATACCTGGGTCTTCGCACTTTTCCAATCGTGCAAGGAATACTAAACATACCTTTTCTTTAGTCTTCATTCGCTGTCTTCTCTTGATCGTGCATAGCTCTTTAAAAAATTTAGCATAGGTATTAGTTTAATTAGATTAAGAAGTGGAATGTTTACCTTACATTTAGAGAACGTATAATAGAGCTCCTTCTTATTCTCCCACTTCCTATAATCCTTCAAAGCCTTAGGGAATGGTGGTTCGGGGCGATAATCATCAAAGGACCAGTTCTTTGAAACGTTGTTTGGGTTGTCTGCAGAGGTGACAGAGGGCTCCAATTTTTCTGCAGAACCATCATTTTGCTTGCTGTGCTCGACCACTTCCTTGCTTGCTTTAGGCTCTTCATTGGTGTCTTTTGCTAGAGGTCTTACCTCTTTTTCTTCTCTAAGAATCATGGCACTAACATTCTCCTTGGGATTCACTATTACTTGCGAAGGTAACTTGCCCGAAACCTTAGCCTTGAGTTCTCCTATCTCTTGAGCCATTTGGCTCATCAATTTCTCCTAGACATTCATCTTGTCCAACAAAAGCCTCAAGGTTTCATCCTTTGCGGAGTCATCCTGTGGAGGATTCCATTGACGATTGTCATATTGACCCCTTCCTTGGTAAGGTGCTTGTTGTTGTTGTTGCTGCTACTGATTCATCCACCCATTGAAACCAGATTGATAATTTAAATTGTAATTAGGGTTATAGACATTGTTACCAAAGTTTTAGTGAGGTCTATAATCTCCCATAGCATTTACATCATCAACCTCATCTAGAATTTGAGGGCAACGATCATTAGGATGAGTTGAATCTCCACAAACTCTACAGGGTCTAAGCTACTGCATTTGAGCCATTTGAACAGCCATATTCTTCATAATATCAGCGGGCTTTTCAAACTCATTGTTGCAATTATCTCTAGGGATGTCCAATCTATGGACTCCTCTAACGCCTTGATGATTTACGTATTGCTGCGAAGCATTAGTTAGGCCTTCAAAGATCTGCACGGCTTCCTTAGGTGTCTTGTCTAAGACATCCTCTCCACTTGTAGAATTGATGACATTCCGCTTATGGTTAAGCAATCCTTCATAAAGATAGAGAACAAGGTCATCCTCTGGAGTTCCATGTTGCGGGCAACTTGCCTTTAGTTTCTTGAATCTCTCAACATATTCATAGAGGCTCTCCATGGGGGATTGCTCAATGCTTGTCAACTCCTACTTGAGCTTGCTGAGATGAGTGGTAGTGAAGTACTTTTGCAAGAAAGCCTTCTTCAATCCTACACAAGTGGTAATGCTCCGCTGGAAGGTAATAGAGTCGCTCGCTTGTTGCATCCTTCAAAGTGAAAGGAAACACTCTCAATATGATTTGGTCATCCTTTAGGACTTGGGGTCTTAGTCTATCGCAAACACTAGTGAACTCTACAAGATGCTTAAGTTCTTCTCCAGAAATCCCATGGAAAATTGGTAATATAGTGGACCAGTTGGACTTATACTCAAATCTTTACCCCTCTGGGAGCGCTGGAAGCCTGATCACAAGCGGTTGCGATGTTAGATTTGGCTCCTCTAGATCTCTCAATGTTCTCCTGGGAGGAGCTTCAATGTCCCCATCATCGGTGTTGTTGTCACTGTTGGGGTTTTGCATATTTCCCCCTCCAGGAGGATCATTATTGGCGTTCATATCTTCGGTCTCTTTTTGATTGAAATCAAGCCTTCTTCTCAACCTAGAAAGTGATCTTTCGATCTCTGGATCAAAAGACAAAGAAGATGAATTAGTAGCATGGGCATGGACCACTCTTCCTAGCAATGGCAGCAAAATTTGGTCGGGGTGAAAGTCGTTGGTTCCTTATCAAAGATAATCCAAACCCCCTAACTAGTATAGTCGGTAAGTCCGGAATCGATCCATGAGGAGATATGTCGTTTCTATGTGCTTTCTTTTCTAACTTAAAGTAACTAAATAAAGAGATTGCAACGTAGGAAATAAACAAAAGCAATAAAGAGAGTAATGGTTGTGAATTCGACATTAATGAGAGAGAAGTGTTTCACCTACGATTTCTCAACAATGGTAGGTATTCATGATCCTTGACTCAATTTCTATTTATTTCGATTTAATTAGTTATTCCGACATTGGTTTATATGGATTGTCACTCTTTGCGAATATGAAAACCCCTTACACTCATATGCAACCCTATTCCTACAAGATTTACCATACAAATAGCGCAAATTCTCAATGTACTTGGCCGAATGGCAGTACCAACCCTCCTAAGCAACTAGCATGTGTCAACATTTGTCATATCATCAACCCTGGGAACTTAGAAACCCATATTTAAACAAGCTATCATCACCCTAGACAATCAAGATCTCCTAGTGGAATCAGTCAATTATGATTGCTACAAAAGATATACTTACTCCAGCGAATGAATTAAAAACCCTAGCTAGATGCAATTCAATCAAGGTGATCAACCAAGAGAGAATTAACAACATGAAATCAGCCCAAGGATAATGAAATAAGTTGCGGAATAACTTATAAATTCAAGCCTCACAATTCAACCAAACATGTCTTCTAATCGTATGTGAAACAATAGAGTTTAGTTGCTCATGCCATATGAAAACTCTAAACTTCAATCCTAATGTGTGTGATGAATCGATTCTTAAACCTACTGTAAAATCACCCTAAATAGGCTGACAAAATGTCTTAAGAAAATCATAGAAAGTTTGGATGATTATTGCCTTAATTAAAGATTCGAAAATATCTCGAAAATCTACTGAAACCGTCAAAACGGCGGGCGTTGTTTTTTCTAGATTCCTATTTCTTCTTTGTCTTCGTTCTTCGTCTTCTCAACTCTTCTTTAGTCTCTTCCACCTTCTTCTCTAGCTCTACCTCAACCTCTTCTTAGCTCTCACGATCCATCTTTCACCCCTTTCCAAGCTCGGAATACAAATCTGCATAATGAGCACAAAAACGCGTAGATTCCAAACTCGAAAGCCCAAATGAACAAACATGCAATTTAACTACTAAACATGCAATATGCACACTCTAATGCACCTTAAACTACGCATAATTCCTATCTAAATTATGCATTATCAATGGTGGTGGTGGATACTTTGGAAACGTGGGAATTTGGAGACGCATGAGCATTTAAGCCTGCAAGATCGTAAAAATTAGCTTTAACCTCTTCCTCTTCTCATCACTTGTTTGACGTTCTGCTGTTGTATAGGCAGATCGAATGGGACAATCATGCTTATGAACAAGGGATGGATGTGTTTAACCAGAAACTCTCATAAGGTCGCTCAGATCTTCCTCCTCTAATCAGTCAAGCACCGCTGCCTATAGCCCTTCTATCCTTATCAAGCGTCGGACTGTCGAAAGATGTTGTTGATGAATATCTTTAACACCCAAGATTCGCCCATCTCCCAATCTTCATGATTAAGAGGATCTCTTGTCATCCCCCCAACTTAGTCAAGGGAAGAAAGTAGACTCGCAACAATTTGACACCGAAGTGAATGAGTGGCAATGAAGCAAACTTCTTCTGCAGAGTCATTGGTGGGTGCTGTGAGTACCTGTCGGTGACACTGCTTCTCGGTGGGTGATGTTTGCTGTAGACTTCCTACTGAATCTTCAAAACTTCTTCTCTGAAACCCGACGTTATTGTCGAATCCCTTCAAACCTGATTTCAATGGTCAAAACTTAGACAAAGAAGGTGAGAGGTGTTAACTTTCAATGGGTTAGAGAATTTGAGGAATAAGAGAATTAGGGTTTATGAGGAGGATAGAATTTGAAGATGAAAAATAAAAATTTTAAATAAAAAGATAGAATGTTAATTTCATGCAAAGATAGGAAGATAATTTTTTTTATCCAAAGATAGAACATGCAAAAATATTCCTTCCAAGTTAAAATTTATCCAAAATCAGATTAGTGGTGTAGGTGACGTGCTCGGACCTGGGCTCGAGCAAAAGGACCGGCGATGAGAGTTCCGATAAGTCGGCAAAAATTGGACAGTTTTTGGAGCAGCAGGGCAGTCTTCAAAGATTTCCGATTTCCCGTCGATTGGCTTGGCTTCTGGGGACTTTCAAGTACTAATTTTGTAGATCTTGAAGTCACGGTCGTGGATTGGGGCAGATCTCGTCAATCGGAGGTTAGACGAAGTGGGAAATCGTGTTTTACCGATATGTCGCTTGTGTAGAGGCGAGTCCAAACGGGGCTTGTTTGAGAGGGATTAAAAGGGATTTTTGGAGTGAGGTTTTGGGAATGATTTAGGGTGATAATGGGGTTGTAGAAGGCCTTAGAATGGTGGTAAAGAAGGGAATGGGGGTTGAGGGATATGTGATGCAAGATAGCTCTCGGCCTCGCACTACGAGCTCTCTCCAACACTCGACCTTCTGCACTCTCGGCCCCGCACTCCGAGTGTTTCCGACCCTTTGAGTCCATCGTCTCTCACTAAGGAATCGCTCTTAGCATCTCACCAAGAGGGTTTATCCGGCATCTCACCAAGATAGATTTGTGTTTCTTAACCCGAAACGAAGGAAGCACAAGCTTAGTTTTCTCAAATTCAACTTCATTTCAAATGAAAAGACTTTACACACACATATAGGAGTTTATTATTGTCATCTCCATGTATTTGTAATTGATGTGGGATAAAGAAAAATCTCCAAATTTCGTTCAGCTAAGAGCTGCTGCAAAGAACGAGATTTAGGACCATCTTCAGAGTAGAATTGGTGGGAGACGTTTTCAACAATGTCGTAGCCCTTGAAATCAGCTTTCCAACGAGTCCTCTTGCGCCTTCTTCGGACGAACACAACTCCAGTTAGAGCCAAAATAGCGAGCAGATGTCGGTTGATCAAGTTATAAGACTTTGATGTCTTCTTCTTCCGGAAATATGATGTCGTCCAAGGTAAGAGCTTCCGAGGTTGCCTTGTCAAGGCTAGGATCACATGTTCATCCCTCGAAGATCCATCAACGGTGTCATATTCTCCTCCAGGTTCATCGACCAAGCTACCATCGTCCAGGATCACATCATCCTCCCTCCCTTTAAAAGGATTCGACCTCGAATCCGGTGGGTCACCTAGCAAGCATGTACCTGCACGAATCCCATGAAAACTGATAGAAGAAGAACCAAAGAACACTTGACAAATCAAAACATCACTAAAAGAGTAAGAAACACCACTCCGCTGGGTAACTCGGCTAACATCCTGCAAATGATTGACTAGTTGATTCTCAGGGTCCTTTGAGGGCCCTAAAACTAGCTCCAGTTGCTCTATAACCCTCCGAGCATTTTCCTTTTCTACGATGCAGTGTTCCCTAGCAACCAAATTTCCATATAAGATGAGGACAACAAAAATAAATCACTAGGAAGCATAACAAGTACACAAACTCGACTCCCCTGTATAACATCTCGTTTGTCGCAAGAATCGTCGACCTCAGGTAATAATTGTTTCCCTACGGGGGAATAAGTGTCCATCTTCTGCTTCCTTGTAGCTTCATATAACTCTCCAGCAAGGTGCGGTGTGATCCCTAGTTCCTTCTCCTTTACAAAGGGTTCGATGACATCCAGTTTGGAGCTAGGTGGGTGGTCCTCATAAACACCACTAGACTTGGATCTAACAACATGTGTTGTAGGGATCGGTGTAGCCATAGGGAGAAAATTCATAGCGGTGGCCAACAATGTCTTTGTTCGTTGTGAATTAAGGCCAGGAGGATGCTTGGTGGTGCTATCTCGACTAGAGCAACGTCGAGAAGGAGGGGCAACGATAGTCTTCTTAAGAACTTTCTCATAGACATGAGTAGCATGGTTCAAAGCATCAACAACATGGGTATGACGAGAGCGCAAGACAAAATCTGCCACATCCGAATTAAGCCCCGCAAGAAACTTAGCAAGTATATAAGCCTCATCATACCTTGTCCTAGAACATTGCAGGAGAGCATGAAGATCTTTGTAGTAATCATTAGGAGAGCGAGGACCCTCTCTTAGCTTCTCAATCTGTAGCAATGATGTGTGAATGTCAACCTGTTTTCCACGCCTAGCTCGGCGGTGCTCTCTAGAAGGAGTCCTCTCAAAGCATGTAGATGACTCATGTCGAGGCTTATGGTGCCCATGATAACTTCCACTATGTCCTTCTCGGTCTCGTCCCAATTGTTGCGGATCATCATGTATGTTGATGTCACTGACCTTGTTCTTTGGAGTAGAAGGCAGGCGTCGTATGATCTCAGCCACATCATCCTCCATCCGTCCAATCCGGGTTGCTAGCGCCTTGATCGCAGTGGTACCTCCTCCACCATGCACCATACTAGGTTGGCCTAAATGATGCGACATCATACAAAACAAGCAAACAAGTCAAGTTAGAGAAAATGTAAATCTCTCTCTCACTTTGGTGGATGCTCACACTCTCTCAGACACTCCGCCCGTGTGTTTAAAGTGTTCGCCTCACTATAATGTATTCCAGAAAAGAATGAGACTTCAGAACCTGTAAAATGAGTAAACAACAGATATAATAGCAGTTAATAACAACAGATCTCCTCGGTGTTTGGCTCTCCGCTCCTTACTCTGGATGGTTCTCTCCTCTCACTCACCTTTTCCAACACTACTCAGTGTTGCTCTCACCTCTCCTTTTTCTGTTGCAGCAGGCAACACTCTCAACTCTCCTTTTCCCAATGCAAGGGCACGACACTCAAGAACCTGAATAATCGCTAGCGGCAACTAGCACCAACAATAGCAATCAACCACCTGAAATTCACCCTCATACAAAAGCAAGCTAGTAGTAGAACTCGGGACAAAATGATCAATAACACCCAACGAAAACACCAACACACAATAGCAAGCAAAATAAGCTTAACGAGCAACCTTCGAGCACTCAACAAGGGCCTTTCGACGAGTATTTACCAAAACCCGCTATGATCTTTAGGCAATGCAAAACAAGTGATCTAGCCCAAATAAGGGAATGAGATTGCCATGAAAATAAAATAAAATAAAATAAATAAAAAGAAAGATCAAGGCGGGAAGTAGTGGAAATGAGTAATCACACTACCACTCACCTCATGACTAATATACTAACTAATACTCTATAAGTACTCTATCATGAGAAATTCCAAATAACAGAATATGCAACAATTCCTTTCCTCTATTCTTCTTCTTTTTTTCTTTTTTCTTTTTTTTTTTTGAATTAGAAACAAACGGTTTCTCCTCTTTTTTTTTTTAACTTATGATTGCAGCACCTTTTTTTTTTCTTTTGGAAGCTCAAAAGCAAGACAACAAAGGCTGGACAACCTTCAACATAAACTCATGTGAGATCAACAGTCAGCCACAATTAGGAACAAGGAAACCCAACAACCGTAACTCAATTCAACAAATAGAAGGATGAAAAGACAAGAAGATAGATGGTTTTTCTGGATGAATGATGAATGAAATGGAAAGGAAAAAAAATGCAATCTCTCGGGCATAATCGAACAAATTTTGCATAGACCAAAGATTAAGCAAAAGAGATAGTAATTCGTACCCCGAAAGCTTGAGGAACCCTTGTCGTGGCTCTGATACCACTTGACGTGCTTGGACCCGGGCTCGAGCAAAAGGACCGGCGACGAGAGTTCCGATAAGTCGGGAAAAATTGGACAGTTTCTGGAGCAGCAGGTCAGTCTTCAAAGATTTCCGATTTCCCGTCGATTGGCTTGGCTTCTGGGGACGTTCAAGTACTACTTTTGTAGATCTTGAAGTCGCGGTCGCGGATAGGGTCAGATCTCGTCAATCGGAGGTCAGACGAAGCGGGAAATCGCATTTTACCGAGATGTCACTTGTGCAGAGGCGAGTCCAAACGGGGCTTGTTTGAGAGGGATTAAAAGGGATTTTTGGAGTGAGGTTTTGGGGATGATTGAGGGTGATAATGGGGCTGTGGAAGGCCTTAGAATGGTGGTAAAGAAGGGAATGGGGGTTGAGGGATATGTGATGCAAGATAGCTCTCGGCCTCGCACTCCGAGCTCTCTTCAACACCCGATCTTCCCCACTCTCGGCCTCGCACTCCGAGTGTTTCCGACCCTCTGATTCCATCGTCTCTCACTAAGGAATCGCTCTTAGCATCTCACCAAGAGGGTTTATCCGGCATCTCACCAAGATGGATTTGTGTTTCTTAGCCCAAAACGAAGGAAGCACAAGCTTAGTTTTCTCAAATTCAACTTCATTTCAAATGAAAAGAGTTTACACACATATAGGAGTTTATTGTCATCTCCATGTATTTGTAATTGATGTGGGATAAAGAAAAATCTCCAAATTTCATTCAGCTTAGAGCTGCTGCAAAGAACGAGATTTAGGACCATCTTCGGAGTAGAATTGGTGGGAGACGTCTTCAACAATGTCGTAGCCCTTGAAATCAGCTTTCCAACGAGTCCTCTTGCGTCTTCTTCGAACGAACACAACTCCAGTTAGAGCCAAAATAGTGAGCAGATGTCGGTTGATCAAGTTATAAGAACTCCTCTCGACAGTTTTGCCCACCCAATGCTTGATTGAACGCTAATGGCAGAAAGATCGGCAATTAAGGATACATTGTAGAAGTTTCTTGACCATTCTTCATCCCTTCGAGCTTGATCCCCTCTCGAGGGTATGTATGACCACCAACATATTTTCGCTGGTGATTTGCTGAAGTGGTAGTTATATAGATCATTGTATTCACTATACTCTTTAAAAGAGCAAACATCCTTTGTTGTTCATGCTGGAACCACATGGATAGGCTCCGGTCTTGGCCTATAGATAGGTGAGATGTTGGAAAATTCTTTGGATGGATTGAGAGGCACCAGTTTGCACTCGATCTCTTAGGGCGTTGATAATGCATATTTTAGATTGGCATTACAGATAGGTTTAGATGCATTTAGGATATGTTTCTTGCACCTTTTATAGTTAATTTGCATTATTATCCATTTGGGCATTCGAGTTCGAAATCTACGCTACATTGTGTTTATTCTGCAGTTTTATAATCCAAGCTTGATAAGGGGCTAAGGATGGCTAAAAGAGGCTGGTTTTGAGCTTAAAAGAGGCAAGGAAGGATCACCAAGGGAGCTAAGGAGAAGAAGATCGAAGACAAGAAAAGAAATCGAGAAGCTAGACTAGCGGTGCCCGCCGGTTTCGTAGATTCAGCAATCGTCGATTAATTATGAGTTTATTCTATTAGTTTATTATTATTTTGCTTCTAGGGTTAGAAGGGGCCAACTCTTATGCTATTTAGGCCGCCTTTTGTTAGCTTAGAAAGACAACCAATTGAGAAATCATTCATTCTACAAACACTTTTCGTTGGAGTATGAGTTGCTAAATTCACTGTTTTGCCTACGATTCAAAGACTTGGTTGGTGGAATTGTGAGGTTTTGATTTCTATTGTTATTCATTAGTTATTTCATTACCTTTGTGGTCATAATTCTTGTTTGCGTATATTCTCTCTTGATTGATCACAAGATTTGCATTCATGCTAGTGATTAATGATTTCGTTTGAATAGTTAATCCAGGGTAGCAAGCAATAGATAATTGATCTTGTGAAAGTATCAATTGGCTATGCAGGATAATGACACTTGGTTAAATATCTGTTCTTTTCAGATTAGGGTTTAAAGGGTTTGCAAGCCTTTGGCATTCTAATTGATTAGGATATTTGGTACTGCCAAACTGCCAAGTACTTTGAGAATTTGTGTTATTCTATGTTGATATCTATCCTTCAAAAGAAGATTGCATAGGGTGTCAGGGATTATCATGCTGTGAGGAATGTCAATCTATTTAAACTTAAGTCAGAATAACTCAATTATCAATTGCATTGAATTAGAATAACAATGAAATCATGTCAAGGATCATAAACCCTAACCATTGTTGAGAACTACAGGTGAATCGCTTTCATTCCATTGGTAAAAACTTCACAATCATTACTTCCTTTTATTTCATTTACTTTACTCTATTAATCTCAATCTTATTCTTATTTGCTATAAATCAACATAAGATACACACATCTAGATCTCTATGTGGGTTCGACTCCTTAACTACTTACTATATTTTAGTTTGTTTGTTTGGATTATAAATATTACTTTTGAAAGGGATCAAAGACATCATAAATCCCACCGCTCGTCTGTTTTGTGATTCACGCCTTAAAGTACGCAAAACACCATCTCCTTTACCCCTTCAAGGGTGTTTATTGAAAAGTGGCCATCAAATGAGAGGGTTTCTCGACCAAATAAATTTATAGTCAAGACCCCGCTATATAATATAGTGGGGTCAGCCATCAGGATCGTCCACGGGAGAGAGTCAGCGTTTCTTGTTTAGTTGTTTTTTTGGGCAAAGAGTAGCAAGAAGATGTGGGAAAGTGGTTTTGGAGGGGGTTTGGTGAACAATCTTGAAGCAAATATCAATAACAGGAAAACTTCTAAGGCAAGGGATCACTACAACAACAAACACTTGTGCAAATCAATAAATCACATAAAAGTTCATGCTTTTATCATCAAACAATTGACTTTCATCAATCAACTCGAGTATAATTCACCTACTTGATTCTACCTTTTCTTAACTAGGATCCTTTAACTCGCGTTAGAAAACTCTAATTACTATCCAAGTTCACAATTCCCTTCTTCAAGTTAATTGCAACAAAAACTTCTAAGACTTTCATCCAAGGGTAGGCACATAGGTAGATGATGATAGAAACAACAACAAGATCATGGATTAATCAATTCAACACACATGTCTATTGTTGGGCTCACCCTAACCCTAGAAGAGTAGAGAACTACTCACACATGGAATAAGAAAACAAAGACATGATCGGAGAAGAGAAAACTAAATTGAAACTGAAAATAAAACTAAACAAAACCTGGAAAATAATGTCGCAACGTCTCCTTACATGTCTCCCAAAAGACGTCAAACTTCCGCCTAAAACTAGGGCAAAACCAACACACCTCAAGCTGACCCCAAGGGGCCTTATTTATAGTAAAACTATGACTTATCCTCAAAAAAAGGATTCTATCTAAGATTTATCTAATATCTAAAAGTTTTCAAAAGTTTCAGGATAAAATTATATTAAAACAACCCAAAAATGGACCATGAACTAATGTGCAGAAACTCATATCGACACCCAGAGGGTATCAACATGAACGATTATTAATTTAGCATCTCAGGCTCTTCAGACAGGGGTGTTGATTTGACACCATCGGTATCTATATCGACAGGCAATATGCACTTACAAAAACTTTTGGTCCTCTATGGGTATCGATATCGATAGGGTGGGTATCGATATCGACACAGCTTTTCCAGCTCCGTCTTGAAACGCACATTCCGGAGTCCTCGTTCATCCGAATGATGCATATGAGTATGCGTTGGAAATCTCTTTTCGAGGAATACAAGTATCATGAAGCCATCAGAACTTGATTCAAAGTGATGAATGTCAAAAATAGGGATTTTTTTTCCATCATTCTCCCTTTTTGCTCTTCCTTAGTTTCTCCAATGCCATCATGGTTTTTCGTTAAGCTCCAAAGTGCGTCCGAAATCCTCCAAATCAGTTTCGAAACCTGCAAAACACCACTAAAGCTTGCGTGGACATTCATATCTCGAATAATACAAAAATCAACAAAAACGACACACTTTCCCAACACAAAAGCTAATAAAAGGACTCAATTGGGCTAAACATATGAAACATAACAAGACTAAAAATGCAAACATCACCATACGTTAAGGCCTGCACGCTAGGTAAATATGAAATTCACCAAGTAGGATAGATGTCCTTCAAAGTTGATAAAAATCATTTTCCTTCATGTGCAAGTAAAGGCCACTCGAAATCGGACTCGGATTGGACTCTGCAGCATCACTCGATATCGACCAAAATGGGTCGATATCAACTCGTATTCGTTTCTGCTTGATCTTCACTCGACATCGGGTCTTCTAGTCGATTTCTAGTGAGTACCACTCGATATCAAATGACATGACCCGATATCGACTTCTTCTTCAATCGAAATGCTATGTGTTCTTCAGAGGACTCGATTCTTGGTGAGACTCCACTCGATATCGAGTGATAGGACTCGATATCGAGTCACCTTGGTCGATTTCGAGTGCTATGTCAGCTTTCAACATTCTGCTCCATTTTGAACCGTATTTTCCCGAGTCCTCGTTCGCCCGATTGATGCATATGAATATGCGTTGGAAAGCTCTTTTCGAGGGATACAACTCTCATGAAGACATCAGAACTTGATTTAAAATGATGAATGGTGAAAAGTGGCGTTTTCTCCAGCTGCACCATCTTGTGCTCTTCCTTAGCTTCTCCAATGTCTTCATGACTTTCCTTTAAGCTCCAAAGTGGTCCGATTTCTGCGATATTAAACAGAAACTTGTGTAGACCTCCATATATTGCAAATAAATATAAACTACACAAATCCTATACTTTCTCAACCCAAAAGTATAAAATATGGACATAAATCGACATAAAAGATAGTATAAAATATGGTTAAATGAGCGCACATCAACTAGAATGAAATATGAAATGAAAGTAGAACAGTGCGGAGTGGTTCACCCTAAGTGAGAGGCAGAACCGTTTCTAAGCGGTTATTAAAACCTAAGCTAAAGAGTTGTTATATGGGCCTCAAAGGTGGCCAAACAAACCCTAGATCAGCCTAAAAAGGATAGAATTGAATCTAAAAGGATAGGATTTTGTGGTTTGCAAATCAAGGAAAAAATCTGCTAAAACCCTAGCAGTCGCCAAGAGTTGCACGCCCGCTGACAAGCGGGGAAACCGGTCATTGGATCTCGACAAAGAAATCCCTAAACTCAAATACTAGTATAGCAAGTAAATCAGGGTATCATCCCATAGAGAGTGTGTGATTAGTGGTTCTCTAGCTAACAATCAAATAGCTAGCAAAGGCATAACTTGTAGAGAGAGATAATCGATAGTAATGAAATAAAGCAAAACAAAACAATAAAGAACTAAGATGGTATGAGTTGATAGCTTCACCCTCTCATCACAACATGGTTGGTTTCTCGATCCTTGGGCTTCTTCCTATTATCCCAATTATTGGTTTCTGTATGCATGACAGGTAATCACACTTCTTACACTAGCATGGCGGTCGAGCAGCATTGAGTCCCAATATCCTGGCACCTAAACAATATTATTCCCTTATTAGCAACTTTGTCACCTAGTACGTTGCCATCCTAGCCATTTCTTCTAAAGGTAATACTCCTTGGATGTTGATCTCCCTGCACTATCCAGATTCTCGAACCGTTCCTACGGGATGTGTTTGCTACACCGGATTCGACCTGCTAATGCGGCTGTAGTCTAAACCCTAACTTGATGCAATCATATCTAGGTAGCTAATCTAAATATAATAACAAAATAAAGCAATAAAGCATAAATTAAGGAGATGAAAATAATATAGAAAGATAAAACATGGAATTAGCCCTCACGATAGCTATTGGCTGAGTGCTAAGATGAGGCTTCTTAAGTTCTCACAATGTCCTTCTTTCTCCTCCTCCTTCGAGTGCCATGTTTTTGCTTGAATGTTGTCTTTTTAACCTGGAGAAAGTCTTTTCTCTTTCTGGATCACAAGGCCCCGTAGATTGCTTAGTAGAACAGGTGTGAACCATCCAAGATGGATCACACTAATGCAAAATGAACTAAAATGAAAACAAATGCAAATGCAAACGAATTTAAGAAAAATCGGTGTTCCCCGATAATGACGCCAAGAATTTGGTGGATGATTTAAATGTCATGGTTTAAAATATCCAAATAGTACCCAAGCCTGCTTTCTAACTAACAGTTAGTATCGGTAAAGCACAAGGTCAATCCCATGAAGAACACATGCGACTCTTAAATCTCTATGCAATGCAAAGTAATAAAGGAAAGGAACATTGTAAAGAGAAAGTAATCTAGACTAGCAATGATTGAGATATGAATATGACTATGATGAGTGATATAGCTTCACTTATATTCGTAATAATCATAACTCTATGATCATTAGGTTGTTATGTAATAATGGTTATGCAATTACTCTAGGGTAGGTTTAAGCACAGAATTGAGGTAAGTCGAACCTGCCGATGACACCACCTAACTCCCTAAACTCTTGCATGTTGGGGTGAGTAGCATTAAGTCTCTAACACCTAGCAAATAAACATTATTTCTCTCGTACATTCGACTTGTCACCTGGTTCTCATCTCCAACTATTGCTTCCACTAAAAGAAATAACCTTTACCGGTCAATTATCCTACATTATCATCAGTCCATACCTGTTGCTATATGACATGTTGCCTACTCACTGATAAAGGCCCGCAAAGGCATAACTTGTAGAGAGTGTACTGATAAAGGCCCGCAAAGGCATAAAATGAAAACAAATGCAAATGCAAACGAATTTAAGAAAAATCGGTGTTCCCCGATAATGACGCCAAGAATTTGGTGGATGATTTAAATGTCATGGTTTAAAATATCCAAATAGTACCCAAGCCTGCTTTCTAACTAACAGTTAGTATCGGTAAAGCACAAGGTCAATCCCATGAAGAACACATGCGACTCTTAAATCTCTATGCAATGCAAAGTAATAAAGGAAAGGAACATTGTAAAGAGAAAGTAATCTAGACTAGCAATGATTGAGATATGAATATGACTATGATGAGTGATATAGCTTCACTTATATTCGTAATAATCATAACTCTATGATCATTAGGTTGTTATGTAATAATGGTTATGCAATTACTCTAGGGTAGGTTTAAGCACAGAATTGAGGTAAGTCGAACCTGCCGATGACACCACCTAACTCCCTAAACTCTTGCATGTTGGGGTGAGTAGCATTAAGTCTCTAACACCTAGCAAATAAACATTATTTCTCTCGTACATTCGACTTGTCACCTGGTTCTCATCTCCAACTATTGCTTCCACTAAAAGAAATAACCTTTACCGGTCAATTATCCTACATTATCATCAGTCCATACCTGTTGCTATATGACATGTTGCCTACTCACTGATAAAGGCCCGCATGTTGCGATGTTTTCTTGATCAACAAATAAATTTATCATCAAGACCAAACGCTTAGTCGCTTACGGGTTAAGAAAGAGTAAGAAGAGATAAAAGGTAGAGATTTGGGGGTTTAAGGTTATAAAATTTAGGATTTAAATCAATATTAAAAAGCTTCTAAGGTTTAGGGATTACTGCAACAATAATCAAGCATACAAACACAATGAATGACACAAAGATCATGCCTTTATCTATAAAAGGTTTAACTTTCACCAACCAAAGCAAAACAATCAATCGACTTTTAGTTAAATCAATTAACTTGCTCACCTTTCCCTAATTAGGTTAATCAAACTCTCATTTCAAAACCTTAATTACTATTCAATTCATAATTAACTCTTTCAATCTAATTGCAAATAAGGAATTTCCCTAAATTTTGTTAGGTATTAAGCACAAAGGTATAAGAATAGATAAGAACTCTTAATTCACATATTTATCGCAATCATACACATAACTATTGTTGGGCTCACCCCACCCATAGAAAAAGAAACTATTCATGCATTGTCATAGCGAACAAAGAAAAAGACATAGAATTGGGGGAAGGAAACTTGAAATTAAAACTTAAGAAAAACCTGCAAAATAGCGTCTCAAACATAGCCACAACATCACACAAAACCTCGAGAAACGTACCTAAGCCATCGCCCAAACACATCCCCAAAACAGCCTCAAGCAGCTCCTTAAACGCAGGCCATAATTCACACTGTAAAAATGATAAAAAGAACTCCCTTAAATCTGACATAAAAATGCCTTGTTTATAGTATAGGCTAATATTCTATCTTAGGAAAATAATATCTAAAAAATCTAAGTCTATCTAATTTCAGGATAAAATCCACTTAAAACGGCCCAAAACAGTGCATAAAGAAACCCTATCGACACTCAGAGGGGTTGATACCGATAAGAGGATGTATCGTTACTGATGGTGATTAATTCTTTATTGCTCTCGGCTTTTTAGACTTGGGTGTCGATACCAACAGATGGCCTGTCGATATCGATATTGTCCGTATGATTAGAGAAACTTCTTGGACTCTTTTCATTTACAATAGAGTGTCGATATCGACAAGGGTGGTATCAATACCGACACCCTGATTTCTTCATAAGGGTTTGGTCTTCATATCTTCTATAGTGATGGGGTCAATACCGACATCCTTCCAGCTTTTCTAGCTCTGTCTTGAAATGCACATTCTGGAGTACTCGTTTGTCCGACTAATGCATATGAATATGCGTTAGAAAGCTCTTTTTGAGGAATACAAGTATCATGAAGGCGTCAGAACTTGATTCAAAGTGATGAACGGCGTAAATAGGTATTTTCTCCATGCTTCTCCTCTTTTGCTTTTCCTTAGCTTCTCTAATGCCTTCATGGTTTTCCGTTAAGCCCCAAAGTGCGTCCAAACTCCTCTAAACCAGTTCCAAAAGCTATAAAACACCGTCAAAGATTGATTAGACATCCATATCTCGAATAATACGAAAACCAACACAAACGACACTCTTTCCCAACACAAAAGCTAATAAAAGGACTCTATTGGACTGAAAATATTGAACAAAACAAGACTAAAAATGCGAAAATCATCACAATAGAGGAATGAAGCTATAATCCTAGCATGATGCAAATCAATCCTAATGGTCAGCTAAGATAAACAAACAACACTTATGCAATATCAACACGAAGAGAATTGAAATAATCATAATGTATAACTTATGTAACGTAAATCATATAAAACAACCCTCAGATGTCCTTGACCATTGTATTGAAATGCAAGCACAAATATAAAGGTGCGGTTAGCCGATCATGGCTCACATCGGAAACTATAATTTAATTTGACTGTGTCTCTTCTTCGAATGTGTAATTGAATGTTGAAAACGCTAAGTCTAATGGGGTATTTACAGACCTTGAAATCGGCTAAGAAACCCTAGTGGTGTCATCCTTTGAGGATAAGCAAGATCTTTAAAAGATAGGAAAGAATCTCCTTCGGGTAAGGATCCGACTCTGTGTAGTTATCCTACTTCGGCGGGCACCTAAGACTTCCCGGTGGGTGCTGCTCCTTGGTGAGTGCCTCAATTCTTCATGCGGGTGGCTGACTCGATGGTCGCCTAAGCTTCCTGGGCAGCTGCCACCTCAGTGTCCTTAGCATTTTCTCTTCTCTTCTTCACTTGGCGTCTCTCTAGCTTATTATTTGGTCTTCTTCTCCTCTTCCTCAAGCCATCCTAGCTAGCTTTGGGATCCATCACCATCTCTTCGAGCTCAGATTCTGCATGATTAACACAGAAAAGTGTCGATTCCGAACATCGAATAGAAAAAATTTAAAGATGCGACTTAACACTAAACTCCTATCTAATGCCACCTAAATTACCCTAAACTATCTAGAATGCCTATACAAAATATATATGCATTATCAGCCTTATAGGGATATTCTTATATACTCTTTTGCTTTCTTGTGTGATTATGCTCTCAATATGTTTGCAACTCTTGGGATTGATGAATTTTATCTATTTTCAAGACTGTATATACATGTTTGTTGATTGTGAATTTCAAATGATTAAGACATTTATTTCTTTAGCCATATTATAACCCTATCTACCTTGCATATTATCCCTTGTTTGAAGCCAATTTGAGCCTTATAAGCCTATATTTTGATAGCTCCACAAAATTATATCATAGCCAATGATAAGTCTGGCCCTATTCGGGAATTAGGAGAAGAGTTGATGAAAAATCTTGAATGTTGGAGTTTCTTTGAGTTGAGATGATGTATTTTTGTTTGTGTCATTTGAGCTTCATAAGAGATGATTATATACTAGGGGTCTAAGGAGGATAACATTCACTTAGGAGTAAAAGTCTAGTAGTTTGGGACCTAGGGAGGATAAAATCCACTTAGGGGCAAAAGTCAAGTAGGAAAAAAAAAGAGAAAAAGAAAGAGAAGAATAAAGTCATCATCATCAAAACAAAGAAATGAAGAGTTGTATTGGCTATTGAAATCGAAAATAGTTTATTTGTATGTATTAGAGTTGATGTCATTGGAATGGTTTGCGAAGTATGGAAATTTTGGTGTCATCTGGTTGTATAGCACTAACGCTTTATCCCGAATTTTTAGCACCACAGATCAAAATATTTTCCATGCCTTATGTTCCTACCAAAGCTCCATTACAACCTTATAAAAAAACCTCAGGATGTTGTTTGCAAGTGATAACTCTCACAGTGGAGATTTTGTGATATGTTTTTCAATTCCTATGCAGCATATAGCATTTTGGATTGAGTTGAGAGTTGTATTTAAAGCCTAAAACACATTAAGAGTGAGAGAAATATATTTTCCCTTGTGAGGTTGGATGGATGTCTGCTTATTACTTGATCATTCAAATACATGCTATGACGTTTGTTTATCTTACTTGTGTCTGCACTTGCTTATGATTTTGCTTTTAATAAGGTGATTGCATGAAGAATTGTGTTTGTAGGATTAATGATTAATGTTATGTTCTTTTTTGGTCAAGGACTAGCAAAAGTTAAGTGTGGAGGAGTTTGATTATGCATATTTTGTATAGGCATTCTAGTTAGTTTTATAGTAGTTTTAATTTGCATTTCTTATGTTTTTCTAGTTAGTTCTTTTTTGCTCAAGGACTAGAAAAAGTCAAGTGTGGAGGAGTTTGATTATGCATATTTTGTATAGGCATTCTAGTTAGTTTTATAATAGTTTTAGGTTGCATTTCTTATGTTTTTCTAGTTAATTCGCATCTCTATTATTTTGTGGTCGAAGTTCGTAATCTACACTTTTTATGGTTAAATGTGCAGATTCACATATCTTGATTCGAAGGATGGTTCAAGAAGGTGATGCTAGAGCCTTGGAGCTGCTGGAACTACTTAGGATGGCTGAGAAGAAGAAAAGACATGTCTAAGAAGGAGCTACGAGGAAGTCAAGACGAGGAATCAAGTGAATGCATGAAAGATAAACCAAGATATCCGAGGAACAGAGGGTCAGCGCCCACCTCGGGGTATACTAATGATCTGCGCCTGCCAATGGGGGTTGGCGCCCACCGATGGGTGGATAAGGCTGGATCCGCGTAATCTTCCGAGAGCTTATTAATTAAAGATTTATTTTCATCTTTTGAGATATGATATTATCTTATTTGGCCGACATTTCTAGGGTTTTAGGGCCAACTCTACCCTTATAAATATGTTAGTTTTCTAGGGTTTTTTCATAATTCACATAACACATCATTCACACAACATTTCAATACATTCATCAAACGTTTTGAGGTAAGCCATGAGTGGCTAATCTCTTTGTTAGTTTTGCTTACATTTCAAGACATGATTGATGTAATGTAAGGGCTGATCCAAGGTTAATTCTACTAAGCTATTTCAATCTATCTATACTTCTATACTTATTCTTTAAAACAAAAGCAATTGTTACATGTGTCTCCCTCCCCTTTAATTTAGCAACATCGCCCAATTGTAATTGTTCCGTTTTTTTTAAAAAAAATCTTTTATTATTTGTAGATAATTTATTTGTTATCCAATTTTCTATTAGTTAAACACCGAAATTGGCCCAACCCATTTCCTCTCTATTTACTAAGGCCCAACACTACTTATAGTTGTCTAAAACCCTCAACTAACCTTGAATTTGATTCACCATTTCTGCATATTCGCTTCATATTCCAAATCTTAGAGAACATTAATCGCCATGTCGCTACTTAGAGTTGATTTTTCATATGTTTTCTTTATTCATCTAGGGATAGAGTCCTCCGAACGTCAACACCTCTTGACACCGAGAGATTTGTTTCAACTTCCATATTGTGATGTGAATATATAACCTAATTATACACTTTCTATTTTGATTAATATTTTGAATAATTTTCCAATAAGATCACCGTCCATTTTGATGAATATTGTGGTGTGAATATATAGATTGAGTATCATTTATATAATTTTAATTTTGGTGATTTTTACCATATAAATTGGGATACATGGTTTTTATTTTGAAAGCTAATGTCTACATTTCCAATCATTTTCCATTCAATTTATATCTTTATTATATATATTGATTTCCATGTTTTTTCCATTCAATCAGTATGTATGTGTGTATATATACACTAGTGCATGTCCCGTCCCCTGCACGGGAATGTGTTAACACAATATTATAAAATTATATTTATTATCTATAAAAAAATCCTATTATAAATATGAAAATAAATAAATAAATATGAATTACATTATGATAATTAAACTAATAACTGAAAATATAAGAACAAAATTAATCTAGATCGATCTAAATAACTCATTCTCCTAAAAAATAATATATATATATATATAATAACTATGAAATAATTAATTTTGATATAAATAATTAGGAAAATTTATCTATCTATATTTGGATGGAAAGAAGCCGGGTTCGTTCGTAGATTGGATGGTATGTACTCATACTTGCCTATATGATATATATGATTAGATTTAATTTTAATATATTAAATATGTCCGTATACATAATCGATTTTAAAGAGTTCTAAACTCACCATTTCGGTAGGCTATAATCTTAATAATAATACACTATTATAATAATAATAATAATAATAATAATAATAATAATAATAATAATAATAATAATAATAATAATAATAATAATATATAATTAGATTGATGCGTGCATGTAATCAAAAACTCAAAATTATATTATTATTATTATTATGTTTAGTTATATTGATGATTGTGTTATATTAATATAGTTTTTTCCTTATATAATATTTAGTCTTTTATAAGATATTCCATCTATCCAATTATATGAGTTAATGGTAAAATAAAATAATTATTTAATCATTTTTAATTATATAGATTAGAACTATCTAATTATTTTTATTAAATTTTCTTTTTGACGGGGGAAAGTTTTGCGAGACGCACTCTCGCGCCGCCACATAGGCAGATTCACTCACAGGCCGCCACGCAGGCACCAATGCATCGGTTTTAGTATATGTATATAGATTTGGTCATTTTGATGTTGTTGTTCACATATATCGGCAATTCATCTATCGATTGGTTAACAACATGCTTTCTTACTCCCTCTTATACCCTCTTATACCCTCATGCTATCTATCCAGCTTTGTAATTTATTGTGACTGATTCGAATTCATTTTCTTATACAAGGATGACAATGGCGCAATAGTTCACAAGGCCTGATGTTATTTATGAATCTTATAACTTGTAACTTAGATGTGAAATACCCCAAATCATTTTTGGGCTATTTCTTATTTTTATAAATCTATATTATATTAAACTATAGTATATATCTTGTGAATTGATCATTTAATAAATTCACCTAAGGTATATGTTATGAATTAGAATAATTAAATTATTCTAAAGAGTATAATATATGATGTATTTAATTACATAAATCATCTGAATACTCCTATTATTTAATTTATAAAGATAAATTAAATAATATTCATCCCGGTAAAAGAGGAGTAATCTATCTTTTATCTAATCTTTATCCGATTTTTTTATTTATTTTTTCTTAAAATCTATCATCTACCTAATCTCTATCTCAATTGATTCAACCACAAAGGATCAATAATTTATCTTTTATTTAACCAGATACACGTTTAATCGTAGACTTCCAGAACCCAAAAATCATACCCGTCCTCTTCCTCTTCCCAGTACTCCCGTGAGCAGCCACCGTCCTACCACCACCGCCGGCGACCTGGGTCGAGGCCATCACCGCTGCCCATCGCCTTGCCCGGAGAACGCGGCCCTTGGCCGGAGATGCGCCACGAGCCACGGCCGAGCCCTCTCGCTGCGTTCGCCCCTGTTCGCCGCCGCCGGAGGAAGGGCCATTGCCGCCCTGTTGTCGCAACCCAACCATCGCCTCGTCACCGAGCCACTGCAGTCGCAGCCCTGCCCGGAAGCGCGCCCACGAACAACGGAGTCCGAGCCCACGCTGCAGTCGCCCTCGCCGCCGAACCGCTGCTGTCGAGACTGCCCCGGAGAACATCGATTGCCGCGCCGTCACTCCCGAGCCCCGCTGCCTGCGTCTTTAAATTCCGCCGCCAAACACTGTGCGAGCCCGGCTCCGGTTGCCGCCAGCCCCCGCCTCGCCAATTGCCGCGTCGGTCGTCGTCGTCGGTAGCCATCGCCGCCGAGGGAGGAGCTCCTTCCTCTTCGCTGTACGCAAACCTCCATTGAAACAATCGGAGGTTTTCAATTTCTTTTATGAAAATCTCATAAACTTCCCTATTATTTAGTCTATTCTCTTTTTGGCCCAAAGTTAATTAATTATTAAGTTAGGCGGCCAATGTTTCTAAACTATTCAATTCTTGCCCGTTTCAGCGACACCGAGAAATCTCGAAGCACCAATGCCGGATCCCGCTCTCCGAGGAACTCATATTGGTATAGATTTTTAACTTTATAGAATTAATTCAATTTCAAATTGAATTAAGTAAAGTTAATTGTATAAGATATCAATATTAAATATCCCTTTTTCGTTGAATTCAATAGGTGCTAAAATCTCGTCTTGTTTTCGTCAACCGATCATCGAAGGTTAAGGCAAGTGATTTCGTTCAAACGCCCTTTGCGTGTTTCGTGATTCTTTTGTTGTGCCTTTTAAATTCTTCCGTGTTGAATGCGGCCCTGTGGCCAATTTCCTTGCCAATTTCGATAAATTGCATACCCGTTTGCTTGATGTAATTTATCTTTTTAATCATAAATTGGCATGAGTTAAATTAATGGGCAATTATTATTAAAGTAATTATAGTGATATAGTATTAAATGTGATTTGTTTGTTTATAACTCGAGATAAGTAAAGGTTGCCCATTTTCTTCTTCCTAAAGTGCATGATATTCTGCTTGTTCTTTCATGCAAACTAGTGGCATGTGATAGTAAAACCCTTTAAATTATCCATGCTTGTCCCTGTTTGATTTAATGTCGTTATTATGATCACCTAGTATAAATTGTTTATATATGATAAGATAGGCACCATTTGATGCTTAGTTGTGATATGCTAAAATGCGCACCACGTGATGCGAGTGGCTTTATGCCTTTGGCAAGTTATGCAGTAGACTGACTTGCAGGTTGTGGTTCGTTAAGCCACCGCCTTACAAGGTTTCATGAAACACCATCCCGGAATGCATTCTTTGCGGGATGATAAAACAACGATCTGATGTAGGTCGGGGTCCTTGTTAAAGGCCCGACTGGTACCACGTAGTATTATTATTATCTTTATCTTTATCGACTGTTAAATAGGTGATCATTTCAGTTATTATACTTATCTGCCTCGAGTATAATTCTATTTCTTATCTTATAATCGATCGATATGATCATCCGAGTCATGTGTGAATTTTTATCATTTTCATTCAGTTTCTACTATAAATATTCATGTCATTCCCTTAACCTGAGACATACCGTTTTATGGTCACTGCAAGGTTAAAGTCTGAACATTTTCCTTATCATTTGCTAGTCTTAATTGTACTAACCATCCTATTTATTGGATGGCTGGTGTCCTTCGTTCTCACGAAACACCAGACCATATTCCACAGGTCTAGTGCAAACAGCGGAGCAGGAGAGAGTTAAAGAGCGGGCTATCAGTTATTGAATATTTTATTACAAGTTTTGAACCT
The DNA here is from genome assembly GCA_963922045.1 of Persicaria maculosa. NCBI lineage: Eukaryota > Viridiplantae > Streptophyta > Magnoliopsida > Caryophyllales > Polygonaceae > Persicaria > Persicaria maculosa. The sequence continues at coordinate 51,271,033 of OY998251.1, read as the reverse complement.
CTAAAGTTTCCGCACCGCTACTTTAATTTCATCTATTTTGGAATTTATTAATACTTTATAGTTTTGGAATTTTTATATTATTATGGTCAGATATTCTAAACTAACAAATTTTATTCACTTCCGCCTATTTGATTGTATTTAAATTATCATCTTGCTTATGGGAGCATGGTTGCATGTCCCTATAAGCCTCAGGTGAATTCAAAGACATTAAAGTCTGCGGATTCACTGGCGCTGTAACATTCCCTTGGGATTTAAAAAGGGGGTGTTACAAGATGGTAGTTTTTTCAGATATTTTTCACCCTTTATTTTTTGACTTTACACTTACAATATTGATCTTCGTTCTATTTTTATTTTGACATGACTCTCAAATTGATTTTCTTTTATAATATAGCTACTGTCTTAATGATATATTATATCATCTACCCTTCATCTATAAACTAATGTGTTTTACTATCACGTACACAAATCATTTTATTCATGAAAAGGTAAATCTGTAGACAAGTGATCAAAAAATGATCTACTTACCATATCATTGTATTCAATTCCGCGCATCTTGTGGGTATTGTACTAGTTCTAGCTCGTTCTGATAATGCTTATGTTGTTGATTTGTCTTAATGGGCTACTAAGGTAGATTCACATCGCGCTAGGGTTATAGCTTCATTCCGTTATTGCAAGCCTTAATCCATAAGCAGCCAGCACATCCTAAGGAACGGTTTGAGAATCTTGATGATGTAGGAGGATTGACATGTAGCGATTGTCTCTTGTAGTTGAAGCGATGACTGGGCTAACAATCAGGTGAGAAGATCCAAGATACAAAAGAGATGATGTGTATGTGCTAGGTGTTTGAAATCTATTGCTACTCCCCCCTCCCCCCCAATGTTAGAGTAAGGGAGTTAGGTGGTGATCAAATAGGCGACCTATCTAATTCTATACACAAACCGAACCCTAGAGTAATTAATAGAAACCAACTTAATTAAAGTATAGTGTCAAAGGATCAAGAAATCACCATTGAATGTTAGTGGAACTACATGTCATACTACTGCTTTCTTACAATCAATCATCATTTTTACTCTTGCTATTTACTGCTTTCATACAATTGTTTTCTCTACTTCTCTTTCTTTTCCCACTTCTGGCAATAAACATTCATGATGTCGTACGCATTCCCTGTGGGATCGGCCTCTACTCCACTACTAATATTAGTTGTTGAGTTTGGGATATTTTTTAGAGGATTAACGACCGGTTTTCACCTTACGAGTCATCATTGAGCTCAATTATAATATTTGATAGGAAAACACATATAACATGATAGAATATTCAATAGATCTTGACAGGACAGAGTTATCAACATTTCATGATAAAAACCAAAAAGGTGTCAAAGTCGAGGTTTAAATGTCGAAAAAATTATTACAAATAATGGATTGGAAAACACTAACCATCTATAGTTGATAGTGTGGGATGCTTGACGACGTCTTACAAGTATAAGAGGTGCAGATCATCATTGAGCTATGTTTTCACATTTGACAGGAAAACACATATAAACGTCGAAAATCAATATGTCAGCATATCTATTGACAGGAAAATCAATAGATCTTGACAAGATAGGGATATCAACATGTCAGCATATAAACAAAGAATGTGTCAAAGCCGGGGGTTAAACGTCGAAAAGATTGTTGCAAATATTGGATCAAAAAACATTAATCATTTGTAGTCGATAGTGTGGGATGCTTAACAACGTCTTACAAGTATTAAAGATGTGGGTCATCATTGAGCTACATTTTCACATTTGACAAGAAAACACATATAACATGATAAGAAATTCAATAGATCTTGATAGGATAGGGCTATCAACATGTCAGGATACAATACAAAACGTCCCATAATTTCCAAAGGCGTAAACAATTACTCTTTTACTAGGTCAAACGTCTTCAAAAGATATTATCATATCTTTAAAAAATTATTTTTTTAAGGTTGGAGGGATTATTTAAAGGAAGATTTACTTATTAAAAAAAAGATTATTTCCAACTTTTATATAAACAAATCTTCCCATAATTTCCTTTATTTGATTTTGGCAATTTTCGAAAGGGTTCTACTATTCACATGGTGAATATATCGCCTAATATACGGTTAGAAATCGCGCATTGTGATTGTTGTTTTTTTTAAATCGGGATATATCTTACATTACTTGCAATTATTTCCTAAATCAAGATTACGGATATCGCGTTAGTCGCAATGCGGTTGCGATATTTGACGAAATCACGTAGATATCAATTTTGGATCGATAATGATATTTAAAGATATCACGTTTTAAAGATATTTGAAAATATATATATTTGGATATAAATATATTTTATTTCCTAGAATATTTGCCGACGATCTCTATATACACCCTCCCCGTATTAAGAGCACAAGTATCTCCACACTTTAACGGTTCTTACGAAGCTAATATTTCCAACATCCTAAATTTCTCCCTGTGTCGTTGTCAGGTGAAGATGATCTACCGTTCGACCCATATAGTTACAGCAATCCACAAGAACTTCTAACTCACGTCGATGTAAGTCTAATCATGATTCTAGTAAAATCTCATGTATTTATCTTCCATGTTTCAAATATGTTTGAATATATTTTATATATGACAACATTAGGGAAATTTATTTTACATCTATATGTTTTGAATATGTTTGTTTTCAATGTGTTTGTATAGTAATATTTATGCATATACCATCAATATTAGGGAAATTCATGTATTTATCTTCGCTGTTTCAATTATGTTTGAATATATAGTATATATGACAATATTAGGGAAATTTATTGTACATCTATATGTTTTGAATGTGTTTGTTTCCAATTTTTGTGTATAGTAATATTTATGTATCTATGTTTTTAATTCTATGATCTCCCCGACCTTCCTCTAGCCTTGGGTAGCGATTATTCGGCTATGTTTCAGATAGGTGGATATTTCTTTGACTCTACAAACGCAAAGGAGTGGGCTCGTTTTATGGATGGAATTAGAAATATGGTGCTAATAACTGATAGGTCTTGGAAGAACAAGCGAAACGAGTTAGGTGTCTTTCGTTTGGTTTGCAAGTACTATGCCTATACTAGAGGCACGATCAATGTGGATAAGGATTTCCCACCATCATCAAACAGGGAAAAAAAGTCAAATAAACGAGGATGTGCATTTGAGCTCGAGAGTCGTGAGTACAAGACAGACAAATGGAGAATTTTGTAGTATGTGGTTCTAACAACCATAATCTTTCGGATAACTTGTACGGACATGTCTTTGCCGGAAGGTTGACTGATAAGCAACATCATAAAGTACGCCAAGGTGCCATGATTGGGTTAAAACCTCGGCAATTGTTAGAGCTCTTTCAAGATGAAGATTCCAAATGTGTGACAAGTATCCGAAAAGTGTACAACTCTGTTGGAAAGATGAAGAGGGAAGAGGCAGAGGGTCGTGGGGATATAAAACAAGCATTGCATTCCCTTGAAGGAAAAAGTACGTTGTATTCGTACGTAGAGTGCACAAGTCTAATCAACTGAGTGATCTAATGTTTTCTCACCCAGACTCCCAACATTTATGGAGGTTATTTCCCTACGTCATCATGATGGATGCAACTTACAAGACTAATGAGTATGTTTATCCCTTTAATCTATTTTCTTATAGTTGTACAAATAGATTTAAATTTGTTGATCTTGTCACAGATGATTTATTGATCATCCTCCTTTCATGTAGGTATAAGATGCCATTGTTGGAAATCGTTGGGATCACTAGCACGGAGAAAACATTTGCGACAGCATTTGCATTCATGACTAAGGAAACTACGGATCACTATAGCTGGGTGATGTCTCCAAAGTAGCCATGTCTTTATGCATATTTTAGTTCCATATTCTTTACATTTTGCATATTTCGGGTTGAGAATATGTCAGATTTATGTAGTATATGCTTATTTGTCAGAAATAGAGATCTACATAAATTTCTGTTTAATATTGTAGAATTTGGAGTCATTTCGGGAGAAAACCAAGAAGCAAGGACGGAGACCCGAGTCTACTCTATATCGACTAACTCTAGTCGATCTCGACGAGTCATGTATAGGCACCTGCACTGATCGAAGAGCCTATGTCGAGAAGCCGAAGACGAACAACCCGGCTCCAGCAACCTACTCGAGATCGAGTACCATTACTCGATGTCGACAAAGCTTCAAAGACAACTGGAGTCGAGAAGGCCACCCGAGGATGCCGAGGAGAGACAACCCGACCATGCCCGGACACCCAACTCGAGATCGAGGAGTTGTCCTCGAGATCGACGAAGTCGGGGAGCCTGTTTCCGAAGCATATCGAGAAGACTTGCCCGATCAGCCCAAGCAACCTAGTCGATGATGCCATCCCACTTGAGATCGATGACCACTCGTCGAGATCGAGTACACCCAGTAGCCCTATCCGAGCCTGTCGAGCACCAGCTAGCCGAGACGCCGAGCCACATCAGTCGATCAACAATCCTACTCGAGATCGAGTAGCCTTACTCGAGATCGAGGAAGCCTCCAGAAACCGCGTAACGCGTTTTACTCTATCCTACTCGGATTGGGATTCCTTGGGGCCGAAGATTGCCGAGTCTATCCGACATCTATCAACAACTATCCACATGAAGATACTTTAGCTTTTAGATTTAATTCCCTTTTTAGATTTAATTATGTTATTCAATTTATTTATCATTAAGCTTTTAGATATAGTTTTAGATATAGATAGAGATTTCTATCCTTGAATAGCAAGGATTAGAAGCCTATAAATAAAGCCTTAGGGGGCTGAGTTTTATTCATTCCATCACACAACAATCAGGAGAAGAGGAGAGAGAGAGAGAGAGAGAGAGAGAGAGAGAGAGAGAGAGAGAGAGAGAGAGAGGCCGAGTGGAGCAGGAGAGCGAGAGTGATCCAGCTTTGTTTGGTTTGTACTTTCTTGAGTTTGGTTTAATGCAATTAGTTTCTTTTCATCAATCAATGTCTGAGGTTGCAATGAAGCGCGAGTAGTCCACCCACTTCTAGGGTTGGGGCGAGCCCGACGATAGCCATGCATAATTGAGGTAAAGATCCGACTTTTATCATGTTTTTGAGCATCTACTACTTGTTATGTGTTTATTACCCATCTAATGGAGGTCCATGCTAACAACTTGGATTGTAAACATAAAATCAGTAGAGACAATTAGGGTTTCTTGAAAGTCCTTTTTATAAAGTTTAAGTCGAAATCCCAAAGTCTTTGCATTTACTTTATTTCATTTTATTTTCTGTCCCTTTACTCGATCTCGAATTGCACTACTCGATATCGAGTTCACTGATCTTCGATCTAGCATCGTTGTAGCTTCTGTGTGCAGGTACTCGTCGAGACAAACCGACGTCGACCAAGACTCTACTCGATCTCGAGTAAGGCCTTGTCGAGATCGACTAGCCCTGTGCCTGTGACTGTTGCACTGTGTTCGACTGTCCAATCTTCTGTCGAGTAACTGTACTCGAGATCTAGGACACCTGTGGTCGACTTCTGTGAGATTTCTCCGCTGCCTAGGATCCGCTGACACGCTTCCTCGTGGATCGATCCTGACTTCCCACTACTACATCAGAAGGAGGTCTTGTAATTATTTGCAAGGGACGGAATCTGGTTTGCGTTAGTTTATTTACATTCTATTTTGCATACTCGATTTCCTCCTTACAACAAATTGGCGCCGTTGCCGGGGAAGCTATCATTCGCGCCTTAGGTAGTTAAAATCTCCCATTATCTTTGAGTTTATTTTACAGGTGTATGCGCCGTTCTGGTCAACCACCTGAGTTTGACGGCTTAGACAACCCAGAACGTCTTATACAAGCCCACGCTAGACTAAAAAGAGCCATGGAAGCCGCAGAAACATAGGAGCAGCTGATACAGAGGCTTACTAGGAAACTAGCCGCAAAGGATACTACTATCGCCGCTGAAAGGGCAGCAAGGGAACAAGAAGCTGAGCGCGCAAGGCAAGCAGAAGCTGAGCTTGCCCAATATCCAACCACTGCTGAGGATTATATGCATCCAACTCTCGTCGTGCCTGAATCGGCGATTCTAATCCCTGACAACTCTTATGAAATTCGCACTCAATTTCTTATAGAGCTTAAAAATAATGCTTTTTATGGCAAATTTAATGAGTGTCCTCTTGAGCATATTACCAACTTTTTTGACATGTGTCGTACTCTTGCTAAAGGTACAACTTTGGAATATATCAAGATGAAGGCTTTCCGCTGGTCTCTCGCTGGGCCTGCACTGAAGTGGCTTGAAGGGCTGAAGCCAAGATCACTCACAACATGGGCCCAAGTAGAGCAAGAGTTTCTGAATAAATTCTTCCCACCTGCCAACACAGCACTCCTCCGCCAGAAAATCACTGCCTTCAAACAGAAGCCTGGGGAACCGCTGGCAAAGGCATGGGAACGCTACAAAGAATTGTTGCGATCTTGCCCCACTCATGAACAGCCACCCTACGTCATTCAGGAGATCTTCTTCAACTCTCTTGATCAAGTCACCAAGGACAGAATCAACCAGTATACTCGCTATGAGTATCTGACGATGTCGCCAGTTGACGCATGGGGTGTGCTAGACAAGCTCACCAATTATGACAACAAATATGGGTCTACTGCAAACTCTGAGGAGAACTCCTATGCCAGGCCAGCACCATCTATGCCACTCTATGAGCCAGCAAAGGAGATTGACCCAGATGTCAGGGAGCAGTTCTACAGAGACCAGAATCGCAAGCTCCTCAAGCAAGTCAAATATCTATCTGTCAACCAGTCTTGCATAGAATGCGGATCACAGAGGCACACCACTACTGAGTGCCCACACACTGAGCAAGTCAGAATGGCAGAGACACATGAAGAGGCAGCCTATGCTGGGGGTCCAAATCGCTACATGGGAGATCAAAGGTTCTATCAGCCACAATGGAACCAAGGTCCTCCTAGGAATCCCCCACCCTACAGAGCTCCAGGACATCCAGAAAGGGATCAAAAGAAGGACGATCTACAGCTGATCCTTGATGAGATGCGCCGAAATCATGCACAGAACCTGAAGGCTACAAACACCATCAACAATCAGCTCTAGAATTTCAACACAAAATTTGGAGAGCAAGACATCTGGAAAAGAGGAATAGAGACCCAGATGGGTCAAATCGCTGCACAGATCCCACGACCATCCGGACAGCTCCCTGGCAAACATAACCAAATCCTAAAGGGAAGACCGGACACGTCGCAGCTATCAAACTCAGAAGTGGGCATCAATTACACAAGCCAGAGGTCGGGAAACAGCAAGGCAAGGCAGAACAGCAACTCAAGATAGAACAGAACCTACTCGATCTCGAGGAGACTCTGGTCGACCTCGACAAGGAACTGCTCAACACAGACCATAAGCTGACCTCGGACTCCACTGTGCAGCCCAGCAACTCCAGGTCGACCACCCAACTCGATGTCGAGGAGCCTCTGGTCGAGATCGAGGAACAGCGAGCCGAGGTCGACGATTCTGCAACACCTCTGATGTCTGATCTGGCTCCGAAGCAGAAAAAGCCATTGCCTTTCCCTTCCAAAGCACAGAAAGATCCCACTGCAGGTAGGTTTACCAGATTTGTTAATATGCTGCAAGAACTGAATGTATCTATCCCTTTTACAGAAGCCCTGCAAGAGATGCCTGGATATGTCAAATTTCTAAAGGAAATCCTGAGCAAGAAGCGATCCATCTCAGAGATCGCACGCGAATGTAAAGTACTCCACTTCCCTGAAAAGAGACCCGACCCTGGTAAGTTTTCTGTTACTGTGGGTTTTGGGCAATATAAATATGATTCTCTGTGTGATTTAGAAGCAAGTGTGAGCATCATGCCTCTATCAATCTGGCGGAAGGTAAAGATAGGATGCATAGAGCCTGTCGATGCCAAACTATACATGGCAAACAATACAGTGGTCATCCATACAGGTATAGTTGAGAATGTCCCCGTCCAGGTTGGTAAATTCTTCATTCCAGCAGATTTCCTTATCATAGACTGTGCTGAAGATCCTACTAGCCCTATTATTCTTGGTAGACCATTCTTAGCAACTGCAGATGCCAGAATTAGTGTTAAGAATCGATCACTCACCTTCACCATAGGCGATGAGATTTTAGATTTCTCTTTTGGCCCTGCAAAGGAGGAAATTTCATGGCTGGAGGTGAAATGCATCAGCAACCACGGGACCAAACAAACAGCGGAGGAAAGCGCCAGCACTGTACTCGAGGTCGACAAGAGCTCTTCGATCTCGAAAAGCCGCCTACTCGATCTCGACAAGACTTTGTCGATGTCGACTTCCTCTGTTGAGCCACTGACTTGCCCAGAGCCTAAGTATGGGGTCCCTGTACTCGAGGTCGATCAGCCGTACTCGACATCGACTAGCCCCAAGCCCAAAGATTTCTGTTTTGGGTCCGAAAAGGTAAGTTCAGGTATAAATCCTACTCCCCCTCAGTCCATAAAGAAATTTTTCAATAATTTAAGGGGAAGTAAGGCCCCGTGGCGAGAAAATCTGCGAAAGCTAAGGGCTGGAAGGAAGAAAAAGAAAGAGAAGGGAGAGGATGCAAGCAACCACCTATCAGCTGAGCTTGCACACTACCATCAGGACCTAGATGATCCAGGAGAAGGGCCAAGCATAAGCAGGCCCCACACAAATGGTCCTTGAGCACAAATGGAGAAGTTGGCCTAGCGACTCTAAAATCTAGAGCATGTATATAAAACTTTTTGGTTTTGGTTTTTGGTTTTTGGTTTTATGTCCTTTAGAATACTTCATGTGGATAGTCTTGTTTTGTGTACAATCTAACACTTTTAGGTCGGCAAGCGTATAAGGATCGCGATAAGTGGAATAAAGAAGTCCCTGAGAAACAGTCAGAATCGACGAAGGCCAAGTCGACGACGACAAGGAGGAGCAGCCCAGACACTCCTCGATATCGAGTAGGCCAACTCAATATCAACAAGCCCAGAAGCTCCCCGACTTCAGAAACCACTGGACACAGAATCCTCCTCGATGTCGAGTACCCTCTACTCGAGATCGACAAGAAACTTTTCTCGACCTGCACTGATTCGTCCTCCTCGATGAGTTATCCTATGAGTTCCTTCTTTTACTCCTGTTATTATTTAATTTTTATACAGTGGGGACACTGTATATTTTAAGTATGGGGTGGGGGAAGGGCTCATTATCATTATTATATGTTTTAGTCTTGCTTTTTGATTTTACATGGTGAAATTTTAATTTTTATGTTATGCATTCATGTTTAAATTCTATGCATTTTAGTTTTTTCCATACTTTAGTCTTGTTTTTAGTTGCATTAAAAAAATAAAAAAATAAAAAAATAAAAAAATAAAAAAATAAAAAAATAAAAAAATAAAAAAATAAAAAAATAAAAAAATAAAAAAATAAAAAAATAAAAAAATAAAAAAATAAAAAAATAAAAAAATAAAAAAATAAAAAAATAAAAAAATAAAAAAATAAAAAAATAAAAAAATAAAAAAATAAAAAAATAAAAAAATAAAAAAATAAAAAAATAAAAAAATAAAAAAATAAAAAAATAAAAAAATAAAAAAATAAAAAAATAAAAAAATAAAAAAATAAAAAAATAAAAAAATAAAAAAATAAAAAAATAAAAAAATAAAAAAATAAAAAAATAAAAAAATAAAAAAATAAAAAAATAAAAAAATAAAAAAATAAAAAAATAAAAAAATAAAAAAATAAAAAAATAAAAAAATAAAAAATAAAAAGAAAAAAAAATATATAGAAAATGTCGAAAAAAGAAAAAAAAATGCATGTCTAAATTTTTGCATTGTTTTAGTTTTTATACCCTAACTTAGATGTCCTATGATGATAAATAATGACTGACTTGATCATATAAATCCTATGGCATGTTTGGAAGGTTTAGCCTAAGTCCTCGAAATTGTTTTTATGTGGATTGTGAACTTGTGATGAAATTGAGCACATATGATCCTAAGCTAAAGGTTAAAATCCAACAAAAATTGTCCCAGTGAGAATTTTGGCCTTATAGGGAGAACATTAAAAATCCCTCTGCTTTCTTGAGTGTATTTACTCTTCCTATGCATCTCTAAATGTTGTGATAGTTATTCAAAGCCAATGCATTTCTATGTTTATGTAAATGAGAATTAAATGATGGAGGCACCTTTTAAGCCATTTTTATCCTCTCTTTACCTACCTTGCATTATCCCTGCTTGAAGCCAGAACATTAGCCTGGGACTTTTATTGTGAACTCCACAAAATTATCCTTAGCCAAATTGAGCCTGACCCCCATTTGAGAATTAAGACTTAGAGTTGGTTGAAATAATGGTTTGTGGAAGTAATGAGCTTATATTGGAATTCAAGGATTGTGGAATTTATTGTGATATGGGTTGGTTTTAAATTTTTATCTTGCTATGCATATTATGTAAAACGACTTTTGGCTCACCATATAAATGCACTAGCATTAATTTATGTTATTTTCGTTTCAAAAAAAAGAAAAAAAAAAGAAAAAATCGAAAAAAAGTATATATGTTTGTGAATAAAGTGCATGAGCCAAATTTACCTTATTTCTTTCATTATTTCGCAAGGTACATACTTTGGAGAGGTTGAGAAAGTTTGAAAGGTTACATACTTCATTGAGATAAATTGGAGAGTTTGGTTGATGCATATGATTGAGAGTTGTGGTTTGGTTGAGTTGTGTTAGAGATTTAGGAGTCTTGATTCCCGAATTTTATTAAGCACCACATGGCCAAATAATTCCATACCTTATTATTTCTTACCAAGCCCCATTACAACCCCGCCGAATGGAATCTTCTTTGAAGACTTCTATTGAGCGAAGTCCTCCTGATAATTCTTGTTGCATTTTCATAATTGGTTGCGAAGTGGATTCATATTTAAATTGCAATGTTTATGAGATTGTATATGGAATTGAGTTGAGAGTTGATCTTCATAGCCTAAACACATTGAGAGTTGAAGTGTAAACACATTATCCCTGTGAGGTTGGATTTATATTGCTTATGCCTATGGATCGCTCATATATGTGTGATGACGATAAATTCACTTGTCTTACATTGCTACTAATTGAGATGTTGCTTTTGACAAAGGCGAAGACTTGAAGGATGTGTTTAGGTCTTGGTTATTGTTTGGTTATTGCTTGAGGACAAGCAAGTCTAAGTATGGGGTGATTTGATGTCTCCAAAGTAGCCATGTCTTTATGCATATTTTAGTTCCATATTCTTTACATTTTGCATATTTCGGGTTGAGAATATGTCAGATTTATGTAGTATATGCTTATTTGTCAGAAATGGAGATCTACATAAATTTCTGTATAATATTGCAGAATATCGAGTCATTTCGGGAGAAAACCAAGAAGCAAGGACGGAGACCCGAGTCTACTCTATATCGACTAACTCTAGTCGATCTCGACGAGTCATGTATAGGCACCTGCACTGATCGAAGAGCCTATGTCGAGAAGCCGAAGACGAACAACCCGACTCCAGCAACCTACTCGAGATCGAGTACCATTACTCGATGTCGACAAAGCTTCAAAGACAACCAGAGTCGAGAAGGCCACCCGAGGATGCCGAGGAGAGACAACCCGACCATGCCCGAACACCCAACTCGAGATCGAGGAGTTGTCCTCGAGTTCGACGAAGTCGGGGAGCCTGTGTCCGAAGCATATCGAGAAGACTTGCCCGATCAGCCCAAGCAACCTAGTCGATGATGCCATCCCACTCGAGATCGATGACCACTCGTCGAGATCGAGTACACCCAGGAGCCCTATCCGAGCCTGTCGAGCACCAGCTAGCCGAGACGCCGAGCCACATCAGTCGACCAACAATCCTACTCGAGATCGAGTAGCCTTACTCGAGATCGAGGAAGCCTCCAGAAGCCGCGTAACGCGTTTTACTCTATCCTACTCGGATTGGGATTCCTTGGGGTCGAAGATTGCCGAGTCTATCCGACATCTATCAACACCTATCCACATGAAGATACTTTAGCTTTTAGATTTAATTCCCTTTTTAGATTTAATTATGTTATTCAATTTATTTATCATTAAGCTTTTAGATATAGTTTTAGATATAGATAAAGATTTCTATCCTTGAATAGCAAGGATTAGAAGCCTATAAATAAAGCCTTAGGGGGCTGAGTTTTATTCATTCCATCACACAACAATTAGGAGAAGAGGAGAGAGAGAGAGAGAGAGAGAGAGAGAGAGAGAGAGAGAGAGAGAGAGAGAGAGGCCGAGTGGAGCAGGAGAGCGAGAGTGATCCAGCTTTGTTTGGTTTGTACTTTCTTGAGTTTGGTTTAATGCAATTAGTTTCTTTTCATCAATCAATGTCTGAGGTTGCAATGAAGCACGAGTAGTCCACCCACTTCTAGGGTTGGGGTGAGCCCGACGATAGCCATGCATAATTGAGGTAAAGATCTGACTTTTATCATGTTTTTGAGCATCTACTACTTGTTATGTGTTTATTACCCATCTAATGGAGGTCCATGCTAACAACTTGGATTGTAAACATAAAATCCGTAGAGACAATTAGGGTTTCTTGAAAGAGTTGTCTAATTGTTGGAAAAGGCGAAAGCTTGTCCTTTGATGCGAATTACATAATTATCTGTTTAGTTCTACCTTATGCATGCTTGGTTATCGTTGTTGCAAACCCCAATCTTGGAAGTCCTTTTTATACAATTTAAGTCGAAATCCCAAAGTCTTTGCATTTACTTTATTTCGTTTTATTTTCTGTCCCTTTACTCGATCTCGAATTGCACTACTCGATATCGAGTTCACTGATCTTCGATCTAGCATCGCTGTAGCTTCTGTGTGTAGGTACTCGTCGAGACAAACCGACGTCGACCAAGACTCTACTCGATCTCGAGTAAGGCCTTGTCGAGATCGACTAGCCCCGTGCCTGTGACTGTTGCGCTGTGTTCGACTATCCGATCTTCTGTCGAGTAACTGTACTCGAGATCTAGGACACATGTGGTCGACTTCTGTGAGATTTCTCCGCTGCCTAGGATCCGCTGACACGCTTCCTCGTGGATCGATCCTGACTTCCCACTACTACATCAGGAGGAGGTCTTGTAATTATTTGCAAGGGACGGAATCTGGTTTGCCTTAGTTTATTTACATTCTATTTTGCATACTCGATTTCCTCCTTACAACACTGGGTGATGAAGAGGCTCCGAGATCTTTGTAGACATAGAATGCGAGATGTGATTGTCACAGATCGTGAGTTGGCAGTAATCAATGCCACCATAGAAGTGTTCCCCACCGTGAAGCATTTGTTGTGCAGATGGCATGTAATATCAAATATCAAAGCGAAGGCGGAGATTCTATGTCCTTATAAAGTTAGAGAGTTTCGTAGAGATTGTTATGCCTTGGTAGAATCAAGGTCAGCGTCAAGCTATGAGCGACGTCTAGAATCGATGAAGGCCAAGTGGGATACACGTTGGAGTCTAATGGAGTACCTTCAAACGGCATGGCTCACGGACTTTAAGGAGGACTTTAAGGAGGCACTTGTTATTCAAATTAACATGTCATGTTAATTTGAATAAATAGTTTTTTTAACCGCCAATCTATTGAAATCCATGCAGTTGTGAGTCACAACATGGAAAGTTGAAGGGTATGCTGAACACATCAATGGGAGGGTTTGTTGACCTGGTCAAGTGCATCGACAGAATGGTCAACCAGCAGATCAAACAAATAAAGGGTTCCACTCGTTATGAAGGTGACAGATGAGTGCTTCGAACTATTGGTGGCTAATTACAACACGGCGAAGGGCATGCACAATAATGACGAGGTCTGTCGAGACCAGTATTTGATGTGACCCTCGACGGAACTAGCTTATTTGATAATCGGGATGGTGATCTAGATACTAGGGATGGAGCTCTGATGGATGCTATTGAAGATGCTAACTATGAGGAGATGGAAGAGGAGCCACTTTTACCTCGAGCTACCCCACCGCTGACAAGAGCTCGAGCTCACCTACATGGTCAATCGGTTCTTATCTTTGAGGAGTCACCATCACACTCGGTCACTTTGCTACAAGTTAAGTCTAAATTGGCGCCGATCGAGAATTAATTAGAGGGGATTGATGCCAAGCTAAGTCTGAATTTGCTACAAGTTAAGTATGAATGATTCTAAATGGAGCCTTGTTCGGACAATTCAATTGCCATTTTACCACACACGTTACTAGTGCTTTTTGGTATTTGTATTTGTATTTTTATTTTTCTTTTTCTTTTGGTTTGTTTTAATTTACTAGCTTTCATACAAGTCCTATAAATATGTAAGCTTGACATTGGTTTTAATAAGTTGAAATTTGAGAAAAGTTAAGCCTTTTTGCTTCCAGTGATTCGGGTCAAGAATCTCGTTCTTAGGTGAGAGGCCGGGAATAAAACCTTCGGTGAGAGGATGAAGGAGATTCCTTAGTGAGATACGACGGAATCAAAGGGTCAGAAACACTCGGAGTGCGAGGCCGAGAGTGTGGAAGATCGAGTGTTGGAGAGAGCTCGGAGTGCGAGGCCGAGAGCGATCTTGCATTACATATCCCTTAAACCCCATCCCCTACTTTACCACCATTCTAAGGCCTTCAACAGCCCCATCATCACCCTCAAACCACCCCCAAAACGTCACTCAAAAGCAGCCCCTCAATCCCTCTCCAACAAGCCCCATTTGGAATCGTCTCTACACAGGTGACGTCTCGGTAAAACGCGATTTCCCACTTCATCTGACCTCCGATTGACGGGATCTGCCCCAATCCACGACCGCGACTTCAATATCTACAAAAGTAGTACTTGAACGTCCCCAGAAGCCGAGCCAATCAACGGGAAATTGGAAATCTTTGAAGACTTATCTGTTGCCTCAGAAGCTGTCCACAATTTCCCGACTTCTCGGAACTCTCGTCGCCGGTCCTTTTGCTCGAGCCCGGGTGCGAGCACGTCAGTATTGGAGAGATGTGCATGTTGTTCCATGTGTGCGTGACTTTCTAAACGCCATATCCACCCGTAGCCCGATAAGCTTGAGTCAAATTCATCCTTTCTAGAAGCAGGTGATGTGGAATGGACCTATTATGGCAGAGGAGGGCAGCGACCCCATGGAAGATATAGACCCGACCAGTTTAACGTAACTGAGGTTGAAGAGAAGGCTTGAGGCAGATGATCTCACTCCTTAGGAACGTAATTTTATTGCCACGGCGTACAGTGATATGGAGAATCGCGGAGAAAGTAACATGACAGCACCACCTGTAAGCAATCCTAGAGGTCGGCCGATAGGGAGGCGCTCAATTATGCGAGATCCAACGGCACTTGAGCATGCAATGCGATGGTCAAAAAACCGAGGTAGAGGGAGAAGCCGAGGTAGAGGGAGCGGTCGAGGTCGCGCGAGTGGTCGAGAAAGCGTGTCAGCGGATCCTAGGCAGGGGCAAATCTCACGGATAGTGATCGACCACAGTGTACTCGACCTCGACCAAGGGTGGTCGACAGGGGTCAGCACAGTCGATTTCGAGCAACAGAAGACTCTGGCTGGTGCTCGACGTCGACTAGCCCTACTCGACATCGAGTACGGTTGGTCGTAGTCGAGTAGTCTGAAGAATACTGCAGAGACAGAAGCAACGGCGATCTGGATCGATCGAGAAATCAGTGGTCGACGTCGACTAGGGGTAGTCGAAGTCGATTAGAAACAGTAAATAAACGAATGCAAATTTTCGAATCTAAACGATGGATGAAAGAGAACTTCCAAGATCGGGGTTTGCAACAACGATTACCATGAAAGCGGATTATAAATCATAAAAGATGGTGACTTTATCGATAAAGGAGAAGGTTTTCACCCAATCCGACAAGTAGGAATATAGATCTCGCGATAAATAACCCTAATTGTATCTATTCCTTTTCATAATTAGAATTTGTTATCTTCCGAATAAAAATCCTAATTACTACCCAAGTTTCACAACATGAGTTCTTTAATTTCTCAATCAAAGATTAAGCACATGGAATAGAATAAGATAACGATAAAGTACCTTCTTTTGCAATCGCTAATCCACCAACATGGCTCTCGTTGGGTTCACCCCAACCCTAGAAGTAGGTGGACTACTCGCGCCTCATCATAGCAATCGACATCATTGATGTAAAATAAACTTGCATAAACTATATTCAAAGTCTTTACAATCCTGGCACTCAAACTTTCGTTGAATGCCAAAACCCTAAAACCTTTGAACTCCTAAACTGTGTATTGAACTACTTCTCTGAAATTGAATTAATAAAAACTAGCCCCATAGGCTTTATTTATAGGCTTCCAATCCTTGTTAATCAAGAAAGGAAATTACATCTACTTTCTAAAGATAAAACTTAATTAAAAGGGAACATTTATCTAAAAGGAAAACTATCTAAATATCTGCTTGTGGTTGATAAATCCTTCTTCCATAGATAGATCTTGATAGAACATGATGGATCCAGCCTTGCTTCGTGCCCAAGTATGCTCGGAATGGCCCAACAGTCTCGTGGCCCAAAGATGCATAGTCTACTTCGACCAAGCCTGGTCGACGTCGAGTAGGGTGTACTCGACTTCGAGTACTCTTCACAGCTTCTCGATCTGATTCTCCTCCTCGAGCTCGGGTGCGGGTCAGTGGTGGTCGACCTCGAGTAAGTCTACTTGACGTCAAGTACGGCTCGTGCTCGATCTCGTCCTCTGGAGCAAACATCGAACAAAAGTTGGTCGACGTCGACCAGTTTGGTCGACTTCGAGTAACTCTGCTCCGTTCTTGGAACGCACTTTACCGAGTCCTCGTTCGTCGGATTGACGCATATGAGCATGCGTTGGAAAGCTATTTTCGAGGGCTACAACTCTCATGAAGACATCAAAGCTTGACTCAAAATGATGGATGTCGAAATATAGGCTTTTCTCCAGCTGCACCATCCTTAGCTTATTCATGACTTTCCTTTAAGCTCCAAAGTGCGTCCGATATCTGCGAAATTGAACAAAAACTAGTGTAGACTCTATAATTTGGCAAATAAGCATAAACTACATAGATTCTATATTAATCTAACCCAAATGCACGAAATGCATGCAGAAATCGATATAAAAGTAGATATAAAACATGGACATCAAGAGAACCTTCCTGTACCGAGAGACCAGATAGACACCATCAAAGTCCATATACCTATCTTTATACGACGCGAACCTTACATCCTCAGCTCTCATCACCTCCAACTGCTCTGTAATGTGGCGTACCCTACTCGAATCATGCGACGGTGTCGGTTTATGCGCCCACCGACAAGCCCAACTATGATCATCTTGGCGGTCCAACCTCTCAGCCACTGAAGGGGCTAATGCCGGAAAATGTGCCCAGATCCAATACTTTATACATATAGAGAAAAAAAATATAAGTATAATTGTTTGAAGGCGAGATATTTTGATGTAAACATTATAGGAATGAGAATACCTGCACCAATGCAGTGCACCCACCCATGGTAACCACCCCTTCCCTACACGCGTCTCCCAAAGCTCGGTACAAGAGGGCAAACCGTCCGACACCCCATGCCTTCTGCCCATTCACAGAATGATTAATGACTAAGTTCACTGCCCATAAAGGTATGTGTGTAGCTGACTTATCGTTGATGAAGATCGCCCCAAGTACTATCAGTAGATATCCGGTCGCAAGTTCATGGACAAAATTATCTCCATGTTGAATCATCGACCTCATCACCTCCTCGAGCTTTGCCTGAGGGAAGCATGCCTCTCGGCTGCTCATTTATACAGTGGTCATGGCAAATCTGCTGTTGAGGAAAGCCCGACACCCCTCGTTCGTCATATGTGTACAAGGGGCGACTCTGTCAATCCTCAACCCCAGTATGATGGCAACATCATGGAGGGTGATCGTCATCTCACCCCAGGGAAAATGAAACGTGTTCGTCTCTGGGTGCCAACGATAGAGGAAAGCTTGGATCAAACAATGATCCACTCTACCAAACTCAATGTCCTCCAAATCTGTCAGGCCACTCGCTCTTACGAACCAAAACCAACTCATAGGGGCATTAACACGAGGCAATTTTTTTGATGAATTCAATCTGGGTGTCACGTCGAATGCATCGAACATCTTTGTTTGCATATAGGGGACAAAACACCGAACTCGTTAGACCATAGTGAAATATTTAACATAAGTAAGATATTTTGCAATAAAATATATATGACTACGTACCATATCCATCCAAAGAAGTCTGCATCTGTGTGTCCTATACCACATCAACGGATCTATCTCTAGTGGCCGACCGTCATTGGTAACCAAGGGGTCCGCCCCTTGTTATTGTTGGTGGGGTTGGACCGGCTGTTGTGGTTGTCCAAACTGATATGGCTGCTCTTGCTGCTCAAATCGCGACTTGTAGTCAGCAGCTCCGTCCGTAGCCACATTGTGGTAGTCATAGGCTTCAGGACCGATTGCTTCCTGATTCTCACCATCGTCTGTGGCGTCCTCAAAAGTCTCTGTATCGGTCTGTACCTCATCATCGGATGCATTTGACCCAATCGCATCGTCCGAATGAATATCGTCGAGCCTTGGAGTCTGACTCCGAATAGGAGACGATGGTGTACACTCTGAAGACGAACGTCTCAATGTAGGCTGACTCGACACAGACGATCGTGTCCTATCCCGTATAACTGATGTACTTGCCCGAGTGGGTACAGTAGTGGCAAAAGCGGGAGCCTCCTCTTGGTCCTCCTCATCCGATGCATGTTCGCCTCGACGGACCGAAGCTGTGGGCTATCGTCACTCCAATGCTCTAGCAAGTTGTTATCACAACACATAACAAATATACAATTTTGAGATAGGAAAATCATCTAAATATGATATAAAATTTTATTTTCCATGTTATAATTTTATAATTAAAAATATCCCAAATTTTATAAATTTTCTGGATAGATATAATTCACTAATTCTCGATACACACAAATTATTTTTTAAAATATAATGTCGCTTATATACTTCAAAATTTTATCTATATACAACTCATAAAAACCATAATTTCGGCTACGTA
Source organism: Persicaria maculosa (assembly GCA_963922045.1). Lineage (NCBI taxonomy): Eukaryota > Viridiplantae > Streptophyta > Magnoliopsida > Caryophyllales > Polygonaceae > Persicaria > Persicaria maculosa. The sequence goes on along the minus strand of OY998251.1, from coordinate 51,251,993 downwards.
TTTTCAACGTAGTTTTATCTAAGTCATGACATAACGAATTTCGATTACCTATTTTCAGTTGCTTATCAACATAAAGTCGCTAAACAAAATCTTTTAACTAACATGAAATTACCATCTAATATACGTCAACTCTTATTTATTATAAGACTAATTCACTAGTGAGATTACTACACAAAAATTATTTTTCCCAATATAATTTCACTTACCTATTTCAAAAAATATTTTTTCTTAATTATCTACCTAATTCAAACTTTACGTAATTTTTTCCCTAAATATTGAATTTTCAACATCTTACAATTACAAATATTACGTGCAACTTGTTCGTTTTTTCAGTAAACATTATCATTAACATAAAATTTATTAAAACTAATTAATATGAACTTACATCTCGAGCTCTCCGACGCTCTTCTTTATCTTGCGACGATCGGTCACCTCGAAACCAACCCACCACTTTCTTCATTTTTGATGTCATAATTCCTGATTTAACTAAATAAAAACTTATATTAGTTGGTGTAAGCCACATTATGTTAACTAAGGGCAAAGTAAGAAAATAAAATGAATACCTTGAAGGTTAAACTGGACGAAACAACACACCTCGGTAAAACTTGCCCCTGATTTGAATCTACTGGAAGGAGACACGGAACTTGAAGCAAAAAATGAATAGAAGCAAATGAAGAGCCCCTTTGCCGGACCACCACAATCTGCAAAAATGGGCAAACACAACCTTCAATCAAAGATGATGAATTGAAACCTTTAGAATCTGAAATAAAATTGAATTGAATTTTCTGTGCTCAACCATAGTATAGGAGAGAAGAAGAACAAAAATGTAGATAGGAGAAATGATTACTTACCTTGCTCAGCCAAAGTCTGCAGAAAGGAGAGAATCCTTTGGGATTTTATAGGCAATCACACACGCTAGCCATGGTGACCCGTGATCGAGATTCCCGCGTACCATCAGTGACCCGTGATCAAGATATTCCAGCAGCAGGCGAGATTCTCGCGCGTGACGAAGACGTCCCATCCGTGCCAACTGTCAGTACCACGCATGCACAGTCCGCGTCAGTGGAAACTATCAGTCTGGGTATCCGCACATGCCCAGTATGCGGTTGCGATTTTTTATCGCGTATTCGTAATACGCGATTGCGAAGGTATTCCGTACATTCTGCGATATTTTGACTGTGCATATAGCAAAACTATTTTCGAAAATATGTTTTTTTTTTAACTTTCCGAAAATTTTATTTTAATATATTTATTTTAATTAAAAAATGTTTAAACTCACAATACTTTTATTGCACATATGCCCAAATAGACATGCCTTATAATTTGGTGAAAATATGGTACTTTTATAACCCATGTTTTTAGGATAGGGTATATCAGCAAATCTGCCTAATATATTTAGAGTGAGGCTAATGACCAGATGCCGAAATGACTATTGGCAATATGAAATATGTTAAATTGAATAACGAGCCCCTTTCCACAATTGAACTGAGAACAAAATGAAAAACATAAACACTCAATGCTCGTAATCCGTTCAATCCAAAGAATATGAATCAAAACCTAAAATACAAAGAATATCATAATGCCAACAAAACATATGAAGGAATCACATGGCCAATTAACGAGTAGCCTAATTGTTAAATTGAATAACGAGCCCCTTTCCACATATGAAGGAACCTCAATGCTCGTAATCGTTCTATTTTTTTTTACCACATTCGGTGGTAAACCCCGAGCACGTGACCCAACCGTCAAGAGTCACGTAACAAATAAACCGACTTGCGCCGATCGGCTCGACCATGTGGTAGGGAGCAAGGTAAACCTTGATTTTTTCACCAAAAGAAATAGGCGGAGGCAGAAATCGAACCCGGGACCTCCTTACCCCTCCCCTTACTTCTTACCACTAGACCACCCTGACTAGTAGCCTAATCGTTCTTAATCACATACTCTGTGAAAGTTGTTGATCAAAGTCATCATTGACTTGCCAACATGACAAAAAAGCCTTTGTAACTACAATACTATGTCCACCACCTCTCGGCATACGAGCACCTCCTCTGCCATCACATCTTACTCTTAGCAAGTATGAGCACCACGTCTTCTATAACATCTTAACTAAGCCACCGCCGCAATACATACGAGATCCAAAAATATGAAAAAAAAGAAGAAAAGGGAACATAAAAAATAATCCCAATTAACAAATCCCAAAATTTAATTATAAATCTCAAATCATTCTATGATTCCATAGATTATAAATAACATAATTCAAGAGTTGGAGTATTTTAAGCAACTGAGCGCTACCCTACATTAAGCAGACGTACGTACTACTTTTTTTTTTTTTTATCAGGTAATATTTCAGGTGGAATAATCTTACCCGATAGCATCCTTGCGGATGAGGTCTTGAAAATCTATATCAGTGTAAATGTCGAGGCCCCTGACACAGCGTCAAAGGTGTGCAACCTTATTAGCCACTGTTGCCATTTTGGGGCACGTGAGGAAATGATACTTCTCTCACACTCGACAACAATGTTTTAATATCGGACATCACCAATTCAATTTCCTATGGGCATGTGAAGTTTGTTTTAAATGATTTATGATTATAAGGGAGTCCCTTTCAATTTGTAACTTGTCTATTCCCAATGCACGAGTTTGGATAATTCCATGTCTTAATGCCAAGACCCTGCTGAAACTGGTTGTCAATTCTGTCGTAGCCAATGTGGATCGTTCTACCCTCCCAATCTCGAATGATATAGTCAATTAAGCTATCGTTATTATCAAGTGTAGATCCATCGAAGTTTAATTTAAACGTACCAACAGGTAGACCTGTCAAAACACAACCCGACCCGTTAGACCCGACCCGAACGCTCGGAAAATTTTCGACCCGAACCCGAAAATTTTGACCTGGAAATTTTTTTCGACCCGAACTCAAAAAACCGTAAATTTTCTGGGTAATCTGGGTTTTGACCCGGTGACCCGATTGACCCGGTAATTTTGACCCGGTTGATTTATAATTAATTTTTTTTATATATAATTAAAAGGGTTATTTGCACAAATATACACTTTTTTTGCCGGGTTTGCACAAATACCACTTTTTTAGAAAATTTGCAAGAATACCATATGTGGTATTAGTGCAAATAGGAGGGGCAAATTGTTTAGCCGGTTGCAGGTTGTCCCAAGGAGGGAGAGAGAGAGAGAGAGAGAGAGAGAGAGAGAGAGAGAGAGAGAGAGAGAGAGAGAGAGATGGGACATTGGATTGGGTGGGGGATTTTGGCGCCAAAATTGGAGAGAGAGGAGGTGAGGTGATGGGAAAGGTTTTCCCTCCATTTTTAAAGTGTAATAAGAGAGGAGGAGAGAGGCCGTCATTTTCGGTGTTCCCGTGGAAAAGAGAGCTGAAGAAGAAGGCCACCATTGGAGAAGAACCCATCCGCATTAAGGTCCAGTTGGTGAGCACGTGTCGGGCTCTTAATTCGTTCGTGTCAGTGTTCGTAAACTTCCGTGTCACAGAGATATCTGAGAAACCCTAATTCTCAGTTGCAATGGGTAGGCTTCTCTACTATTTCTCCTCATGTTTCGTGAAGAGTAGATACCCATTACCAATGGTGTTGAACCGAGTTTTCAATTGCAGGGCAAAACGCCAAAGTATGTGTGACTCTCAACTTCAACGGGCGTTGGTTGTTCGATGGTGCGGGGTGGGTGTATTATGGTGAAACAGAGCGGAAGAATGTGATAATTGAAGAGGGCATCGACTTCGCCTCTCTGACTCAACTGTTGAGGGGGAAGGTCGGCCATGATTGTTCATGTGAAGATTGGCGGTTGTCTTACATGCCAAAGGGGGAAGAAGCGGGTCATCCGATAACGATAGGTGATGACGACAACCTTGAGGCTTATAAGTTTCTCAACTCGATGTCTGGGGAACATCCATGGCCCATGGCGATATATATTGGTCCAGTGGTGAAAGAGAGGCTTCAAGTACCACAACCCGACGTCGGGGAAGAATGCTTGAGTGGGCCTCGTAACTCTCAAAAGGTGGACGAGCTGGAGGCAGAAGGTAAGCCACAACCAAACCCTATGGTTGTAGATGTGGGGTTATATGGTGGAGGAGGGGTTAGCTAGTCAATAGGGATGACCAACGATATAAGGGTGAAAAACAATGTGGAAACGGGGTTGGGAAGGGGTGACAAAGATAAATGTGAGGGTGACAAAGGTAAAGGTCCGGAGGTGATCCTCTTGGATGAGGTCATAGGGAAGAGGCAGGATGACGTTACTGAAAAGGGTTTTGGAACTGGTGACAGACGTATTTTTGAAGGTGACAAGGGTAAATGTCCAGAGTCGAACCACATGGATGAGGTGATAGGGAAGATACAGGAGGACGCTACTGAGAGCGGGTTTGGAACTGGTGAAAACCTTAAGAGTGCAGGTGACAAGGGTAAAGGTCCGGAAATGATCCAGTTGGGTGGGGTGATAGGGAAGAGCCAAGAGCACGCAGGTGACATAGGGTATGGAACTGGTGACATGGATATTCTTGAGGGTGACAAGTGTGATGGTCTAGATGTTATCCACTTGGGTGACACGGACTCCTCTTCAGATGACACGGAAAAATGTGAAGGTGACAAGTATAAGGGGGTGGATCTCATAGCCATTAGCAGTGAGGAGGAGGACGAGGAGGAGGACTTCGATTCCGGAGTGAAGAGGGAAGAAGATTGTTCATATTATTATGACTGGGAGGATTATGAGGAAGACCAGGGTATGAGGGTGTCGTCGGAGGAGGACCAAGTTGAGGAGGAGGTGATTAGGGAACTAGAAGATCGGGTTCCTAGGTCCAGCACATCTCCACCGTCGATGGAGAACGTAGAAGCTATGTTGGACAAAGCAACGCCTCGGACCCAGGAACCACGACGGAATCTGACAGAAATTTTGGAGGGACAAATGTTCGGCTCGAAGGTAGAATTGCAGACTTGCCTGAAGTGGATTGCAGTGCAGAAGTGCTTCGAGTTTGTAGTGAAGAGGTCGTGTACGAAAACCTATTTAGTTGGTTGTTTGGACAGCAAGTGCACGTGGATGTTAAGGGCGTCGACTTACCGGCGCACGACAATGTGGTGCATCCGACAGTATGTCCAGGAGCATACATGTGACCTGAGCATGATGCACAACCATAGCCGACATGCTACGTCGAACATGATTGGACGCAACCTCGTGACCACGTAAGTGTTAATTTAGTTGCGAACAGCTATTTCTGTCACACAACATTATTCCCCATGTCACATGACGTAACTCACCATGACACTATTATATGCAGGTTCACCGGGACTCGAAAGGACCTCGTTCCCGAGCAAGTCCAGAAAATGACGAAGGCCGAGTATGGAGTATCGTGTAGCTACTGGAAGGCACGAAGGGCACGGCTGACAGCGAGGGAGGTGAAGCATGGGACCTACGAAGACAGCTACCGAGATATTATTCCATACTTGCACATGTTGGAGCAGACGAACCCTGGGACATATACTAAGTTAGAGCTGGACGCATCCCAAAGATTCAAGTATGCCTTTATTAGCTTCGGGGTATGGCGCAAGGCGATTCCCTACCTTCGAAAGGTAATACCCCGTGTCGGTACTAAAATATTGCATGTCACCTAACATACATAACCATGTCACCTAACCAACTGGTGTCGATATCCATGTCCAGGTGATTTCAGTTGATGGGAGTTTCCTGAACGGGAAGTTCAGGGGCACGCTTCTATTTGCCACAGCCCAAGATGCAGACCACAGTATATACCCGATCGCTTTTGCGATTGTCGATGGTGAGAATCACGGGTCATGGGGCTTCTTCTTCAAGAACATGCTACATGTCGTCGAGGATACACCGGACTTAATGTTTGTCTCTGATCGGCATCTTAGTATCGTCAAAGGTTTGAGGGACAATTATGTGTTTGCTAAGCAAGGGGCCTGCCAATGCCATCTATTTCAGAATGCCAAGGTTAAGTACAGGGGGGTGACGGCCCTGCACACATTGTACTTAAAGGTGGCGAAGGCGTACACGAGGGCAGAGTTCGAGAAGCACTTTGCTGATTTTTGCGCTCAGGCACCCGCTGCGGGACAATACCTAAGAGAGGCTGGATTCCAGAACTGGGCCCGGGCATACTTCGTGGGGATGCGCTACAACATATTGACGACGAACAACTCCGAGTGTCTGAATTCGGTGTTCAAGGAGGCCCGCGACCTACCCATCACAACCCTGATTGATGTTGTCATCGAAACAATATCCAAGTGGTTTTACGATCGACGGAAAAAAAGCACCAAATCGACGTCGACGGTCAGCGATTACGTTCAAGGTGAGCTGCAAACGAGCTATTCGTTGGCAACATTCTTGGATGTCAGAGCCCTCAGCTCACACGAGTACACTATCCGTAGAGGGTCCGCCACCTGGGTTGTGAACCTGTGTGCCCGGACCTGCACATGCAAGCGGTTCAACATTGACCAGTTTCCGTGCCAGCATGCCATAGCGGCTTCAAGGTATCAAGGTAGCAATTTCTTCTCTCTCGCGAATGACTTCTACAAAGTCGCCGCATGGAAGGCGTGTTACGAGAATGTGCTATATCCGGTTCCTCCAAGAGAAGAGTGGCGAATCCCCCCAGCCATGTCCAGCGCGGTGTGTCTCCCCCCGGACGTGAAGCGACGCCCTAGTCGCCCTAAGACTTGTCGATACCCATCTCGGGGAGAATTTAGCCGTTCCAAGCGCCGTCGTTCTTAGATGTGTTCCTCCATTGGTGGTCCAATGCCTTACCTCAGCAGCTGGGTAGTCTTTTGCATTTGCCGTATCGGGTCAGTGGTTGGACCATTCTCCGTCTATGTTATTTTTTGAACGGGCAACGTATTTGGTAGTGTAATTAGGCTGTTTGTGCATATGACAAACTGTAAGTAGTCTGTTGTACTTTTGGGAAGGATTTCCACACTACAGTTAAGTGGTGAAGAACTTCGTAGTACTTTTGGGGATGGTTTCAGAACAAAAACCATGTCACCCTATTTGTATTCCCGTGTCAGGTAGAAGGGGTTATCATGTCACAGCTTTCAATTTTATGGTAGACATTTCGTCGGTTGAAGCTATGATAATGAATTCAACAATGCATTGGCACTTATTTGACAACATGTTTACAGTCCTGAGTGGTTGTGGTAGTGGTGTTAGGAACTCACCCTTGTGAACATATTGAAATCACCTTCATGACAATGTTGAAGGGGTTATTATGTAAGGTGACACTGGATTGTAAGTTGGGTGACACGGGCAATTTCCTGACAACTTATAACCAAAGTTTCGACAATAATAACTTAGTCAACCAGTGGTCAAATATAGACCAAATTTTGCCCAAACTTGCATAAATAGCACAATGGGGGATAATATGGATAAATTGACCCTTTCCCATTTTGGTCGAAAAGGTTGCACGTAGCACAAAACAAAAAGAAAACAACAAAGAATAAGTTGACACACGTCCCGGATATCACCCCACACTGTATTTCTGTATTCATCGGGACTCCATCTCTAAATTTCCATAACTCAAAACCGTTCGAAAGGGGGAGGAAGAAGAGACGCCGGCGACGAGGAACAACGGGTCGAAGAAGATACTGCCGGGGACTGTCGGATAAGAGAAGAACGCCGCCAGGAAACTCAGAAGGTACGCCCCCTATCTCTGTTGTCCGTTATCTTCGAATCTGGGGTTCGGGGTGGGTGGATGGAACAACCTACTATGGTGGTAAGGGATTGAACGTTAATGAGGGTGGTTTTGTCGATGGTGGAGGTGGTTGCGAATGAAGGACAAGGAGCCGGGTTTTGGGGATTGGAAAACCCGCGGTTAGGGTTTAGTAAGCCCGAAGAGGATGCCTACGGTGGGGGTCGAAATAGGGAATGGGGTAGATTAGGGGTTTGATTGGGAATGGGGACAATTCGGGGTTCCATTATTTTGAAATTCAGATTTGGGGAGTTGATGTGGAATGTATGTCGTCATTGGTTTAGGAACGTTCTGACATTTGTGACATGGGTTTCCAAATTGAGTGACATGGGTTTACAAAGCTAGTGACATTGACTATAAACTTTCTCGATAACTTATGGTTGCTCTTAAACTGCAGGAAACAAATGGCTCGGACAAAATTTACACATCAACAGAATCAGCGCTTCCGCGCACGGGTAAACGAAGGGTCGAGTGTGGCGATGCTTGCCAACATCGCCAAATACGTCGAGGAGACGGACGCCGCTAGGGATCTCGTGGGGAAGACACTCGAGAAGATTATGGATACCTTGGAGAAGATGGATGATAGGGTACTTCAGTCTTTCGCATTATTCACTCTCATATTGTTCTTAAGTTCAGTGACTACGGTAAATAGAATAATGACATGGGACTTACAGTATGTGGCAGTGACACGGGATATAAAACTGTTGGAGGAGATGGTGGACTTATTGTAACAACTTCTTGTGTGCAGATAAAAGTGTTGGAGGAGAAGGTCCATGAAATGCGGGATGGAAAATTGATTGGAAGAGGCAAGGAACTGAAGGTTCGATAATATAAAACAATGTAATAAAGAAATACTCTAGAAGGGGGGTTGAATAGAGTATGCCGGTTTTTCGCAGAAAGTCTCAAGACTTTTGGAGCTCGTACCAAAACCTTTGGGATTAAACCTGAATCACAACGTTAGACAATCGAACCAAGTGCGGAAATAAGGTAAAGCAAATAAGTAAAGAACACGAGTAATTATTTACGAGGTTCAGCACAACTTGGCCTACGTACCCGTATGACGCAGCTGTTCTTCATTTTTGATATCAATTCCAGAAGCTTTGAAGATAGGTGTCAAAAGGGTAGCAAAGGGGAGGGGAGAGCCTTTTCTAGCTTTTCTGGCATGAGCCATGGTTCCAAGGATAGTGTTGGCCAGATCAAGATCAAGGCCATTTAGGATGCGGTAGAGCAGGACCATAGCATTGTCAGTAAGGAGTGAGCCAGAGTTAAGACGGGGTAAGAGGCATCGAACAATGATGTTGAAAATTATTTTTGCCTCAAGGGTTAGGGATGAGTGGGTGAGTTGCTTTGAGGTGCTGTTGGATGCTTCGGGTAGGAGATACTTGGCTCGGGCAAGGAAGATGAAATTCTCTTTTGAGGGGTGTATATCAGCGGGTGGAACTGGGGTAGGTAGGCCAAGGAAGTCTGCAAAATCATTGGAGTTGAGAGAGATTCTAACCCCTTTGACAACAGACTCCAAAGACCAACCATCGGTGTCGTTTTTGGCTTTTAGGTTAATGTAGAAGAGTCGGGTAAGTTGGGGGTAGTAGATAGTCTCAAGGTTAAGAAGGGTCCAGGCTGGGGATTTTTTGAGGAGCTCAATGCAAGGTAACTTCAAAGCTTCAAAGAACTCAAAATCTAAAAAATCAGAACAGTTAATCTTACGAATTCGAAACTCGTCTACCCACTTACCAGCAGTCTCAGCATCTTGAAACCAAGAGGAGGGCAAAGATTGATTTACCTGGATATAGGCCGGGGGGGTCTGCATTCTTTCTGCGCGCAACTGTTGGAGCAGCTCTCTTGACAGGCGCTACAAGACTCTTGACAGTGCCCTTCCTGGTACGCTTGGGGGATGGAGGCTTGACAGCAGCAGGGGCTTTCCGCTTCTTCAGAGACAGGGGAGGAGGAGGAGAAGGAGAGGGAGATTCTTCCTCCTCTTCCTCAGACCCCGAGTCCTCACCGGACCCCGCTTCATCACCTTTAGGTTCCTCGTCCTCTCCAGATCCCTCTTACTCTTCTTCTTCTTCTTCCTCAGGCTCCTCCTCGGATGGAACCTCCTCGGCTTCGGCTTCCTTCCGAATCCGCTCAGCTTCTTCCTCGGCCAGTTTCTTAGCAAGTTCGGCCTCCTCATCGGCCTTTTTCTTCCTTAATGCCTCCTCCTCGGCTTCCTTTGCAACATCTCTTTCTAAGAGGGCGTCGAGATTTTCTTCCTCCTCTTCCTCGTCCACTTCCTCAGCCAAAATCTTCCTCTTTCCTTTCTGTTTAGCACTGATCGACTTCTTCGCAGAGTGCTTTTGAGAGCCTTTGGGAACAATGGCCGAGCTCTCAGCAATGGTGCTCTGGACGACAGTTGGGACGATAGCTTGAGGAGCGGGTTCAGGTGTGGGAGAGGTAGCAGTGGCCTGACGTCCCTTGGGGGTGGCGCCAAGTCTTTTGGGTGTGACAGCTTTCTTGGATTTGGGTGCCATGGAGGAGATCGGCTAGGGTTTTCTTAGAACAGATGAGAGGTTGAAGAGGGAGAATGTGAAGGGGTTTGGATTAGTTCTGAGTGTGGGTTGTAATCGGGTACAGTATTGGGTTTAAGTAGAGGGAGTGATGGGACGGGTTTAGGATTCCAAGGAAAGAAATCATTACATTGCCAATTTGAAAGGTTTTCAAATTCAAATTTCAAATATCCTTTAAAATCGGACAGAATAAACCGTGAGATTAAGTTCCAAAAATAAAAAAATCTTAACGGTTAAGAAAATCACAGAAATAGGTAATTTTGAAATCCAATAAAAATATAGTTGATTAAATATCTAAAAAGATATTAACTAAAAATATATGATCCATTATATGTACTCCACCATTTAGTTCACACACCTTGACATGGTTCTCAAGGGTCTTGACACTAAGTAGAATTTATCTTTCGTAAAGGGAAAGCTCCCCCTACGAAAGTGCATCCTTGTTAAGCATCCCAATCTCTCGTCTTATGAAGGTGAACCTGTCCTCTGCCAAAGGCTTAGTGAAAATGTCAACCCATTGATAATCAGTAGAAATAAAAGATATGGACACATCACCTTTTTCAACATGATCTCTAATGAAATGATGCCTTACATCAATATGTTTGGTCCTTGAATGCTGAACAGGATTCTTAGTGATGGAGATGGCACTTGTATTGTCACACTTAATTGGAATACATTTGAGGTTGATGCCAAGATCTCGCATTTGTTGAGCTATCCAAAGGATTTGGGAGCAACAAGCTCCAGCTGCAATGTATTCGGCTTCTGCAGTGGATAGAGCAACTGAGTTTTGCTTCTTTGAGTGCCAACTGATCAAAGATGCTCCTAAGAATTGGCAACATCCTGATGTGCTCTTCCTATCCACCTTATAGCCTGCAAAATCTGCATCAGAATATCCAATTAAAGTGAAATCCTTTTGCTTTGGGTACCATAGTCCAAGCTCCTTAGTGCCATTGAGATATCGAAAGATCCTCTTCACAGCCACGAGGTGAGATTCTTTAGGATCAGCTTGAAACCTAGCACACATGCAAACACTAAACATGATGTCAGGTCTACTAGCTGTGAGATATAATAAAGATCCAATCATTCCTCGATACTCCTTTTGATTGACACTTAATCCCGTCTTGTCTTGATCTAGAGACAATGTTGAGCTCATGGGAGTCTTGGCTGCTTTGGATTGATCCATCTTGAACTTCTTCAAGAGATCCTTAGTGTACTTGCTTTGGTTGACAAAGATCCCTTTCTTGGATTGATGAACTTGCAATCCCAAGAAGAAGTTGAGTTCACCCATCAAGCTCATCTCAAATTCACTGCACATTATGTCAGAAAATTCCTTGCACAAAGATGTGTTAGTAGCACCAAATAATATATCATCAACATAGATTTGAATGACCAAAATTTCCTTTCCTTTGGTCTTGATAAAAAGAGTCTTGTCGATCAACCCCCTTTTAAAATCATTTTCTAAAAGATATTTTGACAAGCGCTCATACCAAGCTCTTGGGGCTTGTTTCAAACCATAAAGCGCTTTGTCAAGTTTATAAACATGATTGGGAAATTCTGAACTTTAAAAACCTGGGGGTTGAGCCACATATACTTCTTCTTCTAGGAAACCATTAAGAAAAGCACACTTGACATCCATTTGATATAACTTTATGCTCATAAAAGATGCAAATGCTAATAAAATACGAATGGCTTCAAGCCTGGCTACGGGAGCAAAGGTCTCCTCGTAGTCAATACCTTCCTCTTGATTGTAGCCTTGAGCAACAAGCCTTGCCTTGTTCCTCACAACCTTACCATTCTCATCTAGCTTGTTTCGAAACACCCATCGAGTGCCAATGACTGATTGATGCTTTGGCCTAGGCTTCAAGGTCCAGACTTTGTTCCTTTCAAATTCATTAAGCTCACTTTGCATAGCAATGATCCAGTCTGGCTCCTGAAGTGCCTCATCTACCTTCTTTGGCTCAATAAGAGAAACAAACGCGTGAAAAGCACAAAGATCTTTAAGTTTAGAACGAGTTTGAACACTAGAAGTATGGTCAGAAATGATATCCGTTAATGAGTGTGATGAGGAGTATTTGAATTTCCTTTTGCTAGTCTCAGCTCCTTGATTCGTCACACTTGTAGGATTGACTTGTAGTACATCTGACTCCGTGGTCCTGTTAGGTTCAATTACAGCAGTTTCTGACGTCTCAACACTGTTGGATTGGACACCAAGGGCTTTGGACGAATCTTCAACACCTTGGGCCAATTCTTCAGTGTTAAGAATCGGTTCCTGCATGTTCCTCTTCTCTGTGTTCTTGGTAGCAGCAACATCACCTTCCTCGTTCTCTTCATGGATGTTAAGATCTATATCTGCTACACTTTCACTCAAAGCACCGTCATTGCATTCATCAAAAATAACGTGTATACTTTCTTCAACTACCTGGGTCCTTTTATTGAAGATTCTATAAGCTTTGCTACTCGTGGAATAGCCAAGAAATATACCTTCATCACTACGCGCATCAAATTTCCCAAGGTTATCTTTTCCATTGTTATGAACAAAACAAGTACAGCCAAAGGGTTTAAAATAAGATATAAGTGGTTTGCGGCCTTTGAAAAGTTCATAAGGAGTTTTCTTTAAGATGGAACGAATAAGACAACGATTCAAAATATAGTTAGCTGTGTTAACAGCTTCAGCCCAATAGGTTTTAGGTAATGCATTTTCTAAAAGCATAGTCCTGGCCATATCCTCTAAGGTGCGGTTCTTGCGTTCCACAACCCCGTTTTGTTGAGGTGTCCTAGGAGCAGAAAAGTTATGGGAGATGCCATATTTAGCACAAAATAAATCAAATTGAAGTTGATCAAACTCCCTACCATGATCACTCCGAATAGACACTATGGGCTCATTTCTTAAAGTTTGCAACTCCTTACAAAGTTTTGAAAACTCAAATAAGGCCTCTGATTTTTCTTTCAAAAATGCAACCCAAGTATATCTTGAAAAATCATCGACAATAACTAGCATGTACTTTTTACCATTGGGAGATTTGACTCGCATAGGACCACATAAATCCATATGTAAAAGTTCAAGGGGTCTAGAAGAACTTACAACCTTTTTGGGTTTGAAAGAGCTACGTGTTTGTTTACCTCGTGTGCATGCATTGCACATGTCAATACCTTTGAAGTCCATCTCAGGTAGCCCTCTTACAAGCCCTTTGGACACAAGCTTCTGTAGTGTATGTGGACTCACATGATCGAGTCTCCTGTGCCAAAGCTTTGGATCGTCCGTCAAAGCCTTTAAACAGGTTAAGCTTCCTTGTGCCACTTGATCAGCATTTACGGCGTATATGTTGTTGTAACGATATGCAGTCAAAATAACTTCACCTGTATCTTCTCTGCACACTATACATCTTTTCTTGTTAAATCTGACATTGTTACCACTATCACATAATTGAGAAACACTAAGCAGATTATACTTTAAACCATTAACAAGATAGACATTTTTAATACTATGGCTGGAATCACTTCCAACACTACCAATACCAACGATGTTGCATTTTCCTTTGTCACCAAGAGTGATTGTTCCCGTAGATTGCTCCTTTAGATCATGAAAGAGAGAACTCTTCCCACTCATATGCCTCGAGCATCCACTATCAATAATCCATTTGTGTTCTTTCACCTTGGTGATCTCCTGCAAGACAAACATCAACCTTTGTGGCTAGACCAATAAGCAAATTTGGATCCGTTGTTGGGGTAAACCATATTTGGTAAAATAGTGCCTTTGGGGACCCAAACTTGTGTTATCCGTTCTTTTCTCAAATGAACAGGAAATGTATTACGAATAATATATGGATCCTTTCTTCTATAAGGGCAGGTCTCTTTTACATGTCCCTTTCTAGCACAATGGTGACATATAGGAGAGGTTCTGCTTCCTTTTGCCTTTACAAAAGTGGTAATGTGTTGCTTCTTTAAAAACTTTGGATTGTAACCAATACCACTTTTGTTTAGAGAGCTTTGTTGCTCACCCAACATCTTATCGAGAGTGCCTTTGGATTTGGTAACACTTATGAGGGCTGTCTGTTGGTCTAGAATCTTATTATTCAGGGAGATCTTCTCGTTCTCTAAGTCATGATGCTCATTTCTTAGAGAGGAGAGATCTTGCTTGAGTTCAGATTTCTCCGAGTCAAGCGTCTTGACTTTAATGTCAAGACCTGAATAAGAAGCTTCAAAACCTTTGACCCTCATAGACAGATCCTCAATAGTTCTTTCCTGGTCCACAGTTCTCTTAATAAGAATGTTAGTTTGGGCAATAAGCTTTTCTTCATTGGCAATCAGATTGGAAAGGAATTCCGATAATACCTCTTTTGGACTTTCCATAAGTTCTCTTACAGTAGCTTCAAGCTTTTCATCGTGGGATTCATCTCCAGAGGCCATAAGACAAATGTTGGCCTTCTCATCGTCAGAGTCAGAGTCGGAATCACTCCAAGTAGCCACCATGGCTTTCTTCTTCCATTTGTCACCTTTCTTGGGCTGGCTCTTTGTCTTTTGAGGGCAGTCCTTCACAAGATGATCTGTTTCACCACATTCAAAACAAGACAACGGTTTAGTCTTCTTTTCATACTTGTTGTATTGAGGCTTACCTCGAAATTTTGAAGACTCTGATCCATCCTTGTTGTTGAATTGCTTCTTCATTTTGAGAATTCTAGCAAGGCCTCTTGTGATAAGAGCAAAAGGATCATCCTCATCGTCATCCTCATCTTCGGAATCAGATCCATCCTTGGGCTCATCCTTCTTAGACTTGAGTGCCAAGTTCTTAGTGCTAGCTGGAAGTTCTCCATCGTCTTCATTAAGGATCATCTCATGCGTGATCAGCTTTCCAAGAAGGTCATCAAGGGGTAGAGGGGTGAGGTCCTGGGCTTCCTCTATAGATGTTACTTTTGGACCCCATTTCTCCTTTGGAAGGCACCTCAGTATCTTCCTTACTTTCTCAACGTTGGTAAAGCTCTTGCCGAGAGAGTCAAGGTTGTTGGTGATTTCTGTGAATCGTGTGAACATGGCCTTGATTGACTCATCAGACTTCATCTTAAAGAGCTCATACTTTCGAAGGAAGATGCTGATCTTGGTGTCTTTCACTTGGCTCGTTCCTTCATAGGTGACGATCAACTTGTCCCAAATCTCTTTAGCTGACCTACAAGAAGAAATACGGTTAAACTCATCAGTGCTAAGACCACAATAAAGTAAGTTAATGGCCCTGTAGTTTTTGGAAATGGTTTCAAGATCTGCTTGGTTGTATTCAGACTCCTTCTTTGCAACTTTGGTGTCATTTGGTCCATCTTTTTCTGGAATCTTCGGACCATTCTCTATAATGTTCCAAAGCTCTAGATCTTGGTCTATGATGAACATCTTCATCAAAGATCTCCAGTGGACAAAGTTGTTTCCTACAAAGAGTGGCGGTCTGCTTGTGGACCTTCCCTGTGCAAATCCTCCGCTTGCTTCACCAGACATGATCGAAAACTCACAAGATTGTTAGATCAAAAACAGTGAGTAAAGCTCTGATACCAATTAAAGGTTCAATAATATAAAACAATGTAATAAAGAAATACTCTAGAAGGGGGGTTGAATAGAGTATGCCCGTTTTTCGCAGAAAGTCTCAAGACTTTTGGAGCTCGTACCAAAACCTTTGGGATTAAACCTGAATCACAACGTTAGACAATCGAACCAAGTGCGGAAATAATGTAAAGCAAATAAGTAAAGAACACGAGTAATTGTTTACGAGGTTCAGCACAACTTGGCCTACGTCCCCGCCTAGGGTTCTTCCACAACCCTAGGATTCAAAGGCTTTATTGACTCGCTTAGCTTAGGATCCTAATAGCTCACCGAGAAGCCTCTCTCCTATACAATTGCAATCTAGTCAACTCACGTTCCCTTGGAGTCCTAGACCAATCTAGAAGAGCCCCACCTCTCTCAGCTATCTAGTACAATCCTCTTACTCTCACAAATCAATAGCCTAGTGCAACTTCCCGAGTTATAAAATCTCGAGTAACACTATAAATGAATATATCCTATAAGCTCACAGTGACTCTCAAAGGCTTTGAAATAAACAACAAACTCTAGAGCGCTTAGTAGAGAGACACTTGGAAGACAGATCTTGCTTGAATGAAAGCTCGTGTGTAGCACTTGTGTACTCTGTCTTCTCCTTCCTTTCCTTTATATAAGAGCATGGAGCGTGAGGATCTTCAACACCAGATCTCCAACGGCTCCTTCGAATCAGGCTTGATCTTTGAATCTTCTATTTATGGATACTCCAAAGCCATAATCCATTTTGAAATAGATCTCCTCAATATGTACTTAAAGGAAGGATATAATCTTCGAATATACTTCCTGAAAAGGTTAGGCATACATATATATAATATAACGGAAGTATATAATAAGATAAAATAATATACGAATAATTAAGATAGGTTTTGTATTTCATCAACTGTTAACGCTCCAAGGCTTTTGACAAACATCCTGTCAAAGCCTTTGAAACATTTATTCCAATTTTCATCAAGGGAGGGAGTTATCAGGAACAAAGAGTAAGGGATAGTGAAAAGGAGTTTGTACATGTTGGAATCCATCTAAGTTGTAGATCGGTTTTGCAGGTTGTTGATGTTGATATACCAAAGGGGGCTCGTGCTGAAGCCGTGGAGCAGCCCCGACAAGTTGCTAAGGTACGCTCCTTGTGGCCCGTGCCATTCATCCGTTATGTTTTCAATAGTGGCATGGGGATGTTAGCTAGGCGACGGGGGTCGGTTTGTTATGTGACATGGGAAATGTTTGTTTGCATTCAGAGGTTGTTCGTGGACCAGGAATGTGAGAGCAAGGCGTGGAAGATTACGAAACCGCGGGCCTCTAAAGGGAAGGACGCCATCGTTCCCGGTGAAGCCGTTACCATGGGACTAGTTTCTGCGGCCGACTATGAGGCCCTACAGGGGTGGCTCGCAAGGTAACCCATCGTCTCATTTCAGTCTTCATTATACGGCACAATAACCCTTTCATTCATTCCACTCCATTGTACGGTCCAGTGCCGACGGTGAGAACCTGTCAACGGCTTGCGGCAAGGACCTGTCGAAGGAGTTTTTTACCACCCTCCAGACGCCCCACTATTGCATCAACTCAGAGGTATATTGTATTTCTCACATTTTATTATGATTGCCCTTGTATACGCATTTGGGTTGTTGTTGGACTATGTTGTGGGTTGTCATGGGGGTTAACTTGACGCAGCACTTCGAGCAGTCATGCTACCTGCTACGGAAACAAAGCGCGGAGAGGGGTTACGAAAATGGGCGTCGAGTCATTGTGTTGGACTCCTACTTCTCCAGCTTTCTGGAGAGGGAGTTGAAGGAGTACAACTCAGACGTCGGGGGGTATGAGGCGAGTGGCATACTCCTCTCATACTTCGACGGGCGGGCCCCGGCGCCCATGGCCCGGCCGTGGGCAGGCGGGGACCTCGTCCTCCTACCCCTCAACCTGAGGGGAAGACATTGGGTTTCCGTTGCTCTTGATTTGAATGTGTGGCAGTTGAAGCTGTACGACTGCGATGTGCATTGCGTGAGAGATGCCGAACTCCCATCCCTGCTGATGCACGTTACCCACCTCCTCCCCATCACCATGGATGCACACGCTGAGTTGAAGGTGAAGTATGCATCAAAGCTGCCAGGCCCGTTTCGCATAATCCGCGACAAGCGCGTTCCGCAAAACAAGCTCAGGTATGATTGGTGCGACCCCTGTATTTCATTTTACTTGATGATATCTCCGCCTCTGTTTTGACAAAATCTCCTTCATTGCAGTGGTGACTGTGGCCCTTACACGATCAGATTCATGGAGCTCCTCATGGAGACCGATCCCCCCTTCGATGGGCTGGACGACACGTTTATTGGGCCGTACAGACAGATGCTAGCGGCTGCCATCTTCAATGGTGGGCTCGGTGGACGCATAATCTGATCGTCGTTTGGGTGTAGGTATGGAAGTGATTTGTTGTCTTTTGTTGTGAACAACGTTGGTTTCAGTCTTGTCCTTTGGTTGTTTGGATACATTTACTTTTGGAAACGGGTTACACTCTAGTGGTAAGTGGTAAAGAACATCGCAGTACTTTTGTGGATGGATTCTGTAAAAAAACCCCTTGTCACCCTCTTTGTATTACCGTGTCAGGTTGAAGGGGTTATCATGTCACTGGTTTTAATTTCATTATGGAACTGATTGGTTGTCTTTTGTTGTGAACAACGTTGGTTTCAGTCTTGTCCATTCGTTGTTTGGATACATTTACTTTTGGAAACGGGTTACACTCTAGTGGTAAGTGGTAAAGAACATCGCAGTACTTTTGTGGATGGATTCTGTAAAAAACCCCTGTCACCCTCTTTGTATTACCGTGTCAGGTTGAAGGGGTTATCATGTCACTGGTTTTAATTTCATTATGGAACTGATTGGTTGTCTTTTGTTGTGAACAACGTTGGTTTCAGTCTTGTCCTTTGGTTGTTTGGATACATTTACTTTTGGAAACGGGTTACACTCTAGTGGTAAGTGGTAAAGAACATCGCAGTACTTTTATGGATGGATTCTGTAAAAAAACCCTGTCACCCTCTTTGTATTACCGTGTCAGGTTTAAGGGGTTATCATGTCACTGGTTGTAATTTCATGTGTAACAATCCGGAGGTGACACTTAGTTTCAGGTCATGTTTAAATCTTGTGAGTGTTTGTCCTACTCGTGTAGATTTTGTCACTTTATTCTCCTTTGTGACACGAGAATTATGTAAGTTGACAAATTGACGTATATTTCGAACAAAAAATAATATCATTATATGTTATAATAACACATTAGATATAGTATCAAAATTAACCAAACTTAATAGACCGAACACATGTGGAAATTTTTATGCCACCATATTTCGTGTAATCCACTGAAGCATACCCTCGACTAACCCACACTCAATTGTGCACGTGCATTCCTCACAAGAAAGAGCATCATCTTTATCTTCAACAAGGAGCTGAAAATTTTTCCAGGGGTTTGATCTTCGACAACTCCGAATTGCTGTTCCATTGGTGATATTTGTACATGTGTTCCGCTTCCATTTGAAGGAAGGTCTTCGAGCAATAACGAGAATATCATAAAATAGATCAGCAACTTTCCGGCGACACGATATTATTTTATAGCTCAACTTATGTTTCACACTAGTAAGTAATGCAAAGCCTTTGGGTTTGAGCTCTTCAGATCCGCAACAATACATAGCTATGCCACAAACATAGCTTGCCACGTCGTGTCCCATCTCCAACGCCTTTAGAAGATCTTGAATGCCTGCATCGTGATCGCAATTTGTGAAGAATTTAACCTGCATTTTGAAATGAAGCTATGAGGAACTATGATAAAGCATACACCGAACCAATGATCCAGAATCAACGTCTTACCATTCCTTGCTGAAAGATTGCCTCCGGGTTTCCCGCGTTGACGCATTGATTTAAAAAGCTTCTGGCATGACTATCGTTTCTCGATGCGACTACAACCGAAATTCCTCAGTCATCCTGGTACTCAATTGCCATCTTCGCCAGCACATAATTGTGTTTTCCAAGCAAATCAAAAGTTTTGCAACTGCATCACAATTAAGTGAATCACATTTTTTTCGAATACATAAATTAACGAAATCAAAAGTGGAGGCAATACCTTAACCGTAATCTGAAGACATCTTCTATAGATTGAATTGCTAATCAACCGACAATATCCAATAGGATATCAAATGGTAGTGTTAGAAGCGTCAATGCCTCTGCTGTCCTTGCCCTAACGTTCCTTCCTTGATCCATTGCAACTATCTTAATTTCGGTTCTAGTTGGTAAGGGAGGATGATGCAATTCAAGGGAATGGGATGATGCAATTCAAGGGAGAATGGGTTGGCTATAAGAGTGCAATGGAGAACGTAACTGCCACCGGAAGAGGAATAGACGAGACGTGTGCAATGTAATTCAGAGGAAGAGACGTGTGCAAGTGCAATGTACTTGAAACGCAATGGATATGGATGTGGAAGTGGAAGAGGAAGCGGAAGAGATTTTCAATCGTAAATAACTGTCGTGGTTTTAATCTCAATCTATTAATTAATCTTTTTCTTAAATTATCTATATCTTCAATTTATTGTCGGTTAGAATCTTGATATGTGATATAATTAACAAATATATTATATGGATAACAGATTAAACCTATACAACACTTACTAACCCTTGTTTTTAAAAAATAACGGATTAAAGTTTAAAATTTAACTCTTTATTCAACAAAATAACGGATTAAGTATTCAGGGTTTTGTATCAATTAATTATTTGATAAAATTTTATAACGGATGAAAGTGTACAATTTAACCCTTTATTCAAAAAATTAACGGATTAAGTATTCAGGGTTTTGTATCAATTTATTATTTGATAATATTTTATAACGCTTGAAAATAAATTTTATAACGCATATAGAGAGTAAAACATTACCGCATGAAATTAAGTACAAAAGTTAAATCCATATATGTATTTTGCATGCATATTGCATGGGAAAGTAGTTAGGGTTTGTAAAATGTTAAAATATGGTGTATTAAATTTTATAACTTTTAAAAATATATTTTACAACCATAAAATCAATATATGTGAGTGCAATATAAAGAGAGTAAAAAATTACCGCATACAGAGAGTAAAAAAAGGGATAAAGAAATCGAAACACTTAGTTGTCGTTCGCCAAAAATTGTCGTTGACTATTGAAGCACCCTTATTTATAATTAAAAAAAACTATATAAAATATACGTTTTCATAAAATTTTTGTAACACGTTTGTACTTGATAATAATAGCTACGAAATTGTTTTTACAAATAAATACGAAAGTAGATATTTTGTATAGTTTTTTCTCTAAACATAAGCGTGCGTGAATAGTGAACTGACAAGTTTTCCGGAACGAAGGTAGTACTTCATACCAACGTACAAAAATACCAACCTTGTTACCATATTCAAATGTATATTAGTGCAAATTGACCTATATTTAATGTTGAAGGGGTTATTATGTTACTTGACACGGGATTCGAAAATTGGTGACACTAACCAAACCCCCCCCCCCCCCATGGAGCCCCTCTCTCTTCATAAATACCACTCCATCGGTCATTTCACTTCCACTCTTCTCTTGCAAGCCACAAAAAAATTGGGGAAGAAGAAGCGACGCCATCGTGTTTGGTTCACCAGTGATGCTCATCCTCATCCAAAAGCATTCAATTCCAAGTAAGTACAACCCCGATTGCCATATGTGTTGAAAAAAAACTGTTTGTATTTTAGGGTTTTCGTCGATTAGAAGTTTGTGTTGAATGAAATCTGTGTTGTTACTAGGGTTTTCGACATAGAGTACTAATTGACGACATCCAAAGCTTTCTGATTAGAGGCTACGGTTTATGCCTGTGTATGCTGCAGATTTTGGGTGAATATGTCGATGGCTCACTCTTTTATGGTTTGTGCCTTGTGTAGTGAAAATGTCCATTTGTCTCTTATCTTGCATGTGCTTAGTACATACTTAAGTTGAGTAGTTTCTTGGAGTTCGTATATGTGTTTATTGGTTTACGCTTCATATATGCAATTAGTTTGTGGAATTTGCTGAATTGGGGCTGAGAAAGCAGCCAGTCAAGTATATATACTTGGTGACACGGGATGGTAACTTTGGTGACATAGGTGATTTCTAACCACTTATTTGTAATTGGTCTTTGCTTGCACATAATTCTCTCCTTATCAAAATTATAAGGTGCTTACAGTAATTTAGCTTATATATTACATTGTCCTTTAGTTTATTGGTGACATATCATCTCCCTCTCCCATTCATCTTTTTCATATATATGTACTTGTTAGGCTTGAAAAAGAAATAGCACATTTAGCATCCTTTCTGTGTGAATCTAAAGCATAAATATGATTAAGCCTATGAAAGTTGCAACCTTTCTCTTCGTCTGTGAAAGTTCTTAGTAGGATGTCTGCCAAGTATATTTAATTGGTGACACGGGATTCAACTTTTGGTGACACGGGATTTCATAGTTGGTGACACGGGTGATTTCTTCCATTTGTTACATAACTTTGTCATAACTTTAATTCATTGATATGAGTTTCATATTCACACTTGTATTTACCATTTCCAACTTTGCTTGCACATATATCTCTCCTTTTCAACATTCTAAGGTCCGGACATTATTTTACCTTATATTTGACATTCTCTTTTACTTGTTTGGTGACATATCATTTCATAACACCATTCATCTTTTCCACATATATGTACTTGTCTCCAATATAAAACATGATTACATATTTTTCATATGTACGTATGTTCTTGTGTTTGGTTTTCTTCTGCCATCTGATGTTTATTTTCCCTGGTACTGGTAGGAATAATGTGGCCGTACTCAGACAGCGACATTGACACAGACTCCGACAGCGATCGGAGCTACCAGAGTGGTGACGACCGGAGGTACTTCTGGCTGCGTTCAGACTACGACTACGGGAGGAGCCGTCGTGACCGTCGTGATGAGGATGAGGATGATGATCAGTCAGAGACAAGAGACCCCGACCAGGTGGCTGAGGACAACGCGCTATGGGACTTGGCCGCCGAAGAGCTCACCGACCTTCACCAGCGAGTTCAGTCGCTGCTCAACCGGGATGCTGCCCGGGAGGGAGTTATGGCCGCACAGCGCACTCAACTTGAGGCCGCCCACACGCATGTCCAGACAACCACTCTTCAGCTGCAGGCCACCCAGTCCACCCTGGAGGCCACAACTATTGAGTTGGAGTTTACCCAGAGCTCGCTGCAGGCCACAATTGATGAGAACTTGGTCCTCGCCAACAAGTTGGTGAGGAACGAGGCTAGCAACAAGCACCTGGCGCAGCGGTTGGCCGAGGTGGGCTCCTTCCTCTGTGGGCAGTGGGTCGGGCACGCTAGCGACCAGCTCCGCACCCGACAACTCACCCGCTGGAACAGGCTGATGGGGTGGATTCTCGTCCTGATGATGGGAGTTATGGTGCGTCTGGTCACCAGGGCTTAGGAGCTTCGAAGCTAGTTCTCTTTGTTTTTTGCCAAAACTTGTGATGTTGTTGTAGTAGTTGCCAAATAATGATGTGATCCCAAACAGCTGTGGTTTTTTGGACTCCGCCAGGACTCCGTATGTGGCGGATGGCCCCCATTTGTTGCAGCTAGGGGCCTATGTAAGGGTAGTTAGAAACAATGTCTCACCCACGCTCGGTTAGTTGTCATTTTTTGGAAATCCGAGTGTGGTTGCACCGTTATGAATGGTGCCTGTATTATCGGATATGGTATGTATAGGGCAATGTCCCTCCTATATTATGCATGTCTATTAGATTTCCACTTGTTGGTGTTATGCATGTGTATTACATTCAATCATCCATGAGGAGACAAAATGTAAAATTATGTGGTTCTTATGATAGGGCCTTGTCACAATTCGTATATGAACCTATGAACACATAAACAAGGTTAGAAAATCACCCTACTCACCATCTGTGACACGGATAATTACGTCAGGTGACACGGGATTTCAAGTTACGTGACACGGGATATTTCCTTACAACTTATAATATGGCTTTCAACCGAGTACGTTGGTTGCCACATTACATTCAATCATCCATGAGGAGACAAAATGTAAAATTATGTGGTTCCTATGATAGGGCCTTGTCACAATTCGTATATGAACCTATCAACACTTAAAAAAGGTTAGAAAATCACCCTACTCACCATCAGTGACACGGGTGGTGAGGTAAGGTGACATGGGATTGCAAGTTTGGTGACACGGGATATTTCTGAACTAATTATAACCAATGTTTGCACCATGCCAACATGGTCACTCACTGCTTACAAATTATCATACAAATAATGTAACAGTCCACAACACATAACCACTCACCGAAGATAAAGAATGCGAAACAGTTCATACCAACGTACTAAAATACCAACCTAGTGAACTACCGTCCACAACTAAATGTGAGAACCAGGAACCATGTTCATAAATATCCAACACAATAAAAACGATGTTGATAAGAAGCTTATACCATAACATAACATTTCATAACACTGGCCAATGGTGATCACAACTGAGATCATAACCGTGTACCATTGAAGATGCGAACAACGAGCATGTGCCTGTACGCCCCGATGAATACGTCGTCAAGACCGTCGTAGGTGGGGGCGTCCTTCGTGAGGAGTTGCATGAACCTGATCGTGTAAGGACCGCAGTCTCCACTGCAATAGAGAATCGCCGGAGTCATATTCATTACAGCCGGATGCAACTATGAGACGAAGATATATTTAAGTGTTGGACAAAAATTACCTCTGCTTGTTTTGCGGAATCCTTTTCACACGACTAAGGGCGAACGGCTTTGGCAGCTTGTCGACGTAGGTGGCCATCAACGCGGGGTGGGCATTCATCAGTACCGGGATAAGGTGGGTGATGCAGCTTAAGTGTGCCGGCAGATGGCGGTCCCTCACGATGTAGACGTCGGAATCATAAACCCTTACCTGCCACCCGACCAGATCGATCGCTACGGCGATCCAGTGAACACTGTCCACGTTCAAAGGTAGGAGGATGAGTTCCGCCCCTTCCCACGCCCGGCCTATCGTCGCCGGGGACCGCCCGTCGAAGTAGCCAAGCAGCTTCTCGTCGGCTTGGTAGCTACCCGCATCGCTCTTGTATTTGCCCCACTCGGTCTGCAGATACCGATCGAAATATGTGTCCACAACGACAACTCGACCACCAATGTCGCCGGCCCTCTCCATTACCCCTTTCCGAAGAAGATAGCATGCTTGTTCCATGTGCTGCATCGATTACAACCCTAGTCAAAATCCAAAACTATTCCACTACCTTTTACAGTACATACCGTGTCATTCACTAGACAAAGATATTCACTTAGGCGGGTTTCGTACCTCAGAGTTTAGCCAAACTGTGGGCGTTTTTAGTGCGGTGAAGAACTCCTTACTCACCGCCGTGCCGTATGCAGTCTTCCAGGTGTCCTCATCCCTGCTGCACAACCACAACCACAATGTTAGGGGATTGGAGTCATCTATGCAATAACTTGGGTACGTCTGTTGATGAGTGTCACCTATCCATCCAGCGGAGGAACCCATCGTTGTCTGACATGGAAACAAGACCCAGCTTAATCGCGGCCGCGCCTTCCACAACGTTCTTCCCTTTTCGGCCCCGCGTTTTCTTCTGAGGTGGGGACTTGACTTCTTCATCACCTCCTGGAACTCTCTTACTCTTCCTGCCTCGAAGGGGCTCTGCTCTTGCAGCCTCTGGGATCTGCCAAGTGGTTTGACAGTTTCAACGGTGAAGGCAAAAATGTTTTGACCCCCGTGTCACCCCAATATGTACTCGTGTCGGCTAATACTGATACACTTGTCACTTACGTAGTACTATAGATTAAAATGACAATGTCAAGTAACAGGCAATTTACCTTCTTCTCATCCTGTTCTTCCGGCGTTGCTTGGTCGTTCACTGTAGGTGGTACCTCCGTTGAACCGGCTTTACCGCTTTTGTCCTCAGCATCCCTATGTTTCCCGACTTTCTCTCCACTGACATCTCCCCCAGTTCCTCCAACGGTCTCGTCTTTTACCGCCTCTGAGATCTGGCAATTGGTTACGGTTATTTCAACTGTGATTCAGATAATATATTTGTTCCTTTGTCACTCTACATATTAATACATGTTGCTTCACTTTAACAACCGTGTGAGTTGTGTGCAAAATATTGACATATTAAAAATTGTTGATTCTATTACCCCTTCACCGTGGATTCAGAAAATACCATGTCAAGTAACAACCAATTTACATCCTCTTGTCCTTCTGGTGGCTGGTCTTCCACCTTAGTTTGTCCCTCTGTCGCCCCGTTCTTTTGGTCGTTATCCTCTCCACGGACATCGCCCATTGGTTTCTGCTCACCTCCTGCATTCGACTGGCCATCTCGCATCCCATTCACAACACCTTCCAACACCTTCATCTGATACACAAAGTACATAAATGAGGGGTGGTTAGCGAATGTTATTCGGCATTCGGAGATAAGTAACCCGTGTCACCTCTAAAAATTACCCGTGTCACATATAAAATATACCCGTGTCACAAATGCCAAAAACGTTAGACGTACCTTGTCATCCATGCTCCGCATCCATGTTGACATGGTTCCCAGCCTCTTCAAGATCAGTTCTACTGACTTCCCCAACTTATCCTCCTAGGATTCCCTTGTCCCATCTCGTTGCTCCGAACTCGGGCCGGACTTGCCAGAGCCTTCACCGTAATAACTCGGTGCCAACGCAGCCTCAATGTCATCAAAGTAGAGGTCATGCTCCTCATGCTGGTAGAAGCACCCGAGCATCAATTCATACTCGCCGGCCTTCGGTACTAGTATCGGGTTGTCTTCGACCTTGATTCTATCCGATTTTTCAGGGTCCATGCGGTACTGGATCGTCTCATACATTAGATTGTCGTCATCGGCTATCCACCTCAGCATACGAGGCAACGCCGTGTTCGACACCCGATTCGCAAACGCCTCCCCAATCCCCGGGACAGCTTCGTACAGCCAAATCTAAAACAACCACACATGTCACTCGAGTGTGTGCATCAATTGCGCGTAATAGTTCAAGCATAACTTTGGTCAAGTAGCTTACCTGGAACGCATACGGAAAACCCATAAGCCCATATCCATATCATTCGTCCTTGTCGTTCGCCTTCGGCTTCAAGTCAGCGACACGTCGTTCTATGACGCCCGATAGGGACTCGTGGGTGGCCTCGTACACAATCCTGCCCCAGGGGTAATCCAGAAATCGATCAACGTTCTCCACAAGCTTCACAATCCACCCTCGTATGGCTTTCCTGGGTTCTCCCCCCAGCAGAACTCCTTCGACGATGAGGAGGAGAGCGATCTTAAAACGCCTTCTCGCACTCGGCTCCTTCAAGATGTAGTTCCTGAAGGCGTTCTCCAGCTCACCCACCTTCATGTTGTCCGTTCCGAATAAGTCCTTGAGAGCCTTCTTTGTCTTCTTGTCATCCTCCGTCTCTGTGTCTTCCCCCCGAACTCGACCACACCGCAGCCCAGTCACGAGCGCAAACTCCTTGATAGAGAATCGCCGCAGCTTGCCTTGAAGCATGTACCAAGTCTCCCACTTCTTTTCAGTCACAAGCTGCCTTTGTAACACGTAATGCAGTAGTTGCAACGAGAATTGAACCCGGTTTGCCATTTGCACAATACCCCCAAATTGGCTTCGCAGCAGCTTCTCCCAATCGACGGGGTCGACCCAGTCGTCCATGTTGACGAGCAGAGACACTTTGGAAGACTGGTTGACCTGCCCTCGGAAATGCTTCTCCTCCGGCACTGCGAGTCGGGGCTCCACCTTCTTCGGTGTCCGGACACCTTTCCTCCTCAAATTTTGGGACCGAACCATGTTGTTCCTGCAATTACGTGGACATGAACATAATCAATGTCCACACAAAGTCACCCCCCTACTTAATAAATCTGTCTGCGACTGTTTCACCAGAAAATGCCCATGTCACCTAATCAAGTAACCCTTGTCACCCAACAGAATAGCTCATGTCATGATTGTCAATTGTCTTCTCCCAATTGTCCTGCAGTACCCGTTTCTGACAGGGGTTATTCTCCACTCTCACAATCTAGGTTAAAGGACCCGCAAGCCTCCCATGCTTATCTTCAACCTCCCTCGCTCTTGTCTGTCAATTCCTCAGTTCCCCATACCCCTTTTACCCCAGATCTGTATTTCCCCGTATCCCCAATTCCCCACATGACCGTTATTCCAATTCCCCAATTTCAGATTTTTGTCCAATCCCAAATTGCATGCCTTTGAACGAAACAATGGAAGAATGCAAATGAAGTGGGGAAGATTGCAAATTAAGTGAAGATTCAGACTAGTAGAGATGGGTGAGGACAGATTTCAATAATCAATTGACTTGTACCTGTATTCCTGCGCCTTCTTCTCCGGTACTGCCTTATCCGACGTCTTACTCCCTTATCCGGCGACTTCCTCTCTCTCCGGTACGAAACAATGGGAGAATGCAAATTAAGTGGGGAAGATTGCAAATTAAGTGAAGATTCAGAGTAGTAGAGATGGGTGAGGACGGATTCCAAAAACCAATTGAGTTGTACCTGTTTTCCGGCGCCTTCCTCTCCAGTACGGGCTTCTCCGGCGTCTTCCTCCCTTCTCCAGCGTCTTTCTCCCTCTCCGTTACGGGCTCTCCTCTTTCCCGTCACTTCACAACCGCCTCCCTTCACTCCTTTTAATTTTCGGTCTCTCTCTCTCTCTCTCTCTCTCCTTCACAGGGATAGGTGGTGGTTTATTCCCCAACTGCAATGAATGCAAGTTACTTTTACATTTGTTTTCTTTACCTTTTTTTTCGAGGAACACAGTATTTTATTTTCTTTTTCTTTTTTTATATTTTTGTAAGTAAGTCAAAGGAACTGTGAAACCAACTGCCACCCTGATAGATTCCTTTTCTATTGTCGTTTTGTTCTTTTGTCCCAGCATCGGGTCCCGTCTTTCCATGCACGTGTCACCTGACAGGTTTTTTCGTGTCACTGTTGACTGTCTCATATTCCTACGTATAGTCTAAATGACCCATGTCACCCCTTTTAATCCTCGTGTCATCTAACCACATATACCTTGTCACCAAATTTGATAGATACATGTGGCTACACTGGCAAGTTTAACATGTCCGCATACCTACTAACATATACAAATGTTCACATTCGACAACTACCAAGTTTCGCAAAATATCCAAATGTTTTACTTCAGCTATTACAGGAGGGTGTTATGATTGGAAGCAAGTGTTCAACTCCAACGTCTAGCATCCGAGTCGACCATGGAATACCCCAACAGCTAGCATCTGGCGGTATGCCTCAATGTACGTGTCGTCCAATCCATCGAATTTCGGGCCGGTCTCCAGCAGGAGGTGCATGAATCTAATGGTGTACGGGCCACAATCACCGCTGCAATGGGGAACAATCGGTCAGAACGCGGACACCGATTCCACATCCAATCAAACGAAATTGAACCATGTCATCCAACTTACCCTTCCTTGCTCTGTGGAAGGCTCTTGTCCCGGCGAATGGAAAACGGCGTGGGGACCTTATCGGCATACTTGACCTTCAGATCGGGGTGTGCACGCATGACGACAGGGATCAGGCTCATCACAGGCATTAACAGGGGCTGGAGCTGGCGTTCCGTCACCATGTGGACGTCGCAGTCATACACCCTTACCTCCCACTCCTTAAGATCGATGGCAAGGGCAACCCAGTGTTTGTTCCTGACGTTGAAGGGGAGGAGGATGAGGTCCGCACCTGACCACGCTCGTCCCAACGGCTTCGGCGACCCCCCATTTAAGTACGCCATCAATGCATCACTAGGCTCGTACGCTTCGGGGGTGGCGCTGTACTCCTTCCATTCCCGAGGTAGATAAATTCCCGCAAAGCACGTATCGACTACGATGGCTCCACTCGCCATGTCACCCGCTCTGTCTGCGACCGCTTTTCGCAGAAGGTAGCAGCACTCCTCCATCTCCTGCATGAAGTGAACCGCAATTACAATCCAAAATCCCGACACGGGTAATTTTAGAGGTGACAAGTGTTCATACCACAGTTCCAAACCAATCTTGGGGTTTCTTCAGGCGGTTGAGTAACTCCTTCGTCATATCCACACCGCAGGGTGACGTGCGCACCTCCGCGTCCCCACTGCACGGTAAGTTTCTGTCAGGTATTGTGGACGTTCAACTATCTACCTTTGTCTTCTATTCGAGAGTAAGAGACATAAGCTACGTACCTTGCCACCCAACTTGTCATGGCGTCGTTGTCCGTCGCTGACACCATTCCTAGCTTAACAGCATCGGCGGGAACAGTGGCTGCCTTCTGGGCTCGCGGTTTCTTGGCCGGGGGAGCCAGCTCCTCTCCAACAGCCTTCCTCGTCTTCTTCGCCCCCTTAGATGCATAAACCTGAGCTACCTAGGGCTTCGGCCTCTCATCACCTTCAATTTTCTTTCCCCCTTCCTCAGGACCAGACCCCTTTAAACCAACCTCTCCCAACTGCAAACATATCAAACTTCAGCTAAGATTGACACTATCCCTTGTCACATAACAGATATACTCATGTCGTGCAACTACAATGTCCCTGTCACCAATAACTGATACAAAATACTTACATCCTTGCTCTCTCTTGCCGTCCCATCCCCTGCCTTGACGGATTCACCTTCAGCTACCTTGTCCCCAACATCCGATTGCTTGTCCCCCGCCTTGGTCTGAAAAAAATTCATGTCACTTCCCATAAACTTTCATGTCACATATAATCACCTTTTTTTCATAAATAAACCTGACCTCCTTGCTCTTTCCTTCCCCCCATCCCCAGCCTTGACAGATTCAGCTTCATCATGCTTTTCCCCGAGAGCATCACCACCTAGCTTGCTCTCTCCTGATATCTCATCCCTTGCTTTCACAGTTTCAACTTCTATGTGCTTATCCCCGCCATCATCCACTTCACTTCCCTTCTCAACAGCACCTCCTAACTGCAAATGAAATCAACTTTCAATTATGCCTCAAACTTTCCAGTGTCACTTAACAGAACAAATCATGTCACACAGCTACAATCTTCCTGTCACATTCTTCCTGTGTCGCTGAACATAACAAATCTTGTGATGTTTACCAACAACTTACCTTACCACCTTGTCCACCCTCACCGGCTTCAGCCGCAATTGACTCTATCAACTCCTCAAGGTCGACCTGTAAAATACATATTAACATTTGATATTGAATCCCCGATTTCAAGCAGGACTAAACATCGAAACGCATGTCACGCAAAAACAAACTTACAAACTCATCCCCTTTTTTCTCTTCTCCAGCTTGTTCTTTATCGGTTGCTTCTTGTCGGGCCGTCCCCTTACATTCACCTTCCCGCAGCTCATTCACGACCACCTCCAATAATGTCAGCTGCAGGTTATTAAATTATTACTTCATATCACCATAAGGTGACAAAATTCATCACAATTCACCCTTCATATCACCATGAGTAATGAACACCAAACAATTCCTGATTCACACTTCATATCAGACTAAGGTCACCTAATTCAGTTCTAAACAAACACTTATCAGGCTAGCCCCCCCTCTATTTCATACCACATTCGTTCATTATCTACACTACGTGTCACTTGTCCAATTTCACGTGTGAGGAGTCCATTTACCCTAGTTCACAGTTATCCAGAGTCTCCACAAAACGAATAATTGGGAAGTTATTGCGTACCTTTTCATCCATCTTCTCCATCCCTCTTGACATTGTCTAAAGCTTTTCCATGACTTGTTCCAAAGTCTTGGCCACGTCCCCCACCCAGCCATCCTTGTCATTGCCTCCTCTTCCCATCCTTGGGGACCTCCCACCAGGGGCTTCGAAATATGTCACGAAGGGTGCAACTAGGTCGTCGAAGAAGGGGTCGGACTTCTCATCATCGTAGCCACAGCCATCCATCAGCTCCAGCTCAGCCTCCTCTGGTATGAGTATTGGGTTATCATCAATCTCTATGGCATCCTCTCCCTCAGCTTCGGTGCGGCTGGCTATATCCGTATAAGCGAGGTTCTCGTCCTTGAGGGCCCATCTCATGCAACGAGGGAATGCCGTCGTCGACACCTTCGTCGCAAACCGGACCCCCCATTTCGGCATGGATTCCAACAACCAAATCTGCACCGCATCCCCACTCAAATTAATACATTTTCAGCATATGAATTACAAAATGATCATGGGTGTGGTCGAGAAGGTTACTTGAAAGGATAGCGGATAACCCATCAGACCATAACCATTGCGCTTCTTTCGATCTTCTGCCTTTATCTCAGCCTCCCGGTGCTTTACGGCGCCGTTCAGCTACACGTGTGTTGCAGCATAGATGACCCTCCCCCATGGGAATGCCAAAAACCGATCGACATTCTCCACCAACCGGATGATCAAGCTCCGCAGCCCCTTCCTCTGCTCCTCCCCTAACAAAACGCCCTCCACAATGTACAGAAGCACTAGCTAGAATCGTCTTCGCGGGCTCCGCACCACCATTATTGAGTTCTTCAGCTCGGTCTCCAGGTCACCGACCGTCATCTTCTCGTTTCCAAAAAACTCCTTGATAGCTTTCTCGTCGTCCTCCATGTCACTAGCTGTTGGTTGACTGCACCGCAGCCCGGTTACTAAGGCAAACTCCTTCAGGGAGAACCTCCGGAGCTTCCCCTTGATCCGGTACCACGTCTCCCACTCCTTATCGCTCTGAAGCTGTCGTTGGAGTGCATAATGCACCATTTGTGAAGAAAATTTCACACTGTGCGCCAGCTGCACAACCCCACCAAGCTGGGAGTCAAGCAGCTTCTGCCAGTCGCTAGCGTCAACATAATCATCAATGTTGTTCAACATTGACAGTCTCGAGCCCTGGTTGACGCGGGCCCGGAAGTGCCTAGCTTCGGGGACTACGTATTCAGGTTCTTTGTTCTTCGAGCTCACATTCTTCGTCCTCACCATTTTCTCTCCTGCAATTTCCATCACACGAACAAAGTCAGCTTCTACCAATTATATTCGTCTCCCTCTGTCACCTAACAGACTAACCCATGTCACTCTACCCTTGTCACTTATTGTGAAACCCATGTCACCCATTATGAATCGGAAGCCTATAACCAATACCTCAAACCTCCTTCAATAGGACACCTACGACATCCACATATCCCAATTTCCACACCTCGTTAATTCCCCTCTTCCGTCTACCACAACAAATTTAGAAACCCTTCTCTCCAAATTGGAAACCCCTGTCACCCAATGTCAAACCCCTGTCACCCAATTCGAACCTCAAACCCTATCCATAGTTCCCCGACCGTTGCCCTAACCCATTCCGAAAACCACTGCCACCCAATTGGAAACCCTAACCACCGATTTCCCCTTTCCATACTCGAAAACCACTCATGCCACCACCACCCACCATTATCCAAACAAGAAAACCACCACCCCGACCCACCATTCAGGCCGCCATTGCCCTAACCCCTTCACCCACTGCTTCCCCGACCCACACCCGCGCACCCTACCACCAAAGGGCGAAGAGTAAAAGGGCGTACCTGTTCTGTATGTCGTCGGGTCGTGGCTGCTGTTCCGGCGACGATGGACTTGCCCGCTCTCTCTCCTTTCGTGTATGCTACTGTCGAGGAAGAAACCGCAACCGCCCTCTCTCTCTCTCTCTATCTTCTGGCGTCTCTGCAACTGCCTCTCTCTCTTTGCTATTGTATCGGTTTGAAAGGAGAAGAGAGATGGTGATTGGATTGCCTTTACTCCTTCCCGCCTTGCCTCTCCCCTACTAGGTAGGTAATGATGCCTCTATTTTCTTTTTCAATTTTTTTTGGCATTAATTACAACCGATAGCCGGTTTGGGGGGGGGGGGGGGGGGGAGTGACAACCTGCACAGTTATGCAAATTTCGGGACAAAATGGCATTCTTGCCAATTTTTCCAAAACGGTGGCATTTTTGCAAACTTTTCTCAAATTGTGGTATTTAGTAGCATTTCCTGTAATTAAAATTTATTGCAAAATTATCAAATCATGATTTTTTCAATATAAAAAAGAAAAAATTGACAAACCCGAAATCGAACCGAAATCCGGTCAAATCCGGGTTCTAGTCAACCCGGAAATACCCGGGATTCGTTTTACCCGAGACTCGAAGTGACTCGATCCGAACCCGACCCGAATGACCCGTTTGACATGTCTACCAACAGGTGATTTTCTCCAATTAGTAGCTTTTTGCTGTAGTTTTGACTGTGTGTGATTGGTAGCATTATCCTCTAGAGTACATTGTCCTCTAGAGTACATTGTATATCATCTTCATTTCCATACATGGAGATTTTCTTTCAATTTTCCAAGTGAGTTGTAATGATGTGTTTAATACTCTGTAATTTCCCGATTTAGAGATTTAGAGTGTTACCCAAATTCCCAGGTGAAAAAAAGTACTGTAAGGCTTTGTTAGAAAATCAGACTCTTCTGATCATACCTATAAAAGGAATTTTGGTTGTGGAAGCTTTCTTACCCCTTTCTCTTCAGTCTTCCCCGTCGTCATGTGAACGCACCAAAATCACCTTTCCTCTTTCTTCATCCTTTCCTCGTGCTCTCTCCTAGGCTTAGATCGCACCCCCCCTCCCCTTCTCTCGTTGCTTGCTGCCGGCGGTGTAGTTATGGCCGACAGGGGGACCATCAACCCTGGAATTCGATTGGGTGAGAATTGATTTCTACTTTAATTATCCATCTCTTGTTTCTAATTCCCTCATGAAAGTTTAATTTTTTTTGGTGATAATTTTGCTTGTAAGTAATTTAACTCGAGTGAAACGGTCTCGGTTCACTAGCGTACTGTTTCTTGTTCAATACGGAGTATTTATTTTGTTAGTGTGTAGCTTTGGAGTGAGGCTGTACACGAAGTAGGAAGGGAAAGTGAATCATAAGGTGATTCAGGAGCTCAATTTTTGGATTTATTTGTGTTCTGCGACTGTACTCGGTGAGAAATAAGCCAAGGAGCAGTTTAGGGCATTCAAATTTTTGGTCCTCTGTGATTCCTGGCTTCGATAACTAGCTTAATTTTGGAGCTGCTTGAGGCTTATGCTTTATGCAGTCACTGTAGTGAATTTTATTTTGAAGGATATGGAACTCATCTTCAGTTGCTGACTTGCTGAGATAAGCCCTACTTGGCTGGAACCTAAAATTTTGAGTTTGGACTCGTGGCTACTTGAGAAATGTAACTGAAGTACCCTTTTGTTGCTAAGTTGGTAACTGTTCTGCTTGGTTCGATTCGTGGGATAGACCATGATTTAGGCAATGTCATGTAACTGTAGTAAGTCAAAAGGGAAAAAAATTCCTTGTTGTGTGGGGAAAGCATGGCACCCTATCTCTTTAGAGTCATTTTTCTACACGTTCCTTATAAACCTTTTCATCTATTTGAACTTTTGAATGAAATCCAGTGTTCTCAAATTCACGCTTAGGCACTAGGCGGCACCACACCTAGGAATTTTAATTCCTAGCTGGGTAGCTAGGTGGGGGTGCCTGGCGGTCAAGGTAGGCGCCTAGGCAGGTGCCTAGGTGGGCTCGGCAGTGGGGGGGGGGGGGGGCACCTAGAAAATAAGGGGTTTTAAGATAACTTCATCAAAGGCTTCTGTTAGAACATTATTGAAGGCATTATTATGAGTTTATTTGCGTTAGAGTCGGCAAGGACCATGATTTTGAGTTTATGGTTGATATTATGAATTACTATTAGTCTATATGGATTATGGACATGTGCTAAGGTTTGAAATAAAAGGAAATAATCAAGATCGTTCTAATTCTGCCTAGGAAGCTGCCTAGCTGCTAGACGGCCACCAGCTGCCCAGAGCCTGCCCTACCGATGAAATCCCTTATACGAGATGGTGGCTTTAGATATCAATTAATTTTTTTCCCTTCAATTGGATAGTGTTTTATGGATTATTCAAGTTTCTTTAAGTTAACTTGCAAGTAGCACTCCCCAGTCCCTACCAACTTCATTTTTCCCTCGAAAACAGCCCCTACACTTTGATCAACCAAAGTTATGAGCCATCAATTTGAGCTTCCCTCAAAGATTCCCCCATCTTAAGCCTTGGGAATGGGATACATCAAATAGGATTCTGACAGTTTAGTGTCATAAAGCAAACATCCTATTATTTTTAAACAAACCTAAAAGGCTAAATGACAGATGAGGAATGTATTTTTTGTGAAAAGTCATTTTAAGTGTAAACCAAAGTCCCACAAAGTGTAAATATTATGGAAAGTATCCTAGCCATAAAAAAAAGACTGTAAGACACAACTTTTGTCTGAATGGGTATCTTATTTGATTAAGTTTCTTTAAGTTAAGTTGCAAGTGACACTCCTCAGTCCCCACCAAAAAAGATTGTGATAGTTCTGTTTTACCTATGTTTTGAAAACGAAACTAAAAGCCTAAACTGATAGGTATTTTTGACTGAGGAATGTATTTTGTCAGAAGTTGTTTTAAATGTTAACCGAAGTCCCACAAAAGTGTAAATATTATGCGAACTACGATAGCCATAAAAAATGAATTTACTGTAAGCCTATTTGGGTTACTAAATTGCCATTTTTAATACCAAGGAACCATATTAACAACATTTGAACATGCAGATATACAACAACTACAATTGGAAGCTCGTCACAGGTGGTTGCGTCCAGCTGAAATTTGTGAGATTCTGAGGAATTATCAAAGGTTTCAGATTTCATCTGAACCTCCAACTAGACCACCAAGTATGATTATGGGAAACCTAGCAGTTATACTTCTCAGTGATGATAACTTTTGCCTTTTTTTTTTGCACGTGTTCTATGCTATTATATGTTTTTGCATGTGTTCTATGTTATTATATGTTATTTGGCATAGAGGACCTAATATGAGTTCAAGCATACACCATTCAAAGTTAGAGTGGTTAAAAAGAAATATCAACATGTAATTACTCATATCATTTGGATTAGTTTGCTCATCCGGATCATGCTTTGATTAATGTTCATTCTTTTTTTCCTTGATTGCAAGTTAACCAGTACTCTTGTTATAACATTATTTTGTGATTCTTCTGCTACCTCATAACTTGAATATAATCTTGCTCTAACAAGCTTGAGTGGTAGATGTGGAATCCATTTATAGGAGGGATTGCTTTTAATTTTATTATTCACATATGCTAGAAGATGTTATTTTGGCATGGTGTTAATAATGTAATATTCAAGTTTTTGTTCTTATTGAACTTTGTTAATTAGAGTTGAGTAATCCTGATTATTTGAGTTTTGTTTCGTAAAGCATCCTAACTTCATGCTTTTTTATAGGTGGTTCACTATTTCTTTTTGATAGAAAGGTCTTAAGATACTTCCGCAAGGATGGTCACAATTGGAGAAAGAAGAAAGACGGGAAGACCATAAAAGAAGCTCATGAAAAGCTAAAGGTAGAAGCAATAAGAATTATTGTGATCTATTCTCCATGCAAACTATGTAATGTGTTTGATTTTATGTGTCCGAAAAAGTTCATTCTATATTAAAAAAAAAAACTTATTATGCACTATGTTTTTTGTTCTCTATGATAATTCATCTATGTGAATCTGATTTTTCATTGTGATCTTTGGAATGGTTAATTGGTTAGCTTTGACTCATTTTAGGTTGGAAGCATTGATGTACTACATTGCTATTATGCACATGGTGAAGATCATGAAAACTTTCAAAGGCGCAGTTATTGGATGCTTGAAGAGTACGTTAAAAAAATTGAATTTGTGTTTCTAGGTGTAACGTAATGCTATGAGCTTTTTGTTTTCATTACCTTCTAATTTTTCAATTGGCTTCGCTTTTTCTCTAATCTGTTTTTAATCTTGATGATGTGCACTTATGTGTTCAGATTCAGATGTATGCTCTTTGATGTTCACATCTTAAATGTTTGCACAAGATTAATATAAAACTACCTCTTTTGAAGATGTAGAGCTTTTTTATTTACATTTAGAAATTTTTTCCATTCACATTGTCATTACTGTCTTAAATATTTGATACCTTTATTATTTTTTGGGGTGTATCTTTTCTGCACGCTATACACACACACGGTTATAATAAAATACTCCATTAGTAAAAGGTTGTCATTTTAGCATCTTATTCTTGTTTTATGTTTTCTAGGCAATAATCAGAGCTAAATTATGATGTTACTTATTGAAAATTGCATATATTGAGTCTTTTGATGACATCTCTCTCCATTAATTGGCTCACCATGAGGTTTGTTAAATTTATGAAAAAATTGAGAATGTTATATGTTTTCTTAATAGGCTCAAGAGAGCTGAAATGACATATTTTTACTAATGAAAGGAGCACTATTTTCCATAGTGAAATGCCTCTTCCATGGCCCAGTATGAAGTTTTGAATTGCGGAACTTCAATATCTTTGCACTTGAATACTCCCCTACGGTTTAGTACTTTAGTAGTTTCCTTTGTATTTTCTATTTTTAATCTATACACCCTCCGATCAACAACATAAGATGTTTCACTTTTTTTCATAGGAGCTAAAAACTATAATATATATATATATATATATATATATATATATATATATATATATATATTAAAGAGTGAAAAAATTAATAAAAAATTAATATTTTTATACCTTTTTAACTCCTTAAATTACGTGCAGAAAGGTAAAACATCTTATATTGTTGATAGGAGGGAGTAATATTTTTCAAATTGATGAAAACATGGCTCTACCACCTATTTTCTAGTGTAATTCTTATGATTAGTTGGAAGATTTTTGTACTTTAAATCAAAATATGTTCATTTTTGTCTGTTCTTGATATTTCTTGGAAGGATGAGGAATATTCTTCATTTTATATCATTTTTTTCTCATTCTTTTCTCATTCTTTGGATCTAATCTTGTATGTTTTTTTTTAATTTAAATGTGACAGCTGATAACTGTTTGTATTTTGCAGGGACTTTATGCATATAGTATTTGTCCATTATTTGGAAATAAAGGTATCATACTTGTTTAATTTTGATGATAAACCTTCAGTTTCTGCCACCATGTACAAATTTAAACAAGAAGAAATCCAAACATTGCGATTTTGATGCTATTAAGTGTAGAAAATTGGTCTATTTTCATTTCTGCAACAATGTAAAATTGTTCAATTTTCTGATAGCTTTCAAATCGTAAAATGTTCCCGAGCTCTTTCGGATACAAAATTTGGTCTATTTCCATTTGTTGCCACAAAAAGCATGCTCAAGCAGAATTACTTGTCAACTAAATGAAATTTATAGGCATCATTTTGAATCTTTGTTCAATATTCGGATTGGATCTCCTGGCTGTGGTATTTTTTGTTCTTTTATGATAGTAAGGGCCGCAGCTAATCTTGCTTGTAATTTGTGTAAGTTTTTGCAAAAAATGAAATCTTAATTAAATTGCATATAGATCCTTGCAGTTCAAAATTGAGAATCAAGATCTTAGACAATCACGTGCTTTGATCTATGTGATTAACTATTTAAGTGGCAAAGTAATCTATTTTGTTTTACTCATCGGATTATGAAATACCAACCTTCACCAAAGTAATCTATTTTTTTTGGTTCTCAAAAAAAATTTGTGTTTTTGAGATGAATTGTTTAGAAACTATAAATGGAGAAATGTATGATGAAGCAGCAAGTTGCACAGTTGCAGAAAGAAATAAGAAATGTAAAGAAAGAGCTCTTTTGAACGATGAGACTTTGCCCTATTGCGTTTTGTTGTTTTAAGCATCTTTGCAAAATGATGTAAGATGCTTTGGATGCCCTGTTCTGCTCCGCTTCAAGAAGAGGTTCCTTGGTGCATGCTGTTTGCTGACGACATCGTGCCTTGTGGACAACTCTAGTTCGGTATTGACTCGCATGCTGGAATCCTGGAGAGAGGTGTTGGAGTCAAAGGGTTTTAGATTGAGTAGGTTCGAGACCGAATACGTTTTGTTTCGCTTCGGAGAGGTTAGGGATCCTGACTCGTCTGCGGTTCTGGCGGAAGATCTTATTCCCAGGAAGGAGGTTTTCAAGTACCTAGGATCGTACGTTTAAAGTGATGGTGGATTGGATAGGGATATCGATCACTGGGTTCAAGCAGGGTGGTTGAGATGGAGAAAGGCTTCAGGGGTGCTTTGTGAGAAGAAAGTCCCAATAAAACTGAAAGAGAAATTCTACAAGGTGGTGTTAGACCGGCATTTCTTTACGGCTCAGAGTGTTGGCTAGTCACTAAAGCTCAAGAACAGTTGTCAGTGGGAGAGATGCGAATGTTGCGTTGGATGTGCGGGCTCACGAAACTTGACAAAATCAGGAATGCCGACATTCAAAGGAAAGTTGGAGTGGCAAGTATTGTTGACAAACTGCGAGAAGTCAGATTGCGTTGGTTCGGACATGTGCAAAGAAGACCAAGATCGGCCCCGGTTCGAAGGTGCGAGATTCTGGATCTTGGAGCCTTTCGTAGGGGGAGAGGGAGACCGAAGATGAGCTGGATGGGGGCTATTCGACAGGACCTCAATTTACTGCAGCTTTCAGAGGATATGGCATTGGATAGAGACAACTGGAGGAGACGCATACGGGTGGCAGACGTTTACTGATGGGGGAGTGGCGTTGTGTGTGCTCGTCTTGCTTTTGCTATGATGTTCTTTTGCTTGCTCTGTGACTTGTTTTGTGCTCATGCCTTACTAGGGTTCTTGTTGCATTTTGTTATGGGTCTTTCGGAAACACTCTCTCGGGCTCCCCGGGTAAGAGTGCGTACATCCCGACCCCCCAGACCCTGCATAATTGCGGGATACACTGGGTTGTTGTTGTTGTTGTAGTAAATTCTGACTTGTTTATCTAAAATGAGTTGACCATAGTTGAGAAAAGTTTAGTGGAACCGTTAAATAATAACAATTTTGAAGGATTATATGAAAAGGGTACTGCAATGGTATGCCGAGATACTTAACAGGTAAAGTTCCTTCAGCAAAACCCAGCAGCTGTATGATTTCACTCAAGAGCGCTGGAGAAGCTCCAGCAAGGAAGACTGTACTCTTGTCGCTGTCGCTGTTTGGAGTTATCTTTTCTACTCTTTATGCGATATTCCTTCCATGCATATGGTTGAGATTCTCTTTTTTATAATGTGGAGACTAATGCAACCTTCTGCTGGAGTCTTTGATTAGCTGCTTTAGAAGCTAGTTTTTTTTTTTTTTAAACCTATAATAGGTATATTTTCAATGGAGTGATAAGTATGTACATTGATGCTCATCCCTGTTAGAATTTATTTCAGTTTTTTTTTTTTTTTTTTTTTTTTTGTTCTAATAATAAAGCAGGGTAACAAGAGTTCAGTTAGAGACACAGAATGCATGACGTTAAATTCTCCAATGACTTGTTCATTGTCCAATAGCTACTCCACCAACAATGAGTCGTTTTCTGCAAATGCTGGGTCACCCAGTGCAACTAGTGCTCTTACTGCAGCTTTTGAAGATGTTGATTCTGGTAATTGCTTATTTTCCTTGTTTTTTTCCTTAGGAGAAACTTATTGATGACTTTCAATAGTGCAGTGGGTGAAAGGTGTCATTTTTTTAGATGGAAGTGATAAAAGTAGGTTTATTTGTAAAAGTAAGTACTAAATTATGTTTATCATCTGAGGAAGGACAAGATTATAAAGCAGCAACTGATTAAGAGCAACTTCTTCACATAATGGAGCTACATGATTATAAGAAACAGCTAGATTGATAACCTTACATGAACTCCATTGGCATAAGCTTATGAGATAGAACTTCTATCTTACTTCCATGCATGATTTTCCAAACTGTAGATCA
Source organism: Persicaria maculosa (assembly GCA_963922045.1). NCBI lineage: Eukaryota > Viridiplantae > Streptophyta > Magnoliopsida > Caryophyllales > Polygonaceae > Persicaria > Persicaria maculosa. The sequence goes on along the minus strand of OY998251.1, from coordinate 51,210,410 downwards.
CTTGGTGTTTATTATGTGATATGTACTAGAGCTCTAGAGAAATATATAAAGACAAGAGGATAAGACATGCCATAGTAATCACATCAAAGTGGGGAAACAATCACGTACAACTAATTAATCCATGTCTTTCCGAAACACCCTCTTGATTTGGTCAGAGAATGGGTGCGTACACCATGACTCCCACCCTGCTTACCCGGGATTTATTGGGTAGATGTTGTTCCTTTGAGAATCCTTGCAAGTACACGAGTCTTCTGGGTAAAATTGTGTGTTCATATCTTATCCTTTTGTATCTCATTTTCAGTTTCATGATATCTTAAGGTGTACTCTCATTCTAATAAACAACCTGTTCTTGAACATGCCGCATCCTCGCGTGCTTATTGTGTATACGTCCTTTCCTGTGGAACTGACTGCTAAATAAACAGTTCAAAACCACATTATCTCTACATGCACAACTTTATGACAGAAAACCTGAGTTGTTCTATAAGTGAATTGCACTAAAGGCCTATTGGGTGACAGGATATTATACATTACATGTTTCTTATTAGCTTAAATAAGCACCTCATGAGCAATTTACACATCGAGCCAAACAAACTCTGAAGAATACATCTTTGGTAGTAACAGTGCAGTATCTGAGAAATCAATTTTACCTCTTCTTCCAGTGGTACCACAATCTGCACAAAGCATATCTCCTGAAGTCCTGATGTAAAAATCCCAACATCTATAAAACTGTCACTGAAATACCCCCAACCTTTTCCTTGGTCCAGGTCTGGTGCAACTTCTCCTCTTTCTTGGAGCAATTTTGCTTAAGCTGTGGATTAAAAATTGAGAGAATGAGAGGGAGTAAGCTGCATATGTGGCGACGTAGCAGCTTATCTTATCTGGGTGGGTGTATGTGATCTTAAAAATACACCCTCTTAAAAAAATAAAAACAAAAACAAAAACAAAAAAAAAACAAGGGAATTTCTGGAAGCATGTTTTCCAAATCAAATGCACTGGATAGGAGACATAAATTTTCAACCACACCCCAACTAATCAGTTTCATTGTGGATGTATTTTTTCTGTTATCCAGGTGATAATCTACAGTCGATTTCCAAATTTCCTGTGGACTTTGATTTCCAGCATAGAAGGGGTTTTCTTGATGACAAATCAGTTGCAACACTGAACAGCTCTAAAATTCCTCTCGTCCCACCAGGTGTGTCTGTTGCTTTTGTTTACCATGTTTTCTTATTGCATAAAACCTTCTCGTCCTTGCGAAGCTCTTGAATAATTTATTATATGCAGTGGGGTAACCTTCATACCATGAATAGTTGGTTCTGCAGGGAATCCACTTTTAGTTCCTGAGCTTAGTTGTGATTCACAGTCTACAATACATGATCTGGAATCATGGGAGGAGGTGCTTGAAAAGTGTAACAGGGGCTCTGAACCTGGACTAGCGTATCCAGTAGTTTCTTCAAACCTTCCTACAGGCCTGGAATTCATTGGACAAGAGAATGGTAAATTTGGGCAGCTGTTGGATAGCAACTTAGCATTCAGTTCAGTCTTTGAAGGTCCTGCAGCGGAAACCAACTGGCAGGTAATCTGTAAAATTATTTTGTTTCTCATTTGTCTTGATGTTATTACTGATTGTCTTTTCTTATGTTATCTATGCCAATAAATTAATCTGCTATGTCATCTCTGGTGAGTATATTCCAAAAAGTTTTACTCAAAAGTAGCCATGTTGAGAAAATATGTTAAAATCATAATGGCTAGCAGTGTTTGCTGCAAATGTTGTAGGCGTGACTCTTTTCCACATATGAAAAACAGGTGGGAATTTTGAGCCAGTACTTCTTTCAATATAAAAAAAACTTTGTTAACTGCCAAGAAATACCTAAGCACCTTCAAGATAAAGTTCTCAAAACCACTGAAGTACTTGATACTTCTCCTGAGACGGCAAGTTTGTATAATTGTGTAACATAGTTACAGAAGGTGAGATCCAAACTACTGGCTCTCATGTTAGAGGGCCATGCAGGGCCGATAATCCAAAAAACTTTCTCCATATACATCCACCTCCTACTCTAAAAAAGAAACCACTTTCACTCCTTAACAGAAATCCTCCCTAAAGACTACCTCAAAATTCCCCTAATCCATCCTTTCTTCCTTAGTGTTTTGCCTTTACACTTAAGGGAGACTCTAATTTTACACGATTCAATAATTTGCATAGCGCATTCACTAGCTACAAACAGGGATCCTCTGAATATAACTCTATTTCTTGTTAACCATGTGAAATAAACCAAGGCACATAGTGCCATCAGTTTAGCTTGGAAGCAGCTGATCTTTCTTGCATTTGCACTTTCAGCTGAGAACCATGTGAAACATGCAGCAATACTCCTCTCACGATGTGCAGCTCCTAACCACCCCCACACCAGATCCTGTACCTCCTTAATTCTTCTGCATTCAAACCAAAGATGGTTTTCTGTTTCCTCGACTTCCTTACACGGCACAAAAGCTGCAGCTCTTCTTCCCTTCGAGTGTTTCACCTTCTGGCCTGTTTGTAGTCTCCCCTTCAAGGCCAGCAAGACTATAAATGACCATCTCCTACTTTGCATCCCTTGCCAAATCATTCCTCCCCAGTCAACCTTACCTGATACTTCTCTTTCACAGACTGAAAGCAACTTCACTAAGGGCTATAAATTCAAATTCCAGTTTCAACGGAATTATTCCTGCAGAATTGAGTAATTGGCTGATGTATTATGTATATAACTTCTTATATGAAACATTTGTTGGCTCATATGTTCCTTTTCTTTCAGACATCATCATTTCTGAAAATTCCTTGCAGAGAATGCTTGCTTCTGTAAAATCCACTGTTTCCTGGAAGCTCTATTGTCCAAATAGATCTTCCATATAAAATCCCTTTTTTTTTCAAAAGAGCCACCCCACACATCCCTCCTCCACATTGACAGTGAAAAAGCTTTACACAATTTTTACCCCGTTTTATCCTTTTCAACACCTATACCGGTTTTGTCTAAACCTTCGAGAGAAACCAGTCAAATTTGATAAAAGAGACTAGGTAACCTAGATGCTCTATGCTTTGATGATATCCTTCTTTTCATGCTGTTATTGTTTGATTGAAGCTCCTGCATTTGCTTAGCCGGTTATTTTTTTGGAAGTATTTATTATTTAATGAACTAGGTCTAACCTGTTGTCTGTATAGTGGCTATCCAACACAAGTGTTTTTGCAGGCCTTACTGCCTTCAGGAAGGACTTGGTTCTTGTAATATTTTTTTAGTGGCTAATTACATGTTGCTGAGGAATGATATCAAAGCAAATATGGTTTTCCATGCAGAAAAACATTCAGTTAGAGCTTTCCAGTACAGACTTTCATGTTAACCCTGGAATGGAGGAACATTTCAAATCTAATTCCTCAATTTTGAAGCAGTCCTTACTGGGTAGCCTGCGGCCAGATGAAGGCTTGCAGAAAGTTGACAGCTTCACTAAGTGGATGAGCAAGGAACTAGGAGAAGGTGGGGATTTGCAGTTGGGATCACCTTCTAACATTTCATGGTGTAACAATGCTCCTGATGAATCTTCTATCGGTCGTCAGCTAGAGCTAGATAGCTACTCATTGAGCCCCTCAATCTCCCAAGATCAACTTTTCAGCATAGTGGACTTCTCACCCAATCGGGCTTATACTGATTGCGAAACAGAGGTGACCATCTTTGTTTCATATGCATTCATATTATTTTGTTTTGTTCTGTGATTCTTGCTACAACATAAAATAAACGCATTGATGGATTCCCTTCACCGCTTTAACAGGTAATTGTCACTGGAAAGTTTTTGAAGAGCCAACAAGAGATAGCTAAATATAATTGGTCTTGCATGTTTGGAGAGGTGGAAGTTCCAGCTGAGATTTTAGCTGACGGTGTTCTTTGTTGCTATGCTCCTCCACACAATGTTGGCCGCGTTCCTTTCTATGTGACCTGTTCAAACAGGTTGGCGTGTAGTGAAGTGAGAGAATTTGAATTTCAAAATAGGCAGGATATTGCTGGAACAGAAACTCGTGGTAGTAGCCTAGATGAGAGACTCCTCCACAGGCGGCTGGAGATTTTGTTATCTCTAAGATCTGACAGTGTGTCAGCTTCTTCTTATGGAGACAGTTCTGAAAAACAGCAAATAATAAGCAAAATATGCTTGTTAATGGATGATGAGGCAAGTTCTGCATTCTGGGTAGCGCCATCAGAGCATATTTCTGGTTCAAGTAAAACGCTGAAGGATATGTTGTATTTTTGGCTCTGTGAAAAAATTAATGAAGGTGGAAAAGGTCCTAATGTACTGGATAAAGAGGGACAAGGGGTGCTACATTTAGCAGCTGCTCTTGGTTATGATTGGGTCATACAGCCAGTTCTAACTGCTGGTATCAATATTAACTTCCGTGATGTTAATGGATGGACTGCCCTTCACTGGGCAGCTTTCTGTGGCAGGTAATATTAAGTGTACCTTGTCTCCTTTCCCTGTGTTGTTTTTTAGACTTTAGCATTCTGCTTTTAACCTTAATTTAAAAGCACGAGGTATGTACTTGCAGCGTCTGTAATGTTCTGCTTCATAAACATTTTTTCCCACTGAAAACAACTTAGTGCTGTATCTTGATGGACAAGTTGATCTTGAGAATATCAAATCTTTAGTTAAGGAATTAGAGCATTAATGAAGCTCTTGACCCTTCACATAATCTTCTTAGATAGCTCCAGACCTATTTATAGAGAAATGCATTTTCTAGGCTGCTGAAGATAATGGGTGAATTTTGTTTGTTGAAATTTGCTTCAGAAGCTATGCCAAATGTTGTAGTTTTCAGAAGAGAATCATGGACTGAACTAATTTCTATCCTTTTTTTATTGACTAAATCAAGTCATATAATGTTTTACGTCCTTCATAGTCTACTTCCCCAGCTCTCTTCAAAAATTGTACTTACTCCAGCTTGCCATATTTGTCTTTATTTAAACTTTCACAGTTATTAAGAAAGTTTAATATGGAAAAAGTGTATATTTCTTTTTCAGTGATGTGTTTTGAATGCAATAAAAGAGACTCAACTGGTGAAGAATTTACTACCTCTGATGGGAAATAGCTGTCGTTTATAGTGTAATTTTTTATCTAAATAATTGTCGTTATAGGTTTTCTAGGAAAATAATTAACATTGGGTTAGGGATTTTTTTTAATTGAAATTTGCTTTTGTTAACTATTTATTGCTCAAAATGTTAAAAAATTGTTTGGGCATTTGATCGAGTGTTTAAATAGATGTAAACTTTAAAATATTTAGGTAAACTAATATTTTCCTTTAAATTTGTACTAAAAACTACTTGATCTGAGGGAGTAGACAGGAAGAAAAGGAGTTCTTTAGAAATACAAAGGGTGGAGGCGGGAGAGTAGTAAAGGTGAACAAAACTATGTTTGGAAGGTTAAAGAATAAAATGCTTCTATTATGAACAAATATTTTAGACCTAGAATGACAAACATTGTGAACCATAGGTTGTATTATACCCAAGTTGTAATCATAGACAGCATATACATTTTAGCTTCTGATTTCATATGTGTGTAATGCTTGTTACTTAATGGTGACATATTATCAATATTTTCTTGTGCATCTGATTGAATCGGATTGATAGTAAGAGTAGAGCCACACTTTGCTTGACTTTATATCATATATGTGGGTAATTTCTGCTTGGGATCTCCTGGGAGCACAATCTGTCATTGCTCATTTTGATGTGACTTTGTGTGATCTGCATTGTACTTGGTGATTAACATTCACATAATGTCAATGTGCTTTGAATGTGCCTGCTTTAGATGAGATTTACTTCAATTCAGGCAGTGTCTTACTTTGAGATGATCATTCTTGTGCATGACAGAGAAAAGACAGTTGCCCTGCTTGTTGCATTGGGTGCTGCTCCTGGGGCATTAACTGATCCATCACCAGAGTCTCCTCTGAGCAGGACTCCGGCTGATCTAGCATCAACTAATGGATACAAAGGAATATCCGGGTTCCTTGCAGAGTCGTCCTTAACAACTCATCTTGCTTCTCTTAAAATGAGTGACCAAAAAGTGGCTGTTTCAACCGAAGATGCAGTTAGAAGAGCAGTCCAGGTAATCTCGGAGCGATCTGCGACTCCAGCTTATGAGGATGATGCATCGTTAAAGGATTCACTGGCAGCAGTCTGCAATGCAACTCAAGCTGCTGGTCGTATACATCAAGTTTACAGGATGAAATCTTTTCAGCAAAAGCAAATGGGTCAGTCTGAAGATGATGAATTTGGGCTGACAGATGAGCTTATTTCATCACTCGTGTCATCAAGGACGCAAAAAGCAGGACAGTATAATGAGCAAGTCCATTCTGCTGCCGTACAAATACAGAAAAAATACCGTGGTTGGAAAAAGAGAAGAGAATTTTTGATCATCCGCCAAAGGGTTGTCAAAATCCAGGTGTTACACTGCTTTCCTTTTTGTCTTTCTGCAAATGCAGGGTTCCCTCTACTTTTGGTCGCTGTTGCACAATCTTTTTTTTTTTTTTTAAATCTTTCGACCTAAACAACACTTATTTTATTATTGTGCATTATATCTGATGTTATCTTTCTATTGTTGCAAGGCTCATATTAGGGGGTATCAGGTGAGGAGACGATATAGAGCTGTCATATGGTCTGTTGGGATCCTGGAAAAGGTCATCCTTCGGTGGAGACGCAAGGGCAGTGGTCTGCGTGGATTTCGTTCCGGCACACAAATAAAGGAACCTAGCACTAGCGCACAAGGTATACCCAAGGTAGAGGATGATTATGATTTCCTGAAGGAAGGAAGAAAACAAACTGAAGAGAGGTTGCAAAAAGCACTTGTTAGAGTCAAGTCCATGGTTCAGTATCCTGAGGCACGAGCACAGTATCGACGGCTGCTTACATCAGTGGAGGATTTCCAAAAGAACCAGGTACTGATATCAGCTTGTACTTCTCTAAATCGGGCATTCTAGATACTGCATAGGAGTTGGTGCCTTGGTGGTACTGACTGGTACATTTGAGTCAAGGAATTAGTAGGGTGCTTCTGTAGCATGAATGTTAGCATAAGTTGATTTGAAGGTGGAAATCTTTTGGATGCGTGAGGATCTGTCAAAAGAGAGTTTATTCAAATACCCAATTAGCCAAGTATCCTGCAAGGAAAGCCATCATTAACATATTCAGGGCGTGTGTTATTTTCCTGAAGTATGAGTTTTGGTTCCTCTATTATTAGCCTTTACAGATTATTTGCCTGTTAAAGTGTTAGGTGGCTCTTGAATCGTTTTCCCAGCAGTGCATACCAACTGGTACTGCATGTTTTGCTCAGCTGTTTCTTAAGTTTCAATGTTATAATAAAGTTGAATCGAGGTTGGATGTGTGAGAGGAAAGCTGTTATTTAGATATTCAGGGCCTGGGTTATCCTTTCCAATTCATAACTTTGATCCTAGCTTCTTGATAGGTTAGGATTTCCTGATCGCCCGTGACCAGGCCTTGTCTTGAAGTACTTTTTCTGCTCATTGCCTGTTTTCAAAAGCAGAAGCCGTTGAGGTTATAGAAAAGCATCACTTGAAAAAGTTGTAATGAGTTTCAGACTAGGGTTACCAATTCTATAAGTTGAATGAAGCTTGCACATTTGTTCCCCACTCCCCCAATTCCCGGGACCTCCTTGTTAAGATGTTTGTTTTGTCCTTTTAACAGGAGCAGCAGAAGGTGTTCAATAGGATACTGGATAGCCCAGGAGGTACTCCGATGGAAGGTGAAGAAGACATGATCGACGTTGATAGCCTACTTGACGACGAGAGCTTTATGGCTATAGCATTCGATTGAGGCATGCACAACATATCCCTGTTCGTTCTATTGCCGTAAGTTGATAGGGGCTTGGAAGTGATCCATGGATTATACTTGTTTGCATACTATCCGCATGTAAATATGAAACAGCAAATTGTATTAAAATTGAAGACTGATTTGCAAAAATCCTAGTTTTCTTTGGATTCAAGGTCCTGTGTATTTACGACTTTACAGTGAAGAAAAGGCTTATTTGGGGAGGAAGTATAATCGATCGTGCTTCAATTTGAACTAGTTTATTCTAACTGATACCAGAATATGTCTGCATAATATTCTAAAATTATATTTATTTATCTATAAGTCTGTTAAAAATAGGAGAATTTTGTTTAATTGTCCACTAGTTTATTTTGTTGACAAATTTGTACTTGAAACCCAAATTTATTATCTCCAAACGCTATTTGTTGATGCACCAATAGACACTACAACCAACCAAATCTTTGCTTTTTCCAAAAAAAAAAAAACAATTGAATACGGATTCTTTAAAGTTAAATAACTAAAAAAACTAATCTAGCTAACTCACTAAATAATATCTAGCTATGTCGACAACCATCACAAACCAACCAAATTATTATAAAGTTTTAAATCAGCTGGTGGGTTAGGTTTTAAAAAAGATGGTGGGTTAGGTTTTAAATCAGATGAGCAAATTAATATCGTTATGCAAATGAAATTTCTTTGGAGAATTATGGCTAATCCTGATAATATTTAGTCGAAGGTTATTACGGATAAATATCTCTCGACAGAATCTCTAATGGAAAGAGACAGTTTCAAAACTTCTTGGCAGTTTGGCAGGCTTCTTAATATCAGAGATCTTTTCTCTAAAGGTCTTCTCTGGCTAGTAGGTAATGGAAAAACCATAAATGTATGGTCTGACATTTGGGTAAATGCGAAATATCTTCAAAACTTTCGGATTGATCGTAATCCTAACTTAAAAGTTTGTGATTTATTTACAAATACCAACTCTTGTGATATTGATAAATTAAATAGTATATTCTCCTCTCATATTGTTCAAGCTATTACCAATATCCATATTCCAGTAATTGATATTCTAGACATGTTAATTTCGATTTATAGTAGTAATGGAAAATTCTCTGTTAAATCCACATCTTCTATTTTTAATACAAGGAATAATAAGAAAATTACAGCAGACTAGATTTGGAAACTTAATATTCCTTCGAATATTAAAAATTTTATTTGGAAAATTATTTTAGATATCTTACCTACCACGACCCGTCTAAATCTATCTATCTATATATACATATACTAAAACCGATGCATTGGTGCCTGCGTGGCGGCATGTGAGTGAATTTGCCTACGTGGCAGTGCGTGAGCGAGTATCGCAGAACTTTCTCCCGTCAAAAAGGAAATCTAATAAAAATAATTATTTTATTTTACCATTAACACATATAATTGGATAGATGGAATATCTTATAAAAGAGTAAATATTATATAAGGAAAAAACTATATCAATATAATAAAACGTAATAGTAGTAATAATAAAAATAATTAATAAAACTAATTTTCATAGTCATACTTACCAAAAATATTAATAGATAAATATGTAATATTTGATAGGTGCTATTTTATTTAGGGACGTTTTGCAAAATAGCCACGAAATTGGACATAATTTGTGAAATAGTTACGATTTGGGACAATTTAGTGAAATAGACGCAATATAAACCCCCTTCCCTTTGTTTCACGCGCCTTTCTCTCTCCTCAGCCCTCTCCTCTCCTCCGCGCTTCTCCTTCTCCGATCTCCATCTTCCACTTCCCGTTCCTCAGATCCGCGAGGCCGAGCGATGGAGCGAGGAAGGCTGAGCGAGGCCGAGGAAGCTGTCAATCGATTGAATTTCCAATTCTAGGGTTTCAACTTCTCCAGCGTTTGTTTTCGGTAGATTTGAACGAATTCTGGCTTCTGCCTGCGCCTGAATCGGTATGTTTCTTCAGTTCTCGGAGGTTTCTTTTTCAATTGAATGAATTGTTGATGGGATTTCGAAAATGTTGGATTTCGAGAATGAATTTCATCGACATTCAGTGATTTCCTTTTGTTTGTAGATAGATCGACGGATTTGATTTTGGAGGCAAAAGACGCGAATGATTGGTCGTATAGAGCAGGCCGAACGGAGCGAGGAGGCCGAGCGGAGCGAGGAGGCCGAGCGGAGCGAGGCCGAGCGAGGGAGCGAGGGAGGCTGAGCGAGCGGAGCGACAAGGCTGAGCGACGAGGCCGAGCGAGGTCGAGCGAGCCGGAGGCGGCGAGGCGAGGCCGGCCGGCGTTCTCTTCACAGTAATCGGGAGGAAGAAGAAGGAATTTTGAATAAATTACAAAACTTACCCCATAATTATGGAAATTAAAAAAAACTATCTATATTTTATTATGTGATCCATAATCTATATTTTTATTTTTATTTTTGCACAAAAAAATGTTATACTTGCACAACATATGATTATATTTGCACAAGCACAACATGCAGTTATATTTGCACGACAAAATGTAAAATAAAATTAAAAATGTAAAATAAAATTTCACCAATCTCCCATGTTGTGTAATTTTACTCTATTGATGAGCAAAAATATAACTGTGTTGTGCAATAATCTATTAAAAAAGTATAAAATTATATTTACAAAAAGTAAGATCATGTTGAGACACAATTTCACAAGTCTCGATTGTTGTGCAACTCTTACAAGTGAGTCGTGCAACTCTTAAAACAAGAGTCGTGCAACTCTTACAACAGAGTCGTGCAACTATTACAACATAGTCGTGCAACTCTTAAAACATGGTCGTGCAACTCTTAAAACAGAGTCGTGCAACTCTTGCAACATAGTCGTGCAACTCTTACAACATAGTCGTGCAGCTCTTACAACAGAGTCGTGCAATTCTTAAAATAATATATGAGAGAAAATAAGATCATGTTGAGAACAAATTCACCAGTCTCGATTGCTGTGCAAAAATAACCTATTGTTGAGCAAAAATAAGATGATGTTGTGCAATAATTTATTGAGAAAGTATGAAATTATATTGAGAGAAAATAAAATCATATTGAGCACAATTTCACAAGTCTCGATTGTTTTGCAAAAATAACCTATTGCTGAGCAAAAATAAGATGATGTTGTGCATTTTTACTCTATTGATGAGGAAAAATAAGACCGTGTTGTGCAATAATCTATTAAAAAGGTATAAAATTATATTTACAAAAAATAAGATTATGTGGAGACACAATTTCACAAGTCTCGATTGTTGTGCAAAAAATAATGAATTGTTGAGCAAAAATAACCGTAAGTTGTGCAAATATGAATCAAATCTAATTTTTTGTATTTTTATTTTTTTTAACATTTTGTCATGCAAATATAAGAGTACGATGTGCAAATATAACCGTAAATTATACAAATATGATCCAAGTCTAGTTTAGAGTTGCACTTTTTCCGTGTCAACACTTTTTTTTCCATGTCAAAACTTTTTTTAGAGTTGCACAAGCATGGATAACAATTTCACAAAGAATCGAAGAAGCACTTTTATACATGGGATGAAAATGTTTTCACTTGCACTGCATTTCATTCTCCTACTAACAAAGTCGTGCAACTCTTAAAACAGAGTCGTGCAACTCTTACAACAGAGTCGTGCAACTCTTAAAACAGAGTCGTGCAACTCTTACAACAGAGTCGTGCAACTCTTACAACAGAGTCGTGCAACTCTTACAACAGAGTCGTGCAACTCTTAAAACAGAGTCGTGCAACTCTTACAACAGAGTCGTGCAACTCTTACAACAGAGTCGTGCAACTCTTACAACAGAGTTGTGCAACTCTTACAACAAGAGTCGTGCAACTCTTAAATCGACAGAAACGGATCACAAAGTCTCGATTGTTGTGCAAAAATAACCTGCCAAGTATCTAACAACGGATTTGTCTATATTAACCCCACTGAAATCGACAGAAACGCCACCCTGCATCATCTTAAGCTTATACAAGAACTCAGTCAACTCTTAAAACAGAGTCGTGCAACTCTTACAACAGAGTCGTGCAACTCTTACAAAAGAGTCGTGCAACTCTTAAAACAGAGTCGTGCAACTCTTACGATAGAGTCGTGCAACTCTTACAACAGAGTCGTGCAACTCTTACAACAGTGTCGTGCAACTCTAAAATTTCATAGTGTTATTCATGATATTTATAGTTTTATTCATACAAACTAAAATCTAATTTGGTTCTTCTTAAACTAAAAATCTAATTTGGGCACATTATAATATTATTCTTACAAAAGAGAGTCGTGCAACTCTTACAAAAGAGTCGTGCAACTCTTAAAACAGAGTCGTGCAACTCTTAAAACAGAGTCGTGCAACTCTTAAAACAGAGTCGTGCAACTCTTACAACAGAGTCGTGCAACTCTTACAACAGAGTCGTGCAACTCTTACAACAAGAGTCGTGCAACTCTTAAATCGACAGAAACGGATCACAAAGTCTCGATTGTTGTGCAAAAATAACCTGCCAAGTATCTAACAACGGATTTGTCGATATTAACCCCACTGAAATCGACAGAAACGCCACCCTGCATCATCTTAAGCTTATACAAGAACTCAGTCAACTCTTAAAACAGAGTCGTGCAACTCTTAAAACAGAGTCGTGCAACTCTTAAAACAGAGTCGTGCAACTCTTAAAACAGAGTCGTGCAACTCTTACAACAGAGTCGTGCAACTCTTACAATAGTGTCGTGCAACTCTAAAATTTCATAGTGTTATTCATGATATTTAGAGTTTTATTCATACAACCTAAAATCTAATTTGGTTCTTCTTAAACTAAAAATCTAATTTGGGCACATTATAATATTATTCTTACAAAAGAGAGTCGTGCAACTCTTACAAAAGAGTCGTGCAACTCTTAAAACAGAGTCGTGCAACTCTTAAAACAGAGTCGTGCAACTCTTACAACAGAGTCGTGCAACTCTTACAACAGAGTCGTGCAACTCTTAAAACAAGAGTCGTGCAACTCTTAAATCGACAGAAACGGATCACAAAGTCTCGATTGTTGTGCAAAAATAACCTGTCAAGTATCTAACAACGGATTTGTCGATATTAACCCCACTGAAATCGACAGAAACGCCACCCTGCATCATCTTAAGTTTATACAAGATCTCAGTCAACTCTTAAAACAGAGTCGTGCAACTCTTAAAACAGAGTCGTGCAACTCTTACAACAGAGTCGTGCAACTCTTACAACAGAGTCGTGCAACTCTTACAACAGTGTCGTGCAACTCTAAAATTTCATAGTGTTATTCATGATATTTATAGTTTTATTCATACAAACTAAAATCTAATTTGGTTCTTCTTAAACTAAAAATCTAATTTGGGCACATTATAATATTATTCTTGCACTTTTTTAATCTAATTTGGTTCTTAAACTATATTTTAGAGTTGCACAACCATAGTTTAGAGTTGCACAACCGTAGTTTAAGAGTTGCACAACTGTAGTGTCAGCATCTTTTGTATTTTGTTAATCAGAGAAAACAACTAGTGTCAACGATGTTTGCAATTTTAGAGATGAAAATGTATTGATCAATTTTATTTCTTTATAACTCTGTCAGCACTAAAATTGCGAACACCGCTGACACAACCCTTAATTTCTGAAAAGATGCTGACACATCCCTTAATTACAGTTGCACAAATACACCTTAAAGTTGCACGACAGCACCTTAAAGTTGCACAATTTGGGGAGTGTTCATTTGATAGAAAAAAGCTGCATAGTTGCTTGTTATAACTAGATTTATAATGCAGTTTGGATAAACATCTCTTTGAGTATGTCATCTACCTCTGATTTCTTCCACTCTAGTGGAGCAAATATGTCAAAATCTATTCTAAAACTCTAAAACCCTTATGAGCAAACTGAATTTTTCCTTACCATTTGCGTAACTGATATTGATGTTGCCTTGTTGTCCATTTGAGTCATAGCTACAGTAAAATCAACCCCTGTGACACAACTCTCATAATTAGACCTTAAGATTGACATATTACATGAAAAGTTCATGAACCATACATAAGGATGCTGTATATAGAACTATAGACAAGCCTGCTTAAAAATGTCATCCCCTGCTTTGGTAAACAAAAGAGAAACAAAATTTATCATATTTTAGGGGCGCTTGTATGAAGTGAACTAGTTAGAGGTGTTTGTTGTGTCTCCTTTTTGTGAATTAAGGTCAGTGCAAGAGATGAATTAACCATCATTGAGGCTTTATGTTAGACATACATGACAAGCAAAGACATCTCTATACATAAGCTGTCTAACTTTCTTGCCTAATTTTCCCATCTAAACCAATCTCAACTAATACAAAATTATGTATTTTAGCCTATGCGGGGGTCGAACCCACATCTATGTGTGTATACACATCGCTCTCCCCATTGAGCTAATAGGCTTTTAAAACTATGATAGATGCAAAAATAACATATATTAGTGGCTGCTCGAAAGCTTTGGGATTAACCTTGAGCCGATCTGGGGTGCTTTCGAGCTTCATTGAAAATTTTATTGCTTGATCTTCTTTCAAGAATACTGCACCAGCAAGGCCAAATAAGGACTACGTACTGAGTTGAACATGAACAGTCGCAAAGAGCAGCATTTACAGTAAGATATATATCTTCATTGACAAAGATTTGAAGAATTAAGTTGCTATTGCAAACAATTCAGATCTGTTTCTGTACCATCCCAATTGGAAGTCTTGAGCTCTCTGAGTTGCTTCGATGTCTTCTGTGGTGTTTGTTGCTGGCTCATACCACATCACATCAAATGACGCTCCAATCGATCCATGCTGTTGCGGCTGCTCCATAGAAACCCCAAGGAGAACATCAATCATATTCAATTCAACAAGTTTGGTATTTAACTGATAAAAGACTATCTCACCTTATACTTTTTCCTGTAGATATCAACAACAGTGGCATGGGACATGAGCAAGTTCCGGGCAACAATGTAAGGCTCAGTGGCAGAGTTTCCAGATCGGCAGTAGAGATGGAGGAGGATGGAGCAGCGGGCTGGTGGAAAGAGACCCACGTCGTAGCCTTGGATTACGATAGTGCGAGGCTCATTGAATGTGATCCAGTACTTAACCCTGTCCCTGAAGTGCTTGAAAAGGGTTTCAGCATAGATTGCATAGTCATTTCTGTTGAAATCCAAACAAGAAAGATAGATCTTAAATGAACAAATAAATAACAGCAATCGAAAGAGCTGAACATAAAGAAGTGTTTGCACACGGATTACATGATATGAGGGCTGAGCCATCCGTTGTATCTGTCCTCGAGCGCTTAAGGTAAGTCCCAGTGATATATGGTCACATATGGCTTGATCCCTTAAATATGCATAACTACTCAAATCAAAGGCAGAAAATAGTACTTTTGAGATGTGTAATTGTAGCTTATTGTGATAGTTACCCTTAGCTAGCAAAGCATTGATCAGATTGTTGTAATGATCAATTCCAGCTTGATTGATTGCTCCTGTTCCATCTGCGAAAGAAATTGATCGAGGAGGAACAATGTAAATTGGTATTCGATATATGTTGCAAAATTTGAAGAAAACGGATGAGAGCTTGGTGGAATTACTGGGGAAAATCCGGGACCAAGAGATAGAGAATCTGTAGGCATCCATCCCCATGTTCTTCATCAGATCTATGTCTTCCTGTTTCAAGGCGACGATAACTGTTGTTAATTTTCATGTATACAAATACCATATGACCCTAATTTGATGGATTTGTACATACTAGAGCTGCAAGCAATTTGATGATTTGCATTCTGTCAATCAATGCTAAGCTTGAAGAATGGATTTTGGACTTATAAAACTACCTCATATCGGTGATACTCATCAACTGCAGCATCTGCATTGCTGAAATCTACCCCTTTTCCTGAGTAAGGCATTTAGATTTGCATAAGCTACCTAATTTCTCAAGCAAATCAGAATCACCAATGCTCTAATTTTTGTTCAATCGGTAGCCATTTATGTAATTGGCTTCACATATTCACAATTAGACATACTTGCTTATTAGTTAAACAACAAATCAACACCTGCTTATTCTCAAAACTGTGAATTGTTTGATTTAGATGCTAGTATATACACAATTACACATTTACACATGCCTGCTTATTAGTTAAACAACAAATCAATACCAAAATTATTCAATCAGATGCTAGTATATACTCAATTTCGACCATCATTGTCAAATTGCTGATCTTTTTTCTCCAATGCTTACTCTAGATGCTACTATAACAGGACATAACATACCTAAGCCACATGGCTTGTTAAGAGAATCAGCCATGACTGCTATCACACACGTACCTCCTTCCTCCGTTGCAGCTATCGATGCTTGTTGCTCAACCTGCATCTCGCATTCCTTGTGAAGCTGAGCCAGGATCATCGGATAATCTTCAATTGAAAGGAAATCGGCCGAATTCGTCTCCGGCGATTCCGTCTGCAACAGAATCCCGACAGGCACCCCGCTGACGTCGCTCTCGCTCGGTTTGGTCCTCCACCACTCCTTCTCGGCGCTCTTCGCAGCCATGGCCGCCACCGACGTCGCTCCGGGCTTCAAGATTCCGGTGGAGATCAGCAGCAGCAAGGGATCGAGGGAGAAGGCGAGGATGTCGCCATAGATCTCGTCCTTGCTTTAGAAGAGGAAGACCTAGCAGATCTCGGCTTTGCTTCAGATCGGCGCCGAATTTCGACATAGATCCGGCAGCCGCATCAGAGAGGGAGAACGATGAGTTTTCGCTAATCTGTGGAAGAGAGAAGCGACCGAGAGAGCAGGAGGGAGGAGAGAGATAATGTTCATCAAATTAGGTCAAATTTTATATATAGGGGCTATTTCGCAAATTTGTCCAAACCCGCGTCTATTCCGCAAATACGTCCAATTAATGTGCCTATTTTGCAAATTTTTTCTTTTATTTATATTTAGATTATTTTTTTATGGAAAGAATTATTTATATCAAAATCAATCATTTAATAATTGTTATTTTATATTTATCTATATTATTTTTTGAGGACAAAATAAAAAATTAAAAAATTATATAGCTATATATGTAGCCACAATCCATCCGTGCATAGATATTTTAGTAAACTAATGTAATAAATATATACTGCATATTTAATAAAAAAGAATATTAAAATATTTTTGAAAATCAACTATCTAATTAAATTACATGAGATTTAATTAACCATAGATTAGAAAAAAAAACTTTTACGTAGTACCTTATAAATGTGAATTTTATTTATATTTTGAGAGAATCTAATTAAAAGATATTTTGATTATATATAACCCGTCGAACTAATTTTATTTATATTTACATTATTTTTTGGAGGAAAAAATAATTTATAGTTAGATTAACGCATTTCCCGTACACGGGACGGGATCTACACTAGTAGATATATAAATAGAGTTCCTAGTATTTGCTCTCTTTGTAATTCTGATATAGAAGATACAAATCATTTATTGTTTAATTGTCGGATCACAAGATCCCTTATTCAAAATCTAGGTGTTAAGTTGGAAAAATATTATAATATTCCAAATTTAACAAGTAATATTTTGGAAAATATTTTAAATACTAGGGCTCTTAATATAGATTTTACAGACTTATGTCATTTATGGCACTCTGTTTGGGAGCTCAGAAATAGAATTATTTTTCGCAATACATCAGATACAGGTATTATCTATGCTCTAACTCAAACTATAGACAAAATCTCATGTTGGAATAAACAGCAGGTAAAAACGAAGTTACCTAAACGTGTTAGACCTCATAATAAATTGATTTGGAAATGCCCTCCAATAAATGTCATTAAGATCAATGTAGATGCTTCGGTGAAAATTAATACTCAACCACAGGTTGGTTGTATTGTTAGGAATAATGACGGTCTAGTTCTTTGGATTCATAAATGTAACGTTAGGATGAGTTCGGTCACTCTACCAGAAGCTTTTGCAGTTTATATAGGTATAAGACTGGCAGCGGAGATGGGGATTCGAAGAGTAATAGTTGAAAGTGATTGTGCAATCATCGTCAATGCCATCAATCAAGTGAACAATATACCAGAACAATATACCATAGGAGGTCGCTCAAATAATCCAAGAGATTCATTCGTTAAGCAAAAATTTTGAAAGCGTCACAATTCAGCACTGTTACAGAGAGGCAAATGGTGCAGCTGAATTTCTTGCTAAATCTCAGTTGAGTTGAAATTTTATTTTGAGTTCCTGTTGTTGTGAGTTCCAAAACATCATCTTGCGAGATAATCATGGATGTCGTTAGTACATCCAATTTATTGCCTACTGTAAAAAAATATTATAAAATTTTATGATTCAAAATGACTAAAAAAACTTCTATTACACACTCGTTTTAAAATTTGAAAAATCAAGTAAGGTATCAAGTTTTTATCTATACAATTATTCGTGTGTCTCACCCTTCATTTAAAAAGAAAATATTAAATGAACTAACAAAGGAAAACACCTTATTTTTATAAATATAATGAATTCAAAGCAACCTATTTAATTCGGCACACTCTTCTAATTTAATGAACGAACAGATTTTCGCTTTAATTTGATGAGTGTCCTAGTTTTTGTAAAAATTGGTGGAATGTCCACTCTTCTAATTTCGGAAGTTTATATTACGAAAATACCCTTCCTTCTATTAGACCATTTATTCGTCGCCGTTCAACCCCGTTTCTCTTCTCTGTGATCTTCGTTGCAATTTTCGGCTCAATCATTGTTAAAGGACTGTTTTTTGTGGTCGATTATTGCAATTTGTTGTCATAATTGCTTATACGGCGGAAATCGCCGTTAGTTCAGGTATTGATTTTTCTTTTACCGTTGTTCCTGTTGGTTAGGGTTTGTTTTGGTGCGGTTTATGTAGGTTTTTGATATACTTTGCCGAATTCGTGTTGGGTTAGTGTTGTTTGTTTTTGTATTAGCAAATGCGCCAGTGTTGTTCGTGTTTATATAAGCAAATGTGCGATTTCTACTGATCATTCGCATGTGCTGACATTGTTCGTCCTCTTTTGATTATTTTATCAGGTTCATCTACTAATTTAGTCAGATACAGAAGGAAATTTGATGTCAGTTTTTTGGATATTGATTTTTTTTCTTTTTTCCGTCTGTTATCAAGTGTTGTTTGCTCATGCTGACATGTATTTCTGTTTTATATTTTTTGTTTGTATTTAAATAGAACATTGCTTATTGTATTCCTGAAAATGAGTGGTTCCGTTCTAGATCAAACAGATATTCTTATCCTGATTTTTGTGATCTCATCAAAAGTCATTTGTCTGATGAACATTACAAGATATTGCGCAAGAGTTGTATGGGGTGGGTGTTGACACAAGGAACCAATATGGTTAGTAATTTTCAGCTCATGCATCAGATGATGTTGCGTCAAGTTTCCACCAAAAAGAAGATGGAGTTGTGGTTTAAGGTTGATGGATTTATAGCTCGGTTCTCTCTTGCTGAAGTCCATGTTATTACTAGGCTTCCTTGTGAAGCTTGTGGTTGCAAACCACCAAAGCACATGTCTGTAATTGATTTCTTTGGGAAGAAGAAATGCTCTTATAAAGACTTAATTCAGTGTTTTAAATCTGAGAGAAAATCCTCTTCGAAGAAGTTGATTTTGGCGAAGTTGCTTATTATTGAAAAGGTAATATTATTCAGGCGATCAGAGTTTGTAAGTGAAGAAAACTTATCTCTTGCTTGTGATGAGAATCAGTTTGAAATTTATCCTTGGGGGAGAGTTTCATACACGCGGTTGGTGACGTCATTAAAGAATGTGGCTATGGCTGATCGTGCCGATGACAGGGGTTGTTATGATATATATGGGTATAATCTTGCTTTTCAAATTACAATCTTGTTTTTATTGTTTGTTATCATATATTACTCTTCTGGCTCATCAATTTGAATACTGTATTTTAATTTGTAACAGTCATGGATTTTAGAAGCCTTCCCAACATTGGCTGCGAAATTTGACTGTAATTTGAAAATGTCTGATGGAGATCCATACTCTTTGCGTTGGGAATGTCGCATTAAACATATCTATGATAGTGCTTCCACACTTTTTGATGGTCATTTGGTAAGTTTATTATGTTTTTTAGTTTTTAACCAATTTTTTTGCTATTGTAAATATCTGTGCTATTAATCATATTTTTACTCTATTTTTTTAGGTACCATTGTTCCCTACTTATGGTGAATTTGCAAAAACGCCAAGGATGGTGTATAGTGAAGAAATTGCTGATGAAATAGTTGATGACATTGCTCAACCTATTTTCCCCATTTGGATGGTGATCTGCTGTATGAAAGTCGTCGATTGCGTACAAAGGCATATGATAATAGGTTCTTACATAAAGATGATTTAGCTGTTGTTCTATTTGAACCAGATGTTGTTGGGAATGAGGAAGGCATTTTGGGGGAGAATCAGGATGTTGTAAGTAATGCAAAGAAGAGGAAAACTTTGAGACTAGACATGCCTATTGTAAAGAGAGGTAAAGTGACATATAATGATATCCCTTTGGAGAATGTTCTTTTGATGAGCGGTCGTTCTGCAGGTACCCTTCAGTCCTCCTCTGTTGCATATTTAGAGGATAAGAAATCAAATAAGAGGAAAGCCAATAATCTGAGACAGAAGAAAGAGTTAGTTAAGAAGGTTCAGGTTTCGGGTTCTGACCCAGATGTGCTTGTCAATGAGCCTTTTATACCTGTTACTGATGTTGGTAAGGTTGATCAACTGATTGAGTGTGAGAAGATTGTACCTTTAAAATTTGTTTATCAGAGTGTGAGGAAGAGGAAGCCCGGTGATAAAGAGACTAGGAATATATTATATACAGAATGTGCTGACAAGTCTTCATCTTTGCATGTGGTGTATACTGCAGATGTGTCGGTCCCTGGTGGACTATCTAAGCAACAGGTTGATGTGTTACCATCTTCTTGTGATACCAGTGGTGTACATGATGCTGTTGCTGATCCCCATGCTCATGAAACTGCTGACCCCCTTGACGATGACTTTGTTGACACCCATTCTGTTGACTGTAATGGCTCAACTATTTCTCCTATTTGTTCTCCTTATGAGCCAGTTAACTCGTCTCGTCCAGAAATTCATGATATATCCGTGGGAGTTGATTCTGGTGCACAAAAAATTTGTGGTAGCGGGGATGAGTTCATTGATGATTCAATTCATGAGGCTGAGACATATGGAGATGTACCCGGAAAATGTTGTGGTATGGGGGTGTTGCCTCCCAAAAAGGATGAAAGAAGTGATGCAATGGGTGATGTGCCTTCTAAATTTGATGATAATGCGTCTGCTCCTGTTATTGATACTTTATCTCAGTTGGTGAATGAAATTTTTAGGCGTTTTGATAAGCTAGAAGAGTTGCCTGAATGTATAAAGGAGTTGGTTGCTAGTGTAGGTGAAATTAAGACATGTATGAGAAAGTTAGATGGAATTATGAACATGTTTTCTATTATTAGGGAGAAGTTCACTTCACTTGAGAACAAAGTTACAATGCACGCATGTAGGGGTGATGTGTCTCAGTCATTGCATTCCATTCCTAAAGATCTTGTTGGTACAATAGTTAATAATGCAGTTGTTCCTGATATACAACTGGGTTTGACTGGCGAGCGTGAAGTTGATTTGGATTTGAATGAAAGAGATAAAGCATTTATCTCATCTGTTGATATAAATTTACCTCCCACTGATATGTCATCTGATTTTGGTCTACAATCTGAGGCTGACATTGATGTCAAGCGTAGTGTTGATGTTTGTGAATTGAATACTGCTCAGACTGAAGTTGATGGTGAAATTTCAAATGTGAAGGAACCGAAGGAAGTTATTGAGGATGTAGGTGGGATTGATTTTGATGTCAAGCCACTGGAAGGTGAAATTGGTGATGCACAGTGCCCTCAAGGTGATACACAGTGCTTAAAAATTGCTTGTCCTGACACTGAAATGTCATCTGATTCTGGTCTACAATCTGAGGCTGACATTGATGTCAAGCGTAGTGTTGACGTTGGTGATTTGAATGCTTCTCAGACTGAATTTGATGATAAAAGTTCTGATGTGAAGGAACCGAAGGAAGTTATTGCGGATGTAAGGGGGATTGATGTTGATGTCAAGCCACTGGAAGGTGAAATTGGTTATGCACAGTGCCCTCAAGGTGATTCACAGTGCTTAAAAATTGCTTGTCTTGACACTGAATATGAGGGTGGAGGTTCTGATATGGAGGATTCAATTAATTCTTGCAGGGGGAGGTGATGAAAATGATGATGTTATCACACTAATGGGCTTGAAAGGTGCTAATATAAAGCTTCATCCAGATGATTCTGATGCTATGTGTCCTCCATGTAATGTCGTTGCTCTTGAAATGGACTCCTCCTCAAAAAATGTTGCAGGTGATGTGGTCAAGTGTAATGTTGGAGTTGTTGGTGTGAATGGTGATGACATGGGATTTGGGGGTGGATCTTCTTATATAAAGGAACCAAATGTTGCTGGTGGAGATGTAGATCAAAATGATGTTAACATCTCATTAATGGGGGTGGGAGGTGGTGATTCAAAGGGTATGCCTGATGTTTCTGCTTCTTCATCAACTCTGTCTAAAGTGATTACGTGTGAAGTTCTTTTGCCCTTAAAAAATGATTCGAGGGAAATGGATAGTGAATGTAATGCAAAGGATGCTGACACGGAATTAGATGGCAGGGTTTCTGAATTAAAGTGCTCAGATTATGCCAAGGGATATGCAGAGGGGATTGATGCTGACATTTTTTCAGGGGAGTTGTTAGGTGCTGAGTCAAAGTGCTCTTTAGCTGATCATGAGATCCCATTATCTCCATGTAAAGTTATTGAGTTTGATAGCGGAGGTTCTAATGTGAAGGAGTTAATGGATGCTGATGTAAATGTAGTGGGAAAGGATGCAAATTGTAGCGACGATGCTTGTGAGATGTCATCATCTCCATCTAATGTCATCAACAAATGTTTTGGTCCAGAAAAATGATCATTTTGATTAGATGGAAAGCGAGAGGGAAGGTGATGTGAAGGACGCTGTTCCTGAATTTGATGGTGATTTAGAGAAGAATGCCGATGACATCTCACTAAAGGAGTTGTTAGACGAATCTATTACGCCATCATATTCATCTAAAATTACTGTTTTTGAGAGTGGAGGGTGTGATGTGAAGGATACAGTCGATAGCGATGCAGATGTTGTTGGAAAGGATGCTGACATCTCATCCATGAAGGTCGCCGATGCTTCTGTAAAGAGTTCTGAAATTGATCCTGGGATCATATCATCTCCATATAAAGTCCCTGTTTCTGATATTTCTTCTGCATCAAACAATCCTATTCTGGTCCCAAATGATGATGTTGGCACATGCTTGGATGATTGGGATACATATGCCAAGGATCCTACCATCTTAAGTGAAATTGAAGAATTAAAGCTATCCAATTGCATTCCTATGGACAATACCTTTTTGTTCAGCCCATCGATAGATGAAAAGGAAAAGAAATTGGCAATGTACAATGCTAAGAAGTCACTGATTAACGCCAAGGATCAGGAGTTTATGTATTCTATTATAAAGAGCAAACGGTATTTTTTTATTATGTTATTCAAGCATCTATACATTAATCTGATTTTATTAATTTTTAATCTTTTTATGACGGATGTAAATTTATGTGTATTGTATAATCTTTTTCGGGAATTTTCAGTCGCTGGTCGTTATGGAAGGTTGGACAAATCATTTTTCATGACAATTATAAGTAGGAGCAAGTGGTTGGATTCAGAGGTAAAAAATGCCGACATCAACCAAATATGGGGGGATTTTCCTTTTTCTTTGTAGTGTAGCTTTTTATTTTTTGTTGCTTGATAGTAGTTTGTTTTTACAGAATCTTGATGTAGGGTTATATCATATGAGAAAGTGAATTTTTGTAGAAGCTGACAAGTACAACGATTGTGTTCTTTTGGATTGGCTTTTTTACCTCAAGTATTGGCCTGACTATGCTTCAACTTTTGGGGAAGATCTTAATGTTGAAAAATGTATTGAGGTGTATTTTTTTGGTCTTTCTCCTGATAGGTATCCTAAATCCTGGGTGTCGGCAAAGAAGATTTATACACCATTCAATATCAATAACAAGCATTGGGTAGTCTTGGAGATACTAATTGATGAAAAGGTGATAAATGTGTATGATTGCAATGTCCCCGGTCTTTCTGCTGGTGAACTTGTAGAAATTTTACAACCAATTACTAAGTGGCTTCCAATCCATTTGGTGAAGGATGGTGTATATGAAAACTTTACCTCTTCCCCCTTCAAGTTATTTATAGTGCCTGATTTAGTTCACGATCATACTAGGTATATGTTCTTTCTATGCTGACATCTTTTTTTATTTTATTTTATCATATATTACATTTTTTTTTCATTTTTCCTTTTTTCGTTTGTTTCACTATTTTTTGTGCTGACAATTCCCTTTTTTATTTTTTCTCTATTTTTTTTTGTTTGAATTGAAGGTGTGCTTGTGAGGTGTTTGTATTAAAAGTGATTGAAGCGGTTATATTTGGAGGAAATGTGAAGTCAATCACTAATGAGAAGCTCTTTCGGTACAGAGAACTTATCTGCTTAGATTTGATCAAGGAGAGATTGAGCTTTATAATGTAAATATGTATTGTCATCAAACATATATTAGTTGAATGGGCAACTTTGTATTTTTATTGAAGATATATGTTTTTATTTATTATGCAAACAACTATATTTCTGTTTGTCTACAATTTTTTAAATCTCCTCGGTCAAAAGAGATAGGCCTGGATGAATGGGTTATCAAATTAATCGAACAATATTAATAGTTGACTTGGTAATTAAATTAAAACAAAAAAAAAGAAAAAGAGATAAAAAAAAGGCCATCATTAGGGGTGGCGGATTTGATGTTGTTTGATGTGAATAGTGACAGTCGTATATTATCAAGGTTAAAAAAAGTAGGGGTAGGGAGGGTTATATTCATATTTTTACCTAACTGTGCAAATACAAAGTACTTACTTTCTTCTCGGTTACTTAAAAAATCTTAAGTAATTATTGCAGTTATGGGAAGGGGTAGAGATTAAAGTGGATTAGGAAACCGCCCTTTACAAAAGAGACAACTAGTTGATGGGGGAAATTGAATAACCGCAACTCTCTATATAAGCACACGCTCATCCATCCATTCGTACCCATCAAAAACCGCCTGAAGATATTTATCAAAATTCTTATATTCTTCTCCCTCATAGTCAAACAAATCTCAACTCTTCTCTACCAACAAAAATGGACTACTCATTTTACCCACTGGCCTTGTGCGAGGAATATTACAAGATGTGTTCAGAGATGGACAATGAAATGTATCCAGGATATCACATGTCGTTCTTAGAGGAGGATGCAGAAACCAACACCGAGACCAAAAGGAAGGATTTCTTGTCTACAATTGAGAATTTTCAACTTTTCTATTTTTCATCCAACCAGAAAAAAATAGAAACGCTTACAAGATCAAGCGGGCAACTGAAGATGATGATTTGGAACTACTGCAGTCGGTAAGTCAATTTTTTTATAGAATATAATTTAAATAAGTATTTAATATTTAACTATTGCATTTAAAAATGATTGTAGTTGCTAGCAACACAAGAAGAGGTGGAGGCAGAAGTGCAGCAGTACAAGGTCATCATCTTTGATACCATTCAGAAGGTCTTCGAGGAAGAAAACAAGAAAAGGCATAAGATTGCAACCTTCCTTGGAAAGTAGACTATCATCAGACGGAAGAAGAAGGAAATGAAGAATGCATACCTACTTTTGGAATTTTAGTTATTAAAACTTTTTGTTAAAATGTCTGTATTTTCTTTTCTTTTGATGTTTTAATGTTATGAACAATTGGAATGTTATTTTATACTATTTTATGAATATTATTAATTTTAATTATTAATGTGTTTTCTGATAAAGTCTTTGTTTTAATTCAATATTTGATAAGACTCTTTGGTTTCTTCAAGAAAGATTAGATATTTACTTTATTACAATCAATATCTTGTGGGATAATCGATTTTTCAATTAAATTCATATATTTTGAATATGATGATTTTATATGTGCATATAATCAAATTCTTTGTGCACATTACGATATTAAATTTTCATTACATTATTTTTCTGTTATATGTAATTTTATAAGGTATTATTATTGCGGTAGTACACCATAATCTTATACATGCACAATAAAATTACAAAAAATTTTTTATTTAAACAATGCAATGATTATAGTGGGGGGGGGGGGGGGTTGAGGAAATCTTGCTTTTCCTGCTATACTTATTTATTACCCCGTAGTAGTAGACTGTTTTTTTTATTAAGTAAGGATTCAGTTGGAGAACCTAACCGAGAGCATCCCGATGAATGAGTTCAAGAAGATCTGGGTGTATTTCTCGTGCCAACCCGTTAACAAGGCGACCAAGGTGTGCAACCTTGTCAGCCACCTTGTTACCCTCACGGGGCACAAAGGAATATGAGATAACCTGAAAGGACCGAAGTAATCCTTTGATATCTCCCATAAGTAATTCGATTTCCCATGGGCAAGGCCTTTTTGTTTTGAGGTGATTTATGATTATTAATGAGTCTCCTTCCACTACTAATTTATTATAATTCTTTTCTCTCGTGTACAATATTCCTTCTGTACGAGCAATTGTTTCTGCTAATATTGGATTTCCCACCTACATCTTTATAACCTATTTTGATAACCTCCCCGTCTGAATTCCTTATTACAAATCATGCACTAGCTTCCCCTAGTCCGCTTACTGCCCCATCGAAATTTAGTTTTAAAGGCCCAGGGGCCGGTTTCCTCCATTTCACATTTTTCCTACTTATCTTGTGAATCTTGTTTATTTCACTACAAAAAAAAAAAGAAATTCGCTTCGGCAAAAAGCCGTGGCAAAAGGGGTTCAAAGGGGGGCAAAAGGGGTTTAGCTTCGGCTTAGCTACGGGAAATGGGGGGTGGCGAATTTTGGGGTGGCAAAATTTGGTAGCTTCGGCAAATAGCCGTAGCAAAAAAAATTAGCGACGGATAAGCTACGGCTAAGCGACCCTATGGAAGACACTACATATTTGCTACGGCAAGCTGCCGTAGCTAATGCTTTTTAGCCCAGTTTCTTCATACCCGGGCTAATAAGTCTAATATTTTTAATAAAAAAAATAATACACAATTTACATATAATAAATTTTCATTAATTATACCAAATTTACATGTAAAAAACTGCAAAATTTATATACATAATTATAAAATTTACATATACAATAAAATGTCCAAGACTATACTTTAACCCAAAAAATTGTCTAAAACTACATGATTTACATCAAATTGGACAAGCTAATAAAGAAAGAAATCAATATTATAACAAAACGCAGAAATGCACAGCAGCTGGTAAATCCACCAGTTAAGAGGCATTTGGTTAACATTCTGTCATCACACCTGATGAAAAGCAAGCAATTAAGTTAATTTTTAATGAGGAATTGTGAGAACTAAAGAAGCTAAGAGCTAAATCGGTTCAGAAGATACAAATAACATGCTTCTCCTTCACACCAACCATGAAACGTAAAGAAAGATAGCTAGTAACCGTGCATTCTATATCTCTTGTCAAAAGATGTCGTTGGAGTTCAATCAATATTAGCTACTTATCAGAAAGGATAGCTTTGCACAAGGAAAACATCAACCTTTAAAATGATATCCCTTGTTCATGGATTCCAGATCCTTACATATTATGGGGTTTCTACAAAACAATTTTATTAAGCATAGAATTAAATCCACTAAAAGGATAACATCATAAAGCATATGCAACAGAAGCTTGAAACTCAAATACGAGGAATTATTATTCATTAAACAGCTCATGGATTTATTCAATTGTAGAAGGTTGAAGGTAGAAGGTAGATGAATGATTCCTTTCGATCTCACTGGAAAATTAAAGAACTTATTCAGTGTAAGTGTTTGATAGTTAACGAGATAAAAGAGAAGATGCCATAAAGATAAGCATCATATGGCCTGCTTCAGAAATTCTATTTCAAAAGGAACAGTATAACTGATCATGCCCTTTCTTTATAACTCTCTTTGTGACATCAACATACAAAGGCTTTACTTTCATATGATCTTAAAGAAATGCAAAACAATATAACTGATCATGTGCATTACATCAGTAAGATGTAGGATGAATGTTTCATACAGTATATACCTGGGACTCAGAAACCAGTTCACCAGGATGCGTGTCTGTGTGAGAGTACCTTTCGTACCATTCTAGAATCCGATCAATGCTGTGTGACAAGAGAATGAAATAATCAGAAATATAACCAAAGCTAAGTAAGCATTAATCCATCAGCCCGGCCATCTATTCTATCTAATTCATCATCCAGCTATCTCCTTGCAGTTTGTAAGAGAAAAAACTAATCGACGCATAGTCCTCCTAAAAATGCACCTAGGGTCAACATCCAGAGCATATCATGATTTATTGCTCAGTTTTAATAGAGATGATGAATAAGTTAAAGGCCAAAGATGTGCAGATATTCAACATCCAGAACTTGATGGGAAATAAATATGGGCAGCTCCAGAAAATAGCAAAAAGAAAGCAATGTCATTTTAGTTCATGTCCCTGTAATATTTATATGCAATATGCCACAAATTTAAGAGGAAACTCTTACTTAGACTTTAATTATATAATTGTAAGAACATAAACATCAAAGAAAGAGAGAGAATTAGACCTAAAGCACATGTATACACATCAAGTGGATATCAAGTACATACACAGATTACACATTTCATATTCATCCAAACAATTCCAAGGAGTTCATATGGAATCCCATGTGATTATTACCACTCCACCATTTCAAGGAGTTCAGATCTAAAAGCCATAACCACATAACATAGTTTTTTATATCAAATCTAAACGATGAAGATACAAGAGATATTCCTGAAAATTTCTATTCACTTTTATTTCAATTAGATCAATAAAAGGAAAAGTACCAGGACTAAAAGCAATCTGATGGAAGGAAACCAGATCATAGCTAGCAGGCACAAGTAAACAAAGTGAAATTGTGTATGACCAATGGAAATATGTCAACTTGCTGAATACCTTAACAACCAAAACTTGAATCTGCTGTCATTGCACAAAACTTGAATCTGTTGTCATTGCACAAAACTTGAATCTGCTGTCATTTGTGTATTTGCATATTTTGTTGTACAGTAGATGATTTCAATCATGTAACTCACATATATTACAGCACCTTAATCTGAACTCTGAACATTGGATATTGAACCTAGATGGATTTTCTTTTATGCTGATATAAAGGCAAAGGATTCATATAATAGGCAAAGGATTCATATAATGGGCAAAGGATGCACATAATGTGCTCTAGGGAGTTAATGATGATATACTCACTAGTACACAATTCACACTCTGAAGTGCTATACCAAATGCTATTTTTTTATACTTTCTTCAACCAAAGGTATCTCCATCAGTCCATCCCCCTCAACCTTTATAATCTGTTATTCTGTTTGTATAATTCAAGGTAGAATCTAATTGTACTGGTGTGTAAACCTAATTCGGGTCACCCTCTCAAGCCACTTCCGCCTGTTTTGGTTAAAAGAATTACCATCCAGCCAGTTTAACAATATCAATGCCAACAAAAGGAACTCTAAGATAGCCATCAAGTCGCATAAAAAATTTCTAGCTACTATCTAGAAGAGTGAGTAGCTGCGCATACATTCAAGCAAAATTTTTAACAAAAACAACTTTAAGGATGGTGACCAAGAGACTGACAGAAAAAAGGCAGCAATAAGAACAACACTCTCGACGTTAATCTTTTTCAGCGGACCTTTTGGGTATAATTCATAGCTTAACATCTTTTTAACTCATCAATGTGTGGTTGCTATAAGTCACATTAGAAACTATTTATAATGCCTAGTAAAAATATTATAATGCCTTGAAAGTAAAAAGTACCAAACAGGCACGGCGAAACAAACAGCTAGCAATCACCTATTACAAGAATACTTGTACATTTCAGATGGAAAGGAAAAACAACAGCATGTCAGCATTTATGAACCACGGCCAATTTTATGCATGTTGCACCAAAATCAGTAGCCAGTTGTTTTAGAATACAAGCAATCGTTAAAATCATTAGCATTCCTCACAAAATACAAATACATGATTCAGACAACAAATCAAACTATTGAGCAACTATAGCATGCCTTCCCCAAAGAGACAGAAATGCAGTAGCAGAACAACTCTTAAAATTGAAAATTACCTGGCAAACAACATCCAGCTGCTCCAAACAAACAACCTTCAACATTGCAATTTAAAGCCTTCAACATTGAGGAACATCATCTACATTTGCATCAGCATATTCAGCCCCAACATCCTTTAGCTACAACACCCTAACACTGAGAAACAACCCCATAATGCTGAATTTCAGTGCCCAGAAAAAAAAATAGCAACATTGCCTAATGCCTATGATCAAGCACAATAAACAGTCCCAAATATCACCTGGATATCAATTTCTTGAATCAGCACAAGGTACACATGCTTGTATCAAGAAATGGAACTACAACTTTGCAATCTTTCCTTCTATGCATTGACTAACTAGATGGAACAAATAAAAGGAAATAAGGAATAATATAGAGCCCCTTGTTCTATTAGCAAATAACCTTTCTAGTGACTTTCACACACGTAGCAATTTTTTTATTTAAATTATGCCATCCAGGAATTAACCCGGCTGGCCACTAAATATCTTGACCCTCTTACATAAACAAGAAAGGTGAATGACTATAAAAATGACAGTAACTAGCGTCCAACAATACCTCATCAACAAGTTGCACTTGAGCAAATTAACGTCTTCTCCTTGATTGTTATGTCCTTGTACATGGAAAGTGCTGCCTCGACATTTTGATGAAGAGTAGCCAACCGCAACTTCACCTACACAAAGCAGAGAACATGGACTAAGCTAAATAAGCCTAAATTCGATCCCAGGCTTAAGTTTCATGTGCCCTATATACACTAGACTCTCCAACCATGTAGATTCTACTAAGCTAAATTTAGTACAAATTTGCTATTATATCTCCAACCATGTAAATTCAATCCCAGTTTCTACTAATCTAATTGGCCTCATTTGTTTGGAAAAATCTGCCCTTGCCAAGCTCAAATAGAAATAATAATAAACTATTTAAGTGTCCATAGATGCAGAATAAGTAGTTAAATACACAACAGGATGGGAAATCTCAAACCCTAGATGCAAAATATTGAACGTTAGATGTAACTAGATGGGAAATCAGCAAACCCTAGATTAAAAATACACCTAATAGTAATGAGTCACAAGGAATAGCAACCAAAATAAAATAAAAAATCATTTGAACTGAGCTCCTCATTCCAGTACTGTACCAAACTCAAGAAAAGCATTTGAACACGATGTAAGGATCTG
Organism: Persicaria maculosa; assembly: GCA_963922045.1. NCBI lineage: Eukaryota > Viridiplantae > Streptophyta > Magnoliopsida > Caryophyllales > Polygonaceae > Persicaria > Persicaria maculosa. Next base: position 51,179,145 of record OY998251.1, on the reverse strand, counting down.
CAACTCAAAAAAATGTTGATAAATGAGTTTTTTTAGATCTAGGTTTCAACGTTTAAGAGAAACGCCAAATCTAATAAAATCACAAGAGAAGCACCGGATCTACCACTTGAGATCTAGTAAGCCGATTTAATCTACACACTTACATTGAATGTCGGAAGAGGCACCAGTTTGCAAAGAAGGGGAGGAGAACGACCAAATCTAACCCAATACTTCGAGAGTTGGTCAGATCCAACATTGCAAGAGGCAAGACAATCCAACAGTGCAACCACCATCTCCTAATTCACAAACATCCCTATTGAGAGACAAAAATTACCCTATAAGTTCGAATAAAATCAAAGAAATCCAGAAACCTCAAACAAAGAGGAGAAAAATGAAAAGAACACAAACCAATTAGGCAAAGATAAAGCGTAGAAGACCGGAATCGCACAAACAAGGGGCACGAAGGAACAGTTACCCATGTATTTCTGATTTCAAGAGGAAGATTGAGTTTTTTTTGTTTGATTTCACAATACTGGCAAACTATGGAGTGAAGAAGGGCGGAGAGAGGCGGGGGCGGAGTGAGTCGAGAGGCGAGTGAGAGAGATAGGGTTTTAACTGTGTGATTTTTTATCTCTTTTTTTTTTTAATATATGAAAAGTTAGTGTTTAGCTATGGATCGTTGTTATCCCGTGGCAAAAACCAAACCAATAGCAACGGCAATCCTTGCCGAAGCTAACATCGGTGGTAAAAGGGACCAATTGCCACGCCAAAGCCCCTGCCGAAGCTAGATAGTGTGGCAATTTTCTTTATTTTTTGTAGTGTTTTTACCCCCACTACTAGGCTATCTTCTTCTTGTTCCTCTTTGACTGCTCTTTCCCAATCCTTTTTATAGAATTATAAAAGGAAATAATTTCTGTTATTGAGTGTAAACCCGCTCCTTTAAACGTAATTTGGTTCCTAAAAACCAAATGGACCCCCACTACTTGTTTGCCTGTAATGTGATGATGTTTAGTAGTAGCGTAAGTTTGATGTGCTAATGTGCAACTTTCCATATGATGTGATGAATCCTTCTATTTACGATGCTATGCTAGATCTGTCGTACATGTGACTATCCTTGACATGAGTGTGACTTGGTTATGAATGCGTGATACGATTGTTATGTTATACGATTGTTATAGGTTATATGATTTCGTGAATTGGAATTGCTTGGGTGCTAGAACCGAATTGATGAAATTTGATTTTGACTTGGAACCTAGGAAGAAAATATGATATTATCCCTTAGAGGTGGATGATTTCACCTCCTGAATTTGAAACATGCTTGACTAATTAACATCAGATTAAGGGATTTTGAATGATGTTTAAAAAGGACTAACTTGGGCTTTGGAAAATTTAACACGATCGAGAACTTCAGTGATTTTAAGACTAATCATTTTCAAACAAAGGAACCCCTTCTAATTTTTTTTTTGTAACCGAGCTTGCATTATGACGCCCCCACGAAGTGGATACATGCATTTTATAGGGGCCCTTATAGACTGCTTGCTAAGACCTAGTGATCGAGGATGTTGTAATGCTTTTCGAGTTGCGATATAACCGAGAAGTTGGGGTAAGGATATGGTAAGGGCCCATATCACACTCTCACTATGACCTATCGAGGATATTACGATCATGACGATGATACTCTAAGAATCTCATAGGGGCACTTATGAGGCACTTACGAGGTCAATGGAATGGTCCTTGGACTCACCTACTTCGAACTTAATCCCCTACCTTGTTTTGATTTTAGCCTCGGGGACGAGACTTGTTTTTAGAGGTGGATGATGTAAAGGCTCGGATTTTTAAATCATAATTTTTCGGAAAAAGGAAATTAAAAATGGATTTAAATCAGATATTTCAAGGGAAAAAAAATTCTCATCCTTAATATAATAATCCTATTTTAAAACTCTTCAAGCGGATTCCGGTCAAATTTTAGAATTTATATGAAATAGATTTATTTCTGGGTATTGATTAACCAATTCCATACACAATCCCCACCCACTTCCATAACTTATCATACCCCCACCCCTCACCACGTCATTCATTCTGTCATCACCATCACTCCCACTCTCTCTTCATAACCATACCCCCTCACTCTCTCCTTCTCATCACCAGCATCACCCTCGTCACCTCCACCTCACCTCCTTTCTTCCTCTGTCACCCGAGCACTGCAAGAGCACCACCGAGCCCATCCACTCCCCTGTTTTCGGAGCCACCCTCTAGCACCTCTTTATCTCACTCTTCCTGTCGAACCGCCAGCAGCAGGAGCCTCCCTCGACGCCTTCCCCGGAGACACCAACAGCAGCAACGGTGGGAGGAGTCCGAAGACCGAGTCCGAGAGCGCAGCCATGACCTTCTTCCTACCCTGTTTCTGTTTGAGGAAGGTAATGTCTGACCTCTCCCTCCTTTCTTTCCTTTTTCACCTCCAAACTCAACAAGGATGAAGCTTTAACCACCTTCCATTCCTCCTAGGCCATTTTCGGAGAAGCTCCGCCTCCGACGAGGCCAGGCGAGCGCCAATCGAGTTTCCAGTGACGCTTCTGAACCCCCTCGGTGAGCCTTCTTCCTCCTCCTCCTTTCCGTTTTCGTCCTTGTGTGTGTGTCGGTGTCTTGTCTGTAATGGGTGGCCGGAGCCCAGCTCCACCACCGCCGCCCAAGCCTTTTCTTTCCCCTTCTCTTCCGCCGAAGTCGAGAGCGCAGGAGCTCTGCTCCATCTGTGGTTGCTTCCGAGCAGCAAAGAGGAAGAAAAGGAACTGGGCCCCACCATGCCACCTCAGCCATGGGACCCTCTTCCTTTTTAATGTCCAACTTCGGATGTTTTATATTGAATGGGAGATGGGATTGCTTTGGGACTAATTTTTTGTTGGACTGAAATTGTGTTTTAAAAAGAAAAAAAGATTGGGCCTATTTTCATCAAAATAAAAGGGACAATTTCAAAATCTAGTTTGGTTTTGGGTGTTACAAAATAAAGGTTCGGTGTTGGTAATTAACAAAATAAAAAAGGGTCGGTTGTAACTTTCACAAAATAAGGGCGAGTTTGCTAATCTCAAAGGCTGATTTTATTAAGTAAAATGACTGGGATTTTTAAGGGACTTGAAAATATTTTATAAAAGTGTTTAAAAGAAAATGATATTTAAAAAATTATATAATACTATTCGAGGATTAAAATATAAAGTATTATTTGAGATTTAAGATAAAATATTATGGTGGTTTAAAGGAAATATAATATTATGAGACTTGAAGATTTAAAAAGGTGTTATCTGTTTTGAAAAGGGATTTGGCGAACATTTTCCAATGACGGAATTTTAAACTAGTCCACTCGGTTTTCGAAACGGTTTTCAGGACTAACCCGGGAATTATGTGTTCGGTGACTAACTAGCATGATGATATGATCGTTTGGCTAACGATATGATATGTGTGACTAATAGCCTGACATGTGGTGAATTATTATGAGAGATTAAATGTTGGATAATTATGACGAGGTAGTATGGCTTTATATCACACAAATTATGTCCTATGATTCTGATGAACTGTTGAGTTATATGCGGAAATGATGTATATGAACATGCGGAATTGGTTGAATGATTTGTGGAGAACGATGTGGTCTCGTGGAGCGGATGATGCGATGAAATGACTTTCTTAATGTGTTACTTGTTCTATGGATTGAGGTGTGCTTGAGTGCTTAATAGCTGGGTGTAGACTTATGTATATTCCATTATGTACTAGGTGATACTTTGTGATTGTGACTACAGTGTGCTGGATTCTTCTGTTGCCGATCTGCTAGCCAGGTAAGTCCTCTAGGGCTTACTCAGTAACCAGTACCTACTGCTTGATGTGTCAAATAGTATGTAGGTGTTGCATATGCATAAAAGCATGTCATATAGTATCATGCTTAGGAATTGCACTTACGAATGAGAATCCTTGTTCTGTTTGCGTTTGAATACAGAACGGCCATTATTTGTGAGTCCTAGAGTCCTTGCTAGGGTCATAGGACAACCCAGCTCCATCGGGTTTCGTCCTGAGTCATTCGAGTCATTGGAACACCTTTACTATTATCAACATTATTATTTTCTTTTCGCAAGATCCACGATATGACGATGAGATTCTATATGCTATAGAATCGAACTGCTCAGTCTCCACCCTATCTGGAAGATGGGTGGTGGTAGAAGAGGGATATACCACTTGGTATTCTTTGTTAAGGCCTTACCTAATATTATGCATATATGAACTAGAAGCATGATATTGTGGTTAATATTTCGGTACTGCATGAAGGCATCCTTTATTCTAGGTATAGGCGTATTATATGTCCTCAGCACGGTCAGAGGACCCGCAGGCAGACTCTTGGCCTGACTTTGTGGTATAGTTTCAGGTACCCGTTTCACTCCTTGATTTCGTGCTGTTATGACGGGGTCCATTCATATGGCGAAGAGTGAGTGTTGAACCATGACTTCACCAAATTTATACTTTTGGGATTTCTCCCTACTTATACTCTGTTTTGACCCGGCTCTACCGTGGCACCCATTGTATGGTTTTCAGAACTTATGTCCTTTGCATGATAAAGGGGTTTCCCTCGTAGACTTTAACAGGTACAGGGGTTTACCCCGGGGTCTCCAATGGACCTTCCGGATTTGGGTGCGAAATCCCGCTTTAAAATACAACCCTTCGGTTTCAAACCTTCAATCTGTACTCGGAGCGCAAGATCCCAACGAGGGGTTTTATCCCTCGAAACGTAACTCGGGAATCATAATCCCGGGCCGTTACAGTTAGCTCTCCATTTAGTTAATTGGTTTTTGGTATTGCTAACAATCTCTTCAAAAGTTTGCTTATTAACTTCCCCATTAATAATGGGACAACCCAAATATTTTTCCATAGCTCTCGTATGAGGCGTTTGTAAGGAATTTTGCAACAGTTGAATTCTTGGTCCTGGTACTCCTCCAGTGGTTTGAAATGTGGATTTATGAAAATTAACTTTCTGACCTGATATTCTACAATAATCTTCTATTATGTCTTTTACTTGCTCACTTGTGGACAAAGTTGCTTTAGCAAAAATAATAATATCATCTGCGAAGGCAAGAAAAGGAATTCGAGGACCATTTCGACCAAAACTGAATCCTATTTTACTCATTGGCCTCATCGACTCCTGCTGTAATTTTCATGCCAGCACTTCTACTCCTAATATAAAAATGAATGGGGAAATATGATCCCCTTGTCGAATTCCTCTTGTAGGGTAAAAGATCTTAGTTGGAGAACTGTTTACTAGGACTAAAAATGATACAGTTGTAATACATTCTTGGACCCAATTAATGAATTTTGGGTGGAAACCAAATCTCCGTAAGATTTCTAAGGAAAAATCCCAGTTGAGTCTATCATAGGCTTTTTACATATCTAGTTTTATTGTCATCCAACCCTCTTTACCCTTACGTGTTTTGAATTCATGAAATATTTCATGAGCTATTAAAACGTTATCGTGAATTGCTCTATCGGCTACGAAGGCTCCTTGTAAAGGGTGAACTAGCTTTTCTATTACCTTTTTCAGTCTCTCTGTTAGTATTTTTGATATTATTTTATAGATTGTCGAACACAAGCTGATTGGTATGTAGTTATTTGTTGTAGTGGGGTTATCAACTTTTGGCAATAGAGTGATAAATGTGTGGTTTATTTGACGGAGAATTCGACCTGATAAGAAAAAACTTTTGACTGTTCTAATCACCGACGGGCCAACTATATCCCAATAACTTTTATAAAATTCTATCGTAAATCCATCAGGCCCCGGTGATTTATTTCTACCCAAGCTAAAAACTGCACTCTTAACCTCACTATTATGAACATGTTTAATAAGTTCATCATTATCCTCTTCACTTATTTCCGGGGTTATAAGATCCAAACTATTATTCCAACCAAATGCACACCTCTTTCCTTTTTAAATCGTTGTTCAAAATCATTTTGGATCTCGGTTTTAATATTTTACTCACTAGTTAAGTGAATTCCTTCTGCATAAGTGATTTGTCTAATAATTTTTCTATTTCGACGTCATGTTGCAATTTTATGAAAGTATCCCGAATTAGTATCCGCTAACTTGATATGTTTAGTTTTTGCCCTCTGGCTCCAATAAGTCTTGTGAAATTTAATTAGAGCTTCTTTTTTATGAAATAATAACTTTTTTTTTCATCGCTACCTTCTTATCAAAATTAGCACTTAGCATTCCTTGTATGATAATTAACTCTTCTTCAACCTTCCCTAGTTGACGAAAAATGTCATAGGCCTTTTCCTTTCAATATCGTAGTAATATAATTATTGCTTTCAATACCGTAGTAGTAGACTGTTGGTTTGTTCAAGAAGGATGTGACATTTAATTTTATCACAATCAATGACTTGTTTTGAAAAGTAATTTCGAAATTATGTTATTATTTTTGCACAAGAAGTATTTGGGGGTGCATATTGGAACTTAATATATGCATATTTCACAGCTAGTTTTTGTTCAAATAGATGTTAAATAACTACCCCATTTCTTAAAATGGGCCAATTTTATTTGTGTCCAATTTAATTGGGGTAACTAAGAATGATCTCAATGCATCAGCCTTAGAGGACGAGGTTAAAAGGAGGGAGAAGATTGAAGAATATTTAGGAATGTAATCTAATATCTTTTTTAATACTATTTATAATTTTAAAAGGAAAATATAAAATTTTTAACAGTTATATTTCTTTTTAAAAAGGAAAATCTAATATCTAGCTGCAAATGTAAGTTATTCATCCTTTATAAATTAGTTTGTATATTTCTTTCTTTTTAATAACTTTAAACTTTTGTATGGTCTTTGTAGTTGTTGGAGAGGAAGCAAAAGGAAGAAGGGGTTCTAGAAGAGGTGAAGGGCATCATCACCGCACTCATTTCTATTGCTTTTTAGGATGAGTTTAAAAGGAGGGATAAGATTGAAGAATATCTAGGAATCTAGTTTAATAGGTCTTCAATCTCCCTGTGTAATTTATCTTTTAAAAATTTATGTATTTTGTTTGTTTGGAACTTTTTTATTTATAATATCAATTTCAAGTTTCATTTTATGCTACTATTATGAATATATATTATTATATTATTTTTCTTATAAAATTAATGTTTAAAATTTGCACAACAGAAGTGTAAATCTGCATATCAAGTGATTATATTTGCATATTATGGTTGAACATTTGAACTCATTGAAAAAGGAATACAGAAATTTTTAATTGTTATATTAAAGAGATAAACAAAAGATTATAATTTAAAAACATGTATAATTTTGCACACGATGAGGTGAAAAAAAAGCAGGAGGAATAAAGGAACATAACATAGCCAAGTCCGCCAAAATATTACATAAGTGCACACTATTCAACACAGCTAAGTTTCCCTAAATATTCCATAATTCGAAACTAAAGAAACATAATGTCTTAAAAGTTATTGCTAATTGTTCATAAAACAGTTCCATCAACACTACAACCCAGCTATAACTTCACATTTTAACCCAACTTTAACTTTTGTGGCTTAATGCATTTCATTGTCAACTTTGCATTTGCTTTGGCTGCATTTACAACTTTACTCCGCTTTTCATTCAAGTATGAACAAATCAATTCAGCCAAATACTTCAATCGCAATATTTTTGTCATTTCCTTTCTCAAAACTGCATTTATAGCCTTTTTCATTCCCCAAGAATGTTTCCGTGTGCCGCATAAGACAAATTCCAGAATGAATGACTTTCTCCTCACCAGCCCATGGAAGTTGGAGTGTGTACCTCGCAAATGATCATTAGTAAAAAGCTACTCATGCTATGCCTTGCTTTATGTCATGATTATATTGTTTAAGCTTGTGTTGTGATTAGTTGCATTGCTTGGGTCTCGTGTTATGCCTTTCTTTCTATCATGATTATATGTTGTCATAGTATGTCTATTGGGTCTATTGATCGTATGATTGATTGGAAGCATGAACCACATGATATGAACCTATATGATTGTTGTTTTCTCCTGGATCAGGTCAATGATAGTGTGATCAACTTCCCTTAAATGAATGCCCGTAAATGATCTCTTTACCATGCTAGCTGATGATGCCTCGATGCTTATCATTCCTTTTGTGACAAGAATCTATAGCATGTCCCTCTATTTGTATTCATTAGGTTGACTACTGCTGATTATTCTACAATTGATATTGTTGTGTGTTACTTGTGCTGAGTAGAGAATATGTTGGTATAAATGAGTCTTGATGAACATATCTTTAATCCCAGTATGCATTGATTTGAACTCGTGTCCTCGTATTATAGCTATATTGTCCCATTACTATATTCGTATTACACATCGCTACACTTCCTCCCATGCTTCTATATCATTGGAATCTAAGTGATTGATTTATGCATATCGTTGTAATTATCAATTAAATGCTTATATGTATAGCATGTTATGTTGAGCCATTAGTGTTGTGTAGGATCCTCGGTTATGACTTGTGTGAATTTATATCTTGCCTACAGTATTGCTAATTCTCTCTTGAGCTAGGTCCTTGATAATGTGCTTCTTCCCTCTTCTTAAAGTGTTTTACTCATCCAGATTAGACTGATGCTGAATTCGATGATCGACTTGCTTTTCGTGATGGTAAATCCTAGTGATAAAGTCTATTTTAGTCATGTTTTTAGGGTAGAATTGCATATTAATTTAGGGCATTTTTACATATTTTATAGTTAATTTGTATTATTTGCTATTCGAAGTCTACACTAGTATTTTTATATATTTCAAGCATTTTTGGACTGGATCGTATGAATTTGGAGGTTGATCACAATTTATGGGGATTATTTTGCAAATCGAAGGATGGGCTGATTGCGAGCTAAAGTTACTTGTGCAATGCAATTTGAGTTCGGACGGTGCAAGGCAGAAAGAAACCGGATGAAGTCATGTCGCATCTAGTTCTTCCTATTACGTTATTTATTAGGTTAATAGATAGATAAAATAAATATATATATTAATATTATATATTTATATTAGGATAGGATTAGATTGATAGTTAGATAGGTTTACCTTTTATATATATATACATTAATTCATACGGTGGGAGGAGGCCGAACGTGACCAGCGACCGAGACCAATTTGCTTCCTCTTAATCCTAACTGTCTTTTGTCTTATTTTTATGGAGATCTAAACTCTCCCGTTTCATCTACAATTTGAAGCTTTGTTTGGATTGATTGCGAGTTTCTAATTCTCGTTCCTTATTTTCTTTATTGAATGATTCGACTTCTTTGTGCTTGAATGTTTGATTGTTTTATTCTATCTTGCCTGATCAACTTGGTAGAATCAATTCAATTGCTAGGGTTTTGTAGATTCCTGGTTGCGAACCTTAACCCAAGTGGCAAACTTGTTCCTTTAGGGCTGGTTGAACTAATTGAATAAGTAGGAAGTTGGATGTGTTGTTAAATCCCTTTTCAGGGACTGCAAATACCTTGGTTTATCTCTGAACTTAAAGCTATCAGTTGGGTTAAATCCTTCTTTAGTGGTAAAGTAGCGGCTGAAGAGATAAGGTTTCATTTTCATTGATTCTAGGTTACATCCCATCAAGTAGGTATATATATATATATATATATATATATATATATATATATATATATATATATATATATATATATATATATATATATATATATATATTAGGTACTCCGTGAGCTGTACAAGCAGTTGGGCTCAATGAGCCAGACTAACATTAGCACCTAGGATTGGGCTTCTAGCCCAAAGTCTCGGTAGAGTCTTCAATATCCACAATACGCCCCTTCGAGCTCAACGGGGCAAGGCCGAGTTGAGATCGCAAGAACTGAAATCTGGAGGAGCTAAGTGGCTTTGTGAGAGCATCGGCAATCTGGTCCTTTGTTGAAATGAAGGAGATCTGTAGTGTCCGGGCTGCAATTCGTTCCCGTACGAAGTGGAAGTTGAGATCAATATGCTTGGTCTGATGGTGATGAACCGGATTAGCCGCGAGGTAGGTGGCGCCGAGGTTATCGCACCAAAGTCGAGGAGGCTGCTGGAGGAAAATTCCCAAGTCGGCAAGTAAGTTTTGGAGCCAAATCAGTTCACAAGTTGCTTGAGCAAGTGAGCGATACTCGGCTTCGGTTGATGAACGAGCGACTGTTTGTTGCTTGCGAGAGGACCAAGAGACAAGGCACTGTCCAAAGTAGACACAGTAGGCTGAAGTCGATCGTCGATCAGTCGAATCACCCGCCCAATCAGCATCACAGTGGGCGGATAAGGAGAAATTCATAACAGAAGGAAGGTGGAGAGAAAGATCTTTTGTGGAGTTGAGGTACCTGAGAATGCGTTTGGTAGCTTGCCAATGCACTTCCCTTGGAGAGTGCATAAACTGACAAACCTTATTGACGGAATGAGCGATGTCAGGTCTCGTGAAAGAGAGATATTGAAGGCTCCCAACAACACTTTGGTATAAGGATGGGTCGGAAAGAAGTGGTGATGTCGATGAGTCCATGGATAGGTTCAAGGCCATTGGTGTGGACACAAACTTGGAATTGGCCATGTTAGTTTGCTGTAGAAGAGTGGAAATGTATTTAGATTGATTTAGAAAAATTCCAGTGGAGCTACGGGTGGCATGTATGCCAAGGAAATAGCTAAGGTTGCCCAAGTCCTTAACTGGGAAAAATTGAGAGAGAGCGGTGACAAATTGAGAGGCAAGAGCGGGATTGGAAGCAATGATTAAGATGTCGTCTACATAGACGAGAACAAAGACGGTATCGGAGCGAGATTTATATGTGAAGAGGGAGGAATCAGCGCGAGAGGCAAGGAAGCCCAGGCTTACGAGAGTATCACTAAGCTTAGAAAACCAAGCTCGAGGAGCCTGCCGGAGGCCATATAAGGACTTACGCAGTTTGCAAATATGATTAGGGAACTGCGGGTGAGTGAAGCCGGGAGGCTGAGATATATAAACGTCTTCATCGAGGTCGCCATGGAGAAAAGCATTTTGAATGTCCACCTGTCGCACCACCCAATTGAGCATTGAAGCCATAGAGAGCACAAGGCGAATGGTTGACGGTTTGATAACCGGACTAAACGTCTCGAAGAAGTCAACCCCATGTGTTTGGTGATAACCCTTAGCAACTAGTCGAGCTTCCTGCGCTCGATCGACCCATCAGAGGAAATTTTGGTTTTGAAAACCCATTTGACCCCAAGTGGAATTATGTGTGGAGGAGGAGCGACAAGAGTCCATGTGTTTGTCTGGATGAGAGCATCGAATTCGCGAGCCATTGCCTCACGCCACTCTGGGAATTGGTTAGCCTGAGAGAAGCACGAGGGCTCTTCGGGGGTTGTAATAGCCGCAGCAGTGAAGGCCGATGGTCGAGATGGCCAGCTGACTGTTCCGTCAGATCGAAGAAGGGGTTTTGAAATGTTGTCTTTGGAACGGGTGAGCATGGAGTGGGTGTTTTGTGGTGGGGAGTCATGGGAGATTGGGGAAGAGGACGGTGTGGGTGAAGTGTCGGCGGTGGGTATGGTTGTTTCTGACGAGGGCAAAAGAGAGGAAGGGCTAGATTGTTGGGTCAAAGGTGATGGAGGTGGTATTGGGCTTGGAGATGTGGCAACGTTGAAAATGGGAAGAGGAGGTGGTGGGCTGGGTTGTGTGGAGTGTGGGCTGGAAAAATTAGATTGATAAGGGAATTGGGATTCTATGAATATTACATCTCTAGATAAATATATTCGGTTTGATTTTTGATCAAGGCAAATGTAGCCTTTGTGGTTAGGGGAGTAGCCCAAGAAAATGCAGGGGGTAGACCTGAGGGAGAATTTGTGGGAGAGGTAAGGTCGAAGGTTTGGGAAGCAAAGGCATCCGAAAACCCGAAGAAGGGAAAAGTCGGGATCATTATCAAAGAGAATCTGATAAGGGGATTTATTAGCCAATGTGGGGGTGGGTAATCGATTAATGAGAAAAACCGAGGTCTCGAAGGCATAATCCCAAAAATGAAGAGGTAAATGAGAGTGGGCAAGAAGGGCAAGGCCATTGTCTACAATTCGGCGATGGCGAGTTTCGATGCTCCCATTTTGTGAATGAGCATAAGGACATGTAAGCCTATGTTGAATTCCAAATTTAGTGAAAATGGGGACAAGTGGCTTAAACTCCGTGCCATTGTCGGTTTGGACTGACTTAATAGTAGTGGAGAAAAAATTGTGCACAAAAATTATAAAGGCATGAACAACTTGTGAAACCAATGACTTAGTAGATAACGGAAATATCCAAAGAAAGTTACTGAAGTCATCCAAAATGGAGAGGTAATATCTATTCCCTCTTAAACTAGTGGACTGGGCTGGGCCCCATAAGTCCATAAACAAAAGCCCAAATCTAGTTGTGGACCTAGACGAGGAAGGTGGATAGGGCAGGGAGTGAGCCTTTGCCTGAGCACAGGCAGTGCAAGTAAAGGACTCAGCCGCTTTTGGAGATGAAGGGAGTGACAGTGATCTGAGAAGAAACTGGGTAACTCTTATTGACGGGTGACCGAACCGTGCGTGCCAAAGGGAAAGAGAAGAAGCTGAAGACATGTGTGCTTGTGCTCGAAGGGGTGATGCTCGTAGGGGTAATTCATATAGCCCATCCTTAGTAGCGCCTCGAAGAAGTTGAGTTTGGGTAGCCCGATCCTTCACAATGAAAAAATTGGGATGAAATTCAAAGAAAACATCATTATCGATGCAAAATTGACGAACTGAAAGAAGGTTTCGAGAGATCGAGGGGACATGAAGCAAATCATGACCTCTTCAGTTCCATCGCCAATCGTGAAGAGGTCAGTTCCATGGTAGGGGAGCGGTGCCTGGGAGAAATTGGACAGTGATGCTGTATTGGAATGGTGGAGCCATCGCCAATCGTGACCTCTTCAGTTCCATGGTAGGGGAGCGGTGCCTGGGAGAAATTGGACAGTGACGGAGTGAAGTGATATGTAGCTGCGGTGTCCGGAGTCCAATTGACGGTGGACTGATGAGCTTGAATGGAGGGCGGCGGCGGGGGCTGATATGAGTGATTGAAGCGGTGCCAGCATTGCAGGGCAGTGTGCCCACGCCTCTCGCACACTTGACACACAGGGCGATTGTCGGACTGACCAGTGAATGTGCGACCCCCACGATAGCCTCCACGACCCCTGCCTCGAGACTCGTAGGCTCCGCGAGTGGTGTTGTAGTTATCGTTGTTATTGCGCAGAGGACGGGAGTCATATCCGCCCCTTGAAGAGGAACCACGACCTCTATGGGAGTTGGTAGTTGTAGTGTGATTAGCAGAGGGAGAGTGAGTGGTAGGAGCCTCTGTATTTGTAATTCCAGGAAGTGATAAATTGGTTTGTGTTTGGAAGGCGACTCGAGCCTCATGGTTCAGTAGGTGGGAGAGAACAAGAGAAGGGGTGGGCATTTGTGTTTGAGTGGTGAGGGAGGTTACAATCGACTCATATTCATGAGGAAGACCAGCTAAGACACACACAATGAACTCATAGTCCTGGATAACTTGACCAGCAGCAGACAAAGAGGAGGCAAGGTTGCGAGCACGATTGAAATAATCGGTGATAGAATCATTACCTTTCTTGAGAGAGGCAAGCTGAAAACGAGTTTGAACAACGTGAGCCGTAGATCGAGCAGCAAAGAGGTCATGAAGCACATCCCAAATCTGGCGAGATGTGCGGCAATCGGTAACTTGAGCGAGAATGGGCTCGGTTAAGGAGGATGTGAGAACCGCCATAACTAGATTGTCCTTGGTGATCCATTCCTTTTGAGCTGGTGTTAGGTCAGGAGAAGTGGAGTTGGGATATGGGAAGGAGCCATCAACATAGCCGATGAGATTCTGAGACGTGAGGTAGGGGTTTACCTGGGTTTTCCAAAGGATAAAATTAGTTTGGGTGAGTTTAACTGTGATGAAATTTGCAAAAGCAGGAATGGAGGGTGTAGCTTGAGGAAGAAGTTGTAGGTCAGGCATTTTTGGATTTCAAAAGAAGCTCTAAAGCTTGAATCTTGGGACGTTGGTCCTTAGGTGGCTCTGGATACCATGGTAAAGTAGCGGCTGAAGAGATAAGGTTTCATTTTCATTGATTCTAGGTTACATCCCATCAAGTAGGTATATATATATATATATATATTAGGTGCTCCGTGAGCTGTACAAGCAGTTGGGCTCAATGAGCCAGACTAACATTAGCACCTAGGATTGGGCTTCTAGCCCAAAGTCTCGGTAGAGTCTTCAATATCCACAATATTTAGGGACTGTTCGATTAGGACTGGTTGGACTAGTAACTATATTAGGTCGGGACAAGGGCATTCATAGGTAACCAAAAAGAACGAGAAGAAGTTACAAGGATCGTTTCAACCAAATAAAGTGGATATTTGTAGATTAAAATATTTTATTAATCGTTATCTCCATCAATTTGTTTATAGTTTATTTTATTTTCTTTCTTATTTTCACCAATCAAAAACCCCCCGTTTCATACTAATTGGTAAATAAACTTAACTTAGGAATAAATTGATTCTCTATGGGACCGCCTCGTGCTTACCACACTACATTAGCTAGGTAGATTTGAATTTATTTTGATACGGTTTACGCGACTAATAATCGTTCATCACCTAGCATGCTTTCTTGTTATCGCTCAGTAGTGTTTCCCTATTACCCTATGGTATCCTCTCGTGCTTGCATAAATATATGACTTGGCACCTCACATGATCACACACCATGCTATATCATGATTTCGTATAAGCATTAGATATGAATGTTAGAATGAATCTAGTCGAATTTCCTTAACTGTAATCATGTTTCGAGATGCGCTAGTAGTATCCTATAGGGCTTATACTTTCCTATATGACTCGCCAAATGGTTACATGTCGTGCTTGTTCTATAATGTGATAGCTATTGTATAATTATATGTGCTCTGTGACGGTTCATTCCTAGCATGATTATAATCTGTCTTCTATGATGTTCTCCTTGTTACTTTGTGGTGATCTCTCTTACTCTCATGAACATTATGTCAAACTCACTTAAATGACTCTTGACTATGCCATGCCTTATCATATATCGCTAGCATCAAGTAGGATCTATGCTCTCTAAATGTATCTTGTCGTATGATTACATGTCATTCTTAACCTGATATATGATTATTATTGTCCGATGTGATAGTTACCATGCTGCTCCTATGTGCTCTCACATGACGCTTAGTTTGATTGTTATGATATACCTCGCCAGGCTGCATTTGACCTCATTCGTTGATGTGTATAACATACTCGTACATTGTTCATACATGCGGTCATTCCTATGTTTATTCCGCATACCTCGTTTAAGATTGCTAAGCATGTCTGCTTTCATGAAAGAATATGCGATTAGCTCATCTCACCTGCATTAGTGCCAGACTCGATTGTGTTTTCTGAAATGAATGCATATGTAGTTCATCATGAGTTAGGTACATGTTAGAATGAACTAGAGTGATTGATATGCTCCATGATGAATTCGTGTTTTCTTGTCGCGGTTATGACCTAATAGACTTACATAAGGGCATTGTTGCTATTCTCAGGTCGGAGTTTCGTCTCTAGTTGTCGTCTTTAGTTGTGGTCCGTGTCTGTCCCCGAAAGGAATTTGGGTTGTCTTCTCTTGTCACTCCCCTAACTTGGACTCTTGCGCGATACATTGGGTGAGCGACCGCATGGAAGAGGGAACGGAAAGTTAGATAGCGATAGAGCAGTGCAGCGGAAGCGTGGGCCCATAACCCACGGGCCTCAGGATCAATGATGTCGGCGGAACGGGCACGCATCGAGAATTACGATTACTGAGTACGATGTGACTTGCAAGTGAGAGTGTTCTCCGTTCGAATTGTTAATCCTTCTGAAATTATTAATGATGATATTGCACTTACCTGACGATGAGATTTACATGTGGATGTGCTGACTTGGTGGTGACTGTTGCCTGATTGTCTGTTGTCTATGATGATATGATTTGATGCCTTATAATTCTAACGTGCCATGATGTCTTGATGTGTTGCTACCCTGAGTTGTCTAGAATGATCTAAATTCCTTGCCTATAAGTATGAACTGCAAATGCTGAAAGACTTGAATTGTTTATTTGATAAGTTATGATGAAACTTGATAACTTGATTGGATTATGTCCGTACATAATGTCTTGCAATGAATATTGAGCATGATGGTAAATTGAGACTTGTTGACATAGTTGCATTAATTGATGATGAACGCATGATGCTATGATTATAACTGCTAGTTGATATGATGCAGACCTTATGTGTGATGATTTTCATGATTGCTTCTTTTTAAACATGTGGGTGAGGTTCTTTTGTGGAGTGGTTGTCGAGTGGTGAAAGAACTTGAGTGGCTAGGATGATCTATGGTATTAAGAGCTGAGTCACGAGAGAGGGATGTGGGTGTAGGTAAGACTGAGTGAGTTTTGGGATTTATGAGAAGAAATGCTTGGTGGTTCTGATGAGCTTTTAGGTAAAACTCGGGTGGGGGTATGGTCAGCAGGGCATGATGCTTGTGATATTCCGGAAAGTGGGGAAGCGTAAGAAATGGCTTTAAGAGAATCGAGCACATAGTATGAGAGGGTACTTGGGTGTAAAGTTAGAGATAGGGGTTGGATTCTTAGAGGTGGATAGTGTGTGGTAGTGCTTGATTGGAATGAGGGGCGAGATGGGAGTCGGATTCTTTTAGAGGATGTTATCTGAGCTGATGTTAGTGAAGTCTAGAAGAAGATTAGTTTTGCCCTGAGAGTTGGAGATGAGTGAGCGGAAAATCGCGTTTATTTTGACTCATGATGATGTGGAAATTTTCTTGCTTATGTGGATTGATAATATATATAGGCATGATGTTAGATAATGACCATGATGAATTTGATATGGAATGATATTACATGTTGTTATGCCATACTCAAATCTAATCGGTACTGACTAGTGTTATCATGATATATTGAAGCATTGCTATCCTGCTACGTGTTTTACAAGCATGTCACGATGTGGTATATGAATTATGAGATAATGACATGTTGCTATGTGAGAACATGATATTATATTATGGGGTGATAAAGCATGATGTTATGTTATATGATCGTTAAACATGATTATGGATATGTTAAATGATGAATATGACTTTGATGATGAATATGCTTTGTATATATGAGATAATGATACCAGATTTCTAAATGATCGCTATATGGTATTATGATGAGTCAAGATGATGTTTGGTGAATATGCTGACATTCGATGACTGATATACTGCTTGACCTCCTCTTTTTGCGGAATCCTAATAGCATGGCTTGTTGTGTTAATGTGTTGACAATGAGTTTTGATTCCTTGACTCTATGATGAGGGGTACCTTTTATGACTTTGGTGTGATATCAAGATGTGTGTTATTATTTTGGCATAGATGCATATTATGATGTTTAGTATGATGTGGAGATGTTGATGTGACCTTGTGGCACCGTGTTGGCATATGCTTGAGACTTGTCGTATGATGTACTCGTTGAGGATTGATTGGTTATGTGGTTATGCATTGCTTATGGCTTGTGACTCTTGCTTGAATTGAGATTAATAGATTGATTTGATTTTGGAAATTAGGAAGAGAATATGGGATTAGCCCTTAGAGGTGGATGATTTCACATCCGAGCTTCTGAAATTGATTGATGGTTATGCGAGAAACTGATTAGGTTGTTGGGAAATTTTGACGAAATCTTAATTTGAAAGGATTTGACTTGTTTTGGTGTAAATTTGCTTGATTAAACGTTGGATTTGACGATTTGGACGGTTGTGAAAAGGATTAGCTAAGATGTGTAAGGAATAAACGTTACCGAGAATTTCAACGACTTTGAGGCTAATCTTTTCCAATTGCGGAATCCCTTTTGAAACTTTTCAACCCGGGCTTATATTATAACGTCTCACGAAGTGGATACAAGCATTTTCTAGGGGCGCATATAGAATGCTTGCTAAGACCTAGTAGGGGCGCTATAGTTGCTTTCGAGTTATGGTATAACCGAAAGGTCAAGGTAAGGGTGTGGTAGGGGCCCATATCGCATACTTGCTACGACCAATTAGGAATATTATGATCACGTCAAGGGTACTGTGAGGACCTCATACGGGCCCTTATGAGGTGCTTACGGGGCCAATGGCATCATCCTTGGACTCACCGATTTCAAACTTCATCCCCTTGTTTTAGAATGATTTTAGTCCTGGGGATGAGACTTATTTTTAGAGGTAGATGATGTAAAGGCCGGGAAATTTTATAATATTAAAATTATGAAAATAGTCATTTATAATCATTTCAACTTCCAAAATTTAGAAGGTTTGGGAATTCCGCCCTCGAACTATTGGTTTATTCTAAATATCTCGAAACGAGTTCCGACAATATTTAGTTGAAAATTTAAAATATGTTTTATCCCACTTGCCTATGCGGAAATTGAATATAATATTTGGAGTTCCTTATTGAATTCAGATTTGAAAATTTGAAAATCGTTTTGAGTTGGGTCGGGTAGGGTCGAGAGAGCGGGTTTTGAGATATCTTGTTCGGGATTCAAATTTTTTTTTTTTTTTTGATAAGGAAATAATTCGAGGCCGGACAGGCCCGGACCTCGAGACGCCGACAAGGTCGGCAGACGGTAAGCCGTCTAAACATACAACAACGAAATAGAAAATATCACATAAAATACATCAAAAGAGCACCCAAAGTAAACCCGGGAAATACCCAAGACCTAAGCAAACCAGCGGACACAATATCGAGAGGAAGGAAGCCGTCGCGGAGAAGTGGATAGCGAGCGCATGGGACAACACTAGCTGACACGATGTCTCGCCGCCGGAAAGACGGAAAGCAGAAATCCTCGTAAGGCAAAGGCGACACCTGGGGAAGTGTGGATCACACGACGTTCCCCCCACCTAGATGAGGGATCTTCGGAGACCACAAACACCACCAACACGATCACTACGATCAACCAGGGCCGCAGAACTGCTTCTCAACCGAAACTAACCACGAACCAACAAACGGACACCTAAACAACACGAAGAAATGAAGCACGACCGCGAGTAGGACGAAGGGCGAGAGAAGAATCCGGAATTTATTTAAAGCAATTATTGCAATATACGAATATGACCCGACAAATTTGTAATTAGATTTTTTATTATTATTTTCTTCCAAACGGGCCAGCCTTCGGGCCCAAGGACAAGCCTTGGGCCCAAAGCCATAGATTCCGGGTCTTCACGGGCCCAAAGCGAGAAACAACGGGCACATGAAAGGAAAGTCCGAACTGAAGCCGTCGAGCGAACCCCAGACAGAGAATGAGCCATCGGCAAGATAGCAAGTCCGGAGTTCCCAAGCGACCAGGAAAACAGCCCCATCAACCCACACCGGTAGAAGATGAGGAGAAGGGGAGAGGCGTTGAGATGAACAGAACCCCGAAGGGAATCCCGACTAAGCGAGAGCGCCGGAGGAGCCAGATCCACCCAGCCCAGCACGAAAAACGAAGGTCTCCATGAAGGGGGAAGGGGATTAGGCGGTGCTGGGGGGAAAACCCGAAGAGCCAACGGAGAGTGGTCAAGCACCACCCAGGGTGTGCAAAGGGACAACCAAGCCGAGACCAGCCGACGGGGAGCCAGGAACCACCCCCGACGACAGCCCGAACCGCGAAGAGCCCGATGAACAAGAGGACAAATTCGAGGCAATTTGATCGAAATTGGGTGAAAGCGAACCGAGAATCTAGCACCACAACCAACGAACAATCAAAGCCCCGAAAAAATTGAGCACTTTGATCGACACAGGAGGGTGCGGAAGCGAGTCAAAACGACCTCCATGACAGAGGATTGAGCGACGGGCCCAGAGCCGAGGAGGGAGACCTACGGGAGGCCTGAGCAGAGGAGGGGGACTGGGCAAGAGAAGACAGCCCCGTGGGGTGTTTCTCCCTAACACATAGGGGAAGAAGGAGGCGGAGCCTCGAAGGGGGTCGGCAAGCCCGAGACTTGACCGACGGTTTTAGGCCTCCGAAGAGGTTGGATTAGGCCTCCGAAGAGGATGTATTGGGCCTCCGAAGAGGTGATTGCTTACCTCCGGAGAGGTGGTCGGCAGTGGTCGGCGGTGGTCGGCGGAACCAAAGCGCTGGTTCTATTTCATCTCCCAGAAGAGAGTTTCTTAGAGCTCATCATGCCTTTTTTCCAAATTTGTGATTTCATTTGTCAGTACGAATTTTTTGTTCGGGATTCAAATTATCTCTTGGGGACCACTCCTCTCCTATTTTCCTTTTTCTTTTCTTTTCTTTACCCTCTCTCTCTCTCTCTCTCTCTCTCTCTCTCTCTCTCTCTCTCTCTCTCTCCCTCTCTATCTCTACAGCAGACCAACAAATCCCTCAGAGGAGCTTCCCATGTTCTCTCCTTTGTTTATCTATTTATTTGGTCGAAGACTCGAAGTCGATTTACTAATTCTTGTTTATGGAAATTTTAATCCTAATGTCAAACTTCTTGATTGTCTTTTTGAACCGTATGTTCCTTTTTTTGTGAGACTTATTACTGGAGGAATATGATTTTTTCACATTATTTGCTTAAAATTAAGAGGGAATAACAATCTTGCTGACATCCGGTGTCAGCAGCAACAATTTGCATAACAGATTGTTATATGTGCACATCATAAAGTTATATTTGCATAACAAATTGTTATATTTGCACAACATAAACTTCTTATTTTTCACTTTTTTTTAATTACCTTCCTCTTTTTTCCTTTTTCTTTTTTCTTTTTTTAGTTTTGTGAGAACATAGCAAGGATTTGTGATCTGTTTTGCTAGTTATGCTATATTTATCCCATTCTCCCTATGAAGTATGAATTCCCTTGCTAGTTATGCTATGTTGTATATTGATTTGGCATTTATTGTTCACATATTATTGCTCTTGCTAAAAGCTATTGATATATTGTAGTTAACTATGCTGATTTGAAAATAGATAAACAGAAAGAAAAGATATGTGTGCTGACATGATCTCTTTTTGTGCAATTCAAGTTGATGTGTAGTTTTTTTTATTTCTAATCATGTGTGATGGACGATTTTTAGTCGCATAAACCGTATCAAAATAAAACTCAAACCTACAAACTAGTATAGCAAGTAAGTAAGAGGTCGATCCCACAGAGAATCAAGTAGTTCTCAGCAATGTGTATTTACCAATTAGAAGAAAGGGGGGCTTTGGTTGATTGAAATAAGAAAGAAAACAAAATAAACTATAAATAGATTGATGCAAAAACAATTTAGAGAAGATCGATCTACCTACAACTATCCACTTTATTTGGTTGAATTGATATTTGTTGTGAGGAGGAAATCAAGTATGAAATATAACAAAATAGATCAAACCAGATTTAGGCCCACGCAAATAATTACAAGACTCCTCCAATGTAGTAATGGGAAGTCAGGATCGAATCCACGAGGAAGCGTGTCAGCGTATCCTATGCAGCTGTAAATCTCAAGGAAAAGCAACAGAAAAGACAGAAACAAAGAAACAAAGAAAGAAAGACAAATGAAAGCAAGAAATAAAAGCAAAGACAGACGTACTCGATCTCGACAACAGCAACTCGAGATCGACAAAGGACAGCAGAAAAAGAAACTAAAAATCGACGACAGAAGCAGAAACTCAACTCGATATAGACCAAAGCCAACTCGATCTCGACTACTGCTTACTCGAGATCGACAAGCCCCTCCTCTAGATCGACTAAGACACAGAAAACTGTAAACTTGCTGATTCGAACACAGAACTCAGAATTCGACAGAAATAAATCAATATATGAAAGAACTTCCAAAGCCAGGGTATCAACACCACAACGATAACCATGCAAAGTAACACATAAAGGCATAAAAGATCATGCTTTCCATCAAAATAACTTTCGTTACTAACAAATAGGCATATAGAGGCTTTCGCATAAACCCTAATTGTTACTAACCCTTTTCACATAATTAATCCAAGTTGCATTAAGATCACTTTCGCTTCAATAACACAAACAAGGATCACCTTTAAGTCTCGCAAAAGAATCATGCTCATAGGGATAGAAGACGAATTGCATAACAAGATCGTACCTTTACCGCATCACCTTACATGGCCACCGTCGGGCTCACCCCAGCCCCAGAAGTGGGTGGACTACTCGCTCTTCATCATCAAGAAAGACATCAAATAACAAAAGAAACTAACTTGCATTGAATTAAATAAAGAAAGCTTACAACCAACAAGACAAATCCGCTTTCGCCTTTCCACCTTGCTTGCCACAAACTCTCTCTCTCTACTCCTACTTACTTGAATGGAATTGAATTGGAATAAGATGCCTAATGCTCAGCCCCTAGGGCTTTATTTATAGCCTTCTATTCCTTGCTAATCAAGGATAGAAAATATCTATCTATATCTAAAACGCTTAAAAGATAAATAAATGTAATTTAGGAATAAATCTAAAAAGGGGAAATTAAATCTAAATAGGTAAGTCTTCTCTCCATGTGTGGTAAATCTTCTCCATAGATAGAATTTGATAGACGTCGGCTAACTCGGACTCCTTCGGCTCCAAGGACTCCCACAGCGCGTAGGACTGCTCAAACCGCGTAACGCGGCTTCGGGACGCGGCTCGTCGATCTCGACTAAGCCTCCTCGAGATCGACTAGGGTTTGTCGTCGACCATGGCTAGCTGGGCTTGGTCTGGTGCTCGTCATGGCTAGGACATGTGCTCTTGGCTCCTCGATCACGACTAAACAACTCGAGATCGAGTTGGGTTGTCGTCGAGGATGTGTTGCTGGTGATGTCGAGCAGCTCCTCCTCGGCATGGACTCGGACTGGCGCTGTAGGGTCCTCGATCTCGACAAGCCTCCTCGAGATCGAGTAAGGTTGGCTCGGCGTCTCCGTCCTCGGCTTCTCAACTTGTCACAACTCGTCGACTCCGGGCATGGCATCACATTGTTGTCGATCTCGACTAGGTAACTCGAGATCGAGTAGGGTTCCGGGAGTCGGGTTGTCTCTGACTCAGTTTCTCGATCAATGCTTAGTCGACAAGGTCTGTGTTCGGACACTCTCGTCGAGATCGAGTAGGTTTACTCTAGATCGAGTAAACATGGGTTCCTAGCTTGATTCGACTGGTTCCGCTGCTTCTTGGCCTTGGACTTCTGTAGTTGATTTCCGAGCTTTTCCGATCTTTCTCAGAACTGCTGTAATTTGCCTCGAATTCTGCGAAATTAAACAGAAAGTGGTGTAGATTCCATAATTTGGCAAATAAACATAAACTACATAGATTTTGTACTATCTTAGCCCAAATGCATGAAATGTATGCAGAAAACGATATAAAAGTTATTGTAAAACATGGAATATTCAGCTCACAACAATATTGTAACTTCCTCTTGTCCTTTTAGTCTTCCTATGAATGCCCTTGTCCCAACCTAATATAGTTACTAGTCCAACCAGTCCTAGAAACCCTTATCAATCAAACAGTCCCTAAAGAAGGATTTAACCCAATTGATAGCTTTAAGTTCAGAGATTAACGAAGGTATTTGCAGTCCCTAAAGAGGGATTTAACCACACATCCAACTTCCTACCCATCCAATTAGTACAATTAGCCCTAAAAGGATAAGTTCGCCACTTGGGTTAAGGTTCGCAATCAGGAATCTACAAAACCCTAACAATTGAATTTATTCTAACTAGTTGCGCGGGCTAGATAGAATAAAACAATCAAACATTCAAGCACAAAGAAGTTGAAACATTCAATATAGGAAATAAGGAACAAGATTCAGAAACTCACAACTCAATCCAAACAAAGCTTCAAATTGCAAGTAGAACGAAGAGAGTTTAGCCGCCCATGGCGAACATCGCTCTCAATCTCCAACTAAAATCGTCTTGAATCCTAACCTAATGAATGAATGAAAACCTAGGGCTAAGCCCTCTCTAAACTCCTCAAATTCTGTGCCCAAGTCGGCCTCCCCAAAGACAAAATAGATAAATAGGGTTTAAATAGATAAAACCGTCGCCGAACGCAAAACGCGTCGCTCTGGGCAAATGCGGCGGCCGCTGCATATGTGCTGCGCCCGCTGCAATGGTCTTTTACGAAAAATCTAATTTTAATCAGCTCTCGACATCAACAGAAAAGTTGTAGCTCTCTGAAAGAGCTTTCCAATGCATGGTCATAATTGGCAATCGGACAACCGAGGCCTCCAGAAATTGCAAAACAAGTTCAGCATGTCTGGCGATAACTTCTGCAAACTTGTTCTTCGTTTAGGCTCGCTTCTTCTTCTCATGACCTCTTTAGATCTTCATGTAAGCTTCCTCGATCAACTAGACATCCTCATCTAATGCTTCATCAACCCATGTCTCATCCTCGGATCCACAGTTACCTGAAATAATCAATAAAAACGTGTAGATTCCGACTCCACCAACATAAAGAGCAAATATACACATTGTACTTAAACCATGCATGATATGCATCATAACTAAGTTAAATGAAACCTATTATGACCATCTAAATACATGCTATCAAACTCCCCGACACTTAAGTTTTTGCTTGTCCTCAAGCAATGAAAAACAAATATAGAATTAATCATGTCACAAATAAGATCCTCATGCTATAATTTAGAAAAGCAACATCACGTAGTAGGAGTCATGAATAAGAGAACAAACATCCTAGGAAATATATGAGTGATCCAATAGTAAAGGCAAATTTAATCCAACCTCACCGGGATAATGTGTTTCACTCAAACTCGCATGTGTTTAGACTTTAACGTCCAACTCTCCACTCAATCCAAAATGCTCTATACACCGTGAAAATTATCACTTGCAAACAAAATCATGAGGACTTTTATAGGGTTGTAATGGGGCTTTGGTTGGAACATAAGACATGAGAAATATTTAGGCTTGTGGTGCTAAAAATCCGGTAAAAAGGAACAACAACCAACCAGAACAACACCAAAACTTCCATACTTCGCAAACCATTCCAATAACATAAACTCCAATACACATCAATAAGCACTCTTCGATTTCAATAACCATAAAACTCATGCAATTTTTCCATTTGGATGATGACTTCTTTTCTTTGCTTTTATGCTTACTGTTGCCCACAGGTGAATTTTATCCTCCCTAGGTCCAAGCTTACTAGACTTTTACTCCTAAGTGAATTTTATCCTCCTTAGGCCCCTAGTAATAAGTCATCTCTATTATGCAAGAAGGGTTACCTTATTTCGGCTATGCCTCTCGCAATGCACAACCATACATACATCATCTCCACTCAAAGCAACTCCAACATAAAGATTTTTCACCAATCCTCCTCCTAATTCCTGGATAGGGTCAGGCTAATCATTGGCTATGATATATTTTTGTGGAGCTATAAAAAAAGAATAGGCTTTAAGGCTCAGATGGGCTTCAAGCAAAGGATAATGCAAAGGGTAGATAAGGTATAATATGGCTAAAGAAAACATGCCTCAATCATTTGAAATTCACAAGCAACAAACATGTGCAATAAGGTATTGAAATAAGAAGCATATGGAGAGTATAATCACAAAATAAAAGAAAAAGGGAATAATATGTAAAATCCCTATAAGGCCAAAACAAACACACATGGGTCATTGTTTTGATAGATTTCAGTTAAACCTCAACTATGAACCATACTTGCTCAATTATATTCTCAAAGCATGCTCCAAAAATCGTTTTCAAGCAATTCAATCAAATCATGGGATTTATGCAATGAGATCATACAAATAATTTAGAGGACAAACTAAACCAAGATGGGTATCTTTAATAACACCTAAATGCAATGCATGATATTTTTGTGATTTTTTTTTCAAATGTGATATATGAGTAAAAATAAATATAAAGACATAAATAAACATGATATGCAAAATCTATCTATATGCAATGCAATCCCTCCCCCACACTTAAACCTTTCATTGTCCTCAATGAAATAAAAGACAATAAAAACATAAAAACATAGAGGAAGAGATGAATAATATACTCACAATGTGGTGGATGGGTCTCTATAGGTCGGATCTGAGGATTTTGGCGGCCTTTCCTGAAAGCTTAGTCTATCCCGAACCAAAAACAACTATCTAATGCCTAATGGGAAACTTAATTTATTGAAAAGAAAACTAGCTAACTAGGAATTGAAATAACTAAATTAGAAAACTTACCTCGGGTTGCCTCCCAACACTACTACATTTCTGACCTTTGGGGGCGGTCAAAAACCGCTGCCTAAAGCCCTATAACCGCTGCCTAAGGCCTTTGGCGGCGGTTTACCAACCGCACCATCTGCTCCCGTTTCCATAGACCTATGGCAGCGGTTTCGGAAGCTTATGGCTGCGGCTCTTGGTAGACGGATAAACCGCTGCCAAAGGTACCTTGAACCGCTGCCACAAAGTCTATGGGGACATTTGTGAGTGGGAACAATGGAAGCGAGTAAAAAACCCTTAGGCAGCGGTTTCATGAAGCTTATAGAGGCGATAATTGACACCTATGGCAGCGGTTGGTTGGATATGGAAGCGGTTTTGGTGATCTGTGGCAGCGGTTACAAAACTTTGGTAGCGGTTTGATTAATTTTTGGTAGCGGTTTAATAGAAAGAGGTAGTATTTTCACTATCCTATGGAAGCGGTTATATTTATCTTTGGCAGCGGTTTTGTTGCTCTATAGCAGCGTTTATAGTTATATGGCAACGGTTTTGTATAGCTCATAAATGAATGATTTGGCTGCGGTTTATTCATAGCACACTTGTTTAATATAATTTTAAATATATATATTGAAATCATAAATTTAAAATTAACTATAAAATGAAGAAAACAAATTCAAAATATTACACTTTCATTGCATTATAGGATTAAGTACAAAAGTTTCATTACAAATATACATACATTGCCAAAAATCCTCCAAAAATTTTAGGCATTAACACATATTGCCAATCCAGCTAGTCTATAACCTCAAATAGCAACCAAAGTATCCGCCTAAACCTACCAAACCAAAAATGCAGTACTACCCGGATGAGCAACTAGAAATCAGCACATAACCAAACCACTGTCCACCGCAGAAACAAACAAACAACCACTGCAGAAACAAAGAAACACAGATTCATATAAGAAATCGAGTATAAAATTATAAATGGTGCTTGTTTTACACTTTACAAAGATGATGTGTGCCGCTTATTAGTCAGAGAACTCTATTAGATATACAATAACCCAAATGTACTAACAAGCAAATCCACCATTAAAAAGAATTCTAAAGGCAAGACAAGGCAAGTATATATGTTAAGCACAAATATATCCATATATCGATCATCTGCCTGATTAAACCATATATGCTATCCAGAAGAGAGCAAACAAATAATTTGAAAAGCATACCTGAAAGAATTTGATGAGCCTTGGCATTGCACCAGGCCTCCCTGATAAAGTCCACTTCATAAAAGGGGAGGGGGATAGGGAGCAGAGATATAAAAAATTAGGGAAAACTAATTAAAATACCCCCACCTTTGGGGGTATGGTAAAAATATATCCTCAACTTTCAAATGTAATAAAAATATCCCGACCTTTGATGATGGTGGTAATATATTACCCTATGTTTTCTCACGTGTTAAAAATACTGACAAAACAGGCTACGTGGATTTTTTTTTGACAAGACAACATACGTGAAGCCTTTTTTTACAAATTAGCACTAAAATTGGGTTTTCTTGATCGATTTCCTTAGGAAAAAAATAAAACGATAACAAATTAAACCCGAAAAACGAAATTGATTCAACCAAGCAACTAATCTGGTCAAAATTGCCTCAAATTAACACAACACGACTATTCCTAACACCAAACCGACAACAAAACTAAACCAACAACAACAACAATGAAGAGGGGAAAAAAACCTACCCACCCATATCCGTGAACGAATCAAAGGGGAAGAAGATGTGAGAGAGACAGCTCAAGATAGTCGACTACGAGGGAGGAAGACTGACATTGAAGAGGAACCATGAGCTACCTAGAAGACCTGGAAGATAATTCAAGAGGCGACCACGGTCCACGGAAAAAGATATGAGGGAGGAAAAGGCGTTGAATATGAACCCGGTCCAACTCTTTATTTTTTTCCTAAGGACACTGTTCAAGAAAACCCTTGTAAAAAATCCACGTAGGGTGTCTTGTTAGCATTTTTGACCCGTGAGAAAACACAGGGTAATATATTACCACCACCCTCAAAGGTCAGGATATTTTTATTACATTTGAAAGTTAAGGATATATTTTTACCATACCCCCAAAGGTGAGGGTATTTTAATTAGTTTTCTCAAAAAATTATACCTCGGTATCGAGAGGAAAGCACAATTGATATAGATACCATGAAAAAAATTGATCTAGCTTTGAGAAAAAATACCACTATCTTCCCATTTAAAGCTTCAGATTTTCCCTGTGTTGCGTAAGCATCAACAATGAAGTTTCCCCCACATTCATCTGTGAAAACATAAAAGTACTCGCATTGGTGATTAAACAAGTAATGAAGACAAATAATATAAGGAACTCAAAGAACTAGTTGTTGGCACAAAAAGACAGATGAAATATTCTAATGTTCTCATCCGGCTCACAATGATGAATAACTGTGCAATTATCTACGCTGAATATTGATCTTAAAAGACTTACATTCCAAGATACCAATATCACCAAAAACAAATGGATGTTGCTCATCACAGAAGGGGTGTTGCAGTAACGAGGAAAGAAATTAACCAATATTAAACTATATTTCAGGTCACTGATTCATTATCTAATTTTCTTTGCTTGGTGACAAAATCAGAGACATTAAGCCAAATATATTTACACAATATTTCCTATGATGTAATACATCAAAATTGAAAAATTAGGGGATAAAATGAACAATAGTTTACCTAACATATCAGCAGATATAACTATTGCTAACCTAGCAAGTAGTTCAAGATTATTATTTTACCATTTCACTTATGGTATCAGCTCCTTGATTGGCTCACTCACTTGTGGCATCAGCTCCTTTGTGGTATAAGATAAATGAATCAAGAAATTTGAAGTCGAGAGAAAATTGATTACGTATCACTCGAAAAAGATGAAACAGATTTTAAAAAAAACACATTTTGTACCATGTGAAAAAAGCTCAAACTCAGAAACCTGGTGGAGATGGCCTTGAAACCTTCATTAAAAAAGTAGAGGCAACCTACCAAGGATATCAAAGACTTGCTTGAAGGCTGATTAATTTCAAGAATTTCCCCATCTTCGTGGTCTCCTTCCTTTCTACTCTCCTCAATAGCAAATATGGTAATCCCTGAAGGCTGATCTCCTTCTTCTGGCACTTTAAAAAAATGCAAGGTACAAAAAGAATCCAGGTCAAAAATAAGTTGTGCCTACATAAGCAGGTGTAGTAGGGAAGTAAAAGGCATAAAAGAGAGTCAATCGGCTAACTTAATGCAAGGAGGTGAACTGTAGAAAAATTGACATTGTTATAATAGATATGTATGAAATAGAAATTGATATACTCTACCTCTCACGAAGTCATATTATAGTTTCCAATCAACAAAAAGAAAAGGCCCATGTATGAAATAGAAATTGATATGCTCCACTTGTAGTCTGTATATTTTAAAATCAACATAAGACATCATTCATGTTCAAAACCTTAAGGAGATCTTCCCTCCTGGATTACTAACCAAAGTGACACTTTCTTGAGCAAAAATGTAACTCATCTAGCTAGCCTAGCTCAACAGCCCGCTTTGTACTCGACAATCATTTTGTTAACAAGAACATCCTTAAAAAAGCATTATATTCGAAAGAAGCTTTAACAAACACTATTATTATTCAGCTAACTACACCATTGTTGATCCCTGTATAGTGATGTGGTCAGGCATTAGTAGAAAAAAAATCATAGAGAAAACGAAAGAGGGACCTATACATGACACGACTTACCTAGATATCCAGGAAGATAACCAATTTCTCGCATTCTGCACAACCAAGGAAGAGATTCAAGTTCCTGAACATACAAAAGATTTCATGGCTCATAAACTCAAGAAAGAGGTTATGCTTAGGTGGGTAAAATCAAATTCATAAAACAGTTAATCAATTCTGATAAACTAATCCCGGGCAGAAACAATTGTATAATTCTACAGCCAATAATGGCATACAAACCATATATGGGTCTACATCATCGAGCAACAACTGTATAACTCAACTAAATTCAAGAATGAAAGAAAAATGAAACAAGAAAAAGCTGCTTCTTCATTTCCATTTGAAAGATCAAGAAATAATGTTGGTGAATGGGATCTGTAACTAGAAGAATTAGAGATAAATTAACATTAAACCCTCAGAAGTAAACAATCGGAGCTACAGGGGATTAGTCTTTACACTTTCCAATTAAAGCCAATTAAAGCAGCTCATGATCAGCGCCATCAAAATAAGGAAAAATGAATGAATAA
Source organism: Persicaria maculosa (assembly GCA_963922045.1). Taxonomy (NCBI): domain Eukaryota; kingdom Viridiplantae; phylum Streptophyta; class Magnoliopsida; order Caryophyllales; family Polygonaceae; genus Persicaria; species Persicaria maculosa. The sequence continues at coordinate 51,148,769 of OY998251.1, read as the reverse complement.
TACAGAGTAGCTAAAAGCAGCAGCAGCAGAAGTACAAATACAAATTAATATGCATATAAGAATTTAGGATAAGATAGCTCACTCTCCCACCAAATTTGGTGAGTTTGCAAGTTAGGCAGCCCTTCCCTTAGTCTTCTCAGTTTGGTAAAGAGAATACTTCTTTGTTCAGCAGGCAAGGGTGAGCTCTCCTGGGCTGACATCCTTAACTCTGCTAGGTGTATAAGTGAATCTTATCACTTATTTAACCATGAATAAAAGAGTTACCTGACAGCACAAACAATGATCACACACATGTATCAAGCATGAATCCTAAAGTCATGAAAGAGAACCACAAAATCTAAGTCCACAACATCAGACATAATACATGTATTTTGCTTGTATATATATATTATATAATGTTATTTCTGAAACACAACTGAAAAAGTAGACATGCAGGGGGAATGGAGGAACAAAATATCAGGAAAATATATAAATGAATAAATAAATGAACAAAATTCCTACTTGCCAGCATAACATCTAATATATAAAAAAAAAAGAGCAAACAATTGCCAATCAAGCATAAGAAACCTTCATTAATAAAATAGAGGCAACCCACTTCATAGTAAACTGTAAACTGTAAAACATACCAAGGATTTCAAAGACTTGCCTCATAAAATTAATTGCATGGGAAAACTTAGGAGAATCATCACTGATATGGTCCAAAATAAAATTAAATGATAATGTCACTAGCTTTGAATAATGGGACTCTCTTTTGTTTTTCTATGAATATTGTTAATTTCATCAAAACTGACATTATATTTTCAACAGCAAGATCGATCAAATGCTTAAAAAGTCAATATTCCCAATTTTTATTTTCCTTCAAAAGAACAAGCAAAGCCACAATCGAAGCCAAATTTCTCAATCAATCTTATTCAATCCCAAATTCCTCACAAGTAAATCCCGAATTCATGCAGACATTACCAAATTTCTCAACTTTTACCAAATTAGGAAAACCCTAGAAATTGGGGGTTTTTAAGAAACTCACATCAAGGGCTTCAATGGAGGAGTGAGGAGAGAAAGGTGGCCGGAGAAACTGCTTAGAGCTGCTACTGGGTTGGCCTCGGCTGCTACGAGCGCTGCTAGCTGCTCAGGCAAGGCGCACGGTGCTCGTAAGGCTTGCTGCTCGCGCGAGGAAGAAGGACGACCATGGAGTGAGGGAGTTTGAGCAGCGAGACAGTGAGAACAAGAGAGGAGCAAGAGCGGGATGCATTGGTTGAGAGCTTGAGCTCGATTTTGACGGGGAAGAAGCGGGTGGGTTTGAGGAAGAAGACGGTGGCGTCGGACTGGGTTTAAGGAAGAAGAGGGTGGATCTGAGAGGGGAACAAGAACGAAGTGTTTTATTTTTTAAGCGGGCCTTCAAAATTTGGGGAAAAATTAAGCGGGCCAAATATATTAAACCCGCGAATTCGACGAACCGCTGCCTTAAATCATTTTTTTTAGTGGGTTTTGGTGAACCGCCGCCATAGCTTTTATCACTTAAATGAACCGCTGCCAAAAGATACTTGGACCGCCTCTATAGGTATAAGTTATAAAAACCGCTGCCTAAACCGCTTCCATAGACTAATCCAATTCCAACTTCGTAAAATACTCCTAAACCGCTGCGGCAAACCGCTGCCTAATTGAACCGCTGCCAAAACCGCTCCCTCTGCTCGAAATTGTAGTAGTGCAAGAAGCGCATTTCTTTAATGTCATTGGCTTGACTTATTCCCAATCTCAAGACTTTATCTCTCAGACATCGTCAAGGCCTTCAGTAGCCTATCATATTCCTATGCACACATCTTACAAAGAACATCATAGCACAATAGATTGAAAGCATAAAATGTGGAACTCAAGAACCCTTTCAATCTATCAAAGAGTCTAGCATGACTCTCTCCTGAAGGAATATGATACCACCAACACAGTTCTGCCGGTGGCTTCTCAAAATAGCAATCAAAAGGATCAACATAATCACCATTACCTTCCAAATTGCAAAAGTTTACCTTTATTACCTCTTGAGCCTCAGCTAATGGCTCTAGACTTGGTTCATCAATGGGCAAGCTCTGAATGGATGTTGCAGATGGAGTAGGAGACACATCACATGTAACCTCATGCGTCGACTCATGAGATTCCAAGTCAGGAAGCACCAGACCCTCTTCTTCATCGTCAAAGACACTATCGTTGTCTGCAACCAATTCCTCCTCTTCTTCTTCGAAGCTCCTTTCTTTCTCACCTTTTGCACTTAAAATTTGAATGAGTTGGCACATCTGATTCTCCAATTTTCCAAGTCGACTCATTTATTCTTCTTCCAACTGCTGCAACACTTGCGTGAGAGTTCGGATTGATACTTCCCGCTCAACCTGTCAACTCATATTGCAGAAAAAATCTCAAATCTCAAAGAGTCCCATATCCAATAAGCCTCCATTACTCATAGTGATATGTTTGAGATGTCCGATCCTTCGCCTGTGGGCTCAAGATCAAGAACACCAAACTATTGATGGCCCGATCTTGCAATTATTCTCGCTATTCTTGATGTTTACAATTAATTACAATAAGGACTTGAAACTATTGTGAAAGAAAGGAAAACAAACAAATAAAAACTAGAACAAAAGACAAAAGCCAACAAAGGAAACAGCAGCAGCGACGAAAACGGTGGTGGCGACGGATGCTGCGGGCGCAGCAAGTCTGCTGCAGCCGCCGCCAGCGACGGTTCCTCTGTTGCAGCGACGGTTTCTCAGCTTTTCTCTTCTTTCTTGTGTTTGGTTTTGTGTTTGGGATTATGGTTTAGATCTTGGTTTGGTACCGGATGAACAAGAACATAAATTGATTGCGAAGGCTTTTGGATTGGGAATCGAGGGAACCTTTTAATCCTTAAAAGGGTTCCTCAATTATAATTCCAATCTAATTTTTATTAAATGTAGGAAAGTGTTTAAATAACAAAGCATGCCAATTCTATCTTTGCAAAAGATAGAGTTTTGGCTTAGATAAATAAATATTAAATCCTAATAATACTAATAAATAAATCCTAGATAAATATTCCTACTTAGTGGTCAAGGAAAATATCTAGAAGAGATAAACTTTCCTTTTCCACATTTATTCACCTAACTAAGTATTTCTAAAAATAAGGCATTCCATAAATAGCTCCAACTACATAGGAGTTACTAAATATGGAAATAACTAAAAATAATTATAGTAATAATTAAATAATGTATTTTCCTTAATCCATGGTGGTGCCTTCTTCTTTCTCTTGAGGAAGACATTCTTTGCCATCAATGGCCCTCGAATCGTTCTTGAGAGCTCGCCTGGATCAAGATCATTGTTTGACCCATAGAAGGCCATCTTGATCCGCATCACATGGACTCAACAAGATTCCGTGTTTCAACATTTATCCCATCAAATATGCAAACACACATCTCCCGCACACCATATTGATAACCCCATGAACCAAGGTCGTTAACATACTCATGCAATCTAGTGAAATATTGGTGAAAGTTCTCACCTTCAAACTCCAACAATCTCAACATCTTAAAAAGTTAGTAGCAAGGGTGTCGTGAACCGTAAGATAGGTTCACAACGGGTTAAATATATGCACAAAAATTAATAAATACACAAAACAAATAAATAAACTTGAATCCCCGGCAATGACGCCAATTTGATGGATGGTTTTTAGTCGCGTAAACCGTATCAAAATAAAACTCAAACCTACAAACTAGTATAGCAAGTAAGTAAGAGGTCGATCCCACAGAGAATCAAGTATTTCTCAACAATGTGTATTTACCAATTAGTAGAAAGGGGGGTTTTGGTTGATTGAAATAAGAAAGAAAACAAAATAAACTATAAACAGATTGATGCAAAAACAATTTAGAGAAGATCGATCTACCTACAACTATCCACTTTATTTGGTTGAATTGATATTGTAACTTCCTCTTATCCTTTTTGGTTTTCCTATGAATGCCCTTGTCCCGACCTAATATAGTTACTAGTCCAATCAGTTCTAGAAACTCTTATCAATCGAACAGTCCCTAAAGAAGGATTTAACCCAATTGATAGCTTTAAGTTCAGAGATTAACCAAGGTATTTGCAGTCCCTAAAGAGGGATTTAACAACACATCCAACTTCCTACCCATCCAATTAGTTCAATCAGCCCTAAAGGGATAAGTCCGCCACTTGGGTTAAGGCTCGCAATCAGGAATCTACAAAACCCTAGCAATTGAATTGATTCTAACTAGTTACGCAGGCTAGATAGAATAAAACAATCAAACATTCAAGCACAAAGAAGTTGAAACATTCAATATAGGAAATAAGGAACAAGGCTTCAAATTGTAAGTATAAATAAGGAACAAGGCTTCAATAAAACAATCAAACATTCAAGTACAAAGAAGTTGAAACTCACAACTCAATCCAAACAAAGCTTCAAATTGTAAGCAGAACGAAGAGTGTTTAGCCGCCCATGGCGAACATTACTCTCAATCTCCAACTAAAATCATCTTGAATCCTAACCTAATGAATGAATGGAAACCTGGGGCTAAGCCCTCTCTAAACTCCTCCAATTTCGTGCCCAAGTCGGCCTCCCCAACGACAAGATAGATAAATAGGGTTTAAATAGATAAAACCGTCGTCGAACGCAAAACGCGTCGCTTTGGGCAAATGCGGCGGCCGCGGCATGGAAGTTGTGGCCGCTGCTTCATTGATGTGTTGCGGCCGCGGCATATGTGTTGCGCCCTCTGTAATGGTCTTTTACGAAAAGTCTACTTTGAATCAGCTCTCGACGTCAACAGGAGAGTTTTAGCTCTTTGAAAGAGCTTTCAAACACATGGTCATAATAGTCAATCGGACAAACGAGGCCTCCAGAAATTGCAAAACAAGTTCATCATGTCTGGCGATAACTTCTGCAAACTTGTTCTTCGTTTAGGCTCAGCTCGCTTCTTCTTCTCATGACCTCTTTAGATCTTCATGTAAGCTTCCTCGATCAACCAGACATCCTCATCTAATGCTTCATCAACCCATGTCTCATCCTCGGATCCACAGTTACCTGAAATAATCAATAAAAATATATAGATTCCGACATAGAGAGCAAATATACAAATTGTACTTAAACCATGCATGATATGCATCATAACTAAGTTAAATGAAACCTATTATGGCCACCTAATTACATGCTATCAGTGTGCTGACATGGTCTCTTTTTGTGGAATTTAAGTTGATGTATAAGTTCTTTTTTATTTCTAATTGTGTGCTAACATGACCTCTTTTTTGTGCAATTCAAGTTGATGTATAGGTTCTTTTTTTTTTGTTAGAAGGTATAGGTTCTTTTTTATTTTTAATTGTGCTGACATGGTCTCTTGTGCAAATATAACATGCTGAATTCGAATGTGTAATTAACTTGATTTGATAGTTGTATAAAATTCATTTAGTATTTTAATCTTCGTTGGAGAATTATGCAAGAATGGAGGAGACGCTGCATTAAAGTGCGCTTTCTTTAGTTTTCCTTGTTATTTTTCGTAATATTCCTAACTGATGAGTCATCTTTTTGAGATTTAGACTTGCATAACTCTTTACTAGACTTATTGCTGGAGGAATATGATTTTTCACATTATTTGCTTAAAATTAAGAGGGAATAACAATCTTGCTGACATCCGGTGTCAGCAGTTTCAATTTGCATAACAGATTGTTATATGTGCACATCATAAAGTTATATTTGCATAACAAATTGTTATATTTGCACAACATAAACTTCTTGTTTTTCACTTTTTTTTAATTAACTTCCTCTTTTTTCTTTTTTCTTTTTTTTTTGGTTTTGTGAGAACATAACAAGGATTTGTGATCTGTTTTGCTAGTTATGCTATATTTATCTCATTCTCCCTATGAAGTATGACTTCCCTTGCTAGTTATGCTATGTTTTATATTGATTTGACTTTTATTGTTCACATGTTATTGCTCATGCTAGAAGCTACTGATATATTGTATAATTTTTGTAACTATGCCGATTTGAGGATATATAAATAGACAGAAAAGATACGTGTATAAGGTTTGGTTATTTCTTCAAATTTCTTTGCGAATTAAAGCTTGTTCAACATCATGTCTTTTCTGCAGAGCGATGTTTTTTCTTTTTACACAAAAAAAGCGTCCCTAACGTCGGCGTCAGCAAAGTCGGTAGCATCAATGTCGGCGTCAGCCGACATCTCTAATGTCAGCATCAGCATCTCGGATGTCGGCATCAGCAATGTCAGCGTCAGTGCTAACACAAAAAAAAAGCAGTGACACGAAAAAAAGCATCTTCGACGTCGGCGTCAGCAGCATCAGCAGCATCGATGTCGGAGTCGGTCCATATCTCTGATGTGAGCGTCAACATCTCCGATGCTGACGTCATCAACATCAACGTCAGTGTCAACATCTCCGATGTTGGCGTCAGCAACGTCAGTATCTCGGATGTCGGCATCAGCAACGTCAGCGTGAAAGTTGACACGAAAAAAAGAATCGTTGACACGAAAAAACGCATCTTCGACGTCGGCATCAGCAGCGTCGGCAGCATTGATGTCGGTGTCTGCCGACATCTCCACTGTCAGCCTCAGCATCTCGGATGTCAGCGTCAGCAATGTCAGCATCAATGCTAACACGAAAAAAAGAAGTGTTGACACGAAAAAAAATATCTTCGACGTCGGCGTCAGCCGACATCTCCAATGTCATTGTCAGCAGCGTCAACATCTCTGACGTTGACATCAGCAACATCAACGTCAGTGTCAGCATCTCCGATGTCAGCGCCAGCGTCTCTGATGTTGACGTCAGCAACATCAACGTCAGTGTGAGAATCTCTGATGTCAGCGTCAACATCTCCGATGTCGGCATCAACAACATCAACGTTAGTGTCAGCATCTTCGATGTCGGTGTCAGCAATGTCAGCATCTCGAATGTCTGCGTCAGCAATGTCAGCGTCAGTGCTAACACGAAAAAAAAAAGCGTTGACACGAAAAAAAACATCCCTAACGTCGGCGACATCTCCGATGTCAGCGTCAACATCGGAGATATTGACGTCGGCAACGTCAACGTCAGTGTCAGCATCTCCGATGTCGTAACGAGCAATGTCAACGGCAGTTCTTCTGACACGGAAAAAAGCATCTTCGACGTCGGCGTCATCCGACATCAGCGTTAGCCAACATGAGCGTCAGCATCTCCGATGTTGGCTTCAGCCGACATCAGCGTCAACGCTGACACGAAAAATGTTAGTGGTGTTCGCAGTGTTAGTGGTGACAGTGTTAGCAGTGTCAACAATGTTAGTGTCAGCGGTGTCAGGAATGTCGGTGTCAGCAACATCGACGTTGACATTAATACAATTTTAAAAGCCTCTTAGGTCAATCAATGGTAGATCGATGTGCTTATTTACAAATAAGATATTTAATGCAATTTTAAAATACAAATGCATGTGCATATTCTTTCCATAAGGTTGTTTAAGCTTGCATAACATAATATTATATTTGCATAGAATAATATTATATCTGCATAACATCGGGTTATATTTGTATAACAGAAAGTGGTGACATGTAATTTAAAAAAAAAAACGAAAAAAAAAATTGGACACATGAGGAGGGGCCTGGGGGGGCACTGAGGATTGGGGGGGGGGGGGCAAGGCGATGGACACTCCACCAATTTATACAAATTGTTGGACACTCCCCTAACTAGAGCAACTTTTTTGGATATTTTACATATTGCCCCTTATAAAAACTAGTATTTTTCCCGAACCATGTTCGGATTTTTTTAAGAATATTTTCGACCGAGTTTGAGATACCCCAAAAAATACCGAAATCAATTATGTGTCATTTTGCCCATGCTTCGTGTCACGCCGTTCTTCGAAATATTTGATTGTCATAGTGAAGTGTTTACTCGAGACGATCAATACTTCGAATTTAACAAAAAAAAACATAGTAAATCAATCGCTTCCACACTTCTATTGACATCCACCCTACTTGAAGGCAAATAAAAAGATCTAAGAAAACCGAGTTAGGATCCTCTATGTTACTTTGTCTATTACTCATCATGTTACATCTCTTAAATTGGTCTAAATATATGACGGGTTGAGCATCGAGTATTTTTGTTTTTTTTTATTCCCATTGTATCTGATATTGAAATTTGATTTTCATAACCATAATAAATTTCACACCATGCCAGTAAAACGGGCTGCTGAAAATGAATGATTTATATTTTCACTTGTTCTAAGGTCGTTTGTAATCTAATCGGAGTCCAATTATTCCACTTTGACCTCTAATAGACTATTTCTTTTTAGATATTTTTTATTTTTGATATTTATTATTCCTATTTTATTTATTATTGAAACCTGATTTTCATCAGCATAATGTATTTCACATCATGCTTGTGAATCAGGCTGATTTTCATAAGCAGTTTGGTAGGGGTTTGCAGCAACACGTTTTGAAGAAGCAAGAAGTGATTTTGAAGTTTAATGAACATGGGAAGAAAAAAGGACTAAAAAAAATCTACGCATTCGCCTATAAACAGCAACAACAACAAAAAATAAAAAAAGGAACTCCGAAACTTAACATTATAATCTCAATGAAGTGACTCTTTTTCCAACAGCAACAAAAAACAGTTTACATAAAAGTGAAGTGCATATGAGAGAACCCAACAAAATAGATTGGTTTGGTGGCATTAAATGAAAGTTTGTGCCAGTTTAGACAACAGGATCTCGATGGACTAATGCCAAGTGAATCAATGTAAATTCATGTTTTTCCTTGACAAAACTATTGTGGCAATCAATCTCTCACCTCAATTTTAGCCTATTCAAGAGCTTTCAAAGTGGTCTAGTAGAACTAATGCAGAAGGTCAAATTTCTGGCTGGCTGATCCATAAACAAAATCTATTATGTGGTTTATAGATTTTCACTGTAGTTTCTAGTCACAACAGACTTAATATACGTCAACGTCTCCCTGTAGGATTCCATCATCTCCTTGTACTTTCCTAACTGATAATAAAGCTTGACAGTTTGCTTTATAACCTTAAATCAATGCTTAATAAATTTGGAGATCATGAGATATTGGAATGCAAGATCTAAAAAATAAATAGACTCACTCAACCATCTACAAAAATGTATAATAAGCTTATTTTAAATAGAAAAGACAGATAATTAATTGATGAGCACAAAATTCAAGCTTCATTGACCCTCAACCATCTACAAAAATGCATAATAAGCTTATTTTGAATAGAAAAGAATGTCAAATAAGAATTGTAATTCTTCTATGTCATGACAAATAAAAATCCCCAAATATATCATTTCCCTTGTAATCTTCCTTCAATTCCTTTGATCAGTGAAGACATGAAAATATACAACACATGGTTTTCATTGTTCAATCAATAATAGGGCGATTCCACACAAAAAATAATACTATCGAGGTATCAAGTAGCGACACAATATAAACCATCTGCTTTCTAAAATAACAATAAATTTATGCTCAGGCGCCAAAGCCGCAGGGCCACGCCACCGTTACAAACAAACCCCAAACTATCTATTTGTCTAAGCTATGAGTTTCTAGCAATTTGATACACCATATGCTCCATTGGATATGTCATTAACTAATCTTATATCCTACATTCCTACCCATTATCTTGCCCCCAAAATTTATAATTTTTACTTTCTTTTAGATAAAGTTCTTCATAAGTATTAACATCATTAGCAGAAAAAATGAGAACAGATTAAGTAGATATGGTAATTTGACTATGAAGCTTTAATTTAGGTACATAGAAGACATGGTGTGAGGATATGGAGATCTTCATCACGATCCCTACAAAAGAAATTCAATGGTCCGATTAGGATCCAAGTTCAAGTTGAAGATAATGGGTATGAAGCATGTGAGTTAGTAAACAAAGCTTAGCGGATCAGATAATTGGAATTCCAAATCAAATCTGGGCTAGCAGATTTGGGGGTTATTAAAATAAATAAATAAATCCTACAACTACTGATGTCTTGAATTTCAAATTTAGTAATTGAATATTTTTTGTATCGAATCCTCTTAACGACATGATTACAATAGCCACAAACATTAGGGGCAATATAGAAGCAGGATTCAAACAATTTGTTTGTGCAAGTGCACAACCAGTAGAGGCTATAATGCAAGCCATATGGAAGTGAAAATGAATAGAGAATTTAACTTATAAGAATGAGAGGGAGAGAAAGATAACGTACGACCAAATGAATAGAAGAAAAGCGAGAGGGCTTGAACATCAGAAGCTTTAATTTTTTGGTAGATCGTCAATTCGATATCGGATATTATAGATTCTCGTGCTCCTCTCTATGTACAAAGAAGAACACCACGTTTTGCATTGATCGGCTTCTCAAATCCATCCTGCAATTTCTTTTTCAATAACTTTGCCTGTGAAAAACAAATCAAATTCTGGCTATCAAGGAGATGGCGGTGATACCATTCACACCTCTCTGTTTCAGGCTGTCAAGAACAATAGTGGAACTGACATTCTTCTTTTATATGATATCTTTGGATTTCAAGACTCATCCATCCGAGATTTTTCCTATCGCACCGCCTGCAATGCTACAAGTATGCATCTCGTAACTTTACCTTATGCTAGTATACATTCTCATGGTTTGGTTTAATTATAAGTTGCAATTCGTCAAGTCGGAAAATCTGTTGCTTTCTAAAGCAAATATACACCATGGCTCCCAACTTTTAGAATTAAAAAAAAATATTCAAATACATACCCGGATTCGATCACGATCTCTACTGGCTCCCAACTTTCACATTTAAAAATTTCCTCCTCCATTTGGCAAGAGCAAGTTGATTCTCTTGATTAAAGTTCTCAATTTCAATGTCCAGACAATACAAAATTAAATGGGTTTACATTTGAAGATTGTGTTTTAAGGAATGATAGGAGATAGATTCAACCTTATGTAGCTATACGGAGTATGCTGCAATATCAACCAGCAGCTCCACTGGATATAAAAATCAATAAACGGAATCGACACTAACCTCGCTCGCTTGTTGTATGTGTGAGCCACCCTCCTCTGCCGGAGCGCCATCACCACCATCATCTCCACCGCGGCGTGCTCGTCCACGAATCCAAGCCAGCACGTCGCTAATCGCCTGCCTACTGATGAACATCGTAATATGTTGGAGTTTTTTTTTTTGTGGTTTCGGCAATTGGGGCTTCTTAGTTTTGTTCAGAGTAGACCCGAGACTCCGCTCTTTCTCCGGCAGACCCGAGGCTCGACGCCCCTCTCCATCCTAGGAATGTCTCTTACTTCCTCACAATAATGGTTATATCCAATATTAATCTATTTCAAATAAAATAACTCAATATAAAAAAACTAACCCAACCCGTCAAATATCATATTTTGGCATGTTAAAAACTACCACAAACTGATCCAACATTTTGTTAATTAAATGTTCATAATTTATCTTGTGTCAAACAATTTCCACTTCATTCGTAAATTAAAATTTTAAATATTAATCTCATAAAAAAATCAGGCAATGTACTCATTAGAGTCAAAATAAAGATATTTCACATGACGATTCATGTGTCTAACTTATCATTTAAAAATAAACAATACAAAAAATAACAGAAGAAAATACACATTTTTTAAACTATAGTAACTTCAAATCAATCTATATATTTAAATAATCTTTTTGTTTTCCAACCAACTCCATCAAATAAAATATGGAAATATTATTTTTCTTGATGTAAAAAAATATCTCAATTGATTAACCAAGTTGCATTTTAAAATGGATTTGATAGCCCCAAAAAAAAAATAGTATAATTTTTTTTTATAGGTAGTGACAAATTTATTTCGATTTCTAATTAGTGATTGTGATTATATTTATTAAAAATTTAATCCAATAAAAATGATAACTTAATTACTTGCTCAAATCGATACATTATCATAGTTTATTCTTAGAGATTTGATCATTTGATTTTTTGTTCATGAAAAATAATCCATAACATTGTCTAAATGTCAAGTTATTAGATAAATATATGGTATTAGTAATTAGATATATAATTTAAATTTTTAATTAAGAACTATAAATAAGTAAAAATATATTTGACAAATAAAAAAAATTATATATTGATAAACAAAATAGAAAATAAATTACAATATTCATATTGTCAAATTGATAATTATACATGTTCAAATAGGTGGTTCTTTGCAAAATAAATGAAATAATTTGATCCTATAAATATTTTATAGTTTCCTGTTTTAAAATATATGTATATATAAAATATTTAAATAATGATAATTACCAGTTAAATATGTGGCATTAATTTTATATGAAACATGTCATAATATTGGCCAAACATTTAGGAGAGATTTTTCATAAAGAGGGCTTGCCATTACTGAAGTTCGTTGAGACTCGGGATCGGGGGTCGTGTACACATGTGCGCCCATGCGCTAATAGCCTAGTACATAAGCCGAGCGGGGTTTCATCCTAAAACCAATTGACAATAGGAGGAGTAACCCACTAGCTTATATACTAACGCTTATTTGTTCATATTGTCGATGTGGGACTCTTTTGGTCTCTTCACATCTCTCAACACGCCCCCGCAAGTGCAACTAGGGTCGTTTTTCGCCTCTAGTTGTCACTTGGACATCGGGTCTAGCATCTCATTCTCTTTTTAGCTAGCCCAGGATCGAGAGTCGGGCCGTTTGGCTTTTCCGTTCTGATACCATACTGAAGTTCGTTGGGACTCGGGATCGGGGGTCGTGTACACACGTGCGCCCATGCGCTAATAGCCTAGTACATAAGCCGAACGGGGTTTCATCCTAAAACCAATTGACAATAGGAGGAGTAACCCACTAGCTTATATACTAACGCTTATTTGTTCATATTGTCGATGTGGGACTCTTTTGGTCTCTTCACATCTCTCAACACGCCCCCGCAAGTGCAACTAGGGTCGTTTTTCGCCTCTAGTTGTCACTTGGACATCGGGTCTAGCATCTCATTCTCTTTTTAGCTAGCCCAGGATCGAGAGTCGGGCCGTTTGGCTTTTCCGCTCTGATACCATACTGAAGTTTGTTGGGACTCGGGATCGAGGGTCGTGTACACACGTGCGCCCATGCGCTAATAGCCTAGTACATAAGCCGAGCGGGGTTCCATCCTAAAACCAATTGGCAATAGGAGGAGTAACCCGCTAGCTTATATACTAAGGCTTATTTGTTCATATTGTCGATGTGGGACTCTTTTGGTCTCTTCACATCTCTCAACAGTCATGTGTGTGAATATAATTACCATATATAACAAAACTACAATCGACAATATATGTATATAAATAGAGGGCTTGCCATGTGTGTGAATATAATTACCATATACATACATATATATATATATAAAGGTTCAAATGAAAATAGGGCTTAAAATGAAAATTTGGCTTAAATGAAAATGGATTTGTTAATTGAGGCGCGGGCTGATTTTAAATATAAAAAAATCCTTCCATTCTTCACCACCCTGTTCATCATCCCAGATCTCTGTGTTCTCACTGTTAATCATCCTAGATCTCCCTCTACGATCTTCTCCAGATCTCCCTGTTCATCATCCCAAATCTGGCCTCTCTCTTCACCAGCCTCCCTTTTGCGCTCGCCGCCGTCGACCAGGAGGTCGGCGCCGCCCTTCCGCTCCTCTATCTCCATTTCGCTCCCTCTCCAACATTCTTGTTCCTCTTAACGACGACAGTAGCTTGTGATTTGATCGACGAAGCGAGTGACGAATTCGAAGGTTCACATCTCTATTGTATGCGTCTCTACTGTATGTTTCGATTTGATTTGATGGAGATTGTGTTTTTATACTTCTGAATTACTTAATCAGTGGATTGAAATTGTTGGATTGAATTTATGAATTTTGATTGATGGAAATTGGATTGAGATTGAGATTTGTGGATTCTAATTGAGATTGAGATAAGGGAAATTCATGTCTTCTAGGTGTTTGATAAAATGTCTACTATCTAGGAGAGAAATCGAGATTGAGTTATATGGTTAAATCCATGCCTACTAGGTGTTTGATAAAATGTCTAGGATAGGATTTAATTCGACTTGACTTTAGATTTTCTTGATAGGTTTTATTGATGATCCAATTTATGTTGAAGTTGAACTTGGTGAGGTATGGTTAAATTCCATAACCCCGAACAACCTGAGTACTTGTTTAAATCTTCTGAATGAGATGTTATTGTATGCATTAACAATGTATCCAAGTGCCTGTATTCCATGATTAAGTCTTTTAAATAATTTGATTGATTCGTAGCGGGCAGGTCTGTTCATAATACATGACCCTCTTGTTGTTTAGGGATTGTGAGTTCGATTGTTCTTCATTAGTTCTGTCTTTTGTTGTTTTTGACTTTGATTGGGTTATTTCTGAATTCACTTATCCTATTTCTGAATTTGCTTGTGCTTGTGCTATCTTTTACTCTTTTCCCGCATACAAGGCAAAGGGGGCTTGCATACCTCTGTTTTTTTACCAGCAGCCTTGGATCCTATTGCATACAGGACTGCCGTCATTTTCTGGTTGTTGAACATTTCATTAAAATCAGTTATTGTAAAGGGATATAATAACTAAGTGTTTCTTGATTTTGACTATTTAATTTGGATGATACATCAGTAGAAAAGGGAATTCACAAATGGAAAAGGTTTTGACTGATTTATTGTTTTCATTTTGAAGGATGAAGCTCAATTTGTGTGAAGTTATTTGCAAAATTAAACTGATGTGCAACTTTTTCCTATACATCTATTCCCTCTCCCTCTCTAGCTCTCCGCTTCCGCAAGATGATTATATACCAGATTCAAGGTTTGTGAGTTGTGAATTTCTCATTCTTAAATTCTTCATCTAATATTCTTAATTGTTTCATGCTTGTGTAAATTCAATGTGTTCTTAAAGACTTTTACTTGTTACCGGAAGAAATCTGATATTGCGATTAATTGGCCAATTGGAATTTTGGGACCGATGGACTGAATTTGCAAATTTGGGGCTGTTTGATGATGAATACATGAGATTTTTGGTGGCCATTTTTATCCTCTTGTTTCTTTAAATGATATTTTATATCTCTGATCAGTGCCATGTAAGTCTGTTATTCATCAATCGTGCATGTGATGGTTCATCCAATATTTGGGTTTGATGGTGCATATAATGATTTAGTCTGCAATATATAGATAATCATGCTACTTGTCACTGAACTTTTGATTAAATATATCATAAATTTTCTTCTTTGCTTGATTATGACATTTTTTCATGTAGGGACAACTAGAGTTGTTGATTACACCAATTATGAAGACATGAAGCATACTTTGAGTTTTATGTGTTAATTATTCTTTTCTTAATGGTTTTTTTTATCTATGCTAATTCAAGTATGGTGCTCCTTAGCTGAATCAAACTATAGTACAAATAATCTATTTTGACTAATCTACAAATAAATAAAAAAAACTTTGATGGTACTGAGTTACGGAATGCATTCTCCCGGAAACATATTCGTGTAAGATTTTTGTTATCATCATGATTCTTTGTGCCACCATATTTTACTTATTGTGCAAATTTGTGTTGAATGTATTCTCCTTCATGCCTATCAGTATGCACCTTTGATGTTCATATTTTATTATATGATGATTCTTTGTGCCACCATATTTTACCAATTATCATTCTTATACTTTCGGCTGGCTTGCACTAAAATGTAGATTGCACAACTGGTATCTAAAATTGCACTAAAATGTCTTATTTTTGCACTTAATATAGTTCAGATTGCACATTGATCGACTGACTTGTTATTTTTGTATGAGAACGAGTTAGGCCATCAGGTTCCCTTCTCCAACCTTCTAGGTTCATCTCTTTGATTCCAATGTTTAGTCCTTTTTCCTTCATGGTGAGATTCTGTGTGTTATTGATTCACGAATGAATGATATTTCATTTCAAGTCTAATGTATCTCACTGCAATTTAGGGGCTCTGTTCTCTGAAACTTAAATAGATTGGGAGTTTCACTCTTTCTAGAAATTAACACTTTTGTTTTACTATTTTAGAAACCAAGTTTAATATTTGGCTTCTGCTACTTATCGACTTCAAATTGCACAATTGTTATCTAAAATTGCACTAATATATCTTATTTTTGCACTTAATATAGTTCAGATTGCCCAATTGTATTCTAAAATTGCATTAATATGCATGATGTGCCATTAAAAGCCTATTAGCTCAAAATGGGAGAGCGATGTGCTATGCACAAAGACGCGGGTTCAAATCCCGCATATGCTATTTATGGGTGTCTTATTTTTATTTCCGTTCATGAATAAAATTATAAAGTGCAAGAATAAGATGATAAAGTGCATAAATAAGATGTTAAAAGTGTAAGAATAAAATGATGAAGTGCACAATTAAGATTATGAAGTGAATAAATAAAATGATAAAGTGCAAGAATTAAATGATGAATTGTTTGAATAATAATATCAAGCCCATGAATAAGATTACGAATTGCACACATAAAATGAAAAAGCACAAGAATAAGATTATGAAGTACATAATTAAGATTATAAAGTGCATAAATAAAATGTTAAAGTGCAAGAATAAGATTATGAAGTGCACAATTAAGATTATGAATGAATTGCACTTTTCTCAGAAAATAATACAAATTATTAAAATCAAGCAATTTAACCTATGTAGGAGCCTATGAATTGCATAATTGTTATCTAAAATTGCACTAATATATCTTATTTTTTTCACTTAATATAGTTGAGATCGCCCAATTGTATTCTAAAATTACATTAATATGCATGATGTGCCATTAAAAGCCCTATTAGCTCAAAATGGGAGAGCGATGTGCTATGCACAAAGACACGCGTTCAAATCCCACATAGGCTATTTATGGGTGTCTTATTTTTATTTCCATTCATGAATAAAATTATAAAGTGCAAGAATAAGATGATAAAGTGCATAAATAATGCAAGAATAAAATGATGAAGTGCACAATTAAGGTTATGAAGTGCATAAATAAAATGAAAAAGTGCAAGAATTAAATGATGAATTGTTTGAATAATAATATCAAGTCCATGAATAAGATTACGAAGTGCACAAATAAAATAAAAAAGTACAAGAATAAGATTATAAAGTGCATAATTAAGATTATAAAGTGTATAAATAAAATGTTAAAGTGCAAGAATAAGATTATGAAGTGCACAATTAAGATTACGAATTGCACTTTTCTCATAAAATAATACAAACTATTAAAATCAAGCAATTTAGCCTATGTAGAAGTCGAACCCACATCTCTGTGCATACGCACATTGCTTTACCATTGAGCGAATAGACTTTTAAAACTTATTAAATCAATTTAGCCAATGCAACTTCTCATATTTTGAATCCAATTGATAACCAATAAACACAAAATTTATTACCAAATCCATCCTTAATTATCCCATCGACTAAGATTCAGCAAGTTGAAGTCAAGTAGGCGACAAACCATAGAGATCAAATATAGAGTATTTAATAATTCAAAATTGCATTGAGACTTGACCATTTGAAAGGGTTGTACACCTTTTTACATAAAGGCAGCACATAAAGGGATGTAGGGGAGCTGGCATATGTGGAACAACCCATAGAATAATGTAGCACCATCTTCCATCAGTTGAAACATCTGCACACGAAACAAATATCTAATTTCTAGTTAACACACACGTGCATATATATATATATATATATATATATATATATATATACACATTGATCTCAAATCTTAAAACATTCGTGAAATTGACTCTTGCAAAAGTAAAATTTGTACCTAATAGATACAATGAAGGAGGTTACACAAGTCCTTGAATTTATATTTGCCTCTCACTACAAGTCGTAACATAAGGGTCTTGTAAATATGCATTATAATTTATAATAGCATTGAAAAACAGAACTGGGGTTCTTGTACTACGATTTGACAAGAACAATCCATATCCCCAATTGCAGTTTCGTTGAGTGTCATATGCAAGCAAGTTAAGAAAACTTAAGTTTTGCAGGAATTCAAACAACTGGACGACTGTTAATCATACAACAACACAAGATAGCACCACAAGTCACACCTAATCCCACAAACATTAAAATAGAGGCAATTGTAATAATCATTGAGTGAATCATCTACTGACCATTATCTTCCAGTTTAGCATAACCAGTACCCACACCTGCTGAGACTACTACCTGAAAATAGAGGCAGAAACAATCACCATGAGACAGCACAAATGTCACAAACTAATGCAAAAAGACTTCGTGGTTTTGGAAGATCAGATCGGATTCTTGTGTCTGTTGTCTTGAATCCAGTTTCCTGTTGGCGAGGACTTGCGCATTTTCTTCTTGTTTCCTAGTTCGTTTGTTCAAGCTGTTCAATTCCATCAAAGTGAATGATATTTCAGATAAGCACTGCTGTATCTCATATGCACAAGAATATGCTGGAGCTATTACACATTTGAGTTCTATGATCCAAACCTGGAAGGCTGGAAATGCCAGGCATGATTAGTTTAGTAGTAATTCAAAGATGGGACTAGGAAATCAGATTCTTAAAAGGAATGGCAGCAGCACATTCCTGTTTATACAATTAGTTTGCCTTGTTGCTGGTTGTCCAGACCAGAGATGATCTATTTCATGTGTTGAATGATCTTTCGATTGCACATACAGGAATTTCAGCAGGTAAAAGATTCAATCATGTAGTTGCAACGATCCATCCTGGAAAGCAAGATATGATTAACAATCCAAAATTGCAGTATCAAATTCCTAAACAGTAATGGTTGTCACTTGACGCTTGGAATAAGGGCGTTGAGAAGAAGATGGAACAAGAGAGGGCGGAATGTGGTTAAAATACAACAAACATCCAAATCCCTAACCCCTGTGATTGAACAAAGACAAAATCGAAAACATCCAAATCGAAAACATCTTCAATGGATCAACTGAAGATACAACAAACCTGGAGATGGGAGGCGCTGGAAGTGGATGGTGGTGCTGGCTGTGGCTGGTGGTCGGCATGAGTGCGTGATGGTGGCGCTGCTGGCTCAAGGATCCGGAGAAGAGAGCGTTGAAGCGAGCGGAGCTTTCCCGAAGACTCGGAGCGCAATCTCCCTGAGCCGTCTCGAATTCCGCACTCGGCGAGCGCAATCCACCACCCCGACGCCGTCCTCCTCCAAAGGGAGCCTCTCAGAGGCGAAATTGCTGAACGAAGTCGACATCACCACCACAGGCCCCGAGGCAATCAGCTTCCCTACCACGCTACCCCCACCACCTGCCCATGCCCTCCGGAGAGGTAAACAGATCCTGGTGGTCGCGGTCGGCGCCGGCGGCAGCGGCAGCAGGAGAAGAGAAAGAGAACCGATGGAGTCATGGCAGAAGGCTGAAGGAGAAAAGAGAGGACGGGTGGGGAGAGTCACGGACTAGTAGTGTTTTTTTTTGGGCCGGTCCAGCACCAGTTCGTTTTAATTTTTTAAACCCGCGCCAAGCTTAATTAACCCGCGCCAAGCTTTTATATATACATATATGTATATATAGGGATGGCAACGGGGCGGGTTCGGGGCGGGGAGTACCCTCCCCGTCCCCGTCCCCGTTTGCAAAAAGTCCCCCCGTCCCCGTCCCCGTTCGGGGATAAAAAATGGCCCCCGTCCCCATCGGGGAATCCTCGTCCCCGCGTAATTTTCCCCGTTTGCATTCCCCGCGGGTTTCCTCGTCGGGTTCCCCATTTAAAACCTATGATTTCCCTCATTTAATAAAAATTTATAAGATATTATTAAAGTTATATAAAAAATATGATATAAATATTACATATAATATCTCATAAATGTAAATTATAAGGTAAAAGTTTAAAAATAAAAATAAAATTATTTAAAATTAGGTAAGATATAAGTAAAAACGGGGATTTCATACTCCCCATCGGGGATCCCCGCGGGGTTCCCCAACGGGGACGGGGCGGGGCGGGGATCGGGTTGGGGACTACTATCCCCGTCCCCATCCCCGTCCCCGTGCGGGGAATCACTTTGACCCCCATCCCCGTCCCCGTCCCCATTTAATTTCCCCATCCCCGTCCCCGCAGCGGGGATTCCCCGCGGGGATCGGGGAGTCCCCGCCCCATTGCCATCCCTATGTATATATACATACATATATATACATACATATATACATATATATACATATATACAGGGAAGCTTTAAAATGTAAAAAGTCCTTAACGTGTAAAATCCGCTTAACGTGTAAAATTTTGGGTTTTAGTAAAAACCGGGACGCGGGCCTAATTTTAAGCTTAAAAAAAATGAACCGGGCCTGATTTGAAATGGAGCCGGCCCAACCCGCTTCCTTTCTCCTCTGTTTGTCTCCTCCAGCTCCCATGGCGGCGCTCTCGCTCACTCTCTGCTCGCAATATGCCTCGCTCGCTTGCTGTCGCGCTCGCGCTCTCCCTCGCTCGCTCGCACTCGCATTCTCCCTCGCTCTCTCGCTCGCACTCGCACTCTCGATCCTTTTTTTACGGCGAGCAGTTCTTTAAAGAGCACAAGTTGGGGACTAGGGTTTTTCTGCGCGTATCTCCCTCGAAGCGACGACTAGAGTCGCTGCCGCCAATCTTCCATGGTTCTCAAGTAAGCATTTCTATATCTCTCTATGTATCTACCACTCCTTGTTCATTCCGCATCCGAAACTTGTTGAACCATTTCGCCGCATTGTTAGCTCGATCCCGAGTTCATGAACGCCTTCCCTTCTTTTTATTGATTCAGTCGTGTTTTGAGCGAGGTTTCATGTCTCTGGAGTCCCAAATATTTGCTCAGATGTTGTGAATTCCTTCTTATTTTATACTTGAAATTGCAATCGATGCTTTTTCTGTGATTGTACTCGGAAATAAGAACTTGTCATAAACTATATGTTATTGGAAGTGTAAATTAGAATGCAGGATATCATCAAAGATGGAAGATTAAGTTCATCTATGTTCTGAAAATTGTGTGATATCATCAGGATGTATTCATTTCCACTATCTGTCATTTTTTTTTGCCAGAAAATGGTAGGTAGATCTCAAACAATCACTTCAAAACATTGATCTTCCTATATTTTTTTTCCCAATTCCTTGTGGTATTTTGTTTCCATCTCAACTAGAAAATTAGCACTGAGGTCTATACACCACTGATCGAGTTATTACTGTTTCTTTTTGTAAATTTGGTGATTTCTTCCTTGGAGATGGTCACATTAGGGATGTAGGGGCTGCTAGTGGAAAGCATTACTCCCTGAATGTGCCTCTGAATGTTGGAATTTTTGCTCCAATTGTTTGTGCTTCTGCCTTCATGGTGCTGTATGTCCCATTCGTACAAGTTAAAGGTCAACTATCAAATGTTCTCTGGATGATTAGAATTTAGCTGGCTGATTATGATTGTTCGCATTGCTTTTTCATTTTATTTTTATGGATAAGCCAATTGTTAATTTAGGGATCCTAGTGTTTGGAGGATTATAGAATTCACCGATCTACTGACTCCTTCATGGAATTGCGGTGTCCTTGAACGAAAGAGTGAATTTGGATTGTATTCTTTGCACGCTGATTTCCAGAATCTCATGTTTCCGAATCAATGTATTTTTTCTGTAGTGATTTACACTTGTCTACAGAGGTTTTGATGTCTTTCTATGTGCTTTGAATTCAATCTACAGTTTACCAACAATGATGTTACCATTTAGGCTTAGTGAACTAACTCTACCCTTTGCTTCCATTTGTTTTTTAATCCAGGTTTATTGCACTAACTCTACCCCTTGTCTTTTCTACTTTAATTAGTATAGGTGGCTTTCTGCGAAATCTTCTACTTCAAGCTTGATATCATCATTTGAGGAAAGTTTTCTTTCACAAAAGCCTTAAACTTTAGGTGTTGTATTTTTCCCAGCATTCTATGATAAGTCAAATCTTATAACGTGTCTCACTACGCCTTTTGTTAAAAATCTGCAAAGCTTGTAATTGAAATTCTCTAGCATATACCCCAGATTTAAGCCTTTTGTTTGTCTTCAGGATTAAACTTGTGAATTGTATTATTGATGCCTCCTTTTAGTGTGTCATTAGTTTCAGTCATGATTGATTATCACTGGTTTTAGATTTACACGATTCATGAGGATGCCGGGGCTTTTGTTAAAAGTAATGCAGCTGGTGGGTTCTGCAAAATTTCTTGATTTGTGCAGATTGGAATATTTTTGGCCTATTAGCTCAATTGGAAGAGCAATGTGCGTATGCACAAAGATGTGGGTTCGAATCCCACATAGGTTATATCATAAACAAGAACACAACAGTCCTAAAATTGTTAATCATGCACATTATAATCTTAGTTATGCACGTTTTAAACTAAATAATGCACTTTTTAATCTTTATATTGCTTGTCAAGATTCGTTATTTATTGCGATCAGCCAAATGTCCCTATACGATAGCTTGAGCAACCCATTACTTGAAGTTAAAGATGGAGAAACCGAGGAAAGGAAGCAAGGGGGGTCCTTACCTCTCACTTACACGAAAGGGATCTCCTCCCCTCAAGGCAAAGCCACACCAGCAGAAAGATCATCACACACAGACTCCATGATAGTAGCAGCCCCCTGTTCAGTACACACAGATTTCATGACAGCAGCCCCATTCTCAGCTTTTTCCTTGGCTTCCACTTCTTTTCTCTTGTTTTCCTTCTGTTCAGTACACACAGATTCTATGACAACAGCCCCGTTCTCAGATTCTATGACAGCAGCCCCTTGTTCAATTCATATCCTTTCCAACTTGCTGCACAGCACATGACCAAATGCTTAATTAATAGAAATAATTGCAAAGGAACCAACATCGATTCATATCAATTTTTAGACTGCAAAAGAGGCAGTTACACATTACAGAAATGATCTGGGTTTCCTGTTCTTGTTAAATGAATAAAAAGTAGCAGTAACAGCAGCACATCAAATAACCATGAAAAATTATTCAAATCGAAAAAGGGAACTTTATAGTTGTTTAGCTATGACCTATTCACATTTAATTTATCTCAGGCATCTATACTGCACCAGGAGCAGATCGAAGATCAGTATATCCTTATTATGCAAAGCGACTGCATAAAAGACTCAAATGAGTAAAAAGATGAAGAAAGACTCAAATCGAAAAAGATCATGTCAGCATATATTAGGTTAGAATCCTCACGACAGGACATGGTGGTGGAACAACAATTTGACATTCAAACTAAAAGTTGAGATGCTTAAAATTGAGATTACAATACTTAAAAGTGCACAATTGCATTCTAAATTTGCACATATTGTATCTTACTTTTGCACAATTGTATTCTAAATCTGCACAATTATATCTTACTTTTGCACACTTGTATTCTAAATGTGCACAATTGTATCTTACTTTTCCACAATGTAGTTTAAATTTGCACAATTGTATCCTACTTTTGCACATTTGTATTCTAAATGTGCACATTACAATTTTATTATTACACTTAATGCTCTTATATTTGCACTTTACAGTTGCACAAAAGCACTTCACAGTTGCACAAATGCACTTCACATTTGCACAATTGCACTTCACAGTTACACAACTGCATTTCACACTTGCACAAATGCATTTCACACTTGCACAAATGCACTTCACAGTTGCACAAATGTACTTCACAGTTGCACATACAACCAGCTCGGGCAGCTGCTTATTTGGGTAGCAAGAAGCATATACACCAAGCGAACACAAAAGTTGAAAATCCAGCAGTGACATGTTTATCACTTTATAAAAAAGAATGTAGAGCAATCATCAATCTCATTTGTCCAACACTACAACAGATAAGAGCTGGTTATTATGCTCCTCTTGAACATTGTCTGTAGCAGCTGTGTAAACTTACTGGATGGCATTACTTGCACCAACCAACTCGGCCAGCTGCTTATTTGGGTAACGAGAAGAAGCACAAACACCAAGCGAACACCAAAATCGAATATGAAAAACACCCAACACAATAAGATTGTGAACTGACATTTAGCATTGGCAGAGATGAGGGAATATTTGGAAAGCTACCATCTGGAAATGGGATTATGGGAGAGAAGTTCACCCAAAAAAAAATAATCTTGAATCAACAAATGCAGCAAGAGAATGGGAAACCCAAGCTTAGAGATGTATAAAAAAAAAGCCCAACTGACTGTAAACATACGATATCCATACAAAAGGCTCAATGTACAAGATGTCCAAGCATGAAACAGATTGTGGTTAGTTAATGCAGCAGTCACTTGTAAGCATTTTCTATCTTTACATTCTCAAAATTTGATTTTCACCAAGAAAGCCCAACATTTATCATTGTTTCTGCTTGTTGTATCTAAAGAACTGATGCAGCTGCCTGTGCACTTCTCCATAGCCACCAGTTGCGGGAACAAGGCAGTCTTTGATCCACTGTGGAAGCTTGTTAACCGGGTGAGACGAGTTCCCCTTTGAAGGATCACATACATACCTGGAGTCAACCAAAAGGATTGCTGCATAGTCGTTTATATGGCGAATAGCTCTGCCTGTAACAAATAAGAAAGCAAGAGGTTAGTTGAATGATTTATGCTCATGACTATTCAATCAGGATGCCTGGATTTCTTTGAGGCTTCCACATAAAAGATACTCTAGAAATGTATTAAGATATAATGTAGGCTTTTAATGGCACAATCCCCATCAGTTGCATAATCTGAGAGCAAAAACAACCTCCCAGTAACGTGAGAAACTTTCGAAAAATTCAGCAAGAACCCCCTTTAATTACCTCATTAATTTCTACCAAACATCCAAATTACATTTTCTTTGTTTCCATGAGTTTGAAACCCCTAGCACAATCTGAAATGGTAGTTAACTTTCATTAAAAAAAGGACACAAGTGACATGTAGAAACAAAAGACAATCTGAACCCAAAAGAATAATTCTGGCATAAAAGGATCCATACAAATCATAACCTGGAACAAAAATTTCCAAGAGTTTGAGTGAAACCCTTCCTGAATGACATACATGAAACTACATAGCTCTTAAATGATCAACCGGGCAAGTATCCATTGCTTATAACCACTACACAGGTTGTATATGTAACAATAATGTAAGTGCAATGACTCCTGAACTTAGTTTAATTCACTTCAGATGATAAGTGCAAGCTTATGTGATTCAAGGGGCCAAATTGAGATACATGTCCCGAAAAAATTTCAATGGAAAGTATATACACCCTTAGACTAAAAGGGAGAGAGATGATCTCCCCCTGGCAATAATGAAGCTGCCATAATTAAGCTTCAGAACCTACCAAAACAGTTTGATGAGTGACACAGAGAATCACTAAATTTTTTATATAAGTTTCTAGGAATTTGAATAAAAATGAAATTGTAACTCATGATATTTGAGACCTTTAGGCTTATCTCCCTTGCAAGTTGCAATTTCAAGGGCCTATTACAAGGCAGAAGCGGGAGCTGCAACCTCGACTGTTTTTTCAAACAGAAGCGTCAGCAACAGAGAGTCCAGGGAAACAGAGAATCAAAAAGTAGTACTGTCAAGAGTAAAGAGGAAGCCATGAATGAAGGTTCTACATGGAAAGCAACATGGTTTTTTTAGTAACATTGTCCGAAATGACAGCTATATAGGAGAATCTAACTGACCTTCCGCTCCGCTCAACTCATGGTGTTCAATTGTTCATCACAGGGCACTCTTAAAGAGACCCTAACAGTTAAGACATAAAAAAAAGACTCTATAGTCCCAATCTGCAATGTGTATCTTCAAATTCAGTCAAAATCAGTACCAAGTACATCCCCCAATCATCATTTTCAGGTCTAAATCTAGTCAGTCGCACTGACAGAATTACTAATTAGAATCAACATCAATGAACAAGCACCGAGAGGTGACGAACAAAGAGTTTTCAAAATCCAATACCTAGATCTGCTACCTGTGCAACCTAAAAACAAATTATGTAATTGATCGTACATAGATTTCAAACTCTCATAAAAACAAAGCATATAGTCTAATCCATGTACCAATGGCATTTTTGGCAGCTAAAAAAGGGGATAACAGAGCCATCGGAAGACAACATCAAACAATTGAATCTAAGATCTAAAATCCAAGAACTAGCACCTCTGTAGTCTATACTCACAAGAAATGAAGATCAAGAGACAAAGGCTACAAATTACAGATCCACAAAATCTAGACAGTTAAAACCCTAACCACAAATTAGCTCCCAATCCACGCAAACCAGATCTCGAACAAAAAATCATCCAAAATCAAAGGCGATGAACAAATCTCGTACCATTCTTCGCTTAGTCATTTCTACAAACAGCTTGTGTGCATATACTTAGGCCTCATTCAGAAAATTCAAGACCAAATCTATCGGGCTCAATCTTCAAATTCATAAGCAACTTACTAGACTCTGAATTCCCAGACTTTCTATAATGTGGATTCAAAACCATAAAAGAATTTGAGAACTCACCATCCGAGAAGGGCTCGAATTCCTCGCTTGCTTCGTCATTTTTTGGCTTCAAACCTTCAAACTGAATGGAGAGATGGGGACCTGGTGTTTGCGACGGTTTGCGACAGGCTCGATGGCTCGATGGAGCAAGGTGATTTGCGACTGGATCGACTGGCTCGATGGAGCAAGATGTATCCGGCTGACGGCGATGCTCTGACCTCCGGTAACACCGACGCCGCTCTTCATCTCTCTCTCTCTCTCTCTGACCGAATGGATGCCAACCTGTTGTTTTGATTAAAATGTTATGTTGAGCCTTATGTTAGCCCGCTTTCTATTTTGGTTAACAGTAGGTTATAATTAGAAATTTTACACGTTAAGCTTTTTTTACACTTTAAGGACAAAATCGAAAACATCCAAATCGAAAACATCTTCAATGGATCAACTGAAGATACAACAAACCTGGAGACGGGAAGCGCTGGAAGTGGATGGTGGTGCTGGTTGTGGCTGGTGGTCGGCATGAGTGCGTGATGGTGGCGCTGCTGACTCAAGGATTCGGAGAAGAGAGCGTTGAAGCGAGCGGAGCTTTCCCGAAGACTCGGAGCGCAATCTCCCTGAGCCGTCTCGAATTCCGCACTCGACGAGCGCAATCCACCACCCCGACGCCGTCCTCCTCCAAAGGGAGCCTCTCAGAGGCGAAATTGCTGAACGAAGTCGACATCACCACCACAGGCCCCGAGGCAATCAGCTTCCCTACCGCGCTACCCCCACCACTGCCCATGCCCTCCGGAGAGGTAAACAGATCCTGGTGGTCGCGGTCGGCGCCGGCGACAGCGGCAGCAGGAGAAGAGAAAGAGAACCGAAGGAGTCATGGCAGAAGGCTGAAGGAGAAAAGAGAGGACGGGTGGGGAGAGTCACGGACTAGTAGTGTTTTTTTTTGGGCCGGTCCAGCACCAGTTCGTTTTAATTTTTTAAACCCGCGCCAAGCTTTTATATATACATACATATATATATACATACATATATATACATACATATATATATACATATATATGCATATATGCATATATACATATATACATATATATATATATATATATATATACATATATATACATACATATATATATATATACATATCTATATATATATATAGATATATATATATATATGTATATGTATGTATGTATATGTATGTATGTATGTATGTATATGTATGTATGTATATATGTATGTATGTATGTATATGTATATGTATATGTATGTATATATATATATATATATATATATATATATATATATATATATATATATATATATGGGATGGTTCATGTGTACTCATTGCTTATTGTGTATCATGAGAACACATCCTGGGCGTTGATTGATTGAAATGGGTGACTGAGATTAATAGGCAATTTAACCTTTTTTCTTTAATTAAAAATCAGTGGGTCCCACCAGTTTTCTTTCTCACCTGCTGCATTGGGGCGCGTGTACAAGTCCATTTTTATTTTCCTGTAAATTATTCGACAGTATCGTTGGATTATTCGATCGTATCGACAGATTATGCGATGGTATCGATGGATTTTTCTAATCGGCTAGCACCATGAATCGATGGTATCACTGGATTATTCGATCGTATCAACGGATTATGCGATGGTATAGATGAATTATGCGATGGTATCGATAGATTTTTCTAATCGGCTATTCGATGGTATCACTTGATTATTCGATCGTATCACTTGATTATTCGATGGTATATCTTGATTATTCGATGACCTAAAAATTAATCGTTGGTATCGGATGATTATTCGATGGTATCACATGATTATTCGATGGTATCACATGATTATTCGACGGTATAGGTGTATTTAAACAAACTCCATCTAATTTACCATATACATACAAATAACTTTCCCTTTCTCACTGAATAATGAACCAATTTCATGAATAATCAATAATCAACATTTCATCACTAGTAATTAGGTCCAAATTCACCAATTGAAATTGAGGAGTGACTAGGTAGTTTGTTGAAAATGAAAATCCCCAGCCATCCAATATACATTTGATTGGTGTTTACTAGTCGATCGGAGCCCTAGTTGTCACCAAATTGCACAAAAAAATCTCCGACAAGTCACTCAATTTCGATCAAGAACATAAACAAAAACACCCAATTCGTTCAAGAGGAGAAACAAAAACTCCCAGTCACTCAAGTTCGATCAAGAAAAAATCCCCAATTTGTGCTTTGCCTAATCAATCGCAAGTAATTGCAACCATATCCATTTTGACAAGCATCAAATCGCCATTGCAGGATCAAAAATTACAAAGCATTGATCTATTCCATGAAGTTTTTTCTCCACCCTCAAACCCTAGAAATTCAGGAAAAAAACCTTACCAGAAACAGATATGGCGGCGTCAAACCACCTGCAGCTTCTCGTCCTCTTCCTCGGCGACTTCGGCGGCCGTCTCCTTCACATCCTGGGTGGTGACTGCATTCACCGGCGCACCTCTGTACCACGCACCTCGCCGTCATCTTGCAGTCGCCATCGCCTTTGCAATCGATGGGCACCTCTGCCTTCACGGGCTCTGCTTACGGGCTCGGTTTGTCTTCGATTGGAGGCGGCGAACGTTGGAATACTCGATCGCCGACTCCTCTTCACCCGCCATCACCATAGCCATCGCTTGATTTTTCAATCGGCGCCTCTGGATTGCATCTCTCTCTTCTATGGCGGACGTTATAAAGAAAGAGTTAGGGCTGAGTAAATACACGCGCTCTTTAAAATGGGTGGGATTGTGTTTTTCCCCTTTTAATTCACAATTAATTTGAATTCTCAAATAATCCGGGCCTTTCATTTTCATTCAATCAACGGTCCACATCTGTTCACATGATACACGATAAGGCTTGAGTACATATGATCTACCCTCTGTGTGTGTGTATATATATATATATATATATATATATATATATATATATATATATATATATATATATATATATATAACGTTTTGTGTTGTATTGGGCTTTAGCATTGCCTCACTTCTGGATCTCGCTCTTTAGGTAATCCAACGAGAGAGAGAGAGAGAGAGAGAGAGAGAGAGAGAGAGAGAGAGAGTAGGCGACGGAGAGATCGAGAAAGCTAGGGTTTCCTCACAACCCAGCTTCGGCGAAGCTCACGGTGGTCCGATCTAGAGCGCATCTCGTCAGAGATTCTAGATCTCGGTCTTAGGAAGAAGAAGAATGTCCTTTGTCCACAGTCCAGGCGAAGATCTTCTTCTCTGGTGTACTCCGGTGATGATCTGACTCCGTTCTTCATATCTATGGTGTCCTCTTCCTTTACTTGCTTTGTTCTTACTTCTCATGTGCATGCATGTTTAGATTTGTGTGTTCTTGCCTATATTTGCCTTATTTGTGATCTAGGGCAACCTGTTCTGTAAACCTTTTTACTGACTAGTGGATTGAGATCTCAAGCCGATTCGGCTGAGGCTCCGTGGACATAGACTCCGGCCGAACCACGTAAAAATCTTGTGTTGGTTTCTGGTTTGTGTTTCTGTTTCGATTTGCGATCAATTACCCTGTTCTTGGTTTTCAATCTGTAAAGCCGAGATCGATTAGGAATTACACTATTCATGACTTTGTCATCACTAGATTTCATGGAACTCATCTTGATATCAACAGCTGGTGGTCACAAATAATTGGCATGTTCAGTTTTGTCATATTCGCTGCCAAGCTAATGATGTTGATGATACTATGGCAAGCTAGATTTTGAATTTAATTAGTTAATTCCTATTCTAAATATTTTGGTTTACTGGATTATATCCGGAAATGCTTTACTTCGAAACCTATTATTGAACATTTGCGGAGGGCGGGGGGGCTTTGGAACAAACTTCAAACCCATATTTTATATTCCTCAATCCTTCAACTCTCAAGCACATAAATTGGAAAGAAGATGGATAAGAAAGCAACAACAAAAAAAACACAATCACATAGTCCTTAGTCCTTACCCACTTGGAAAAGAATCATATATTTTGTCCTTGCCCTTCATTCAAGTAAAGAACTCGAAAGAGTTCCATTCCTTGCATCCTAACCTGCCCAAGTGCCCAAATGACCTGCATCAAAAAGAAAATTGAGCTTCTTTATTTTCCAATATAAATAAGGTAAGTGGGCTGCTTTATTTTCCAATATGTTATGGTTCATATGGAAAGGGCAAAGCAAACTTATTTTCGAGGGTGTGGATGAGATTGAGAAGTTGAAACAGAAAGCTTCTTGTGTTGTTTAGGAGTATTGGTCGCTATCATCCAGCCCCTCTCCCCATACTGAGACAACTACTGCTAGCTAGGGTGAGCATTCCGACGACCTGACACCAGCCGCCAGAAGAATGGATAAAGCTTAATGGACAGATGGCACTAGTTGATGGACTCCGGGGAAGGCGGGTGGTGGAGGTGTCTTCCGTAATTCAGCTGGTGAGTTCTTAACTGCCTTCACATTCTCTTGTGGCATATGTAAAGCCATTACGGCAGAGTTATGGACAAACAATGCACGGGTTAAAGATGCTGAGAAGATTGGGGTACTCCAAATTGATTATTGAATCGGATTCGGCAAATTTCGTTGACCTCATTGACAATAGGTCAAAGGAAGCACATGCTCACATCTACTTGATCTTAGAGTGTCGGAGCCTAGTGGAAGCATATGACTGGGAGTTGCAAGTCTACAAGGTCAGATGCCAAGCTAATCGAGCGGCAAATATTCTAGCCAAGTTGTCCTTCACTTTGTCTAGTTCTTTTATAGAATTTCGTTCTTTTATAGAATTTCCTTCTATACCAGACTGTTTGGGTGACACTATTATTGCAGAGTCCATTGGCGGCTCATGACTCACTTTTGCATAACTAACCCACTTTTTCCACAACTTTGCAAAAATGTCTCACTTTTTTTTAAAATGGTAAAAGTAGGCTGTGGGTTACTTTTGCAAAACCAAAACAGTGACCTGGTTGGCCGGTTGCAAGTTGCAAGGAGGGAGGCTCACGTGAGGGAGGGAAGGGGGGTTTTGTGGGATTGGGTTTTGGCGCCAAAAATGAGTAATAGGATGGGGTGATGTGATGGCTTCATACCTTTTTCCATGTGGAGGGTATAAAAAGAGAGGATGAGAGAAGCTTTTCATTTTCTCCCTTCTCTCAGATTTTCTGAAGCATAAACACATGGAGAAAGAGATGGAGAAGGTTCCACCATGGGAGAGAAGCCTAGAGCTTGCAGCTCCAGATGCAAAGTACTTGTCGCCTTCATTCTGTGCTCCTATCAGTGATCAGAATTCCCGTGTCACCTTGGTTTCCCATAAACCTATCTTCTCAGTTGCAATGGGTAAGTGTTTTTGACGAAGAACTCCTCATCTATTACAAAAACTAGATACCAACGAACTTTTCTCCTCGTTCCTCGTTTCACTTTCAGGTGGAAACACCTTGGTATGCGTTACTCTCATCTTCGATGGTTCTTGGGTTTTCGAGGGAGGCCGATAGGGGTTTGAGGGGGAGAAGGCGCACAAGAATGTCTTGATGCAAGACGGCATTGACTTCAACTCTTTCAAGAAGCTGGTCATGGTAAAGGTCGGCGATGGTGCTTTATATGAAGAGTGGGTGTCGTGTTACATGCCAAAGTCGAAAGAAGGGGTTCATTCGATCATGATAGTTGACGATGACGACCTTGAGGCGTTTATATTCTTGAACTTGAAGTCTAGAGAACATCCATGGCCCATGGCCATATATGTTGGTCCATTGTGTAAGGAGAGCTTTGAAGTAAAGCAAGCCATCGGGGAAGAACGCTTGAGCGGGACACCTACCTCTGAAAAAGTGGACGAAGTTGATGAGATTGTGATATGCGAGGCCGAAGGTAAGTCACAACAAAACCCTTTTTCTGTAGATGACATGTTATGTGCTGAGGGAGAGGTGAGCGAGGCCATAGTGAAGACCAAGGACCTGGTTCTGATGGACATTAGTGACACGGGCTTCAGATCAGCTGACATGGGTACGTGTTCAGATGACAGGGGAAAATATCTAGGAAAATATCTGGATGTAATCCAATTGGGTGACATGGATAACTCATCATTTGACATGGAACATGGGTTGGAGGTCATAGCCATTAGCAACGAGGATGAGGACGGGTCAACCCCCGAACTCGACATTGGGGGCTCCGACGATGGCGAACGTGTCGAGGTGAAGCTCGAAAAAGAGTGGGAGGATTTGGAGTGGCACGGCATTGTTGAGGATAAAAGAATGAGGGTGTCGGTGGAGGGGGAGGAAGTTGAGGATGAGGTGATGAGGGAACTTGAAGATTGTGTGCCGAGGTCTAGCACATCCCCACCTACGATGGAGATCGTTGAGGCTGTGGTGGACAAAATAACGCCGCGCACCCAGGACCCACGACGCAACATCATAGAACTTTTAGAGGGACAAATATTTGCATCGAAGGCTGACGTTCAGACTCGACTTCGCTGGAATGCGATAGAGAACCGCTTTGAGTTTTGTGTGAAGAAGTCGACGAAAACGTTGTATGTGGTTGGATGTGTGGACAAAAAGTGCACGTGGATGTGTAGGGCGACGACTTACAAACGCACCAATATGTGGACCATCCGAAAGTATATCCAGAAGCATACATGTGACCTGAACATGACGCACCACCATAGCCGACATGCTACATCGAGTACGATTGGACAGAACCTCGTGTCGACGTAAGTTTTACTTTACTTGGGAACACCATTTTACTTTTCACCTATTAGTATTCCACTTGTCACCTTACTTCATTATGCATGTCACACTATTCATACCTATCACTCGTAGGTTCACCGGGACTCGAAAGAATCTCGTTCCTGATCAAGTGCAGTCGCTGACCAAGTCTCAGTTCGGCATCACGTGTAGCTACTGGAAGGCCCAAAGGGAACGCTTGGCGGCAAGGGAGGTTAAGCATGGGAGCGACGAAGATTTTTACCGAGAAATTATTCCATACTTGCACATGGTGGAGCAAACTAACCTCGGGACATATACTAGGGTAGAGGTGGCCTCATCCTAACGATTCAAGTACGCATTTGTTAGCTTCGGGGTATGGCGCAGAGCGATCCCACACCTTAGAAAGGTAAAACCCCATGTCGGTTGTACAATGTCACATGTCACGTGATACAAAATGTCGTGTCACGTAACTAACAGTTACTGATTTCGATGTACACGTAATCTCGGTGGACGGGAGTTTCATTAAAGGGAAGTTCAGGGGCATACTTCTCTTTGCCACAACCCAAGATGG
This sequence comes from Persicaria maculosa, assembly GCA_963922045.1. Lineage (NCBI taxonomy): Eukaryota > Viridiplantae > Streptophyta > Magnoliopsida > Caryophyllales > Polygonaceae > Persicaria > Persicaria maculosa. The sequence continues at coordinate 51,115,110 of OY998251.1, read as the reverse complement.
GAACCACAAAGTGTACCCGATCGCATTTTCTATCGTCGACGGTGAGAACAACGGGTCGTGGACTTCTTCTTCAAGAACATGCTATATGTTATCGAGGACACGCCAGACTTGATGTTTGTCTCTGATCGCAATTTGAGTATTGTCCAAGGTATAAGGGACAACTATGTATTTGCAAAGCAAGGGTTCTGTGTATGACATCTATTTCAGAATGCCCAGTGCAGGTATAGAGGGGTATCGGGGTTGCAGAGCTGTTGTTCGCTGATTTTTGTACGGTGTCAGCCATTGCAGGCCAATACGTGAAGGAGGCTGGTTTTCAGAACTGGGCTCGGGCATTCTTCTTGGGGAATCTGTACAACATAATGACGACAAACAACTCTGAGTTCCTCAACTTTGTCTTCAAGGAGCCACGCGACCTACCCTTGACTGCGTTGATTGATGCCGTCATCGAAACCGTGTCCAAGTGGTTTTACGAGCGTCGAGAAAAGAGCACCAAACCGGGTAAGTTGGCGAGCGATTATGTGGACGGTGTGCTGAAGATGGACTATAGCATGGCAATATGTTTGGACGTGAGGTCGCTTAGCCAACACGAGTTCATGGTCCGCAAGGGTCCGTCGTCGTGGGTTGTGAACTTGAGTGCCTGTAACTGCACATGCAAGCGCTTCGACATCGATCAGTTCCGGTGCGCCCATGCCATAGCCGCTTCCAAGCATCGAGGTACGAATGTCTTCGCTCTCGTCAATGACTTCTATAAAGTTGCCGCATGGAAGTCTTGTTGCGCGGATTTTCTATATCCGATCCCTCCAAGATCGGAATGGAGGATCCCCCTCATGGCTGTCGGATATGGCATGTGACGAAAGGGTTTCTCGACCAAATAAATTTGTAGTCAAGACCCCGCTATAGGATAGTGGAGTCAGGTTCGTCCTCAGGAGAGAAGTCAGCGGTTCTAGGTTTAGTGTGTTTTGGGGTTCAGGGATAGCGGGAAAAGGTGGGGAGGTTGTTGTCGATGTCGACTAAGACTTGGTCGATGTCGAGGGAATGATAGAAGAAGAGGTGGTCGGTGTCGGGTAACTTTGCAGGATAAAAATAATGAAATAAAATATATAAAGATGCAAACTTCCAAGGTTAGGGATCACCACAACAATAAACATATGCGCAGATCATAAATCACATAAAGATGCATGCTTTATATCAAATAACTTTCGTTATTAACAAATAGGAATATAGAGGCTTTCGCATAAACCCTAAGTGTTACTGCCTTTTCTTAATTAGGATCAACCAACTTTCGCAGGCAAAGCCTAATTACTATCCAAATTCATAATTAATTCACTTTCGCTTCATAATTGCAAATAAGGAATTGTCCTCGACTGTCGCAAAGGATTAAGCACATAGGTAGATGATAATAAAGACATACAAAATCATGAATTCATAAATCAAACAAACATATCTATGTTGGGATCACCCCAACCCTAGAAGAAGGAAAATTAGAAAGCAAACATGATGAAAGAAATTAACTTTAACATAAAATAAACTAAAACTTACAAAACCTTCCAAACGTTCCTCCTCTCTCGCCTCCTCTCTCTCTCTCTCTCTCTCTCTCTCTCTCTCTCTCTCCTTGCCTCCTCCCTCTCCTTGCGCCCGAAGACGGCTTTGCTTGAATGAATGAAAATCAGCCCCCTAGGGCTTTATTTATAGCCTTCTAATCCTTGCTATTCAAGGATAGAATATCTCTATCTATATCTAAAACTATATCTAAATACTTAATGATAAATAAAAGCAATAAAGAAATTAAATCTAAATATATCTAAATGTCTTTAATGGATAGATCTCTTCCTTCATGATGTATTTGGATAGAATCGGCAATCTTCGCGCCCAAGCAATCCCACATCGAGTAGGATTCGTCAAAACCGAGTAACGCGGCTTCGGGCAGTCTACTCGATCTCGACCAGGGTCTTGTCGATCTCGAGTAGCCCTCCTCTGTCTCGAGTAGCCCTCGTCTGTCTCGAGTAGGATTGTTGGTCGACTCGGTGTCTCGGCTAGCTGGTGCTCGATGTGACTCGGACATGACTCGGAGGTCTAGTCGATCTCGAGTAGCCCTACTCTGTATCGAGTAGGATTCGTCGTCTGGCTGGCTTGGTCGGGTGGCTCTGCTCGACAAGGCTCGGACTTGGTTCATGGTGGCTTGTCGACCTCAAGTAGCCCTAGTCGACCTCGAGTAGGATTGATCCGTCGACTAGGTCTTCTCGGGTAGGTAAGCTCGGACCTGGGCTCTGGCTCGTCGATCTCGACAAGATCTCCTCGAGATCGAGTAGAGTTGGCTCGGCTTCTCGACAGCTCGTCGACTCCGGACATGACGTCGAAGTGTCGTCGATCTCGACTACGTGGTACTCGAGATCGAGTAGGGTTCCTGGAGTCGGGTCGTCTCTGACTCAGTGTCCTCGATCAGCTCTGCTCGACCAGGTGTTCTCGACCAGCCCTCGTCGAGATCGAGTACGGTGTACTGGAGATCGAGTAGAGTTCTCTCAGCTTTCTGCTCTGTTCTTGAAACGCACTTTCCCGAGTCCTCCTTCGTCGGATTGATGCATATGACCATGCGTTGGAAAGCTCTTTTTGAGGGCTACAACTTTCTTGAAGACATCAAAGCTTGATTCCGAATGATGAATACCGAAAAATGGCCTTTTCTCCAGCTGCACCATTCTTAGCTTCTCCATGAGTTTCCTTTAAGCTCCAAAGTGCGTCCGATTTCTGCGAAATATAACCAAAACTTGTGTAGACCTCCATATATTGCAAATAAGTGTAAACTACACAGGTTCTGTATTATTCTAACCCAAATGCATGCAATGTATGCAGAAATCGATATAAAAGTAAGTGTAAAACATGGCGAATTAGGCTCACATCAAACACTCCATACTTAAGCTTGCTTGTCCTCAAGCAATACTTTTATTTGTCATTCAGGGGAAGAAATCAAAACTCTCAACATATTAGATTCATTGCCATATAACCCTGCAATCAATTACCATCCTCGAAAAGGTACTTATGTCACAGATCCATGTATGTGCAATTATACCAAAGCAACATCTACTCACAAAAGGAGGGTTATGCAAAAACAATTCATATGTGACAGAGCATTGATAATCAAGAGGACTTTAATTTAAGCTCAAATAAGGAATAGATTGGTAAAAGGCTAAAGGTGGGCAATTTCTGGCAATGTGGTGCTTATGATCCGGGGAAATGGAGTATTTCCAAACTTGAATTTCCACATTCTTTCTTCATAAGATTCATCACCTTTCATAATGCTTTTATCAATAATAATGCTTTTACCTCTCTAACCTCAGCACTGCCTTCTCGCGAGTCGCAAACATAGGTGTCATGAATGGCCCCGGATACTTAGTGCTTTGGACTCCTCACCTGTGTGTCCCATCTCTCCAAACTATTATCTCAGAGAGCAGGGTCAATCTACCTTTATCTCCTGAGGTGATTGGATTTTCTTTCACTCATTAAATTTTCCATATATTTCAAACAATTTCCAACCCAACTCCAAATAATGATAATAACAACACAACAACCATATAATAATCTCCATAATATGACATCATTCTCAACATAATCCCCGGATAAGGTAAAGAATGGCAAATATTTAGATCATGTGAAGCAATATTTGAAATAAGGCATAATGTGGCTTTTGTGATGCATAAGCATAGGTAAGGCTTATGATTATAACAATATGAGCATTATATGGAAATATAAAGTCCTCCATCCTCTTATCATGCAACATGTCAAAAGCAACATCAAATTTTACCTCCTTTCATGGTTTTCAAGAAAATATGCACTTCATTGTGACTTCCCTTTACCAGGCAATTTCATGTTATATCTCTAATGAATCTTAATTTTGCATCGTCGAGTTCAATATAAGCTTCCATGACATTAATCAAAATTTTCAATGGGGGTCATTTTTCTAAATTTTGGAAATCATGCATGTAAGCACATAAATCAATAATGAATTCCAAAATAGCCATGTAGCAATTCAAAGAAATAAACTCCAAATATGCACAAATAATGTCAAATATGGCAAATATGCATAAAGTAAGCCCTTCCCCCACCCCATACTTAAACATTACAATGTCCTCACTGTATAAAAACAAAGGTAAAGAAAGAAACTCACTAGACAGATGTGCAGGGCTTCATAATATCGAGTTAAAATGCCTGAGCCGAGTCCGTTTTTAGCTTGCATCTATCCATGGACCTGAAAAGTGTAGAAGACATATACCCACAATAGAAAAACTAAAAGTTCCAAAAACAAAAACAAACAAAAGCAACAAAGTCTCAAAAGTCTAAAAATAAATGTCTATGTACAAGCTCTAGATTTTATAGTCGCTAGGCCGACTTCTCCATTAAGCATTAGCCTGGCTCATCTTTGTCCGGAGGTATAGGTGGATCTGGTGGTTCCTCCGGTGGTGGGAAGCGTGGGATGTCATCCGGGGGCATCATGTGAAGAAGTTTGAACCTCCCCGAGTGAACGCTCCATGGCTTCACCCATTCATCTTCCTGGGCTCCAGCTGGCATGCATAAAGGAAGATATAAAGAAAATATACATACCTCATCATCATACCTCTTCCGCTTCATAGGTTGACTTGGTTGCGCGTCTCCACCACAGCAAAACGGTGGAGTGGGAAGAGATATTTCCACCTCATCATGTGGAGCTTCATGCCACTTTGCTAGGACCCCATACTTGAATATGAACATCGGTTGCTCAAAATCATCGGGGATAGCCTTCACCTTGTAAGGTAAAAGCGATCTTGGAATGCCCTGGTCAACAATGTCCAACTTCTTCTCTTCTAGTGCTATTTCGCCTTGGGATGCTTCATATGATTCATCAACAATAGGTAGCAAAGTAGGAATGAAATTCGAGGAAGGACATACCTGGTTGTCGACATTGAGTGGGTCAATTGGCTCGTCGAGAGGAGGACATGGTCCTTTAGACTGAATGGAAGCCTCAAGCCTTCGGATTTCGTCTTCCAGCCGAGCTATTTCCCTTAATCGTGACTCCTCCACTGCGATCCTATTTCTCCGTCTCAAATCTTGATACCATTCTTCCCATGCAGGATTCCCTTCGACAAAGTCTTCCATCTTTGTACCTAAGCTTTGAAATCACAATCAAGAACACAAATTAGTGGCAAAAGCTTGGCACCCAGTTGGTACCAGTGAGGTAGGTGGTGGTAGGGTATGTGATAGGGTAAGAAAAAGGGATGGGCTTTTCTGAACCTTAAACACAATTAAACTAGGCGCGATTGATATCTCCCCGGCAACGACGCCAATTTGTTGATAGGGTTTCTCGACCAAATAAATTTGTAGTCAAGACCCCGCTATAGGATAGTGGAGTCAGGTTCGTCCTCAGGAGAGAAGTCAGCGGTTCTAGGTTTAGTGTGTTTTGGGGTTCAGGGATAGCGGGAAAAGGTGGGGAGATTGTTGTCGATGTCGACTAAGACTTGGTCGATGTCGAGGGAATGATAGAAGAAGAGGTGGTCGGTGTCGGGTAACTTTGCAGGATAAAAATAATGAAATAAAATATATAAAGATGCAAACTTCCAAGGTTAGGGATCACCACAACAATAAACATATGCGCAGATCATAAATCACATAAAGATGCATGCTTTATATCAAATAACTTTCGTTATTAACAAATAGGAATATAGAGGCTTTCGCATAAACCCTAAGTGTTACTGCCTTTTCTTAATTAGGATCAACCAACTTTCGCAGGCAAAGCCTAATTACTATCCAAATTCATAATTAATTCACTTTCGCTTCATAATTGCAAATAAGGAATTGTCCTCGACTGTCGCAAAGGATTAAGCACATAGGTAGATGATAATAAAGACATACAAAATCATAAATTCATAAATCAAACAAACATATCTATGTTGGGATCACCCCAACCCTAGAAGAAGGAAAATTAGAAAGCAAACATGATGAAAGAAATTAACTTTAACATAAAATAAACTAAAACTTACAAAACCTTCCAAACGTTCCTCCTCTCTCTCCTCCTCCTCTCTCTCTCTCTCTCTCTCTCTCTCTCTCCTTGCCTCCTCCCTCTCCTTGCCTCCTCCCTCTCCTTGCGCCCGAAGACGGCTTTGCTTGAATGAATGGAAATCAGCCCCCTAGGGCTTTATTTATAGCCTTCTAATCCTTGCTATTCAAGGATAGAATATCTCTATCTATATCTAAAACTATATCTAAATACTTAATGATAAATAAAAGCAATAAAGAAATTAAATCTAAATATATCTAAATGTCTTTAATGGATAGATCTCTTCCTTCATGATGTATTTGGATAGAATCGGCAATCTTCGCGCCCAAGCAATCCCACATCGAGTAGGATTCGTCAAAACCGAGTAACGCGGCTTCGGGCAGTCTACTCGATCTCGGCCAGGGTCTTGTCGATCTCGAGTAGCCCTCCTCTGTCTCGAGTAGCCCTCGTCTGTCTCGAGTAGGATTGTTAGTCGACTCGGTGTCTCGGCTAGCTGGTGCTCGATGTGACTCGGACATGACTCGGAGGTCTAGTCGATCTCGAGTAGCCCTACTCTGTATCGAGTAGGATTCGTCGTCTGGCTGGCTTGGTCGGGTGGCTCTGCTCGACAAGGCTCGGACTTGGTTCATGGTGGCTTGTCGACCTCGAGTAGCCCTAGTCGACCTCGAGTAGGATTGATCCGTCGACTAGGTCTTCTCGGGTAGGTAAGCTCGGACCTGGGCTCTGGCTCGTCGATCTCGACAAGATCTCCTCGAGATCGAGTAGAGTTGGCTCGGCTTCTCGACAGCTCGTCGACTCCGGACATGGCGTCGAAGTGTCGTCGATCTCGACTACGTGGTACTCGAGATCGAGTAGGGTTCCTGGAGTCGGGTCGTCTCTGACTCAGTGTCCTCGATCAGCTCTGCTCGACCAGGTGTTCTCGACCAGCCCTCGTCGAGATCGAGTACGGTGTACTCGAGATCGAGTAGAGTTCTCTCAGCTTTCTGCTCTATTCTTGAAACACACTTTCCCGAGTCCTCGTTCGTCGGATTGACGCATATGACCATGCGTTGGAAAGCTCTTTTCGAGGGCTACAACTTTCATGAAGACATCAAAGCTTGATTCCGAATGATGAATACCGAAAAATGGCCTTTTCTCCAGCTGCACCATTCTTAGCTTCTCCATGAGTTTCCTTTAAGCTCCAAAGTGCGTCCGATTTCTGCGAAATATAACCAAAACTTGTGTAGACCTCCATATATTGCAAATAAGTGTAAACTACACAGATTCTGTATTATTCTAACCCAAATGCATGCAATGTATGCAGAAATCGATATAAAAGTAAGTGTAAAACATGGCGAATTAGGCTCACATCAGCATGCCTCCCCCCGCCCATGAAGAGAAGGCCCGGACGGCCTAAGACATCCCGACATCCATCCCGCGGAGAAACTCCCCGGGTCAAGCATCGTCGTTCGTAGGTATTTTGGTGGTCCAACGCCTTACCACAAAGGCTAAGTTTCCATTTTCAGTTTGGGGTCAGGGGTTGGACCATGCACACATGACAAACTTTTGGTATTTTGCGATTAGTACATATGTCACACTTTTGGTATTTTGGGGTTAGCACATATGTCACACTTTTAGTACTTTGGGGTTAGCACATTTATGTCAAGCTTTTGGCACTTTGGGTTATGCACATATGACGAACTTTAGGTTTTTCGAGGTTAACACATATGTCACACTTTTGATACTTTGGGTTACACACATATGTCAAGCTTCTGTGTATGAACAACTGTTTATGCTATAAATGATGCATGCCAGATTATGGAATTATACGTGTCACTGAACTTATTTTCTCTTGTCATCATGAACAATCTGACTTCATATATTCTGCTGGAAATAATGTGTGTCACTTGCTCGTATCGCCATGTCAGGTGGATGATTGCACTTGTCGCTTAGCCACATGAAATATTACAGCTATATTATGCAGGTATGTCAACCTTTTTGTACTTTGGGGTTACACACTTGTGACAACCTTTACCTATTTTGGGGGTTACCCACATGTGACAAACTTTCGGTAGTTAGGGGTTAAGCACCTTTGTCAAACTTGTACGCATCTTTTTGTGCTACAAATGATGCATGCCAAAAAATGGATTTGTATGTGTCATCTAATATATTCTATCATGTCACCAAATCCATCATACACCACAGAACATGGCCGTATCACCTGATGGATTTAACGTGTCAGATGTTTAATTTTTGACGTTTCATATTTCTGAGTGTCTACCAATTTATTAAGAAAATAACCCATGTCACCTGTTTGTATGGTCGTGTCACCAGAAGGAATTAACGTGTCACAGTTTGGGGTTTCACTTTAAATTTATTTTCGAAATGAAACATGTCACCTGTTTGTATGACCGTGTCACTTGAAATATTTAACGTGTCTGTTTTTCCACCCAAACATTTCAAAACCAAGTATATATGTTCGCAATGAAAACCCCCAAGTGCATAAGATGTTCATAAAAGACTAATATGTACTGATCAACCAATGTCATAAAATAATACACCTATTGACCAACGGAGATCATAACATCCTACAAGTTTTGAGCAACAAAGTTCAGAAAATACAACTCCAACAAAGTTCATAGCTACCTAGGGGTAGGAAAAGTACGCCCTAATAAAAAGTTGTCGGCGGTTTATTACAATCTACCATGGAAGATGGCAACATCAAGCAACTACCTATACGCCCCGATGGAAACGGAGATCATAACTCATTTGTAAGCTCCGTGCCGTAGCCTGTCATCCACTTCTCCCCATCCTCGCTACACACCCACGATGACAATGTTGGTGAATGGCGTCGTTTATAGAATAAGTTGGAGAGAAATACATATATGGGGTACATTGCCATCCAACGGGCTAAGCCGTATTTGTCGGACATGGATACAAGTCCCAACTTAATCGCGTCCGCGCTGGCAACAACGACAAAGTCCTTCCCTTTTTGTCCCCGTGGTTTCTTCACAGGGGGGCATGTCTTCTCCATCACCTCCTGGAGCCTTCATAGTCTTTTTGCCTCGTATGCCCTCAGCTTTTGCAGCCTCATAGATCTGGCAAATGCTTAGGAAGTTTAAACTATCATTCCAAGATTTGGATATCCCGTGTCACCCAAATAAGTAAACCATGTCACTTAAATGCAATAACCTTGTCACATCAACTTACCTCCTCATCCTGACCTTTTGGTGGTTGGTCGTCCCCTTCAGGTGCACCCTCCGTCTTCCCGCCCTTGTGATCGTTGTCCTCAGCCTCCCCATCTTTTTTCCCTGCTAAATCACAGTCACCTCAACATCCATATCCGGGTTCTCCCCACCCTTTCCCCCATCTTTGACAAGCACCTCCACATCATCTTCCTTACTGACATCTTCGATATCATCCTTTCGACGGACCACAAGAGCTTACCTTATCACCTTGTCCTTGTAGGGATTCTCCCCGACTTCTGGTGCAATCGTTGTATCCGCATCGACATCAACGACCTGAAAAAAAAAATTCAAACTTTAAATTGGATCCCCAATTTTCCGTGTCACTCAACAGAAAACACCATGTCACACAAAAACAAACTTACTTCCTCATCCTTTCGTGCCCCCCCCCCCCTCTCATCCCCTTCCTTTTCCTCGACAACTTTGTCTTCAGCTCCATCTTTCCCAACATCACCTCCTTCTCTGCATCAATGTCAAAAGAAGCGCTAACATCCCTTTCTCTTTCTTCCCCGGCTCTTCCCATCCCTTTAGCAGCCCGCAGTCTATGGACGACCTCCTCCAAAATTTTCATCTGCATAGATTAGGTTTTTAACATCACACATAAGGACTAAGGTGAACAAAAACGTTCAGAAAACAACCTCGGTTGACCTGGGTACATTAAAATTCATTTATAATTCAGAAACAAACCCAATTAAAATAGAAAACGACATTGTTGTCCAGCAACCAATGAAATTGAATTAAAAAACAAGAGAATGACATCAAAGGGAATAGGTGGTATTCATAGGAACTATTTAAATTCATATCAGATTCTAATCGTCGCTCAACTTCAGATTGAAATGATTAGGACAATATCCTTTAAATATCAACATTTACGTGTCACCTTGAAAATATCACGTGTCAGGAGTCCATTTACCCTTGTTAACTAAGTTATGCAGATTCTGCAGAAAACAAAGATATGCGAATGAACGACGTACCTTCCCATCCAATACGAAACCCATGTCACCTAATTTCTCTTTCAAACAAAAAATTTTCAAATCAAACACGGTCCAAATCTCAATCGTTCATTTTCAATCGCCCACCAAACATTCCCATATCCCAATTTCCACCCTACCATTGTCACCCTCGTCGGTCTTCCCAAACCCTAACCGTCGATTTCACATATCCATACCCTCAAACCACCCTCCTCATTCTTCAATTGCAACTGCCATTGCCACCTCTCGACAAACCAACATTCAACCCACAATTGTTGTACAATTCCTAAACCCTATAGCGACCGACTATTTTGAGAAAGAGAGAGGGCTTACCACTTCACCAACACCGGCGTGCTTGTCCTCTCATCTCCGTCGTCAACCCCATCTCCATGCGTCCTTCTCAGGCACCGCTCCATCTCCGGCATCCTTCTCCTTTCGAAATCGCCCCGTCTTCTTGCTTCTCTCTTTTTGCAAACCGTTCTACCTCTCTCTCTCTCTCCTTTTTTTGTTTTTTTTCTTCCACAAAATGGGTTACAAAAAGGTGGGATTTCACCAGTAAGGATTCTCTACATCCTTACCTACACCACTCCCTACTACACATATTTATTTTGATATTTATTTAATTTATAAAAAAATTTAAAAAAAATATATTCATATTCCTAGCCTCAAATTGTATATGTTTATAAAAAAATTATTTTGAAAATTCATATTTTAAAATTTTTAATAATTATATTTTGTAAAATATTGCTTTTTTATTTTTAAAAAATTTTAAAATATGACTTTTTAAAATAAAATTTTATAAATATTCAAATGCTAGAAATATAAATATAATTTTTATTTTTTTTAAGATTAAGTAAATATTAAAATGAATATGTGGAGTAGGGGGTGGAGCACCAAATGTAATGTAGAGGATCTTCTTTGGGATTTGACTTGTATTTAATGAGCCAATTTTTTTTTTTGTTTTTAACCCTTTTTTTTTCCGGCCTCACATGGCTTTAGTGCATTAAATGCACTGATATGACCTTTATTTTTTCCTTTTTTTTCTAGGCCAAGTTACCTCCTAAAACCGGTGAAACAACCGGATATTTTGTGCAATTTTTTTGCATTCCGGATTAGTTTTTGCAAATTTTCAAAGATTAGGGTTAATTTTGCAAGTTTAGCAAAAAGGTGGGTTAGTTAGCTCACTTCTCTCTTAATAATAACAAAGGGCTTTAGCCCACTTCCTGATCAAAAAAAAAAAAAAAAAGGAAAACTGAGTTGCTACTAAGGAGAGAGCATATACCCTGTACGTTTGCTCAGTGCTTTGCGCGTCCTATACTATGAACCATGGGCGAGCAAATTCAGTGGCGGATTCAGAATTTTGTTTGGGGGGGGGCTAAATTTTTTTTCCGAGAAAAACGACTTTGCTTAAGTACACAATCCGTAAGAATGCATAATTTCATAAGAATAAACAACCCACGAGCAAATAACAAAATTTTAGCAAATAGGAAGATTTATTAAATAAATGATCAATTGACAGCAACAGAGTCATTTAGCCGGTTATATATATCATTGTCAATTGTCAGTTGCACTATAAACCACAATTTCAAAGCCCAAAGCACAATTTCATAAATTTATTTATCAAAACCACAAATTCTAATTATAAACCCTAATCGAAATTTCCCCAAATTGATTCTCACATCCACAAATTCTAATCTAAATTGATTTTCATATCAAGCAATTCAACTTAAAAACAATCAAATTTGATTTTCATATCAACCAATTCAACTTAAAACAATAAAATTAAGAGAAAATTTGTGCCGCATGCACAAATTTTCAAGCTAATTCGAGTTTCGTCCAACCTTTTGTAATATTTACAAAAGTGTCCGCGTTTATAATTTCCGCTGGAAATTTTACGATTTTGCCCCTCCATCCTCTTTTACCGTTATTCGACTTCATCCCAGCGACAACCCCCCGTCGATGTTCTATGTGCTGTTCCTGTCAAATTTCGAGAGAATCACCTTAAAAGGAGTGATTTTGGCGGTCGATTCTTGCATTTTCTTATCATTATTGCTCATATGGCGGAAATCTCTGGTAGTTCAGGTGCTGATTTTGCTTGAACGTTTTCTCTGTTGGTTAGGGTTTGTTTTTCTGCGATTTATGTAGCTTTTTGTTCGACTTTTGCGGTTTTTTTGTTGGTCTAGTGTTGGTTGGTGTCGTGATAGCAAATGCTGGAGAGTTGTTCGTGTTTTTATTATCAAATATGCGATTTCTACTGAATAATTCTACATGCTCCTATCGTTTTTCCTCTTCTGATTTCTATGTTTTCGTGTTTATCAGGTTCACTTACTGATTTAGTGAGATACAGAAGGCAATTTGATGTGAGTTTTTTTTTATATTGATCTTTTTATCCTGTCTGTTTATATAGTGTTGTTTACTTATGTTGATATGCATTTATTTTTGACATTTTTGCTTGTTTTTTAACAGAACATTTCTTATTGTATTCCTGAGGATGAGTGGTTCCATTCTAGATCAAACAGATATTCTTATCCTGATGTTTGTCAACTCATCAAAAGTCATCTGTCGGATAAACACTATGAGATATTGTGCAATAGTTGTGTTGGGTGGGTGCTGACACAGGGAACCAATATGGTTTCCAACTTTCAGCTCATGCATCAGATTATGTTGCGTCGAGTTTCCACCAAAAAGAAGATGGCTCGGTTTTCTCTTGCTGAATTCCATCTTATTACTGGTCTTCTTTGTGAAGCTAATGATTGCAAACCACCCAAACATGTGTCTTCCATTGATTTTTTTGGGCAGAAGAAATGCTCTTATAAAGAGTTAGTACAGTGTTTTAAATCTGAGAGCAAATCTTCAGAGAAGAAGTTGATTATGGCTAAGCTGCTTATTATCGAAAAGGTCCTATTATTTAGGAGATCAGAGTTTGTCAGTGAAGAAAACTTATCCCTTGCTTGCGCTGAGAATGAGTTTGAAATTTATCCCTGGGGGAGAGCTTCGTACACGAAGTTGGTTACGACATTAAAGAATATAGATCTGGCATATCGTAACCATGGTAGACGTTGTTATGATATACATGGGTACAATCTTGCTTTCCAGGTAGTCTTTAATGTCGCATATTTATTGCTTGTTATCCTTTTTGAAGTTTGTCAGCATATTTATTGCTTGTTATCATATCTTACTCTTCTGGCTGAATATTTCAAATACTTTATGTTTTTTTGCAACAGTCATGGATTATAGAAGCCTTCCCATCAATAGCTGCAAAATTTGACTGTAATTTCAAAATGGTTGCTGGAGATCCATCCTCTTTGCACTGGGAATGTAAGATTAAACACGTATATGATAGTGCTTCTACACTTTTTGATGATGAGCTGGTAAGTTTATTATGTTTTGTAGTTGTTAATGGATTAATTTACTATCTGTTTTAGGCACCATTGTCCACTACTTTTGGTAAATTTGCAAAAATACCAGAGACGTCAGCAGAAACTTGCAAAAACACCAGACTTGTCAGCAGAACTACATTGTTTGCAAGATTTTTAATTTTTTGTATCAGGAATGATTTTTGTTTGACACTGATCTTGTTTGTTTTTTGTTTTTTATATATATCTTAACAAGTAGGAACCAAATTATTGCATAAGTGTCAATATATTTTGATTTAGATCACATGTCAGCAGTGTAATAGATTGTCATTTAAATATAATTGCATAAGGAAGGTTTGGATGTGCATAGTCATTTAAATATTATTGCATAACATATAATTCAACTTTATCATTAAAAGTTAGTAGGTGCATATCGTTTATTTGGCTTAGTCATTTTATGTCAGCAGTCCCAAAGTTTTGCATAAATATTAAAGGTTATTAGCATAGTTGTTGTTTTGTTGTAAATGTCTGTGCTTTTAATCATATATTTCTTCTATTTTTGTGTAGGCACCATTTTTCCCTATTTATGGTGAATTTGCAAGAAAACCAGGGATGGTTTATAGTGAAGAAGTTGCTGATGAAAGAGTTGATGACATTGTTCAACCTGTTTTCCCCAAGCTGGCCGATTGTCTGTATGAAAGTCATCGATTGCGTACAGATGCATATAATAACAGGTTCATACGCAATGATGCCTTAGCTGTTGTTGTTGGGAATGACGACGACAATTTGGTCAACAAACAGGATGTTGTAAATGATTCTGCTTTAGATGCTGTTGTTGGGAATGATGGAGTCAATTCGGAGGTAAAACTTGATGTTGTACATAAAGGAAAGAAGATGACATCCTTGAGAAGGGGTCGCTCTGCAGGTACCTTTCATTCCTCCCCTGCTTTGGGTTTAGAGGATAAGAAATCAAATAAGAGGAAAGCCACTAATATGCGGAAGAAGAAAGAGTCGGGTAAGAAGGTTCGGTTTTTAGATGCTGCGACAGATGTGCTAGGCAAAGAGTCTGTTATACCTGTCGTTGTTGGTGACAAGGTTGATCCAATGATTGAGTGTGAGAAGCTTGTACCTTTGAAGATTGTGTATCACAGTCTGAAGAAGAGGAAGACTGGTGATAAAGAGCCTAGGAATGTATTCTATTCAGACTGTGCTGAGAAGTCTGTATCTTTGCAAGTTGTTTCTACTGCAGATATGTTGGCCGCTGATGGACTGTCTAATGAAAAGGGTGATGTGTTTGGTTCTGATCGTGATACTGGTGGGGTCCATGATGATGCTGTTTACTATGAAACTGGGGGTGCTCTTGATGATGAATTTGGTGGAACCCATTCTGTTGCCTCTACTGGGTCAACTGTGTCTCCTATTGGTTCTCCTCATGTCCATGTTAATTCATCTGGTCCAGAGATTCAAGACATACCTTTGGGAGGTGATTCTGACGCAAAAAAACCTGGTGTTTGTGTTGATGATCCGATTGATGCTTCAATTCCTGAAGCTGAGACCTATATCCATGTACCCGGAAATGCGTGTGGTGTGGGGCTGTCGTCTCCCAACAAGGGTGAAATACGAGATGAAATGGGTGATGTTCCTTTTAGATTTGATGCTAATGCTCCCGCCCCTGTTATTGATAGTTCATCTCAGCTGGTGCAAGAAATTTTTAGGCGTCTTGATAAGCTAGAAGAGTTGCCTGAATGTCTAAAGGAGTTGGCTGCCAGTGTAGGAGAAATTAAGACATGTATGGGGAAGTTAGATGGGATTATTAACATGTTTTCTGTCATTGGGGAGAAGTTCACTTCCCTTGAGAATAAGGTTGCAATGCACGCATGTACAGTTGATGTCTCCCAGCCATTCCATTCCATACCTAATAATGATGCTGGTACAACAGTTAACAACGAAGTTTTCTCTGATATACTGGCTGATTTGCCTGTTGCTCACGGAATTGTTTCCGATTTCAATAGAGGAGATGAAGTAGATGTTGATCTAAATTTACCCTCTAATGAAATGTCATCTGAGTTTGGTGTAATACCTGAAGCTGACATTGAAGGCAAGCGTCGCATTGAAGTTGATGATTTGAATGATGTTCACCCCGAAGTTGATGGGGAACATTCTGATATGAAGGAACCGAAAGTAGTTATTGGGGATGCAGGTCTGATGGATGTTGATGTCATTCTAACAGAAGGTGACTTTGGCGCATCGCATTGTACTAACAGTGATCCACAGTGGTTACAAATTGCATGTCCTGCCACTGAATATAATGGTGTAGGTTTTGATATAGAGGATTCGATTAAGCCTTGTGTTGGAGGTGATAAAGATGGTGATGTTATTACATTAACTGGATTGGAAGGTTGTGCTATGAATCCTCTCCTGGATGAATCTGATGCTCTATGTCCTCCATCTACTATTGTTGATGTTAAGTTGGATCCCTTTTCAAAAAAATTTGCTGGCGATGTAGATAAAAACGATGGTGACATCTCTCTACCGGCGGTGGGTGTTGGAGATGCAAAGGGTGTTCCTGATGCTGACATCCATATTAATGCTGACATTTCATTGGGGGGTGTCGTATGTTGTCAAGTTTATTCCACTGATGTCAAGGAAGTGAAGGGAGTTAGTGAGGATGTCGGGGGCATGAATGTTTATGTGAAGCCAATTGAATGTGGACTTATTGATGCACATCGCCCTCAAGGGGATGCACAGAATGAAGCTCAGCATGAAGAGTTTGATGTCAATGAAGCGAAGGTAGTTAGTGAGGATGCCGGCGGCACTACTGGTGACATGAAGCCAATTGAAAGTGGAATTATTGATGCACAGTGCCCTCAAGGGGATGCACAGTGCTTAAAAATTGTGTGCGTTGACACCCAGATGTCATCAGATTTTAATGTATTATCTGAGGCTGACATCTATAGCAAGTGCAGTGATGAAGTTGTTGAGTTGAATGCTACCGAGACTGAGTTTGATGTCAAAATTTCTGATGTGAAGGAACGAATTGAATATATTGAGGCTGAACATGAAGTGGGAGGTTCTGATATGCAGAATTCAATTAATGGTTGTACGGGAGGTGATGATAAGGATGACGATATCACACTAATGGGATTTGAAGGTGTCAATACAAAGTTGCAATCAGATGATTCCGATGTTCTGCGCCCTCCCTGTAATGTTGTTGCTCTTGAAATGGACCCCCCATCAAAAAATGTTGGAGTTGATGTTGAGAATGTTGATGACATGGGTTCTGATGCTGTATATTCATATCGAAAGGAATCAACGTTTGCTGGTGACGTGCACAATTTAATGGTTGGGGATGTAAATGCAGTTTGTAATGATGCTAAATGCAGTGCAAATGCTTGTGAGATGTCATCCTCTCCATCTATTGTCATCAGTGAGGTTCTTTTGTCATTAAAAGATGCTGTTGAGGGTGGTCTGTGTGCTGTGAAGGATACGGTCGTTGGCGAGGCAGATGGGGTTGGTAAGCCTGCTGACATCTCTTCCACGGAAGCTGGCGATGCTTCTGTAAAGGGTTCTGCTTCTTCTATTCCGTGTGTATCAGCCAATCTTGTTATAGTTCCAGACAATTATGTTCCACCACGCTTTGTTGATTGGGATTCATATGCAAAGGATCCTACTATATTAAGTGACATTGAAAAATTAAAGCAAGCCAACAGCATTCCTATGGACAGTAGCTTTTTGTTCGGCTCCCGTGTAGAAGAAAACGAAAAGAAATTGGCACAGTACAATGCCAAGAAGTCACTGATCAGCAGCAAGGATCACCAGTTTATGTATTCTATTATAAAGAGCAAACGGTATCTTGTTTTTGCTATATTATTCAATTATCTCTATATTAATATGCTTTTATTATTTATTACCCTCTCTATGATTGTTGTAAAGTTATGCATATTGTATATTCCTTCTCAGGGATTTTTCTGTTTGTACTCCTTATGGACGGTTTGGGAAATCATTTTTCCACAATATTATAAGCCGGAGCAAGTGGTTGGATTCAGAGGTAAGAACTGCTGACATCAACCAAATATGGGGATGTTTTCCCTTTTAATCTGCTTGACAGTAGTTTGTTTTTACAGCATCTTGAAGCAGGGTTATATTATATAAGGAAGAGAATTTCTGTAGAAGCGGACAAGTATAAAGATTGTGTTGTGGTGGATTGGTTGTTCGCCGTTAAGTACTGGCCTTCATATGCTTCAGATTTTGTGGAAGATGATAATGTTGACAAATCTATTGAGGCTTATTTCAGCGGCGATTGTCCTGAAAAGTATCCTAAAGTCTGGGCGTCAGCAAAGAAGATTTATACACCTTTTAATATCCACAACTTGCATTGGGTAGCCTTGGAGATACTAATTGATGAAAAGGTTATAAATGTGTATGATTGCAATGTTACTGGAATTGCTGCTGGGTTACTTGACCAATATCTGCAACCTATTACTAAGTGGCTTCCAATCCATTTGGTGAAAGCTGGTGTGTACGAAAATTTCACCTCATCCCCCTTCAAGTTAATCATGGTGCCTGATTTACTTCACGATCGTTCTTCGTACGTGTTCTTCCTGTCTTGACATACTTTTTTTTAATTTTATCATATATTACACTTTTTCACCTGGTTATTTTCCCCTTATTGTGTTTGAATTGTAGGTCTGCTTGTGGGGTGTTTGTAGTAAAAGCAATTGAAGTGCTTATTTTTGGAGGAGATGTGAAGGCAATCACAAATGAAACTCTCTTTCGCTATCGAGAACTTATGTGCGTAGATTTGATAAAGGAGCGATGGAGCTTTATAATGTAAATATGTATTGTCATTAGACATATATTAGCTGTGTTGTCAACTTTGTATTTTCATGCAAGATTCTGTATTTTGGGGAGTTTATTTTAAAACAGCATTCACTTGTCAGCAGAGCAACAATTTGTTATAATTATTCAATTCATTCGAAGAGGGTAAGCAACCTTTTTGCTGTCCATAATTATTTCAATCTAATAGAGACATCACATTGCAATCAACCATTGGAAATTGGTATCTTAATATATTAGATTTAGCTAACTGTCTCTATGTCATCAGCGTCAACTTATGCATATTTTAATATTATATCTGCATATTAGTCAAATGTAGTTGCATATCAGTAAAATATTGTTGCATATCTAGTACAATATCAGCAGAACAACATGTTGCTATACTAATTTAATTCGTTGCTATAGACAAAGCAAGGCCTTGACATCCATAATCATTACAAGTTAGGACCACACCATCTTAGTGCATTTTAGCATCAAAACTCACATATCTAATACCTTAGATGTGATGTAGTTGTTATACATATCACATGTCAGCAGTGTAACAGATTTTTATATTTTTTCAATCCATTTTAAGGTTGGAAAGCAAACTTTTGATGTGTATCATCATTAGAATCTTTTAGACCATAACCCTGCATTTAAACATCAAAAATCAGTAACTTACTATGTTAGATGTACCAAAGTCTGTATATGTCATCAGCATCAACTTATGCATATCTTAATATTACTTTTGCATATCAGTCATATGGGGTTGCATATTTTAATCTTATTTTAATCTTACTTTTAATCGGGTTGCCGGGTCGAAACCCACATTACCCGGAAGATTCACGTGTTTTTGGGTTCGGGTCGAAAAAAATTTCCGGGTCCCAATTTTCGCTTCAAAGCCCAAAAACTTTCTTTCGGCCGGGTCGGGTTTTTGAGTCCGGTTATATTTTAACATATCTAATACTAGGTCATTGGGTATAATTCTTAGTAATGTTATTGGGCTTCATCATAATTTGTAAAGTGAAGGCCCGGCCCACATCTAAGACATATGCCCACAGGCGTTTGATTGGGCTTCATCATCTGTACTAATTCACCCCCCCGGCGTTTCGTCTCCCTCCATTTTCCCCTTTATTACGGTTGTCAGAGATTGGTCTTCATCCACACTCTACAGGCATTTGCTGTTTCGGCCGAGTAACCTTCATCCACAGGCGTTTGAGTTAGTCTTCTTCCTCCAAAAGGTGTTAGATTGTAGTTGTTGTCTCTGTTCTGGTTTCTTATTTATTTTTTGAGTTAAAGTGATCCGATTGTTTGTTTTGTAGGGTTTTCTTCGTGAATGGCATTGCACGCGCACGTGGTTATGGAACAAGGGTTTCACCCCAGTGTTGGCCATTTTACTGTAATGATCTTCCCCTTGCCGTCTCAAGATTATGGATTCAGTGAAGTTCGGTTGTCCATCCAATCCGATTACCATCCGGAGACCATTGAGCAATTTTACCTCTGGGATGGGATGCCCTGGACTTTAGTGAATTGCGATCTTAGGTTGGATCATGTGGGAATCCCAGAAGTGATTCGACATCAGTTAGGAAATCAGATGCTAAGTGATTTTACGAGGTCATGGTTTGATCAAGACGCCGATTTGGTGGAGTATGGGTTGTGCCCTAACATCAACTTTAATTTGTACTACACGGGAGAGGCTGAATCGGATTCCAGCCTTGACTCCGACTCCGACATGGAGGTTCCCATGGTGGTTCCTATGGAGTTTGAGTATGAGTATGAACATCATCCAGCCCCAGCAGACGTCGTCGCATCCCTTCGAGAGGTTTATGACCTGGAGCAGGACGGGGACGATTGTACCATCTGTCGCCAGGTGATGTTGCAGTCAATGCCTGTCATAGTCCTGCCATGCTCACATTCCTTTCACCCGGATTGTATTAGAGAATGGCTGAATGTTCAAAACTTTTGCCCCTTATGTCGATTTGTAATGTAACTTGTGTTTGCTGTAGTATCGGCATTGTAGCCCTTTTTGTATATGATCGGCATGGTAGCAAAAGACTATGTATCTTAACACTTTTGTGGTAGTTGTGTAAGGGAAGGTGTAGTATCTGTTGTTAGGACTTTGTGGTAAACATTTTTATGAAAATGAATGGAATTCTGTGTTGTTTGTATTTGTCTAAGATTTGCACTCCATTATATATGTGTTGATGGTAATGGAATTTTGAAACTACAGTTTAGGAGATTCAGAACAGTTTCTCCATTATTTTGCTCTATTTCTTTAGTTTCTAATTGGCTTGCATAACAGGGTAGATGTTTGCATATCAGTCATATGGTGTTGCATATCAGTAAAATATACTTGCATATCATAAATTTACACTTGTCCAAAATTAATTTCAGTTAGTCGCCCATCACTCTCTGCATATTTTGGATGTGCATACCCACATCATCAGCACCAACTTACGCACATAATAATCTTATTTTTGCATATCAGTTATGCGGGGGTTGCATATCAGTAAAATGTAGTTGCATATCATAATTTTACACTTGTACAAAATTAATTTAACTTAGTTGCACATCACCCTAGGCATATTTTGGATGTGCATACTCATATCAAGCTAGTAACAAAAAATTTCAGTTCATTTTAGCATCAAATTTCACAAAACCAATACCTTAGATTTAACGTATTTTCTATATGTCAACATCATCAATTTTCTGCACAACTGACATAGGTTCTAGATTGACCCGTTTTAATTTCTTTTAATATTGGTTTTAAATAGCAGTAAATTTATTAAATTGGATCTAAATTATTGGCCTTTGGCAGTAATTATTATTTTTAAATTAAGATGTCAGCAGAGTAACAGATCCTTATACTGATTTTAATTCATTATTAGAGACAAAGCCAGGCTTTGATGTCCATAAACATGAAAACTTATAAGCACACCATCTTAGTGCATCTTAGCATTAAAACTCACAAATGTAATACCTTAGGTGTAGTGCAGTCTATATATGTCAGCAGCATCAGAGTTTTTGCATAAGTGCTACAGGTGTTAGTAGCATATCTACTTTTTCTTTCTTCTGTTGATCACTTTCAAATTCTTTTAATTTTGGTTTTAAAGAGCTGTAACTTTATATAGATTGGGTCTAAAATCGTACCCTTGGCAGTATTTATTATTTTTAAGGTAAGATGTCAGCAGAGTAACAGATTTTTATAAATTTTCACGTCGTTCTTGAAGAGAAAGCAAGGATTTCATTATCATAATCATTAAAAGCTATCAGCACAACATCTCAGTGCATTCTAGTTTGAAAATCCACAAATCTAATATATTAGATGGTGTGCAATCTTTATATGTCAGCAGCATTAAAGTTTTTATTTAGTTATGCAGGGTTTCGTAGCATATCTGTGGTTTATTTGTGATTTATCTCTTTTAATTCCTTTTGAAGATTGGTTTCCAAGAGAAATAAGTTTATTATATTGAATCTACATTCCTGCTCTTGGCACAAATTCTGTATTTTTTACGCCAAACGTCAACAGTGTGACAGATTGTTATATTACTTCAATTCATCACAAAAGACACACACCATCTCAGTGCATTTTAGCATTAGAATTTACATATCTAAAAACCCTAGATGGGGTGGAGTGGCTATATATATCAGATGTCAGCAGAGTAGCAGATTGTTATATTAATTCAATCCATTTAAAGGGGGGAAAGCAAACTTTTGATGTGTATCATCATTACAATCTTTTAGGACATCACCTTGAATTTAAGCATTAAAAATCAGTAACTTATTATGATAGATTTAGCTAAGTCTCTATATGTCATCAGCATCAAGTTATGCACATAATAATCTTAATTTTGCATATCAGTCATGTGAGGTTGCATATCAGTAAAATGTAGTTGCATATCATAATTTTCCACTTGTACAAAATAAATTCCACTTAGTTGCACATCTCCCTAGGCATATTTTGGATGTGCATAATCATATCAAGACAGTAGCAAAAATATTCAGTGCATTTTAGCATCAAATTTCAGAAACCCAATACCTTAGATTTAACGTATGTCGACATCATCAATTTTTTTCATAAGTGACATAGTTTCTAAATTGATCTGTTTTAATTTCTTTTACTATTGCTTTTAAATAGCAGTAACTTTATTAAATTGGATCTAAATTCTTGGCTTTTGGCACTAATTATTATTTTTAAATTAAAATGTCAGCAGAGTAACAGATCCTTATACTAATTTAATTCATTATTCGAGACAAAGCAAGGCTTTGATGTCCATAAATATGACAACTTAGAAGCACATCATATCAGTGCATGTTAGCATTAAAATTCACAAATATAATACCTTAGATGTAGTGCAGTGTATATATGCCAGCAGCATCAATTGTTGTCTTTGTATATTTTTTTTTAAAAGGAAAAAATTAGGAAAAACCAAAATACAGTAAAAAATAGGTGATTATTAGGGGGGGTGGGATGTATCTGGTGCTCTGTAAATACAAAGTAGTTGGGAAACTGCCCTCCTTAATAGACGTAATAATTACAGTTACTCTTTATCTAAGAAATAAATCTGATCTAATTAGTACAGTTATGGGGGAATGGAAAGGTTACAATACATTGGGAAACCGCCCTCTAAAACGGGCGACATATTTGTTGATGGTGGAAGTTTTATAACCGCTTCTCCCTATATAATGAGACCCTCACCCGTCTGTTTCTATCCATCACAAAGTCCCCTGCCCATTTATCTTCTCTCTCACCATCTACTGAAACCCAATTCCTTTCATTTGAAGTCCAAAAATGGATTATCTTTTCTACCCTCTCTCCCTAATGGAGGACTACTACAAGACCTGCGACGAACTCGACAAAAACAGATACCCAGGGTATCATATGTCCCTTCTTGAAGATGCTGCGGAGACCAACACTGCCGCCAAGAGGAAGGATTTGCTCTATGCGATTGAGCAATTTCAAGGTTTCTACTTCAGCTTGTACCAGGAGAAAGATCACATCTCCTCTCTGATCAGGCGGGCCCTTGCAGATGACGATCAGAAGACTGCTGAGGCTGTAAGTCTATTCTGTTTTACATAATATTAGTTAATAACTAGTTAAATATTTAACTTTTGCATTTAAAAATGATTGTAGAATCAAGGAAGATTACCGGAGCTTGAGGAGCAGATGCAGATGTTCAGGGTGAACGTGTTTGAGACAATTGAGGAGATATATGAACAGGAAAAGAAGAGGCACGAGAAGATCGCAGCCATCCTTGGGAATTAGATGATTAGGTTCCCGTTCATGTTGTTTTAGTATTATGAAACAATGTTTCTGTTATTTTTATGTTTTACTGTAAGTTCTTTTGGTTATCAAACAATATAACGGTTATTGCTTCTGTTAGTCTAATGTTTTATACTTTAACTCTTTTGTTTTATGTTTCTGTTATTTTACATTTCTGTTTTTTTTATTTTTTGTATGGATTATCTGTAACTCTGTAAGTTTAACTTTTAGTATATTTTATCATTTCTAAAATCTAAAATGTCTTTTGTGCCAAAACAGAATTTATTCACCATATTTAAGTTAACAATGCATCATTTTAAACAAATGGTAATGATGATGGTAGATTTGAAAGTCTTTCTTTTTTTTTCATTACCCATGCATTGGAGTGTTGTTTTTTCCTAGAAGGATGGGACATCTACTTTTATCACACTCAATTACTTTTCTTGCATAAATACAGTAGTATTTGGGTTTGCATATCACTACATAATATGTGCATATTTAATAGATTATGTACTGACACCCCTCTCTCCCACATCTTAGACTGGCAATCATGATTATATTCAAGATCCATTTGCAAATTGACACAAAACCACCAGAAATAAATGTGATGGTAAATGAAAAACCAAAGGAAATAAATTAAAAAAAGGCTATCATTAAAAGGGGGGTGGGGGGCAGGGGGGGAGGGGGGGATATATCTTGTGCTCTGAAAATACAAAGTACTACTGTATTACTTAATAGAAGTAATTATTACAGTACAGTTAGTCTTTATTACTACAGTAGATATAAATCTTACGGAGTAAGGATAAAGGGAAAGGTTAAATTACATTGGGAAACCGCCCTTTAAGGCTAGTGACATATTGTTGATGGGGGAAGCTGTATAACCGGCTCTGCCTATATAAAGAGTCCATCACCCATCTGTTATTATCCATCATCAAATCTCCTGATCCTTTTTATTCTCTCTCACCATCTTTGAAACCTCATCCCTTTCATTTCAACTCCAAAAATGGATTACTTTTTCTATCCGACCACAATGATAGAGGAGTACTATAAGATGTGCGATGATCTGGATAAAGAACGATACCCGGGGTATCTGATGCCACAACTTGAAGAGGAGGCCCAGACTAATACGGCAACCAAGAGACAGGATCTGTTGGAAACGATCGTGGTTTTCCAGGGTTTCTACTTTGAACTCTACAAGGAGAAAGGTCACATCTCTTATCTGATCAGGAGGGCCCTTGAAGAAGACGACCAGAACGCTGCTGAGAAGGTAAGTCTATTATGTTTTACATAATATTATTTAATAAGTAGTTAAATATTTAACTTTTTCATTAAAAAATGGTTGTAGAATCAAGAAAGACTAGAGGAGGTGGAGGAACAGATGAAGGAGTTCAGGATTAACATATTTGGGACGATCGATGAGGTTTATGCAGAAGAAAAGAAGAGGAAGGAGAAAATCGCAACCTTCCTTGCCAACTAGATGATTATCTTTCTGTTTGTGTTATTTTGCGGTTATCAAACAATATTTTGTGTTATGTTTTGGGCTTAGA
The DNA here is from genome assembly GCA_963922045.1 of Persicaria maculosa. NCBI lineage: Eukaryota > Viridiplantae > Streptophyta > Magnoliopsida > Caryophyllales > Polygonaceae > Persicaria > Persicaria maculosa. The sequence goes on along the minus strand of OY998251.1, from coordinate 51,089,912 downwards.
TGTATGTACTTTTGCTGCATATCAAACATTATGGCTGCTGGTGAATCTATTACTTAATGTTTTATATTTTAACTGTTCTATTTTATGTTTCTGCTATTTTATAACTCCATCTGATCATCTTTAAAAGGTGTTTTAAAGAAAGTTATTCAAATTTCATTGCATATATAATCGTTTTCTTATTTTTCCTTTAAATCTCATGTTAAATACCCTGTCGGACTTATCAGAATGCCTTTCAAACTTGCCAAGGAAGCTTTCTTATTTATCCTTTAAATCTCTTATTAAATATCTTGCATTTAAAAAAATGCAATGATTATGGTAGATTCGAAAATCTTACTACCTTTCTTCAATACCTATGCAATGTAGTGTTGGTTTTTTCAAGAAGGATGGGACATCTACTTTTATCACACTCAATCAGTTTTCTTGCATAAGTAGTATTTGAATTTGCATATTAGTACATAATATATGCATATTTAATATAAAAAATCCAATTTCAAATTGACACATTATAATGATAGGAGGGAGTATTATTAACTTTTATAATTGAAATTACAATTTTTAATTAGAAAAGCACCAATTAAAAGGTCATTACAGACTGTGGGACAAGAAATGGCAGGTGGAGGGTGAAGGTTTAAAAGTGAATCATTATAAGATATAAAAACATACCCTTCCCAAACTTGTTGCATATTCTCTCATTTCAATTTTTGAATCAGTTTCTATCCTTCCCAAACAAACATCTCCTCTCCTTATTGATATCAAGTTGGATTGTGTTATGTGTTTTGTTGTTGGGAACTTACAGAACACAACTGGACGCTTGCATATCTGGCGATTATTACTGCATATGATGTTTATATATGTGTACTTGTTAAAAAACGAAAACAGGAATTTTTTAACTGTTATATTAATGAAATAAATATAAGACATTTACTATCAGTACTTTTGCATAACATAGTAGTCGGATTAAATATCATTGCAAGTTGGTTGCATATAGGCACAATATATTTGCACATCAAAATTCTAACGATGAGGTTAAAAAACAACAAATGAAGAAACCTAACGTAGGTAAGTCAGTCAAGATACCACATAAGTTCAGAATACTCAACATAGGTAAGTATTAGTAGTTATTACATAAGTCGAACCTAAAGAGACCAAATGTCTTAAAAGTTATCGACAATTAGGGTTTAAAGAGGATGATCAAGACCCAACCCAGCTTTGTCTTTCCATTCTAACCCAAGTTTAATCTTTCTGGTTTGATACCCTTCATTGTCAATTTTGCATGTGCTCTTGCTGCGTTTACTACTTCTCTCCTTTTTTCGTTCACGTCTGAGCAAATGATTTCAGCCAAATACTTCAACCGCAGCTTTGAAATATTTTTCTCACTATTTGGCTCGAACCCGCACTTGTAGCCTTTTGCAATCCCCCAAAAAGTTTCCATTTGACGCATAGTGCATATTCCTGAATGCAAAACCTTGTCCTCACCAGCCCATGGAAGTTTCAGCATATCTACCTTGGCATGTGTGATTATATTTGCCTTTGCCCTTAACCCTTTTCTGAGAAAATACTCATTCACTAGGTCTGCCTGCAGAAGCCAAGGAAAGGGAAATTAAACATAATACCAAATTAACAATCTATAAACTTTTAAAAGAAAAAGTAACTTTGAATTTCGAAATAGGCAATAATATGACTAACCAAATTGGCAAGCAAATTGTTAACCATAGTCGGGATGGTGCGCTTGCAATTTGGTTCATCACAGCAGGGAGTCACATCCAAGATCTGTGTGATCTTGGTCTTCAAGTTGAAAACCACCATGTACATGTAGTCATTAGCGTAAATGCCAAATACAATCTATACACCAAATTCAAAACTATATCAGCAACTTAAATGTCATCAGTATAAATTTCAGAGTGACAGACCAACTATATTGTATATGAATTTACAAAGAAAAAAATCAGGGTTGTAGATAATAGATTTAGGTTTTAAAAACGACTAGTAATTAACAAATACCTACCATATGTTTAAATATATAAAAAGATGGCTATCAGAAGTGATTTTTTATTACCAGTGTTGACATCTGTATTAGTGTTGACATCTGAGTTGGTGTTTGTTATCAGTTATATAGTTACAAGATTACATTAACATATTGTATCAAAAAACAATATTGTACTTATTATTAATCTATGTATATTCATATCGTATGAATACATACATGTACTATTATTCAACCCACTACATGTCATCAGTAAGCATGTCAGCAGTCCATTTTTTTACAAGTAATTCTACAACTGTTTCAAAATACTTATGACATGCAGAAATAATCATTAATATAGATATTTAAAAACAACTAGAAATCAAGAAATAACTGCCACAGGTAAAAATATTTCATAAGATGTCTATCAGAAGCGATTTTTTATTATCGGTGTTGACATCTATATTAGTGTTGACATCTGAAGTCGGACTTTGTTATCACTTATATACTTAAAAAATTATATTAATATATCATATGAAAAAAAAATACTTATTATTAATGTATGCATATTCATATCATATGAACACATATATGTATTATTCAATTCACTACATGTCATCAATAAACATGTCAGCAGTACATTTTTTTACAGGAAGTCAACAACACACAACTGACATAAAAAAAATAACAGGTATATAGGTATGGTATTGCATTTAAAGTTCATATAAAAAAACAAGAGTTCACTTTAATATACATTGTCTTTCATATCATTTCAACAAAGGTCAGTATTATATATCAGAATATATGTCAGCAACTAGCATGTCAGCAGTACAAAATTGTGTTATTAACATAAAATGGGAAACTAAATTAAAAACAAAAGAAAAAGAAAAGAGAATTACTATGTAATTACCATGTCCAGTTTTTTCAATTTAATGTGAGGAGCAAAGGACAATGTTTTGTCAACTTGAAGACAAAACTTTTCAATCTGATGCGCACTTTGAGATAACGATACATCCGTTTGATATTTCTGGATGGAAAAAAATATTAGAAGAATTGGGGTAAAATGTTTTGTTTTAACTTGGTAAATTTATAAAAAATACACATGAAATGGAAAATAAGATAAAAGTTGCAATCTTACAGACGAGGCAATAAACAAGAAAAGCCTTGAAGGAGACAAATCACTCCTGTGCTGTTCTTTGTGATTTAGGATTGCTGCCCAAGCATCAACAATAATGGGAGATACTATACAATCCTCATCCAGACTTCTCAAATCAGCCCTAACTAAGCTTATAGTATTACCTCTAAATAAGGTCTCACTGCAATTAGATGCATGAAGAACAGAAAACAAATGTCAATAAAACTAAGTAACGAGAATATAGATTAAAATCTAAAGTAAATAAATGAATGGTGAATAAACATACGTGTTAGATGCTGATCTCCTACTAACACTTGCAGATAGAATCTTCTCAAGCTCAGAAATATTATCCCCCATGTCAACAACATGAGAATAATAAGGGCTTCTCAAGGAGGCTGCTGGTTTATGTTCCCTTTTTCCATCTCCCTCTTCCTTGTCTACATGAACTTCTTCTTTATCACCCAAAACATTACCACAATTGCGAGTAGACCTACGTGTTGGCATAGCAGCAGCTGGCTTGGGTTTCCTTGAATACACTATGATTTTAACAGATTTAGCATCTATAACACCCTTCCTTGCATCTCCATCGGCCTTCTCCCTTTCTTCTGGACAATGTTCTGAGGTAGGTCCTAGAGGTGTTGTGTAAGTATCATATATCTCCAAATCTGGGTCTTCAGAAATTCTCACTTTCTTCTTGCCCTTTTCTGTCACATTAAGACTAACTTCTTTCTCTGCAGGTTCTCCATTTTTTCCATATGAGTGTGATGGAAGATTATTTGCATCATTAACAACCTTCTCTGGACTACTTGATAAGAAAGCAGGATCAGACCCAAACAAATCAAAACTTGGCCCGTCAGAGAGAGGGGCTTTTCCTTTTCTCATTCTCTTCTCATGTAAAATTTTTTTTTTCTGCAAATCTTCAAGATGCACTTCTTTGTCACCAGCATCTTTTTTTGCTGGAGGTTCAGATGTTGTAGTTGGACAAGCAACAAAAGTGAAGTCAGCAACAGGACCTTCTTCAGGGAGGTTATCTTTCATTCGCTCCTTGTTCTGTGCTGCCAATTCAACCTGAGTTAGGACATCCAAAAACGCTGGATCTGTCCAAAAAGGATGTTGAGAATTATTAAAGATTGTGTTGGGAGAGTCATCCATATAACTAGGATGATGATCTTCAGGTGCAGGTGCAGCTTGACTCGGCTCATTTACCAACCCCAGAAGATTATTAGCTGCATCAACGAGAGCTTTCACCTTCTCATTATCTTTAAACTCAGATGGAACCTTTGTAGACATACTAGCAAATTCAGAGATTGCAGATGCTAGTGCAGTAGTCTTTTCAGCCAAAGCTTGTATGAATAACTAAACATAGATGAAAGTAAAACATTTTAAATAATATATCAAAATGAAGGGATGCAACAAAACCAAAATCAAATAATAAAAAATCTAAGTAATAAACAGAAAGAGTAAGATATGAACAGATTGGTTTCTGATTTATCTCTTTTAATTCCTTTTGAAGATTGGTTTCCAAGAGAAATAACTTTATTATATTGAATCTACATTCCTGCTTTTGGCACAAATACTGTTTTTTTTAAGCCAAATGTCAGCAGTGTGACAGATTATTAAATTACTTCAATTCAACACATGTCAGCAGAGTAGCAAATTGTTATATTAATTCAAACCATTTAAAGGGGGGAAAGCAAACTTTTGATGTGTATCATCATTACAATCTTTTTAGGACATCACCTTGCATTTAAGCATTAAAAATCAGTAAATTATTATGATTCATTTAGCTAAGTCTCTATATGTCATCAGCATCAACTTATGCACATAATAATCTTAATTTTGCATATCAGTCATGTGGGGTTGCATATCAGTAAAATGTAGTTGCATATCATAATTTTACACTTGTACAAAATAAATTCCTCTTAGTTGCACATCACCCTAGGCATATGTTGGATGTGCATACACTCATCAAGGCAGTAGCTAAGCCTGTATATGTCATCAGCACCAACTTATGCATATAAGAATCTTAATTTTGCATACGAGTCATATGTGGTTGCATATCAGTAAAATGTAGTTGCATATCATAATTTTATACTTGTACAAAATTAATTGAACTTAGTTGCACATCACTCTAAGCATATTTTGGATGTACATACTCATATCAAGCTAGTAGCAAAAAATTTCAGTGCATTTTAGCATCAAATTTCACAAACCCAATACCTTAGATTTAACGTAGTCTCTATATGTCAACATCAAATAATAAAAAAGCTACCTCAATAGGAGTTGGCTCATTATTTGAGACAGGTTGTTCCATAAGGGGAGGAGATGTTGGAGTAGTTTCTGGATTTCCACCTTCAGAGCTAGGGATGCATTGACGAGGTTGAATTAACCCAGAACCAAAATCTCCTGCTTCAATATCATCCTTTTCACGTTGACGAAGCATTGCTGACGTCAAACCAATGAAAACTGGGATTGATCTAGCGAATCTTCTGAACATAATGCTCGAAAACAACTTCACTCTGTCAACATAGAACAACTGCAACAGGAAAACACGATGTTATTTAAATATTACAGCCAATATGATATTAATTCGTAGAATTATATATAATAATTTAAAAACAGATACTTACGTTTAAAAACAACACAGGACCTCTGAACTGCCCTTGTTTGGTTTTCTCCCAACTTTTCTTTGAGTCAACCAAACATTCTAATAAGAATGCACACCAGTTAAACTCCTTGAAATCTTCTTTGCCAGTAAAAAGTCTAACTAAACTCTGGTTTATGTGCCCACTCTGATGTGTGTCCAGCAGCAAAGAATGTAACAAAACTGCAAAGTTCAGCCTGAACTGATCACCAGCATCAACATCACTAATTATCTTTTCTATCAAAATAGAAGGTTGAATCATTTCCCCAGCTGAAAGAGAAGCCCGTCACTCTTTGATAACCTCAAAGTTTTCTTTACAGCTTTTCTTGCTGATCAACTTCCTTCACATTGGCAGTCCCAAGGAAATGTGCACATCTAAATCAGTTATCACTAACCTATCTCCACTAGGTAGAATCAAAGAGCATTTGTTTGCATCAAAGTTATCAACCAACCAGTAGGAAAGCGATAACGGGAGATTCTGTATTTTCAAATCAAGGAGATATCCAAACCCAATCCCTTTAATGCACTCTTTCTGTTTATCACTTAGCCTCTCAATTGCAGAAACAAACATTTTTGGGTTGGATCTTGTCTTTAGGGTAAGGAACTTTTTACCTTTTGGAATTCTCTGTTTCTTGAACAACCCAACTCTATGAGAAGGACCAGGCTCTACATTGGATGTGTGAGTTGGAATACCAGAGGAATCAGTATGCAGATTCGGATCTTGAAGAAAGTCACCACTACTAGAAGTCTGTCTTTTACTAGGCTCTGGGCATCCACCAAAAGAGACATTGACATCAATATCCATGGCCTCGACAGTTTGTTGTTTCTGATGCATATGATCCATGACATGGTGTTGTTCTTCATTAGCATCAGTCTTCAAATCAGCAGTAGGTTGGACTTCAGTAGATTCCTCTTTATCAGCCTCTTGACATCCAGCAGAAGACACTGGGACATCAGTCTGTTTTTTACCATGCATATCATCCATAACATGATATTGTTTTTCAGCAGCAGTCTCAAAATCAGATGCAGGTGGGACCCCATGAACTTGATGATTTGCATTTTCCTTTCCAGAATCTAATATAGTAGCACCATTCACAGAAGGAAATGAATCAGAAGATATATTTTGAGGTAAATTAACACCAAGAAAAGAACTAGAGAGAACTTGATATGCTGCACCAGTTGCATTTTGAGAATCAGAATTCTGATCAACGGTACACTCAACAGAAGCAACAGGATGAGGATTATCATTAACAGTATAATCAGCAGTATTAACATGATCTGTAACTCTTGGAGCCTCATCTGCTGCTGTCACAAGTTGCTTTTTGAGATTCAGAATCCAGATTAACCGTGCACTCAACAGACACAAAAGGATGAGGTTTCCCATTAAGAGTATAATCAGCAGTATTAACAGGATCTGTAAACCCTGGAGTCTCATCTGCTACTACACAAGTTGCGTTTGGAGAATCAGAACTCAGATTAACCGTGCACTCAACGGAAACAAAAGCATCAGGATTCTTATTAGGAGTACAATCAGCAGAATTAACCGGATCTGGGTATCTAGTTGATAGAATTTGAGGACAAATTATGGGAGACTGCGAGCCTGGATCAATAGGCGTTCTACTATCAACACTCCTTCCATCTTTGCAAATAATTTGTTGCTGTTCTTCAGCTTCTACTGACCCACTAAGCTGTGATAGATCTGGAAAAACGGGAGAGTCCCTCGACAGATCAACTGCCTTCTGGGCAGGACGAGAGGCTGCAGATCTCTTAACACGCTTCTTACTGGAGGTAGGAACAGCATTTGAACAGAAATCACCTCTAGTTCGTAATCGTTTAGCTAAGACAATACAAGAAAAAACTCGCGTAAAAATTTCGGTAAAAACTTGCATAACAGTAAACCCTAACCTAAAAAACGATGGAAATTTGAAGATAGCACAGATTTACCAGATGAATTGGAAGACATTGCAACAGCGAAGCTCAATATTAATCGACAATGATCACTCGAACAAAGAAATCGTTGATCAACACGAAAACGCTCACCCCCGGACGAAGGTTATTGAAGAAGCTTGTAAAAAGTGAAACCCGTAAAGGGAGAAACCAACAAAAATAGAAGGTTGGTGCTGTCTCTATTTATACTACCACATTTAATATTTATTATATGTTTAATATTTTATTTATGCCCTAAATGATTTTATATTTACATATGATCAATTTATAGTTGCATATCACAGTCTTATATTTGCATATCATCAAACTATATTTGAATATCATCTACTTATAATTGCATATCATGAATTTATATTTGGATCTCATATTATAATTGTACATTTTGCATAACATTGTTGTCTCCATTTTTACCGCCATAGTATTTATATTTAATACTCTTATATATGCATTAGACGATTTTATATTTGCATATCACCAACGTATATTTGCATATCATCGACTTATATTTGCATATCATCAACTAGTATTTGCATATCATCAACTAGTATTTGCATATATTTGCACATCTTCTTTTAAGTTTTGCATATTATAACATGCAAAAAAAACCAATGCAAGATGAAAAGAAACTACTGCTAAGACAGTAAAAAATTAAAATTGTTCGAATTTAAAATATAAAAGTCATTCAATTCATACAGTAGAAGATTTTAAATTGTAATGTTTCAAACTTGCAACCCTAAAAAGTGCATATGCAGTGCTGTTTACAAAATTTATTAGTTTGCTAAAAGATGGCACAGAAGCTGTGTTGCTGAGACAGTTACTTTGAGTACTTTATTCTTCTCTTGAACTCCAAAACAGAAGGTTTTCTTTTAGATGGTGGTCTGCCTGCCCTTTTCTTCACAACGGGGGGGTAACATTTGATAAGTTTTATAGCATCAGGGAGAATTTCTTCATCTTCACACGTCACTGGATATATCGTTTCCTGGTAGGTCAATGCCCAAGCTTCATTCGTGTAAAAATCTGCTACAAAATCTGATATATTTGCTTTTATGTGCTTAATTGCTGCCAAAGCATGCACACAAGGTATTTGCTCAACATCAAACACCCTACACGTACAACTCCTTCTTGACAGATCAACTATTACCCCTGCTCCCTCTCCTGTGACTTCAAACTCAGATTCATTAATTTTCACCACCTTGTATGCTCCAATATTCTCCTGTAAACTGCTGATCAACTTCAGTATCTCTGGTGTTATTTTGTCCTGGTTTTGAAGTGCCTTTTCTCTCCTTTCTTGAAACCAGGAAGTGAGCTTTTCTAGCACAAACTTTAACAGGGCTACAACTGGATAATTCTTCTTCCCTGTTATTACAGAGTTCAGAGTCTCAGCATTGTTTGAAGTCATCATGTTGTATCTGTTTGATCTTGCATATACCCTAGCCCACTTATCAAAACCTGCATCCTCTAAATATTTTGCTAGCTTGGGGAAATTCTCTTGTATGTGCCTGAATTTGTTGTTGAACTCCCCAATAGTATAACAATTTGCTGCGTTCTGAAACCAGCCATACAGATACTTTTTCTTGAAGGTAGCTTTGATGTTTTGCTTTAAGTGCCAATTACAAAAGCAATGTGTAGCAGTAGGATAAATCAGGGCAACAGCTCTTGCAATACTCGCATGCCTATCAGACACAAAGACTAAATCATTTTGTTGTGGCAAAACCTTCAGCAGTTGCTTAAAAAACCACTCCTAAGAGTCATTATTTTCAGTGTCAGCAATTCCAACTGCAAGAGGGAATATTTGCCTGTTTGCATCTTGGGCAGTGGCACCAAGCAAAGTCCCTCTATACTTCCCAGTTAAGAACGTGCCATCGACAACAACTACCTGCTCAAAAGAATTCAAAGTATAGTTGATTGTAATTAATCTTCTAAATAAAAAAGGACAAGACTGTATGCTGACACACAACAGGACATACCTTCTTTAAAAGAGGAAAAGCACGTATGCTAGCTCCAAATGATAAGAATGGGTACTTAAATCTGTCCTCATTATCAGTTGAGATTAATGCAATAGTCCCTTCATTCTTCTCCCTCAGCATATGGCAAAATGATGGCATATCAGCATAATTAGACTCTGGTGTCCCCCGAACTTTTTCCTTTGCTATTTGTGATGCTCTCCAAGCTGTCCAGTAGTTAACTGGCATTTTTTTTTCATTTCTCATCATATCGATTATCTGCTTTGGTTTGAATCCACTGTCCACACTTTATAAAAATTGATTTGTTAGAACAAATAAACAATAAATATGGAAAAAATTAATTAAAATTTTATTTTGTACATAATGCACACCTAGGTTCAATGAGTCTTGCAACAACCGAGGATGGAGCTTTTTTGCAATATTTTGTTCTGGCATCCCACGTGCAAGTGTGTTCCTCATTGTACAATGTGACTACATAAGAAGTATGAGAAACAGTCTTTAGATGCATTTTCCAGTTGCATTTAGCATCCATGCAACGCACTCTAAAATACCTCGGCTCTGATTTTGTTACTCTAAAACCAAATGTCTGAGTTAGGGACAGAATTGTCAAAGCATCCTTTGCTGCTTGTCTTGACACAAAAGTTTTTCCAACATACAGAATTTTGCTTGGGTTGTTTGGTAAAACCGGTTCACTGGATGTAGAAGCATCCCACTCTTCCTTTAATGTGTCTCTTCCCTGCATTGAAGAGTATAGATTCCTCCAGACCTCAGCATCTGATTCTGTTTCACTTTCAAAACCTTGAGACCAATCGTCCTCTTTCATGTTTTCCACTTTTACACTCTTCATCTTCGAGTCAGACATCACTGATGTGCAATCCTTTTCAACAATATTTTGAACCAAATTCATATTATACTCGACCAACTGCAATGGTTCAGATGTAAAAGATCTCCAGCTTTCCCTGGCATCCGCATCAACTGTTGACAGAGGCAAAAACTTTTTGCTAACACACAGTTCAACAGCAAATTTTACATTGGCAAGTGTTGTCAATGCCAAAAATTCTTCAAAATCAGCATCACAGTCAACTTTCAGCGGCGATCTCATCAATTTGAAAGGGTGTAGGTGGTTGAATTCTAAACCAACTGCAGTATCAATATTGAACCTACTACGTACTTTTTCTTCTAGCCGCTGAAAAGTGATTGAATTATTTAATATAAAAACCTTGGAAGTTTTTTCTCCAACAAACGAAAGACCGGTTGCAGAAAACCTCCATTCTCCACCATATACTACTGTAATCACATATGGAGCCATATATTTCCCCTACCTATGATAACAGAAAACAAGACACATCAATACTACTGCTAAACACATCAACTCAATTTATTTCAGTACTATTATAATACAGATAAAATTATGCCTTGCAATTACATCACATGTCAACACAATAACAAATTGATATATTAATTAAACTACTGCTTAAACTAAATATCATTGGAGAGGCTCATTTTCATTACCAACCAGTAAACACAACATCCGAGTATGTCCTAGCATCAGGATTCCCCAATTCACTAAACCAATACACCAGATTGAGTTTAACTCTTACATGTCAACAGTAGAATAGGTTTGCATAAGTATTAATTAGTATTTGCACAACTATTGTTTATTTTTTGGTGATCAATACTAATTTCTTTCAATTTTTAACCCAATTACAAGTAGAGAGTAACTCCCTAAATTTAAATTTAAATCTGTTACATTATATGTCAGCAGTGTAACAGATTTTTACAAAAATTCAATACATTATAATCAGATTTTTTGCATAATTATTTTTTAGAAGTTGCATAACTTTTATTTAGTTTAGAATAATAACTACTAATTTCTTTTTAGTTTTAATTCAAAATAGTAGTAACTTCATAAATTTCAAACAGAATTTGTGCCCTTTTGGGATAAATTTTACTCCATTACGTAAGATGTCAGCAGTGTTGCATATTTTTACAATAAATTAGTTCATTGTGAAATCAAAAATCACAGTTTGGGGGTGCATAATCATTACAAACTATTTACACAACATCTAACTGCATTTTTCATTAGAAACAATTCAGTCAAAACGTTAGATTGAGTTCATCCATTATTCGTCAACAGCACTAGATTTTTGCATAACGATTAATTATACTTGCACATTTATTCTTTCATTTAGAACAATCACTATTAATTTGTTTTTAGTTTCAATACAAAAGAGCAGTAGCTTCCTACTTATTCAATCTGAATCTGTTCCTTTTGGCCCAAAATATTACTTCATTACACATAAATGTCAGCAGTGGAACAGCTTTTGAGAACAATCCAGTTTGTTTTGAAATCAAAAATGACAGGTTTGGTGTGCATAATCATTAAAAACTATTTTACACAACATCTAACTGTATTTTACAGTAGAATCATTTCAATTAACACCTTAGATTGATTTCAACTATTAATTGTCAACAGCACCAGGTTTTTGCATAAGTATGAATTAGTAGTTGCACAACTATTATTTCTTTTAGAATAATGACAACTACTTTATTTTTAGTTTCAATATAAAATACTTGTAAATTAATAAACTTCAATATGAATTTTTGCCTTTGCAAGAAATTTCAATTCAATACATAAAAATGTCAGTAGTGTAACTGATTTTTACAATAATTCAGTTCATTCTAAAATCAATATCCACAGTTTGAGTGTGCATAATCATTACAAGATATTTACATAATATCTAACTGCATGTTACATCAGAATCAACTCAATCAACACTTTAGATTGTAGTAACAATTTCAATATGAATTTCTGCCTTTTTACTTGTCAGCAGCACCAGTCAATTGCATTACTTGCACACAGTAGTAGCATAACTATTAAAAGAGCAGGTAATACATCAACTTCAATATAAATGTGTGCCGAAGGCACACATTTATATATCAGATTATATGTCAGCAGAACTAGGTTTTTGAAAATTAATACTCCATTGTACTACTGTTTTTCTGTCAGCAGAAGTAGGTTTTCTGTCGAACTAGATGAGTTTCGAAAATCAATACTGTACTATTGTGTGATTTCATACCTTTAATATGCGAGAAGGACAGCTGATCTGATATTCTCTTTCTTCGAGATCAACTGCAGAAGGACAGAGGAACGATGCCAGATGAATGACAGGCGAAGAACGACGGGCGAAGAACGATGCCAGATGAACGAAGACGGAGGAACGAAGACGGAGGAAGGAAAACGGAAGAACGACGGTGGAGGAAGGGGATGGTGAGAACGGTGAATGAAAGGGGAGCGACGATGGAGGATTTCACGTCGAATAACAAAGAAGGAAAGCAATGGATAGTTTTGTAATATATTCAAATATGTGGATACTCTTCTAATTTAGGTAATTTTTTTGGATATTTACGTAAACGCCCCTAAAATTAAAAGGTAAAGGAACAAAACTACTAACCTTCAAGCTCTAGATGGAAGAAGAAAATTCTAATCTAAATTGATTTTCATATCAAGCAATTCAACTTGAAAACAATCAAATTTGATTTTCATATCAACAAATTCAACTTAAAACAATCAAATTAAAAGGTAAAGGAACAAAACTACTAACCTCCAAGCTCTAGATGGAAGAAGAACAAAGCCGGCTCTTGTGTAAAAAAGAGGTTTTTTATGTTACGTAGAAAAAAAAAAACAGGACAAAAATGCCCACAAGGGGATTCGAACTTGCGTGCTCACCTTACCCCTTCCGCTTACCTGTGTTCTTATCCGCTCACCTTACCCCTTCCGCTTACCTATGTTCTTATCCGCTGGGCCAAGTGGTCTTTATGTCTACAGCCTACTTTCCTTTTATATATTACATAATACCAGATAGATAGGGGGGGGCTTCAGCCACCTCAAGCCCCCCGTAGATCCGCCCCTGCGAGCAAATATACCCTGACAGCAGCATTAAGTTCTGTACATGGCTGCTTGTTGAAACAGATTGAAACAGATTCCTCTATTAGGTTCGAAGAACGTGTGTAACATTTCTTCCAACTGTCCCCACTCTATAGTCAATCATAGCAGCACCACATTCAAGTTTGGATGTGATGAGGGAACACCCAAAGACACAGACGGACCATATTTGTATGTATAAGCCTTTTGCTTGTGTCATGTTTACTCTGTTACAATGAAAATCTGGAAATCATAAAATCAGGTCAAAGCCGTCATATTTCTTTCAAACCCATGAAATTTAAGTATTCCAGCCCTTATTTTCTCTAGATGGCAAAACCATGAAGACGCTCAAGCAGCAGCTTTCTTTGATGTTACAGAGTTGACAATGGTGGCAAACTCGGGACCCTGCATACCCATTATTAGTACATAAGTTTCACTGTTAGCAACTGAAATTGAATGAAAAGAAGCAAAAGAATACACTGCAGGACGATGAAAACTGTATGAAGAGTCACCTATCTATACATGGGGATTAGGGAATTATGTCTACATCATCTTATTCCTCCAAAAGAAAGCATTTTTGGAAAAAGTGAAGTGAAGCCATGAAGAATTTGACGAATCAGTTCGAAATCACTAACAAACAGTTGAATGCAAAAAGACTGGAGGACAGGGACTATCTACAGCTTATAAATGACTCCTGGATTTTTAAGAGAATGTGCTTTTGTTATTTTGATCAGTACAAAAAATCACGTATAGTAGCTGGTTCTATGATTTTATGATGCTTCATGCTTGTCCCCTTCAATTCTATTAAAGCCATAAAGTGAGTAAAATATGGTAACTGGATGCTGGCCAGCGGCCAGCCTGGGTATCATAATATATTAGCATCATACCTTCAAAGAAGCACCTCCTACCAGAAAACCATCTATGTCCTCTTTCTTTGCAAGCTCTGCACAGTTGCCTCCATTTACAGATCCTGTTAAAAGGTATCAGTCAAAATTTCAGACAGAATCCCAAGGACGAGAGTAGAAAAGGGGGGTACAACATGTAAGGTTTCTGAAAAGAGAAAAGAAGGCTTGCAAGTTGCGATGCCTTGAAACTGCATTCTTGATAATGTTAATGTCCTTCTAGTGACATTTCAGTGTAGCATTCTTGAAACTGAATCACAAGGTACTGGATTTTAAAACTTCAACCAAGATCTCCAGACAGTGTTAGCAACCTTGCCAAGATGACAGCAATGGGGTGATATTGAACAGAAACGAGTACAAATAACACGGAGATAAATTTTGTTTAATCACAACTTGTCAAGTATCCAATGTTTACAGCTCATAGTTCACAGTAGATTTATAATTATGCATGCCATATTTGTCCTGGGGCACAGAGTAATTAGAACTCAAAAGGTCAACCATAAAAGACATCGAGAAATACAAGTAGGTAATGCAGCAAGATATGGAGACGGTTGGAAAAAGAGCTTATCCACATCATTTTAGTGCTAGAGAGGTGAAAGAAGTAACCAGATATTAAAGGGGATTACAACTAGAGGTAGAGCAAATAAATCAAAAAGCGCTTCTCCCTGAAGATTTTCAAAGCAGCAAACATGAAAAAAAAAAAAAAAAATGATCAAGCCTTGGGGCAAGGTGCTCAGAAACCAATATGGTAACAAGACAAAACAGTAAATAACAAAAGCCATAAGGTGGGTCAACCTATACCTCCATATATTATGCGTGTCTTAGCAACTTCATCGGATACATTCTTTTTAAGCCAATCACGGACAGCAACATGAACCTCTTGAGCCTGTTCCGGTGAGGCTACTTTACCGGTTCCAATAGCCCATACAGGTTCATATGCAATGACTACATTGTCCCAACTAGGCAGGGCATCTGCATAAACAGAAACAGCCACAATAAATCCTTCAGTTTCCCTCTCAGAGTGCCATGCAAAACAGAGCAACAGAGATCAAAGTCAGCATATAATTGCCTGCAAAAGCCTTCAGCTGCTGGTAACAGACATCAAATGTTTTCCCAGATTCTCTCTCTTCAAGTTTCTCCCCGATGCATGCTATCACTCCAACACCTTCAGATAGGGCATATGCAGCCTTTTTCCCAATAAACTGCACCCACACACCCCAAAGAAAAAAAAACAATACTTTTATCATAAGGGCAAGAAATCTTGTGAGTTGCTGGATGCTATCACAACATGATGAAACACACCTGATCATCTTCACCTATGACATGTCTTCTCTCAGAATGTCCAAGAATAACCCATTGACATCCAAGATCTTTCAGTTGCTCAACACTATGAATTACATAAAAGAGGCGTTAGTTAATAACCCGGCAATTGAAAAAAGAAACATTTAAAGAATATGTGTGCGAGTAGCTGATTTATAAGAGCATCTAGATATATCGATTTTCCCATTCAGTTCTGCCCTTAAAATACATTGATAGAAATTATTGCTCCTTCGAGGTAATAAATGTTGGTTAAAGTCTAAAAATAAGACTGAATTTAATTAGTTTCAGTTGATTCTGATTTCTGAAATCAGTGGTCCAGATCTGTGATAGATCAATGGTCCATATCTGTTATAGATCAGTGGTTGTGATCACTTCCCTATTTTTCTGAGATGAACTAACTTTTGTTAACCGCAAAACTGACTTAACTGCTTGGCAGTTTCTTCACAGAAGAAATTCATATTTGCTGTCTGAGATTTCCTATAGGGCTTTGTTGTATCCTAAGAGGTGAATTTACCTGAACCCTAACAGCTATTAAAGGGGACAAATATCACTTAAAATAGTTATCTTTCACGCCTCAAAGCTATTTGCAAATCCTAAATTTCCAATAATTATAAAGTGATATTCTGTCATGGGGACCGGATCACAAGAAGCAGCCCTTACCCCGATGAATCAAGACTTTTTCAAACTTGATCGGTTCAATGGAACGAACTACAACCGCTGGAAGGACAAATGGGAGGCGATTCCAGATCCAACAGAAGATGAAGATCAGGAGATCAAGGACTAGAGAAAGAAGAGAGATGAAGATGAAGTTTTGTGCAGATGCCACATCTTGAACCGCCTCTCAGACAGTTTACTCCAATCAAGTCACCAAAAGAGATCCGGACAACGTTGGAGATGAGATACAACAACGAAAAGCAAGGGCCGGATAAGTTTCTCATCATGAAGTACTTTGATTTCACTATGAATGTTGATAAACCCAGCAGAGTATTGTCAATCGACTCAAGGAGTTGAAAATTGACATTTCCGAGGCTTTGCAAGTTGGGGCTATAATTGCTAAGTTGCCTTACTCATGGAACAACTACAGGAAGAAACTCCTCCGCACCACTCAGGAACTTCGCTTAGAGCAAATTCATAAGCATCTAGAGATTGAGGAAGAAACCACGAAATAGTACACCAAACAAGTTGAGTATGACTCTAAGATCAACAATGTTGTTGGTGAACACTCTACCACGAGTGCAGGAAATAAGAGGAAGAAGTCCAGCGAAGGATCCAACAACAACAGGAACAAAAGGCCAAAGAAAGATGGCAATGATACTAGACCCAAGTGCCACTTTTATCACAAACCACGACATTTCAAGAGAGAGTGCAAAGTCGGGAAGAAAAAGCAACAAAAAATGGAAAACAAACAAGCCAACATGGCTGAAAAAGAGGTGTGTGAAATTGTTGCGATGGTTTCTTACTTACAAATTGGCATGGTGACTGAACTAAATATGGCTGTAGCAATGATTGCCAAGGACTGGTGATATGATTCAGGTGCTACAGTTCATGTTTACAATGATATTTCCTAGTTTACACAATACAAGGCTTATGAGAAAGAGGATGGTGTTCTAATGGGCAACAACGATGTGGCTAAGGTTGTGGGAATGAGAAATATCCACATTCAGTTCAGTCCTGGGAAGAGCATGAAGCTTCTAAATGTTCTACACGTTCCTGAGTTTAGGATGAACCTAGTTTCTGGAGATCTCCTATGTAAGGTTGGTATAAGGGCTGTCTTAGAATTAGATAAACTGATTTTAACTAAGGGTGGAATGTTCATAGGCAAGGGATACTTGTGTAATGGAATGATTAAACTCAGTATTATAAATAAATCTTCTAATTCTGCTTATACTATTGAGTCTTCTGATTTATGGCATTTAAGACTTGCTCATGTAAATTTTAGATCTTTAAAATTTATGTCTAAAAATGGCATGATTAGTAGAGATTTTAATCCTTCAAACAAAAACTGTGAAATTTGTGTTCAAGCAAAAATGGCTAAAAGACTTTTTCCTACCGTAGAGAAAACGCACTCGGATATATGTGAATTAAATGTAGTGTTAACAAGAGGAGGAAATAGGTATTTTATTACCTTTAAAGATGATAAGTCTAGATATACTCATGTCTATTTGATGCGGAAAAAGGATGAAGCCTTTGAAAATTTTAAAATATACAAAGCTGAAGTTGAAAATCAAAAAGAAAGGAAGATTAAAATTCTGAGAAGTGACAAAGGTGGAGAATATTTCTCTAACGAGTTTAATGAATTATGTGAAATAAGTGGCATTATTCATCCGAGAACAGCCCCTTGTATGCCTCGGAAGAATGGCTTGATTGAGAGGAAAAATCAAACAATGTGATATGGTGAATTCGATGATGTTGAATGCCAAAGTGCCCTCTAATCTATGGGGAGAAGCACGGCTGACAACATATTATTTGCATAACAGAATTCCATCAAGAAGGACTTAAGGTATCCCATATGAGTTAGGTTACCTAAAAGTATGGGGTTGTTTAGCATATTATAGGATTCCAGATCATAAGAGGACTAAGTTGGGTCCTAAAGCTTTGAAAAGCATCTTTTTAGGCTATGCCGAAAAAATGCTTATGGATTCTTGCATGTGTGGATTCAAATCAAATCATTGAATCCAGAGATGCTGAATATTTTTTAGACAAAATTTAGTGGGGATTCAACATGTGAAACGACTGAAAATGCTACGAGGTTAGATTCATCGACTTCATCAAGGAAAACGCAGTTTGATGAACCAATGGAACAAAGGAGAAGTCAAAGGATTAGAATACAACAACACTTTCGTCATGATTTTACATTAACAAATGATGTTATACTCCCGAGTTTAAGGAACTAGAGATGAGGTGTTGAATGAAATGCCAATTGTGTTTCAAGTGGAAGGAGATCCTAAGACATTTAAGGAGGCAATGTCTTCTAGGGATGCAGCATTCTCGAAAGGGGATGTGAATAAATGGACTCAATTATGTCCAATAACACTTGGGTTCTAGTGGATTCGCCTAAAGGTTCAAAACCATTCTCGAGCAAGGGGTATTTAGAAGAAAGTATAATACCGATGACACCATCCAAACCTTTAAGGCTAGATTAGTAGCCAAACCTTTAAGGCTAGATTAGTAGCCAAAGGGTTTAGACAAAAGGAAGGGATTGATTACTTTGATATATATGCACCGGTAGCAAGGATTACATCGATAAGAGTGTTGTTACCACTTGTTTCGTTGTATAAGTTGGAGGTGCGTCAAATGGATGTAAAAACGACATTTCTAAATGGATATTTAGATGCAGAGTTATACATGGAACAACCCGATGGGTTTGTAGTTCCTAGAAATGAAAAGAAAGTGTGTAAACTCGTAAAATCCCTATATGGACGGAAACGGGCTCCGAAATAGTGGCACGAGAAGTTTGACTTTGCCATATTATCTTGTGGATTTATACATAATGGAGCAGACGGATGTGTATACATTAAATCCACTAACGAGCATAGTGTTATAATATGTCTCTATGTTGATGATATGCTTATTATAAGCAATAATATGGAGGGAGTAAATGACACTAAGGATTTCTAGAAGTCTCATTTCAAGATGAAAGATTTGGAGAAGTAGATAATAAAATCTACAATGGAAAATCTAGACACATAAGTTTCAAACATGCTTATGTTAGGCAACTGAAAAAGGTGTAATTACCATTATTTAGGTCAAGTCTTGTAAAAACATGCCTGACCCATTTACAAAGGCACTCTCGAGATAAGTGGTAAGAAATACCTCAGTTGCAGTGGGGTTGAAATTGATGTGAAATCACCACAATGGGAACCCAATTTCTTTCTCGACATTCTAGTTATGAAGCTTAAAGGGTAACAACAAGTTTTTGATAAGTGACTTGGGGACTGCACTTAAATACTTAAGAAGCTAGTGTAGAAAGAAGGTTGAGTATTGTAACTCTTAATAAGATTCTGGAAAGTTTGATTACTTTAATGGTTTGAAAGGATTTTACCTATATAGATTACATAAGAGTGGAGTTGCTCTTAAACAAAAAGAGTTGTTTTGTAAGTTTTCTATGAATCTGGAGTGAACTCAATGCAAAAGAAATTATGTGAAGAAGCTGGAAATGTTATAAGTATGCTTTATCCGGTGATAATTAATGATAAAAGAGAAATGGTTTAAGGAACTAACCACCATTGAATCTGTTTACACTTTGATAGAGTTGTACTAATTGGAAGTTTAAGTTGAAAAACACTTGTGTCTGACATTATTTGCAAAAGTCTAATTTATAAACTTGGTGGGGATTGTTGGTTAATGTTTAAAAATAAGACTGAATTTAATTAGTTTCAGTTGGTTTTGATTTCTTGAAATCAGTGGTCCAGATTAGTGATAGATCAATGGTCCAGATCTGTTAGATCAATGGTTGTGTTCTCTTCCTATTTTCCTGTGATCAACTAACTTTTGTTAACCACAAAACTGACTTAACTGCCTGGGAGTTTCAGTAACATTCCCTCTATAAAATAAGAGTTTCTTCACAAAAGAAAAACAAGAAGAAATTCAGATTTGTTGTCTGAGATTTCTTATAGGGCTATGTTGTATCCTAGAATGTGAATTTGTCTGAACCCTAATAGCAATCAAAAGGGACAAATATCACTTTAAAGAGAGTGATCTTTCATGCCTCAAAGCTATTCACAAACCCTAAATTTCCAACAATAAAAATCCAGCACAAACAATAAACTCAACAAAGAAGAGAAGCAGTAGCAACATCTACAGCTAAAGGGGTTCGGCTGTAGATCAGTATTAGCTCCTAAAAAGCTAATCCTAGGGTTATGACATTATTGGCACAGGATGAAAATCTGAATCCTACTAAGGTGAAATCCAAGTGACAGATAAGGATTTTTTGCCTGATTTTGGCTAGCAAGGAAGAAAAATGACCTAGTTGTAAAAGGGCCCCAGTCATACAAATTCAGTGACCGGACATTGAGTGGTCCCTTCATCTCAAATCTCAGGGACCATGCATCTCAAGCATAGACGAATGGCTTTTTTTAAGTTAAGTGCAATGATTTGTTTCTTGCTTTTTGTTTCTAAAGTTATCTGTCTACGTGCATTCAAACTACTAGCTTACAACATAAACAAGCAAAATGATTGTGAAACTTTGTCCCACCCGGCACCTACTAGTAATTAGCTTGCGCTTAAGTTGAAAAAGCAATTGAAGTAACATAACCTGCTTGAACAAGATTCTTGTCAAAAAATGATAAAGTCAACCTGATTTCTCCGGTGTAAGCACCGCCCTTTCCAATCCAGCAATTTTGTGCAGATACCTCTATCCGACTGGCCAAAGAGTTCTTTACTTGATCGATGTAAACAAATGGTGGAGCCACAACAACATCTGTGCACAAGTATAGACTAGTTATACAGAAGATATGAAGATACTTCTTGATTGTAAATAGTTTAGGAAGTAAAAACTCTTGTCACATTGAGCGGATATCCATACAAAAAGCAACTGAACACAGCATTTTAACACCATTGCATGTATGGGCTTGCACTTGTTATAGGTATATCTTTCCATTAAGGGACATGTCTTTCCACTACACATAAGTTGCTAAAATATAATATATTTGGATTTTTATAATTTATTGATTTGTTGCTAAAATTGAGTAAATGGACTAAATGAGTCTAAGGAAGATAACACCACAGATCCCGCAAGATCAAAATAAAATGAGTATTTCAATATAGATAATTGATAGGCAAGGCTGCACTCAGAACAAAATCCAGAATAATTATTTACTTGTCTAAGCAATATATAATGTGTTTTTCTATGGGTCCATCATTGATCAAAATCCAATAGTCTTGTATCGAGAAGAATTCTTATAAAATGTATAAAAATGTTTCACAACTTCCAATACAATAATTCACCGGCTTAAGCGTTGAGTTTGGATTGCATAATAGATCCTCAGTGCAAATTATCTCTTGAATATTTTATCACCCATACAAATTCAACTTGGAGAATAGTCTTACCAACATCAGGCTCCAATGTTGCACTGTTCAAATCAGCAATAAGCTTATCGATGGATTCCTTGGTCCCGTTCTATAGAAGAAAAGAATTATAATGAAACAACATCAGTTCTTAGATATGGCACCAAAAGGAGAATTAGTTGGTTTGTCAGTCATCATACTGTCCACCAAAACACGCAATTTGATAAAAGAGAAAATTGTATGCTTCTTTTACTTCCCCGTCACTTCAAATTAGCCTCGTTGGGGTACATCTCTTAGGATATCACCTTTCTAGCTAACAAACATGGCAGGTTGAAAAGAGCATAGAAGAAAACTGAACAAGAAGCGAGCAGCCTTCACTCAGCGTGTTGTCCTCTATTGAAATTGTACTATTTTCATCGTAGAAAGCACTTCAGTAAATCCAATGTTTTTATAAGAGAATACTGCCAAATGATTATTAGCACCACTTAAATGACAAAGGTTTAAACCAAACAACAAGTAGTTTAGGTAATGTATCTTCTAGTGCACTATCAAGAGGTGCCTATAGATAGTTTTGACTAATGCAATCAAATGCAAATCGTCTGCTCTCTTAATAATGAACCTTATAGATAGTTTTGAGGAACTATCCGAAAATGAAATATACTGATATTCAACCAATTCTACAACAGTCCTAAATCTATGCACTGTCATCAACAGGCAATTTATAGAAAATTAAGAAGAACAAATAGATTCAGCGAAGCATTGCTTAGGGTGCATGCAGTGAGATAAATAAAGAGCACGGAAGGACATAAAAAAAAAGGTAGAAGAAGGCGACACTTACACACTTCCAGTTACCACCAACGAAGAACTGCGAAAGAAAATGTAGAAAGAATCAGTATCGGAGCCTTTGTTGAAGAATCAAATGCAAAGCAGATCCGGATAATCAGATTCAGAACTTTAAAAAAAAAAAGGAACGAAATGTGGCAGACCTTTCCAGAAGCAGCCATGGCAGCAACACCACGGGGACCACGAAAGGAAGAGGAAAGGCGAAGATGAGAAGAGACCCTGTCGAAGAGGAGGAGGGAGTTGCAGTCGAAATAGGACCTGCGGGAGGAAGGACAGATCTGAGCAGCGACAGAGTTAGGAGTGGAAACTCGGGAGGTGAGAGATGACGAGATGGAGACAACGGCCATGGCGACAAGGTTTATCTCTTCAGTGACTCAGAACGCTCTCTCTCTCGTTTGCTCTGCAGAGCGGACAAAGCTACGGCCTTATTTGAAGGGAAAGTTTCAATACTAACTCCGTATTTAGTTCCTCTTTTGCGGATCTAAAAATACTCCGAATGATGTAAGAGATGGTGTTTGTATGGCGCGTGGCGCGTGAGGATGGATACATTTGTACATAGTAGGAGACTAGGAGTGAGTGACGGGATTCGGTCGGTCGGGGTTGGTGGAAGTGTCGGATGGTGGAAATGGGAGGTTGGTAGACACGCGCTTAGGGGAGGGGTGTTGGATGGGAGGGAGGGGGATTTTATCTGGGACATGAGGTTGGTCTCTGCCCTTCAACCAGGGCGTTTGGTGGCCACTAGCTACTACTGTATATTCTAATTAGACGAATTTGCGAAAATACCCTACCAAAAAAAAGGGTTACATAAATACCTCAATTTCTCTCAAATTGCAAAGAATGTCTAGTTGGGCATATTTATTGTGTATTTAAGCATTTTTTAAATTAAAATAAATATATAAAATGGCCTCTACTTTTTAGGGCAGGGTAAAAATCCCGTTTAGAACATACCAAAAATACCCTTATATTCACAACAAATTACCCCCCACTACCCTACCAACCCCAATCTCTCTCTCCAAGCCTCCTCACGCTCAAAAAAAAGAACTAGGCGGCGATTTGGAGCAAGACAACACAAATTGCAAAGCTCTTCCATTCTATTCAATCAAACGCATTCTATTCGAAGATCTATCACACATAAGATACAATTTCAAGCTTTGCAATGTAATTTAGAGTTGTTGAAGTAATTTTTAGGGATTTTGGTGTTTTGATGTTTAGATTTGAGATTTGGCGCGGAATATAGTGTGATTGTGTTGATTTGTGCTACAAATAGCAGTATTTAGGTATCTAATAGTCAAATCTACTATTTGGAAGTTCGAAATTCTAGGTTTCGTTTGGTGTTACGAGTTAGGTTTTACAGGTTCAGAAGGGAGACGAAGACATGCATTTGGTCGCAATGACCACCCTTGGGTCTGGTCGCAATGACCAATCATGGGTATGGTCGCAATGACCACTCCAGGGTCTGATCGCAATGACCACTAC
The DNA here is from genome assembly GCA_963922045.1 of Persicaria maculosa. NCBI lineage: Eukaryota > Viridiplantae > Streptophyta > Magnoliopsida > Caryophyllales > Polygonaceae > Persicaria > Persicaria maculosa. The sequence continues at coordinate 51,065,787 of OY998251.1, read as the reverse complement.
TGTGATTGGTCATTGTGACCACCTCTGGGTTTGGTCGTTGCGACCATGTGAAAGTTTTTTATAAAAAAATGGTCGCAATAACCATTTGGCATATGGTCGTTGCGATCATGTGGGCATGCGCTAAACGGTAAAATACCCTGCGCTAAACAGAAATCGTGTATAGGAATTAGTATTTTCTGAAATTAAAAATTAAGAAATATGATTTTCGGATATTAAAAAAACATATATTTTTGGAAAATGAAATATGATTTTGAATTCTAAAAAAATAAAATTATGGAAAATGGAAAAAAAAACATAAATTCAGATTTTTTTTTTACAAAAACAGAAATTAGCTAGGGAAAAAACAGATTTTGAGAAATTGAAAAAAAAATCCAGATTTTCGAAAATATATTAAAAAACAGATTTTTGGAAATTGGGAAAATAGGGTTGCGAAAACATGTTGGTATGTATCCTGACATGTCCAATAAATATCCTGTCAACATGTAAGTACCATCTTGTCAACAATTGTTTTGTCATCCTATCATGTGGAGAAGAATACCCTGTCGAAATAAATTATTTTTCCCGTCACGTTATAGGTGTGATCCTGTCAAGTGCAAAAAAATGGGTGAATGATATCCCAACCGAATAAAAGACCATGATTCATAGACGGGGATGGACAAACAAGAAGAAGAGATGGTTCATGGAGAAAACATATCAAGTGAATCACTCTATGGAGCTCAAGTGACGTTCCACGACTCGGGGGAGACCTTCACGAGTCATGAAAAGTTGTTCTGGCTGTTTTGTGAGCTGTTGAGAAATCCTCCACCCACATCTAATGTCCCAAGAAGTGCCAAAAGAAGAAACATTGAGAGCAGACAAGATTGCAAAATAGAGAATAGCCAAGAGACAACATAGAGCAATCAAGTAACAAACCTAGGGTTTCTCGAATTTCAATCATCAACAATTGCAATTGAAAGCAGAGACAAGCAATTAACAGCCCATCAACAATCAACTTCTACCTAAGTCTGAGATGCACTAGCCACTGCAGTAATAAACACGGAGATCTTCCTGTTTCCGTTCAATTTGAACCCAAATTCGGATGAGTATTTGTTCAAGGAGGCCAAGCCAGTGGGGAGTTGTTTCGTCGACGCTTTCGATTCAGTCCAATTCAGGCCTCTAGACTTCTCAATTCTATTATGAAGTTCAATTAAAATCATCTTTCTGCCAAGAAGCCTCAAATTGCTTCCAGTGGTCTGACCTCTCCTTATGAAAATCTTCCTAATATCTTCCTGAGGAATTGATCTCCACCGTTCAATGAAATTGATGGCTAAGATTACACCTCGTTAAATTAGTTAACAATTAATTTATAAACATCCAAAATATTTGCACAAGAGCAGGAAGTGGAAGTTCAATTGCTCATGAAATTTTATCGGAATTTTCGCCAAATACCCCTAAGGTTAAGGCTAATTCCCATGGTGTACGAAAGTTTGACATATTTCGCCAGGTGCCCCTAACGATTTTATTATTTTTGTCAAATGCCCCTAAGGTTTTCATTTTTTCCGTCAAATGCCCTTCTGTTGAATTTGTTAACATTTTGGATGAAAATAAAAGGAAAAGAAAATATTATTTCATTATTATTTTATAAGGTATTATTCACACAATATCATTTAATTATGGTAGCTAAATTATCTAATATTATTACACAATATCATTTCATATTACATTTTTTAAACAATGGTATTAATTCAGAAAAAATTTAATAAATTTAATATTAACTATACAATATTATTTCATTATGTATTAATTACACGATATCATTTCATGCTATTTTTTTAAAACAATGGGATTAATTCAAAACTTAAAAAAAACATAAATAGTTCCAAATATACGAATTCTTTATTTTCCGGAAAACCAATCTCTCTCTCTCTCTCTGTGTGTGTAATGAAAACTATTTTTTATATAATAATCTTATTTTTTTTATTTTTAACCAATCAACCTATAAATTTTCAAATTAATAATACAATTTTTAAATATTTTTTAACCAATGATATTGATCTATTCTAACTATTAAATGAGTAATATTTTTTCTTAGATGCCATAATCATTTTAATTTTACAATTTTCTCCCTATAAACTAAATCTAGAAAATGAAATTTGCACACGTTTATTTAATCAATCTAGTTATATCAAACTATTAAATCATAAGGATATATTTTTTATTAGGTGATATATTTTTTATTCGGTAATATGACCACATCTATTTTAGGATTTTAATCCAATCAACCTACTCTACTTAAATCTTAAAATCATGTAATTTTTACACATTTTTCATAAATATTTTTTACTTAATTATCAAATCTATTTTTTTTTTCTATTTTATGTTAACATTTGATAATATTTTATTTAACTTTATCATAGTAATTTTTTATACATATAAAATTTTATTTTTATTGTCTAAAAAGCAAAATATGCGCTATGGCGTGAGGATTGTACTAGTTTTTATCCAAAATGTTAACAAATTCGACAGAGGGGCATTTGGCGAAACAGATGAAAACCTCAGGGGCATTTGGCAAAAAAAAAAAAGAAAACCTCAGGGGCATATAGCGAAATATGTCAAACTTTTGTACATCACGCGAATTAGCCTTAACCTCATGGGCATTTGGCCAAAATTCCTATTTAACTAGAAATAATTGACATTGAACTAGTACTTAGTTGGAGACGGATGTTGCTGCATCAATTGACGAAGTTAGGGTAGCTTTGGTAGGCATCTTATATAAAGCAGTTGAAGAATCTTGTTGCTGCTTTGGAGAGGAGGATTCAAGAAGTTCCAACAACAACGTACTCTAGCCCATGCAGATAGAATAATAATTCAAGAATAAACAATTAAATGGAATTGTTCCCTAATCCAAAAGCAAAAACAATAAAAAACAACAGACTACAAACCTAGCTTAACAAGGAGGGGGAAAAGCTAAGTGAAAAAATTTACCTAACCTTCACAGAATTTCCATATATAATAAAATTTACCTAACCTTTAAAGAATCGGGACCAAGCCCTTATATATTCTACGGTGAGAAGATGGCAACATTTATTTCAGATTATGTACCTTCACTGCCTCTAATCAACGATTTGCTCACCTTGAGCTCCCTAACTTCAAGACAAATTTTTTTGAGTGAGATGGACACATTTCTTCTCGGCATGGTCGTAGTTGAGATTAGAGGCTGCAGTTGAAATAACCACTAGTTATCAATAGTCAATAGAGGATTCATACATGAAAATAAAGCAATTGAACACACTCTTGGAAGAATAGTTCAATGATAGTGAGGAAACTATATTAAAATGGGTTTTCTACTTCAGTGGAGGGTGCATGCTTATCTATAAGAAAGTTACTCAATTTTGAAGGGTTTATTCTCATTGTCCAGCCCTATGTAAAATATCTATTTACCTCTAATCTGAATTGACCAATGCATACCTAAATCTCCAAGTTAAAACATGATTATGAGTTGTCATAAGCAAGTTCAAGGTTAATAGCAAAATGTGTGAGAGATTAGATTAATATAATGTAAAATTGTACTAGTTCACACCATACAAATAAAGATCTGATTGAAATAAGCAAAGATAGAGGTCAGAAAAACCTGAATCTGGCCAACAAGAACAACAATAATGGATGGCTCTCGAATAATATCTTCAAGGCCTTCATCTCCCAATTTGGATTCCACTCCTAGAAACCTCTTTCGAGCAACATCAACTGCAGATGTGGTTGAATCCTGATTACATAATGTACTTTGGTTTAGCAATAAAATCTGAAACCTAGAGTGTTACAAAAGAGGTAAAAACGAGGATTGGCAAAGGAAACGTACTCGGGAGCGACTCCAAACGGATTTAACCGTGATAGGTAACCGAGGCCATAGATCCGGAGAGAGTGATCCCATGGGAGGATGAGCGGGACTACGGGAACTCCGGGGAGGCGCGAGACATGCGAGGGGAAGAGGAGGAGGTCGAAGATTCGGAGCTCGATTTTGGGCTCTTCAATGGCAGAAAAAGAGAGAGCACACAATAGAGGAAGAATGAGTGGGGTGAAGGGGAGGACGCCAGTGGAGCTTTAGCGCGTGTTTGATTGGAGGTTAAGGTGGGGGGTTTGAGGGGTTAAAAAAATTAAGTTGATAGCACCGGTGTGCAAGGGGGGGGAGTTGCAATTGGGGGTTATTTTTGAAGAAAATGAAAGCTGAGGAGGGGTAGCTTTGGGAGGTTATTTGATCAGGTTATGGAAATTTGTACACCTTTGCTCCTGCTCCCTTTTCCCCCTTTTCGGATCTGAAGGGTATTTTTGATTTTTCATCCACAATACCCACTTATAAACCTTATACTCACCAAACATCAATCATCTTTTTTACAAGGTTATTTTTTAAAAAAAAATCTTCACCTCCCACACTTCCATAAAACACGAAATAAACTCCACCTTCTAAAAAATACCCAACCACTAAAAAAACCCCCAATTGCTAAACACGTGCTTAGCCTGCGTTTTCTTCCCCATTTTTTAAGGGGCGGAGGGGGTAGGAGGGGGGTGGAGGTGGGGCAAAATTCTCCACTTTGGAAGGGGAAGGTGGAGAGGTGGAGGGGGTTTCCACCCCTTCCACCCCTTAAATGAAGGTGGGGGAGGTAGGGAAGAAAATGCAGCATTAAGCTTTCAGATCTGTGTTTGAGAGGTGCATGAACGGGAGAAGGCGACGAGGCGGTGGTGGTGAGGGAGGTTAGAGGTTTTCAGATCTAAAAGTAGAGGAGGAGATGGACGAACAGAACCATTTCGGAATGGTTCAACCACAAAGGACTTGTGGGTAGTATCCAAAGGTTCCAGGTTCGACCTCGGATGGTTGGCTGCTCTTTATTTACCAAATTCAAGAAGATGGATGAACAGTTGAGAAAGGGTTAGGGTTTTCATATCTGAAAGTGAGCGGAGTGAGTAGATAGGTGCAATGCTCTAAAAGATGCTTGGAGTATGCTTGACGGCATCAAGCGCCAAGACGTTTCGACGGCCTTATCGGCAGATTCTTGGTGGATAAACCGGATTTTGGTTATTTTGTTATATTTAACTCTTGACAATATCCAAAACTCATATAATGTAATAAAATATATATTTCCAAATCATTAAGATCTTTAAGTATAAAAAACATCATACAAATAAAATAAACATCATGATCATTTTAAATGTTGTTAGATTCAAACATAAAATCACATAAACATGCTCACATAACCATGCATCACAATCCATAACTTCTACATTAATAAAATAAAACAACAAAAATCAATATCGAATTCTAAACAAACAGTCAAAATGCCAAACGCCAAACACCAAACACCTTGGCGGTGTCTTGGCGGCTAGCCTATGCCATGCGTCTTGGCGGAGTCTAGGCGGGCGCCTAGAGCATTTTTTTTTATAGAATAGTGGATGGTTATACGGATTTTCTTCTTTTTTTCTTTTTAGTTTTAAAAAAATTACACATTTTAGCCACGACATCACTTCACCGTGGCAAATATTACCCAATTATAGAAAAATTAGCCACAGAAATGCTATTGTCATGGCAAAAAGGCATCACTAGTGACGACAACCCTTACCGAAGCTACCATCAATGACAAAAGGATACCAATTGGCACTACAAGGGCCTACCGAAGCTAAGTAGCATGGCAAATTTCTTTATTTTTTGTAGTGTACCTTCAAGTATGTAACTCGTCATATCTTCCTCAGAAAAGAACTCATCTTCCACCCTCATGATATATTGGTGAAAATTTTCTCCTGACGATTGTTGTAACTTCAATTTTGTAACTTTTTCGCCTTCCTGGGTGGAAAGATTTTTTCAACTTTTTTCCTTCTCTTCTTCTTGATGCGCCAACGTGACAATGATGTACCATCATGGGTCTTCTTCTTCACTCAGGGCCATTTCTATTAAGTGCTTTTGTATGTCAGAAGTTGCGCCTTCCAGAACACACGTTACTATCCCATATAGTAGATGAACACCTTGGCTATATACGAAGAGTCCTACTCTCTCAAGGTAATGGTGAAACTTCTCTCCTGGGCCTGGTATAAGCTCAACATTTTCACAGATTAGTAATACGGTGCCGAAGACATTCAAATAGGTCCCCCACAATAGTTAGCAAAGAAAACACACTCAAATATATAGAACCAGTCCCCGACTACGGCCCACTTTTTGATGAGTAGTGAACCGGTCGTTGGTTCTCACCAAAAGAAATACCTAATACTTAAGCAATAGTATAGAAAATAACTACATGTGTCGACCCCACAAAGAGCGTGTATTTAGTATGCTTCTCGTTAACTATTTAGAACAAGGCTAAGATAGAACAGAACAATTATATTGATTGATTGAACGGAAGCAAAGTAAATGATGAGTGAATAAGTAGAGACGAATAAGAAAGGATTCCCCTTCTCATCACAACGTGGTTGGTCACCTCGTTCCTCTTATTACCCCAGTGATTGGTTTATGTACAGAGTTGTATAGCTTCCTATTCAATCACTATCTAACTCCTTAAACTCTTGCATGGGGTCGAGTAGTATTTGGTCTCAGTCGCCCAATATGTAGATGAGCATCCCTCCCGCATCATCGACATCTCACCGGGTTGTCAATCCAGCTATCGTTTCCGCCAAAAGATGATCTTTACCAGTCGATTGCCTTACATAATCCAACTTTCCAACCTGTTATCACCAGTGTGATTGCTACTATAGGCTTGACCTGCAATAAAGGAGGTAGTTGAAACCCTGACTAGATGCAACTTAGTCTAGGTGATCAATCAAGACAAAGAAACAACACAATAATAATATAGAACAAAGAAAATATAAATAATACTCCCTCCGTTAAGAAAAACATGTCGTTTTAGGAGTAAAATCTTGTTAAGAAAAACTTGTCGTTTTAGGTATTTTGGTGTTCACTTTCCAAAATTACCCTTGTTATGATTGGATGTTTGTTAGTTGTAGTTTTCAATAAAGTGGAAAAGTAAAGTAATAATTAGGGGTATAAGTGTATTTTTGTTTGCTTTTATTTGCTTTCTTAAATAATGTGCAAATGTCTAAAACGACATGTTTTGATTAACGGAGGGAGTAATAGATAAAACCTGGAAATGATAATTGATGTGCGCCTATTTTGTCATGTTTTTATGCTATCTTTTATTCCGATTTCTATCTATATTTTATACTTTTGGGTTAGGGAAGTATGAGATTTGTGTAGTTTACGTTTATTTGTGAGTTATGGAGGTCTACACAAGTTTTTGTTTAATTTCGCAGAAATCGGAGATCTTTTGGAGCGATTTGGAGAAGAAGGAACGAAGCTGGATCTTCACTCGATGTCTACTGAAACCACTCGACATCTACTGGAGTGAAGCCTGAATTTGGCTAAGTGTTGGAAGCTACTGAAATCCACTCGACGACTACTGAAGACGACTCGACGTCGAGTCCACCTAAGGCACACTTGGAGCCAGAAGAGAAGATCACTCGACATCCACAAGTTCACCCGATGTCGAGTGAAACATCAGAGCCCTACGACGCGTTTTGAAGGAGTCCGGGTCCAAGGAGAATTGCTTAATCACGAAGTCAGAGATCTTTTATCTCCTCATATGAACATTTATCCTCAAGGGTTAAACTCTTATTCTACCCTAGGGATTTTTATTTGTTTTATATTTTTATTAATTAGGAAGTTTTATCTTAGGAAGTAGATATATATTTTCTTTCCTTGGCTAGCAAGGATTGAACCCTATAAATAAAGCCCTTGGGGGATAGGTTTTAATCATTCAATCCAGGCACACAAGCAATTGTGTAAACCTAGTTAGGAAAAGAAAGAGAGGGCCGAGTGTGTGTGTGTGTGTGTGTGAGAGAGAGAGAGAGAGTTAAAGCGTTCGGTTGTACTCTTTCGACGTTATTTCAATTCAAGTTAGTTTCTTTTTATGTCTATGATGATGTTTGCGATGATGAAGTGCGAGTAGTCGTCCTACTTCTAGGGTCGGGGTGAGTCCGACGATAGCCATGTAAGTACGTTAAAGTTATGATCTTTTATATGATTTTCATCTTCTATCCTATATGCATAATTCTTCTACGAGAGTAGTTGGTAATTCCATGATTATGATATTGAAGTGAAAGTGAATTTATTATGAATTTGGGATATTAATTATGGAAAAGGATAGTAACACCTAGGGTTTATGCGAGACCTCTATATTCCTATTTGTTAATGACGAAAGTTATTTGATGCAAAGCATGTTCCTTTCATGATTAAAGTATGTCACTGTTAAGAGGAAAAATCAAGTATGAAATAGATATAAAATATGAAATCAAACTGACTCCCTGTCTCAGCAAAGGTAGTCAGGATCGATCCACGAGGAAACGTGTCAGCGACCGTCTTTTTAGTTCAGAAACTCACGGAAACGACTCAGGAAGCACTCGACATCGACTAGACTTAGTCGACTTCGACTACTCAGTCTGCAAAATAGAGAACAGAAGCAAAGAAAAACGCAAACGAAAGCAAAAGAGTGGTCGATGTCGAGCAGTGTACTCGACGTCGACTACTGTAGCACCCGAAATCGACCAGTGTCGTCGATCTCGAGTAACGCAGAACCGAAAACCGAAATTTTTAATTCGAAATACAACGAAGGAAAATACGAAATTTGTGAAAATAAATCAATAAACTAAAACACTTCCAAGATCATGGTTTCAACACCACAACGATAACCATATAAAATAATGCATAAGGTATAAAAGATCATGCCTTTTCATCGAATAACTGTCGTTATTAACAAATAGGAATATAGAGGCTTTTGCATAAACCCTAATTGTTACTACCCTTTTCACATAATTAATCCAAGTTGTATTAAGATTACTTTCGCTTCAATAACACAAACAAGGATCACCTTCAACTCTCGCAAAAGAATCATGCTCGTAGGGATAGAAGACGAAATTGCCTAAACAGATTGTATCTTTTCGCATTAACTTACATGGCTACCGTCGGACTCACCCCAATCCTAGAAGTTGGGTGACTACTCACTTCTCATCATGAATAAACACATCAATAATTTCAAGAAACTAATTGCATTAAATAAACTAAAAAACTCACAACCGATCGAAGCCAAAACGTCTCTCAACACTCCAACTTGCTCTCGGCTACAAGCTCTCTCTCTCTCTCTCTCTCTCTCTCTCTCTCTCTCTCTCTCTCTCTCTCTCTCTCTCTCTCTCTCTCGCTCTCGCTCTCGCTCTCTCTCTCTCTACTTGATGTAACTAATGGCGTGTCTTGGATGATTCTAAAAACCAACCCCTAAAGCCTTATTTATAGTGTCTCATGTAGCTATTCCAGGAAGGAACAACTATATCTAAATCTAAAACTTTCTATCTAATAAAATAAGATAAAACATTATGATAAAGAAAATAAATCTGTAAAGGAAACTAGGACTATTGTGGATAGATGTCTTTCATTCTGATAGATCTTCATGTGGTGTTGATAGAATTCACGTTCCTTGGTGTAGAAGCAAGCTAATCAACTCGGATTCCACTCGATCTCGGACTCGGACTCATCACTGGGCTACTCGACATCGAGTAGAGTTGGTCGATGTCGACTAGGGTCTTCTCCTCTTGGGTTGCACTCGAGCTCGGGCAGCTTCTGGACTCGACATGGTGTACTCAACCTCGAGTAGGTTTACTCGACATCGACTAGAACCGGGCTCCTTGAGTGGACTCTGCTCGATTTCTGGATTTCGACTTTGAAGGTACTCGATATCGACTAGAAGTGGTTGATATCGACCAGTTATATTGAGTACTTCTTCCTTGTTTCTTGCTCGATTTGTCCTGGTTCAGCTGCTCCTTGACCTTGGACTTTCTGTAGTTGACTTTGAGCTTTTCATCCTTTCTCCGAATTGTTGTAAATTGCCTCGATTTCTGTGAAATTAAAAAAAAACTAATGTAGATTCCATAATTTGGCAAATAAGTGTAAACTACATAGAATCTGTGCTATTCTAACCCAAATGCATGAAATGTAAACAAAAATCGATATAAAAGTAAGTGTAAAACATGACAAATTAGGCTCACAACAGTCGCTTGCATGTTTATCATTGTGGTAAATTCCCCGGCTTTGGAAATCTTTATAATATTGTTTACAACCCCAAGATATTTCTGTTCATTGCTTCTTATTCATCCTTTCACTCTTTAGACGTTCTTTTCCGATAAATTTTTGTACATTCTATTGCTGCATTTAACTCGACATCGACTCTATCAGTCGATATCGAGTGTCACTGACCCAATCTCGAGTCCTTGTACTTGGCGTCGAGTCTTCTATGGTGTTTTGCAGGTTTGGCACTAGGAATCGACTGTTTGACTTGACATCGACTGGATTTCAGTTAATATCGAGTAGCTTCTGGTCAACACAGAGAGCTTTTTACGAGACTAGATTGGTGAGCACTGACACGATTCCTCGTGGATCAATCCTGACTCCTACCTCTCAATGTTCTAAAAGGCGTTAGGCGGCCGCTAGGCGGTTGGTGGCCGCCTAGCGCCTAAGCGGCTAGGCGGGTGCCTAGGCGGACTTAGAACAAATATGATTATTTCTTTATATTTTAACACATAACACATATCAATAATTCATATAATGTAATAATAATCTGTAATATCACTTATAAGCCCAAATTTGTGGTGCTTAACTAACACTAAAAGTAAATAAACGCAAAAATACGTGTCCGACTAGCGACTCTAAGCCTCCTAAAATCCAAAATCATAGATTCAACTCAAAAGCAAATACATCCCGACTTATGGGATAAAAAACCCCTAAGTCGACTAATCACACGTCTAGAAGCTAAAATTGAATAATCGTCGGGTTAGGTGGGATTAGGCGGGCTCTAGGTGGCGCCTAGGCGGGACAAGGCAGTGTCTAGGTGGAAATCCGCCTAGAGGCCACCCTAGGCGTGAAAATTCCTAAGTGGCCTCCGCCTAGGCGCGATTTTTAGAACACTACTACCACTACAACGAAAGGAAGTCTTGTAAATTTTTTTGTGCGGATAGGAGTTGGTTTGCTTAAATTTATATTTGTTTAATCAATTCTTCCTCATAACAATAATCAAACCTACGTCTTGACAAAGCGGGATGGAAGGAAGATTAGCTTAGCATGACTATCTTCATGCAAAATATAAAAGGAAAGAACTACTACGGGGTCCCGCTCCACGAGGGAGGCGGAACCCTCTCAAAGAGAAAAAGAATGAATGTGTGAATGATGATTGAAAAATCCTAAGTTTAGAGGTCTATTTATAGTGCTAGGTGACGCGTTCATGGGATTTCGCCTATACTTATTACCTCACTTGTGACGATATAATGCTTTAAAATACCTACAAGCCTTAGTATGGGGGAATGATGATCAGGTTGTATGCTTATTAGTTCAAGCGATGTGGGTTATGAGTTTGACTCGCGATGAATTGAGTTACTGTTCAATCGTCGTTTATAGAGGAAGCTAGGCATGGTTGTTATCCCAACTGACATTCTTCTCCGACCAAAGATCTTTAGAACTCAACTCCGGGGGTTTTAAGTCCGGGGGATAATCAGAGCTCTTATGCTTTTCTATCTTCGGAATCGGATCGCTTACTCTGAGATCGGAGGGGGGTATTTATAGGGAAACCAAGAGAGCAGCTGGCTGGCAACCTCGTGGTTCTATGTAGGACATGTGTAGCGCATGCTCACACGCTTTAGAGGCATAGGCCATACACGTGGAGCCATTAGAGGCGAGGTTCTTGAGCCAGCGAGCTGTCTGCTAGGATTTCGGAGGTTTACGAGATATTTGAAGAGTTCACTCTAATTCTTACACGGGGTTCATGTCGCGAGGGAAATAAGATTTAATAGTTCTCGGGAGTGCTAAGCCTAGTCCTTTGGGATCGATCGGATACTTTGCTCGCTATGAATTACTGGTGGGACCGATCATCCTTTTGTGTTGGAAGACCCATTAATGATGTCATACTATGTGTTTATTATATAGCCTATTTTCTATGGCATCGTCATATCTCCTCGTAACCGGATCGCGGGTGATACTCCATTCGCGACTAGGTTTCGATAAATACGATGCTCCCTGCCAAAGTTCTTATTTTATTGGATGGGCCTAATTTGGGCCTATCGTGTTCTTTGGCCCATTGGGCGGAGTGGTCCCACAGGGACCTATAAGTGGGGTTTTTACCCTTCCTCCTCCATATTCCACATTTCTGATTTCTCAAAGAGGAGGTAAGAGAGAGGGAGTTCAAGGGTTTCCTGCGTTTTTTGAAGAACCGAGGTCGGAGTTAGATGGTGGTCCGTTCTCAGTCTCCTAAGTTTTCCGGCGCTTCCCTCTCGCAGTTCTTAAGTGAGTTGTCTCTGATCATTCTTTTGCCCTTTTTAATTTCTAGGCTTGTGTTATTCTCTTGAGATTTTTAGGGTTAGCCGGAAAAACCGAAACCAGTGGCGGTTACGGGGTGGTGATCGGGGTACGCCCTGGTGTCTCATCCCTTACTTTTTCCTTTGCCTCTTAGTCGTAACTGATCTTTGCGGAGTAGCAGATGGATAGTTAGTGGTGGTGGGGTGGCGTCGAGTGGGGGTAGTGTTGTATTTGAGTTTTTTGGATATCCTCTGGTGACTTTTTTGGACTTTGCGGGAAATCTCCGACGATAAAGGGCGGAAGAAACCTTTCGTCTTCCCTTTTTGCCTTTCTTAGGGGTGATTTCTCGAGAATCGAGAAACCTTTGTGGAGGAGATGGAAAGGCGCCTTCGAGCCGCCATCCTATGGGGGGGGGGGGGAAGATGTCTTTTCAACGTCCCTTTGGGGGGAGGGGGCGCGTGAGGCGCCAACTTAAACCTCCAAGAGGACTTTTTGGCGCCAAATTTATTTACTCGTGATATTGAAAAGGTTGTTTTCCCTTGTTAATTTTTCCTTTTCCTTACGTCTTTTCTAGGGGGTTTTTCCTCTGTTTTTAGAGTTAAGATTTCGCAGGAGAGCGATAGCCAAAATCGTAGTGTCGGCTCTGGACATGAAGAAATCAGTTCCTCGCAAACTAGTTCTCATGCAGATGTCAGCTCGGAGTCTGCGGCGAGTCTAGCTCCTCTTCCACCAAGTAACAAACTCCGCGAGGAAAAGAGAAAAAGGGTGAACCCTGGGGATGGTCCCAACGCGAAGAGGCGGAAGATGGCAGGAACCATTAAGCGCCCTCTAAAAAAGTACAACCCTGAGTTTTTCCATACTTCGGAGTCTATAAATGACATTGGAAGGGGCGAGTCGTCTCGCATACCCAAAGAGTCTAAAAAACCTACCCGAGTGGTCCCAGGTGACTTCGCCCTGCCTCCTTATGATCGAACGGAGGTTGATAGCCGTAGCTTTTGTGAGAGTTATACTTTTGTGGTGCCCCCTCCCCTTCCAACAATATTCTCTGATCGCGTTGTTTTCAGGGATTAGAATAGCCGATTCAGGCACGACAAGAGTTGGGTGCATGTAATCCTCAACAATGGTAGAGTATTGGGCAAGCTCAGCCTCCGTCTGCCTCCTCAGTTCTGCTTCATGCTCAGTGCGTGCTCTCTCAGCGGCGAGAGTAGCATTGTTGGCTTCTAGCTCCTTTTGAAGCCTCTCTATCGTCTGGGCTTGTGTTTCGGCAGTCGCCATGATCCTTTTCAGTCTAGAGTGGATGTGTATAAGACGTTCCGGGTCGTCTAAGGCGTCAAACTCAGGTGGTTCACCAGAACGGCGCATGCACCTGCAAAATCAAAACTTAAAGGAAAACGCGAGATCTAACTACCTAAGGCGCGAATGATTGCTTCCCTGGCAACGGCGCCAATTTGTTGTAAGAGGAAATGAAGTTCAAAATATAAGAATATAAATCAAATCGGATTATGCCCACGCAAATGATTACAAGACTTCATGTAGCAAAAGGAAGTCAGGTTCAATCCTTGAGGAAGCTGGTCAGCGGATCTCAGGCAGCGGCAAATCTCACGTCGATTTCGACTCAGGGGAACACTCGATATCGATCTAGGTAAGTCGATATCGACCAAATCCAGTCGATGTGGGGTTCTATAGAAGGTAGTCTATTTTGACCAGGGGCACTCGATATCGACCAAAAGGGCTCGATATTGACCAGTCTTGTCGATTTCGACCTGTTCACTGCAGAAACACAAACAAGCAGCGATCTTTCTGGATCGTGAATTACAAGTCGATATCGACCAGTAGGTGGTCAATATCGAGTGGGTGACAATACCTAAATAAAGGACAAAGCTTCGCAGATTTCGGAATAAACTTATGTAAAAGAAAACTTCTAAGATCGGGGTTTGCAATAACGATAACCAAACATGCATAAGGTAAGATAAATAACGATAATCATGCAATCACATCAAAGGATTAAGCTTTCACATTTTCCAACAATTAGGCAACTCTTTCAAGAAACCCTAATTGTATCTACCAATTTTATGTTTATAATCCAAGTTGTTAACATGAATCTCTATTAAATAGGTAATAAACATATAAAAGGCAGTGGATGATCAAAACATAATAAAGGTCAAATCTCTACCTCAAACATGCATGGCTACCGTCGGGGTCACCCCAACCCTAGAAGTGGGTGGACTACTCACTCCTCATCGCAAGGAAAGACATTAATAATAAAAGGAAATAACTTTGCATTAATAAACTAAATGAAAGCTTACAACCGAAAGTAGCCAATTCCGCTCTCGCTTCACAACTTCACTCGGCCTCCACTCTCTCTCTACTTGCTACCTCTTCTCCTCTCTAGAATTGAATGAATGAAAAACTAGCCCCATGGGCTTTATTTATATGCCTTAATCCTTGCTAATCAAGGTAAGGAATATCTATCTTCTATCTAAGGATATAAATCTACTAGGAAATAAATAAATCTAACTAGATAAAACAAGATAAATCCTATAGGGTAATTAATTGTTCCACCCTTAGGATAAATAAAAAGATAAAAAGATAAATCTTCAAGTCTTCATGTGCAAGGAATCTTCTCATGGGAATATCTCCATTGGACTTTGGATAGAACTTTGAGTAGAGCTCGGAATCGAGTTGGACCCGACACTGGCATTAGGTTGATATCGACCACGTCTGGTCGATATCGAGTCATCTTCTCAGCTTCGTCTCAGCTCACTCGATCTCGGCGGAGGAATATCGAGTGACTTTTGGTCGATATCGACCAAAACTGGTCGATATCGAGTTGTCTTCTTCTCTGCTGGTCATCTCGAGTCGATCTGGAGATTTTCGACCACAATCTGGTCGATATCGAGTTGTATTGGTCGATATCGACCACTTTCTCAGCATCCTGCTCTATTCTTGAAACGCACTTTCCCGAGTCCTCGTTCGTTGGATTGACACATATAAGCATGAGTTGGAAAGCTCTTTTCGAGGGCTACAACTCTCATGAAGACATCAGAAGTTGATTCAGAATGATGAATGCCGAAAAATGGCCTTTTCTCCAGCTGCACCATTCTTAGCTTCTTCATGAGTTTCTTTTAAGCTCAAAGTGCGCCCGATTTCTGTGAAATTAAATAGAAACTAGTGTAAACTCAATAATTTGGCAAATAAGCATAAACTACATAGATTCTGTACTATTCTAACCCAAATGCATGAAATGTATACAAAAATCGATATAAAAGTCAATATAAAATATTGCACAAAACATGGACATCAGATGCTTGAATGAATACAAGGGTCATGTTGTCGTCCATCTGGGCATCTTGCTTCAAGGGTTTCGCCTCCCTCTCCCCCCGTTGTATTCAGACTTTTTAGCTTATATAAACCAATGCCCTGCCCAGCTTGCTTTTAACGTATAGATGTATCTGACGGTATACATCATGCGTTGCGCTACCATTAAGCAAACGTCATTGTTAGATTATCTTTTCTTCATTCTTTCCTTGAGTCACGGTGAAGGACTGGTGTCCGCCTCCCTGGCTAGAAAGATCGTTGAGAGGTTGTCCAGTAGCCCGGGATGGAGGAAAAAGTGGTTCCTCATTCGCGATCCAACCAAAACTATCTTGAACTTTGTGATCAAACCCGACAAGTATGTTGTGCCTCGTGATAAGCATGATGCAGCGGATAGGTGGAGAGCTGCGTCCGAGAGGGGGGTTGCGTCTGTACGAGGTTATAGGGAAGTTGTGACCCCGGTTCGCCTGGAAATGGCCAGACTTAGCCTTCCGCACCGACTGGGTCGGTGTTTAGGAATTTTCATTTTATGTCCTTTGGCGTTTTGGTCATGATTTTCCTTCATTCTGATTTGTTCTTTTTTTTTCTCGTGCAGATATGATAGTTGATAAGTCGAAGATTTCCGCGCTTGCGAAGAAAAAGAGTGCCGCGGGAGGTGGGTCCAGGCCTGCCCTTACTGTTACTCCGCAACCGGGTGGTGGTCGGCAGAACATCCCACGCAAGCCTCTCATTGCGAAGAGGAGTTCGAAAGGGAAAGAGTCGGTTGACGACCAGGAGAGCCTATCGTCAGAAGACCAGGCATTGGTTCATCGCGGACAAAAGCGACCAAGGGAGGAAGCAAGAGGCACCAAGCTTTTAAGCTTCGAGCCGATTACCCAGGCGGGGATTTCCATGGCAGCTTACCAATTTCCTGGATTTGACCCTATTAGTATCAAGGAATTGAAGATCCCCAAGAAGAGTTGTCCAGCCGAGAGAGATTATCTTCATCATTTGACGGATGAAGAGTTAGTGGAGCATGGACGAAAAAGTAGAGACTGGGTAGCCTCTTTCGTGATTCATGTTCTATTCTTCCCCCCCTTTTTTCTGTTTTACTTATGCGTTTATTACTCTTCCTGTGTTGCCATAAGATGACCTGCAATGGTCCGAAATGGCTTGACGTTTGAGAAACTATGATGATAAGGTAAGGGAGTTGAGGTCGACCGTGACCGCTTTGAAGGCAAAGGTGGAGAAGTTGAGAGACGCGGAACTCCGGGAGGTAACTATCGTGAGTCTCAATGATGCCTGAACTAAGTCCCAAAAGGATGTGGAAGTTGCGAGGAGCGAGCTGGACCTGTCGCGAGTTGAACTCGCGAAGGCTCAAGAGTCTGAGGCCCGACATGAGTTAGATGCCATGTGCTTGAAGGGTCAGCTCTAGGATCTTGAGCGTGAGTTAAGGGCCGTTCGTGAGGAGTTTGCTAATGTGAAGAGTTAGTTGGAGCGCTTTACCTCTAGGGAAGATGTTGCTCTCTCCCGGAAAACGCTCCGCGAGTTCATGCTCAGTGATGTCGACCGCCCAGGGGTGGCTAACTGAATTCTTGGGAGGAGTCGGCTGGGATTGGCTCGATCACTATCTTGAGACGGATGGGGAAGACGTCCTTTACGAAAGGGTTACTGGCACGTTTATGGATGGGGTTGCAGGTGGGATCTCTCAAAGTGTCAATCTCTTTGCTCATCTTGGCGATGAGGTGGGGATGTTTCCTCCTAGTTATGAGAATGAGGATATGATACTAAAGGACTCCCAACGCGAGCTGCCCTTCCCCCTTGACGCTCCAATTGACAATGCTGCCATCATCGACCCTCTTTCTGAAGGTGGAAAAACCCCTGAGCCTGCTCGCGGAGACGACAACCCTCCTATCAACGTCTAAATTACCGCCTATTTGCTCTTGATGAATTTTTCTTTTTGTGTATGGAAGTTTGGAAACATTTCTACCCATGGTAAGAGTTTTGTACTCTGTTGTGGTTTATTCGTTCGTATTTTGGGATGGTGAACATTTCAACCCATGACAAGTGACGCCTTGTTGTGGTGTTTTGTGAATACTTTTGTCTTTGAATTTACCGTGGTTTCGTTTATATCTTTTGCATGTTTTTCTTACTGGCTTGTCCCGCCGATTTTCCTTATGTTTTCTTATGTTTAAATCTTGACCTGTTCACCTTGTTTACTGCTTTTATTTGTAAGGTAAATTTGCAACACCGTTAACCATCTCCTGTCGTTGATCGTTTTATGGAATAAATCGTGAAATGACAAAAGGTAAGGTTCGCGTATTTATTAGTTGTTATGCAAAATGATAGGTTGAACTTAAGAACTTCTTAGCGACGAAATATAACAGGAAATAACTTGAAGTAACTTTCTTGTAGTTATGCTTCTTCGTAGCATAAGTAATCAGGCAATATATCTCCGTTCTCGTTAGGGCCTGGTTGCTCTATTGCTACATCAAAGTGGGATTCTCCCTGGTACTCGAAGGTGAGTCGGCTCTCTATTCTGCGGTTTGTGATGTTCGTAAAAGATCTTCATCCTTCCGATAGGGAGAACCAATCCCCCTCGTCTCGTTCGACTAGGATTAAGAATTCTTGGTTTGACGGAGAACATAGATAGATGTGGTTTGTTATTTACTCCCCGAATTCTACAAAGATATATGGTAAAGGGAGTCTGTGTAAGTGGCTTTCCATAAGGATTATTATGGAGAATTTAGGATTTGGAAAAAACTGTTAAACAAAAAAAATGCGCAAATAATTGTGCAACACATTTTATTTGATTTTTAATGTTTGAGTTCGACCCCTTTTGGTTATCCTCTTGATTCGAAGTCATATCGATACCAAGATTTGAATGGTTTTGGTGATTTGGGCTGCACCCGAATTTTAGCGAGTTGCCTACGTATCCCTTAGAAGAGAATCAAGCCTTACGTAGTTCAGAGTGTTTGAGTTTATGTGTTTTACCCCCTTGAAGGGTTTCATGCATCATTGGATCGTATTGGGACCCACCTTCTCGGAAGGGTAGTCCTAACATAAATCACACTATCATATGCATGAGATTTTCTCGTGTATCATCCGAATAAATTGAGCACACCTTCTTGGAAGGGTTTCTCGACTTAACGGCTACCACTTACACGGAAAACCATGTGTATTTAATTTAGCTTTAATTTTAGCTCCATTTTCATTTTAAAAGTGAATTTAGGGATTAGTGACTGTACCCGACATATTTTGAGATTTAATATCAGGTTACCTACATAGCCGTTTTTACGGTGTCAAGACTTTACGTAGTTCTTTTCTTTTGAAACCGTTGAATTGGTTTTAAAAATTTGATCGTTTAAGGATCATGTGATTGAACCCAACGAGCTATAACTTTGTATCGGGTTTCCTACATATCCGGCAAAGCGGAATCAAATCTTATGTAGTTCTTTTAAGGATAAATTTGGTTTAATTTGTAACCGGTGACTGAATTCGGCGTATTTAAAATTTTATACCGAATTTCCTACGTAACTCGTAAAAGAGTATCAAGTCTATACGTAGTTCTGAAAAAAAAAAACCAAGTTTATATTTGGTGAAACTTGATTTGAGGTTTCGACTCCGTTTTTGTTGAAGCCGATTTGAGATTGACCCACTAGAAATAATTGACAAAGAATATTTGACGAGTTTAATTTTATGTTTTGATCAAACTCGAATTCTTAATTTGTACCAATTATAATTCCTACATTTTTGTGGGTTGATTTCGTAATTAAATGAATTTCCTACAAGTGAACTAGCATGTACGATGTCACTTGTATTTCATAGTTCGAACATAGGATTCGAACAAAAGAAACTCGGGCTATTCAGTGGGCTTAATGTATGCTTAGCTATTGGGCCCGTAAACCCATTTCATTTTCCTTAGGAGGGCCAAGTCAAACCCGACTTATATATTTTTTGTAGGGAAACAGGTATGTGTTTTCTTTTGTTTTGTTTGCTGTTCATCGTCTTCCAGGCTCCCATCTAAGCGTAAAAAAATAATCGCCATTGTACCCCTCTATAGTGGTAAGCCTTTTAACCACAACTTTGGAGCTCTGGCCTTAGCCGATTGAAACAGAGGAAACAGGGCAAAAGCGCAACGGACTGAGTCTGAGCCAAGACGCAGTCTCAACTCGAACCTCGTCAATTAGGTACGCTTTAGCTTTTTTCTTTGTTTGTTTGTAGATTTCAGCCCCAAATTTTGGTGCTCAGACCGATTTTTGAGTGACTCTTGGCCTAAATTTAGGCTTCTCACCCTAATTCACTTTCAATTGAGCGTTCAATTTTAGCTCTCAACTGATTTTTCCAAATTGTGATTTTAGAATTTGTGAATCAAGGTCGATCCATAAAGGGAGTAAGAGGACTGGTGTTTGAAAAGTTTAGGGAGAGGTGGAAGAACTCCGACTTTAATCAATTGAAAGGAAGGCGAATAACATCAAGGCCTGCCTAAAACCTAAGCAAAGTCACTGTCTGGGATCGAGAGCATCGCTGCCACTCTAACCCTTTCTGAACGGGTATGTTCAAGTCATTATTTTTTTTTCTTGAATTGATTTTACCCTCTTGATTCCTTAAGGCTTGTTTGCCCAATTTAATCTGGGACCATTTGGTGCTCAGCATAGTCTGACTTGAATGGGTTATCGATTCTGATGGTTTTTTTTTTATGAACGCCTAATTTTTTTGTTTGATGATGTGCTCATTTGGGAATGCAGCAAGCAATTTTTTTTTCTTTTGTTCTCTTGCTCAGCATTTTGATGAAAATTAGTGGTGTTGAATCTTATCAAGGACCAATGTTGCCTTCCTTTGTTTGCTTAGATAGGACTGATTTTAGCAAAAAATTTGTCATAGTTTCGCCATGGTTTAGGCGATTTTGAGACTCCAAAACCCATACCATATGCTTAAAACAATATAACTGTACAAAGCTATATCGTTTTGCATAGGGGGGGTTTTGGAATCCATTGAAACTACCTTGATTTCTTCTTCCTGTTGTTGCTGGAGAAACTTTTGATTGAATTTGTATTGCTTTTCTTTGCTGATGCGTGTATGGATTCAATGCTTTCTTTTTTTCACCCTCTCTGTGTCCCGGAAAAACCAAATCTGACGCCCCTACCTTATCTTTTTATAGGGAGTAATGGAAGCAGTTACCTAGCCTCAACTCACTCCCCCACTTCGTACAGTTTTTTTTTCTTACAGTAAAACTTCAGAAGTTACTGCATAACTGTGCAGTAGAGCAGTTGAGCAGTTGAAAATATTTTTCAACGTCTGTTTTTTCTTCTCTTTCATAGCTGCCATAACATGAATTTGGGCTGGTTTTTCTAGGCCTTTCAAGCCTTTCAATGAATTTATTAAGGGCTGTATTCTCAGCCCATTTGAGTTGCATTTTTTATATGCCATGCTTAGACAACATTATTGTTTCTTCTCTTTCTTTTCAGCTCGAGCCTTTGCTTACGGAGGCCTCCAAAGAGGCTGCATTTGGAACTTCCACAAGTGACTTTTTGTAGAAGTTGGTGAGCTCTGGACACTCGTTCAACGTATTAGGTTTCTCCACTTGTATCAAGTTTTGTAAAACATATAGAATGCCCCCAAATTGTAATACATCTGTTTGATATGTATACAACAACTCGATACACTTTTATGAATAAATATGTAATTTTGATTGAATATGTTTGTCGTGAAATTTCACCCCCGAACAGTTGCCCCCAAACTTTGAATTTGTAAGAACCCCGTCGAACATATTCAAAGTTCGTCTGCTTCCTTTAATTTCTAACTTGATGAACACTCTTTTAGGTTCTCAAAATGGATGCTTATGGGAATAGTCAGCCTCAGAGAGCTCTGGGAACTGATGGTCGGGAACTTGATCACGGTCCTATTTATCATTGGTCCCACTCAATTCGAGAAATTGCTGCTTGTAAACAATTACCCTTACTGAAAACGTGGACGAGAAAAGAGGACGCTTTTCATGGTAGATTGCAATTCCTCCGTGATGATGATAACGGTTGTGTACAAACCACTAAAGATTTCGGTAAGAGATTTACTGGTGTGGACAAAGTTCAAGCTGGCGAGCACCCAACCAAGCTCCCTCTTGATGTGGAGTTTTATCTAGTGCTAAAAACTTTATTGGAGAAGAGATTGAACTGGGGATCAGATTTCACTTTTCAAGGACTAGCCACTTTCATGCCTTTTTTGATGGAATGGACTGAGGAGATGAGAGAGCGGCATGAAGGCATATTGCGTCAAGCTGGTATTTATGGCCTTGTAGCAATTTCACGCTTTCCCTACATGTACAACAAAGATGTCTGGAGAGCCTTTTGTGAGCTTTGGAGTCCATTAACGAACACCTTACATCATGCAAATGGTGAACTTGGAATTTCTCTTCATGATTTAAAGCAGATTGCAGGTTTGCCGATTCTTGGTGAACCTTATGAGGAGTTCTTACCACCAAACGAACAGCTATCTGACAGAGCTCAGTTCCCTGACACCATCTTAGAGCTTTTGCATGTCCATGCTACTCTTTTTCGACATTATGATAGTGGCTCGGTTTCTTGGGAGAACTGGTTAGCTCATTTCTATCGGGGTGAGGAGATATATGTCGTCGTTAAAGAAGGCTCTGATATTGCTATCAAAATTAAACAAGCTGTTCATCCGAGTTCTTTGTCTCATGCTAAAACAACATGTCAAAAGGATTTGCTCCCTCTTGTAGTAAGTGAACAAGCTGAGCTCGCTGCATTTTTATCCCTCTTATTAAGCAGATTTGTTTTGCCACAACATTCTAAGGCAGTGCGACCTGAAACATTTGTGATGGCTTGTTTGATGGCTCAGGGCACACAGGTCTCACTGGCTCCCACGGTTCTGGGTCACATCTACCATGGTCTTAATGAAATGGCAACACACCCTACCCATTCTGGTAGGGCAAATCCTAGCTTTGGAATTCACTTTGTGATTGGTTGGCTGTTTGAGTATTTTCCTGGTTTATATCGGAGCAATACTGATAGTGACTTCCCTAGCGATTTCCCTCTTTTGAAGCGTTGCGCGGGGCTCAACAGTGAGGCACATTGGATTCACAAGGCCAGATACATAATGAGACACGATCAACATGTTCGATACCGCATCATACCATTTGGGGCAAGGGTTGACCTAGATCTGGCCGATGTTTATGGAATTTCAGACACTGACTTTGAGCATTTACTTTGCTTACGCTCAGCTGTATTACCGATTCGGGTGGGCCGATCTTCACTCTTGGAGCCTTACTACCCGAATAGGTTTGCTCGTCAGTTTGGTTTTGACCAGGGAGTGCCTACTAACAATTTGACGTTTGGCTTTCATCATAGATCTCAAAGATCTTTGGAGGACATTGCTGATCGCTATGCTCGTCTGTTCAGGAAGAATACTGGTGATCTTTTCCATATACCCCGCTCGAGTTTTCATGGGCAATGTACTTGGTGGTATTGCTCCTGGTGGATTGCAGTTTCGACTCCCTATTTAAGTCAATCGATCACGAAGGTCAATGTGACTTTGACAAAGGGAAATGCTCGTATCAAAGATAATGTTTATAATATCGCTGATATTAGGAAGGTGGTTAGCAAATTCAAAGACATTAGGAAGACTTCTGACGCAACTGAACCCTCCTCCAGTCAACTATTTGGGTCGCCTATCATCAATTCACCAGTGCCGTCGATGGTGGCAGACGAAGACTTAGGAAGTCTCCCAATTCCTGAAGATTTGTTGGAGAGTTGTCCAAAACACATCTCAATGCCTGCCGAGGTAGCAGAAGAAAGCCAGAAAAGTCCCCTAGTGCATGCAAATGTAACAAGGGAAAACTCTAACAGTTCCTCGAGTAGTGAGTTACACCCTAAGAGAAAGAAGCCGAGACATAAAAGCCCCCTATTGTTGAAGGATTCAGGCGCGGGAAACAAATGTGCAACTTTTTCCTTCTCACATTTTTTTTATCTCCCCCTTTTTTCTACCTCTTTTTTTTATGCTCTTGACCATATTTTTAACATCTGTCTTTGATGTTAATGCAGTAAGGAAATTGACTTTTCAGAGTGAGCACTACTCAGATGAAGAGGACTATGATGACAGCGATCCGGAACTTGATTTTGACATTACCGGCGCGACCTCTACCAATTTGGAGATGCTAGCACCATTAACCAATGAAGCTGATGATGGGTTGATCGCTGGGTTACAACATCAGCCTCTTGAGCCGATACATAATTTGCCTCTTGAGCCGATACAAAATTTGCCTCTTGAGCCGATACAGAATTTGCCAGACTCTGCTCCCGTTGAGAATACACCAGCTTCATTAGACAGTCTATTTTCTAACTCGGTGCAGCCCTACCTCCGCA
Source organism: Persicaria maculosa (assembly GCA_963922045.1). Classification (NCBI taxonomy): domain Eukaryota; kingdom Viridiplantae; phylum Streptophyta; class Magnoliopsida; order Caryophyllales; family Polygonaceae; genus Persicaria; species Persicaria maculosa. The sequence continues at coordinate 51,041,772 of OY998251.1, read as the reverse complement.
CAGCGGTCATGGAAAGTATCAAAGCCATTGCTAAAATTATTTTAGCTTCTCAATCTGCTTTGACTTTGCTGTCTACTCGAGATGAAGTTTTTGACCACTTGGAAGCATTGAAGCTCACTGCCAAAGCTGCCAAAGTGGATGATGGGAGTGTTTCCTGGAAAGTTTCCCAAGTCGACCATCTTTTTGAGAAGATGGAAGCTATAGCTGCAGCAGAGAGCACTATCGATTCTGCTGCTTTGAATGAGGTATCTACCCCTCTTTCTCACTGTAATGAGGATCTTGCCTCTGAAAAGAAGACATTAGCCCAGGTGGAGGAAGACTCTCTTTCTATAAAAGAGCAAGAAAGGGAGGTTTTGCTAGCGGAAGAGAAGCTTCGAACCTTGAAGGACAATTTTGCTAGGAACAAAGAGGCGCTAACAAAGAGAAAATCTGAAGCTGGGCATCGTATCCAGATCACTACAGAGAGACAACAAAGTCTAGAAAAGCTAGAGCGGGAAGGCAAGGCGAAGCTGGAGGATCTCAATTCGAAGAAAGCTCACCTCCAAACTCTGATTGCCACTTTTACTTCATTCGCCTCTATTTAGTTAGCGGATTTTTTTTATCATCATTTTTTTTATATGCTTTAGGAACTTTTGGGCACCCATTTGATTTTGCACATACATTTGTTTATGAATACATGCGAACACTTTTTTTTAGATACAAGAGCTCAACATAACCTAATATTGATAAAACTTGTTGCCATCTCATTAAAACGACAGAATTCACCCTTGCTTCTTAGGTAGGACAAGTATATGCCCCTGCATGTATGTTGCATGTATTCAAAACAGTTCCTCTCCATACTCTTCTATCAATAACGCATATTCAACTAAGAAAAATTGGGTTTAAAACTCGACATAAAGAGTGATAGCATCCCTTGTATTTTATAAGCCAGGCTCTAGAACTAATTTATCAAATTCCAACCTGAACTCATTTTATTTAAACAATACCTCAACACCAACATGATTTTGACCAAAACACTGATCTACCCTTAAGAGAGACACCCTCTTACGAGAAATGTACTCAGGGCAATTGGTATTGTGTTTGTTTTTAGGGCTGCATCTAGCGTTTTTTACTAGCTAGACTGCATACGTACCCTCTTTCTGAGGGATCAAGCCATTCGTAGTTCTTTCGGGCACCCGTTTTTTCACATATGCTCCAGAGTGCCTCATTTCGGACTAACTTTCAAGTCCATATTTTCATTCACCATTTTTTTTTGCTGGGATTTTTTTTACCGCATCACTCGGATTATCTGGGCCCACCTTCTAGGAAGGGTTTCCCAAATTACCCGACTATCATATGCAAACCCGGGTTTTTTTTTGCTCGACTGAATTTGACAAATGATTTTGATGTCAAACGTCCTACGTACTCCTTATTGGAGATCAAGTCTTAACGTAGTTCTGGACGTTTTAACTCTCAAACTTCATGTGAAAAACTTCTTCACAAATTTTCCGTTCACACATGAGTATACCACTTTGCCTTCGGTATTTGAGAGTTCATATGCACCTTTGGGAAAAACTTTGGTCACCACATAAGGACCTTCCCATTTCGATTCAAACTTCCCTTGCGCTTTTCGATTAATGAAAATTGGTCGTGGAATGGTAAGAACCAAGTCACCAATAGCGAATGAGCGAAATTTGACACGCTTGTTGAATGCCCCAGCTACTTGAGCTTGGTAGATTTCAAGGTTTTGTTGTGTTGCTAGCCTGAGCTCGTCTAACGCTTCAAGCTCGGCCAAACGGATTTTGACATTCTCTTCGGGGTCGGTAAGTTGAACTGCTACTCTTAGAGATGGCAATTGTATCTCTAGTGGCAACACGACCTCGGATCCAAAGACCAAGTTGTATGGTGTACAACCTGTCGATGTTCGGATTGTAGTCCGGTAAGCCCATAGTGCCTCCGGTAACCGTTCATGCCAATCTCTCTTCGATTTTGAAACCATCTTTTTGAGAATTTTGTACAGCACTTTATTAAATGCTTCAGCTTGGCCATTTGATGACGGATTATAGCTAGATGAAAAGCTATGCTTAAATCCGAATTTCTCGCTCAACTTCACCAACATTTGATTCTTGAAGTAAAGAGCATTATCGGAGATGATCTTCGAAGGTACTCCATATCGATAAATCAAATGAGTCCTTATAAAATTGGCTACTTCTTTAGCCCCCACCTCCTTCAAAGGTATATCTTCGGCCCATTTGGAGAAAAAATCCATAGCCGCCAAAATATATTGGTGACCTCGGGAAGAAGATGGCTTTATGCTCCCTACCACGTAAAGACCCCATGCATTGAAAGGCCATGACAAAGTAGTAGGATGTAGCATCTGAGGGGGTTGATGTATGAAGTCGCTATGAATTTGGCAAGCATGGCAAGCTTTAGCGAAGTCCATAGCATCTTTCACCATAGTAGTCCAATAATAGCCTAACCGTTTGATTTGATTAGCCAATTTAGGACCTGCTTGATGTGCTCCACTGATGTCTCTAAAGTAGCCATTTCTTTATGCATATTTTAGTTCCATATTTTATACACTTTGCATATTTCGGGTTGGGAATATGTCGAATTTATGTAGTATAAGCTTATTTGTCAGAAATAGAGATCTACATAAGTTTCTGTTTAATATTACAGAATATGGAGCCATTTCGGGAGAAAACCAAGAAGCAAAGACGAAAGCTCAAAGCTACTCGACATCGACAAGCCTTAGTCGATATCGACAACTCATGCCCAGACACACCCTAGTCGAAGAGCCCATGTCGAGAAGCTGAAGACGAGCCAACCCGACTCCAGCAACTTACTCGAGATCGAGTACCCTACTCGATGTCGACAAAGCAACAAAGACCACCCGGAGTCGAGGAGAGGTTACCCGAGGAAACCGAGGAGAAGTTACCCGATCTGGCGCCCGGACACCACAACTCGATGTCGAGGACCTTCCTCGATGTCGACAAAGCCGAGCACCATGTCCGAGCATGTCGAGAAGAGTTGCTCGACAACACCAGAGATCCTAGTCGATGAGCCACCATTACTCGAGATCGAGTAGTTACCTCGAGATCGAGGACACCCAGGAGCCCATGTCCGAGCCAGTTCGAGGAAGACCAACCCGAGACGCCGAGCACCTGAAGTCGACCACCATTCTACTCGAGATCGAGTAAGCCTACTCGAGATCGAGGAAATCTTCCGGAGACGCGTAACGCGGTTTGATCTATCCTACTCGGATTTGGATTCCTTGGGGCCGAAGATTGCCGAGTCTATCCGAGTTCTATCAACACCTATCCACATGGAGATACTTTAGCTTTTAGATTTAATTCCCTTTTTAGATTTAATTATGTTATTCCATTTATTTATCTTTAATGTTTTAGATATAGTTTTAGATATAGATATAGATATTCTATCCTTGAATAGCAAGGATTAGAAGGCTATAAATAAAGCCAATGGGGCTGATTTCTAATCATTCAATCACACAACAATTAGTAGTAGTAGGAGAGAGAAAGAGAGTGAGTGGCCAAGAGGAGTTGGTGAAGCGAGAGCGGAATTGGCTTGCTTTGGTTGTAAGCTCTGTTTGATTTAATGCAATTAGTTTCTTTTCATCAATCAATGTCTGAAGTTGCAATGAAGCGCGAGTAGTCCACCCACTTCTAGGGTTGGGGCGAGCCCGACGATAACCCTACGTGTTTGAGGTAAAGATCCGACTTTTATCATATTTTGAGCATCTACTATTTGTTATGTGTTTATTACCCATCTAATGGAGGTCCATGCTAACAACTTGGATTGTAAACAAAAAATCAGTAGAGACAATTAGGGTTTCTTGAAAGAGTTGTCTAATTGTTGGAAAAGGCGAAAGCTTAGTCCTTTGATGCGATTCACATGATTATTTGTTTTATCTCTACCTTATGCATGCTTGGTTATCGTTGTCGCAAACCCCAATCTTGGAAGTCTTTTTATACATAGTTTTCGAGTCCCAAAGCCTTTGTCTTTATTTTCTTTTGTTTCATTTTAGTTTTCTGTCTTCCTCGAGATCGACTAAGCACTCCTCGATCTCGAGTTACTGATCTTCGATCCAGCATCGTTGTAGCTTCTGTGTGCAGGTAATCGACAAAACCAATCATCGACGTCGACAAGCTTACTCGATCTCGAGTAGGGCTTTGTCGAGATCGACCAAAACCGCTGTGCTTACTGCTGCGCTGTGTTCGACTGTCCGATCTTCTGTCGAGCAACCGTACTCGAGATCTAGGACCCCTGTTGTCGACTTCTGTGAGATTTCTCCGCTGCCTAGGATCCGCTGACACGCTTCCTCGTGGATCGATCCTGACTTCCCACTGCTGCATCAGGAGGAGGTCTTGTAATTATTTGCGTGGGCAGAATCTGGTTTGATTTATTTTATTATATTTCATACTCGATTTCCTCCTTACAACAAATTGGCGCCGTTGCCGGGGAAGCTATCATTCGCGCCTTAGGTAGTTAGTTCTCACGATTTCTCTGAGTTACTTTACAGGTGTATGCGCCATTCTGGTCAACCACCTGAGTTTGACGGCTTAGACGATCCGGAACGCCTCTTACACATCCAAGCTAAGCTAAAAAGAGCCATGGCAGCCGCAGAAACACAGGAGCAGCTGATACAGAGGCTTACAAGGGAACTGGCCGCTAAAGATGCTGCTATCGCTACTAAGAAAGCAGCAAGGGAGCAAGCAGAAGCTGCGCTTGCCCAATACCCAACCACTGCAGAGGATTATATGCACCCAACTCTCGTCGTGCCTGAATCGGCGATTCTAATCCCTGAAAACTCTTTTGAAATTCGCACTCAATTTCTTATAGAGCTTAAAAATAATGTTTTTTATGGCAAATTTAATGAGTGTCCTCTTGAACACATTTTTCTGACATGTGCCGTACTCTTGCTGAAGGTACAACTCTGGAATATGTCAAGATGAAGGCTTTTCGCTGGTCTCTCGCTGGACTTGCACTGAAGTGGCTTGAAGGGTTGAAACCAAGATCACTCACAACATGGGCCCAAATAGAGCAAGAGTTTCTCAACTAATTCTTCCCTCTTGCCAAGACAGCACTCCTCCGCCAGAAAATCACAGCCTTCAAACAGAAGCCTGGGGAGCCACTAGCAAAGGCATGGGAACGCTACAAAGAACTGCTGCGATCTTTCCCTACTCATGGACAACCACCCTACGTCATACAGGAGATCTTCTTCAACTCTCTTGACCAAGTCACTAAGGACAGAATCAACCAGTATACTCGCTACGAGTATCTGACAATGCCACCAATTGACGCCTGGGTGTGCTAGACAAGCTACCAATTATGACAACAAATATGGGTCTACTGCAAACTATGAGGAGAACTCCTATGCCAGGCCAGCACCATCTATGCCACTCTATGAGCCAGCAAAGGAGATTGACCCGGATGTCAGGGAGCAGTTCTACAGAGACCAGAATCGCAAGCTCCTCAAGCAAGTCAAATATCTGTTTGTCAATCAGCCTTGCATCGAATGCGGATCACAGCGGCACACCACTACTGAGTGCCCACACACTGAGCAAGTCAGGTTGGCAGAGACACATAAAGAGGTAGCCTACGCTGGGGGTCCCAATCGCTACATGGGAGATCAAAGGTTCTATCAACCACAGTGGAACCAAGGTCCCCCTAGGAACCCCCCACCATACAGAGCTCCAGGACATCCAGAAAGGGATCAAAAGAAGGACGATCTGCAGCTCATCATTGAGGAGATGCGTCGGAATCAAGGCACCATCAACAACCAGTTCCAGAACATCACTACAAAATTTGGAGAACTGGACATCTGGAAAAGGGGAATAGAGACACAGATGGGTCAAATCGCTGCACAGATCCCACGACCATCCGGACAGCTCCCTGGGCAAACAGAACCAAATCCGAAGGGGAAGACCGGACACGTCGCAACTATCAAACTCAGAAGTGGGCATCAATTACAAGAGCCAGAGGTCGAGAAACATCAAGACAAGGCAGAGCAGCAACTCGACAGAAAACAGAAGCAACTCGAGGTCGAGGAGAAGCAAGTCGACGCCGACGACTCTGCAACACCTCCGAGGTCTGATCTGGCTCCGAAGCAGAAAAAGCCACTGCCTTTCCCTTCTAAAGCACAAAAAGATCCCACTGTAGGTAGGTTTAACAGATTTGTTAATATGCTGCAAGAACCGAATGTTTCTATTCATTTTACAGAAGCCCTGCAAGAGATGCCTGGATATGTCAAATTTTTGAAGGAAATCCTGAGCAAGAAGCGATCCATCTCAGAGATCGCAGGCGAGTGCAAAGTACTCCACTTCCCTGAAAAGAGACCTGACCCTGGTAAGTTTTCTGTTACAGTGGGTTTTAGACAATATAAATATGAGTCTCTGTGTGATTTAGGAGCAAGTGTGAGCATCATGCCTTTATCAATCTGGTGGAAGGTAAAGATAGGATGCATAGAGCCCGTGGATGCCAAACTATACATGGCAAACAATACAGTGGTCATCCCTACAGGGATAGTTTAGAATGTCTCCGTCCAGGTTGGTAAATTCTATGTTCCAGCAGATTTCCTTATTATAGACTGTGCTGAAGATCCTACTAGCCCTATTATTCTTGGTAGACCATTCTTAGCTACTGCAGATGCCAAGATTAGTGTTAAGAATCGATCGCTCACCTTCACCATAGGCGATGAGGTTTTAGATTTCTCTTTTGGCCCTGCAAAGGAGGAAATTTCATGGATGGAGGTGAAAAGCATCAACAACCATGGGACCAAGCAATCAACGGAGGAAAGCACCAGCACTGTACTCGAGATCGACCAAGCTTCCTCGATCTCGACTAACCCACTGCTCGATCTCGACCAAAGCTCGTCGATGTCGAATTCCTCTGTTGAGCCACAGACTTGCCCAGAGCGTAAGTATGGGGTCCCTGTACTCGATCTCGACCATCAGTACCCGACATCGACTAACCCCAAGCCCGAAGATTTCTGTTTTGGGTCCGAAAAGGTAAGTCCAGGTATGAATTCTACTCCCCCTCGGTCCATTAAGAAATTTATCAATAATTTTAGGGGAGGTAAGGCCCCGTGGCGAGAGAATCTGCGGAAACTAAGAGCTGGAAAGAAGAAAAAGAAAGAGAAGGAAGATTGTGCAAGCAACCACCTGTCAGCTGAGCTTGCATACTACAATCAGGACCTAGATGATCCAGGAGAAGGGCCAAGCATGAGCGGGCCCCACACTAATGGTCCTTGAGCGCAAACGGAGAAGTTGGCCTAGCGACTCTAAAATCTAGAGCATGTATATAAGACTTTATGAATTTTGGGACTTTTGAACTTTTTGGTTTTGGTTTTTGGTTTTGGTTTTTTTTAGTTTAGAATACTTCATGTCGAAAGTCTTGTTTTTGTGTGCAATCTAACACTTTTAGGTCGGCAAGCATAAAAGATCGCGAAAAGTGGAAGAAGAAGTCCCTGAAAAACAGTCAGGATCAACGAAGGTCAAGTCGACAACGACAAGGAGGAGCAGCCCAGACACTCCTCGATATCGAGTAGGCCAACTCGATATTGACAAAGCCCAGAAGCTCCTCGACTTCAGAAATCCGCTGGACGCAGAAAAAGCTACTCGAGATCGAGTTCACTACTCGAGATCGACAAAGATTCTTTCCTCGACATGCCTGTTCTGCCCTCCTCGATGTGTTATCCTGTGAGTTCCTTCCTTTACTCTTGTTTTTATTTTATTTTATACAGTGGGGACACTGTATATTTTAAGTATGGGGTGGGGGAAGGGCTCATTATCATTATTATATGTTTTAGTCTTGCTTTTGGTTTTACATGGTGAAATTTTAATTTTTATGTTATGCATTCATGTTTAAATTTTATGCATTTTTATACTTTAGTTTTGTTTTTAGTTGCATAGAAAAAAAAAATAAAAAAAAAATAAAAAAATAGAAAATGTCGAAAAAAGAAAAAAATATGCATGTTTAAATTTCTGCATTGTTTTAGTTTTTATACCCTAACTTAGATGTCCTATGATGATAAATAATGACTGACTTGATCATGTAAATCCTATGGCATGTTTGGAAGGTTTAGCCTAAGTCCTCGAAATTGTTTTTATGTGGATTGTGAACTTGTGATGAAATTGAGCACATACGATCCTAAGCTGAAGGTTAAAATCCAACAAAAAATTATCCTAGTGAGAATTTTGGCCTTATAGGGAGAACATAAAAAATCCCTCTGCTTTCTTGAGTGTATTTACTCTTCCTATGCATCTCTTAATATTGTGATAGTTATTCAAAGCCAATGCATTTATATGTTGATGTGAATGAGAATTAAATGATGGAGGCACCTTTTAAGCCAATTTTATCCTCTCTTTACCTACCCTGCATTATCCCTGCTTGAAGCCAGAACATTAGCCTGAGACTTTTATTATAAACTCCACAAAATTACCCTTAGCCAAATTGAGCCTGACCCCCATTTGGGAATTAAGACTTAGAGTTGGTTGGAAAGATGATTTGTGAAAAGAATGAGGTTATGTTGCATTTCAAGTAGGAAGGATATTTTTTATTGAGATATGGGTTGGTTTTATATTTTTATCTTGGTATGCATATTATGTAAAAGGATTTTTGGCTCACCCTATAAATGCACTAGTATTATTTTATTTTATTTTCGTTTCAAAAAAAAAAATCGAAAAAAGAGAAAAAAAAAGAAAAAGAAAAGTTTGTATATATGTTAGTGAATAAACTGCATGAGCCAAATTTACCTTATTTCTTTCATTATTCGTAAGATACATACTTTGGAGAGGTTGAGGAAGTTTGAAAGGTTACATACTTCATTGAAATAAGTGGGAGAGTTTGGTTGATGCATATGATTGAGAGTTATGGTTTGGTTGAGTTGTGTTGGAGATTTAGGAGTCTTGATTCCCGAATTTTATTAAACACCACATAGCCAAACAATTCCATGCCCTTATATTTCTTACCAAGCCCCATTACAACCCCGTCGAATGGAATCTTCTTTGAAGACTTCTATTGAGCAAAGTCCTCCTGATAATTCTCGTTACATTTGCATAATTGGTTGCGAAGTGGATTCATATTTAAATTGCAATATTTATGAGATTGTATATGGAATTGAGTTGAGAGTTGATCTTCATAGCCTAAACACATTGAGAGTTGAGTGAAAACACATTATTCCTGTGAGGTTGGATTTATATTGCCTATGCCTAAGGATCGCTCATATATGTGTGATGACGTTAAATTCACTTGTCTTACATTGCTACTAGTTGAGATGTTGCTTTTGACAAAAGGCGAAGACTTGAAGGATGTGTTGTAGGTCTTGGTTATTGTTTGGTTATTGCTTGAGGACAAGCAAGTCTAAGTATGTGGTGATTTGATGTCTCTAAAGTAGCCATGTATTTATGCATATTTTAGTTCCATATTTTATACACTTTGCATATTTCGGGTTGGGAATATGTCGAATTTATGTAGTATAAGCGTATTTGTCAGAAATAGAGATCTACATAAGTTTCTGTTTAATATTGCAGAATATGGAGCCATTTCGGGAGAAAACCAAGAAGCAAAGACGAAAGCTCAAAGCTACTCGACATCGACAAGCCTTAGTCGATATCGACAACTCATGCCCAGACACACCCTAGTCGAAGAGCCCATGTCGAGAAGCTGAAGACGAGCCAACCCGACTCCAGCAACTTACTCGAGATCGAGTACCCTACTCGATGTCGACAAAGCAACAAAGACCACCCGGAGTCGAGGAGAGGTTACCCGAGGAAACCGAGGAGAAGTTACCCGACCTGGCGCCCGGACACCACAACTCGATGTCGAGGACCTTCCTCGATGTCGACAAAGCCGAGCACCATGTCCGAGCATGTCGAGAAGAGTTGCTCGACAACACCAGAGATCCTAGTTGATGAGCCACCATTACTCGAGATCGATTAGTTACCTCGAGATCGAGGACACCCAGGAGCCCATGTCCGAGCCAGTTCGAGGAAGACCAACCCGAGACGCCAAGCACCTGAAGTCGACCACCATTCTACTCGAGACCGAGTAAGCCTACTCGAGATCGAGGAAATCTTCCGGAGACGCGTAACGCGGTTTGATCTATCCTACTCGGATTTGGATTCCTTGGGGCCGAAGATTGCCGAGTCTATCCGAGATCTATCAACACCTATCCACATGGAGATACTTTAGCTTTTAGATTTAATTCCCTTTTTAGATTTAATTATGTTATTCCATTTATTTATCTTTAATGTTTTAGATATAGTTTTAGATATAGATATAGATATTCTATCCTTGAATAGCAAGGATTAGAAGGCTATAAATAAAGCCCATGGGGCTGATTTCTAATCATTCAATCACACAGCAATTAATAGTAGTAGGAGAGAGAAAGAGAGTGAGTGGCCAAGAGGAGTTGGTGAAGCGAAAGCGGAATTGACTTCCTTTGGTTGTAAGCTCTGTTTGATTTAATGCAATTAGTTTCTTTTCATCAATCAATGTCTGAAGTTGCAATGAAGCGTGAGTAGTCCACCCACTTCTAGGGTTGGGGCGAGCCCGACGATAACCCTGCGTGTTTGAGGTAAAGATCCGACTTTTATCATATTTTGAGCATCTACTACTTGTTATGTGTTTATTACCCATCTAATGGAGGTCCATGCTAACAACTTGGATTGTAAACATAAAATCAGTAGAGACAATTAGGGTTTCTTGAAAGAGTTGTCTAATTGTTGGAAAAGGCGAAAGCTTAGTCCTTTGATGCGATTCACATGATTATCTGTTTTATCTCTCCCTTATGCATGCTTGGTTATCGTTGTCGCAAACCCCAATCTTGGAAGTCTTTTCATACATAGTTTTCGAGTCCCAAAGCCTTTGTCTTTATTTTCTTTTGTTTCGTTTTAGTTTTCTGTCTTCCTCGAGATCGACTAAGCACTCCTCGATCTCGAGTTACTGATCTTCGATTCAGCATCGCTGTAGCTTCTGTGTGCAGGTAATCGACAAAGCCAGTCATCGACATCGACAAGCTTACTCGATCTCGAGTAGGGCTTTGTCGAGATCGACCAAAACCGATGTGCTTGCTGCTGCGCTGTGTTCGACTGTCCAATCTTCTGTCGAGCAACCGTACTCGAGATCTAGGACCCCTGTTGTCGACTTCTGTGAGATTTCTCCGCTGCCTAGGATCCGCTGACACGCTTCCTCGTGGATCGATCCTGACTTCCCACTGCTGCATCAGCAGTTGAGCAGTTGAAAATATTTTTCAACGTGTGTTTTTTCTTCTCTTTCATAGCTGCCATAACATGAATTTGGGCTGGTTTTTCCAGGCCTTTCAAGCCTTTAAATGAATTTATTAAGGGTTGTATTCTCAGCCCATTTGAGTTGCATTTTTTATATGCCATGCTTAGACAACATTATTGTTTCTTCTCTTTCTTTTCAGGTCGAGCCTTTGCTTACGGAGGCCTGCAAAGAGGCTGCATTTGGAACTTCCACAAGTGACTTTTTGTAGAAGTTGGTGAGCTCTGGACACTCGTTCAACGTATTAGGTTTCTCCACTTGTATCAAGTTTTGTAAAACATATAGAATGCCCCCAAATTGTAATACATCTGTTTGATATGTATACAACAACTCGATACACTTTTATGAATAAATATGTAATTTTGATTGAATATGTTTGTCGTGAAATTTCACCCCCGAACAAAAACATAGTGTTTGTGATGAAAGTTGGTGGAAGGAGTTCTGGTGGAGAGAGCTCTCCTGAAACCATGTCAAAACTTGGCATAGTGTTTTTAGGTAATTTAATTTGTATCCTTGATGTTTTTATTTATACCAGTTCTATGCAGAGTGGATATGGATGTTGTTTTGTACAGCTATCTCTTAATTATGATGAAGTAGGGTGGTGCGTGTTGTCAGTATGTTTTTCGTGTAGCTTAGTGTACGAATTTTTCCTGTAACTTTCTTCACCGCCTGGATTGAACTTGTTCTTATCAGATGCGTTTTGTTGTGTTATGTGATATTTGTTACCCTCGTGGTTGAACTGGGTGGTAGGCGGTTTGTTTGTTGTGTTATCTGATACTCACTGCCCTCGTGGTGGAACTGGGTGGTAGGCGGTTTCCTTTTATGTTTTTCTTTGCAGCGGTTAGTATAAGAAGGTAAGAAACCCAAGGTTTTATTGTAGTTTGCCTGTGACAATGATGCCCACAACGCCAGTCGACATTCCCGATGTATTTTTTCCTCGCGTGAGGGGTTTCAATTGGGATATTGCCATTGAGGGGCATTTATATAGGCTGGTAAGCTATATTTATGCGATTAGTTTTTTGATAAATAAAGCGTTTTTGATGTGTTTGCTTTTGTTGTAGCCTTTACCATCCATATACCAGGATTATGGTTATGATGCCCTTGGATTCGTCCATTTATGGACGCGGTCGGACGAGGAATTTATGGTGAGGGTGGAAGCCTTAGGGCCCAACAACTACTGGTTTACCACTGGGTGGCCTGAGTTCGTTGTTTCGAATGAACTTTGAATTGGGACTCGCTTAATTTTTGAGTATGAAGGACACTCTTGCTTTGATGTTGTTGTTGTGAACCACGGTCCTGATCAAAATGGTGATGTAGATTTCTCATTTCGGTGCTGAACGTTCCGTTTTTATTATGTTTGTTGTGGTTATATTGTTTTGCCGCCAGCGGATGGTTGCGTTTTTGTATAATTAATGAACTATTAAGTTATCGTGGTGCAACTTGTTTGAGGTTATCGTGAACGGCGGACGATCCGATGAACAAGTAATCTCCAGCGTGATTTTCGCGATTGAAAGACCTCAATCTCCAGTGTGAGATTTGCGTTTGAGAGATAACAATCTCAAGAGATTTCCAGCGCGTTGTTCGCGAATGGAGAAACTTCAATCTCCAGCGTTTTTAGATGCTGGGGAAAAAAAGTTTGGAGATGTCCAGCGCGTTGTTCGCGAATAGAGAAACTTCAATCTCCAGCGTCCTTAGATGCTGGGAATTTTCTTCGAATCGTTAGACAAAGATTGATGATAAATCGAATATTAAAGAAGCGAATTTTTATTGATAGGTCGAGCTTTTCTTAAAAAAAATTAAGATGGAACGATTTTGCTCATCGAACTGGTCCCGGGATCTAGTGGAAACCATTTGTCATCAGACTGTCGTGGTCGCTATCGTAGAGTTCGTCTTCTATGTAGGGGCCTTGTTTGTCGAAGAAATGGACTTCAAACCTTGCTTCTCCCAGGTGGGTGAACATTATTGATGCTTCCAGCTCTAGTCCATGTGACTCAACAAAGTCTTTCCATTCGCGTGCTACCCAGTGAGATCTGTAATCGCCCCCTACGATGTGGACAAGGAAATCTTTGACGACGCGAGTGGTCAAAAAGATCTGTTCGGGAACACGGGGTTGGAAACGTCGACCGAATTCATAAGGCAACATCATGCGTATATATTGCTATTCCCCTACTAAATAAATATCGAAGATAAAGGGATTGTTTGGGTTTTGATCGCTGATGCTTGCTGCCATATTTGTGTTTTTTGGAAGGACCGGTAATGAGATGGTTGTGCTTTTTATGTTGTAAGGAAGAAAAGCTTTTATAGTGGCTTCGACTGTTTTGAAAATGCTTTTGTGATAAATGACTATTTTCGGATTTGAAATGCACCAGTGTACTTGGTCTGGTTCTAAAGGGATTCTTTGTCACGTGTAGAACATGCAGAGTATCTTGGGAAATCTTTCTCATAGATTCTTTGTCTAGTTTCAACGTATGCAATAAATGCTTTGGACGATTTCCAAAGTATGTACCCCCTATTTATGGGTATAAGAAGGCGTGGTGTTTTGTTGAAATCTTGCAGTTATTGGGTTGCTTTGTTAAGCATTGTTGTTTTGGCAAAGGGATGGCGTCTCCCAATTCTAGGACGCGAGATTTTTTCTGTTGGGTTGATGTAGAGGAGAGGATGCATCATCTTGTAATTTGTACATGCTCTTTTGTGCTTTGTACTTGTTCTTGGGTCTAAATTGTTTATTAAGTAACAATGTTCTTTCGTATGCAGCCTCTTCTTGATGCTTTTGAGAGGATGTATGGTCATGTTTTATCTGACCATGTTAGCTTAGTTTCCACAAATGGTGAAAGCTTTCGTGTCGAAATCTCCAAGGATTGCTCTAATTGTTGGTGGTTATCTGGTGGCTGGAATAGATTTGCGGCCAACAACGGTGTTAAGGTTGGAGCCTCGGTGGTGCTCTTTCAATAAGTGGAAGGACATTGCTTTAAAATCTATGTTCTTGAAGACGAAGATGAGTAGAGCTTTTTGAGTGTTATGTAACGGTGGTGTTTAGCAGATATTTGTTTTTATGTTGTGCTTTTATTAACTTTAATCGCGCGGTTTGGTATCTGTAATCGTGAGGATTTCTGTAATGATATCTTGATGCTCTGAATGATTTGGTCTGGGTTTTTGTCTTTTGTCTTTTTCTTTCCCGGATGTGACCTCTAGCGATCGTGGTAATGGCGCTATGGGTTGTAGAGTTGGGTTCTGCAATTTTGGCACTTTCTTGGCATGCAGTTGGTTCTGAAAATGTCGCTTTGGACAAATATGAATTATTTTGTTGGTGATGAGACAACACTGCCTTGTTTGTTTTATTTTCTGATAAATAGCAGATGTTCGGATAAAGTCTGCGACAGTTGTCCTTGGGCTTCGTTTTACTTACTAGTACTTCTGTAGTGAGGAATCATGACCTCCCCTCATCCTTGTCGTCGTGACTTTTTCCGTTCCATTGATTCTGAAGAAAACATGGAATATATGGTAGCTTTCTTTACTCGTCTTTTGTAATTCTTGTGTTTCTTATTTGATATTTGGTTTTATGGCTTGCAGCTTTTACCTGAATCATTTGGCGCTCAATATGCTCACGAGGGATTGACTCATGTGTGCTTGGTTTCTCCTACTGGGCGAGAATTTCGAGTAAGGGTGTTTCAAGATAGCCAGGGCCATTACATCCTTACCGAAGGTTGGCGTGCTTTTGCTGTGGACAGCGGTTTACGCATCGGGGGATCTCTTATTATCTTTAAGTATGAGGGGGGTAGTCATTTTACAATAATTGTTCTAGAAGCGAACGAATGAGCTTGGTGTGCAACTATACTATGTATTCTCTTTTGAAGTTTCGTTTGTATGTTGGCTTTTATATGCGTTATGTCGAACTTGTTTTCAAAGTTCGTTTAAAGATTGGACTAGAATAGCTCACACATCTGATCTTATCGGGCTATTTTAACAATTGTTTGATATCATAGTTGAACAAACCTAAATCGTAAATATAGTAGAGAAAAACATAATGTTTTTATTAATTTTCCATATGATACGGAAACTTGTTGATGTAAATCGCAAACAGAGTGATGGCAGCTAAATTTATTTTCTTTGGAGGCTTACTCGTATGTGCATCCGTGTTTAAAGGTTATATTACACAGGAAGAAAAACTAGAAACATTCTACGAGCGTTCTCGATTTACCTCCTCTGAGGCCTGGCCGGGATAATCTGAGTCCTACCCTGGCTTAAGCGGGATCCATTCGAAAGCGGACCTTCTGAGTGAGGAGGAGCCCATTCCGCATCTATCTCATCTCCTACGGCATCTAGGATACGAACCTCGAAATGAACCCCTCCTTTGTGAATAAAGGTTACAGAGGAACCAACATCAATACTATGTAAACATGCAAAATCGTTCCACCCGCCACCTAAGTAAGGAAGCCTATAATCTCCGCGAATAACTTCTACAGAAAAATCCCGCAAAATTCGGGTCGATAGAAGAATGTTCCTGGGAAGGTCTGGATGAAATTCATCTTCAAAACGTAATGGAAGGGACAAGCGATGTAGTTGCTCCGGGAAACGGATGGGCTCAGAAAATGTCCAAACCGTCTGGTTTGACGTAGTCATGAAGAGAGAGAAAATAAGAGTAAAGAAAGTAAGTGAATGGAATACTCCCCAAACATCTTCTTTTTATAAAGGGAAATCTATGTGAGCGGTTCAGGATCACAGGTAATAGCAAATAGGACATCCCGTATGCCGAGACAAGATAATGACGCAAAGGTCGAAAACACGAGATGCAAAGATCGAAACAAGTGAAAATGTGACTTACTTTATAGAAGAACACAGTGCATAGGGATGCCCATAAACCTTGTAAATACCAAAATTCTCGCTAGGGGAGCGACGATGCCCATGAAGAAAGGAATCTACGGGAAATTAATGAGAGGGGGGGGGGGAACCTCTTTTTTGTATGTCCTAACCTGGTTTGTGATAAAACTAGTTGAATCTTAATTACTCTCACAGATGAACCCAGGAAGAAAATTATCACAAAAAGCCATGAAATAGGGGGAACGAGAGGGTTGCCCTAATATCTGCGGAAAGAATTAGAAAACGTTACCGATAGAAAGATTAAAGATATAAGAAAACAAGGATCAGTTGTCATCAAAAAAATCTCCGGCTTTATTTAAATTTCTCAGTAAATTCAGAATTAACAGAGGAGTCTTGACTCCGCTAAGGGTGAAAATCATTTGCGGAATGATCTTGCGTGGATGATCCCGCGCGATTGATAACTCGGCCTTCTTCGTTCAAATTATTGACCTGACCTCCAAAGAGCACGGCCATTATGGGTGAAAACCATGAGCGAACCTATTTCGAAGTCATGGGATTCAGTAAAATCATATCGCTTAGATTTATTCTCCTTAGAGGCTTGCTTACATACGCATCCGTGTTTAAAGTGCACGCAATCGCTAATTTTATTCTCCTTGGAGGCTTACTTGCACATCCCTGTGTTTGAAAGACATGTGATTACTAAATTTATTCTCCTTGGAGGCTTACTTGCACATCCCCGTGTTTGAAAGACACGTGATTGCTAAATTTATTCTCCTTGGAGGCTTACTTGCACATCCCCGTGTCGAAAGACACGTGATTGCTAAATTTATTCTACTTGGAGGCTTACTTGCATGTGCATCCGTGTTTAAAGTGCACGCGGTTGCTAAATTTATTCTCCTTGGGGGCTTACATGCACATCCCCGTGTTCGAAAGACACGTGATTACTAAATTTATTCGCCTTAGAGGCTTACTTGCATGCGCATCCGTGCTTAAAGTGCACGTGATTGCTAAGTTTATTCTCCTTGGAGGCTTACTTGCACATCCCCGTGTTCGAAAGACACGTGATTGTTAAATTTATTCTCCTTGGAGGCTTACTTTTGCATGCGCATCTGTGCTTAAGGTGCACGCGATCGCTAATTTTATTTGTATCGACAACGTTTCTTGGGTTTGAAACACTCATTTATATATATGAAGAGGTGTACCCATTCCAGAACCCTGGTGACCCATATATATAGAAAATCTAAGTCACCAGGTTTCTAATATGTCTAGCTTTTATGCAAAATACGCCTTGAGATTCTTGGTGTTCCATGATTTTGCGAGGACCGCGCCTTCCGAATTTTGAAGCTTGAAGGAACCCCTACCTACTTCTTTGTGGATGACGTATGGACCTTCCCACTTGGGTTCAAGTTTTCCTCCGGTTGTTGCTTGTCGAAGGATCATATCTCCTTTTTGCAAGGGTCGTACAAAAACACGTTTGTTGTATCCTTCCGCGAGGCGACATTGATACTTATTTGCTTTGAGACAAGCGGTATCCCTTCTGTCTTCACGTAAATGGAGTTCTAACTCAAGGGCCTCGTCGTTGGACTCTTTGCTGAAATCGACAATTCTTGCCGATGGAATTAGCAGCTCCACTGGTATGACAACATCCACCCCAAAAGCCATTGCAAATGGTGTTTCTCCGGTGGGACTCTTAGCTGAGTTTCTATATGTCCATAATACTAGGGGCAAGATCTCAGCCCACTCTCCTTTTGCCGTCCCCAACCTCTTTTTTAAGGCATTCAAGATTTGGCGATTCGTGGTTTCGGCTTGTCCGTTGGATTGCGGATAAGCCACTGATGAGAATCGGAAGTCTATACGGAGGCCGGTGCAGAAGTCACGGATTCCCTCGCAGTCAAATTGGGGACCGTGATATGTGATGATAGCTTGAGGGACCCCGAATCGGCAGACCATATTTTTCCATAGGAGTTTACGCATTTTCTCCGCTCTGATGGTGGCCATGGCTTCAGCTTCTACCCACTTCGTAAAGTAGTCTACTATCACAATGATGAAGCGCAGCTGGCCTAGTGCCGTTGGGAAGGGGCCCAAAATATCCATTCCCCACATTGCGAATGGACATGGCGCGGAGATGGTTTCCAAAGGATGAGGGGGACGATGATTGAGTGACGCGTGTCGCTGATAAGGATCGCATATGTGGATGACCATTTTCCGCGTCTGCCCTAAGGGAGGGCCAATAATAGCCTAGGCGTGTGATTTTAGATGCTACGGCTCTCCATCCTTGGTGGTTGCCGCAGAGGCCCGCGTGAAATTCTTGTACGAGATTAAAACCTTCCTGGTTTCAAAAGCACAGGAGATCCGGGAGGTTGGAACCCCTTTTGTATAGTCAGCCATCTCTTACTCGAAAGCGGGTCGCTCTTCTTTTGGTATTTTGGTTGTCCTTTACCTCGCTTGCTATTGCCCCTTCAGTTATGTATTCCAGGAGGGATATACGCTAGTCCCCGAGGTTAGATATTCTGAATACCCCCTGATGGATTCCTCGGGCATGCCTCTGTTCGATTATCACGCGATCACTTAATCCTAGGGACAGCGTGGCCCCCATTCTGGCCAATGTATCGGCGTGCTCATTTTGCTCACGAGGTATGGACGTGATAGAACACTTCCCGAAGGCGGCAGTGAGTGTTATTACATGGGACAAATACTCAGGCAGCATTCCGGTCTTTGCTTCGTATTCCCCCTTAACTTGTAGGGCTACCACCTTTGAATCTGTAAAAATTCGAACTTGTCGGACCCCGTTAACCAAGGCCTTCTCTATACCCGCGATCAAGGCTTCATACTCTACTTCATTGTTGGTGGCTTCAAACAATAATTGGAAAGATAAATCGGTTATCTCTCCGCTTGGGTTAGTGATGGTGACTCCTTCCCCACACCCTCCCGTTGATACCGATCCATCAACATTAATTACCCAGTCCTCCCCATCGCGATCTTGAGAGTCCGTAAAGACGGCTTCAACAACGAAGTCGGCCAACGCCCGGGCTAAACGAGACTTCCTGGGTTTGAAATGAATATCGAATTCGGAAAGCTCTACTGCCCATTTGATCATCCTTCCGGAAAGAGATGGTGAGTGCAAGATTTGATGGACCGGCAGGTTGGAAAGTACTTCAATGGTATGGGCCTGGAAGTAGGGTCTCAATCTTCGCGCTGCAAAAACCACGGATAGAGCCATCTTCTCTATCGGAGTATACCGGGATTCAGCGGGTTGTAACACACAGCTGGCGAAGTAAATAGGGAACTTGGACTACCTAGTGAGCACCGCGCTAATAGTGGTGGATCCGACAACGAGGTATAGCTGTAAAGCTTCGTGCTCGTATGGAAAGTGTAGAGTGGGCAAAGCGGCCAGATAATCCTAGGGGTGGGCACAAATCCCGCAAATCCCGGGCCCGTCCCGGTCCCGGTCCCGTCCCGGTCCCGGTGGGATTTGGAAAAAAAATAGCGAATCCCGTCTCGGTCCCGTCCCGCAAAAATTACGCGAGACGGGACGCGGGACGAGCATTCCTTATCCCGCAAATCCCGTCCCGTCCCGCATATATATAAAAAAAAAATATAAATAAATTAAAATATATATATAATTTTTGGTAATCATATGTATACACACATTGTATAAAAAAGTATACAGTGTGTCCGTGTATATATACAAATGTATATAAACAGTGTATATATATACACATTGCCCACTGAGTGTATACATGTATATACCGTACAGTGTATATCTTTGTTTACAATATACTTATATGTATATATTGTGTATAATTATATGTATAATATGTTTAGTGTGTATATATATAAGGAAAATCGTAAAATATAAAAAATATTATAAATTTATATATGTTACGTCTTTGAAAACCGCAAAATATATAGAAATTTTATTTTTTTTTTATATTGTTTTTTATTTGAGGGACAAGGCCCGTCCCGTCCCGGTCCCGTCCCGTCCCGTGAGGGACAAGGCCCACGCGGGATTGAAAAAAAAGTAGTGAATCCCGTCCCGGTCCCGTCCCGCAAAAATTACGCGGGACGGGACGCGGGACGACCCTCATCCCGTCCCGTCCCATCCCGCGCCCACCCCTAGATAATCCTTCATGCTCTTGAAAGCCTTATCCAAAATGGCAGTCCATTCGACCGAACCTTTTTTCTTTAGCTACTCGAAGAAGGACAACGAATGGTCGGCTAATCGCGAACAGAATCTGCTCAAGTAGTTGACCGACCCCTTCAACTTTTGGATGTCGTTTAGTGTCTTTAGAGGAGCCATATAGATGATGGTTTGTACCTTTGAAGGATTCACGTCTATTCCCCGGTGGCTTATCATTAAACCTAGGAATTTCCCGGAATCGACTCCAAAAACGCACTTCTCCGGATTCAGGCAAACGCGATTTCTCCTTAAAGTATCGATGGTTTCTTGCAAATCTTTGCAATGGTACTCCATTGCAATGCTTTTGATCACGATATCATCGACGTATACAACAACATTTCTTCCGATCTGGGATGCAAACACTTTCTCTATCATTCGCTGAAAAGTGGCTCCTGTGTTTTTGAGCCCAAATGGCATTACCTTATAACAAAAGGTTCCCTGGTTGGTGATGAAAGCGGTGCTTTTTTCGTCACGAGGACTCATCTTAATCCGATTGTAGCCGGAATAAGCATCTAGAAAGCTTAGGGTGGCATGTCTTGCTTTGGTGTCCACCAGCTCGTCGATGAACGGTAAAGGATAACTATCTTTTGGGCATGCCTTGTTCAGATATTTGAAGTCTACGCACATCCTTCATTTATCACTGCTTTTTCTAACTAACACCACATTTGATAGCCAGGTTGAGTCAATAATCTCGCGAATAAATCCGGCTTCTAGAAGCTTGTGCACCTCCTGCTTTGCTCCTTCTGACTTTTCAGCGATCGACCATCTTTCTCTTTCTTTGGCAAATGGGTTTTTGCCTCGCGATTAAGTCTCAGGGAATGTTCCGTGATCCCTCGGGGAAGCCCTTTTAAATCTTGTGGCGACCACGCAAAGACGTCTCGTGATCCTCGCAACAAATTCTTGAGGCACTCTAAAGCGGGGCCAGTCAAGCTGTGACCATGGTACAGGGCTTCGGCCTTGTTTGGGAAAGGAAAGAAAGCGACTTTTTCTTCCACAATTTTGTCAGCTATCTTCTCTGGTCGAACTTCCAAATCCACCTATTGTTGTTCAGATGTGGCCTCTTGTTCACGCTCGTCATTTGTTTCTTCTTTTAGAGATCCTCGAACGCCCCCTTTAATCGCGAATATTCGATTATGGCCCTTTCTTAGTGAGGATAAGTAACAAATTCTACTTTCGACTTGTTCTCCCCGCGCTTCACCCACCTTTCTGTCAGCGCATGGAAACTTGACGCTGAAATGATATATAGAGCATGCTATTTGGAACTTGAATAGGCTTACACGACCCATGATGGCGTTGTAGATGGACGAAAGTCGGACCACCGTGAACTCAATCATGTGGGTTCTTCTATTTGGCGTGGTCCCTAGCGTCAGGGCCAACTCGATCATTCCAACTACTTCAACCACGTCTCCGGAAAAGGAGAAGAGTTTTCCTGAGTACGGCGATCCCGAGTTGCTCAAAAGCGTCCCAGTAAAGGACGTCTACAGATGAACCCGTATCTATCATGACCCGCTTGACAGTCTTGGTTCCTATCTGTACATGGATGATCATGGGATCTGAGTGAGGCATTCTAAGATCGCGAGCATCACGGGTATCGGAAACAGCGAAACTCAATATAGCGTGCGCAGTGGATGCTTGTTTGACGCTGGAATCTTCTTTGAAAAATTCTATTGAGCGAAGTCCTCCTGATAATTCTTGTTGCATTTTCATAATTGGTTGCGAAGTGGATTTATATTTAAATTGCAATGTTTATGAGATTGTATATGGAATCGAGTTGAGAGTTGATCTTCATAGCCTAAACACATTGAGAGTTGAGTATAAACACATTATCCCTGTGAGGTTGGATTTATATTGCCTATGCCTATGGATCGCTCATATATGTGTGATGACGTTAAATTCACTTGTCTTGCATTGCTACTAACTGAGATGTTGCTTTTGACAAAAGGCGAAGACTTGAAGGAATGTGTTGTAGGTCTTGGTTATTGTTTGGTTATTGCTTGAGGACAAGAAAGTCTAAGTATGGGGTGATTTGATGTCTCTAAAGTAGCCATGTCTTTATGCATATTTTAGTTCCATATTCTATACATTTTGCATATTTCGGGTTAGGAATATGTCGAATTTATGTAGTATATGCTTATTTGTCAGAAATGGAGATCTACATAAGTTTCTGTTTAATATTGCAGAATATGGAGCCATTTCGGGAGAAAACCAAGAAGCAAGGACGGAGGCCCAAGTCTACTCGATGTCGACTAACCATAGTCGATCTCGACAACCCATGTCTAGACACCTGCACTGACCGAGGAGCACATGTCGAGAAGCTGAAGATGAACAACCCGACTCCAGCAACTTACTCGAGATCGAGTACCCAACTCGATGTCGACAAGCCACGAAGACCATGCCCGGAGTCGAGGAGAGCATGTCCGAGGATGCCGAGGAGAGACTACTCGACCTAGCGCCCGGACACCTTACTCAAGATCGAGGACCTTCCTCGATGTCGACGAAGTCGAGCACCTGTCCCAGCATGTCGAGAAGATCTACCCGACACTGCCGAGCACACAAGTCGATGAGCCCAAGTTACTCGAGATCGAGGAGTATTTCCTCGAGATCGAGGACACCCCAGGAGCCATGTCCGAGCCCTGTCGAGGACCAGCAACCCGAGACGACGAGCCACTGAAGTCGACGTCACTTCTACTCGAGATCGAGTAGACTTACTCGAGATCGAGGAACCTTCCAGAAGCCGCGTAACGCGTGGTGAGCTGTCCTACTCGGATTTGGAGTCCTTGGAGCCGAAGATTGCCGAGTTCTATCCGATTCTATCAAGTTACATCATGAAGAGAAGAAGATCTATCCACTTGAAGACTTTAGATATAATTCCCTTTTTTTGGATTTAATTATGTTGTTGCTTTTATTTATTATTAAGCTTTTTAGATATAGTTTTAGATATAGATAGAAATATTCTATCCTTGAATAGCAAGGAGTAGAAGACTATAAATAAAGCCCTAGGGGGCTGATTTTGATTCATTCAATTTTCAGAGGAGAAGTAGTAGTAGAGAGAGAAAGGGAGGCCGAGTGGAGCAAAGGAGCGAGAGCAAGTTGGCTTTGTTTGGTTTGTACTTTCTACAGTTTGATTTAATGCAATTAGTTTTTTTTCATCAATCAATGTCTGAGGTTGCAATGAAGCGCGAGTAGCCCACCCACTTCTAGGGTTGGGGCGAGCCCGACGATAGCCATGCGTGTTTGAGGTAAAGATCCGACTTTTATCATGTTTTGAGCATCTTCTACTTGTTATGTGTTTATTACCCATCTAATGGAGGTACATGCTAACAACTTGGATTGTAAACATAAAAACAGTAGAGACAATTAGGGTTTCTTGAAAGAGTTGTCTAATTGTTGGAAAAGGCGAGAGCTTAGTCCTTTGATGCGATTCACATGATTATCTGTTTATTTCTGCCTTATGCATGCTTGGTTATTGTTGTTGCGAACCCCAATCTTGGAAGTCCTTTTTATACAGTTTAGTTCGAAATCCCAAAGCAATTGCCTTTACTTTATTTTCTTTCGTTTTAGTTTCTGTTTTCCTCGAGATCGATTAGCACTCCTCGATCTCGAGTTACTGATCTTCGACCCAGGTCGTTGTAGCTTCTGTGTGCAGGTGCTCGACAACACACAACTCGACGTCGACAAAGCTTTACTCGATCTCGAGGAAGCCTTAGTCGAGATCGACCACCACCCTGTGCTTGCTGCTGCGCTGTGATCGACTGTCCGATCCTCTGTCGAGTTGCTGTACTCAAGATCTAGGACCCCTGTTGTCGACTTCTGTGAGATTTCTCTGCTACCTAGGATCCGCTGACACGCTTCCTCGTGGATCGATCCTGACTTCCCACTACTGCATCGGGAGGAAGTCTTGTAATTATTTGCGTGGGCAGAATCTGGTTTGATTTATTTTGTTATATTTCATACTCGATTTCCTCTCCTTCAACAGGGGTTAGTTCCCCTACCTCTTCCCCAGTCGCATACTGGGGATTGTAGGTTCTTGGTGGTGCATTAGGCGACTTATATTGTCGGGGAGGGACCTCAGGAGGACGGTGTTGTTGTGGTATCGCTACTGGATTACCAGGAGTTGCTAGTGGGGCGCAAATTTGAAGGGGTGTCTTCTTTTGGGGAAGAGCTGGCGGAATCCCATATACCGAGGGTGAGATATGGTCATGATGAGCCATCATTATGTTGGTTGGGGCACCAAGTGGATTTGGTCATGATCTTTGGTTGTATTGTACTTCTTGGATTAGAGGGTGCAGTGGGATGGCCGGATATTGCCAGGGAGGATTGCGAGGTTGCTGATCCCCGAAGTTTTATCTCCCCTGACGTTTGTTGGGGTGGTGGTGGTAAGATGGCTGACGGAACAATGGCTTATACTCAACAGGTCGCGAGCTAGAGCCTGCAGCTTCCATGGCGTGGATCTGCTTGGTCACGAGATCTCTCAAAACGTCGTAGTTTGCCGGCTCCTTTCAAAATAGGCAAATTTTGAAATCTCATTCGGCCAAATTACCCATTAGTATTGTGCTTGCGGATTCTTGGTTGAATATCGGGATTTGTACCACCAAATTAGTGAATCTGCTGAAGAAGTTTCCCAAGGACTCGGTCGTGCCTTGCTTGATGGAGTTGAGGTCCAACATGGTTCTTTTTCTCGTGCGAGCGCTGCCGAAATGAGCGACGAATGTACCCGACAGCTGCGCGAAGTTGTTGATGGATGATCGGGCCAGATTTGTGAACCATGTTAAAGCTACCCCGGCCACTCAGCGTGGATGGAAATGAGCGGCAATACATAGCATCATTGTCCTCGTTCATTCTCATTTCAGTGGTGAATTGGTTGAGGTGATCGTTGAGATCGGTATCTCCCTTGTACATGGCGATGGAGATGTCCCTCCACCTCTTGGGGACGGGCGCCTCGCGTATTTGTCTGCAAAAAGCCGATGGAAAGGTTGGCTCATCTTTGTGAGTTTGTCCAGGTGCCTCGGGGGAATTTGAATGCGAAGACACGTTCCGGGCCCTGCCAGAACGTTTGACCTTGTTAATGTTTTCATCGGGTTCTGGATCGGGGTTGAGAGGGCAACTAGCGGGGTTGGGGAAATGGTTGACTGTTACGTGCACTGGTCCTTATTGTTGATAGTAGGTACGGGGGTCATGTTGGAGTGACACCCCATTCGCTTGTTGGAAAGGCACACCGTTCGCTTGTTGGTTGAAATACATGCTTTGCGGGTAGCTCCTCGCGAAGAATTGGTACGGGGGGTAGCCGCCCCACATTCCGTAGGGAGCGAACGGAGGTGGTTGTGCAGGGTCTTATGTTGGTTGTTGAGGGGCACCCTCGTTGCCGCTATGCAGGGCTTCCTCATTGGGGGGAACGTTGAGGTTGAGGCCGTTTGTTTCCTCGGTGTCATGGTGTTGGTTTCCAAATTCCTCTCCGAACATGGTAAAATTCATGATTCCTGCAATAAAAACATCGGTGTTTAAGAGAGAAATAAGCGCTATTCTTAGTTTATTTTAGATAGAATTTATGCAGAATAAAAAAGAATAAAGCGGAAAAAAGGGATAAAATAAAAGAAATGGAAAGAAAGCGATGTAAAGAAAGCGTATTGCTACGCGGAACTTCTCGTCGTGAAAGGTTCCCACAAACGGCGCCAATGACGCGTTCATGGGATTTTGCCTATACTTATTACCTCACTTGTGACGATATAATGTTTTAAAATACCTGCAAGCCTTAGCCTGGGGGAATGATGATCATGTTGTATGCTTATTAGTTCAAGCGATGGGGGTTATGGGTTTGACTCACGATGAATTGAGTTACTGTTCAATCGTCATTTATAGAGGAAGCTAGGCGGGGTTGTCATCCCAACTGACATTCTTCTCCGACCAAAGATCTTTAGAACTCAACTCCGGGGGTTTTAAGTGTGGGGGATAATCAAAGCTCTTATGCTTTTCTATCTACAGAATCGGACCGCTTACTCTGAGATCGAAGGGGGGTATTTATAGGGAAACCAAGCGACCAGCTGGCTGGCAACCTCGTGGTTCTATGTAGGACACGTGTAGCGCATGCCCACACACTTTAGAGGCATAGGTCATACACTGGAGCCATTAGAGGCGAGGTGCTTGAGCCAGCGAGCTGCCTGCTAGGATTTCGGAGGTTTACGAGATATTTGGAGAGTTCACTCTGATTCTTACACGGGGTTCATGTTGCGAGGGAAATAAGAGTTAATAGTTCTCGGGAGCGCTAAGCCTAGTCCTTTGGGCTCGATCGGATACTTTGCTCGTGATGAATTACTGGTGGGACCGATCATCCTTTTGCGTTGGGAGACCCATTTATGATGCCATACTCTGTGTTTATTATATAGCATATTTTTTATGGCATCGTCACTAGGGTAGGCTTAAAAAACCCTAGATTTGGCCCACAAACCAATGTTGAATCGTATCTATCGGTGGGCGCGGCAAGGCATCGGCAGACCCCGATCAGTTGGCTCAAAACCCTAGTATCCATTGCCATCTGCTGGCAGCGGATATGGTCCAGTTCGTGCTTGCGGATTGTGGTGCTTGTATAGGCCACTGGTCGCGGGAGCTTGCGACCGGTTGGTCGCAGCTCCTTCCTTTCTTCTTCGTTTCTTCTTCCTTTGGCTTGTCCTTGCTTCTCTCGGTCTTGGCTTCACTTCTTCTTCGATATTTCCTTCCTTGGTGCATCTTTTGGCTTCCTTGTGTCTTGTCCTTCCACTATGCCGGATCTATGAATCCGCATATGAGTTTCTGATTTTTTCCACAATAAACATGAATTATGCAATTAACTACTGTAAGAGCTGCAAATGCACCTAAAACTAGCCTATTATGTGTGTAAAACTATGCATAATCAACGACATCATGCATTTCAAGCGTTTTCGTTTTGTAGTTGGGGTATGGGTAACTCCTATGAGTCTATGTGAAGTTCGAAGTGTGAGATGTACAAGACCTTTAATATTTTGAATCTGAAGCTCTCATAATTTGATAGTGTATATCATATAAAAAAATTATCCGAAAAATAGTTATTTATCTAATCTAGTAGTTATAAGATAAAAGGGATGGTTTGAATCAGTCAAATGACAAGAGAATGACCAATTTGATGAAATTGATAAAATGACCAAATCAAGGTGTGTATGATGACGAGTTTATAATCTAGCTGAAGTTGAAAATTGAATTAAAGTAGCTTTTAGCTTTAAATTAGGTAAATTTATAGAAAACTGCTCTTAAATATTATTTTTTGTCCACATAACCACAACTTAAATGAGAAATTAAAACAAACCTCCCCTTATATATGCTTTGTAAAAAAAGCCACCTTCACTCAACTGTTGTCCAAAACTCAGTTGGTTTCATTTAAAAGACCTAAATGCCCCTATTCATTATAATTTGTGATATACCCTCTTTGA
Source organism: Persicaria maculosa (assembly GCA_963922045.1). Taxonomy (NCBI): domain Eukaryota; kingdom Viridiplantae; phylum Streptophyta; class Magnoliopsida; order Caryophyllales; family Polygonaceae; genus Persicaria; species Persicaria maculosa. The sequence goes on along the minus strand of OY998251.1, from coordinate 51,014,052 downwards.
TTTTGCATTAGTTTCGACCAAACCTTGGGCAATTTGTTATGAATTCATATATACAGAGAATCGTTTTTTTTGTTGATCTTGATGTGTTTAATATATGTTATGTATATGTTGTAATTTATTGTGCTCAATTTTGAAAGATGGGATTAGTTTTTTTATAATTGAGATTTAGGATTTCTTGCGGCCTTATAAATATATGGAAAAATTAATGGCTTGTGGTTTGAATTGGGCATGTAGATCTATGAAAATTGTAAAGGCTCGGATTTTCAAATCCTAATTTTTTGAAAAAAAAAGATTTAAAAATTAAATTAAATCAGTTTTAAAACTCGTTTAGCGGATTCCGACCGGAATATAAAATTTGACGAATAATTTCCATCCTTTTACCTCGAAAATTCAAAATAATTATCGGATGGCGATATCCTTGTCGATTTAAAAAAAACTAATTGATTGAGAAAGCGAGAGTCGGGGAAACTAACATTTGAGAACTATTTGCGGGATTCGAAATTCGAGTATTCAAGATTTATTTCCGGGTATTGGTTTAACTAATACCACACTCTACCCTCACCAACTCCCTCACTTCACCATGCCTCTTTCAAATCACCCTTGCCCCGTCGTTGACCATACCCATCACCATTTTGGTTCATTCATCACCTCTCACATCTCAGCACCCCTATTCATAGATGTGCACCCGTCCACTCTCCCTATATTTTAGTTGCAAAGACCCATCCCCATCCTACACCCCATCACGGAAGTTCTCAGCCCTTCCTTTCTTTATCATTCAGTCATCCTTCCTCCTGCTCTCTCCTACACCATCAGCCACACGCCTCCCTGTTTTTCCGCCACCACCAGCTACCTCCCCATCGTCGTCCATCCGTGGAGCCACAGTTGAGGCACCACTGTACCTCTATTTTCCTTCCCGAGCAAGAGCCTCCGATCACCACACCTCGTCCCTCCTTATTCCTTGAGGGGTAGCTGCAGTAGCTTCACTCCCACCTCCATCGACGTCCAGCGCCACAACGGAGCCACCTAGGACCACCCAGGAACCACCGGAGCCGCCACCGAGCCACCGGAGCTCCACTTTCCCCGTTCGAGCGCGAACTCCGTCCGGTAAGCCGTTCTCCTTCGTTTCCGATCAAACACACTCTCGAGCCCTACCATCACGTTCACCCATGTCCGACGCAGGTCCGACAAGCCATCGCGAACCTCCGATGATGCCCAGAACTCCGATCGAGAGCTCCAAAGTCGCGAATACCTCGGTGAGCTTCGACCCTCCCTTCTCATTTCTCGTGCATTGTCTTCGATTCTTCTGTGGTTGTCGTAGTGAGGGTAGGGTATCAGTGAGGTCGAGGGTAAGTTCGAGCTCGAGTTCCGACGATCGAGAGTGCGAGAGCTGGCTGAGAGAGGACGCCGAGGCGAGCTCAAGAGCGAGTTCGAGAGGGCGATGGCTGTGAGCGCGGGCCTGGGCGAGTGCGAGGGAGTTGTGTGAGTGGGTGGGGATGTGAGCGAGTGTCCGGAGGTGAGCTGAGTAGAGGCGGGCTGAGCGCAAGCCGGCGGGCACGATGTCTTCATTTGAAATCCGGAGGAAGATGGAGCCGGCGTGGCCTGGTGGTCTCTTTTTATTTGACAATTGTGTTTAATACTTAAACCGGGATGGGATTGTTATGGGTTCAGTTCGGTTCGGTTCGAGTTATTCGTTTAATTATTTAACTATTTAACGCTATTTAAAATATTATAATATTATTTGAGGATTTAAATATAAAATATTATTTCGGGAATTTTATAAAGGGGTCGGTTTTATTAAGTAAAAATGGTCGGAATTTTAAGATTTGAAAATATCTTATAAAGGTATTTAGTCGATGATATTAATTAGGGTGATTTGAAATATAATATTATGAGACTTGGAGATTTAAAAGTATATCATCGGAATTAAATTGAAAAAGGAATTTGATGAGCGTTTTCAACGATCGGAATTTCTAACTAGTTGATTCGGATTTTAAAGCGGTTTCAAGACTAACTCGGGAATTATGTGATCGGTGACTAACTAGCATGATTGATGTGAATGGTTGACTAATATCATGATTGGTGTGTACTAATAATGGCATGATTGATTGACTAATAGCATGATGAAGTGTTAGACTGGTGTATCGTTAATTTATGCTTTTGAGATATGATGAATATGATGCGCTTGATATATGTGATATGCGGATTCATTATTGCGAAAATATGAATGTGGTTGAATGAAATGATGAGAATGATGTGGTCTTACGGAATGTGGCAATGAGATGAATGGTTGAACTTGATGGAATGATGATTGTGATATGGTTGTTATTCTCGTTTAATGATGTATGTTTTCAGTGCTTAAATGGTTAGACGTAGACTTATATATGTGTTCTGATATGTATCTAGGGGATCTTTAATCTATCGTAATGCTTGCCTTGCTGTTCTGCACCGCAAGGTAAGTCTCTTCGGAGCTTACTCAGATTGAAATAGAGAAATTTCCTGCTTTAGGTGCATGATATACTAGGTGCTTGCATTCATAATCAGCATGTCATGTATTACCATGTTAGGTTGCATTGACTGTTGAGCATTCTACTTCTTTATGCGTATGTAAACAGAACGGCCGTTATCTGTAAAGTAACTAGAGCATTCTACTTCTTGATGTAAAGGGTTGACTAATATCATGATTGGTGTGTACTAATGGCATGATTGATTGACTAATAACATGATGAAGTGTTAGACTGGTGTATCGTTAATTTATGCTTTCGAGATATGATGAATATGGTGAGCTTGATATATGTGATATTGTTGTGAGCATAATTCGCCATGTTTTACACTTACTTTTATATCGTTTTCTACATACATTTCATACATTTGGGTTAGAATAATACAGAATCTGTGTAGTTTATGTTTATTTGCAATATATGGAGGTCTACACAAGTTTTTGTTATATGTCGCAGAAATCGGACGCATTTTGGAGCTTAAAGGAAACTCATGGAGAAGCTAAGAATGGTGCAGCTCGAGAAAAGGCCATTTTTCACCATTCTTCGTTCTGAATCAAGCTTTGATGTCTTCATGAGAGTTGTAGCCCTCGGAAAGAGCTTTCCAACGCATGGTCATATGCGTCAATCCGACGAACGAGGACTCGGGAAAGTGCATTTCAAGAACAGAGCAGAAAGCTGAGAAAACTTTACTCGAGATCGAGTACACTCTACTCGAGATCGACTAAAAGTGCCTGGTCGAGGACGGAGCTGAACGAGAAGCCGAAGACGAGGACAGACCGGGTTACACCCTACTCGAGATCGAGTAGACCTACTCGAGATCGACGAGCCTGGAAGCCGTGTCCGAGCATGTCGAGCAGAGCCACCCGAGAGGACCTAGTCGATGACCCATTCCTACTCGAAGTCGACTAGGGGTCCTCGAGATCGACGAGCGCCAGGAGCCAATTCCGAGTCTGTTGAGGACCAGCTAGCCGAGACGACGAGCCGAGCCAGTCGACCATAATCCTACTCGAGATCGACTAGACTTTTGTTGAGATCGAGTAGACCTCCAGAGCCGCGTTACTCGGTTTGACCAATTCTACTCGACTTGGGGTTGCTTGGGCGCGAAGATTGCCGATTCTATCCGAATTCATCAAGATCCATCATGAAGAGGAGAGTTCTATCCATTGAAGACTTTAGATATATTTTCATAATTTAGATTTAATTTCCTTGTTGCTTTTATTTATCTTTAAAGTTTTAGATAAAGTTTTAGATTTAGATATAGATATTCTCTCCTTGAGTAGCAAGGACTAGAAGGCTATAAATAAAGCCCATGGGGCTGAGTTTTATGCATTCAAATTCAGTCAGAGACAAAGAGTTCCAAGTAGAGATTTAGGAGTTCGAAGGTTTTAGGGTTTTGGCGTTCAACGAGAGTTGGATCGCCGGGATTGTAAAGTCTTTGAATTTAGTTTAATGCAAGTTATTTCCTTTCAATCGATGATGTCTGAGTTTGCGATGAAGCGCGAGTAGTCAACCCACTTCTAGGGTTGGGGCGAGCCCGACGATAGCCCTGCATAATTGAGGTAAAGATCTAACTTTTATCATGTTTTGAGCTTCTCCTACTTGTTTATGTGTTTATTGCCCATCTAATGGAGATCCATGTTAACCACTTGGTTTGTAAACATAAAATTAGTAGAGACAATTAGGGTTTCTTGAAAGAGTTGTCTAATTGTTGGAAAAGGCGAAAGCTTGTCCTTGATGCAATTCACATGATTTTCTGTTTATCTCTGCCTTATGCATGTTTGGTTATCGTTGTTGTAAACCCCAATCTTGGAAGTCCCTTTTATACAGTTTAAGCTCAAAATCCCAAAGCCTTTTCATTTATTTTCTTTCGTTTTTATCCTCTGTCTATTCGAGATTGAATAGCACTACTCGATCTCGACTACTGATCCTCGACCCAAAGTCGTTGTAGCTTCTCCTATACAGGTACTCGACAAGGCAAATCGAAGTCGACAAAGGCCCTACTCGATATCGAGTAAGCCTCGTCGAGATCGACCACCATCTGTCGAGTTGCTGCTGCTGTGTTCGACTGTCCGATCTTCTGTCGACTACCCTAGTCGAGATCGAGGACCCTGTTGTCGACTTCTGACCGTGAGATTCCAACGCTGCCTAGGATCCGCTGACACGCTTCCTCGTGGATCGATCCTGACTTCCCGCTGCTACATCAGGAGGAGGTCTTGTAATTATTTGCAAGGGACGGAATCTGGTTTGCTGTGATTTATTTATATTTTAAATTGCAATCTCGATTTCCTCCTACCAACAGATATGCGGATTCATTATTGCGGAAATATGAATGTGGTTGAATGAAATGATGAGAATGATGTGGTCTTACGGAATGTGGCAATGAGATGAATGGTTGAACTTGATGGAATGATGATTGTGATATGGTTGTTATTCTCGTTGAATGATGTATGTTTTCAGTGCTTAAATGGTTAGACGTAGACTTATATATGTGTTCTGATATGTATCTAGGCGATCTTTAATCTATCGTAATGCTTGCCTTGCTGTTCTGCACCGCAAGGTAAGTCTCTTCGGAGCTTACTCAGATTGAAATAGAGAAATTCCCTGCTTTGGGTGCATGATATACTAGGTGCTTGCATTCATAATCAGTATGTCATGTAGTACCATGTTAGGTTGCATTGACTGTTGAGCATTCTACTTCTTTATGCGTATGTAAACAGAACGGCCGTTATCTGTAAAGTAACTAGAGTCTTTGCTAGGGTTATAGGATGACCCATTTCTATCGGGTCCCGTCCTAAGTCAATCGAGTCATGGAACTTCCTTTACTTATATTATGAGCTGCCTGCGGGCTTTAAAGTTGGGCATGCGTGCCGCCCGATTATTATGGCATGTGTGCCGTCTCTGCCCTATCGGAAGGGGGTGGAGGTAGGAGAGGGATATACCACTTGGTATTTTGTGCTAAGGCCTTATTATTATTATGCACTTGATCTTAGGAGAATGTTAGTGTGTTAATGTTCCGCCTTGCATCTAGAAGCATCTTTATTAGGTATAGCGTATGTGTATGCTTAAGGTCGGGATGCAGAGCCAATGTGGGCATCGATCTGATCCCGCCCACTACCAATTTTTTTAGATATCCGTTATGCTTACTACTATTGATGCTGATTTGGCTCCATGACCGCGAGGTCTAATATGGTGGAAAGAGAAAGTTGAGATTCCGACTTCACCAATTTTATTACGGTTTGGATTTGAATGGTTGATCATGTTTTGACCCGGCTTTGCCGTGGCACCCCCTTGTATTATGATTTACTTTCGTTATTTGTGTGACCATTGGTTTTCCACGCGTAGATTTACGACAGGTACATGGGACTTCCTCGGGGATTCCAACGATCCCTTCGAATTTCGGGTATGAAATCCCACTTGAAAACGTTAGGATAGAATTTCAAACCTTCAACCTGTACTCGGGGCACAAGGTCCTAACGGGGGGGTTTCATCCCTTGAAAAGTAACCCGGGAATCATAATCCCGGGTCGTTAAAAAGTTGGTATCAGATAGAGGTTTTGCAAACCGAGTATGATAGGTTGAAGTGGTTTTGAAAATGGCCCAAGGTTTTCAAATGGTTTTTCAAAATGTTTTCGAAAGGGCAAAATGAATTTAATGTGGCTAACTCAAATGGACTAAATATGAACTTGACTCAATAAATCCGGTAATTAAACAAAGGGAAACGAAGGGGTAGTAAACGCGCTAGACCATCCCTATTGGATGTAGAATTCGGGGAACGGTAGGCAAAATACTAGCTTTCTTTTACAGACGGGTTTTGAAGATTCCAAGGAGCCCGAGGGTTGGAGTAGCATGGGTTAGGAGGTCGTGAGGTATTTGTCCCTCCGGTCGGCCGTCCCTCGAAGGATGGCATAGATCGTCTCTGTGATCGTATGCATTATATCCAATTGGGGCCCGAGGGCGATCCTCCTCGAAGAGGATCATATTAATTTCGTTGATTGCTTCCGTGCTGAGTGTTATTGTGCTTAGGGTAGAAAACTAGTTGGTGTGGCTTAACTTGATCATGTAAATGTGTGAACGGGATAGCGGGAGGAAACCTTGTGCTTATGTAGTCGGAATTTCCGTCTTGTCGGAATAACCCTTCCCTAATTCAAACCCTTTGATGATTCTGACTCCGTCATCCGTCCCACCAAAATATTTAGGCAGGTTAGCGTGGGTCGAGGAGCGTCCGCTCTCCCCGTTTCGAGTCCTGCTTGATATCGCACCATCTATGCTTCTATCGTGTCTCGTACCTGAGGTTGGTGTCTTCTACGGGAAATTTGGATCGATTGTGGAGCGTCCGCTCTCCCCATTTCGGGTACCTGAGTATGTTAGTGGGGGTGATGACTGGAATGGCTTCGAGTTAGAAGTGAGTTGTCTCATGGAGTCATCCCTTTCGACTCTTGTGGTGGTCAACCATGTCTTCTTGCCGCGAGAGTCTAAACACAAATTCTACCCTCTCCTCTCGAAAACAGTGTGAATGTCCTTGTGTCATACCGAACGAGTCATACTAGCGTCCCACGGGAAAACGGGGTGATGAGTCGGTGATTGCCCTTGGAGAATTCTGTCAGGTTATGATATTAGCCCGCCTTGTGATTGCATGACATGATGTGTTAGTATATTCCAGCATGATTTGTCATATATCTTGCATGATTACACTTATGAATGAATATATATACCGAATGTACGAATCCCCATGATAGTTACTCTCCAATGAATTAGGTCCATGATAGTTTGGTCAACCCTCTTGTATGAGTATCCTGTGAAATAAATTCCTAGCATCTTAAGTTGATCAAATTGAACCTCGTTGACTATGTACTTTCTTAATGAGTGTTGGTAGTATCATGTAGGATATACATCGCCTAATTATGGACCATCATGCAATTATGTGCCATACTTGTCATACTACACGTACATGGTTATATTGGATGTGATAGTTGCTATGCCTAAATGACTTAATTATATCCCCTGACACGATTATTAGAGTGCATCTTAACATGCTTACTTGGAACACACATTGTTTTGACCTGCTTATCTGTACACTTAAAGTGAGTAATGAATCATACATGTGATATCCCATAATGCTTGCTATGTCATATATAAATTATGCTGCATATGTCTATTGTCGGTTTGTGCATACGTGATCTTAATATGTGAAGCATGATTAGTGCATGAGATGGTAAGTTTTTAGCCTGTTCCGCGTGCATGTAAAGTTAATTATGTGAACATGTTATGAATGCATATGACGTTATTCCTGTTAATAGGTACATGCTAGTGTGGAATAATATGATTGAGATATTTCGTGATTGTTATGTGTCTGCTTGCCGCACTTGTAACCTCATATAATACCCTAAGGGCATGGTTGTAACTCTCGGGTTTGCGTCTTCTCTTGAGTCTCGTCATCTCTAGTCCTGGTCTATGTCTGTATCCTTAAGGAAGTCGTGTTTTCCTCCCTTGCCCTCTCCTATCTCCGTGACTTCTAACCTCTCGCGATCCCCTTGATGGACGTCGACATAGAAGAGAAAACGAACGATCGAATGGCATCAGAGTGGCGCAAAGGAAGCGTGGTGAGCCCATGACCCATGGACCCTAGGATCGACGTCACCAAATGACGGACGCCTTTCGAAGATGGTAGTTGCGGACGTAATCCTCCTAGATAACTCAAGGAATGATGTTCTTCATCCGAATTGCAACCTCTCCTATGCGAATTGGAATCGGTGTTATGCGATAGGCTTGGAACTGACTAAATGGATGTGTGATGACTGATATGCTGAGCTGGTAGTGAATGATTGTTTGACTAACTTGTGCTTGCGATGATGTGCCCTGATGCTTGAGTGTACTGACTTGCTAGTGAATAGGTTATGGGTTCTATATATAGGTGGTGGTGTTTCCTCCTTGGGCGTGAGTCGAGTGTTTCCTTGGTGAGACAGGTCGGGAAGTGGTAGGTAGATTGAAGTCTTCGAGTTGGGTCATTGGTTGTGTGAGATGGGGTGCAGGAAGGATGCGTCAGCTTGAGTAGAGACGAGTGAGTTAGGACTTGTCGGGGATAGTGGTCGGTAAATTGAGCTTCCGGGTAGGTCTTAGGTGAGGAGTGGAGTCAGTATGGTGAGATTCCGAGGGAGGTGTGTTCGTTAGAGGTAGAGTAAGGCAATAGTGTGTGCGGGTAGTGTAGTTCTGGAGGTGGATGAGTGAGCTAGGAGTGGATCAGGTTATATAGTGTGCGTAGGGAAGAGTGTCCGGGTAGTCCAGGATCGGATTGTGGGCACCATTATTGATGAGCGATTGAGGAATGTCTAAGAAATCATAGAATTCGGGACTAGGTTGTATGTGCGGTGATTTGTGAACGGTTTTGGTAAAGGATGAGATTGAGGAAGTGCTAAGGATGACTAGTATAGGGTAGCTTGAATTGGGAAATTATCGATCTTGGGGATTAGGTTGTTCATATCAGGTTGTACATGTGATGGGTATTTGGGGTTGCTTAGATGGGATTGGTAATGCTTGGAGGATTCATGAGTGAAGGATTTCTAGATGCGTTGTTGAAGGATTTTAGCATAGGGAATGAATCAGGATTTATGAGTGGAGGTTATTGTGGCTATTGAGGTATTTGAGGAGGTCAGATGAATCTTTGAGGAAAGGCTGGTGGCTAGGCAAGAGTGTCGTTGAGATTTCTAGTAAGACTGTGGGCTTAAGGTTGAGCTAGGGAGATTCTGAGCATGGACTTGGGTACTGGGCAAGGCAGAATGCATTGAGAACGTTAGGGGAGGGGGTTTTAGAAGGTTTGGCGAAGTTGCGATACTTGGGAAACTCGGATGAGGATGTCATAAGAATTCTGTGGAAATGATGATCGGTATATAAGGGTTTAAGCGGTAGAGATTTCGAGGTCGAGGAAGCGTGATCTGAGGCAATATGAGGAGAACTAGTCCAGGTAAAGGATGTTGGGAATTTATAGATTGGAGGATTGTGAGAGAATTGGTCGAGCTGTGATATTATGGGAGATTTGAGCTAGGGTGGCATAAGGTTTCTTTGGGAAGAAAGGCCGATGGATAGAGGCTTTAGGCCCAAGACGTCGTGATTAAGGAATGGTAGCTTGAGGTAGTTTCGGAAAATGCTAGGAAGAGTAAGCGAGATTGTTAAGGAACATATCTAGGTCGATCGAGAGAGAAGTTAAGTTGAGGTGACTTGAGATTTCTCTTAGAATGTGAAGATGAGATTGGTAGAGGGCCTCTAGGGTGAGGGTATGCTTTATAGAGAGTCTTGGTAGTCGATCGAGTTGTTAGGCTTGTCGGAATAAGGGAATTGTGTAATCGGGAACTCCGAGATATGGTTTTAGGTGGTCGAGTAGGATTTGAGGTTGGGATGTCGAAGTAGGCTGGTTCTTAGATGACTTGATGGCATATGACTTGGGAAGCTTAGTAGTTGGTTTGGGTAATTGGCCTTGATTGCGGACAATCTGATGCTAGAGAGTTTGTATATGAGCGGGATGCAATGGCGGTTATAATTAGTATTCGATTGAGTTGATAGACCTAGGTAAGAATGACATTGATGCGAAAGATAAGGAGTAGTGGTCGTGTCTTGTTATGGTTGGTAGTTGTAGGCAGATTCTCTTGATGATGTAACCTGGTGAATGCTTTATTTGGGGTAGGATTGTGCGAATTCTATGCTTTAGACGGTGATGATTCATTGATCTATTGTCATAGGTGATAGTGAAATGTTAGTACTAACAATAATTATCCCCTAAACTTGATGAAATGCTGGCGTGCGGAAGTATTTGTTTGCCTCTAATGTGATGATGCTTGGTAGTTGGCATAAGTATGATGTGCTTATCTAATTGATATGATTGATGTGACGAATCCTACTCCGTATGATATTTTGCTAGATATGTTATGGTATGTGACTATCTGTGATATGGTTATGACTTTATTATGAAGGTGTGATACGATTGCAATGATATATGATGCTTTGAATTGGAATTGCTAGTATGATAGAACTGAATTAATGAATTTGATTTTGACTTGGAACCTAGGAAGGAAATATGGGGTTAGCCTTTAGAGGTGGATGATTCCACCTCCTGGATTTGGAACTTGCTTGACTAACATCGGGGTTAAGGGATTTTGAATGATGTTTAAAAAAAAAGGACTAACTCGGGTTTTGGGAAATTGAACGTGATCGAGAACTTCAATGATTTTGAGACCAAACATTTTCGAAATGAGATCCCCCGTGAAATTTTTTTAGCCGAGCTTGCGTTATGACGCCCCACGAAGTGAATACAGGCATTTTATAGGGGCTCTTATAGACTGCTTGCTAAGACCTAGTGGAGATGTTGTAATGCTTTTCGAGTTATGATATAGCCGAGAAGTCGAGGTAAGGATGTGGTAGGGGCCCATATTACATTTTTGCTACGATCTATTGGAGATATTATGATTATGACAACGGTACTGTGAGGATCTCATAGGGGCACTTATGAGGTGCTTACGGAATCAATGGCATGATCCTTGAACTCACCAATTCTAAACTTCATCCCCTGTTTTAAGATGATTTTAGTCTCGGGGACGAGACTTGTTTTTAGAGGTGGATGATGTAAAGGCTCGGATTTTCAAATCCTAATTTTTCGGAAAAAAAAAAGATTTAAAAATTAAATTAAATCGGTTTAAAAACTCGTTTAGCGGATTCCGACCGGAATATAAAATTTGACGAATAATTTCCATCCTTTTACCTCGAAAATTCAAAATAATTATCGGATGGCGATATCCTTGTCGATTTAAAAAAAACTAATTGATTGAGAAAGCGAGAGTCGGGGAAACTAACATTTGAGAACTATTTGCGGGATTCGAAATTCGAGTATTCAAGATTTATTTCCGGGTATTGGTTTAACTAATACCACACTCTACCCTCACCAACTCCCTCACTTCACCATGCCTCTTTCAAATCACCCTTGCCCCGTCGTTGACCATACCCATCACCATTTTGGTTCATTCATCACCTCTCACATCTCAGCACCCCTATTCATAGATGTGCACCCGTCCACTCTCCCTATATTTTAGTTGCAAAGACCCATCCCCATCCTACACCCCATCACGGAAGTTCTCAGCCCTTCCTTTCTTTATCATTCAGTCATCCTTCCTCCTGCTCTCTCCTACACCATCAGCCACACGCCTCCCTGTTTTTCCGCCACCACCAGCTACCTCCCCATCGTCGTCCATCCGTGGAGCCACAGTTGAGGCACCACTGTACCTCTATTTTCCTTCCCGAGCAAGAGCCTCCGATCACCACACCTCGTCCCTCCTTATTCCTTGAGGGGTAGCTGCAGTAGCTTCACTCCCACCTCCATCGACGTCCAGCGCCACAACGGAGCCACCTAGGACCGCCCAGGAACCACCGGAGCCGCCACCGAGCCACCGGAGCTCCACTTTCCCCGTTCGAGCGCGAACTCCGTCCGGTAAGCCGTTCTCCTTCGTTTCCGATCAAACACACTCTCGAGCCCTACCATCACGTTCACCCATGTCCGACGCAGGTCTGACAAGCCATCGCGAACCTCCGATGATGCCCAGAACTCCGATCGAGAGCTCCGAAGTCGCGAATACCTCGGTGAGCTTCGACCCTCCCTTCTCATTTCTCGTGCATTGTCTTCGATTCTTCTGTGGTTGTCGTAGTGAGGGTAGGGTATCAGTGAGGTCGAGGGTAAGTTCGAGCTCGAGTTCCGACGATCGAGAGTGCGAGAGCTGGCTGAGAGAGGACGCCGAGGCGAGCTCAAGAGCGAGTTCGAGAGGGCGATGGCTGTGAGCGCGGGCCTGGGCGAGTGCGAGGGAGTTGTGTGAGTGGGCGGGGATGTGAGCGAGTGTCCGGAGGTGAGCTGAGCAGAGGCGGGCTGAGCAACAGCGAGCAGAGGCGGGAGAGCAACCGACGAGCGCAAGCCGGCGGGCACGATGTCTTCATTTGAAATCCGGAGGAAGATGGAGCCGGCGTGGCCTGGTGGTCTCTTTTCATTTCACAATTGTGTTTAATACTTAAACCGGGATGGGATTGTTATGGGTTTAGTTCAGTTCGGTTCGAGTTATTCGTTTAATTATTTAACTATTTAACGCTATTTAAAATATTATAATATTATTTGAGGATTTAAATATAAAATATTATTTCGGGAATTTTATAAAGGGGTCGGTTTTATTAAGTAAAAATGGTCGGAATTTTAAGATTTGAAAATATCTTATAAAGGTATTTAGTCGATGATATTAATTAGGGTGATTTGAAATATAATATTATGAGACTTGGACATTTAAAAGTATATCATCGGAATTAAATTGAAAAAGGAATTTGATGAGCGTTTTCAACGATCGGAATTTCTAACTAGTTGATTCGGATTTTAAAGCGGTTTCAAGACTAACTCGGGAATTATGTGATCGGTGACTAACTAGCATGATTGATGTGAATGGTTGACTAATATCATGATTGGTGTGTACTAATGGCATGATTGATTGACTAATAGCATGATGAAGTGTTAGACTGGTGTATCGTTAATTTATGCTTTTGAGATATGATGAATATGATGCGTTTGATATATGTGATATGCGGATTCATTATTGCGAAAATATGAATGTGGTTGAATGAAATGATGAGAATGATGTGGTCTTACGGAATGTGGCAATGAGATGAATGGTTGAACTTGATGGAATGATGATTGTGATATGGTTGTTATTCTCGTTTAATGATGTATGTTTTCAGTGCTTAAATGGTTAGACGTAGACTTATATATGTGTTCTGATATGTATCTAGGGGATCTTTAATCTATCGTAATGCTTGCCTTGCTGTTCTGCACCGCAAGGTAAGTCTCTTCGAAGCTTACTCAGATTGAAATAGAAAATTTTCCTGCTTTAGGTGCATGATATACTAGGTGCTTGCATTCATAATCAGCATGTCATGTATTACCATGTTAGGTTGCATTGACCGTTGAGCATTCTACTTCTTTATGCGTATGTAAACAGAACGACCGTTATCTGCAAAGTAACTAGAGTCTTTGCTAGGGTTATAGGACGACCCAGTCCCATCGGGTCCCGTCCGAAGTCAATCGAGTCATGGAACTTCCTTTACTTATATTTTGAGCTGCATGCGGGCTTTAGGGTTGGGCATGCGTGCCGCCCGATTATTATGGCATGCGTGCCGTCTCTGCCCTATCGGAAGGGGGTGGAGGTAGGAAAGGGATATACCACTTGGTATTTTGTGCTAAGGCCTTATTATTATGATGCACTTTCTTAGGAGTATGTTAGTGTGTTAATGTTCCGCCTTGCATAAAGAAACATCTTTATTAGGTATAGAGTATGTGTATGCTTAGGGCCGGGATGCAGAGCCAATGTGGGCATCGATCTGATCCCGCCCACTACCAATTTTTTTAGGTATCCGTTATGCTTACTACTATTGATGCTGATTCTGCTCCATGACCGCTGGGTCTAATATGGCGGAAAGAGAGAGTTGAGATTCCGATTTCATCAATTTAATTACGGTTTGGATTTGAATGGTTGATCATGTTTTGACCCGGCTCTGCCGTGGCACCCACTTGTATTTTGATTTACTTTCGTTATTTGTGTGACCATTGGTTTTCCACGCGTAGACTTACGACAGGTACATGGGACTTCCTCGGGGATTCCAATGATCCCTTCGAATTTTGGGTATGAAATCCCACTTGAAAACGTTAGGATAGAATTTCAAACCTTCAAACTATACTTGGGGCGCAAGGTCCTAACGGGGGGTTTCATCCCTTGAAACGTAACCCGAGAATCATAAACCCAGGCCGTTACAAAAATATGTGTGAGGCTCATGACCCCTCGTCTTTGGATCGAATAAAATCCTAAACGGATTTGATCATTATGGTTGATTTTGGCCAATCGAGTTAGTTGAAGCATTGTCATGACCAAATAAGGGGCAACTTATGGTTCGAACTAGCTTCATCCGTCAGGTTTGTCAAGAACATCAATATGATGTTAGTAGAGGTTTGGGCTATAGCTAGCTCACACCTAGATATTTGACTGGGAGGAGTAGGTGTTGACTTCCACCTGACTTGCTTCGGGTTCCATTTAGATTTGGCCTAGGTGTTACCAATGAACAAGACCAAAGAGGAATGTCCTCACTTCTCTAAGATCATCAATGAAAACGAAGAATAAACCATCGGGTGCTCGAAGACAGCGATTTTTGTGCCCCATAGGCTACCAACTACCCCCCGATGGCTATTCTTGTGCACCCCGAAGGTGGTGACGGTTCTATTGCTCTAAGGCGGCGGTTTTCTCTGAACATATAAAAACCAATCAAAACTTCATGAGTTGCTCAAATTAATTCAAATCCACACAAAATGCATCTAAATATAAAGGGTGTGTTTGGATTTCAAATGCATTATGCTTATAATGCAAAACGATAAGGCGGTGTTTGATTTTCCATGATGTATCACAATTTTTAAGGTGTTTAAATTAGGGTGTTTTTTGATTTTCCATGATGTATTAATTATAATGCAATAATCTTATCTTGATATTATTTGGTTAAATTACGGTTTTACCTCAATTTTTACGAGATTCTTATTTTTTACAACCAAACACTCACATAAAACGAGGTAAAATAATTGCATTATAATTAAAATGCAATGGAATCCAAACACACCCAAAATTAATTGATAGAAAACATATTTTTAGTTTGGATCATCAAAATGGATAGTAGAGCAAATATTCTCTTCATTTAACCTTAATCATGTCTTGTAAAGATTTTTTTTTAGTTTAGTAAAAGTTAGGCTTGAACCGAACTGAAACTAAACCGAACCAAATTTATCGAATTTTTAGAAATCCTATACAGTACTAAAGCATAAGCTGTTCTGCCATATGTCGCAACCACGTTGAAAAATTTCCCTCCACAACCTTTGTCAAATTATATATTGCCACATTATTGATTTAATTTTGCATTATGTCATATCATTACTAATTATATAATCTTTTCATTGATAATAAGTTAAATACCTGCTAAATTTTATATGATTTGTAATAATCTTTTAATATCTTTCAAATTTAATGAATTTAAATTTAAATTGATATATTTTTCAAATTTATTATAGAGTATTTATTTCTTTTAATTACATTTATATTGTTGTAATTAGAATATTAGAATTGTGGCTAATGTAATATTCTTAATTATAGATTTATTGAAGGGAATATCATTTATTTAGGTGAATTATATTCAAAATAAATCAATTGCATATTTTGGCAGAGTGATTTTAATAAATTACTATAAACACGAAATTGTTTGAAATTATTTAGTATTTTCTTAAACTTTGAATATAGATATGTCATATTATAAGTGTTTTGAGTGTTTCATTATAAAGGGGAAATGACGTCTTCATTAAGTTTTTGTTTAGTTTTACATATTTTCAAATATTTATTGCAACAAACAAAGTTCTACTTATAAGGTTAATACTTTTTTCACCAAAATATGATTTATTAATTAAAGACAAATATCTTTAAGTTAAACTTTAAAATCGAAACTAATTAAAATGACTCAACCTTTGTAGAAGTGGTAAAAAAATATCTCCACCTCTTAAATGTAAGAAAAATTAGCCAACCTTTGGGAATGTGGTAATAAAGTATCTCAACTCATAAATTAGGTCAAAACAATGACATAAAATTGGTCAAATAATATCACTCTCATTAAATCAAGTCATTGTCATTTAAAATTCACTAAAATCTTAATTTTGCCAATTATATTTCATCGTGTTTGCTTGAATTTATAGTTGGAAAAAAATTGACATACTTTGTTACCATTTCCTTCAGAGATTGAGTTTTTTTTTACTATTGAAAGGTGTGCATATTTATTTGAGACCCCTCCAAAAGTTGGATTATTTTAAATAGTTTTGTCTAATGTAAAAGAAGTTCTCTTACAAGAATTTGAAAATAAAGTTATAAATAATAATAAGTGTTATTTTTATACCAATTTTATTGGTTTTTATAAATGAAAAATATATATTTTTAATGACATAATATTTTTGGCAGAAAATAACATATTAGTTATACAATCAAATTAAGAATTCACACACTCTATAACTGAGATAGGGAAAATCTCGTCGTCATAGCACAAGGGCGCTCTGGTCTTTTACCAATAAATTCGAGTATTCAATACGACATTGGTGCTACCGTTTCGCCTACTGATTACGATAGCGGTTTCATGTATTAAGAGCGTTGATCGAATTAAATACGGTAACGGTTTCTTTTATTAAATATGATAACCGTTTAAATTCCTTTAATTAAATGCCTTGACCGTTTATTCTAGGCTAAATTAGTATAAATATGAGAACGAGATTCTTATCGAGGGGAACTGACTTGAGCGTCGGAGGGTCCTATGGGGGAGACAAGCCCCGCCTCGACCTCGTTCGTTCTTATTTGCAGGCTAGGGTTCGGGTTGAGAGATGATCAAGATCGATCAACTATGATGCAGATTTTATGCATCACAATTGACGCCGTCCGTGGGGAATCCGATCAAAAAGCCCTAAAATCGGAACCCTAATGAGCAAGATTGAAGGGTCCTACGACCGTCACCGGGTGTCAGGGGCACAACTAGGTGCTCGGTGCCCAGGAACGCCAGGCGTGCTGCGAAGCTTTTCCGAGTACATAGGGGCACGCCGGACCACCCCTCAGGCCACCACCGCTCTTCGCCCGCCTGGCCGTCGTCCCGGTACATGGTGGATGGATCAACTTCAGATACGATTCAGAGCCCAACAGGCAGGAAAAACGCAACGGGATTCACAGCCGAGAATGGAGATGGATCTCCGCGGCCGACGATTGGAGATGGAGCTCGGCGCCGGCGATGGTCGGAGATGCACTCAGCGACGGCGAGGCGACGAACGAGACGGAATTCACCTCTTTTCTGTTCAGATTCGACTTCAGCGAGGTCCGACTCCCGCCTACGTTACAACGTTAGCCCGTGTGAGACGGTGAGCCCTTCGACCATCCATCGAAACTTCGCCGGGCCGACCAACTGCCTCTCGAGCTCGGAAGGGCCGAGGTTGCCGTTTGAAGATCCTATGCCGCCGCCGCCGTGCTCTCTCACATTCTAAAACGTGATGAAGGTGATGGTAAACCAGGGTAACCACGAAACAGGCCTCAAGGATCTTATATATTGCAATAGAGGCCCAGACTTTTCAGACAATTACTTAAAAGGTCCAAACTTCTAAGAATGACAGGTAAGTCACTCTCTTCCGACCTAGATTATTAATTGAGGTATGTAGAAGTGAATTTAATGGTAACCAAATGCAACAAAGAATTCCTAAATCCTATCACCCATATTTACTAGATTATGTGATTTTCTTTATACTCACTCGTCTGGCTTTGCACTAATCGGATGGAATACGAGTGATATTAGTTTAGTTATTTTATGCTAAGCTTGATCTATTTGACTATTTATTCTATATTGATTGACTTTAGTTTACTTGAGTTCTCGCCTAGTTTGTTCTCATTATCCCGATAGTCCCTTGTTTGTCTCGGTTTGCTCCGTTATTATGTAGCTTTGAATAGGACACTGTAAAAGAGATATGAGTCTGAAACTCATCGATTTCAATTTAGCGATAATCATATGGTCAGCTCCGACCAATGATGGTGGGGCACCGATGCAACCAAAATGATTTGAGGCATCAAGAGCTATAAAAAGACCAAAAGCAAATTAGAGGTTCGGTATTTTACCCAAACTAGAAAATTATTGAAAGATGAATATATAGATCTTGCAAGCTAGATTTTTAGCTTACTACATCTCCGCACATGTATATATATAAACTGTGTGCAGGGGCATATAACGTGTTAGGGCCCTACCCATCACAATACTGATCTTCTAACGACGTAATTGCTTTGAATTATGTAGAAGTACTGCAATGTTTTTTGACCAGGTCGAACGACTGTAGATGTCATGAAACGACGTCTTCAAAGTTACAACAATCGTTCAAAAAAGTGAAGACTCGCCACTTATGGCCAAGCAAATGTCAATTAAAGCAGAAGAATCGCCACTTATGGCCAAGCAAATGCTAGTTAAGGCAGAAGAATCGCCACTTACGGCCACCGGAAATCGCCACTTACGGCCACCGGAAATAGAAATCGCCACTTACGGCCACCGGAAATCGCCACTTACGGCCACCGGAAAGAGAAATCGCCACTTACGGCCACCGGAAATCGCCACTTACGGCCACCTAAAAGAGAAATCGCCACTTACGGCCACCGGAAATCGCCACTTACGGCCACCGAAAATAGAAATCGCCACTTACGGCCACCGGAAATCGCCACTTACGGCCACCGGAAAGAGAAATCGCCACTTACGGCCACCGGAAATAGAAATCGCCACTTACGGGCACCGGAAATCGCCACTTACGGCCACTGGAAAGAGAAATCGCTACTTACGGCCACCGGAAATCGCCACTTACGGCCACCGGAAATAGAAATCGCCACTTACGGGCACCGAAAATCGCCACTTACGTCCACCGGAAAGAGAAATCACCACTTACGGCCACCGGAAATAGAAATCGCCACTTACGGCCACCAGAAATCGCCACCTACGGCCACCGGAAATCGCCAATTACGGCCAACGATAGCCACTTATGGCCAATAGCCAACTACGAATCAAGCGACTAACGTTGACGGCAAAATCATCGTTCACTCGACAAACTTCGCCATTTACTTTCTTCGGCTTATTTCATCATCGAGACATGAAGAAGAAACCCGAGGGGCAATTGAGATAGGGAAAATCCCGTCGTCATAGCACAAGGGTGTTCTGGTCTTTTACCAATAAATTCGAGTATTCAATACGACATTGATGCTACCGTTTCGCCTATTGATTACGATAGCGGTTTCATGCATTAAGAGCGTTGATCGAATTAAATACGGCAACGATTTCTTTTATTAAATATGATAACCGTTTAAATTCCTTTAATTAAATGCCTTGACCGTTTATTCTAGGCTAAATTAGTATAAATATGAGAACGAGATTCTTATCGAGGGGAACTGACTTGAGCGTCGGAGGGTCTTACGGGGGAGACAAGCCCCGCCCCGACCTCGTTCGTTCTTATTTGCAGGCTAGGGTTCGGGTTGAGAGATGATCAAGATCGATCAACTATGATGCAGATTTTATGCATCACAATAACAATAAAAAATAAAATTTATTTGAATGGTTATGAAAGTTATTTTGTTTTTAAACCGTTGAATTTGATTTTGTCCAAAAAAAATGTTTTTTCAAGAAAGATGATCTTTACATATTAGGATAAATAACTTTTTCTTGAAATATTTAATATTATAATAGTGTAAGCTAATATTATATATATATTTTATAAAAAAACCTGAATATATTAAACAAGTATAACTAGTGATCGAACCGTGCTGAACTAGTTGCAAACTTAAAATCGGACCTAATCTCTTAGGTTTGGTTTAGATCTGATTTGATTGACCCGGTTGAGTTCAAAAATTCGGTTTGAACCGATTTTCACATAGTACTACGCGTCTACGCACCTCTACAGTTCTACACTTCTACTCCTAGTTCCTTCAGTCGAGTGCCGTATGCCAATCTTCCCTACTACCACCTTACCTCTTACTTCCGACTATTCCCTCACTTCGAATCGCTGAAAAGAAGGAAAAAAAAAGCGCGGCTTAGAGAGAAAAGGCGGAGACCAAATTCCGAGCTCCTCCAATGCCGGCGCTCAATCCAACTCCAAACCCTAAGCTTGTCGATTCCTCTCTCTGGTTCGACTCCTTCTCTCTCCTCCTCAATGAACTTGAAGATGCTCCTCTTTCGTCTGATATTCCCTCATCTCTGGTACTTCTCTATCTCTATGTCCATGTTCGTGTATGCGTTGCGTTCCTACGCTACTTCGCGAAATTTGTCGAGTTGATTTGCTTTTGTTTGTTTGCTTTGGTTGATAAGTTGAAGGAGAACTATGATTGGTTCTTAGACTCCGTGAACCATTTCAAGCCTCCGAGCCAGGCATCCAGAGAGGCTCTGAATTCGCCCCAAATCGCCATTGGCTCTCATACATTGAGTATCAAGCCAGAGTTCAGAGATTTGGCACTCAATCTCAGCTCAACTGCCGTGAGCATCCATATTCCTTTTCTTGACTAATACAGTAATTGCTGGCTTTAGTTTTTCGTTTCTGCTCACAAAAACCTAGATATTTGCATGTGTTTCAGTCCGAGCATTCAAAGTTGTGCATCTAATTTAGTTGCACTGCCACCTGGTATTCTGTTTGATTTCATAGATTTGTAGGCTTTTGGAATTTGGTGTAAATTTTCTCTTGGGTAAACGCTTGTTTTGCCAGCAAAATTGTGTCCCTAACCTATTGAATATCAGTTGCAGGACCAAAGCCATGCTCCTTAATACAGAATCTCTCTTGCACAAAGCATGCTTAACATTCTTTGTTAATTTCACAGTTGCATGTTCGGCAGGAATGTGGGGTTTTCTTTTCCCAAAATTTTAAAATAAATATTTCTTTCCTATGACCCTTGCCCCTGAATATGGCTATTTGAATTGAGGGCAGGGCTATCTAATGGCTTAGGACTAGCCCTAAGAATTTTAGCTACAAACATCTCAAAGGAACCTTAGAAACACAAGATGGTGTATAGTCTTTCCCTTCCCGTCCTCAATGTATCCAATGCCTGATGTTTATCTATTCTATCACTCCCTATTTTTGTTGGAAGTTTTAGTGCTTGAAGATAAATTTTATGGTCATGTAACCTCTCATTTCTTGTTATTTAGTATTTGGATGAGGTGCAATCATATATTCTTGTTGAGAGGTCCACAGACCAGAAGATTGGTGTTGTAGGTGCCCTTTTACAAGGATCTCTTCACGAGGTTAGCATTCATCTCCTTTTTCTTTGTTCTCTCCTTATTCTGCATATGTCGACTTAGATCATTTCACATCCAAATCATCATGTTTGCTGCCTATGTTAAATATTATTTATTTGTCATAAATTTAGTTGGAGATAACTGCCTTTTATGCCTAGATTCAGAAAGACAAAATGTTCGATAAATATGAATATATGATAAACTAATGAAGTTGGGTAATAGGATGTTAGAGGAACATATTTAGATATATATGATTAAAGAGATGAAATTCTGCCTTGTAAGGACACAACATAAGTTGCTGCAGTCATTGACAATTGAATGCTTCCCATCATATTGTCACCCACCTTTATTTGGCCATGCAAGTGCTTTGCTCGGAAACATCATCTCAACTTGTAATTTGTAGGATGAGAAGGTAGAAATGCAAGGTAAGGCTAGAAGAAGCTGGAACCTTGGAGAAATCTTGAAATGGTGCAGGGATGAGTAGGGGTAGAGATTGATTGGGGTTAGAAATCTTATATTTATACCAACTTTATACATGTACATATTGTGTATCTTCCGATAGGGTGAACCCACCAACCCCCGGCCTTTTAGCACGATTTTACTTTTTACATGAATATGGACAGTTTAGCCTTCGTCTCCATTAGGATGATTAGTTTACACCAAACATCCCTTTATATTTATAACTTAATCCTTGATCAGGTTCTTTGTGTGCCGTTGTCTCCAAAACTTTCAACTAATAATAACTATCGATTTCCTTTTAACTAATTCTTAATCTTGTTGCTAGGCAAATAAATCTTGTTGATTTACTCTTCAGTTCCTCTCTCCTTTTGTTTATTTTTGATCCAGTGGTTATGGTGATTTGTCCCATGCTCATTTTCGCTTGAGGTGATTGTTTTCTCTGATATTGACTCCCTTTCTCTCCCCGTGCACCTTTGGTTTATTTTGTGAAGATACTTCTGCAATATTACATTGAGAGACAATGCTTGCTGAAGTGTACTCGCCATTTAATTGCTCAAGCTGGTGAGTTTACACACTTCTGTTATTCTATTATGTTATGCTAGGATGGAGCCTATTTTCTTGCTATTGTCTCAGCTTTGTTTCTTCTTTTAATCATTTATCCAAAATTATAATTGACTATTAGCATTGTCCTACTCACCCCGACGTCTTTGTACAGTTCATGTTGAATCTGAGGGCAAAGAGGCAAATCCTATCCAGACTAAGATTGCAAACCTTGTTTCCGATGGATTAGACTGCAAGTTAATGTCCATCCTCCATGAACTTTTAACCGTCCGTCCTCCTGAGAACATGGTATAGTAAATATATCAAGCTTGAAATTAAATTTATTTCCTTTGTTACTATACATGTTTTCTTTAGTTCCGTATTCTCACCGGGTCTAGAATATTTAGATGCAGTGGTTGTTTCTGTGTATGCTTGTGCCTATCTAACTTGTATCATCTTGTCCTTTTGGATATAGAGTATTAGCTTCTTGCCGTTCAATACTATATTGATCAAGGATGAAGCTTTTAAGGTTGTCAAAGTTTCATCTTGTGGTAGATTCTATGCTTCACCTTGACTTTTCTTTGCAAGCTGTGCTCAAGAAGGCCCTATTCTTGAGATAGCTATATTTTTATTGTCGGCTTTGTTACACAAAATTTTGCTGTGCATCATTATAGATTAGCCCCAAAAAAAAGATGTGCAAAGTAACCCTTTCCTCGATTACGTCAAGAGGGTGTTTCTAAGTGACCTAGCAGTGCCATTGAAAGTAACACAGGAAGATCACACCAGCTTCATGCAACATAGGGCCTTAGTTACCCAGGAAGGTCACCCAAGAATAACTACTTAAGATGTTTTTTTTTGCGCCTGAGATGATAAAGAAATAGATCATACTCCCTCCGTATAAAAAAAAATGATGTTTTTAGAAAATAATGCCCTTATTAAGAAAGCTTTATTTAGAATAAGATGAGAGAGATTAATGGTTTTTTCCTTTACTAAAAGTATATTTTACTATTTTTTGATTGGGTTTTGCTTTGGAAATTGAAAAAGTAAAGGAATAGATGAGTAAGGAAGTAATGATAGGTAAAAAAAGTAGGTTAAAACATCAATTTTTTGAGGTAATATTTTTGAGCTAGAACATCAACTATTTTGAGACAGGGAGAGTAGGTAAGAAGCTTCAAATGCAGCTGATGACTGGAGAGGCCATCCAAATGCCATAAGTGATGCCAAAATTAAGTTGCTAACATCCTTAGCAGTGATATTCATTGTAGCTTAGAACATGACCCAGACTCTCCATAGTGGAAACACATCACACAAACATTTAGTGGGAAAGCCCTCTGAACTAGCAGAACTGCAGAAGGCAGTAACTTTACTGCTTTGCAGTGATCTCATCATTCTTTGTGATATTTAGAAAATTGTCAACTCTAAGCAAACAAATCCTTTGCTAATTGCTATATAACCCAATATATCAACAATTTCATCATTCCAAACACTTATTAACAACAACAGCAATAATAACAATCCCAGTTTATCATGCTAAGAGTAGGGTTTGGGGTTGGGGGGTGAAATTGTACGCAACCTTTACCGGACTACATCGAGAGGAAATCATTGAGACACTTAACCCTTACGTGAAAACCATAAAAACACAATCTCAATGGTGATTATTTTTTTTATCTAAAAATGAAAACCTAATGTATTAATATCATCATGACATCTTCTTCAAATATCTTCATTTGAATTCTTTTCATGCCCCAATTGGGTTACAAGCAATGTAATAGGTGTTTTAGTTAGTAAAAGTATATATCTCTTAATTAAAATAATGTTAGGTTTATTAGTAGTAGAATTTCTTTAACAACTTTACTTGAACAGTTTCTATAACTAATATATTATGTAAATAAGAAAATTATTTGCATAACAAAAAAACTAAAAAGTAATACTTAAAAACTCTGAAAGATTAAGGGTATATGTTAATAGAAAAAAGTTATGGTTAAGTTTGTCAAAGTTATTTTTTTTTTAAAATTCGCAAAAGATTGTTTTTAAAGCAATGTAAAAAGAATTTGGACAAAAAGTTTCTCCCTCCGATCCAAAATAAGTGTCGTTTTAGCTCTTGACACAATTTTTAAGTAAAATATTAATTATCATTGGTTTTATACATTTTTTCTAAATCTTATCATTTACTCTCTCCGTCTCGAAAAACAAGTCGTTTTAGCATTGTGCACTAGTTTTAATAAAACACTCACCCATCAATCAACATCATCATTCCACTAACTTTTTTCATTAATTTTATTGTTTTTAAATACCCACTATATTTTTTAACCAATCAAAATCTTTTAAAAAGTCAACAACACAAAAACCAATACAAATCATTACTATCCCCTACCTAGAAAACCTAAAACGACATGTATTTTGATACAACTCAACTAGTCTAAAACGACTTGTTTTTCGAGACGGAGGAAGTATTAAATGTTTACCTACTTTTTCAACCAATAAGTTGGGAGTTTGGAGTCAACAAATACAATTTTCAATAACAATTTTCATTAATCAATCTATTAAATTGCATAGAAAATATAAAACGACACTTATTTTGGATCAAATTCAAAAGTATAAAACGACACTTATTTTGGATCGGAAGTAGTATGATTCAGATTGATTAAAAAAAATGAAATTGCTTTTAAAGCAATGAAGAAAGTATAATTTGATGCAATTTGTCTTTTGTTTTATTGATAATTTATGTAATTTTAGAAAATATTGTGTTAGAATATCCCCGTGCACGGGATGGGCGTTATGCTAGTAACTCAATATATCTGGTAAAGCACAACCATGCCAGAAAGTGATCAATTTTATTCCAGTATTTATGCAAGCAATTTTGTTTATTTTTTTTGTGAGATGATTAATTGTGCCGGATGAGACTTGATTCTTGTCATCGATCGATTGTCAAAGTTAGTAATGGTTTCATTTATCCTGTTGTCAATCATTACTTGCTTTGTTTTTTGCTCATGTGGTTATCAGTTATTTGACAAGAAGCTATGTTGATGTGCAGGATGTTGACCTTTTCATTTTATGGGCTGAAGAGACGCTTATTGAGGTCAACTTGGTCTTGGACATTCTATTTCTGAACTACTACGAGTCATTTTCTATTTGTGACGTGGAGATATGGATAAAATTGTGCCAGATGTACAAGGTATATCTGAGTCATGTGTTATATTTTCTACCGATTAGAATTATATTTTCTACTGACTAGTTAGTCCTTTCTTTCTATCCTATTGATCATGCTTGTTTTTTATAGGGTATCATATCTGGTTCTTTCAACTTCGGAAAGCTGGGAGTCTCCCCTGAGGCTTTAGATTATTGCTATCACGCCAAAGTTCAGATATTGCTGATCCTTATGGAAACTCTAGACTTGGATAGTCTTCTTCAAATGATTCACGATGAGATACCTTTCAGGCAAGTCCTTAATGCCTATTATTATTATGTGTTCGTCATCTTTTCTTTATTTTCACCTCATCAGATAGCTTGATAACTGTGCATCGTATGATATTCCAGGCTAGTATGTTGCAGATCATGCCTTTGATAAATAAATTTCATTGTTCTAGGCCTTCTATCCATCTTTTATTTAGAGCGCTTTTTTTTAAAAATAATTTGTGACACTCTTTCAAAGTTTCTCATGTTATGTTGTGACAAAATTGGCCTGTGGACTTGAACGAGAGACTTGGATTTTAAATGAAAGTGAAGAATTAGTATTTGGATAACAAGCATAAATTCACTTTATAAAAGGGGAACAATGTGTGATTTCCCATGCAGGTGGATTTGTTGCAGCAGAATGAAGAAATTGCTGTCTGTAACTAGTAGTTAAGCGAAATAAATTGATTAAGGGCTCATTCTTATATTATTCACAAGTTTTTGTTGACAAAACCAAAATTTTAGTTTATTTATCCATTTGTGCCAGCACATGACTGTTGTGAAATTTGTTCCCAAGGCACCTGCTAGCTATGACAATCTTATGGTATTTAGTAGTTCTAAGACTGATTCAGTTATGCTATTCTACTTATTGGAAGCTCATTGCTTCACCATCTAATATACTTCTCCTCATTTGTCTTTATTTTGTTCTCAATTTTTGCTTCCTAAGAAAAAAGATAGCAAAATATGATGCGGAGT
The DNA here is from genome assembly GCA_963922045.1 of Persicaria maculosa. Lineage (NCBI taxonomy): Eukaryota > Viridiplantae > Streptophyta > Magnoliopsida > Caryophyllales > Polygonaceae > Persicaria > Persicaria maculosa. The sequence continues at coordinate 50,987,543 of OY998251.1, read as the reverse complement.
GCTGGTGCTTGCATCTGTTGTCAATTAACTATGATCCACTTTTCGTTTCCAAATGCATGCAGCATTTGTTTATAAGTCTCCTCGTGTTTTCCTATTTAGCAGGGAACGATCCAATCTGTTCTCCTTGAGCAATATCCAACGGATGGATTCTGAAATCTCTAGTTTTGATGTGTTTGAAAGTAAAGAGGCTGGCCCATTAGTTTTGACATGGGCTGCCTTTCTTTGTCTAATTGCATCTACGTTAGGCAAAGAGGATCAGTGTGAATTGGTAATTATTTCCGTTTCCTAATGATTTTTTTTTTTTTTTTTTGCAATGCGACATTGTTCATGTTCATTGTTGCTTATCCATTGCAAATTGCAATAAATCAACTGTCTTAATTTGTGAATTTGGCAGGATGTTGACCATGTTGGCTATGTTCAACAAGCATTTGAGGCAGGATCCATGAGTTATTTTCTTGAAGTCCTTCAAAGTGATAAGCTGAAGGATTCAGACGTAAGTGTTGTCATTTTTGTACAATATTAGGCCTTCTATGCTTGTTATATCCCGTGTGCATAAATGTTTTGTTTAGGAAATGGATCCTTGGTTTTCATTTTTATAATTTGTACAATATGGCTATATATACAACATAGAAATTGAGTACAAGGAAAGAAGAGATAAAAGGGAATCCAAATAAAAGACTATTCTAAAAATAAAAATATACTCCTTCTGCCCTTTTGTCGTTTGGAGGAAATTCCTTGTTCCAAATTATTTGTCATTTTGATGCTATCAAGGCAAAATTATTTCCATTAATTATGTTGATTTCAATTTACGACGCACAATTTACATTTTCAATACACCGTTTGTACATTTTCTTTTGAAAAAAAGGAAAAGTAACCATTCACATCATTGACTTTCATCTATTTAATTCGTTCTTATTTCTTAATAAGCTTGCAACATTATAAAATGACAAATATAAAGGGACAGAGGGAGTATCTACAGATATTTCTGACATAGAATGTCTCCGTTGAATATTCGGAGGTAATACTTCCATATTTCCTAACAATTTGCATCTTTGTTTTGTGATATTTTTGCATATGTTTGTTCATGGAATGGAATAAACTAAATGATTTTATCACAATATAGGTAATTGAAAGTCTAAAATTCCTGCTTATGCTAATAAACTAAATGATTTTATCACAATTTGCATGTATGTTTTTTGATATTTCTGCATAGGTTTGTTCATGGAATGGAATAAACCAAATGATTTTATCACAATATAGGTAATTGAAAGTCTAAAATTCCTGCTTATGCTAATAAATGTATGACAACAGAAGACCTTGTTTATGTATGTTGAATTGCTTTAATTTTATCATCACTGCACTCTATAGTGTTGCATGGTAACGAATGTAGGTCAATTTTACAATGTTCTAAATTTGAGATTCATGACATGAGTGATAGTAAAGTCTATAAAAAATATCCATCCGTTCTTGCTTATTTACATGCTTCTTCATTATATGAAAAATGTAGATTTTGCAAGGCAATTCAGCCCTCCCTATTTTTCCTTGGTGAGAACTATTCAGAGGATGAAAATTCCTATTCATCCATTAGGTCGAATACATATATGGGTAAGCTATTTGAATTTTAAGTGAAAAAAGAAAACAATTAAAACGGTATGTACAAAATATAACCAATCCTATATCCTATACAATACTAAAAAAAGAAGCTGAACTGCCACATATAATGCCACATATTTAGCCAATTATAGTATGCCACATATACATTATAATGCCACATATTTATCCATACATTTGTGGTTTTCTTTTCCATAATTGTCAATAACTTTTATTTAGTAAGAATTTTTAACCTAATTGGAAAGATTGACATTTTAGTTTTTATTTTTAATTTAATTTTTCTTTTTGTCAATTTCTCCAATTTATCCATTATTCACCAAAGTTTTTTTTTTAATTCAATAAGAAAATTCTAGTTGTGGAATTTATAAACTATAATAAAATGAGATTTGATTTTTTTATTATGTTAGTACTCCCTCCGATTTTAATATAAGGCATTGGGATTTTATGCACGTAGTTTAAGGAGTTTAAAACTATATAAAATATAAATGTTTTATATTAATTTTTTTACATTATAATACTTATTAGTAATAAGTGTCATAATGTAAAAAAAATTAATAAAAAACATTAATATTTTATATAGTTTTAAGCTCCTTAAACTACGTGCACAAAATCCCAATTCCCAATGCCTTATATTTCCAATCGGAGGGAGTATTTTCTTCTTTGTTATAACATTATACTACCTCCGTTAATTAAAACATACTCCCTCCGTTCGGCAAAACTTGTCGTTTACTATTCATGCACGCTTTTTTAGAACGATAAAAACTATATAAAATATTCATTTTTTTATAAATTTTTTTTTAACAAGTTTGTACTTATTAATAATAACTACGAAGTTGTTAAAAAATTATTAAAAAAATTAGATATTTTATATAGTTTTTATCTCCTAAAAAAGCGTGCATGAATAGTAAAGTGTCAAGTTTTTCCGAACGGAGGTAGTATTGTTTACTATTCTTGCGTGCTTTTTTAGAGTGATAAAAACTTTATAAAATAGTAATCAATAAGGAATTAATAAAAAATTATTTAAAAAGTTAATATTTTATTGTGTTTAACACCTAAAAAAGAATGCATGAATAGTAAAATGTCAAGTTTTAATAAACGGATGGATTATATATTATTAATTAACTAAATTATATTAAGTAATTAAAATTAAAATTATATTTATAACCAAATATATTCATATTTTAAATAAAAATATATTACTAAATAATTTTGGATTTTATTGACATATTTTGTAAGTTTGATTTTTTTCTCCCAATTAAAAGCATTTGAATTTTTTTTCATTGAGTATGTTAGTAAGTTTGATTTTTTATTCTCTTAAAAGCATTTGAATTATAAGATCTTATTTGAAATACAAATACATTACTAAATACCTCGGTTAAGAATTTTGGAACATATATGAGATCTGGTGTATTTTATTTAGTTTAATTTTGTGAGTTCCACATACCAAGATGGGATGTATTTGAATTGGTTGCATATATTTTTTTAAAGATAAAATTAAAATTATCGTTTATGTAAGCGGCTATAATATTCTTTGACGTATTTTTATGCTTTATTTTTTCATTCATTTATTTTAGAAGTAGGAAAAATCACTTAAAATAATACCAACTACGTAGTATTAGATATGAACAAAAAAAATGCGAATAAAAAAAGTTTTACAGTAATGCAAACTATTAACATATAAAGCAAAAATAATACAAAATTTAAAATTGCCCAAAAATAATACAAACTACTCCCTCCGTTTGAAATTATTTGTCGTTTTAAGATTTTTTTAAGTTGTTTTAAATATATGTTGTTAAACACCCCATTAGTGTACCTTTATTTATTTTTATAATTAAAATTATCCAAAACTTATGTGCTCATCCCCATAAATGTAGTCCGTACTTCAAATACGTGGTGGAGATTGTTTTGATTTACTCTGTAACATAATTAAGATGGGATTTGAAGAGTCATTCGTAAGCTTTGTACTCCCAATTTAACATCTTAATTTACGTGCTCTTCCCTTAAGACGTCAAATAATTTCATACGGAGGGAGTATGGACTTTCGACTTAAAATAACACAAACTTTTGAACTTGGATTAGGGGAAGAATGTAAACAAAACTCTATTTATAAAAATTACAAAAAACATCCATGAATAGTCACATTTTGCACAAATCCACCCCTTTTATTTTTAAATATACCAAAACTACTATTTATCTGTCAATCGTTAAAAAAAATAGCTTTTTTTATTTGAAATTACATAAAATTTCACCCACTCTATCCTTAATTTATCCAAAAAAAAAATCATAGCTTATAAGTCATGTAATTTTGTGTAATTTTAAAAGTCGGGGTTAAGTTGAACAAAGTTGGACAAGCAAATAATGGTTTTGATCTATTTAAAATATATAGTGTGGATTTGTGCAAAGTATGACTAAGTATGGATTATTTCTACAATTTTGATAAATAAAGTTTTGTTTTGAATATTTTTATAATTCAAGTTCAAATATTTATATTATTTTAAGTCAAAATTTCATGATTTGTATTATTTTTTGGTTGATTTTAAAGTTCATATAAATTTTTGTTTATCTGTGGATAGTTTGTATTATTTTAAAAAAAATTCTATTCGTATAATTTTTGGATAAAATTTGATAGTTGGTATTATTTTATTTTATTTTTCCTTATAATTATTAACCAAAAAAAGTTCATAAAAATACTTGGTATTTTATGATATCATATGCACATATTGATTTCTATTATAGGGTTTTTTATATTGCAACATACCACTCATTCAATATTTTATTATAATACTTATATTAGTTTTTATTTATTTATTGATTTCTAACTTTTAACATTATATTTTTAATTTTTTTTTCTAAATGATTATTTAAACTAAATTAACATATTCGTGTAATGCACGGGTTTTCGACTAGTTTATATTACAACAGGGTAGATGTGAGAGAGAGCATTTAATATTCCAAGAAACTCTAAATTCATCCATGGGAACTCTATATACAGAATATAAATGCCTTGGTGAGAAGATTAGCCAACTGCAATTCGAAGAGACATGAGAGATTTGTATGATTCCAGCATCAATCTTCTCCTTGATGAAATGTATAACAATCTCCACATATTTTGTTTTATCATGCTGCACAGGGTCATGAGCTACACTTATAGCAGATATATTGTTACAATATAGCTTCATTGGATCCTGCCACTCAATTCTCAAATCATTCAAAATGATTCTCATCCACAGCAATTCACAAATACCAAGAGTAGCTGCACAAAATTCAGCTTCTCCACTAGACCTTGCAGCAACTCCTTGCTTCTTACTTCTCCAAGCAACCAAATTTCCACCAAGATACACACAATAGCCTGTAGTAGAGCATCTAGTTACAGCAAACTCAGTATCTGTGAAAGCTTCAAGCACAAGCTTGTCACTTTTGGTGAACAAAATTCCCTTCCCTGTAGTAGTCACAATAAGATACCTTAGTATCCTAAAAGCAGCCTGGAGGTGAGGTTCTCTAGGGTCTTGCATGAATTGACTAATGATGCTAGAGAAGGCAATGTCTTGCTGGGTGTGAAAAAGTGGAAATTGGTTTACAATTTGTCATCCCAGCCTCTAGATGCCAATTGAACTAGGAAAGCAAATTGACAATAATTACAAACAAATTTATACGGGTTATTTTAGGAAACTTTAGGACTGAGTCGATCTATATAGACCAAGATAACGACCTCAAGCCTCCTAAGAGGGTAGGAACCAATACCAATGACTATATAACCCGCCTCTACAACCCTACACAACCAAGCGGACAACTTGGAGGCACAAGGAGGGGGCTCGTGGATACTAGGATCACCAAGTCTTGCGAAGTTGATGAACACAAAGCAAACCAAGCTGAAACGATACCAATTCGCAATTGAAGAGCACAGCTCTATTCAATCGACAACCACTCATTGTGTTTCAACACAAAAAGAGAGCTTTTCTATTCATTATAATCCAACTGAATTACAAAGGGGTGAATCGACATATATAGGCTCTAAGAGCTGCTGGGCCGATTCTAATGTTCTAAGAAGATAAAAGAAGATGAAATAACAACTTAAAGGAATTAATAAAATTACCCCTAAAGTTTCCTAAAATAACTTGTAGATCTCTTCGTCCAACTGAATTACAAAGGGGTGAATCGACATATATAGGCTCTTCAACAGCAAAGTTGTAGATCTCTTCGTCCTCGTTCCGACAAGGTATGAAACGCTCCAATCCGATAAATATTGACTCCGTACGACTCATTTTACTGAGACGTCGAAAAGCTGTCAATGTCCTGAACGAATCCAAAACGTCATTTAAACAAAGTATCTTCTCCTATGGTGGAGCCTTCTTCTTCCTCTTGAGGAGGACATCATCCGAAGGTGTCTTGGATGGTCCCGTATCAATAACTCAAGAAAGAATCAAGAACTCAAAACTGACACAGCAAGAACTCTTAGATTCGACCAAGAAATCAGCAAGATCGATCAAGAAATTAAAGACTCGAAACAAGAATTCAAGAACAAGACTCGACAATAAAGAAAGACTCGAAATTGATGCAAAGACACGACCGATAAGGACTGAGTCGATCTATATAGAACAAGATGAAGACCCCAGACCTCCTATGAGGGTAGGAAGCAATACCAATGACTATATAACCCGCCTTGATGAAGACTTAAATTTTAGAGAAATTTCCTCTCTCTCTAAATTTAGAGAAATTTTCTCTCTTTGGATTTCTCTATTTTGCAGATGCATATAGAGGGGCTGCTGGATAAAAACCCCATTTTCTCTCTTTTATGGGAGCCGTTGGAGATGCTCTAACTTGAGTTATTTTTTGTTTCTAATTTTCACACAATAGAAATATAATTGGCAATAAACCCATATAAGTTATATGTTTCATGACTTTCATCCATCTTTGGTTGCAATTTGTTACGTTTCTGTTGAATCTTGTGCCTTATTCGTTGCGAGTGTAGTAGCCATATATAGGTTTAAAAAAGTAGAGAGCCCATTCACATTGTGCAAATATAGTTGATTGAGATATGTTTTAATCTGTCTTGAAATATATCGAAGGTGCTCATGCATATAAATGTATGAAATTTATAGTTCCGGATGTGACTTAGCATAATAAAATCCAGATGTAAACTCCATATTTATGTGCCTTATGCCAACTAAATGGTGGTCTGCTTGAAATTTTAGCTGTCATTATAAAGTTTCTTGTAATTAAGATTGATGTCCATCCATGGATAATTTCAGGGACCAATTGCCGGGTGTAAGAGCATCCTCAGAACATTCATTTCTGCATTTATTGCATCTTATGAAATCAGTGTTCAGGTATTCTATATCTGCATTTGATATCTACTGCTCTATCTTTCCCACCACTTAACAGATTGGGTTTCTATTTGAACGGATTAATAGTTTGTACTATACATCTTTAGAACTATCAACCATGTGTTGTCTGTTGTGCAGATGGAAGATAATATCCTTCAACTAATATTGGCTATCTTATGTGAGATTTACCGTGGAGAGGTTTGTTATTTCAGTTTTTAGCTCGTAGCTGGTCCATGTTTTCCCTTTCACTTTATTATTGACGTTGTTTGAGTGACCAAAAGTTTTATGGTGCATAGGAGTCACTTTGTGCGCAGTTTTGGGACAAGAACAGCATTACAGATGGACCTATCCGCACTCTTCTCTTTAATTTGGAGGTTGAGTTTCCATATCGGATCACTGAGCTTATAAGCCTTGTATCCTCCCTGAGTGAGGGCACTTGGCCAGCGGAGTGTGCGTGAGTGTATTCCCTTTCATTTTATGAGAATATTTGCACAGTCTGTTTAGTTTTGTTTCTAATGTTCTAGACCCTAGGAGCTAAAGAGTGCATCTAATACCCGAATGGAATTTCTTGTCAAATTGATATAGGAGTAAATCCTTTACCCATGTGCTTTCTATGATTGAAGTGTTTTTTAGGACTATTAACAAACAATTGAAGTGTAGTTTCAACTATTTAAAAAGGCCTAACTCACTATTTTTTCTCCAAACTTGTTTGGCATGGATTTGAGAAGTAGCTCATCCAAACAAACATTTTATTTGTGAAGGTAAGTATATATTGCTATGGAAGAAAGAAAGAAAGAAAGAGAAGTTAGTATTAGGTAAAGAGCATTAGCCCAAAAGCAAAAGCAAAAGGGTTACGATATACAAGAAAACAATTAAAGACCATTAATTTCTCTGCACACTTTACCCTCGTTACAAATCTTGCCCTTAGTAACAACTATCTTTTGTCTTTTTTTATAAAAAAGGGTTTACAAGTAGATATATGAATCACATCCCCACCAAAGTTAAATTTGATTATGTGTTTACCAAAGCAAAATACATAACAACCATAAGAACCATAAGGTGTGTTTTGGACTATAATACTTTTCTTTCTAATGGCTTGAGCAAACCAGTTGAGTCAATCATCAAGCACAAACCCCTTCCTGGATATTTTCAACCAGTTCTGAACCCTCTCTGGGAAGCCTTGGTGAAATCTGAAAAGATGTGAGAACCAAAGTGGGATTCATATCCATCCTAGTCTTGAGACAGATCACAAGTTGGGGACTCCCCCACCCTGTATCTATGTAGTTTCTTGCTAATAGAGAACCTTCCCTGAATTGCTATCCATGCGATGAAGCCATCCCAGACAATATCTTGACTTAACACTCTGGGCAGTTTTAGTCTCTTTGAATCATAAACCCCGGCATAATTAAGCTGCACAGAAGAGTGGACCAGGGAGAAGATATCACTTATCTACCTGAGAAAATATGGGGAAGCAAATCTCTCATCTGATATATAACAACATAATTCCTCTCCAAAGCCACTGATTAGTGGTCTTGCCCTGAACATCTCGCGAGCTGGTCCTTGAGTAGACAGGTGTTTCCTACCTATTCTAGAGGCTATGTTTGTCATAACGAATATAAACAAGTATTTTGGCTCAGTTAGTTTTGAACTAGATTATTTACATTGTCTCTCTCATTTTTTCCTCTTTTCTTTTAATTCGTGTCCAAACAAGATACTGTTTTGTTCAATTCTTTTTCAAAGAGGCATGATGTTCGTAGCAACTCTTGTATTTTCTTTTCAACAGGTTCAATTTTCTCCACACATCTGTGGGTATATCTTCTCCTATTGAGGTAAATGGCGATCTTTTGGTGGATGAGGCTTCTCAGCTTGTTCATACACAACTACCACTGGTTGTTCCTGGGGTTGAAGGTTTGGTGATTCCGAGAAATACTTCTGGTCAAATTATAAGAAGGATTGATGGAAATACAGCAGTAGTCCGCTGGCAGGTAATAGAATGCAGAGCCGTCTTTGATTTTTTCTTTTGCTGTTTGTTTTGGCCTTTTGGGAGAACTAGAGCAGAAATCTAGGGTCAGGTTCTATCCTCAGTTCACGATCCTTCCTTTCTGGAGAACTTTGAAAGCCCATTCATCGAGTTTGTGATTCTGTAATATTGTTTTGTAGTGTGCCTGTCTTAATATATATTTTTTTTAATGTGATTTGGGATGCTGGAACACATTATATGGATGTCATCTTGTTTAACTATTGTTCTTGATTGGAAGAGATCATTTTATAATTTGTTTTTTCTATCTGTATTATGTTCATGTTTGTCCACTAAATGCTGTATCTTTCTACCTTTCTATCTAAGTTTGAAATTCAAAAGCTGGAAGTCTAATATTCTAAGAAATCAATCTTTCACTGCACTAAGCAGGTGCCTTGCAGTTAGTTTTACGCAGTAATTCTTTTCATGAACTTGTTATGTCAGTTGTTTCATGTATCAACAAAACAAATTAAATCTTTCTTCTTATGTGGATTGCATTTCAATTGTGCAGTACAAGCAGTCTGGAGTGGTAGTTTTGCTTCTAAGTTTGGCTCAGAAGCGTGATTTTGATGGTGATGAGGAGGCCCTTGTTATCCTTGATCTGTTCTCTCGATTGGCATCCTTTAACATGGTAATTTTCTCTGTATCGCTGGTCCTGCAAGAGCTTTTATGATATGTGCATCTGTTAGATGCCGGGAAATCCTGGTCGGGCCATACAAAATGGGAGTCGTCTTGGGGTTATTTTTTTTTGTATTATAAGGTCGGGGTCCACTGTCTAAGCTATTGTGTTGGGGCTTCACTCTCCCTTAGATTGTGGTTTTTATTTTCTCTCCCAAACCAATGTGGGATTCCCAACAACATCTATAAACAACCAGTACCCCTCACTTTCAGGAATTGAAGTTCACTAGTATTATGTTCCCTTGTCATTTAACTCCTCTGGTACTTTGATGTTTCAAATGATGTTGGGATTGTTTAGCTCAATCATTTTTAACTCGGTGTTTTTTTTTTGGGGTCAAAATTCCCTGTGATTCTTCAAGAAATTTAGACTATAGATCCTTTAGATTTATCTTGCTATTCTTAAAGGAAGAAAGGGAAAAGAATCTTTTATATTTTATGATGAAACTTGGAAACAAATGCATTTTGAAGAATTCTTAATGAACATCACTTCAGTTTTATTACAGGCTTTGAGCTAATGCAGTGGCTTTCCTTGACATGAATTAATGGTTTTCACTAATCTTTTGACGATTGAACTCTTAACCATTCATTAACACCGTTTCTTGCTTGATACTTCACAGGGTGTTTGTTTCTCATTGATGAATGTTGGAAAACTACATATTCCTGGATCTTATGAGGATGCACATGATAGCAACATCTGGTATTGCTGCTAACTTGCAATATAAACCCAATTTCTTTTCTCCTTTATTTCATGGGTAATCACATCTTTGGCCCATATCCATTAAAGGACACTCTTCGTTGGTCCTTTTCTATAACCTTTATTCTTTCCTACTAAAAAAGCCCAATATCTATCAAAAATAGTGATTCTGTCCATTTTCTGTTAACAAATTGTTAAATGTATTGCATGTCTAGGGTCCTCAAGTCTCACCCCTAGAGGCCAGGGGACCAAAATATGCCATTTACCTATGTTTGAACTATTTTTTGTTTCTCAACTTATTGGATATACAACATTTTCTTTGTATTGCTATTTTGTTTCTTACTTCAGGATAGATGTGGTGGAGGTATTGTGCAATCTTGTAAGGAACTTACCCTCTTATCCCAAGAATTTGCTAGTGGTGTCCATGGGAGTTGGAATTTTGGCAAAAATGTTGAAATGGTAATTATTCTTCATTCTTTGGAATGTTCATATTCTCTTTATGTACTTTATGTCCCATCATTGTTTAGGGTCAGATTATGAGGCGTATGGATCAGTGTTTTAAAAAGCTAGAGGCGACACAAGGCAATAGACATGTAGCTTAAGCGGGCTTCAGGAGCAAAAGCGATTGATATTTCATAAAACATCTCAAAACACTTTAAAACTCAAGTTTAATGCTATAAAACCCGTCCTTGATGAAATAAAACCAGATTGAAAACATATTATTGTAATAAAACCAAGTTTGAGGTAGTAAGCAAGTAAAAAACCCCAATCTAAAGCATCACAAAATACTAAGTCTAAGTCTAAGCATAGAAGATTAAAGAATAGAAAGAAATCAAGCAGAATGGGAAGGATGGTTAGAGAGTGTGATGCAGGAGCTACAATTCTATCTTTTTATAAATTAAATTTTATCTTTTTAGGGATTGTTATTAAGGTTGTATCTTTTCCTTTTGACTATACGTAAGTTTAGATAATTTAGGAAGTTATATCTTTTATCTATTTATATTTTATCTTTTCTTAAAGATAGGATTTAGAGTTAAGATTGGTTATTTTTCTTCAATAAATACGCTTGTAGGCTTGAGATTTTTATTCATTCAATAACATTTTAGTTATTCCTAGAGAATTTCTCTCATTTCCTGGTGGATTCCAGTTTATCAATTTAGGGTTTTCGTCGCTTGCGAAACCCTTTGTGGAAATCTCGCGCTTGCATCTGCGCCAGAGTGGGTCAAGCAAAATAATCTATTTCATCTACATCCTCTTCTTCTTCAATGTCGAGACAGGATTCATCTTCTTCCTGTAATACTAGATCTAAGGCTGTACATATAGGCCTATTGTTCTAGCTGCATTAATCAATTCTGACAGGATTCATCTTCTTCCTGTTCTTCATTTATACCCTTCACTTTTCACATTCATTTAATGCACCTTACTCCCCATGCAACTATCTAATAAGGCAAATTGTGTGACAGAGGGAGTACATCTCCAGACATTTTCATTTGTGTTATTCTCCCTGCCATCTTGCGCACTTTTGAATTTGGTACTTTAATTTAACTTTGATACCTTTGTTTTATTTTTTAATTTCAGTTCACCATCTTATGTTAGTGAGGTCATTCTGAAGAAGAATTTGTTTGATGCTCTACAGACAAGTATCTTCAATCAAGATAACTATGGTTTTTCCAGGTGACTGCTCATTCTATTTTTACCTTGGATTCCAGTTGTTTTGTCGTGCATTTTTGTTTAGAGAACAATTATTCATTTTTCTCATAAATTTTGAAGTTCAAATAGTTTATCAGTTTACCACTCTGATCATGCCATATCTCTGGGTAACGTGAAATTTACTTGTGATCTTTTGTTGCTCTGATTTTGATACAAAATCCTATCTCGAACGTACCTTGGTTGTTTTTTCAATGTGTTTTCTTTCATTACCCCAAAATATGAAGTTGATGTTGAATGATCTTGTTATGTTGTCTGTGGTTCATTTTTCTTATAAATTTGGTCTATTATACTACTACTTGACTTCATTCTTCTCTGCAGTGGCATGTGGATACTTTCCGGAAGGCTTGCAAAAATGATGTTAGTTGATTGTGAGCAAAATGCATTTTGTCCATTGACTATTTCAGGCATGTTAAGTGACTTGTTCTTGTCTTCTTATATATATATATATATACCTGTTTATGTTGGTCGATTTTTACTATCTTCTCCATTTCATTTGTCATCTAATCTCCAGCTTAATTATAGCAAAGTTGATGTCAACAACAAAGGAAAAGAAAAGTAAAGTCAGACATGTGGCAGCATGGCTTTATTATAGCGCAAGTTTATTTGTGTTCCACAATAAGATACATTTTTTTTTTTTGAAGATTCAACATGCATTGTTTCAATCAGTGTCATAACCTTTGGATTTTTTATTTGTTCATCAGTCATTATATATTAAGAAGTTCTATTCTATTCTTCGCTTGCAATTTCTGGAAGAGTTTATCAGTTGGGTAATCTAGGGTTTGTGGAACAAATTGGATGATGTAAATTCCTTACATATTGCTATACACATTTCAGCGCAAAATGTACGTATATCACATAATTTAGCAAAGGGAGTCTTTTGTGTAGCCTGTAGTGGTTAGGGATACATTGAAATAACTCCAAAAGGTTAGGTTATAAAATAGAACAAGTTAAATATTAGAGACATGTTTTGAATAACTCCAAAAGGTTAAGGACTGAGAATGTAGTTTACCCATATATCTGTAGTCTACCTAAGTTGAGTCTCACTTAAGAGGTTGGGACTTGTGAAGTTGTAGGGATGGAGGAAGATGTATGGGAATAGCCATTCCGGAATGACTCACTCGAAAGGACTTGCGGGTAGTACCCAAAGGTCCCTGGTTCGAACCCCGGATGACCGCTCTTTATTTACAAATTCAAGGAAGATGTATGGGAATCGGGGAAGATAGAGAGAAGGCAACATATGTTAGAATGAGGAGCCATGCGTTTTGATCATTCTGTCTTCTTTATTTGGGTAATAAAGTTGGAGATTCTTAACCAAATAAGCAATCAAAATCATTAACAATAATATTCAAGAGGGAGAATCAATGAGATAGCCACCTTCTAAGAAGAGTTTTGCCCTTTCGTTAAGAATTCATCTATTCTTTTATGCCAATTGCAGTTCTAGCATTCTGTTTCCTCATGTTTTACTCTATTCACTGACTGATTAGCAAATCCATGTATCAGTACTTATTCACAACTATGTCTCAGGAGGTTACTTGGGTACTGATATATTCATAGATTTTGAGTTTTATCCGTGTCATTTCTTGTAATACACATCATATCTGTGTGTTTGTTATGATTACTTTTTGAGCTTCATCATCTTATACAGTTTGCACTCTTTTGTTCTGCTGTATTTTCCGTATGCCATTGAATTCATGTTGTGTTCCAGTAGATATTTCACGATCCTTACTGTTACGATTTGCTGCATGGATAAATATGCTTTGCTTAATGAGTTTTTTTTCTTCCAGTTCTGGATTTCACAGTGCAGCTTCTGGGAGCTGAAGTGGACCATGATTTTGTCTTTGCTCTTGTCATTTTCTGTATTCAGTATGTTTTTGTTAATCATGAATGCTGGAAATACAAGGTGAAACAAGATCGTTGGAAGGTTACTTCAAAGGTATCTTTTGTAGAATCTGTGCATGTAATGTCATCTACGAAATTTTACTGTTTATTTGAGTGCAGTATTTATTGGATTTAATTGACATTCAGTACCATTTAATTAGGGATGAACATTAAATATTCATTGTCATTCTGGGGAAAAATGGAGAAGAATAAAACTATTTACTGTTTGAATGTTAGGAAGGTGACAGGAATGTTGCACTATCCGGACAAAAAAAGAAAAGAAAATAGTAAATATGTGAAACTCTCCACAACACCAGGTTCAAAATTAAATTTGAACGTTTCCCGTATTTGGTTAGGTTTTGCTTTCATGCAAATTTAACCCTGAGACTGTGTGAACTTGAAGCTTCATTTTTTTAGACTTTAGACTTCAGTACAAGGCTGGTAAAAGCTAATGTATTTTTTTTTAAAAAAAAATATAAGCAATACAACTTTGAAAATGGAACTCCTATATAATCTCATGTAACATTGGTAGTGAAAATGCAAACATGCTTAATGGAGGCTCTGATATAGTGATATCTAGATTTAGGAAAGATAATTTCCTAAGCATACGTTTATTGGATAACGAGCTATAGCTCAAGTGCAAGGTTGTCAGTTAAGAGTAACTAACACATACGAAGTCATTTTGACCAATAGCCATCATTTTTTGAAACGGAAGGATTCTTGTTGGAATGAATATTCTCAACCGTATGATCTACTGATTTCCAATTTCCAATATGTGATGCCCACTCATCTTCTTAAATATTAAGGTGTCACAATCTTTATAAAAATCATGACATCCTAGGAGGCCCAAAGGCTCTCATAAGCCGCACCCCCCCCCCCCCCCCACCCACACACACACACACACACACACAGAGATAGAGAAAACCCAGGCCTAGCAATACTCTTGGTTTGGTGTTTTCAGATGAGAACAAGCTCTTGTTTGTATGGGGAAAACTTCTCAATCTTAACAATCCATCATAATTTTGTCGCAATGTCACATTTGATTTGGGGTGCATTTGTTGTTTTATTAAGTGTACTTTCTTTGTCAGTCTTGCAACCATTGGGTTTCAGTTAGTCTTGAATAATATGATAAGACAATATGGAGAGGGCCTTAGACTTTTCTCTGTTCTTTCTCAAGATCCTCCCAAGATTTGTTTCCGCTGCATTGATATCAGCTTTACTAGCAAGTTAATGTGCATATTCTTATTCCTAGTGGAGACAATTGTTTTTTTTTTTTTTTCAATAATGTGTCTGATGTCCCCCCCCTTCCCCCTCTTATCCTTGTGTTAATTTGTTTCTTATTGTTTGTCTTCTTCATGGTATTTCATGTAGGCACTTGAGGTTCTCAAAACAAGCATTACAGCAATCCCTCACCTCAGTAAGATTGGGGAGAGTATCACTTGCATAATACTTTCAGATTCTTCGATCCACAACATGTTGTTTCGAATTGTTTGTACCACCTCACAAGACCTAGAGGTAAGACAGTATTGGCTGCCCAGTTCTATTTTTGATGCTTTGGATTCACAGTTATCTTTAACTAGAAGATTGTGATTGTTATTGATGACTATGGCATTTTTGCCAATGTAATATTTTATTCCTTATAAGCTCAAAATCAGCTTTCATCATTTTTGAGGCTAGGTTTTGTGTGCTACCATTCTTCTTGAGAAAATATTTATTCCTTTTGCACGTTTACATCAGAATTTTTGCATGGTTTTTGCTTCTCAAATGCTCAAAGTTAGCTTAGCTTTCTAAAATTAAGTCATTTGATCTTTTTATTGAATTTTACTGGAAGGTCCGGAAAAATGGGCCAACCTGTATGGGTGTTTAGCTGTTATCACTTGCTTGTCTCCAGCATTTAGCTTTTATCTGCTAATTAGATCATAAATGTTCCTTTCCCATTTCTTTTCCGGATTAGAAACTCTATGCCAGCAAATTATTCGACATGAGGGAGATTGAAGGCTGGGAGCTCTGTATATGCTTGGTGCTGGATATTTTTATGAAGATCATCACCAACGTTTCTGTGGTACTGCATCCTCCATTCCTACTACTGTAAAATTTCCTTGGCTTTCTGCTCAATTCAATTACCAATAAATGATGTTAGTTTGATTTCAATCTGGGCCTCCTTGCAGATATGTTGTTCTGTCTCTAGTCAGCTTTTGTGGTTGATTTTCTGTACTGTTGTATTGTCTGTTTATTCACATTATTTTTTCTACCTCCTAGGATGAGTTCTCTGGCCCATACGTCTTCCATCAGGCAATTCTCTCACCAAGTGCGAAACCAATTTCAGTTGTCCTTGCCGTGGCATCTTTGATGTCCTTCATGCGGAATCCTGTATGTATTTTGGAACTTATAACAGATTCTTGATTTTTTTTTTGCTTGTGCATTATGTTTAACCTCCTTGTTTTCTTAAGATGTGCACGCTTCTTATAGTAGGTCCATGTTTTGAATGTTGCTTAGTTTGACCATTTTGGGTTTCATTGACTGAGTCGATGAGTGTGAGAAATATAGTTGTCAAATAACATCCATCAATCTCCTGCTTTTATGGAGATTTTGTTTCGCTATTGTTATCTGGGGCTTTTTGTTGTATTGACTAAGAATTAATAGAAGAAAGAATCTGATGCATAATATGCCTGGGATTGGGTAGGAGATCAGATCTATACTATCTGTACACAAAATTGGGATAATGTGCCTGATGTCACTTGAGTAGGAGATCATATCTATACTAACTGTACGCAAAATTGGCAGAATGTGCTTGATGTCACTTGAACTGATGGCGGACTAGGTGAAAATTTACCAAATTGATTAATTTAGGATTGACACTCAACTTTGCCAAAGTGGTGTAGAGTGCACAAGTCCTCTCTCTGAAGATTGTCTTGTCTAAAGTCTAAACATATTAAAGACTTGTAGACCTTCACATAATGAAAGTTGTTAATGAATTCCATATCAACTAGACTAGAAATCCCGTTTACCCCATAGCATGTGTTTCCTCTCTGGGATCTTCCTTATTTTAGGGAATGGCAGTCTGTCTTCTGAGAAGACATACTGCCATGGGGTAAAAGGGATAATGTGCCTGATTTAGTTATTTATTTGAAGGTTAAAATATATTGAAAACTGAAGAAATAGGTACAAGCATGTTAGAGGGTCGTTTGGGTAGTGCAATAGGCGCCAAAATGAGGATATGCTCTCTTGAGCAGCCTATATTGTGAGTGAGGCTCACGATCCTATCAAAGGACCATAGGGATGCTGGGCTAGCCATACGTGGATCCTGTCCCTTCAAGCCAAATCTATCAGATGTTGGACACACACACCAAGGTAGTATAATGGAGCAATCCCTTCGGCTAAGTCATCCAGGAAGCTGCATTACAGTACTCTGGCATCCCTTAGTGATTAATTCTTTACCGAAGCATTACAAGCCATAAAAAGATACAACTATGACAAAAGATGTGCTCTTATATAAAGCCATAAACATAATGTTGTCATGCATCTTCATTCTTCAAGTAGCACCAGTAGGGCTGCATATCTCAACTCCAGGGAGATCCTACAGTTCAACCGATACCACACATTCATGGCTGATCTTCCTCTAGTAGCTGGCCTTCGTGTAAGGTGGAGGAATGAGTGACCACCATGGAGAAATTGTTGTTCAGCACTCGATATACATGAGTTTTGATGATGTGAATCAACTCATCCAAGCTCCAAGATTTGTCTTGAAAGATCTTATCATTCCTTGCCTTCCATATATAATAAGTTGTTGCAGCAAGGGCTGTCCTTTTTGCTTTGGCTTTCCATCCTTTACCCCGAGCTTCTTTTTTCATCCATTTGATAGCTCCTTGTAGAGTGATCATCCTTCTCCATATTTCCAACCAGTTTTTAATCTGCATCCAGATTTGGGAGGAGAAGTCACAAGCAAAAAATAAATGTTCATGAGATTCAGGAGCCATGTTACAGAGAGGACAAGAGAGGTCTACTTCCCTATACTTAATGAGATCTTTGGTTGCCAATCTTTTCCTTGTAGCAAGCCAAAGTATGGAGTGTTTGGGCAGGATAGTGGAGTCCCAAATAGTGGAGTCCCAAACAACACTGCACCATGGTTTTAGGATTGACACTCAACTTTGCCAAAGGATAATGTGCCTGATTTCACTTGAACTGATGGTGGACTATGTGAAAATATACCAAATTGATTAATTTAGGATTGACACTCAACTTTGCCAAAGTGGTGTCTAGTGTACACGTGCTCTCTATGAAGAATGTCTTGTCTAAACATATTAAAGACCTTTAGACCTTCTCATAATGAAAGTTGTAAATGAATTCCATAACAACTAGACTAGAAATCCCATTTAACCCATAGCATGTGTTTCCTCTCTAGGTTCTTCAGGGATCTTCCTTATTTTGGGGTAAGGGCAGTCTGTCTTCCGAAACCCTTCATGGGAGCAAGCTAGATTGGATGTGACGGTTTGGTTTCTCTATACTGTTTCAATATATAAATATCTATCTGAAGTCACATCGTAGATAATAGTTTTTGCATCATTTATCCACCATTTGACTTTCTGGCTCAGAATAGCTAAAGAATTCAACTTTCCTCATCTGTTTGACTTCTACTGATGTTGTGAATTTTAATGTGGTTTTTGTTGTGACTTAGTATAAAGACAGGTGCATCATATTCTAGCTTTACTAGTCATTTAGATCTGTTAAGATATACTGTGGCTGAACAATGTGCTTTTAAGTCAAACTGGATTAGATTTGGAGAAGATTTCAGCGAGTTTGGAGTTAAAATATGCAAATCTACTTTCACAATTCTTCACAGCCCCCATCTAACTTGATACCGTGAGCCTAATGTCCCTACTCTACCCATTTCTTCCATTTTCTGTGCCACAAGTTATTTCCAAGTGTTCAGAGGTAAAAGTATATTTTCTCCCGTGGATGGGGAGCGTGAGTTTATTTGGCTATTTGATCAATTGAACACAACTATGATATGAACTCACTGTAGGGCAGCAATCCCATAGCCAAAATTACTAAACCATCTAACGGGAAAGAAATTCCCCTGGCATACGAAGGTAAAGCCTCTTACAACATATCACATTATCACAGTGTTCCTAGCTATAGAGCTAATGCTCTTAATCTATCAGTACTAACATACATGTCTTAAGTCAACTATCGTGACTAACAAAATATTTACCACTCCTAACTAACTGGACTTCCTGACTCCCGGAGCCTAAAAGGTCCCCAGATTATCAAACCCTCCATTTTACCTCAGCTACAATATACTAACTAAATTTTATGCTTAGCTGTCTCTGACTGTTGATTCTTCCTTTTTTAAATTATTTTTTGCAGGCAATACAAGTTGGTGCTGCTAGAGTACTTTCCTTGCTATGTAGCATTACTGATCATTCACAGTCCCATTTGTATGCAAATGCAAGCTTCTCCATTGGTGATAAACAGGTTTGGATTTCTTTGAAAGACTCTATCCTTTCTGTGCTGGATAGATATATCTAGTGATGTTTTGCAATCTCCCTCAGATTATGCAGTTAAGGAATTCCATTGAAAATAATATAAGTGAGCAGTCCAGGAAAGATGAAGACCTATTGGTTGCTACTGTCAATCTTCTAGTTTCTGCGGCTCATTACCAGGTTTGATTTACCATAGCAACACAAACTCTGGGCATGTCAGAAAGTTATTGGATTTTTAAGGAATACATTTAGGCTCCAAAGTTATTATATGCTTTGCCTGTTCTTGAATTGGTAAATATATACATATGTGATCACTTGATCAAATTTACAAAAGACTTAGCCCATGGCCAAGCCACAAAATCGGCCCACCTTAGCCGTATCCCACCCTTTACAAAAGTCCTACTCACTTCTACTCCCATACTAACCACACTCTCAGTTCCACCCTTTACAATGTCCTACAAAAGTTCTACCTCTCCTATCCTAGTCAGTACTATGGATTAATTTACCAACCCATGTCTTCTCCCTTCTAGTTCTCCCTTTGCATTTTATGGAGATCCTAGTCTTACAAAGCTCTTTTATACAAGCAGTCCACTCTCTTGGCATACACACTTTTTTCTTGAAGACAAACATCATTACGTTCAAGCCACGGCATGTACCCAAACGCCATAAAAATGTTAAGCTTCCCCTGGAAAACTGCCCCTTTCTGAATGCTCGGAGGTTCATTTGCAAACTACCGAAGCCACTCCTCAGTATCCCCCCTTCGATGTGGTAGCCCAGCCCAAGACCACACCACCTCCTGGGCTACATTTACGACATCACACTCGAAACCATAAATGTCTCTCGCTTTCTTCCACTTGTTTACAAAGCGGCATGCCGTTGCTTCTTCACCCATCCAATGTTTGATTTTATGGCTGGTTTGTAGCCTCCCTCTGGCAGCGACCCAAACGATGAAAGCCCATCTCCTGTTCTGTGCACCCTTCCAAATGATAATGCCACAGTCCACAAGCGGTCCCCTCAATCTCATGCTATCGTAAGGTGATTGCTGAGCACCCATTTGAGCCAGATACTTGGCTTGTTTACTTCAATATCCAAAACCAGCTTAGAGAGCATACTCTTGTTTCATGTCTCTACGTCCTTGATTCCGAGGCCTCCCTCCTCCTCTGCTTTCTCTGTCTTGCCAAGCTATCGAGCATGGCTTTTTTACATCCATCCCATGCCAGAGAAACCTTCGGCAAAGCTTCGTAAGCTTCTGTATAACCCCCTTCGGCAAAGCTGCTTTGCCTGTTCTATTGCCTACTTCTACAGAACCTACTCCATCTAGTAACCTGAACCACTGTTACTGCCAGAATTTGTTTTTCTTCTCTTACAAAAGAGCAGTCCATACCAAGAGTATATGGTAAAATACAAAAATGCGTCATGCATGACTCATCGGCGATCAACAAAATTGGGCACCACCACACCCGTAATGGCCAGAAGCTTGGTGGCCCAGCAGTTGAATTGTTTCTCATTCTTAGAGACGAGGGCGATATACTCTGCAGGAGCATTAAAAAACGGCCTAATTATTTAATTTTGTATCAAACTTTATTTGTTTTGATGTTAATCGTTTTATGTTTACTTAATTGCAGCCTGCTTTTTTTGTTGGTATACTCACTGCTAAAGATATTACAGCAGTCCCAACTAGTGGTGACGTGTGCGCAAGTGATCTTACTACTGAATGTTCTTTCAAACCCCTAAGGTCCAAAAAAGCTACACTTCTTATAGATTTGCTTCTGCTGAATATCGAAAGATCTGAAAATCTCATCAGCAGGTGTGTATATATTTAGAAACTCTTATAATGATATTGCTAGTTGTATTATTATCAACGTTTTAATATCTTTCTCTTTGTTTTTCTTTTGATCTTTTCCAGTAATGTCCGAGTACTTCTGGCCACTCTTAATTTTTTTAAAGCCCTGTGGCAAGGCTCTGTTCAGTATGATGATATCTTGGTATATGTGAGAAATTCAAAGAAGTTATGGAAACATTTGTCTGAAATTATTTCATTGGTTACTCGTAATAATGCTTCCTCAACAAGAAATCTGCCTGACCCAGAGGCTCAAATCCTTGCATTCAAGTATCAGTGTCAATCATCTGCATTGGATATTTTAGCTTTGGAAATGTTCCTGCAGAAAAAGCTTTTACATGCTGAAACACTTGCAAAAAAAGCTGACAGATCAGCAAAAGCAAACTCAGGAGGTATTGTTAGCTGCAACACACTAGAATCTGCAAACCTGAACCATCTTAAGCATGTTTTATCATCTTGGTCTGAGGGCAATGTCATTGGGGATCTTGTGAAGATGTCTGCTGGTTCCATGTATGACAATGATGTATACTATCGGGCAAAGGTAAGCTTCTGATTGAGGTTCTCGTGATCCTGAACATGATGGGAGTCTCAATGTGTCTATTGGTAAAACATTTAATGGTGATCTGACACTGACAAAGTAATCTAAGACGACTCAATACTGCAGCCCTGAATTGCTGCTCTAACTCAATACTGAGTTGAACATTAAAAGTCATTGAGTTCAATCGTCGCTATGTCTTCAAAAATAATCTAGTTGGTAGGGGTTCAGTGAAATTGGCATATCAGTGTATTTTTTGTGAATTGAAATATTACATTTGTGGAGGATGTGTGTCTGTTCAAGGCCTGAAACTTTTTGTTTTTATATAGAATGCATGGATTGGGATCCATGCCTTGGAATCGAAGGCAGTTTCCAGTTTTCTTTTGAAAGTGATTCACAGTTTTTGTCATGTTGGACTTAATTAAATGACTGACTTTGGTGAATTATGTTTGATGTTCAATATACGCTCCAAGCATAATCCCTTTCTCCTTGCTGAATTTGCTAGATTTCGACATGACAAGCAAAAAATACAGTTAGTGTACTCAGTTTCACTATCTATTTCTGTTAGTTGTTTACATAAGACAATTTCTACTTTTTAGCCATTATCAATAAATCAATTAGCTTTGGCTCTAGGGTTGTCCATTAACTAGTTTCACAAGGTCATAAGCTATGTTTTTACCCCTGAGCTGCTGCACACGTCTTCTTCTTGTTTGTTTGAGGTTCCATGAGGGGAATGCATTTTTTTTCTTATAATTTCTTTGAGGCTTTAAAGTTTCATGCTAAAACCTTTGCAGATGTCTTCTAGTTTATTTGCTGCACATGTTTTGGGAAAGTTATGTACTGGTGATGCTGGATGTCTGGTTGTCTCTTTCACCGAAAAGATTGATATGCTGTCTACAAAGGTTTGACCCTTTTCCATCTATTTGAAAATTGCATCGTTCGCCCTGTAACTATTTGAACTTATAAGGCCTCATAGTCTCCAAATCTCATTTTTGTTGAATAGTTCATGCCTTGTTGAATATACTTCTATAATCTTTTGGCAACTTGTCTTTTCTTATTTGCTTCCTTTGTGACATGGACAGTCTAACTTTTACATGTTTCTTTTGCAGTTATTTAATCAGCCTTCATTTGCTGAGTTATTAAGTCAGTACTCCTGTCATGGATACGGGTATGTTAGAAATAAATGCGAGTATTTGACGTGATATGATGCAACAGCATCATTGTCTTATGTTTTCTTCATACAACAACCCCATTATTGTTGAGGCCTCAAACTAGAATTGGATATAGTTGTGGAGAGGGAAAGAGAAATAGAGTGAACTGTCTGAAGGGCTAGTTCCTTGTAGCCCTGTCACTTGTATGTGTGAACAATTGTGCATAAGTTCCTGAACACAATATATCTGAAGACTAAATACCCTAATACCCCTTAAGCTGGAGCAGTATATATTGAAGATGCCCAACTTGTTCCAATCTTAATATATCCTATTTCTCTTAAGTGCTTTTGAAGTGGTATATATTAACTGCTCTAAAGTTCAGAAAGATTAGGTTCTGCTAGCCTTGTCCTTATTAATGTGATGAATTTCTTTCTTCTCATAAAAACATGATTTAGGTGGTATTATTGCACCTTGGTAGTTACCCAACAACTTGGGAAGTGAACTTCCAAGTTCATTCTTGTCTAAAAATTTCTTTACCCAGAAAATCTCACATTTGAACTTCCAAGTCCATTCTTGTCTAAACATTTCTTTTGTAAACCTATTTTTATTTTAATAATCTGCATTTTCTTAAGCTTAAAAATCTAGGCATTTACATTTAAATTAAATTCAATAATTTCTACTGATTTCAGCTTTTTCTACCTTGTTGCCTTACAGAGAGGGTGTAAAGCTGAAAAGCCTAATACTCAGTGATCTCTATTATCATATACAAGGAGAACTAGAAGGGCGTCATGTTGATTCTGGTCCTTTTAAAGAGCTTTACCAAGTCGTAGCCGATTCAGATCTCATGCGCTCTTATATGAAGAAATCTAATGATGAATTTTATAAGACAGATGACCTTAATCTGTTTGATATTTTTCATTTGCAACAAGATATTGGGTTGGATATGTGGGCTTATTCAGAATGGAAAGCATCTAAGGATGTAGCAGAGACCATGTTTCTTTCCTTGCAAGATTCCAATTCCATGTTGTCGCTTGGGAGCTCAAGGCTTTGGACAGTTAGAGCATTGATTATGGTTTTAACTCTGAACATGGGAGATGTAAGATCCTGAACCCCATTACTTTTATCTGCTTGTACGTCTTAATACTTACATTTCAACCACAAATGGTTACTCATGATGGTACCTGGTAGTTGCCATAAATAATTATGGCATAAATATCTCTGCTCAATTTTTATGGTCAATATCTACGGAGTTTCTTGAAAATTCTATGAATTTCAGGAAAAAAATATATATTCTCTGATGAGTTTTAGATTATTAATGATCTGTTGTAACTTAGGTGGACTTTGTTGAGCAAAATTTGCCCCTACCTCTTGCATTTGTTTCTGCTGCAGTTTGTGAAGTGGGTTAGGGTCAAGGATATATTAATTAGGCATAATAAATGTGTGTAAGCGAGATCTTTTGTTCCCCATAACAAAAGATCTCGTCAATATCTATGGAGTTTCTTGAAAATTCTATGAATTTCAGGAAAAAAATATATATTCTCTGATGAGTTTTAGATTATTAATGATCTGTTGTAACTTAGGTGGACTTTGTTGAGCAAAATTTGCCCCTACCTCTTGCATTTGTTTCTGCTGCAGTTTGTGAAGTGGGTTAGGGTCAAGGATATATTAATTAGGCATAATAAATGTGTGTAAGCGAGATCTTTTGTTCCCCATAACATTTTTGTAAATGTGCCATCTCTTATATGCATGATAATATACCTGTTATTGCAGCCAAGTGAAGAGGCCACTTTGTTCTTTAGGATGCCCCAGGATCTCATTTTATCATCCATAAATCAAGTATGCAAGGAGTTCCTTTCCACAGTGGAGTCACTAATTGAATTTCCAGATTGTCCTCGAGAAGTTGCTGATTTCCTAGCCGCTGAGACAGAATTGCTTCTATCTCTTATCAGATATACTGATGGAAGCCTACCGTTATCTACTTGTAAAATAGTCTTGAAAGTGTCTTGTTTTGCCCTTAAAACCTTAAGTCAATCAAGAATGCTACGAAAGGTTGAATCTACAATGAAAAATTTGCTGATTCTCCTTCTTTCGGTTGTGGGATCAAGCTATTGCAGTACAGCTTTGGGAGATTCAACTGAAGTAAAGTTTGTTGAGGATCTTAGTGAGGTGTCCAATGCTTGTTTGGGTCTACTTCCTATCCTTTGTACCTGCTGTGGAACATCTGGTCTAGAAATCATCTCTATTGCTTGTGTTGATTTGATGCTGAAAACTTTCTCGGCTCCAAAAACTTGGCTCCCTGTCATTCAAAAGTATTTCCCATTACAAAATGTTATTCTCAAGCTTCATGATGAAAGATTTTTTGAGAGTTTTCCAGTAATATTGAAGTTCCTTCTCACTGTTACTCAAGTTAAGGAGGGTGCTGAAATGCTTCTTGCTTCAGGATTCTTAACATCTTTGAGAGTATTGTTTGCTGAAAAGGAAGAAGATATGCCATATCCTCTTAATCAACATGATAAGCCCACATTAGTAGACAAAATTGAGAATCCTCAGAACATCTGGGGACTAGGTCTGTCTGTTATAACTGCTATGATTTGTTCTTTAGGAGAAAGCTCTGCTGGTGCTGATTTTGTGGATAAGATAACACCATATCTTTTCATAGAAAAGGGCTACCTAATTGCTTATCATCTAAGGGCGCCTGGATTTCCTTCTGATGAGCATGAAAAGAAAAGAGCACGTGCTCAAAAGACTAACACCCCTCTATCCTCTTTAAGAGGAACAGAGGATACTTTGTTGTTGCTGTGTGTGCTTGCTAGGCACAGAACCTCTTGGGTAAAGGCCACAAAAGAAATCGATTCAGAGCTCAGAGAGAGGATTATCCATGTGTTGGCCTTCATTAGTAGGGGCAATCATTACTCTGGTGAGTTCTCTACTCGGACTGCACCTATTATATGTCTTCCACTGTCCAAGGAAGATTTTTCTAACCACAAGGAGGCAGCATTTGTTGGAAGCAAAAGAGGGTGGTTTGCTCTTTCCTCTCTTGGATGCCTAATGAGGTCTAGTTTCCCTGCCGAGCCCATGAAGACAATGGCTATTGTCCTCATGGACCAAGAAGATAAGAGTTCCAGTTCTCTTATCCAGTCACACTTCTCAGATACTGTTGCTGTACAGATTTATAGAATTGCTTTCGTTGCTCTTAAGTTTTTGTGTCTTGACGCAAAAGCTGCTGCTAGAAGATCAGAAGAGCTTGGCTTCATTGATTTTTCTCGCATTCCTGAGCTTCCAGTGCCTGAGATTCTACATGGATTGCAGGTAAATACTTGGTGCTAATGTTGGTCTGATTCTGATTACTTTTGTGACTGTTGTATGTAATAGTATAATTATATGCATTCTTTCATGGTTAGTTACATAGATGGGATGCTCCCTTTGCAGGACCAGGCTATTTCTGTAGTGACTGAACTCTGTGAAGCCAACAAATCCAAGCTGTTGGAGCCAGAAGTCCAAGGCGTCTGTCTGATGTTGCTTGAAATAACTGAAATGGCGCTGCACCTGGAGCTTTGTGTGTCACAAACATGTGGTATTAGGCCTGTGTCAGGTCGTGTTGAAGACTTCACCAAGTCAGTCAGGTTGTTACTCAGAGGTAAATAATTTCCATTCACCCTAAACATCACCCATTCTCTGGTTTTCGGACCTGCTGAACGTTATTATTTACAGTTTTTCCTTGTTGAATACTGTCTTACAGCTACGGAGGGGCATGTATTCTTGAAGACACCAGTAAAGCAATTGAAACAAGTTATATCGTACGTGTATCCTGGACTGTTACAAAGTGATAGCTTGTTGATGTGAGGTACTGTATTATCAGGGCTTTTATTTGGCTGAATATCAACCGAGGCTGCTGGTTGTTGATCACATCAGAGCCATTCAGGTTCTCAGGGTCCCTGACATGTGATCATATCTTTCGAAGATGCTAATGCTCGACTGGCTGAACTCATGTCACTGTATGCTATGCTTATTTGGGGCACCTTTGTAGTTGCGCTATACGTAGTATATATATTTGTAGGTTTCAATGTGTTTAGTGGTTTAGTTTTAATTCCTGCTGACCCAGCATTAATCTGGGTTTTTGAGCTGAGAATAGAGTGCGGATCTTGTATGATTTTTATCTTTGTAGCTTGAGATTGAACATATGCAAATGGTTTATCTTTTACGAAGTCGATGCACCATAGATCGCATCTTATGCCTTTCACTGGCCGACGGTCATCAGAGTTGTATTTTCTTAGTAGCGGAAATCAAGATAGAAATGAGTTTTGACATTGAATGAGTGAAACACCGTTTCAGGGGTAGTTACTCCAAATCCCAATTACCATTGAAAGAGGGAAATCAAGAGAGAAATGAGTGAAACACCATTCCAGGGGTCATGCCAAGCTTTTCAAAGGCCTTGTGCTGAAAATAAGATTAGGTACTACGTACTTATAGTATCAGTAATTACGCTTTTCCCCCCCGGTTTAATATGCATTCATTGCATTGTATATGTGAATTGCATGTCTTGCTACTATCGTAAGCTGTACTTAAAAAAATTGATCAAAACTCTATTATAAAGCCTATTAGCAAAATGATAGTTTGGCTATTGGCAAAACGAATATAAAAAAAACGGTTTGCTATCTGCACAGTTTTATTTCGCCAAACACACAATGAGTTCACTTGCTTCTGATATCGGCAAGTATTTTTTTACCTACACTGGCTTCTCGTGTTGACAAGCTTTTTCCAGATAAAAAAACGCTTGTTGACACCGAAAACTAGTGAATAGTCGTACATTTAGTGAAATTTTGGTCTTGTATATAGCAGAATCCCCCAAAAAATTACACAATAGACTTTTTCACTTTTACAAAGTAATTACAAATTAACCTAAAAGAAGAGACACTCAAATCCACTTTTAGGGTAGAGTAGCCCTAATTTCTATCAAAATCCCCAAATCGATTTCTAGGATTAGGGTTCTCACTAAAATATCATAGAGGAGAAAGGGGAGTCAAGGGCAGTGGTTAGATATGTCGATTGCAAGCGGGTTTGTGGGAATGGATGGTGGGTGTCATGTTGGCTACTGTCGAGTTTGTGCTTGTCTTGTGTATGTTGTTTTCGATTTATTTCTTGTATATGTCGACTCTGCTTGTGCTTGTTAGCTCTTTGTTGCCTATCTTTCCTTCTCAAATTTCAACAATTTGACTAATTTGTAGTTGTTGTTGAAAGGCAAAAACATATCGATGGTGATCCTAGCAGTCGTCCATCTTGCATTGACGACAAAGATGGGAGGTGTTGTTGACCACCATGAATCTTCCTATGCTTAAGCTCTTCATCTCTTAAGAAAAACTATCGTTTATTGGCCGCTTTGTAATTAATTTATAAAACCGAAAAACCCTAATGTGCAATTTTTTAATGTTTATCTTTTTTTGAAAAGGTAAATATGTTGTTGGAAAGCAAGTACATATCGATGGTGATCCTAGCAGTCGTCCATCTTGCATTGACGACAAGAGGGGAGGTTTTGTTGATGACCATGAATCTTCCTATGCTTAAGCTCTTCTCTCTTATGAAACATATTTACTAGCCGTTTTGTAATTAATTTATAAAGGCAAAAAATCCTAATGTGCAACATTTAATGTTTATCTTTTTTTTTTTTTGAAGAGATAAATATATTGATGTATGTAATAATAAGGGTAATTTGCACAAATATACACTTTTTTTGTGCGGTTTGCAAAAATACAACATTTTTAGAAAATTTGCAAGAATACCATATGTGGTATTAGTGCAAATAGGAGCGGCAATTTGTTTAGCCGGTTGCAGGTTGATCCAAGGGGAGAGAGAGAGAGAGAGAGAGAGAGAGAGAGAGAGAGAGAGAGAGAGAGAGAGAGAGAGAGAGGGGGATGGGACATTTTTTGGCGCCAAAATTGGAGAGAGGAGGTGAGGTGATGGGAAAGGTTTTCCCTCCATTTTTAATGTGTAATAAGAGAGGAGGAGAGAGGACATCATTTTCGGTGTTCCCGTGGAAAAGAGAGCCGGAGAAGAAGGCCACCATTGGAGAACCCATCCGCATTAAGGTCTAGTTGGTGAGCACGTGTCGGGCTTTTAATTCGTTCGTGTCAGTCTTCGTAAACTTCCGTGTCACAGAGATATCTGAGAAACCCTAATTCTAAGTTGCAATGGGTAGGCTTCTCTTCTATTTCTCCTCATGTTTCGTGAAGAGTAGATACCCATTACCAATGGTGCTGATCCGAGTTTTGAATTGCAGGTCAAAACGCCAAAGTATGTGTGACTCTCAACTTCAACGGGCGTTGGCTGTTCGATGGTGCGGGGTGGGTGTATTATGGTGAAACAGAGCGGAAGAATGTTATAATTGAAGAGGGCATCGACTTCGCCTCTCTGACTCAACTGCTGAGGAGGAAGGTCGGCCATGATTGTTCATGTGAAGAGTGGCGGTTTTCTTACATGCCAAAGGGGGAAGAAGCGGGTCATCCGATAACGATAGGTGATGACGACGACCTTGAGGCTTATAAGTTTCTGAACTCGATGTCTGGGGAACATCCATGGCCCATGGCGATATTTATTGGTCCAGTGGCGAAAGAGAGGCACAACCCGGCGTCGGGGAAGAATGCTTGAGTGGGCCTCGTAACTCTCAAAAGGTGGACGAGCTGGAGGCAGAAGGTAAGCGACAACCAAACCCTATGGTTGTAGATGTGGGGTTATACGGTGGAGGAGGGGTTAGCCAGTCAATAGGGATTACCAACGATATAAGGGTGAAAAACAATGTGGAAACGGGTTTCGGAAGAGGTGACAAAGATAAATGTGAGGGTGACAAAGTTATGGATCCGGAGGTGATCCTTTTGGATGAGGTCATAGGGGAGAGGCAGGGTGACGTTACTGAAAACGGTTTTGGAACTGGTGACACACGTATTTTTGAAGGTGACAAGGACATGGATGAGGTGATAGGGAAGAGACAGGAGGACGCTACTGAGAGCGGGTTTGGAACTGGTGAAAACCTTAAGAGTGTAGGTGACAAGGGTAAAGGTCCGGAAATGATCTAGTTGGGTGGGGTGATAGGGAAGAGCCAAGAGCACGCAGGTGACAAAGGGGCTGGAACTGGTGACATGAATATTCTTGAGGGTGACATGGATATTCTAGAGGGTGACAGGTGTGATGGTCTAGATGTTATCCACTTGGGTGACACGGACTCATACCCAGATGACACGAAAAAATGTGAAGGTGACAGGTATAAGGGGGTGGATCTCATAGCCATTAGCAGTGAGGAGGAGGACGAGGAGGAGGACTTCGAATCCGGAGTGAAGAGGGAAGAAGATTGTTCATATTATTATGACTGGGAGGATTATGAGGAAGACCAGGGTATGAGGGTGTCGTCGGAGGAGGACGAAGTTGAGGAGGAGGTGATTAGGGAAGTAGAAGATCGGGTTCCTGGGTCCAGCACATCCCCACCGTCGATGGAGAACGTAGAAGCTATGTTGGACAAAGCAACGCCTCGGACACAGGATCCACGACGGAAGCTGACAGAAATTTCGGAGGGAGAAATGTTCGCCTCGAAGGTAGAATTGCAGACTCGCCTGAAGTGGACTGCAGTGCAGAAGTGCTTCGAGTTCGTAGTGAAGAGGTCGTGTAAGAAAACCTATTTAGTTGGTTGTTTGGACACCAAGTGCACGTGGATGTTAAGGGCGTCGACTTACCGGCGCACGACAATGTGGTGCATCCGAGAGTATGTCCAGGAGCATACATGTGACATTAGCATGATGCACAACCATAGCCGACATGCTACGTCGAACATGATTGGACGCAACCTCGTGACCACGTAAGTGTTAATTTAGTTGCGACCAGCTATTCCTGTCACACAACATTATTCCCCGTGTCACATTACGTAATTCACCATGACACCATTATATGCAGGTTCGCCGGGACTCGAAAGGAGCTCGTTCCCGAGCAAGTCCAGAAAATGACGAGGTCCGAGTATGGAGTATCGTGTAGCTACTGGAAGGCACGAAGGGCACGGGCGACAGCGATGGAGGTGAAGCATGGGACGTACGAAGACAGCTACCGAGATATTATTCCATACTTGCACATGTTGGAGCAGACGAACCCTGGGACATATACTAAGTTAGAGCTGGACGCATCCCAAAGATTCAAGTACGCCTTTATCAGCTTCGGGGTATGGCGCAAGGCGATTCCCTACCTTCGAAAGGTAATACCCCGTGTCGGTACTAAACTATTGCATGTCACCTAACATACATAACCATGTCACCTAACCAACTGGTCTTGATATCCATGTCCAGGTGATTTCAGTTGATGGGAGTTTCCTGAAAGGGAAGTTCAGGGGCACGCTTCTCTTTGCCACAGCCCAAGATGCAGACCACAGTATATACCCGATCGCATTTGCGATTGTCGATGGGGAGAATCACGGGTCATGGGGCTTCTTCTTCAAGAACATGCTACATGTCGTCGAGGATACACCGGGCTTAATGTTTGTCTCTGATCGGCATGTTAGTATCGAGAAAGGTTTGAGGGACAATTATTTGTTTGCTAAGCAAGGGGCCTGCCAATATCATCTATTTCAGAATGCCAAGGTAAAGTACAGGGGGGTGACGGCCCTACACACATTGTTCTTAAAGGCGGCGAAGGCGTACACGAGGGCAGAGTTCGAGAAGCACTTTGCTGATTTTTGCGCTCAGGCACCCGGTGCGGGACAATACCTAAGAGAGGCTGGATTCCAGAACTGGGCTCGGGCATACTTCTTGGGGATGCGCTACAACATATTGACGACGAAAAACTCCGAGTGTCTGAATTGGGTGTTCAAGGAGCCCCGCGAGCTACCCATCACAGCCCTCATTGATGCTGTCATCGAAACAATATCCAAGTGGTTTTACGATCGACGGGAAAAAATCACGAAATCGAAGTCGACGGTCAGCGATTACGTTCAAGGTGAGCTGCTAACGAGCTATTCGTTGGCAACATTCATGGATGTCAGAGCCCTCAGCTCACACGAGTACACTGTCCGCAGAGGGTCCGGCACCTGGGTTGTGAACCTGTGTACCCGGACCTGCACATGCAAGCGGTTCGAGATTGACCAGTTTCCGTGCCAGCACGCCATAGCGGCTTCAAGGTATCGAGGTAGCAATTTCTTCTCTCTTGTGAATGACTTCTACAAAGTCGCCGCCTGGAAGGCGTGTTACGAGAATGTGATATATCCGGTCCCTCCAAAAGAAGAGTGGCGAATCCCCCCAGCCATGTCCAGCGCGGTGTGTCTCCCCCCGGACGTGAAGCGACGCCCTGGTCGCCCTAAGACTTGTCGATACCCATCTCGGGGAGAATTTAGGCGTTCGAAGCGCCGTCGTTCTTAGATGCGTTCCTCCATTGGTGGTCCAACGCCTTACCTCAGCAGCTGGGTAGTCTATTGCATTTGCCGTATCGGGTCAGTGGTTGGACCATTATCTGTATATGTTAATTTTTGAAGGGGCAACTTATTTGGTAGTGTAATTACGCTGTGTGTGCATATGACAAACTGTAAGGAGTCTGCTGTTCTTTTGGGAAGGGTTTCCACACTACAGTTAAGCGGTGAAGAACTTCGTAGTACTTTTGGGGATGGTTTCAGACCAAAAACCATGTCAGCCTAATTGTATTCCCGTGTCAGGTGGAAGGGGTTATCATGTCACAGCTTTCAATTTCATGGTAGACATTTCGTCGGTTGAAGCTATGATAATGAATTCAACAATGCATTGGCACTTATTTGTCAAAATGTTTACAGTACTGATTGGTTGTGGTAGTGGTGTTAGGAATTTGCCCTTGTCAACATATTGAAATCACCTTCATGACAATGTTGAAGGGGTTATTATGTAAGGTGTCACTGGATTGTAAGTTGGGTGACACGGGCGATTTCCTTACAACTTATAACCAAAGTTTCGACAATAATAACTTGGTCGAAATGGTTGGCCGTACCTCAAAATAAAAAGAAAAGAAAACAAAAAGAAATCAAAATTAAAACAAAAAGAAAACAAAAAGAAAACAACAAAGACTACAAGTTGACAAGCGTCCCGGATATCACCCCACAACCGTTCAAAACCGTGCGATTTCCTGTTTTCATCGGGACTCCATCTCTAAATTTCCATAACTCAAAACCGTTCGAAAGGGGGAGGAAGAAGAGACGCTGGCGACGAGGAATAACGGGTCGATGAAGATACTGCCGTGGACTGTCGGATAAGAGAAGAACGCCGCCAGGAAACTCGTAAGGTACGCCCCCTATCTCTGTTGTCCGATATCTTCAAATCTTGGGTTCGGGGTGGGTGGACGGAACAATCTAATATGGTGGTTAGGGATTGAACGTTAATGAGGGCGGTATTGTCGATGGTGGAGGTGGTTGCGAAGGAAGGAAAAGGAGCCGGGTTTTGGTGATTGGAAAACCCACGGTTAGGGTTTAGTAAACCCGAAGAGGATGCCTACGGTGGGGGTCGATATAGGGAATGGGGTAGATTAGGGTTATGATTGTGAATGGGGACGATTCGGGGTTCCATTAATTTCAAATTCAGATTTGGGGAGTTGATGTGGACTGTATGTCGTCATTGGTAAAGGAACGTTCTGACATTTGTGACATGGGTTTCCAAATTGAGTGACATGGGTTTGCAAAGGTAGTGACATTGACTATAAACTTTCTCGATAACTTATGGTTGCTCTTAAACTGCAGGAAACAAATGGCTCGGACAAAATATACACATCCACAGAATCAGCGGTTACGCGCACGGGTAACCGAAGGGTCGAGTGTGGCGATGCTTGCCAACATCGCCGAATACGTCGAGGAGACGGACGCCGCTAGGGATCTCGTGGGGAAGACACTGGAGAAGATTATGGATACCTTGGAGAAGATGGATGATAGGGTACTTCAGTCTTTGGCATTATTCACTCTCATATTGTTCTTAAGTTCAGCGACTACGGTAAATAGAATAATGAAATGGGACTTACAGTAT
Source organism: Persicaria maculosa (assembly GCA_963922045.1). NCBI lineage: Eukaryota > Viridiplantae > Streptophyta > Magnoliopsida > Caryophyllales > Polygonaceae > Persicaria > Persicaria maculosa. The sequence goes on along the minus strand of OY998251.1, from coordinate 50,953,622 downwards.
ATGGCAGTGACACCGGATATAAAACTGTTGGAGGAGATGGTGGACTTATTGTAACAAGTTCTTGTGTGCAGATAAAAGTGTTGGAGGAGAAGGTCCATGAAATGCGGGATGGAAAATTGATTGGAAGAGGCAAGGAACAAAGAGTAAGGGCTAGTGATAAGGAGTATGTGCATGTTGGAATCCATCTAAGTTGTAGATCGGTTTTGCAGGTTGTTGCTGTTGATGTACCAGAGGGGGCTAGTGCTGAAGCTGTGGAGCAGCCCCGACAAGTAGCTAAGGTACGCTCCTTGTGGCTCGTGCCATTCATCCGTTATGTTTTCAATAGTGGCATGGGGATGATAGCAAGGCGACGGGGGTCGGTTTGTTATGTGACATGGGAAATGTTTGTTTGCATTCAGAGGTTGTTCGTGGACGAGGAATGTGAGAGCAAGGCGTCGAAGATTACGAAACCGCGGTCCTCTAAAGGGAAGGACGCCATCGTTCCCGGTGAAGCCGTTGCCATGGGACTAGTTTCTGCAGCCGACTATGAGGCCCTACAGGGGTGGCTCGCAAGGTAACCCATCGTCTCATTTAAGTCTTCATTATACGGCAGAGAAACCCTGTCATTGATTCCACTCCATTGTACGGTCCAGTGCCGACGGTGATAACCTGTCAACGGCTTGCGGCAAGGACCTGTCGAAGGCGTTTTTTACCATCCTCCAGACGCCCCGCTATTGGATCTACTCAGAGGTATATTTTAATTGTGCCATTCTATTATGATTGCCCTTGTATACGCAATTCGGTTGCTGTTATACTATGTTGTGGGTTCTCATGGGGGTTCACTTGACGCAGCACTTCGACCAGTCATGCTACCTGCTACGGAAACAAAGCGCGGAGAGGGGTTTCGAAAATGGGCGGCGAGTCATTGTGTTGGACTCCTACTTCTCCAGCTTTCTGGAGAGGGAGTGGAAGGAGTACAACTCAGACGTCGGGGGGTATGAGGCGAGTGCCACACTCCTGTCATACTTCGACGGCCGGGCCCCGGCGCCCATGGGGCGGCCGTGGACAGGCGGGGACCTCGTCCTCCTACCCCTCAACCTGAGGGGAAGGCATTGGGTTGCCGTTGCTCTTGATCTGAATGAGTGGCAGTTGAAGCTGTACGACTGCGACGTGCAGTGCGTGAGAGACGCCCAACTCCCACCCCTGCTGATGCACGTTACCCACCTCCTCCCCATCATCATGGATGCACACGCTGAGTTGAAGGTGAAGTATGCATCGAAGCTGCCAGGCCCGTTTCGCATAATCCGCGACAAGCGCGTTCCGCAAACCAAGCTCAGGTATGATTGGTGCGACCCCTGTTTTTCATTTTACTTGATGATATCTCCGCCTCTGTTTTGACAAAATCTCCGTCATTGCAGTGGTGACTGTGGCCCTTACACGATCAGATTCATGGAGCTCCTCATGGAGAGCGATCCCCCCTTCGATGGGCTGGACGACACGTTTATTGGGCCGTACAGACAGATGCTAGCGGCTGCCATCTTCAATGGTCGCCTCGGTGGACGCATCATCTGATCGTCCTTTGGGTGTAGGTTTGGAAGTGATTTGTTGTCTTTTGTTCTGAAGAACGTTGGTTTTAGTCTTGTCCTTAGGTTGTTTGGATACATTTACTTTTGGAAACTGGTAAAACTGTAGTGGTATTTGGTAAAGAACATCGCAGTACTTATGTGGATGGAATCTGTAACAAACCCCTGTCACCCTATTTGTATTACCGTGTCAGGTTGAAGGGGTTTTCATGTCACTCGTTTAAATTTCATTATGGAATTGATTTGTTCTCGTTTGTTGTGAACAACGTTGGTTTCAGTCATCTCCTTTGGTTGTTTGGATACATTTACTTTTCGAAACGGGTTAAACTCTAGTGGTAAGTGGAAAATAACATCGCAGTACTTATGTGGATGGATTGTGTGAAAAACCCCTGTCACCCTCTTAGTATTACCGTGTCAGAATGAAGGGGTTTTCATGTCAGTCGTTTATTTTTCATTATGGAACTGATTTGTTGTCTTTTGTTATGAAGAACATTGGTTTTAGTCTTGTCCTTTGGTTGGTTGGATAGATTTACTTTTGGAAACTAGTTAAACTGTAGTGGTATTTGGTAAAGAACATCGCAGTAATTATATGGAGGTAATGTGTAAAAAACCCCTGTCACCCTATTTGTATTACCGTGTCAGGTTGAAGGGGTTTTCATGTCACTCGTTTTAATTTCAATATGGAACTGATTTGTTGTCCTTTGTTCTGAACTACGTTGGTTTCAGTCATCTCCTTTTGTTGTTTGGATACTTTTACTCTTCGAAACGGGTTAAACTCAAGTGCTAAGTGGTAAAGAACATCGCAGTAGTTTCGTCGAAGGATTCTGTCCTAAACCCCTGTCACCCTCTATGTATTACCGCGTCTGGTTGAAGGCGTTATCATGTAACTGGTTGTAATTTTATGTGTATCATTCGGGAGGCGACACTTACTATGAGGTCATGTTTAATTGTTGTGAGTGTATGTCCTACAGGGTTTAATACCAACCTTGTGACCATATTGAATTGTATATTTGTGCAAGTTGACCTATAATTCGAGTTGAAATCTATCACAAAACATATAGTTTCTTCATTCTACCATAAAATATATAGTTTGTAAATTCTACCAATAAAGATATAGTCTCTGATTTGATAAATTTTTTATGAGCTCCAATTGATCGTATTTGGATACATTAACAAAAATATCATTACATGTTATAATACCAGAATACATATAGTACAAAAATTATCCAAACTTAATTGACCGAACACATGTGCAAAAGTTTAATCCACCATATTTCGTGTAATCCACATAAGCATACCCTCGACTAAACCACACTCAATTCTGCACGTGCATTCCTCACAAGAAAGAGCATCATCTTTATCTTCAACAAGGAGCTGAAAATCTTTCCAGGGGTTAGATCTTCGACAACTCCGAATCGCCGTTCCATTGGTGATATTTTGACATGTGTTCCGCTTCCATTTGAAGGAAGGTCTTCGAGCAATTACCAGAATATCATGAAATAGATCATGAACTATCCGGCGACACGATATTATTTTATAACCCAACTTATGTTTGACTCTATTAAGTAATGCAAAACCTTTGGGTTTGAGGTCTTCAGATCCGCAACAGTACATAGCTATGCCACAAACATAGCTTGCCACGTCGTGTCCCAACTCCGATGCCTTAAGAAGATCTTGAATGCCTGCTTCGTGATCGCAATATGTGAAGAATTTAACCTGCATTTTTATATGGCGCTATGAGGAACTATGATAAAGCATACTCCGAAACAATGATCCTGAACGTACGTCTTACCATTCCTTGCTGAAATATTGCCTCCGGGTTTCCCGCGTTGACGCATTGATTTAAAAAACTTCTGGCGTGCCTATCGTTTCTCGATGCGACAACAACCGAAATTCCCCAGTCATCCTGGTACTCAATTGCCATCTTCGCAAGCACGTACTTGTGTTTTCCAACCAAATCAAATGTTTTGCAACTGCATCACATGGAAGGGAATCAAATTTTTTTCGAAAACCTAAAATTACGAAATCAATAGGGGAGGCAATACCTTAACCGTAATCTGAAGACATCTTCTATAGAGTCAATTGCTAATCTACCCACAATATCCAATAGGATGTCGAATGGCAGTGTAAGAAGCGTCGCTGCCTCTGCCGTCCTTGCCCTTACGTTCTTTCCTTGATCCATTGCAATTATCTTAATTTCGGTTGTAGTTGGTAAAGGAGGATGATGCAACTGAAGGGAATGGGATGATGCAATTAAAGGGAGAATGAGTTGCCTATATATAACAAGGCAATGGAGAACGTAACTGCCACCGGAAGAGGAATAGCCGAGCCGTGTGGAATGTAATTCAGAGTAAGAGACGTGTGCAAGTGCAATGTACAATTGAAACGCAATGGATGTGGATGCGGAACTGGAAGAGCAAGCGGAAGAGATATTCTTAACAAATAACTGCCGTGGTTTTAATCTCATTCTATTAATTCATATTTTTGTTATATTATCTATTTCTTCAATTAAATGTCGGTTACAATCTTGATATGTGATATTCGTTACCAATATATTTTACAGGAAATAGCACTAAATAACTATAACGGAATAACCCTATAAAACACTTACTAACCCTTGTTTTTCAAAAGTAACGGATTAAATTTTAAATTTAACCCTTTGTTCAACAAAATAACGGAGTAAGTATTCAGGGTTTTTGGAGACTGGTTAAACTCTAGGGGTAAGTGGTAAAGAACATCGCGGTACTTATGTGGATGGATTATGTGAAAAACCCCTGTCACCCTCTTTGTAGTACCGTGTCAGGTTGAAGGGTTTTTCATGTCACTCGTTTAAATTTCGTTATTGAACTGATTTGTTGTCGTTTGTTGTGAAAAACGTTGGTTTCACTCATATCCTCTGCTTGTTTGGATACATTTACTTTTGGAGACTGGTTAAACTCTAGTGGTGAGTGGTAAAGAACATCGCGGTACTTATGTGGATGGATTCTGTGAAAAACCCCTGTCACCCTCTTTGTAAAACCGTGTCATGTTGAACGGGTTTTCATGTCACTCCTTGAAATTTCGTTATTGAACTGATTTGTTGTCGTTTGTTGTGAAAAACGTTGGCTTCAGTCATCTCCTTTGGTTGTTTGGATACATGTACGTTTGGAGACTGGTTAAACTCTAGGGGTAAGTGGTAAACAACATCGCGGTACTTATGTGGATGGATTATGTGAAACACCCCTGTCACCCTCTTTGTATTACCGTTTCAGGTCGAAGGGTTTTTCATGTCACTCGTTTAAAATTCAATATGGAACGGATTTGTTGTCCTTTGTTGTGAACAACGTTGGTTTCACTCATATCCTCTGCTTGTTTGGATATATTTACTTTTGGAGACTGGTTAAACTCTAGTGGTGAGTGGTAAAGAACATCGCGGTACTTATGTGGATGGATTCTGTGAAAAACCCCTGTCACCCTCTTTGTAAAACCGTGTCATGTTGAAGGGGTTTTCATGTCACTCCTTGAAATTTCGTTATTGAACTGATTTGTTGTCGTTTGTTGTGAAAAACGTTGGCTTCAGTCATCTCCTTTGGTTGTTTGGATACATGTACGTTTGGAGACTGGTTAAACTCTAGGGGTAAGTGGTAAACAACATCGCGGTGCTTATGTGGATGGATTATGTGAAACACCCCTGTCACCCTCTTTGTATTACCGTGTCAGGTCGAAGGGTTTTTCATGTCACTCGTTTAAAATTCAATATGGAACTGATTTGTTGTCCTATGTTGTGAACAACGTTGGTTTAAATTTCATTACATTACAGGCCTGACAATTATACCTAAAACGATATAGTTTCAAAATTCAACCAACAAAGTTATCTAAATTCAACCAAAAAAAGAAAAGTTTCAGAATTGATCAAATTTTTTGAAGCTCCCATTTCATAAGATTTGGATACAGAAACACACAAATCTTCATAGGTTATAACAAAACATTACAGATAGAATCAAACTGAAGCTAACTTCATGGACCAAACTGAGGCAAGTTTTTATTCCACCAGATGTCGTGTAATCCACTGAAGCAAACCGTCGACAAACCCACACTCAATTGTGCACGTGCATTCCTCACAACAAAGAGCATCATCTTCATCTTCAGCAAGGAGCTGATAATTTTTCCAGAAGTTTGATCTTCGACAACTCAGAATTGCCGTTCCATTGGTGATATTTGTACATGTGTTCGGCTTCCACTTGAAGGATGGTCTTCGTCCAATTTCGATAATGGAATAACAAAGATCAGCAACTCTCCGGCGACACGAAACTATTTTATACCCCAACTTCTGTTTCACACTATTAAGTAATGCAAAGCCTTTGGGTTTGAGGTCTTCACATCCGCAACAATACATAGCTATGCCACAAACATAGGTTGCGACGTCGTGTCCCAACTTCGACGCGTGTAGAAGATCCCGAATGGCTGCCTCGTGATCGCAATTTGTGAAGAAGTGAACCTGCATGTTCAAAAGAAGCTATGAGGAACTATGATAATGCATACACCGAACCAATGTTCGACAATCACCATCTTACCATTCCTCGCTGAAAGATTGCCTCCGGGTTTCCCGCGTGGACGCATTGATCGAAGAATCTTCTGGCATGAATATCGTTTCTGGATGCGACAACAAGCGACATTCCCCAGTCATCCTGATACTCAATAGCCATCTTCGCAAGCACACAAGTGTGTTTTCCAACCACATCCAAAGTTTTGCAACTGCATCACAAATAAGGCAATCAAATTGTTTGCGATTACATATTTTAAGTAAATAAAGATCGGAGGGAATACCTTAACCGTAATCTGAAGACATCCTGTATAGATTCGACTGCTAATCGACGGACAATTTCCAGTAGGAGCTCGATTGGTAGTGTTAGAAGCGTCCATGCCTCTGATTTCCTTGCGCGAACGTTCCTTCCTTGATCCATTGCAACTATCTTAATATGGGTTGTAGTTGGTGAGGGAGGATGATTGAATTGAAGGGAATGGGATGATGCAATTTAAGGGAGAATGGGTTGCCTATAACACGGCGTCGGAGAACGTACCTGCCACCGAAAGAGGAAGAGACGAGCCGTGTGGAAGGTAATTCAGAGGAAAAGACGTGTGCAAGTGCAGTGTAGTTGTACACGCAATGAATGTGGCCAGGTGAGGAAGTGGAAGAGGCACAGGCGGAGATTTTAAAGGGTCATTATCTGCCGGTAATTTAATGTCAATGTACTAATTTTGTTAAATTTTGTTTTTGTTGAATTGATAATCGGTTACAATATTGCTATGTCATATTGTGATCAAAAATATTATATGTATAACGGATTAACCCTATACATCACTTACTAGCCCTTGTTTTAAATGATTAACGGATGATAGAATATAATTTCACCCTTTATTCAATTAAATAACGGAGGGAGTAATGACGGTTTTGTTCCAGTTTATTAAGTTTTTTCGCAACGGATCGGAGGAGGTACTTCATATTAAAAAGTATTTGGAAAAATGGACAAAAATAATACCAAGTATCCACTTTTGACCAAAAACAATACAAACATTGATATTTACCGATTCATATAGGAACTATGGCCCTATTCACAAAAAATAATACAGTTGTGTATTCCGGTCAACTTTCCGACCAAAAATGCCACGTGGATGCCGGCAAAGTAACCATTACCGCATACATAGAGTAAAAAAAGGGGTAAAGAATTCGAAACACGTAGTTGTCGTTCGGAATAAAGTGTCGTAGAGTTTTCAAGATCCCGTAGTTGTAATTCAAAAATCTATATAACATATAGGTGTTCATAACAATATTTGTAACAAGTTTGTACTTCATAATAATAGGTACGAATTTGTTTTTACAAATAAATTCGAAAGTAGATAATTTGTATATTTATTTGTCTACAAATATGCGGGTGTTAAAAGGCAAAATGACAAGTTTTATGGAACAGATGTTGTACTTCATAGCAACGTACAAAAATACCAACCTTGTTACCATATTCAAATGTATATTAGTGCTAATTGACCTATATTTAATGCTGAAGGCAAGGTTATTAGGATCGGGATTCTAGGATCGAATGACAATAGGGTCCGTGTATCGGATCGTAACATCCCATTAGGGGATCGTATGATCCTCGAAATATAATTACATAATAAATTACTAATTTACATAACAAAGTTTCTTAATTTAAAGTTATTTAATGACGGAAAAAATGTTAGTTACACAATATATTATGATTTGAGGACATAAAAATCTACATTTACGAGCTTAGACATTGTCATATTGGTTGAAAGGGTTTTTATGTTACTTGACACGGGATCCGAAATTTGGTGACCCTCACCAAACCCACCCCCCCACATGGAGCCCCTCTCTCTTCATAATTACCACCACTCCGTCGGTCATATCACTCCCACTCTTTCCTTGCAAGCCACAAACAATTTCCGGAAGAAGAAGCGACGCCATCATCTTTGGTTCACCAGTGGTGGTCAACCTCATCCAAAAGCTTTCAATTCCAAGTAAGTACAACCCCGATTGCCATATGTGTTGAAATTTCAGTGTTCGTAATTTAGGGTTTTCGTCGATTCGAAGTTTGTGTTCGAAGCTTTCAATTCCAAGTAAGTACAACCCCGATTGCCATGTGTGCCTTGTGAACTCAAAATTTCCAGATGTGTGTTATCTTGCATGTCCTTATTTTTGGTGACATATCATCTCCCTCTCCCATTCATCTTCTTCATATATACGCACTTGTTAGGATTCAAAAACAAATAGCACATTTAGCATCCTTTCTGTGTTAATCTAAAGCATAAATATGATTAAGCCTATAAAAGTTGCAACCTTTGTCTTTGTCTGTGAAGGTTGTTAGTAGGATGGCTGCGAAGTATTTGTAATTGGTGACACGGGATTCAACTTTTGGTGACACGGGATGTGTTAGTTGGTGACACGGGTGATTTCTTCCATTTGTAACATAACTTTGTCAGAACTTTAAATCATTCATATGAGTTTGATTTTCACGCTTGTATTTACCAATTACAACTATGCTTGCACATAGTTCTGTCCTTCTAAACATTATAAGGTCCGGACATTATTTTACCTTATATTTCACATTCTCCTTTACTTGTTTGGTGACATATCATTTCCTAACACCATTCATCTTTTCCACATATATGTACTTGTGTCCAATCTAAAACAGGCTTACATATTTGTCATAGGTACGTATGTTCTTTTGTTTGGTTTTATTCTGGCATCTGACGTTTATTTTCCCTTGTACTGGTAGGAAGAATGTGGCCGCACTCAGATAGCGACATTGACACAGACTCCGACAGCGATCGGAGCTATCAGAGTGGCGACGACCGCAGGTACTTCTGGCTCCGTTCAGATTACGACTACGGGAGAAGCCGCAGTGACCGTCGTGATCAGGACGAGGATGATGATGAGTCAGAGCCCAACCAGGTTGCTGAGGACAACGCGCTAATTGACTTGGCCGCCGAAGAGCTCACCGACCTTCGCCAGCGAGTCCAAAACCTGCTCAACCGGGATGCTGCCCGGGAGGGGGTTATGGCCGCCCAGCGCACTGAACTTGAAGCCGCCCGCACCCATGTCCAGACAACCACTCTTCAGCTGCAGGCCACCCAGTCCACCCTGGAGGCCACAAATATTGAGTTGGAGTTTACCCAGAGGTCGCTGCAGGCCACAATTGATGAGAACTTGGTCCTCGCCAACAAGTTGGTGAGGAGCGAGGCTTGCAACAGGCACCTGGCGCAGCGTTTGGTCCGGGTGGGCTCCTTCCTATGTGGGAAGTGGGTCGGCCACGCTAGTGACCAGCTCCGCACCAGACAACTCACACGATGGAACAGGCTGATGGGGTGGATTCTCGTCCTGATGATGGGAGTTATGGTCCGTCTGGTCACCCGGGCTTAGGAGCTTCGAAGCTAGTTGTCTTGGTTTTTTTGCCAAAACTTGTGCTTTTGTTGTAGTAGTTGCCAAATACTGATGTGATCCCAAACAGCTGTGGTTTTTTTTTGACTCCGCCAGGACTCCGTATGTGGCGGATGGCCCACATTTGTTGCAGTTGGGGGCCTATGTATGGGTAGTTACAAACAATGTCTCACCCACGGTCGGTTAGTTGTCGTTTTTTGGAATGCCGAGTGTGGTTGCACCATTATGAATGGTGCGTGTAGTATCGGATATGGTATGTTTAGGGCAATGTCCCTCGTATATTCTGCATGTCTAGTAGATTTCCACTTGTTGGTGTTTTGCATGTACATTACATTGAATGATCCATGAGGAGACAAATTGTCAAATTATGTGGTTCGTATGATATGGCCTTGTCACAATTCGTATATGAACCTATGAACACATACACAAGGTTAGAAATTCACACTACTCGCCAGAGGTAACACGAACAATCACGTTATGTGACACGGGATTACAAGTGTGGTCACACGGGGTATTTCCTTACAACTTCTAATGTGCGTTTCAACCGAGTAAGTTGGTTGCCACATGACATTCAATCGTCCACGAGAAAAAGAAAAATGATTTGCTTCCTGTGACACGGCGTTGTGACAATTCGTATATGAACCTAGCAACACATAAACAAGGTTAGAACATCACCCTACTCGCCAGGCGTGACACGGACATTCACGTTAGGTGACACGGGATTGCAAGTTCGGTGACACTGAATTTTTCCTTTCAACTTCAATTATCACTTTCAACCGACTAACTTCGTTGCTACATGTGATTCAATCATCCACGAGACCATGATAATTCATGCGCTTCCTGTGACACGGCGTTGTGACATTTCGTATATGAACCTATCAACACTTAAACAAGGTTAGAAAATCACACTACTCGCCAGCAGTGACACGGACATTCACGTCAGGTGACACGGGATTGCAAGTTCGGTGACAATGGATTACTCATTACAACTTAAATTATGACTTTCAACCGACTTACTTCGTTGCTACACCTCATGCAATCATCCACGAGACCTTGGAAATGGTTTACGTCAAGTTGAGCTGAAAGCGAAATCTTTATGCGCTTCCTGTAACACGGCGTTGTGACAGTTCGTATATGAACCTATGAACTAATAAACAAGGTTAGAAAATCACCCTACTCACCATCAGTGACACGGAAAATCACGTAAGTTGACACGGGAATCAAAGTATGGTGGCAGAGGTATTTTGGAACTAATTATAACCAATGTTCCCACCATGCCAACATGGTCAGCAAATGTTTACAAATTATGATACAAATAATGTATAAGTCCGCAACACATAACCACTCACCGAAGACAAACAATGCCAAATAGTTCAAATACCAACCTAGTGAACTCTCGTCCACAAGTAAATGTGAGAAGCAGCAACCATGTTCATAAATATCCAACACAATAAAAACGATGTTCATAACATGCATAGACCATAACATTAAATTTCATAACAATGGCCAATGGTGATCACAACTGAGATCATAACCCTGTACCATTGAAGATGCGAACAGCGAGCATGTGCCTGTACGCCCCGATGAAAACGTCGTCAAGACCGTCGTAGGTGGGGGCGTCCTTCGTGAGGAGTTGCATGAACCTGATCGTGTACGGTCCGCAGTCTCCACTGCAATAGAGAATCGCCGGAGTCATATTCATTAAAGGCAGATGCAACTATGAGACGAAGGTATATTTAAGTGTTGGACATAAATTACCTCTGCTTGTTTTGCGGAATCCTTTTCTCGCGACTAAGGGTGAACGGGTTTGGCAACTTGTCGCTGTAGGTAGCCATCAACGCGGGGTGGCCTTTCATCAGTACGGGGATAAGGTGGGTGATGCAGCTTAAGTGTGCCGGCAGATGGCGGTCCCTGACGATGTACACGTCCGAATCATAAACCCTTACCTGCCACCCCACCAGATCTATCGCGACGGCGATCCAGTGAACACTGTCCACGTTCAAAGGTAGGAGGATGAGTTCCGCCCCTTCCCACGCCCGGCCTATCATCGCCGGGGACCGCCCGTCGAAGTAGCCAAGCAGCTTCTCGTCGGCTTGGTAGCTACCCTCATCGCTCTTGTATTTGCCCCACTCGGTCTGCAGATAGCGACCGAAATATGTGTCGACAACGACTACTCGACCAGCAAAGTCGCCGGCCCTCTCCGTTAACCCTTTCCGAAGAAGATAGCATGCTTGTTCCATGTGCTGCATCGATTACAACCCTAGTCAAAATCCAAATATATTCCACTTCCTTTTACAGTACATACCTTGTCATTCAAAAGACAAAGACAGTCACTTAGGCGGGGTATCGTACCTCAGAGTTTACCCAAACTGTGGGCGTTTTCAGTGCGGTGAAGAACTCCTTACTCAGCGCCGTGCCGTATGCAGTCTTGCAGCTGTCCTCATCCCCGCTGCACAACCACAACCACAATGTTAGGGGATCGGAGTCCTCTATGCAATAAGTTGGGTAACTCTGCTGATGAGTGTCACCTATCCATCCACCGGAGGAACCCATCATTGTCTGACACGGAAACAAGACCCAGCTTAATCGCCACCGCGCCTTCGACAACGTTCTTCCCTTTTCGGCCCCGCGTTTTCTTCTCAGGTGGGGGATTCACTTCTCCTTCACCTCCTTGACCTCTCTTACTCTTCCTGCCTCGAGCGGGCTCCGGTCTTGCAGGCTCTGGGATCTGCCAATAGGTTTTACAGTTTGAACGGTGAAGGAAAATAAATTTTCAAACCCGTGTCACCCTGATCTGTACTCGTGTCGGCTAACGGTGATACACTTGTCACTTACGTACTACTATAGATTTAAATGACAGGAAATGAAACAGCCATTTTACCTTGTTCTCATCCTGTCCTTCCCGCGTCGCTTCGTCGTTCCCTGTAGGTGGTACAACCGTTGAACCGGCTTTACCGCTTATGTCCTCACCATCCCTATGGTTCCCGACCTTCTGGCCACGGACGTATCCCCCAGTTCCTCCAACGGTATCGTCTTTGACCGCCGCTGAGATCTGGCAATTGGTTACGGTTATGTCAACTGTGATTAAGATCATATATTTGTTCCCTTGTCACTTAACATATTAATACGTGTCGATTCACTTTAACAACCGTGTGCGGTGTGTGCAAAATAGTCACACATTAAAAATTGCTGATTCTATAACCCCTTCACCGTGGTTTAAGAAAATACCATGTCAAGTAACAACCAAATTACCTCCTCTTCTCCTTCTGGTCGCTGGTCTTCCACCCTAGTTTGTCCTTCTGTCCCCCCGTTCTTTCGGTCGTTATCCTCTGCACATACATCGCCCATTGGTTTCTACTCACCTCCTGCATTCGACTGCCCATCTCGCATCCCATTCACAAAACCTTCCAACACCTTCATCTGATACAGAAAGTGCATAAATGAGGGGTGGTTAGCGAATGTTATTCACCATTGGGAGATAAGTAACCCGTGTCACCTCTGACAGTTATCCGTGTCACATATAAAATATACTGGTGTCACAAATGCGACAAACGTTACACGTACCTTCTCATCCATGCTCCGCATCCAACTTGACATGGTTCCCATCCTCTCCAACATCAGTTCTACTGACTTCACCAACTTATCCTCCCAGGATTCACTGGTCCCATCTCGTTGCTCCGAACTCGGGCCGGACTTGGCTGAGCCTTCACCGTAATAACTCGGTGCCAACGCAGCCTTAATGTCATCAAAGTAGAGGTCAGGCTCCTCATGCTGGTAGAAGCACCCGCGCATCAAATCATACTCGCCGGCCTTTGGTACTAGTATCGGGTTGTCTTCGACCTTGATTCTATCAGATTTTTCAGGGTCCATGCGGGACTGGATCGTCTCATACATTAGATTGTCGTCATCGGCTGTCCACCTCAGCATGCGAGGCAACGCTGTGTTCGAGACCCGCTTGGCGAACGCCTCCCCAATCCCCGGCACAGCTTCGTACAGCCAAATCTAAAACAACCACACATGTCACTCGAATGAGTCCATCAATTGCGCGTACTAGTTCAAGCATAAGTTCGGTGAAGTTGCTTACCTGGAACGCATACGGAAAACCCATAAGCCCATATCCATATCGATCGTCCTTGTCGTTTGCCTTCGGCTTCAGGTCAGCGACACGTCGTTCTATGACCCCCGACAGGGACTGGTGGGTGGCCTCGTACACAACCCTGCCCCAGGGGTAATCCAGAAATCGATCAACGTTCTCCACAAGCCTCACAATCCACCCTCGTATGGATTTCCTGGGTTCTTCCCCCAGCAGAACTCCTTCGACGATGAGTAGGAGAGCGATCTTAAAACGCTTTCGAGCACTCGGCTCCTTCAAGATGGAGTTCTTGAAGGCGTTCTCCAGCTCACCGACCTTCATGTTGTCCGTTCCGAATAAGTCCTTGAGAGCCTTCTTTGTCTTCTTGTCATCCTCCGTCTCTGTGTCTTCCCCCCGAACTCGACCACACCGCAGCCCAGTCACGAGCGCAAACTCCTTGATAGAGAATCGCCTCAGCTTGCCTTGAAGCATGTACCAAGTCTCCCACTTCTTTTCTGTCACAAGCTGCCTTTGTAACACGTAATGCAGTAGTTGCGACGAGAATTGAACCCGGTTTGCCATTTGCACAATACCCCCAAATTGGCTTCGCAGCAGCTTCTCCCAATCGACGGGGTCAACCCAGTCGTCCATGTTGACGAGCAGAGACACTTTGGAACACTGGTTGACCCGGCCTCGAAAATGCTTCTCTTCCGGCACTGCGAGTCGGGGCTCCACCTTCTTAGGTGCCCGGACACCTTTCCTCCTCAAATTCTGGGACCGAACCATGTTCTTCCTGCAATTAAGTGCACATGAACATTATCAATATCCACACAAACTCAACCCCTTCTGAATAAGTCTGTCTGCGACTGTTTCACGATAAAAGGCCCATGTCACCTGCTGAAGTAACCCTTGTCACCCAACAAAATACCTCGTGGCATGATTGTCAATTCTCTTGTCCCTATTATCCTACAGTACCCGTTTCTGACAGGGGTTTTTCTCCACTATCCCAATCTGGGTAAAAGGACCCGCAAGCCTCCGACCCTCTTCTTCAACCTCCCTTGCTCTTGTCTGTCAATTCCTCACTTCCCCATACCCCTTTTAGCCCAGATCTGTATTACCCCGTATCCCCATTTCCCCAATTGACAGGAATTCCCCAATTCCCCAAATGACAGTAATTCCTAATCCCCAATTTCAGTTTTTTAATTTCGATCCCAAATTGCATGCCTTACAACGAAACAGTAGAATAATGCAAATGAAGTGGGCAAGATTGGAAATGAAGTGAAGATTCAGCATTGTAGAGATGGGTAGGGACAGATTTAAATAATCAATTAAGTTGTACCTGTATTCCTGTGCCTTCCTCTCCGGTACTGCCTTCTCCGGCGGCTTGGTCCGTTTTCCGGCGACTACCTCCCTCTCCGGTACGAAACAATCGGAGAATGCAAATTAAGTGGGGAAGAATGCAAATTAAGTGAAGATTCTGAGTTTTAGAGATGGGTGAGGACGGATTTTAAAATCCAATTGAGTTGTACCTGTTTTCCTGCGCCTTCCTCTCCAGTACCGGCTTCTCCGGCGTCTTCCTACCTCTCCGGTACGGGTTCTCCCCTTTCCCTTCACTTCACAACCGCCTCCTTTCACTCCTAGTATTCGGTCTCTATCTGTCTCTCTCCTTCCCTTGTGTAGGTGGTGGTTTTATTCGCCAACTGCAATGAATGCAAGTTACGTACTATTCTTTTGTTTACCTTTTTAATTTCGAGGAACACAGCAATTTTTTTTCTTTTAAAATTTTTTTTTTACTAGGTCAATCGAACTCTGCAACCAACTGCCACCCTGTCAGGGATTCCTTTTCCTTTGTCGTTTTGTGTTGTTGTCCCAGTATCGGGTCCCGTCTTTCCATGCACGTGTCACCTGACATGTTTCTTCGTGTCACTTTTAACTGCATCATATTCCTACGTAAAGTGTAAATGACCCATGTCACCCCCTTTTAATCCTCGTGTCCCCTTACGACAAATACCGTGTCACCAAATTGGATAGAAACATGTAGCTACACTGCCAAGTTTAACATGTCCGCATATACAAATTTTTCACAGTCGACAACTACCAATTTGTGCAAAATATCCTAATGTTTTACTTCCACTATTACAGGAGGGTGTTTAAGATTGGAGCCAAGTGTTCAACTACGAAGTCTAGCATCCGAGTCGACCATGGAATACCCCAACAGCTAGCATCTGGCGGTATGCCTCAATGTATGTGTCGTCCAATCCTTCGAAGTTAGGGGCGGTCTCCAGCAGGAGGTGCATGAATCGAATGGTGTACGGGCCACAATCACCGCTGCAAAGAGGAACAATCGGTCAGAACGCGGACACCGATTCCCCATCCAATCAAACGAAATTGAACCATGTCATCCTACTTACCTGAGCTTGTTCTGTGGAAGCCTCTTGTCCCGGCGAATGGCAAACAGCGTGGGGACCTTATCGGCATACTTGACCTTCAGATCTGGGTGTGCACCCATGACGACAGGGATCAGGCTCGTCACAGGCATTAAAAGGGTTTGGAGTTGGCGTTCCGTCGCCATGTGGACGTCGCAGTCATACACCCTTACCTCCCACTCCTTAAGATCGATGGCAAGGGCAACCCAGTGTTGGTTCTTGACGTTGAAGGGGAGGAGGATGAGGTCCGCGCCTGACCACGCTCGTCCCAACGGCTTCGGCGACCCCCCATTGAAGTACGCCATCAATGCATCACTAGGCTTGTACGCTTGGGGGGTGCCGGTGTACTCCTTCCATTCCCTAGGTAGATAAATTCCCGCTAAGCACGTATCGACTACGATGACTCCACTGCCCATGTCACCCGTTCTGTCTGTGACCGCTTTGCGCAGAAGGTAGCAGCACTCCTCCATCTCCTGCATGAAGTGAACCGCAATTACAATCCATAATCCTGACACGGGAAATTTTAGAGGTGACAAGTCGTCATACCACAGTTCCCAACCAATCCTAGGGTTTCTTCAGACGGTTGAGTAACTCCTTCGTCATATCCACACCGCAGGGTGACGTGCGCACCTCCGCGTCCCCACTGCACGTTAAGTTTCTGTCAGGTATTGTGGACGTCCAACTATCTACCTTCGTCGTCCATTCGAGTGTAAGACACATAACCTACGTACCTTGCCAACCAACTTGTCATGGCGTCGTTGTCCGTCGCTGACACCATTCCTAGCTGAACAGCATCGGCGGGAACGGTAGCTGCCTTCTGGGGTTGCGATTTCTTCGCCGGGGGAGCCAACTCCTCTCCAACAGCCTTCCTCGTCTTCTTCGCCGCCTTAGATACATAAACCTGAGCTACCCTGGGCTTCGGCCTCTCCTCAACTTCATGTTTCTTTCCACCTTCCTCATGACCGGACGCCTTTAAACCAACCTCTCCCAACTGCAAACATATCAAACTTCAGCTAAGATTTCCACTTTCCCTTGTCACATAACAGATATTCTCATGTCACTTGACCTATACTATCATGTCACATATAAAATCACCTTTATTTCATAAATAAACCTTACCTCTTTGGTCTTTCCTTCCCCCCCATCCCCTGCCTTGACAGATTCAGGTTCATTATTCTTGTCCCCGACATCATGACCAGCTTGCTTGCTCTCTCCTGATATCTCATCACTTGCCTTCACAGTTTCCACTTGTGTGTGCTTATCCCCGCCACCATCCACTTCACTTCCCTTCTCAACAGCACCTCCTAACTGCAAATGAATTCAATTTTGAATTATGGCTCATTTTTTCCAGTGTCACTTAACATAACAAATCATGTCACACAGCTAAAATATTCCTATCACATTCTTCCAGTGTCGCTGAAATTAACAAATCTTGTGATGTTTACCAACAACTTACCTTACCACCTAGTCCACCCTCACCGGCTTTACCCGCAATTGACTCTATCAACTCGTCCAGTTTTTTATCTTCTCCACCTTCTTCTTTATCGGTTGCTTCTTGCCATGCCGTCCCCTTACACTGAACATCCCGCAGCTCAGTCACGGCCACCTCCAATAATTTGAGCTGCAGGTGATCAAATTATTACTTCATATCACCATAAGGTGAGAAAAATCAACACAATTCACCCTTCATACCACTTTCGTTCATTATCTACACTACTTGTCACTTGTCCAATTTCACGTGTCAGGAGTCCATTTACCCTAGTGCACAGTTAT
Organism: Persicaria maculosa; assembly: GCA_963922045.1. NCBI lineage: Eukaryota > Viridiplantae > Streptophyta > Magnoliopsida > Caryophyllales > Polygonaceae > Persicaria > Persicaria maculosa. The sequence continues at coordinate 50,935,856 of OY998251.1, read as the reverse complement.
CCCGAGTCTCCACAGAACAAATAATTGGGAAGTTATTGCGTACCTTTTCATCCATCTTCTCCATCCCTGTTGACATTGTCTCAAGCTTGTCCATAACTTGTGCCAAAGTCTTGGCCATGTCCCCCACCCCGCCATCTTTCTCATTGCCTCCTCTTCCCGTACTTGGGGACCTCCCACCAGGGGCTTCGAAATGTCTCAGGAACGGTGCAACTAGATCGTCGAAAAAGGGGTCGGACTTCTCATCATCGTACACACACCCATCCATCAGCTCCAGCTCAGCCTCCTCTGGTCTGAGTATTGGGTTATCATCAATCTCTATGGCCTCCTCTCCCTCAGCTTCGGTGCGGCTGGCTATATCATTATAAGTGAGGTTCTCGTCCTTGAGGGCCCATCTCATGCAACGAGGGAATGCCGTCGTCGACACCTTCGTCGCAAACCGGACCCCCCATTTCGGCATGGATTCCAGCAACCAAATCTGCACCGTATCCCCACTCAAATTAGTACATTTTCAGCATATGATTTACAAATTGATCATGGGTGTGGTCGAGAAGGTTACCTGAAAGGATACCGGATAACCCATCAGGCCATAACCATTGCGCTTCTTTCGATCTTCTGCCTTTATCTCAGCCTCCCGGCGCTTTACGGCGCCGTTCAGCGACACGTGTGTGGCAGCATAGATTACCCTCCCCCATGGGAATGCCAAAAACCTATCAACATTTTCCACCAATCGGGCGATCCAGCTCCTCAGCCCCTTCCTCTGGTCCTCTCCTAACAAAACGCCCTCGACAATGTACAGCAGCACTAGCTTGAATCGTCTTCGCGGGCTCCGCAACACCATTATTGAGTTTTTCAGCTCGGTCTCGAGGTCACCAACCGTCATCTTCTCGTTTCTAAAAAAATCCTTTATAGCTTTCTCGTCCTCCTCCATCTCAGTAGCTGCTGGTTGACTGCACCGCAACCCGGTTACTAAGGCGAACTCCTTGAGGGAGAACCTCCTGAGCTTCCCCTTAATCCGGTACCACGTCTCCCACTCCTTTTTGCTTGTAAGCTGTCGCTGGAGTGCATAATGCACAATTTGTGAAGAAAATTTCACAGTGTGCGCCAGCCGCACAACCCCACCAAGCTGGGAGTCCAGCAACTTCTGCCAGTCCCTAGGGTCAACATAATCGTCAATGTTGTTCAGCATTGACAGTCTTGAGCCCTGGTTGACCCGGGCCCGGAAATGCCTAGCTTCGGGGACTAGGTAGTCAGGCTCTTTGTTCTTCGCGCTAACATTCTTCGTCCTCACCATTTTTCTCCTGCAATTTCCATCACACCAACAAACTCAGCTTCTACCATTTATATTCGTCTCCCTCTGTCACCTAACAGACTATCCCATGTCACTCTACCCATGTCACTCAGTGTGAAACCCATGTCACCCATTTTGAATCGGAAGCCTATTATAACCAATACCTCAAACCTCCTTCAATAGGACACCTATGACATCCACATATCCCAATTTCGACAGCTCGACAATTCTCGTATTCCGCCTACCACAATACATTTACAAACCCTTCTCTCCAAATTGGAAACCCCTGTCACCCAATGTCAAACCCCTGTCACCCAATTCGAACCTCAAACCACCAATTTCCCCTATCCATAGTTCCCCGACCGTTGCCCTAACCCATTCCGAAAACCACTGTCACCCAATATGAAACCCTAACCACCGATTTCCTCTTTCCATACACGAAAACCACCCATACCACCACCACCCACCATTATCCAAACAAGAAAACCACCACCCCGACCCGCCATTCAGGCCGCCATTGCCCTAACCCCTTGACCCACTGCTTCCCCGACCCACACCCGCGCACCCTACCACCAAAGGGAGAAGAGTAAAAGGGCATACCTGTTCTGTATGTCGTCTTACAAACCCTTCTCTCCAAATTGGAAACCCCTGTCACCCAATGTCAAACCCCTGTCACCCAATTCGAACCTCAAACCACCAAAATTATAACATATATATATATATTTATAATATTTTTTATATAATTTTATAATGTTTCTTATATAAATATAAAACATACTGATACACTTATATATATACCCACTGTAAAAGTGTAGTATATATACAATATATACAAAGTGTATACATATACACTGTAATACTGTGTATACTACACAATACACACACTGCACGTACAAATGTATATATACAATACGTATATACAAAGTGTCAAAAGTGTATATATTATAATATATATATATATATATATATATATATATATATATATATATATATATATATATATTTTTGGAGTGGTTCCCTTGTGCACACCCCTTATGGTGTACCTTGTGCACGATTCTGAGTCGTTGATTGAAATGAATGGAAGGTTATGATTAAAAGAATTTTTTCTTTTATTTTTTTATTTAAAATGCGGGACCCACGTACCAAAACTAATTCACTCACTGTGGGATGGTGCGTGTAATACCACCCCCTTCTTGCTTTCTTTTTTGAGAAAATTTGTGCCGAAGGCACAAATTTTTGCTCTAATTGCAGGAGTATCCTAGCTTTTGTAAATTTTGCTAGAGTGTCCACTTTTCTAATTTTGGATGTTTATTTTCCGATATTACCCTTCTTCTATTATACGGTCAAAATCCCTAACCCCATTGCCGCACAAGCCGATGCCCCAATTTGTGAAAGAGAGAGAAGAGCTCCGCCTGAACAAGACGAAGAGGAGGAGATCTCGATGCTGAATCTCGCCGTTGCCTCACCGTCGTCGCCGAGATCTTCTGTTGATTCTCCCACTCTCGAATCGTTCAGGCCACCGCAACCATCATCAGCGGGATACAGAGGAGAAGGAGCGGCCTACCTCGAACTGAAGCGAGGACGACGGCCTACCTGGTAGGAGCCCAAATTGAACGACGGAGTGAACGCACCATCAACGGCGGCGACATCGTTGATGATCTCGCTCCGAACCCTAGCACCATCAATGGCGACGCCGCAGCCTCGCCCGCTGTTGTTACGCCGTCTATACCGCCGACCTCCTCGGCCACGGCCGCTCCGCAGCGCCCGCTGCTACCTCGGCTGCTTCGAGGACGAGGTCGCCCCGCCTCCCTCTGTTTCTTCTCCGTAGATTGTAGATCCATCATGTAATGTGCAGGTATTGCTCATTCTCCTTTACTAGTTGTGATTTTGGCCTGTAATTTGGTAGAGTAACAATTGAAGCAATGGGATTTGAACTTCCTGTATGATCAACTTTGTTTTTATATAGTCATGAACTCTGAATCGAACGATCAAATAGCTATTAATTAATTGTTTATAAAATTGATTACAAATAATTAGGGACAACTTGTGAATAATTTAGTTTATAGATTCAAACGGGGTAGCTGGCATTTTGGATTTGGCCGGCACTTGCATCCCAAAGTCCAACAACAATTCGTCTTTGTATCTTGGATGTTCGAATTCCAGTATCACCTCTTTAAGATTTCAATATTGTGGTGCTTTTCATTCACTGGAAAAAAATCAAATACATTCTGATTCAACTAATTAAAGAAACTGAATTCCAGTATCAAAAAATAATTAAAGAAATAACTTATAACTGAATTCCAGTATCACCTCTTTGAATGTGAGGAATTGCTCCTACCTATAAGTTTTTAGTTGACTGTGTTATAATTTAGAAATACTCTGTAGTATTTACCTGATTCATTTGAACTAAAATGCTGCATTATGGCTACTTTGTGAATGTGTGAGCAACTCCTCCTTTATGCATCTTTCTTTACTCTCTCTTGATGGGGCATGATATTGATGGGGCATGATATTCAATTTGCAGGGGAGATCAAATGTGTGAGCTCTCTTAACCATGGGTAATAGCGTCAGGCCTTAAAGGTTACATTTTCTCTTACCCATGGATAATGATTATGTTTCTTTGGGGCCTTAAGGTTACACTTTCTGTTTTATTAAATGCTAACATCTTCTGAAAATTTTAGAAATTTATTAAATGTTGACATCTAGTCGTTGAGTGCTGACATGTGAACAATATATGATTAGATGTGCTTGAATGTGCTGACATCTTCTGGAAACTTGTAAATATTGACATCTTCTAGAAATAAATGCTGACATCTTAGCATATTTGAGGTGGAAAGCTGTTTTTTTTTTGTGCTGACATGAGTTTTTAAAATTATTAAAAACCATGTCATCAAGCTTAACAACTAGGGTTTGGTTCTACTTTTCCTATTTAATAACGTGTTTGTATATTTACATTGAAGTGCCTTGAGATTTTTGTGGCATGTATGCATCTGTTTGAGTTATCTTATTTGTGGAATTCAAGTGTGAATATAAATGTCAGCAGTATGGATGTACTGAATATGTATGTCAGCAGGGTTACTTTAAGTAAATCATCTCAAGTAACTTTAAAATTATGCTTATACCTTGTTCTATGTAACTTTAAGGTGAGTATTTTTCTTGTAGTGTCATCTATCAATGAAACAGGAATCTAAGTTTGATTCTCATCCACACTTCTATTGACACCGCTGACATTTGAACTTTATTTCAGTGGCGCTGACAAATCAAAGGAAAAGGTCTTGGATCAAAAGGTGATATGGCAAATTTCTGGACTTCAATATGGTAAATTTGAGGATGAAAGAAGGAGCATATGAACAGGCTCCTGCACTTTTCGCATCAGATGTTCAGCAGGAGGTAGGCTTCAATCCTTGAACTGTAGAATGCTAGAGTTAAGAAACTTCTGTATTGTAACTAAGTTGATAGCTAAATCTTGAATTAATTTTATCTCTTTTAATTTTCTTTTGAAGATTGGTTTCCAAGAGAAATAACTTCATTATTTTGAATCTAAATTCGTGCTTTTGGCACAAATTCTATTTTTTTAAGCCAAATGTCAGCAGTGTGACAGATTGTTATATTACTAAAATTCATCACAAGAGACACACACCATCTCAGTGCATTTTAGCATTAAAATTCACATATCTAATACCTTAGATGTGGTGGAGTCGTTATATATATCACATGTCAGCAGAGTAGCATATTGTTATATTAATTCAATCCATTTAAATGTGGGAAAAGAAACTTTTGATGTGTATCATCATTACAATCTTTTAGGACATCACCTTGCATTTAACCATTAAAAATCAGTAACTTAATATGTTAGATTTAGCTAAGTCTCTATATGTCATCAGCATCAACTTATGCATATAATAATCTTAATTTTGCATATCAGTCATATGGGGTTGCATATCAGTAAAATGTAGTTGCATATCATAATTTTACACTTGTACAAAATTAATTTAAGTTAGTTGCACATCACCCTATGCATATTTTGGATCTTTATACTCATATCAAGCCAGTAGCAAAAATATTCACTGCATTTTAGCATCAAATTTCACAAACCCAATACCTTAGATTTAACGTAGTCTCTATATGTCAACATCATCAATTTTTTGCATAAGTGACATAGGTTCTAGATTGGTCCATTTTAATTTCTTTTAATATTGGTTTTAAACAGTAGTAACTTTATTAAATTGGATCTAAATTCTTCGCTTTTGGCACTAATTATTAATTTTAAATTAAAATGTCAACAGAGTAACAATTACTTATACTAATTTAATTCATTATTAGAGACAAAGCAAGGCTTTGATGTCCATAAACATGACAACTTATAAACACACCATCTCAGTGCATCTTAGCATTAAAATTCACAAATATAATACCTTAGGTGTAGTGCAGTGTATATATGTCAGCAGCATCAAAGTTTTGCATAAGTGCTATGGGTTTTGGTAGCATACCTACTTTTTTTTTATGTTGATCACTTTTAAATTCTTTTTATTTTGGTTTTTAAAGAGCAGTAACTTTATTAGATTGGGTCTAAATTCGCACCTTTGGCAGTAATTATTATTTTTAAGGTAAGATGTCAGCAGAGTAACAGATTGTTACAAAATTTAAATTCATTATTGGAGAGAAAGCAAGGATTTCATGTCCATAATCATTAAAATCTATCAGCACAACATCTCAGTGCAGTGTAGCACTACTATTCACAAATCTAATATCTTATATGTTGTGCAATCTTTATTTGTCAGCAGCATAAAATTTTTATTTAGTTATACAGATTTTCGTAGCATATCTGTGGTTTATTTCTGATATATCTCTTTTAATTTTCTTTTGAAGATTGGTTTCCAAGAGAAATAACTTTATTATTTTGAATCTACATTCGTGCTTTTGGCACAAATTCTGTTTTTTTAAGCCAAATGTCAGCAGTGTGACAGATTGTTATATTACTTCAATTCATCACAAGAGACACACACCATCTCAGTGCATTTTAGCATTAAAATTCACATATCTAATACCTTAGATGTGGTGGAGTCGTTATATATATCACATGTCAGCAGAGTAGCATATTGTTATATTAATTCAATCCATTTAAAGGTGGGAAAGGAAACTTTTGATGTGTATCATCATTACAATCTTTTCGGACATCACCTTGCAATTAAGCATTAAAAATCAGTAACTTAATATGTTAGATTTAGCTAAGTCTCTATATGTCATCAGCATCAACTTATGCATATAATAATCTTAATTTTGCATATCAGTCATATGGGGTTGCATAGCAGTAAAATGTAGTTGCATATCATAATTTTACACTTGTACAAAATTAATTTAAGTTAGTTGCACATCACCCTATGCATATTTTGGATGTGTATACTCATATCAAGCCAGTAGCAAAAATATTCACTGCATTTTAGCATCAAATTTCACAAACTCAATACCTTAGATTTAACGTAGTCTCTATATGTCAACAACATCAATTTTTCGCATAAGTGACATAGGTTCTAGATTGATCCGTTTTAATTTCTTTTAATATTGGTTTTAAACAGCAGTAACTTTATTAAATTGGATCTAAATTCTTGGCTTTTGGCACTAATTATTAATTTTAAATTAAAATGTCAACAGAGTAACAAATCCTTATACTAATTTAATTCAGTATTAGAGACAAAGCAAGGCTTTGATGTCCATAAACATGACAACTTATAAGCACACCATCTCAGTGCATCTTAGCATTAAAATTCACAAATATAATACCTTAGGTGTAGTGCAGTGTATATATGTCAGCAGCATCAAAGTTTTGCATAAGTGCTACGGGTTTTAGTAGCATACCTACTTTTTTTTTTATGTTGATCACTTTTAAATTCTTTTTATTTTGGTTTTTAAAGAGCAGTAACTTTATTAGATTGGGTCTAAATTCGCACCTTTGGCAGTAATTATTATTTTTAAGGTAAGATGTCAGTAGAGTAACAGATTGTTACAAAATTTAAATTCATTATTGGAGAGAAAGCAAGGATTTCATGTCCATAATCATTAAAATCTATCAGCACAACATCTCAGTGCAGTGTAGCACTACTATTCACAAATCTAATATCTTATATGTTGTGCAGTCTTTATTTGTCAGCAGCATAAAATTTTTATTTAGTTATACAGATTTTCGTAGCATATCTGTGGTTTATTTCTGATATATCTCTTTTAATTTTCTTTTGAAGATTGGTTTCCAAGAGAAATAACTTTATTATTTTGAATCTACATTCGTGCTTTTGGCACAAATTCTGTTTTTTTAAGCCAAATGTCAGCAGTGTGACAGATTGTTATATTACTTCAATTCATCACAAGAGACACACACCATCTCATTGCATTTTAGCATTAAAATTCACATATCTAATACCTTAGATGTGGTGGAGTCGTTATATATATCACATGTCAGCAGAGTAGCATATTGTTATATTAATTCAATCCATTTAAATGTGGGAAAAGAAACTTTTGATGTGTATCATCATTACAATCTTTTAGGACATCACCTTGCATTTAACCATTAAAAATTAGTAACTTAATATGTTAGATTTAGCTAAGTCTCTATATGTCATCAGCATCAACTTATGCATCTAATAATCTTAATTTTGCATATCAGTCATATGGGGTTGCATATCAGTAAAATGTAGTTGCATATCATAATTTTACACTTGTACAAAATTAATTTAAGTTAGTTGCACATCACCCTATGCATATTTTGGATGTGTATACTCATATCAAGCCAGTAGCAAAAATATTCACTGCATTTTAGCATCAAATTTCACAAACTCAATACCTTAGATTTAACGTAGTCTCTATATGTCAACAACATCAATTTTTCGCATAAGTGACATAGGTTCTAGATTGATCCGTTTTAATTTCTTTTAATATTGGTTTTAAACAGCAGTAACTTTATTAAATAGGATCTAAATTCTTGGCTTTTGGCACTAATTATTAATTTTAAATTAAAATGTCAACAGAGTAACAAATCCTTATACTAATTTAATGTCATTCTAAAATCAAATGTCAGCACTATAACAGATTTTTAAATTAATTCAATTCATTCTAAAATCAAAAATCAGATTTTGGTTGTGCATAATCATTACAAGCTAGTAACACAATATCTCACTGCACTTTAGCATTAGAAGTCATTCAACCAACACATTAGACCGAGCTCAACTATCACTTGTCAACAACACCAGATTTTTGCATAAGTATTAATTAGTAGTAGCACAACTATTCTTTCTTTTAGACTTATCACTACTAATTTATTTTTAGTTTCAATACAAATAGCAGTAACTTCATAAATTTCAATCTAAACTTGTGCCAAAGGCACAAATTTTACTTCATTATATCAAACGTCAGCAGTGTAACAGATTTTTACAGTAATTCAATTCATTCTGAAATCAAAATCAGATTTTTGTTGTCAATAATCATTACAAGCTACTAACATAACATCAACTTATATTTGTATATCATCAATTTATATTTGCATATCATCAACTTATATTTGCATATCGTTAATTGATATTTGCATATCATACTTAACTACATCAAATGTCACCACTATAATAGATTTTTACATTAATTCAATTCATTCTAAAATCAATAATCAGATTTTGGTTGTGCATAATCATTACAAGCTAGTAAAACAATATCTCACTGCATTTTAATATTAGAAGTCATTCAACCAACACATTAGACCGAGCTCAACAATCACTTTTCAACAACACCAGATTTTTGCATAAGTAATAATTAGTAGTAGCACAACTATTCTTTCTTTTAGACTTATCACTACTAATTTATTTTTAGTTTCAATACAAAGAGTAGTAACTTCATAAATTTCACTTCATTATATCAAACGTCAGCAATGTAACAGATTTTTACAGTAATTCAATTGGTTTTGACATCAAAATCAGATTTTGGTTGTTCATAATCATTACAAGCTAGTAACATAATATCTCACTACATGTTAGCATTAGAAGCCATTCAACCAACACATTAGACCGATCTCAACTATCACTTGTCAACAACACCAGATTTTTGCATAAGTATTAATTAGTAGTAGCACAACTATTCTTTCTTTTAGACTAATCATTACTAATTTATTTTTAGTTTCAATAAAAAGAGTAGTAACTTCATAAATTTCAATCTAAATTTATGCCGAATGCACAAATTTTACTTCATTATATCAAACGTCAGCACTATAACAAATTTTTACAGTAATTCAATTAATTCTAAAATCAAAATCATATTTTGGTTGTGCATAATCATTACAAGCTACTAACACAACATCTCACTGCATTTTAGCATTAGAAGCCATTCAACCAACAACTTAGATTGAGCTCAGCTAATACTTGTCAGCAGCATCCGAGGTTTGCATATGTACTACATAATAGTAGCACAACTGGTATTTCTTTTATACTGATCACTATTAGTTTCTTTTTAGTTTCAATACAGAGAGTGGTTACTTCATAAATTTCAATCTAAATTTGTGCCGAAGGCACAAATTTTACTTCATTACATCAAATGTCAGCACTATAACAGATTTTTACATTAATTCAATTCATTCTAAAATAAAAAATCAGATTTTGGTTGTGCATAATCATTACAAGTTAGTAACACAATATCTCACTGCATTTTAGCATTAGAAGCAATTCAACCAACACATTAGACCGAGCTCAACTATCACTTGTCAACAACACCAGATTTTTGCATAAGTATTAATTAATAGTAGCACAACTATTCTTTCTTTCAGACTTATCAGTTCTAATTTATTTTTAGTTTCAATACAAAAAGTAGTAACTTCATAAATTTCAACCTAAATTTGTGCCGAATGCACAAATTTTACTTCATTATATCAAACGTCAGCACTGTAACAAATTTTTATAGTAATTCAATTAATTCTAAAATCAAAATCAGATTTTAGTTGTGCATGATCATTACAAGCTACTAACACAACATCTCACTGCATTTTACATTAGAAGCCATTCAACCAACACCTTATATTGAGCTCAACTAATACTTGTCAGCAGCATCCGAGGTTTGCATATGTACTACATAATAGTAGCACAACTGGTATTTCTTTTATCCTGGTCAATATTAATTTCTATTTAGTTTCAATACAAAGAGTAGTAACTTCATAAATTTCAATCTAAATTTGTGCCGAAGGCACAAATTTTACTTCATTACATCAAATGTCAACACTATAACAGATTTTTACATTAATTCAATTCATTCTAAAATCAAAAATCATATTTTGGTTGTGCATAATCATTAAAAGCTAGTAACACAATATCTCACTGCATTTTAGCATTAGAAGTCATTCAACCAACACATTAGACCGAGCTCAACTATCACTTGTCAACAACACCAGATTTTTGCATAAGTATTAATTAGTAGTAGCACAACTATTCTTTCTTTTAGACTTATCACTACTAATTTATTTTTAGTTTCAATACAAAGAGTAGTAACTTCATAAATTTCAATCTAAATTTGTGCCGAAGGCACAAATTTTACTTCATTATATCAAACGTCAGCAGTGTAACAGATTTTTACAGTAATTCAATTCATTCTGAAATCAAAATCAGATTTTTGTTTTGAATAATCATTACAAGCTACTAACACAACATCTCACTGCATTTTACATTAGAAGACATTCAACCAACTCCTTATATTGAGCTCAACTAATACTTGTTAGCAGCATCCGAGGTTTGCATATGTACTTCATAATAGTAGCACAACTGGTATTTCTTTCATACTGATCACTATTAATTTCTTTTTAGTTTCAATACAAACAGTAGTAACTTCATAAATTTCAATCTAAATTTGTGCCGAAGGCACAAATTTTACTTCATTACATCAAATGTCAACACTATAACAGATTTTTACATTAATTCAATTCATTATAAAATCAAAAATCAGATTTTGGTGGTGCATAATCATTACAAGCTAGTAACACAATATCTCACTGCATTTTAGCATTAGAAGCGATTCAACCAACACATTAGACCGAGCTCAACTATCACTTGTCAACAACACCGGATTTTTGCATAAGTATTAATTAGTAGTAGCACAACTATTCTTTCTTTCAGACTTATCACTTCTAATTTATTTTTAGTTTCAATACAAAGAGTAGTAACTTCATAAATTTCAACCTAAATTTGTGCCGAAGGCACAAATTTTACTTCATTATATTAAACGTCAGCAGTGTAACAGATTTTTACAGTAATTCAATTCGTTCTGACATCAAAATCAGATTTTGGTTGTGCATAATCATTACAAGCTTCTAACACAACACCTCACTGCATTTTACATTAGAAGACATTCAACCAACACCTTATATTGAGCTCAACTAATACTTGTCAGCAGCATCCGAGGTTTGCATATATACTACATAATAGTAGCACAACTGGTATTTCTTTTATACTGATCAATATTAATTTCTTCTTAGTTTCAATACAAAGAGTAGTAACTTCATAAATTTCAATCTAAATTTGTGCCAAAGGCACAAATTTTACTTCATTATATCAAACGTCAGCAGTGTAACAGATTTTTATAGTAATTCAATTCATTATGAAATCAAAATCAGATTTTGGTTGTGCATAATCATTACAAGTTACTAACACAACACCTCACTGCATTTTACATTAGAAGCCATTCAACCAACACCTTATATTGAGCTCAACTAATACTTGTCAGCAGCATCCGAGGTTTGCATATGTACTACATAATAGTAGCACAACTGGTATTTCTTTTATACTGATCACTATTAATTTATTTTTAGTTTCAATACAAAGAGTAGTAACTTCATAAATTTCAATCTAAATTTGTGCCGAAGGCACAAATTTTACTTTATTATATCAAACGTCAGCACTGTAATAGATTTTTACAGTAATTCAATTCATTCTGACATCAAAATTAGATTTTGGTTGTGCATAATCATTACAAGCTACTAACACAACATCTCACTGCATTTTACATTAGAAGCCATTCAACCAACACCTTAGATTGAACTCAACTAATACTTGTCAGCAGCATCCGAGGTTTGCATAGGTACTACATAATAGTAGCACACATCTCCGATGTCAGCGTCAGCCGACATCTCCGATGTCAGCATCAGCAGCGTCAACATCTCCGATGTCAGCGTCAGCCGACATTAACGTAAACGCTAATACGGAAAATGTTGGTGGTGTTCGCAATGTTAGTGGTGACAGTGTCAGTAGTGCCAGCAATGTCAACAATGTCAGTGTCAACGGTGTCAGAAATGTTGGTGTTAGCAACATCGGGTTTGACATTAATGCAATTTTAAAGCCTCTTATGTCAATAAATGGTAGAGCGATGTGCTTATGTGAAAATAAGATATATTAATGCAATTTTAAAATACATATGGATTTGCATATTCTTCTCATAAGGTTTTTTAAGCTTGCATAACATAGTATTATATTTGCATATCATAATATTCTATTTGCATAACATCGGGTTATAGTTGCATATCTGAAAGTGTTGACATGAATTTTTTTTTTTTTAAAAAAAAAAACAAAACCGAAAGGCGTGGTCAACGTTGGTAAAACACTTAAAATAAGGAAACAAAGATCGACAATTAACATCATAACATGTATAGGTGCAATCCAAGGAATAAAGCAAGCATATTCATTCAACCTCACTAGGAAAATGTGTTTTCACTCTCGCTCATGTGTTTAGGGTTAAACATTCACGCTCAAACTCAATCATTGAAAACATAGCTACGACAAAATTGCGTCAGTGGTCTAAATCTCCACCGCTAGTGATTTCACATGCAACCAAAATCATGAGGTCTTTGTATGGGTTGTAATGGGGTCATGGTAGGAACATAGGGTATGGAAATTATTTAGGTTATGTGGTGCTAAAAATCCGGGAAAAAGGGTTAGTAAACAACCAGAAAAACACCAACACCAAAACACTTCGTATACCATTCCAATAACATGTACTCCTTCACAATATAAATTCGCACACAATTTTCCAATATCCACACAAACTCATTCATTTCTTTTTTTCTTTTGATAATGATTTTTTTTCTTTTTTCTTTTTTTCTTTTTTTTTTCTTGACTTTTACCCCTAAGTGAATTTTATCATCCTTAGGTCCCAAGTAATAAGCACATATAAACCATCTCTATGAAGTACAAATGAATCACCCAACATAACTTTTCAACTCAAAGCAACTCCATCTATACATCAAGATATTCACCAACTCTTCTCCTAATTCCCGGATGGGTCAGGCTAATAATTGGCTAGGAAGATTTTGTGAAGCTAACAAAATAGGCTTATAAGGATCAAATTGGCTTCAAGCAAAGAATAATGTATACGGGTGGGTAGAGTATAATATGGCTAAAAGAAAATCATGCCCCAATCACTTTAAGGTTACATGCAAAAATCATATAAATACAGCCTCAATAAAGATATCTAAACGCAATTTTAAGAGGAAGTAATCAAGGAGAGTATTCACACACAAAGAAACTAAAGGACATATATGTGTAGTCCAAATAAGGCTAAAATAACTCACAAGGTCAAATTGTTAGAACTTCAATACCACTTAAATTCCAAAGACTATACATGCTCAATTATCTCATCAATCTTGTTCCCAAAAAGTCTATAAAAATAATTCAAAGCTTCAAACACTTCAAGCAAGTCATGGGGCACATGATAAGATAAATATAGAGGACAAGTAGCCTAGATGGGAAAATAAGACCTAAAGTTTATGAAATGCATGATATTTTTGGATTTTTTTTAACATATGCAATATACGAGTAAAAATAAATATGAAAACATAAATAAACATGATATGCAAAATCTATCTATATGCAATGCAATCCCTCCCCCACACTTAAATTTTTCACTGTCCTCAATGAAAATTAAAGACAACAAAATTATAAAAACACAAAGGAAGAGATAAATGGAATACTCACAATGTGGTGGAAAGGTGGATTTATGAACCTTCATGGATGAACAAAGAGTAACTAGCAAGATCCGTAGCATGTGGCTTCATCTCGATCTACAGTGTTAGGTGCCCAAACCGAAAATGCCAAACACAAACTAACCTAGAACTAAATAAATATGCTAAACAATAACTAAACTCAAGATGAAAAAGATTATTACCTATCTTGGGTTGCCTCCCAAGCAGCGCCTTTCTTTTATGTCATTGGCATGACTTATTCTCAATCTCAATTCCTTACCTATCAGACATCGTTAAGGCCCTCAACAACCTATCATAATCCTGTGCACACATCTTAAACAGGACATCATACCCCAATAATAAATTGAAACTATATAATATAACACTTAAATACCTTTTCAATTTATCAAAGAGTTGAGCATGACTCTCTGATGGAGGAATATAATACCACCAGTTCAGTTCCACTGGTGGTTTCTCAAAATAGCAATTAAAAGGATCAACATAATCACTATTACCTTCCAAATTGCAAAAGTTTACCTTTATTACCTCTTGAGCCTCAGCAGGTGGCTCTAGACATGGTTCATCAACGGGGGAGCTGAGAAGGAATGTATCGGATGGAGTAGTAGACACAACACATGCAACCTCATGCGTGGACTCATGAGATCCCATGTCAGGAAGCACTGGACCATCTTCTCCTTGAATTGGTAAATAAAGAGCGGTCTTCTCCATCGGCAAAGAAACTATCGTTGTCTATGAACAATTCCTCCTCGTTTTGAAACCAACTAGGAGGGAATGAATTAAGCACAATGACTTTGACATGATCTTCCATTCTTGCATCCTTCACTGTCTCAAGAGATGACAGAATGGGTTGGCTTTCTTTATCAACTTGAGGGGTGGCCATCTGCTCTGCTATTATCTCGCTTGATGTTTGAGTAAGTTGGCTAATTTGTTCCCCCACGTTTTTGATCCTCTCAGCATGCTCCTGCACCGCTTGTGTAAGGGTCTGGATCATATCATCCAGGTGTGTGACAGAGTCCTCCATTGGTGGATAAGACGTGGTGAGCAACTCTTCCTGTGCAACATGGTTACCCATGTAAGAGAAAAAATCCCACAACCTCGACAAACCTAACCGTGCTAAGCCTCCGTTACTCATGTACTCAGCAAGCGCTCGTGTCTCAGCAGTTATCCCGTCAATTATGCAAATAATCATATCTCGGATGCTGTCTTGATAACCCCGTGAATTACGAATGTCAACATATCTCTGCAATCTAGTAAGATATTGGTGAAAGTTCTCACCTTCAAACTGCAATAACCTCAAAATCTCAAAAAATTAGTAGCAAAGGTGTTATGAACCGTAAGATAGGTTCACAACAAATTAGATATATACAAAAATTGATAAACACACAAAACAAAGAAATAAACTTTGATTACCCGGCAACGGCGACAAAATTTGACAGGAGGAAACTGTCGTTGTTCCTATCAAAGTATAACTCAAACCTACAAACTAGTATAGTAAGCAAGTAAGAGATCGATCCCATAGAGAATCAAGTATTCCTAAGCAATGTATATTTACCAATTAGTAGAAAAGAGGGGTTTTGGTGATTGAAGATAAGAAAAGAAACTATAAACAAGTTAACAGAAATAACAATTGAGAAAATAGTTTCATCTATAAATATCCACTTTAGTTTGGTTGATTGATCATCGATTCTTCTTCAAGTTCTCTTTTCATCCTATTATTGTTCCTGTCCTGATCTTGTGTAAATTACTAGTCCTACGAGTCCTAGTAACCCTTACTAATTAGATAACCCTAACACGGTCAATATTCAACCTAATAGTAGCATTAAGATTAAGGATTAACCAGGATAAACACAACACCAAGCCACGAGTCAGCATTCAACATGTAACTGATTCTCTACACACCAGTTTAGTCCTACGAGTCCTAAAAAGGCATGATTGCTACTATGGATTAAGGTTCGCTACGAGGAATCTACAAAATCCTAGCAATAATCTCAGCTAGTTGTACAGACTAGAAGAAATCAACAATATTCGCAAAAGAATCAATACGAATCAATAGGAATAGAACAAGAATAGAAATCTCACAACTTTATCAAACTAAAGCTTCAATCCATAGACGAAACGGAAGAGTTTAGCACTCCATGGCCATGGAGGCTCCTCTCTAGGGTTTTCTCAATTGATAATTTCCAAGTGCATAAGAGTAAAGAATAAGACACTTAAAACAAACCCTAAAACGTCCTTAAAAAGCCTCAAAAGAGTCGGCCAAATAATAATTCTAAAAACCTAATTAAAGAGATAAAAAGCCCATTTAGCAGATTCGGCGTTTCTGCAGAGGCCGCGGGGCGGCCAGGCGATTGCGAAGTCGCTTGTCAAAGGTTCGGGCCGCGGGGCGGCTAGCATGGCGTGGGGCGGCTTTTACTGTTCACATCGATTTTTCCTCTTTGAATTTGGTCCCGATGTCAACACGAAACTTGTAGATCTCGGAAAGAGCTTACCAACGCATGGTCATAATAGTCAATCGGACAACCGAGGCCTCCAGAAAGTGCGAAACAAGTTTAGCATGTCTGGCGACAACTTCTGCTGACTTGTTCTTTACTTAGGCTCTCTAATTTCGATTCCGCTCCCGGGCTCTTCACTTTTCATCCTCCTTTTCACTCTTCCTTCATCCATGAGCTTCCTCATTCCTCTTCGGATCCACATATACCTGAAATAATCCATAAAAGTGTGTAGATTCCGACTTCACCAACAACACAAGTATAAATGCAAATCTAGCTTAAACTATACGTTATGCACATCTAAATTATGCTAAATGCATCCTAATATGCCTACCTAAATGCATGCTATCAATAATTAAAATACGTTGGCTCCAAATCCTGAAGATAGACCCACACCAGGATCTTCTCAAATGTATTCTAATCAATCGACAATATTCCTAGATTCCCGTTCTTTAACTCTTTAAGATGAGGGGTTCCATCCCTCCAATGTTCCAGAGACCATACCTTAACACTTAGTCTCGATCAGCCTCTCGTCTGAATTTAAATACATACACGTCATTGTTCCTCTGATTGATTTTTGGGCAACATTCACCCCCTTTTTCATCAATGAAAATTTTCATACTTGGATACTGAACAAAACTGAGTCGTTTCTTCAACAATGGCAATCAAAACTGAGTCGTTTTTGCAGTTAATGATATTAGTGTCCCGAGGCCTTGGAACGAGGTCCCACGTGCCATTTTTAGTAAGAGCACTAAACTCATCCATCATGGCGGCTTGCCAGTTCGGGTCCTGTAAGGCCTTGTGGGGTGATTTGGGGAGAGGAGATATGTCGGGAGACGGAGTGAGAAGGTTGTATTTGGGGTTGGGTTTGAAGATGCCGGACTGCGACCGGGTCTTCATGGAATGGGCGGGGGGTGCAATCGGAGGTTGGTGGGTAAGAGGGGTTGCCTGCTGAGGGGGAAAGAGGGGGGCGGGGGGGGGGGGGTGCGACGGGGGTGCGGCGGCCGCTGCCAGGGGGGGTGTGCCCGCCGCATGTGTTGCGGCGCCTGCCGCAGGTTGCGGCACCCGTCGCCAATCGATTTGGGTGGGGGTTTTGGGCGGGGGGTTGGTTCCGGATGATGCTTGTTGGAATAGGTGGCGTAGGAGGGGTGGGAATTCGTCGGAATTGGGTGGTGTGGGTGGGTTGGGGACAGCAGGGGTGGGTGGTGTGGCGAAGGGGAAGGTCTGTTCGTCGAAAATCACATGGCGCGAAGTGACAACCTGATTTGTATCCAAGCGAAGACAACGGTAGCCTCGATGGTGTGGGGAGATGCCCAAGAAGACATATTTAGTGGATCGTGGGGATAGCTTGTGAGGGGCGGTGGCACTCATGTTAGGAAAACAGAGACATCCAAACACTCTAATGTGATCGTAAGAGGGGTAGCGCTTGTAGAGTACCAAGGTTGGGATGGAGTTGCCAATGGCTTTGGATGGAAGTATATTGTGGAGATAGGTGGCCATGTGAAGCGCCTCAACCCAAAAGGGGAGGGGGAGAGAGGCGTGATGTAGGAGGGTTCTAGTTTTGTCATTGAGGGTGCGGAGAATACGTTCCGCTTTGCCATTTTGTGGAGAGGTTTGGGGGCATGAGAAGCGAAGTGATATCCCATTTTGTTGACAAAAGGAGCGAACAAAATTGTTGTCAAACTCTCCTCCCATGTCGCACTGAATAGCCTTGATGGGCAAAGTGAATTGAGTGCGGACAAATGTGTGAAAATTGACAATGTGACTTTGTGTTTCCGATTTGTGACGTAGGGGAAAAACCCAAACAAAATTGGTGAAATCATCAAGGACAACCAAATAGTATCGAAAACCACTAGCACTTGAAATAGGAGATGTCTACAAATCACAATGCAAAAGATCAAAAGGTGCAAATGTACTGGAATGAGAAATGCTAAAAGGGAGACGCTTGCTCTTGGCGATTTCACAGGAAATGCAAACGCCAGATGCTTTATTACAAGAAATTAAATGACTAGTGCGGAGACATTGGAGCACGTGGTCGCCGGGATGGCCAAGACGAGCGTGCCACAAGTCAGAACGATGGGCGACGAAGGCGATGGGGGCGGTGGGAGACTGTGGGCGAGCTTTGGTGATTGGGTAGAGGTCGCCAGAACTATTGCAGCGCATGATTGGGGACCCCGTACGAAGATCCTTCACAAGAAAACCAAACGGGTCAAATTGGACAGCCACGTGATTATCGACGGTAAATTGACGAACAGAAATGAGGTTTTTAACAAGGTCAGGGGCAAGCAGGACTTTGTTGAGGCGTAGGGGTGGGACATTGGGAAGGGTTGTATGACCCGAACCGACAATTTTAAGAGACTCGCCGTTTCTGACATAAACAGACGGTAAAGTGCTCGAATTAAAAACAGTTTGTAGGTTACCTGGTGCGTTCGTCATGTGAGAGGAGGCCCCGGTATCCATGTACCAGTTGTCGTCTGGCTGCTGGAGTCCCATGGTGGAGAAAGCGGCGGAGAGGTTGGTGTGCATGGGGTGCGCTGGAGGCTGCTGTGAAGCGTACATCACCGGGGATGGGGCCCGCTGCTGTGGTGGACGCTGCGTGTAGGCCAACTCTGGCGGGGGGTATCCCGCCCACGTCGGATAAGGGCAGGGCGGCGGAGCGGGGGACCATTGCTGCTGCGGGTACCACTGCCCAGGCGGCGGCCGCTGCATGTTGCTGCGGCCGCGGTCGCGACGGCCGCTGCTGTTGCCGCCTCTGTCGCGTCCTCCGCGCTGTTGGGGTTGTCTGGGTTGGGTGTGGGGAAGGGGGTCCGGGGCTATGAAATCCTTGGAGGAAACAAGGACATGGGAAGGGCCCTGGAGGCGTCCCTGACGGCTCTCCTCCCTGGAGAGCATGCTGCGAGCCACCATGAAGGTCGGAAGTGGCGATGTGTTGCTGATCATGCCACCGACGACATCAAATTTGGTGGAAAGGTCGTTGATAAGTTGAAGAACAAGGCGTTCTTCGCTAACTTTGTGCCCAACATCGCCTAGTTGATCAGCGATGACTTTGATGGCGAGGCAGTAGTCAGAGACGGTGGAGAAGCTTTCCTGACGGGTGTTGATGAACTTGCCCTCAAGATCCGCTGCCCTAGCGGATTGATTGTCATGGAAGAGGCCCTTTATGCGGAGCCAGACATCACGGGCGGTAGAGTTTGGTTGGAGGACGGTAATCAGGACGTCCTCAGAGATGGTGGCATAGATCCATCCAAGAACGATGAAGTCAAGGCGGTTCCAGAGGGGCTCAGGGACATCAGTCGGACGATCAGAGCCGTCGATGTGGGTGATGACGTCGTGAGCTTTGCAGGCGGTTTGGAAGAGCTCCGCCCATGTGTGGTATTGGACTTTTTTAAGATCTAGGGTTAGGGGAATTTGATTTTTGACGGATTGAGCGGAGTGAAAGGGGTTTTGTGGTGGTGGTGGAGGGTTAGGGTTGGGTGGAATGGGGTTAGGGTTGATTGGGTTGATAATCTCGTCGGTAGACATCGAGAAAGGGGTGGGAGATTGTGGCGGAAGGGAGAAAGGAGGAACAGGGGGCGGCGGCGGCGGCGGCTGCAGGGAGCGGCGGCGGCGGCAAGAGGGGGAGGCGGCGGCAGCAGGGGGCGACGGCGGCGACTGGGCTGGCGGCGGCGGCTAGGGCGTGGCGGCGGCGGCTTGGGGCTGCGGCGGCGTAGTGGATCGTTAGGTGTGAAACAAAAAATTAGGGTTTCACACAAAAGCTTGATACCATGTAAGTGTTTGGAGAACTGAGTCCTTAACGGATCTTAGAGGCCTACTCCTGTATATATATCATTGGGTGAAAACCCGAGGGTACAATGGTAACTGTACATGTATAAATAATATAATGCTAACAAGCCCCAGGCCATGCTATTCAATGATATTGGAAAAATGACAGCATATAAGACATACTACGAACTTTCTGAACGAAAAGCTTTCCGTGACTTTTTTGAACCAAAAGTGACCAAATTGGCTTCACCTTTCGTTGTCCATCAAAACTGAGTAGTTTTCGATCAAATGTGTCCCTTGAATTTGTAAATAAAGAGCGGCCATATCCGGGGTTCGAACTGGGGACCTTTGGGTATTACCCACAAGTCCTTTCCAGTGAGCCATTTCGGAATGGTTCGATCAAATGTGTCCCAAACATGTTTATATGGCGTATATAAGGCATAATGAGAGTTTTTTTCTGCGAAAATCTTTCCGTGACTCTTTCTGACCAAAAGTGATCAAATCGGAGTCACATTTCGTTGTCCATCAAAACCGAGTAGTTTTCACTCAAACGTGTCCCAAACATGTTTCTATAACATATAAGACATAATGAGAGTTTTTTCTGCGAAAAGCTTTTCGTGACCCTTTCGTACCAAAAGTGCCAAAATCGGCGTCACCTTTCGTTGTCCATCAAAATTGACTAGTTTTCACTCATATGTGTCCCATACATGTTTATATGGAATATAATACATAATGTGAGCTTTCTGCGCGAAAATCTTTCCGTAACTTTTTCGGACCAAAAGTGACCAAATCAGTGTTCCCTATCGTTATCCAACAAAACTGGGTAGTTTTTGCTCAGATGTGTCCCTTGAATTGCTAAATAAAGAGCGTCCATCCGGGGTTCGAACCAGGGACCTATGAGTACTACCCACAAGTCCTTCCCGGGGAGCCATTCCGGATTGGTTTCTCAGATGTGTCCCAAACATGTTTATATGGCGTATAGAACTAATGGCAGGTTTTTCTATGAAAATCTTTCCGTAACTTTTTCGGACCAAAAGTGAGTAAATCAGCCTCACATTTCATGGTCCATCAAAACTGAAGGAGAAGTTGTTTGTGACATTTGTTGACATCTCCTTAATTTTAATATTTTTAACCAATTGCATTTTTCTGCATTAATTAATACAATATAGTAATATATATACTCAAGATTAGATTTTACTAATTTTTTTTTATCCAATTCCAGTTAATCAATATAGAAATATATACTTAAGATAAGATTTTACCCAATTTAGTATTAATCAGTTACACATAGGAAAAATTCGGTAGAATATCCATTTAAGATTTGTAATTAAGTAAATGTTCATTTTGTTTGGCAATTAAGTAAATGTTCATAATTTTATATTAACACCTAAACTACCCCTCTTTTAATTTAACCTACTTCTTACAACTTCTCTCTCCCACCTATCTACTCCATTTCTCCTTCCTCTCATGGCGTCAAACCACCACCCACACCCAATCTCCATCGGATTTTCTTCATTCTTTCTCATACCTTCTCCAATTGGCACCTCAAGGTCTCCCATGACACCAACCTCGATTCTCAAAGCCAACAATGGGTCGCTGGAGAGTAAGGCCAGAGACTGAGATTGAGGACGGGGAAGGGAAGAAAGGAGAGGAGGACGAAGACACTTGGAGCACGAAAACGACTCTCAAAACCACCAAAACTCAAGCAAGACAAACGAACCGAAAACCCAAGAGGCGCAAAACCGAGGAAGAAACCAAAGGAGGGACAAGGAAGGGAGAAGAGTATGGTGCCCAACCTTACTCTCAAAACAGCACAAAGGCAATCTGTGCAGAGAAAGGAAAAGGGAAAGAGGAGGACAAAAGAGAAGGGAGAGCTGAAGTTTTCTGAAGATCAAAGAAGAGAAGCGAAGACAATGCCAGGTGCAAAAGAGAATTAAAAGGACAGAACAATGGCAAGAGTAGGGAGGGAAGAAGATGCCATACCCAAAGCAAGTTGAGAGAGATCCTATAATGAGTAAGACTGGAAATCACTCAGATACTGAGTGATTTCAGAAGAGCATGGATGAAGACACTGAGTGCTGTCATAAGTATGCCATTCAATGGACCTCCTGAAAAGCCTGTATCATGTGGATTATGGTGGAGAATGAAGGGAACACTGGCTAATTTTATCCCTATACATGCCATAGCCGAAGAAGATGATTATGAGGACCAGGTTTCAGTTTGGTGACAATATTTTGTCATTGGTGACAATAGATTACTGTTTGCTTAGTTTCAATCACTCTAGGGTATAATGTTTTGTTGTTGATGACAATATATTACCGACAAGAGGTTGGTGACAATGTTTTGTTGTTGGTGTGCAGTAACGGTGATAGTGTCCTATAGTTGGTGACAATAGGGTGGTGACAATGTACTATTGTTGGTGACAATAGGTTAATTGGTGGCACTCTTATGTCGTTGGTGATAATACGAAGTATATTACTTACAAGAGGTCAATGATAGTAGAGTAGTGACATTGTTTGTAGTTGGTGACAATACATTCGAGAAAATAATATGGGGACATTGTTCTGTAGTTGGTGACAACAAGGTGGTGATACTGTTTTGTAGTTGGTGAAAATAGGTTGATAACACTATTTTGGTGACAATTTCATGTAGAGAAACTATTCAAACTTTTAAAATTTTATTTGGTGACAATATTTTGATGATATATAATGTGGTGGTGACATTTATTGTTATGTTGACATATTTTTGTTAGCAATAACCATTCAACGTTTTAAAATATGGGTTGATAACAATCCCTTGATGATATATAATGTTACGGTGACAATGTTTTAAGGTTATAATATCGCAGTGATAATATATTGTCATCAATCTCGTCGCTAACAGTTGTCACCAATAACTTCCACGATGAAAATAATCTATTAGCAGAAAAAATAATTTATCATTGGGAAAAAGTGATACTAGCAACTGTCACCAAAAGAAAATCAACCGTAAAAAAAATCTATGTCATTAGAAAAAAAAATCAATTGTCATCGGAAAAAAAATCCCCTAAATGCCACTAGAAAAAAGTAAAATGTCACAAAAAACGTCAATTGTCACCGAAACAACTGTCACCAAAAAAATATAATCAATTGCCACCGGAAAAACTATCACCAAATGTAGACATTGACCGAAATGATCAATATTGATTAGTCAATGTCAAAACTAACAAGGGTTAATGGGGGAAGGAGGAAGGGCTATAGATAGGGAAGGAAAGGTAAAAAGGTAAAAAAAATGAGCATTTTTTTTTATTAAGTAAAAATTCGACACACTGGAGAGGCCCGCTGGGTCGATAGGCTGAAAAATCGACGACGGAGAAACCGTCAATACAAACAACAAAGCTGAAAGACCAAATTACAAGAGTGAAGTTACAGACGCAGGCTAGCACTATCGATGATGGAACAGAAGCCGAATGCGACAACTCTTCTACCAATTGGTAGAGACACGCAGGGAATCCCAGGGGAACTAAGCGGAAACATTAGATTTGGACTCTGATATCAACGAGCCTTCATGTTTCGATCACGTCCACGACCTCTTGCTCGTCGACAAAGGAGAAGAATACCGCTAAAAAACTGCTAGCCCCAAAGCCAAACAACCACACCACAAGCAACTCGGATGTTTCCTTTGGGCCCATGCTTGGGCCCAAAGGAATAACAAATGGGCATGATGTTTTTTCCCCTTAGTCGGGCTTCAGGCCCAAGGACCTTGGGCCCAAAGGAGCACCAACGCCCTGTTCAACATGACACCCCAAGGTCGGACTCAAGCCTCATCGACACCGGCGAAAGAAGGCAACCAGGGATAGGGAAGATGGAGCGCAGTTGGAGCAGCCCACCCACACACCACCAAAAGCCCGACACATCACCAACGCCAATGGAGGAGGAAATAGTGGACAAAATTGGAGGTTCTCCATGAAATTTGTGTTATTTTTTTCTTTTCTTTTTTTCCTTGTGAACAATCAACAAATAGGGATGAATTGGACCCCTTGAGGATATAGAGAATGCTAGATGCGACTGGGGAGCTGGACTCATGTCAAGGAAACCATGGGAGAGCCACGAGCGACGCAAATCAACACCAAAGAGAGCCAAATCGAAACATTCCCATCCAAAAAAGAGACAAAGGGGTTGAATCGGAGATGGAGTCCACCCGACAACCCCATAAAGAAGAGAGGTCAGTTGGTAAGGAGGCGAATCGAAGGCGGCGCATCATCGAAGGGGTGGTGGTGAACTGACGGCAGTAAGTAGAGGCGTGGTTGTCGAACTCTCGGAGGAGGGCGGTAAGTAGAGGCATGGTTGTCGGACTCCTGGAGGAGGGGTGATCGGAGCAGCATGGTTGTGGTGTGGATGATGGGCGATTGGAGCAGCATGGGAGTCGATCGAGAACCTGGATTGAGGGCGTGTGGGGGAAGCCCCCGCACGTTGATTTTGGCCCCAAAAGAGAGTTTCCTTCTATGTGAGTTAGTTTGTGTGTTTACGAGCATTTACTTATTTATTTAAAAAGTGAATATTTGCTTAAATATGAATTTTTTTTAGACATCCAATAAAATAAGGCTTAAACATATTGATATAAATTAATTAGTTAAATGAGTATGAATACAAAATTTATTTAAGATTAAAAAAAATATAATAGTTAGAATTAGTGGTTTATTACAAGTTATTTTATATCAATGTTTTATTATAAGTTAGTCGGGGATTCGGTCCCGGTCTCTCCCATTAGCGGGACACACTGGGATTGTTGTAGTTGTTTTAGTATAAGTTAGCCGAAAGCATACGCAGCAGCAGCGAGGAAAGGGAATAGAATTCGAGAGAGTTAGTCAGACGAATTGGAAGCCTCTCGTTCTCTCTCTCTCTGCCTCTTTCCCTTCTTCCCAACCCCAACCCCAACCCCCAACCCCAACCCCAACCCCAACCAGATTCACAGAGACACAGAAAATATGGTTTTCTATTTCAAAGCCAGGCCTGAAACCGGTGATTACACCATTTTCATGGGCCTCGACAAGTTCGAGAACGAAGAGCTCATCAAATACGGCTTCCCCGAAGACATCTGGTGCTTTTTCCCTTTCCCTTTAGCATTTTTCGATTTTTCTTTTGGATTTCCGTTTTTCGCTTTTCTGATTCTTAGATAGCAGATTTCTGAAGCTTTGACGTTGACCGTGGCCGTATCTGTTTCGGAGAATTGGACCTTTTTCGCACTTTTTTTAGGTCTGCATGATTGCTTTTTAGGACAATTGGGTGTTGGTTTCGAACTTGGATTTTTTTTAATTCTTTTCATTTGATATTTGATTGGAGAAGATGCCGTTTGTTTCTCTGTGTGCTTTCGTATGAGAACTGCTCGTAATGGTCCTGGATCTGTTGATTCTTGCGAAACGAGGTCTCCCTTCTTCTCTTCCACAAGGTTGGAGATGTTTGTTGAGATTTCGATCCGGCACATGAGTTTTGATGAGCAGGGACAATCAAGAAACACTTTTGTCTTGGTCAAACCTTTAGTTTTGAGCAACTTCAGCTTTCAAGTTTGAATATCTATATGGTGAACTATCTTGGATAGAGGAGAAATGTTACAGGCTCGTTTTGTTTGATAGATTAGTTACTGGTTCAACTGGGAATTTGCTGTTTCAGTAGCTTCTCTGAAAAATTAGAGATTGAATTTTGACTGGATTGTAAGTTTTTCTTCTTTCAACAACAAATTGGCACCTTATCTATTATAGTTTCATACTCCTACACCATTTCCTCAACGGTTTTTGGGTCTAGCTATTGTCAATTTCTCACAATTAAATGTAAACTAAGACAGGTTGCATAAATTCATTACCTTTTATTGGAAGGAACAAACAGAATTAAGTATAGGGCTACGTATATTTTTAAATTATGTGCAAATGAGCCATCCTACTTAAGTGGAAGATAGATTGGTTCTATGAGAAGATAAATGAACCACCCTTCATGGAAGTATAAAACATTTAATTGTGACATTTGCATATTAGGAAGGGTATTGGCAGTAGTGTGTCTTTTACATTGTGGAATTATAAACTGTCACATTGTTTCTATGTGCAGGTTTCATGTAGACAAAATGTCTTCTGCCCATGTTTATTTAAGATTGCAAAGAGGTCAGTCTATGGATGGTATACCTGAAGGAGTGTTGGAGGATTGCGTCCAACTTGTTAAGGCAAATTCTATTCAAGGTATGTGCGTGACATACTCTTACTCTTACTGTACAATAATCAAAGCATTAACAATGTTGTCAAAGCTTCTTCCAAGAGGGCTTGATAATGCAAGACTAATTGGATTGATGTGTTGCATTTGCAAACATAACATGTTTGGGTGTGTGGCCTACTGAAGGTGGATTCGTGGTACATATATGCGAACTCCGTACCGGGTTCGTCGAACTCAATTCCGCCAGAAACTCTTCCTAATTCGGTGAATTTATCGAACCCAATTAACAAGCCCTTTTAGAGAGAGGTGAGTGGCAATAGAGCATGCACAGTAGGAGGGAAGAACAGAGAAGAGAGGAGAAGAATGACTTATAGTTACTAGAAAGAGATTGCTGACAGAGAAGAAGATGAGGGAAGGGAGGACAAGGTTTAGCTAACCTAGACCCATTTAGATAATACAACCCAAACAAAAACCCTAAATTTGGCCTAATTAATTAAAACAACACTTAAAAACCCCTAAAATAATCACTCTTCCTATAAATTATGAAATTAATGTCTATATTCAAATTGTTTAAGAAAAATACCCTACGGTTCGTACTGAGTTCGATTGAGGTTCCGTTCTCGTACCCCTTTTCGAATCGAATTCCGAACCGTGTAACATTGGTTGGGCCCAAGCCCAACAAGAAGTTTCAAAGTATCTTGAGAGTATTAACTGTCCCTGTAGTTATTCTGGGAGCCTCTTTTTGTTTCCTTTTTCCTTAAAGCATTTTTTATATTGGTTATATTTACAGGAAACAAAGTGAACAATATCGATGTTGTTTACACTCCATGGTCAAATCTAAAGAAAACTCCATCTATGGATGTTGGCCAAGTCGGGTTCCACAATTCAAAAATGGTAGATATTTCATCCAGTTTCATTCTTTGTGCTCGGTTAGAGCATGAATTCTGACTAGCATCTTCATTTTTGGACTTATACTTTTATTTTATAGGTACGTACTGTGAGAGTAGAAAAGCGAATAAATGAGATTGTTAATAGATTAAACCGCACTAAGGTGGAGAGGACGCCGGACTTGAAAGGTAGAGATTATCTCTAGAGTTTTCTTCTTCTTGCTTCTTTCATTGTACCTTGTACTCAAGCATGATTATAATGAACTATATACTATCCACTGCCCTTGACTTGTGGCTTGTTAGTGAAAAATGTGATTTTTATTTGTGGTGTATGATGAATGAAAGAAAGACTACAGAGAGAAAAATGATATAGGCATAACATCATGGAAGACAACGATCACTTTGTACTGACTTTGCTGACACTAATCATCTCCTTTTGCTATGTAAATATAGCAAAAGACTTTTTTGTCCTAGTTAAATACTGGAGTAGAATGAAGTGTACAATGAAGGGACCTGCGAATGGTTGAATAGAAGCAGAGCTTCCAACTTCAAGGTGAATTCGAAGAGTGCTATTATTGGAAATCTCTGCTGGATCTTGACAGCTCATAAGAAGCTTTGTGGAGGGTTTTGTTCATAACCTAAGATGGCTTCATATGGGATTAAAGTAACTCTTGAGATCAGTTAATTTGAAGATGTAACATAGTAACTCAGGGATCAATTACAATGTTTACTTTTCCTCTCATTTACCAGCAGAAATGTTTCTTAGATTGAGGGACCCTTTTCGGCCAAGTAAACCCAAGATAGGAGACATTGCTGAATGTTGATGGATGAATTCATTTATGTATAGTATGTCATTTCATTAGAGTGCTTGATTACCAAACATATGAACAGTTGAACGTTTAATTTGATTTCGCTATATACCTGTGCAGCGGAGCGAGAAGCTTATAGCAATGCTGAAAAAGCTGAAAGAAAGGCTCATCTGAGAGAAAAGGTCAGTCTATCATTGCCCTAGATCTGCACCTTTATGCTAATGTGTAACATTGTATAAATTTTTGGTTCTTAATATAGATACTGTGCGCAACTAGACAATGGAGTCACCTTATTGATTTAAAATGCAAATATGCATCCGTATTGGCGTGTATAGGTCTAGATGTGTCAAAACATTACCGACCTAGGAATTTCAAGGTTAAGGTCAAACCCTGTAACTGAGCTACCTGACCCATTCGACCTGATTTGTGGGTCTGTTTGGATCCCATCAGACATCTGAGCATATACCACTGGATGGGAAGTGCAACTTATCTGATTTTCATGATCAAGTGTGCTATGTAATTGCAGAAACGCCGAGAGGAGATGGACAGGCTTGAAAAGGAGCGGCAGGCAGAAACGAGGAGCTACAAGAATTTGATGGTATCTGATAAGATGACTTCAAACAAGCAGATTGCTTCTGCAAACAAGTCACTGCAAGAGCTTGAGGAAGACTTCATGTAACCCCCTTCTCTCTTTCTTGCTATGCAGTCTTCCATCGGACGCCTTCTTAGCTTTGTTTCAGTCTCTCAAAAGATGACAGTGAAGCAAGTTAATGTGTTCATTGTGTGATGATGTGTTAATACTCGAAAGCCAAAGGTTTGCATATCCAGCTGATTCACGATCTGACGTATTGAAATGCATTGATTGGCAAAGACACTTCCTTCATTTAAACTGGGTGAAAACCTGTTTATGAGTTCCCGTCATTGATTGCTGTCTTTTGCTTTGCATGTTTATGCTTGGAGAGCTTCTCATAATATATTCACATTCTCAATTCCATCCGTTTGCTTTTCAGAGCATATTATATAATTTAAAATAAAATAAATATAAGATTTTTTGTTTACTTAATTTTTGAAAATCGGAGATTTTCAACAGTTATTCACTCAAACTTTTCGGAGCTTTTGATTTTCTATTCATAAGTTTTTATTAGCTTATTAGCTACTTTAATAGTCAGGTTTACCAAACATCATACTTGCTTATTAACATATGTCTATTAACATATATTTAAAACAAATAAACTATCAATTTAAGCTAATCAATCAGTTTCAGCTACCCTTTTACCAAACATAATCTTAACCTAATGTTTTTGTGGTGAGGCACATATGAATAAGAGAAGCCAATTGATGGATTAGCTTTGTCAAAGACTCAAATTTCATAAAATTGCATATCTGAAATGGTTGCCAAATATTTTTTTTTTGGTTCGTTAAAAAACATCATTTTAATTTTTTGCACTGTTTATAAGAAAATCAATTAGTATACTATATTATTCTCATCGATTTTTCTATCTTATGCTCCAAGAGTAAGACCCTTGGGGCATAATCAATGAGGATAAGACTCTAATTTTTTTTAAATTTTAATTAGTTTAGCAATTTTTTTAATTAGATTTATATGGTAGCTTTTTTTTTTTAGGGAATCTTTTCTAATTTAGAGTCTTATCTCATGCCCTTTAGGCAGGGGCGGAGGCGGGGGGGGGGGATGCGGTGGCTCGAGCCCCCCCGGGAAAATATTAAAAAAAAAATTATATTTTTATATATAGATAGTAAAAGAGGTGTTAGGAAAGCTAAAGGATGTGGTAGCACAGTTGGAAAGGTGGAAGTACGAGGGAACTGAGGTTGTGGGTTCGATTCACATGTATGCCCCCAATTTCAATATTTTTTTTTACCTTTCTTGTAAATTGAAACACCAGCAACTCTTTGTAAATTGAAACACCAACAACCACCAGCAACTCTTTGTAAATTGAAACACCAGCAACTCCAATTCGGCGAAAATTTTCATGAATCAACACCCGTAAAATTTTTTCGAGCCCCCCTGGATATAATCCTGCCTCCGCCCCTGCCTTTAGGCATACTAGTGTGAGTCCCCTGTCTAAGACACGGGTACTTGTTTAAAATTTTGAGTTACATTCTAAATTTCTAATATAAGTATTTTTATAAAGTTAAGTGGTAGTGATATGTTAAAAAGTGCACAACAGAATTTGATCATGTATGGAATGATGGAATAATACAAATAAAAATAATGGTTTGTTGAAAAATTTATTTATAATTTCTTAATCAAATAATTTGTCAATAATAATAAAGAGAAATACTAATCTAATGTAAAATGACAATTGATTATGGATTTTTATAATGTGCTCATGAACATACAATTAGAACATAAAAATGAAGAAAAATCATAGGCTTGTACTCTGCATGAAAATCTAGGGGCTAATTCATTCAAAATAAAAGTAAAGACATTTATTTAAAATAAAAAAATAAATATATGAGGCTTATTAATAAAATTTTAAATATTTTTATTTTCAAAAATATTTATTTATTTATAATATTATAAATTGGAAATGAATTATAGAAAAAAAGTATATCATATAGTTTTATTCCTTAATTATATCATTCATTTTATTTTTATCAATTAACTAAATAGCTTGATAATGAGGTTAGTGGGGTGGTTAGCGGGGTTAGTGAGTTGTAATTAAGAGTTGGTTATTAGAGATGATTATGTGCCATGTGGTGCCAAGTAGATTTTAAGTGGAAAAGAATTGAAGTTAGAAATGATGTGACATGCTCCAAGTTCTGACATGTGGATCCGAGCCCTCTCATGTCGCCACCTAGGATTGTCTTGCTTTTGCTTTTATAATTAGTATAGATGATAGAAAAACCGTATTCTCATTTATTACACTTTTTTTACTTCATCCTGTATCCTATATCCTATATCCTATACAATACTAAAGCAGAAGCTGAACTGCCACATGTCAGCTTCTGGTGAAAAATTTTCCTGCCCAAAATTTTAACCAATCACATTTTGTCATGTCATAATGCCACATATTATGTCACACAATTATCTCAATTTTAATAATCTTTGTATACAAATCTTTCAAAATAGACAACTACATATCTTTATCATTTTATTTATCTTTGCATATCTTTTAATTTAAAATAGGAAACTACGTACACTTATATTTTTCATATATTTTCATTTTATTTTAATAATCTTTGCATATCATCTTATTTTAAACAAAAATAAAATAAAATCTATATGAGTTGAAAAATAAGTTTGATCGATCTTAAATATTTTTTAGCAATGTTATTATGTTATAAATATGAATGTATTATAAGACAATTCATGTCACTTTGTAGTGAAAAGTTTCATCATATCTATCCTATTCTATCCTATACAATACTGAAATAATAATTTCTTTTTTTCATGTTATAACATTTCAATTATTTTTAATTCATTGTTGTTTGTATAAGAATCATGTACTTTTTACATTTTAATCTTGAGATTATTAAATTAAAATAGAGCTTTCGTCAAATGATTTTTTTTATTTTTTTTGATAAGGTGATTTGAGATCCTTAGTCTAGTACGATAGGTAATTGGTTACATTATATTATTAATTACTAAGTATACAACATGTTTGGACAACTTTGGTATGTAGTATTTGGTGGATTCATAATTAGTTTCTCTTTAAAGGGGTGAACCATACGTCATAATGGGTGATCCATGATGCTTATGAGCTAAGTCAGAAATTTAATCAACTAAGTAATTAAAGCCACACATACATACGCCATTGTTGAATATCGAGAGAAAATGTTGTCATATGGCGCACACCATATATTGTTGAATATTCGGGGGGGGGGGGGGGGGGGGTAGAGGAGTAGTCAAATAGCGCAAACTCATGAAAAGATGTTATGTCTCAATTAATTAACATAAACAATGTTCAACTGAGGTCTTCCTCAATTTTTGCTTACCAAAAAAAATAAACATAAAATATGATAAAAATTGTGAGTATGTGAGCAATGATAGAGTTAGGATTTATTTTATACGGGAGGTTCCATTTTTTAAAAAATAATTTTCTTTATACTCATATATGAGAAGGAATGTTGGCAAAAATATTTTTAAAAAACCTTAAATTTATTATTTTAACCATCATTTTTAATTGAAAAAAATAAAAAAAGCAAAAATTTAGCCAAAGGAATTGGAACACATGGCTTCATGATTTAATACTCACTCTGTATCAACTAAGATAAATACACTTTATAATTTATTATAATTTTTTTGTTTTATTACTTTAGTTCTAAAATTAGTAAAAAAATATATATTGAAAAAACATGCAGTTTTTTTCCTTCTCAACCAGAAGGGGCTTAAGCCACCCCATACCCATCTAACTCTTGCTTGTGTGTAAGAGCTATTCTAGTGGTATCAACGTCGAATATGACAGAGGCAGGGACATATCATTTGTGTTTTCCAATTACCATGAGGGGATGGTTTGACATATATCATGATATTATTGTGGAGAGTGATTGTCGAATTGTTAAATTCACTGGGTGGTCATTAAAAACAATTTCCTTTGTTAGTGTTCAAATAAGTTTTTATTTTTAATATTAAATTATATAAAAATTATTATAATATCTAGATTAATTTTTTTGACTTGTAGATTTTTTTTATTTGTTTTGTTTGTAGAGGAGTATACATTATTTATTTTTTAAGGTTAATATTTTTTATAATTAAATTTGAAAATAATTATTATAATTTTATAACATTTTTACATTAAGCCCGTGCATAGCACGAGGAATAGACTAGTTAAAAACTATAATTAACTAGTACATGACCCGTAAGTAATGTACGGGATTTGTAAACTATTTTTTATAATGATATTTACCATTATGTATAAATTTATATTTTTATATTATAATAATATAAAAAAGATACATATATAACATGTCATACAAAATAAACAGGAACAAACTATTTCCCATATAAACTGAAACAAAGATAATATACTCCCCTAAGAAAGAGCAAATAAATTATATGAACCGGAACAAAGATACATATATACCAATAACACATTTAGGGTCTATATATAGTTAATATTTCCCCTTGATATCATCAAACTTGATGAATTTAAAGTCGTTGATAGGAAAGCTAAACCCTCGTCTTTCAGAAACGGCGATATTTGCAATGAAAAAGACTTTGTATCTATATTACACATGTTTGATAGAAGTCATGTTTTCACTTAACAGAAAAGATGAGAACACAGATATATAAGCCATCCTTCTTTAGATTTTGAAGATGCTACGTTCTTAATGTAACTTCCCAATACTTACGTAACCTCCAACATTAAGCAACTTTTTAATAACCTTCCATTCCTTACATAACCTCCCACTACTTAATATAAATTCTCACTATTTTCAACACTCATAATTTCCCACAACTTATGTAACCTCCCACTTAAGTAACTTCCGATAACTTCTCATTACTTACATATATAGCTTCCTACTACTTAATATAACTTCCCACTATGTACGTAACCTCTCACATTAAGTAACTTCATAATAACCTCCTACTACTTACGTAACCTCCCACTACTTAATATATAGTATAGATTATAAAGGAGATATGATGGGGATAAATAAGTTTATTGAACAGAACACAATTGTAAACAAATTAGGAACAATTGATAGAAGAATTCGAACATGCGCAATCCATGATGGATATGAGGAAAAGTAGCTAGCATGGGCTACAAAATCATAAGTAACAATTAGGTTCCAAATACTATAAATCAATGAAGATTTGAGTTATAGTGAATAAGAAGTTAATGGAGTAAGTACACGACCTTCAAATATCAAAACCAATATGATGAATCTGACAAACATAAACTAATATACATGGGCTAAAATGTAAAAGAAGTTATATAATATGTGTGTGTGTTACTCCTCACTAACCATATTTTTCAATTAATTTTAATGAATAATTATTTATAGGGAAAGGAAAATAAGTGGGGATTGTAGTGGAGAGTGGAGGTTATAAGCTACTAACCGTGATAAACAATACCTGTAAAAATTTTCATCGGTGGTGAAACAGGCTGAAACAACCAAATTGAAACCAAATTGAATTTATTATCGGCTAGAAATTTATTAAATTGAAACCAAATCTTTGAAAGAACATCAAATATAGAAATTATATTGAATGACAGACGAAGAAAGGAACGTCGACTAGAAGTGTTACCCCAACTTCAATCAAGCTTAGAAGAATATAACACCCTAAAGATGCATGCGGATGAGAAAAGAAAGAAGCCTCTGATAGCGATCAAGATCTGATGATTCCCGACGACAAGACGATTCACGGTGAAAGCTCGCATTGCTCAAAGATCAACCGTGAACTCAAGCTTTTGATGTGCAACTTCATTCCACATTAACATCGTCTAGCCTGACTCGATATCAAGTGAATGTCACTCGATATCGAATGGGCCTTGTCTTGCCGTATTTTGTCTTAGGATATTTTTATTATATCTTTATTTATTTTCATTTATTATTTGTTGAATAAAAAGTAGGGAAATTGATATTTCCTTACTTATGGCTATTTTTGGATATTTAGGTAGATGGGATATTTTTTAATATTTATCTATGTTTATTTTAATTTATTAGATAAATGAGAGAACTAGGGTTTCCTTTGCAAGGAACCACCCTCATCTACTATCAAACCCTATTTAAGTTGTATTCGTCATCTTTTATTCTTACGTTGAATTGAATAGAAGAGCGCTTGGCTAAGCGTTCTCTTCTTTGTTCAACCCTAATTACGATCTACACTCTTTCATCCACACCGTTCCCATTCCTTTGTCCAAATTCATTTCAATTAGCAAATTTTGGTCAAGCCATCATTGTTGACTCAATTCCCATCCTTTACGTACGTTGGTGAACTCAAATTGAGTCACATTGCAATTACAATTGCAAGAGGAAGCTAAGCCGCAATTGTTGACCGAGGCCATTCACTCCTACCGTAATTGTCGACGTCGGCGCGGTTGTGATCAAGGCCTCGTCAAGATTTCTCAAGAACGGATCGAGATTCCACTTAAGACGGCGTAAGATCCGAACAATTCGAGTCGTTGGAGATTACAACGTATCAACTGGTATTTAGAGACAAGGTTATGCAAGTCTTAAGCCTTGATTCGTTTACTTGAGTGATCTTTATTTCGTGCCCTAATTTTTTCACCCTTATGCTGATTTGATGTGCTATTAAATTCATGAAATTCTCATCTTTTAACCCTAAAATTGGCACTAGTTGGTGATTTACTTATTGGATCTATAACTTGGAAGATGATTGAGTTCTTAGTTGCAAGTTTTATTGCGTTATTTTGCTATATCATGCCTATGATTGAGTCCTTGGTTGGTTGTGATTGATGATCTTGCACCACCAAAGAACCCTATTTTTCTTCCAATTTGTTAGCCTTTACCCTAATTTGTTAATTTAGCTTACTAATAGGTCATCTTAATTTTATTTTCATTTGTTTAGGCCACTGTTGCATTCGGCATTTATTAAATTTCATTAGTTCGGTTCACATTTGATAGTGTAGTATTTCGGCATTTGTTATATATAAAAAAAAATCAGAAAGCCGAGATCACACACAAAAAAAAAAAAATCAGAAACATGCCGAGAGCTTATGTGAGTTAGTAACTCACTTTCTTTATCAATTTGTTTCGTTTACATATTTTGATATATATTGATGATCTATTAGGTTTTAAGCTCCACAAAGAACCCTGATTTGTGTGATTTAGAGTCGTGCCGACACCGGGGCCGTGGTCACACCCATTTTTCTCCGAGCCGTGTTGCAACCGTCGGATAATAGTCGACGGAGTGTGTGCACTTCTTAGACCTTGTGTTGCTCACTTTATTTTACTTAGTTGCTGAATTTTTGAGCTTCACATTGTATCACTTATTGCGTTATCTTGTTTAGTTGCAATTTCATTTTTAGCCGCATATCATCGATTGCATCTCCTTGTCTACTCTTTTTGTGGATATTTCTCGCATTTTGCATTGTTATTTTGCTACTTTCATCGTTGTAAAGTTCTGTGTCCAGGGTAGATTGTCAATTTAGTGATGCCTTGTTTTCCTCGCATTGCTGTTTTCAAACACTTCGATCACTCATAGGATCAAAGACTTGCATTGCTTGTTTCTTTGCGTATTTGTTCGGATTACTTGTGTTGTTACTTTGCTTATAGGAACATGCCTGCGAATTCAGACAAGTCTACCAACTCGGGCGCACCACCACCCCCAAGTACCATTACAGATGACCAAATGCAAGTCATTGTTAAGGCAGCAACCGGAGCGGTAGAGAAGAAGTTAGGGACGTTGTTGGCCGCCAACAACGCCAATTTATCCGGCATCTTGATGGGATTGATGGATCGGAAGCTCGCTGAATTCCATGTGGATGGGGCCATCTTCTTCGAAAGGTAAGAGACATGGTAAGGATTTAGAAGATAACTCAATTTTTATTTCGAAACATCGATCCAACCCATTTCCCGGCGAGCCCAAGGACGATGATGTAGTTTTTGCAGCTGGTACATCTCACCAGGAGGGTCACACCATCATTCCTCCCCCACGGCAACAGCCTCCACGACAACCTCCTAGGACACCCATTTGTGACCATCCGGTCTTCGATGAATGGGAAGAGCAGCGGAACGATAGGGATGTCGATGGCATGCCCCTTCTTGAGGACCCATTCCAGGAGGCTGATGATCCTTTTGATGACATTCCTCGCCCCAACTTTGGCCGCCCTCACTTGAATCGCAACAATGATCAACCGTGAACTCAAGCTTTTGGTGTTCAACTTCATTCCCGACGACAAGACGATTCACGGTGAAAGCTCGCATTGCTCAAAGATCAACCGTGAACTCAAGCTTTTGGTGTTCAGCTTCATTCCACCTTGACATCGTCTAGCCTGACTCGATATCAAGTGAATGTCACTCGATATCGACTAGGCCTTGTCTTGCCGGATTTTGTCTTCGGATATTTTTATTATATCTTTATTTATTTTCATTTATTATTTGTTGAATAAAAAGTAGGGAAATTGATATTTCCTTACTTATGGCTATTTTTGGATATTTAGGTAGATGGAATATTTATTAATATTTATCTATGTTTATTTTAATTTATTAGATAAATGAGAGAATTAGGGTTTCCTTTGCAAGGAACCACTCTCATCTACTATCAAACCCTATTTAAGTTGTATTCGTCATCTTTTATTCTTACGTTGAATTGAATAGAAGAGCGCTTGGCTAAGCGTCCTCTTCTTTGTTCAACCCTCATTACGTTCTACGCTCTTTCATCCACACCGTTCCCATTTCTTCGTCCAAATTCATTTCAATGAGCAAATTTTGGTCAAGCCGTCATTGTTGACTCAATTCCCATCCTTTACGTGCGTTGGTAAACTCAAATTGAGTTACATTGCAGTTACAATTGCAAGAGGAAGCCAAGCTGCAATTGTTGATCGAGGCAATTCACTCCTACCGTAATTGTCGACGTCGGCGCGGTTGTGATCAAGGTTTCGTCAGGATTTCTCAAGAACGGATCGAGATTCCACTTAAGACGGTGCAAGATCCGAAAAATTCGAGTTGTTGGGGATTACAACGTATCAGCCTCTGTCATCCAGATTGCATAGATCTCCAACGTTGCTCCGATGTCCACCTATCTCTACTTTCTTCGAGTAGCAACGACTTCGAACTCAGACTCCTACCAACTTCAGAGGTAGGTAATCCACCAAGGACTTCCTCTTCTCCAAACTAGAAAGCGGCTATTGAGGAAGAGAAACACCCAGACAAATTTTGCCCTAAACAAGAATCATCTAAAAATGAATTAAACATGAAATTTGTGGATGAAATTCGCATTTTAAAAAAACCTACAACGTACTTACTTTGAGGTACCTTCGGTGGGAAACTGACTTGTTTTCCAAATCGACTTGTTCTCCAAATCAAGCTCCGCGAGGTTAAGGATCGCCGATGCTCCACCGGAGGTGTTCCACCACCTCCTGTGGTCTACCCATCACCAAATATCCCAAATCCATAAGGTTTCAAGTCAGATCCGCAACCCTCCTTGCGCTAGATATGATTTTGAACCCCTCGATGTTCTTTGGTAATTGAGAGGAAGTTGGAGAGAAGATGGAGAATGGAGATCGTGGGAGAGAGAACATGGGGCTACTGGGCAGGGAAGAAAAGAGGGGTAGGAATGGAAGAAAAAAAAATGGTCCTCCCCTAGTTGCTCTTCAAAGGATTGAACTTTAAGTTCTAGGGAGATAACCCATCAATCATTACAAGAATATTTTTATAACAAGAAATTTGGCCCAAAGGCCTATTACAATAGCCCATTTAGAAAATTTCCTAGGGTTTTGCCTTTGCTAGTAAATGTCCAAAAACATTTCATAATGTCAAGTTTGCCCTTACATTAAAACTCCTTCCCCGTTTCTTCTTTGCCCCTGTTTGCTCGCCTCGTTCTCCGACGTATACTCCGACGTCGGCTTGCCCTCGTTTGATGCCACCTCCCTCCCTGAATATCATCGATGTGGTCGCTCCGGGCGGTGTTGGTTCCGTCGGCGGCCACGTTTCTGAGCTCGGTGAAACTGAGCATTTCGTTGTGCGAAAGAGGCCTTAACTCTAGAAAATTCCTAGTCGTATGATCGTCGTTCCCGGATCCGCCTCCTCCGTCGAACGAGGAAAGCGAGTTCATCATTATGTCGTGGAGGAGGAAAGATGACGACGAAGAAGGGAAATTGGCGCTGCCGTTGCCGCCATTAACGACGGTGCCTGGAGCTTGGTTGAAGAATCCGATGCTGATGGTGCTCAATTGAAATCAAAAGCCGACTCCCAGTTGATCAGATTTTATCGATTGAGGAAAATCGAAAGGGACTTATTGAGGATCCATGGCTAAAGATTGAAGCTTTCGGATGGACAAATGTCGACCCGAGATTCACACAACTAATCATCTTCTTGATAATCGAAATATGTAGAAAACAAAATGAAGTGTTTGGATGAATTTCAGATAGAAATTGATATAGTTTCAAGCTCGGATGAGCCAAGAGAAAGCGGAAGAAGAAAGAAGAAGGAAATCAATATGTATTCGTGTTCATCCAAACTGAGTTACAACTGGACATAAATTGGGCTATTAATACTGTAGAAGCCTAAGTCATTGTAACTGACTTCCTCACTAACATTTCAGTCTCTATATAACAACCTCTAACAAAATGCAAGCCTAGCTCAACACTTCTTTAATTTTTGTTTGATCTAAATCGATAACACCTTCTTTAATTCCTTTCCATTTCCAAAATTCCTAATTTTTGATGATCTAAATGAGTTTGTATTGGACACACTTGTTATATTTGGATCGGAAAGTTGCAGTCCGAGCTATTGTGGCAAAACAAAACACTTTACCAAATTCAAGGCAAAACAAAAACACGTTTTTGTTGTTGTTTGATATACAAGTGTGTGAAAGTTTGTATATAATGGCCGCTTTCATGTAGAGTTATATGGGGAAAAAATCATATTTGTATTTATAAATTAAAAAATAATATTTGTGCTTCCTTTGTCATAGGGTTTTCTTTTGGTTACAGTGTCTATGGCCATGTTTTTAAAGTAGTGACAGTGTCTATAACCCTATTTTTATAGTGGTGACAATGTCTATTACCCTGTTTTTAGTTTGGTTACAGTGTTTATGACCCTGTTTTTATTTTGGTTACAATGTCTATGGCCCTGTTTTTATTTTGGTTACAGTGTCTATGGCATTGTTTTTATTTTGGTTACAGTGTTTATGACCCTCATACTTATTCATATATTAACTGTCACCATATGTATTTTGGCTTCTCATTAGCCCATTTAGGGTTTGTGCTTCCTTTATCCTAGGGGTTTCTGATGTCCGCATATTTAGTCTTATTTTGCATCGTGTTTTCATTTCATTCAAGTCCTTTTATTAGCTTTTATGTTGGGAAAATAAGAAAAATGTGTAGTTATGCTTAATATTGCAAGATATGGAGTCTACACAAGCTTTGGTGTGATTTTATAGGTATTGGAGCTGATTTGGAAGAGTTTGGATGCACTTTAGAGCTTAATGAAAAATCATGAATGCAATGGAGAAGCCAAGCAAAAGGAAAAAGAGGTGCAGCTGGAGAAAAGCCTTATTTTCGCCATTCATCACTTTGATTCGAGATCTGGAGCCTTCATGAGATTTGTAGTCCTTGAAAAGAGCTTTCCAACGCATATTCATATGCGTCAATCGGATTAACGAGGACTCGGGAAAGTGCGATTGAAGACAGAGATGAAAAGCTGGAGAAAAACAGAAGTTACTGCATTCGAACAGGTATCTCGATGCCGACACCCAGACCTCGGCGCCGATACCCTGTGCGAATCTGCGCACCAGCAGAATTTTCTGGCGGGCTGATTTAATTGATTTTTGGGCTTTTTAATTAGGGTTTCTATTTAATTCCTTTTTAGGATCTTTTAGTTAGATAGACTTGGGATATTTTATCATTCCTTAGATAGATTATATTATTTTCCTAAGATAAAATCTCTTTCCTTGGAGATTAAGTCTTAATTTCTATCTTTAAATAAAGCCAATTAGAGGCTAATTAGGTATCTCTCTCCACATCAGAACAGACGCTGAATTTACAGCAGCAAGGGACGGCAAGTTTGGAGTTTTTGGTTGAAGGATTTTGACATTGGTTTTGAGGTTTGATTTTATGCAATTTCATATTATGTTTTATTCAATTTTCAGCATGTTTTCTATAGCTATGTGTGAGTAGTTCTTCATCTTCTAGGGTTGGGGTGAGCCCAACAATAGCCATGTATGAAAGCTTGAATCTATGATGTTTTTATGAGTTTATCATCATCTATCTTGTGCTTAAATCCTTTGCGAAAGTTGCGGACAATTCCATGTTTATGATTATGAAGCGAAAGTGGATTTAATTATGAATTTGGATAGTAATTAGAGGTCTTTGACGAAAGTAAAAGGGATCTAATTAAGAAAAGGTAGAACGAATAGGTTTTATGCGAAAGCCTCTATTCTCTATTTGTGAAGTATGCGAAAGCTATCTTTTGATGATAAAAACATGATCTTTGTTCTATGATTCTTGTGCGGTTTATGCATGGTTGTTGTTGTGGTTATCCCTTGACCTTGGAAGTTCTTTTTATATTGTTTACATCCCTAAAATCCCTTGCTTTTTGTTCTATTTCGCTGCTGGAAAATAAACAATCACTCGACATTCATCACTTCTCTCGACCATCCCCTCGATTTCGACATCTCTAGTCGATATCGACCGCCTTTGCTACTGATTTTTGTGTGTTGTTAGATCACAGGAACTACTCTAGAAAGTGCTGTCCTCTCTCCAGTGGAACGATCCCGACTTCCGCTATCTACATAGTGGGAATTGAGGTATTTTATTTATGGTTGATTTCCCATCGTACAACAAATTGGCGCCGTTGCCGGGGAGGGTAACAATCGCCATCTAGAGTAGCTGATTTTCGGAGTTGGGACTAGCCCACCTCCTCCTTGTTTTCTAACGCTACTTGTTTGCTTCTTGTGTTTGGTTTGAGAGGTGCATGCGACGCGCTGATCGCATAATAGAGTTTGAGGCTTTAGACGAACCGGAGCGTTACTTTCATCTAAGAGAAAGGCTAAAGGGAATCATGGCCGAACGTGAGACCCTTGAGGAAACGGTGGAAAGGCTGCAAAGGGAGAACCAAGAGGCCAATCGTGCTCGAGAACAAGAGGCCGAGAGGGCACGTCAAGCGGAGGAACAACTTGCTAGGATTCCTCGCAATGCACGGCAATATATGCACCCACCTCTTAGAGTGCCCGCATCACCTATTGTCTTCCCCGACGCTCCCGCTAATTTTGAGATCAAGACAAGCTTCATTGCCATGGTCAAGAAGATCCAATTTTCGGGGAAACCAACGGAGTGCCCTATGGAGCATGTGCGCGAGTTCTTGGATATTTGTGACACCATCGCTCATGGTGACACTTTGGAGTATGTGAGACTTAAGGCCTTTCGATGGTCACTTGCGGGGAAGGCACTTCATTGGCTAGATAGCTTGCCAACCCAAACCATCACCACTTGGGAGCAATTACATGATTCTTTCTTAACCAAGTTCTTCCCACCTTCAAAGACATCGGAGCTAAGGAAAAAAATCACTACTTTCAAGCAACTGAGGGTGGAAGACTTGGCGGCGGCATGGGAGAGATTCAAAGAGCTTCAACGTCAATGCCCTACGCATGGGCAACCCGAATATGTGCTCCAAGAGATCTTCTTCAATGGGCTGAATTCGGCAACAAAGGACCGGATTAATGTTCACACTAACCTCCGATTCCTTGAGATGACTCCGGAGGAAGCATGGGAAGAGCTAGAGCGCTTGGTAGAGTACGACAACACCTATGGGACCTCCGAAATCTCGGATGTGAGGCCCCCACCATCTATGGCTCTCTATCAACCATCTAAAGAGATTGATCCGGATGTTCGCGAGCAATTTAGGAAGGATCAAGTGAGAAAGCTACAAAAGCAAGTTCGACATCTATCGGCAAATCAAGCATGCATAGAGTGTGGATCTACTTCCCACACCACGGTCCAATGCCCTCACACCGATCAAGTGCACCTAGCCGAGACATATGAGGATGCTCATTATGTGGGAGGTCCTAGCCAAGGAGGAAACCAAAACACTTGGGGCAATCGTCAACCCCAACAAAACTATGGCGGACACAACTTTTATCGAGCTTCAGGCCATCCGGAGCGTGAGCAATCACGCAATGATATGAGCATGATCCTTGAGGAGATGAGGAGGAACCAAGCAAAGAATGACCTTGCTAACTCGGCTGTCCAAACTCAATTGCAAGGTCTCAATGCTCGCTTTAGGGAGATGGACATATGGAGGAGAAACATTGAGACCCAAGTGGGTCAATTGGCGGCTCAAATTCCAAAGCAACTCGGCACCCTACCAAGCCAAACCACGGCTAATCCTAAGGGCCCTGCAACCGGGCATGTTGCTTCCATCAAGCTAAGGAGTGGACGCGGGTTACTAGACCAACACAACTCGCAAAAGGAGGACGAAGAGCCCAGAAACACCCTCGGCGCCGACACCTCTACCCTCGGCGCCGACACCCTGACAGTGAACAAACCTACTGCAGAAGCTGCTGGAAGTGCACAGCCCCTCGGCGCCGACCCCTCCAGTGTCGATGCCGACACACCTGTTCAAGAAACCTCTCCCAACACTGCAGACCCCTCGACGCCGAACCCTACTGCCTCGACGCCGACCCCTGCTGCAGAAAGAACGAGAACTCCTGAGGTTGCTTCTAAGCCTAAGGTACCACTCCCATTCCCCTCCAAGGTGCCGAAGGACCCCACTGATAGGAAGTTCAAGCGGTTTATGAAAATGCTTCAAGGCCTCAACGTTACTATCCCCCTCACCGAAGCACTTAGAGAGATGCCCGCCTATGTGAAATTTTTGAAGGAGATCTTGAGTAACAAGAGGTCTCTAGTGGATATTGCGGAGGAATGCAACAAGATGGACTTCCCCGAAAAGAAGGCTGATCCAGGGAAGTTTGCCATCTCTATTGGGCTTGGAAATCATCGTTACAAAGCCTTGTGTGACTTGGGAGCAAGTGTAAGTCTTATGCCTCTATCTATTTGGCACCAAGTCAAGCTAGGAGCATTGGAGCCGGTGGAGATGAAGTTGTTTATGGCCGACAACACATGGGTGAAGCCCACAGGGATTATGGATAATGTCCCCATCAAGGTGGGGAAGTTCTTCGTCCCAACTGACTTCATTGTGCTAGATATGGAACCGGATCCCACCGTACCAATCATCTTGGGTAGACCTTTCTTGGTCACGGCGGATGCGAACATTAGCGTCAAGAATGGCCTACTTACTTTCACCATAGCCGATGAGGTAATTGAGTTTCGTTTTAATACGACTATGAGGGAGGTAAGGAGGATGGAGGTCAATGCCCTATATGCACGAATGGACGTCATTCCATGTGAGGAGCTTACAAAGGAGATAATAGCCAAGGAACCAACGCCCTCGGAGGATCAAATCAACAACCTATTGGCTACTTTGGATAATGAAGAAGTGGAAATCAAGAGCACGACAACAGCTAAGTATGGGGTCCTCGACATCGACCCACCTCTGTCGACATTGATTCCACACCATGCTGAAAATGCTACAGGTGTCTCGGTGTCGACACCCTCACCCTCGGCGTCGACACCCCTGGACAAAGAAAAGTTTCTGCAGAAACTTGAGAAGGCTACAGATGCCTCGGCGTCGACACCCTCAGCCTCGGCATCGACACCTCCAGCATCAGGACAACGTGAAGAAGGTGGTTG
The DNA here is from genome assembly GCA_963922045.1 of Persicaria maculosa. Taxonomy (NCBI): domain Eukaryota; kingdom Viridiplantae; phylum Streptophyta; class Magnoliopsida; order Caryophyllales; family Polygonaceae; genus Persicaria; species Persicaria maculosa. The sequence goes on along the minus strand of OY998251.1, from coordinate 50,891,114 downwards.
CGCTACCATGGAAGGAAAAGTTGACGAGAAAGGAAAGAGTTGGGCCGAAGACCACCATCCCGGTCCCAACAAGGTAAGTCAAGGTATGAATTTCTCTTCCCCTATTTCTATTAAGAACCTATCTATTACGAATGGAAGAGGTATGCCTTGGTTTGTGAGATTATGTAGGGGATACAATGAGGATCCAAAAGCTTATGAGGTAGGAGATACGGTGTACATCTCCAAGGCCAAAAATCAATGGTTCCCTAGCAAATTCAAAGAGAAGAAGGTTGGTCCATTCGAAATTCACAAGATTCGACCCGGCGCAATGGAGCTAAAGGATAAGGAAGGACTCCTATGCAAGGTCGAACTAGAGAGTCCAGAGGAGGAGGCCCGAGCCACATGGGCCTTGCGAATTCCCACATGAGCATAAGAGAAGAAGTCGGCCTAGCGACTTAAAAATCTAGAGCTTGTACATATACCCATGATTATTTAGGATTTTATTTTTGTTGGTTTTGGTTTTGGATTTTGTTTTGGTTTTGCTTTAAACTTTTTTTTTGGAGGTTTTGGTTTTGGTTGCTAACAAATTGGTAGGTGCTAAGCATGACGAAAGGACAACCTTGGAGAAGAGAAGCTTATCGACCACTCCATGTCGACGTCGACTCCTAGGAACGATAGTAGCACCTATTTCCGGTCAAAATGAGCTCCAATTCTATCTTGTAAGTCTTTGTTTACACCCATCTCTTATTTTTGAGCTTATACTTTGAGGACAAAGTAAATTTTTAAGTATGGGGTGGGGGTAACAACTTACTATATGCTTATGGTTTGAAGTTTGTTTTTGGTGGTGTTTTCTTGCATTATTTTGTATTTTTGCATATTTTGCATTTTTATTGAGTTCAAAAAAAATACAAAAAAATTGAAAAATGTCGAAAAAAAAGAAGAAAAAAAAATACATTGTTAGTTATATTCTAAACACCTAACTTAGATGTCCTATGATGATGCCTAATAATCGACTTGATCATGTAAACCCTATGATATGTTTGGATGGTTTAGCCTAAGTCTCCTGGAAAGTTTGATTTTTATGTGGTAATTTGACTTGCGATTATAATTGAGCACATATGATTTTAAGTAGAGGTGATTGAAATCCAAATCTATGTCCTAGTGAGATATTTTTGACCTTATAGGGAATGTTCTTCATATTTATATATTTCCCTTCATTTTTGATGTGTGATTTACTCTCCTTATGTAATTACCTCTTGACATTGATGTGGTTATCTATTTCTTGAGACCGATTATGAGATACTAGTTCATTGCTTATTAAAATTAGATGATGGAGGACTTATATTTTCTTAGCCATATTTTATCCATTCATTTACCTATCTTGCATATTATCTTTGTTTGAAGCCCTTTGAGCCTTAGCCTATTCTTTGTTAGCTCCACAAAATTAATTCCTAGCCGATTATAAGCTTGACCCTTTATCCGGGAATTAAGATTTAGAGTTGGTTGGAATTTGATTGACTTGAGTTTGATGGAGAAGAAGCTAAGTTGTTGAGCTTTGTTGAGATGATTTGAGTAAAATTATGTAAGGTTGTGCATTATTCCTCATATTGTTCTTATACTTTAGAGGCTCCGAAAATTTATATATATGTATTATTGTCGAAGGAGAAGAAAAAAAAATGAAATTGTCGGCGGAAAAAAAAGAAGAGAAAAAAAAAAGTGTTTATTAAGAGCCTAGTTCATTATATGTGAGAGTTGGATGAAATTGTTGGTTGAGAAGTATTTTCATGGGTTGATGATCTTGATTGTTGATGAGTTTGGTTATGTGCTGAATTTTGAGATGAGTTGTTTGGTTGAGTTGAGTTGGAAGTTTAGGAGTCTTGATTCCCGGATTTTTAGCACCAATTTGCCTAAATAATTCCATACCTTTTATTTCATACCAAGCCCCATTACAACCCGGCCGAATGAAGTCTTCTTTGAAGTCTTTCATTGAGCCATAAGTCCTCTTGATGATTTTGATTGCTTTGACATCTCCGGTGGAGAGATTGGTGATATAAATAACAATGTCTATGTAGCTTTTTGCATTAAGGATGGAGTTGAGAGATGTTATTCAAAGCCTAAACACATTGAGAGTTGAGTGAAACACATATATCCTTGTGAGGTCGGATTTCGATTGCTCTTGCTTAGAGTTACTTATATATGTGTGATGACGTTTGATTGCTTGAATCTTTTAGACCACTTGCGCTTATGATGTTGCTTTTTGGCGAAGGCGAAGACTTGAAGGATGTGTTGTAGGTAGTGGTTATAGTTTGGTTATTGCTTGAGGACAAGCAAGTCTAAGTTGATTACAGTGTATATAACTCTGTTTTTATAGTGGTGAGAATATCTATGACCTTGTTTTAGTAGTAGTTACAGTATCTATGACCCCGTTTTTATAGTGGTGACAATGTCTTTGACCCTATTTTTATAGTGGTGACAGTGTCTATGACCCTTTTTTTATTTTGATTACAATGTCTATGATCCTCTTATCCATTCATATATTAGAGGAGAACTGTCACCATATGTATTTTCGCTTTGGTGATTGCTATGATGACACTGTTTTTATGATGATGATACTACTAATAACACTTTCTCTTATTCTATGATTTTTCCTTTGGCGAGAACATTTATGACACCGTTTTAATTGTGGTGACAACATTTATGACACTATTTAAATTGTGGTGATATCATTAACGACCATGTTTCTATAGTGGTGACACCACTAATACTTCTTACACATTCATATCTTACATGAGAACTAGCCACCGCATGTATTTTGGCTTCGCATTAGCTCTTTTAGGGTTTGTGTTTTTTTTGTCCTAGGGTTTTTGTTGTAGATTTCCCCGAGTGAATACCATTAAAGAGAAGGAGAATGAACAATAGGACACAAAGGATTTCCGTGTTCTGGCAAGAACCGCACAGAACACCCTGCAGAGAAAAACCTCTCTGCAGCTAGGGTTTCTTATTATTGTGATGCTTTGATGGATACATAATTCCAACCCTACATGCCTCTATTTATAATAGAGGATCTCCCATAGATAACCCTATAGATAAACCTAGATATAGATAAACCTACTATATCTAAATAAACCTAGATATAGATAAACCTATCTTATCTAAAAACTATTGTAGATAAACCATCCACAATAATCCTTCTATAGATAAATATCATCTAAAAATAGACTTTCTAAAGATAGAACTAGATAATTAATTATCTCAAACAACAATCTCCACCTAGACAAATAATCTATATCTATAGCAACAAACGGAAACATCTCCAGGATCTTGCTTGCCCCATGTCTTCCTGTGCTCTGTTCCCTGGGGCTTCTCACTCGACTAACATCGAGTAATATGAACCAAATTCAAGCAGTGCTTGAACTTGTCTGCGGTGACTGGTTTGGTTAACATATCAGGAGCATTCTGAGAGGTGTGAACTTTCTCTAAGATGATCTCTTCGGACGTTACAAGCTCCCTGATTTTGTGAAATCTCACATCAATGTGCTTCGTCCGAGCATGATATACTTGGTTCTTAGCCAGATATATAGCACTTTGACTATCACAATATATCTCAACTCTACCTTGCTCAACACTCAGTTCCTTCACAATTCCTTTGAGCCATAGTGCCTCCTTAGCTACCTCTGCTAAAGCCATGTATTCTGCCTCGGTAGTAGAAAGGGCTACCATAGACTGTAAAACAGATCTCCAACAAATATGTCCCCCAGCAAGAGTAAAGGCATACCCAGTAGTGGACCTCCGATTGTCAAGATCACCCGCATAGTCTGAATCAACGTACCCTTTGACTGAAAGGTCGCCTTTTTCGCCACCAAACATGATCCCATGGTCAGCAGTACCCCTCAAATACCTGAGAATCCACTTGCATGCATTCCAGTGTTCCCTCCCAGGATTAGAAATGTACTTGCTGACTTGGCTAACAGCTTGGGCCAGATCAGACCTTGTGCACACCATAGCATACATCAAACAACCAACTGCATTAGCATACGGAACTTTCGACATATCTCTGATTTCTTCATCAGACTTCGGACACTGAGTGGAAAAGAGTTTGAAGTGATTCGCCAAAGGGGTGCTAACAGGTTTGCATTTTGCCGTGTCAAATCTGTCAAGCACTTTCTCAATATAATTCTGTTGAGATAGCCATAATCTCCCAGAACTTCTATCTCTACGAATTTCCATACCAAGGATCTTCTTTGCTGCGCCAAGATCCTTTATATCAAATTCCTTTCCCAACAAAGCTTTCAGCTCAATAATATCATCAATATTCTTCCCAGCAATGAGCATATCATCGACATATAGAAGCAAAAGCAAAGGGGAGCCATCATCAAGATATTTCACATAAACGCATCAATCATACTCACATCTCTGGTAGCCAATTCGAAGCATATAAGAGTCAAACTTCTTGTACCATTGCCTAGGAGCCTGCTTCAACCCATACATTGACTTTCTCAAACTGCATACAAGCTGCTCCTTTCCAGGTTCAACAAAACCCTCTGGTTGCTCCATGTAAATTTCTTCCTCCAAATCACTATGAAGGAAAGTCGTCTTCACATCCATTTGCTCAAGATGTAAATCCCAACTAGCTACCAGTGCCAACACCAATCTGATAGAAGCGTGTCGGACCACAGGGGAAAATATCTCATCATAATCCGTCCCCTTCTTCTGTGAGTAGCCCTTTGCTACTAAGCGTGCCTTGAACCTCACCCCTTCTTTGTGCGAGTCACCTTGTTTCTTCTTGAACACCCATTTGTACCCTATAGCCTTCTTCCCTGCCGGAAGACTAACTAACTTCCATGTCTGATTTTTATTGAGAGACTCCATCCCTTCTGCCATAGCACCTACCCATCCTTCTTTCTCCTGACTTTGAATAGCCTCTTGAAAGTTAGATGGATCATCTTCGCCAATAACAAGAGCATAGTTAACCATCTCATCAAAACTAAATCTGACTGAAGGTCGTGTCATGCGCTTAGGTATTCCAGAAACAAAACTCCCCACCTGCTGTTGTTGCTGCTCACTTCCTGCTGATATAGGAGCATTAGTGTCAATCTCTTCACCAAGCTCCATCTCCACCGTCTTAGGATCAGTCTCTGTAACCACAGACCTCTCAACTTCTTTGGCATGTTGAAGCATATACTGTTCATCAAATACAGCATCTCGATTGATCACTCGTTTCTTAGAAACAGGGTCCCAAAACTTGAAACCCTTTACACCTTTCTCATAGCCCAAGAAGATGCACTTCTTAGACTTTGCATCCAGTTTCGTTCTCTCATCACTTGGAATCAACACATATGTAGGAGTACCAAAGATCTCTAGATTTGACAAATCTAAATCTGAACCAGTCCATACCTCCTCAGAGACCTTCTCGTCTAGAGAAATCAGTGGTTATCTATTGATCAGATAGACCGACATGCTCACTGCTTCTACCCAAAAGCTCTTTGCAAGCCCTGCTTGCAACCTTATGCAACGAGCCTTCTCTGTAATTGTACGATTCATCCTCTCTGAAACACCATTATGTTGTGGTGTCTTTCGGACTGTAAAGTGTCTTTGAATGCCATGCTCTTCATAGAACTGCTGAAACTTTTTGTCAGTATATTCTGTACCATTATCTGATCTCAGATACTTCACCTTCTTCCCTGTCTGGTTCTCTACCTCTGCCTTCCACAACTTGAACTTGCTGAAGACCTCAGATTTGTGTTTCATGAAAAACACCCAGACTTTTCTCGAATAGTCATCGATAAAGGTGACAAAGTACCTTGATCCTCCTAATGACTCTACTTGAGTTGGCCCCCACACATCAGAATGTACGTAGTCAAGCAGGCCGCTTGTTATGTGTTTGCCTGTCTTGAACGATACTTTGGACTGTTTCCCATCACGCAGAAGTTGCAGAAATCTATCTTACAACTCCTTACACCAGCCAGAAGACCTCGCTTGTGAAGCTCAGTCATGCCATGCTCGCCGGTGTGGTCAAGGCGCATGTGCCACAAAGTTTTACTATTAGACTCAGACTCTACAATTGCAGCTCCATCTACAATTGTACTCCCTAACTGGAGATAGATATTTCCAGAGGTACGTCTCGCCCTCATTACTGTCATGGCTCCTTTGCTCACTTTCAGACCGTCATTGACTGTCTTGTAACGGAACCCATTTGCATGTAATGTACCCAAGGAAATCAGATTCTTCTTGTGATCTGGAACATAATGTACATCAGTCAATGTCCGAACTACACCATCATGCATCCCGAGTTTGATCTGCTCGATTCCTACAACATTGCATGGCTTGTCGTCTCCCAATCGAACAGAACCAAAACTTCCTGACTTGTACACCTCGAACCAGCCTTTGTTCGAAGTCATGTGGAATGAACAACCAGAATCCAAGATCCATAAATCTGAACATCTTTCAGACGTTACTGAAAGCATATCTGAGTCTGTACTATCTGAATCATCTTTCTGTACTATGTATGCTGATTTCGAAGACGAATCATCCGTCTTTCCCTCATACTTCTTCTTCCTTACTGGACAATCACGCTTAAAGTGACCTTCTTCCTTGCAGTGGTAACAAGTAACTGCCTTTTTCCCTCTGGACTTCGACCTGGACGGTCTATCACCCCCATCTTGCTTCTCTTTCTTCCTCTCTCTTCCCTGGTTGCCTTTGACATACAACCCTTTGCTCTGGGAACCTTCGCCGTTAGAATTTTGACGTCGCTAATGATGAGCAAGCAACGTCGTATTCACCGGATCCAGGGATATCGTATCCTTCTCTGCTGTCAGCGCTGTCACCAAATTCTCAAACAAAGAGGGTAGATAACATAGCAAGATCATGGCTTTGTCTTCATCCTTAAGCTTTACATCCAGTCGTGCCAAATCTCCGATAACGTGGTTAAAAGTGTTGATGTGCTTTACCAAGTCGGAGCCTTATGTCATCTTCAACCTGTACAATCTTTGCTTTAGATACAACTTGCTCGACAAGGATTTTGACATATACCTGTTCTCCAATTTCACCCAAATCTCCTGCAAGGATTTGATATCAATTACATGGTATATCACCTCGTCTTCCAGACAGAGTCGAATGATCAGCGTCGCCTTTTCCTGCTTCTCTTCCCAATCTTCTTCTTTCACTACCTCAGGCTTTACCTCCTTCAGCGCCTTTAACATTCCCTGCAATGTCAGCAGATCCTTCACTCGTCGTTGCCAAAGACCGAAATTTCCAGTGCCATCGAAACACGGAACCTTGAATTTCGCACCAGATGTCATCGTCTAACCTTGCTCTGATACCAATTGTTGTAGATTTCCCCGAGTGAATACCGTTAAATAGAAGGAGAATGAACAACAGGACACAAAGAATTTCCGTGTTCTGACAAGAACCGCGCAGAACACCCTGCAGAGAAAAACCTCTATGCAGCTAGGGTTTCTTATTATTGTGATTCTTTGATTGATACATAATTCCAACCCTACATGCCTCTATTTATAATAGAGGATCTCCTATAGATAACCCTATAGAGAAACCTACTATATCTAAATAAACCTAGATATAGATAAACCTATCTTATCTAAAACCTATTGTAGATAAACCATACACAATAATCCTTCTATAGATAAATATCATCTATAGATAGACTTTCTAAAGATAGAACTAGATAATTAATTGTCTCAAACAACAATTTTTCTTTGGTTACAATGTATATGACCCTGTTTTTATTTTGGTTACAACGTCGATGTCCCTGTTTTTATTTTAGTTACAACGTCTATGTCCCTCTTACCTATTCATATATTAAAGGAGAGCTGTCACCGCATGTATTTTGGCTTCTCATTAGCCCCTATAGGGTTTGTGCTTCTCTTGTTCTAGGGTTTTCATTTGGTTATAGTGTCTATGACCCTATTTTTATAGGTTTTTATAGTAGTGACAGTGTCTATAACCCTATTTTTATTTTTGGTTACAACGTCTGTGTATACATGACATTATAAAATCATAAGGGAGATATATTTAATTGATATATTAAAATCATAAGAGAGATGGAAAATGGAATTTGTGATTTTTTTCATATTCCTGAATTAGTTACACAATAGGCCTTTGTACAAGGTCCAATTGTTAGAATTGCACCTATGAAACCTAATACCATTTTGTAGACAATGAAAGTGAGATATCAGTAATGCTGATGCATTAGCCAACTGGGCTTTAGATAATGCTGCTCTTTATGCCGAACATCATTTCTTTCAGGCATTTCATCGAACACCTTGTGTGCGCTTACGATGGCGAAGCACTTTCCGTATAAATCAACCAGAGCGATGCAGATGTATACATTAGAAGTGAAACCCAACTTGATGACAGTGGAATGGAGTTGGATGCCAGAGTCAAAATCAACTGATTTGGCACACGATGAGATGCCCTTGTTGATCAAGTAACAACTGATGGTTTCGGAACTATGTTTTGGTACAAGATTCAACAAGTTGAAATCAACTGATTCTAAATCACCATAGGCGGAAGAAACATGTGAAACAAAGTGCAAATTGGTGGCTATTAGAGTATGGGAAAGTACAAGGTAGGCACCAAACTATTCCAGATCCGAGAAGGCCTATTCTAGATCCCCTACCTCACAAACAGAAAAGGTTTCTGCGTTCGCTTCCAATGGAGCTACTTCTAGACTAGTTTGTAAGCCTCCACCATGTATTTTAGTTGACAACTTCCTCTTGTCAGCACACCATTCCACTGTCATCAAGTTGTTTGCAGCAAGATAATTCGAAGAAGGCATATTCCAGATCCGAGATACAAGGCCTATTTCCATGAGCAACCATCGGAGATCGAGATCTCCATGTTCCCTCCGCCTCCAGATCCGAGATCTGAGATCTTTGTGCTCCTTCTCGAGCTCTCGTACTCCTCTTCCATGTGCTAAGAAGCCATCAGATTCTATATCTGAATTGAATCGCAGATGGGTCGAACACCTCTGGTTGAAATCTCGATGTTCAGGTGCTCGGTTTCGAGGGGAGTGACTAGTAGGAGGCGAGGGCGAGAGAAGAGATTCGAGAGCGAGGGTGGAGGAAGATGGAGAAGCCATTGAATGTGAGCTAGGCCTCCATAAGTCAGCCATGGGAGAGGAGAGTTAGGAGAGCGAGAGTGCGTGTAATGAAATAGGTAGGGGATAAGGTAGGGGCAAAATTATCATTTTTGGACACTCCCCTAATTTCACATCAAAAATAGGGATGAAAATGGGTCGGGTGGTGGGTAGATGGACTCCCATTTCACCCGACCCACCCGATCTACCACCAATATCTACTTACCCCATATCCATTTTCACCCATATCCATCTGGTGAGCGGGTCAAATGGGTGAAATATGGATGATATGGGAGTGATTTTTTCTAAATACATATCATTGAATTCCAATAAAACATGTAGAGAAAACAGTGGCTAAAATAACATCATCTTGCACATTAAGTCTTAAATAAGTCATCTTAAGTTTAAATAACATTGTCTTAAACATATGACCATAAGTTTTAAACACAAACGAGAGTTTAAATAACATTGTCTTAAGGAAAATAAGCCGTCTAGCACCATCAAGACAAGAGTGGTAGAGGACGAAGAGGGCAAGAGGTTTGCAGAACGAAGTGCCGATTAGGAAGTTATTGTAACAGCCCAGAATTATGATTTCCGGGTTACGTTTCAAGGGATGAAATCCCTTGTTCGGATCTTGCAATCCAGGTACGGGTCGAGGTTTCAACTCATTTTAAGATTAGTAGAAGGAGGGATTTCAAACCCATAAAAACCTCGAAGGGCCATTGGGTACCCTTTACCTGTCCTAAGACTATGTCGCAAAATCCAATTCAACCGAAAGTAAAGCGGAAGCGAAACTAGGATAGAAATGCCAAGACAAAGCCTGGTCAAAATCAAATCATAAGCGAGTGATTACCATTTTACCAAGTTAGAATATTAGCTAGGTTCTTCGATTCGCCAAGAGGAAACCCCGTCATATAGACATCGAGCACTCAGGATCTGCATAAATACCTTAAAAAAAAGAATGGGGTAAGGAGTCAGATTGAGCCACTCACGCAGGACCGGCAGTCCTCGCTGAGGCCACATAGTATGTGCTATACCTAATAAAGATGCTCTAATGCAGTACGAAAGTCAAACACACTAGCATGCTCCTAGTTCATATTAATGTGCAGAAATACTGTAAAGGGCTCAAGACAATGCCAAGTGGCATATCCCTCTCCTACCTCCACCCCCTTCCGATAGGGCGGAGACTGGCCAGCTCGTGAATGCATTCCATCATAATCGGGCGGCACGCATGCCTAACCCGCTCCACAATAAAGCCCGCAGGCATCTCATAATATAAGGAAGTTCATGACTCGATTGACTCAGGGTACCCGATGAGGCTGGGCTACCCTATGACCCTAGCAAAGACTCTAGGACTATCACAGATAACGACCGTTCTGTTTCAAACGCATAAAGTAAGCAGATGCTCATTCAATTAGTGCAACCTAAACAGGATACTACATGGCATGCTTTTATGCATATGCAACACCTAACATAAAATGCAACAACAGGCATGAATGTCCAACCTAAGTAAGCCCCCTAGGGAACTTACTTGAAGATGCAGAACAGCAGGATAATACAAGCAAGGGCCCAATGCAAGTCCAAAAGCAATACACACCTATCATCAAGTCAATTCCATAAGCTACCAGACCGATATTCATACATACGAAACCCAAGTTCCCAACATACTCAAAACCAACCGATAGTAAAACCATTTTCCAAAACCTTTCCGATTTGATCAACATCAACCAAAATCATTTACCTCCAATCAAACCCATTGATAAAATCGTATCAACCATATTTCCAAACTTTCTTCTCAAAACCAATATCATCAAACCAAGACAAAGAATCCATCATTAAACATTTAAGTCTTAAAACCAATCTCTCAAAACCATATTATAGAAATAATTCCGGCATTTATCATTTAAATCCTTAACAATTCCCAAAATCATATTATTAACACAATCCCGGCATGTTTATTTTCAAAATCATTACATAAATAAATTCGGACATTTAGTCACAAAATAATTCTATTTTCACAACCATATTTATAATTCACAACTCATATAATATCTCAAATATCATCTCTTAACTTTCCCTTTAATTCAACTCATTTTAAAACAATTTCTCAATCGTACAAAATTTATCTTATAATAACATACTACACATAACCTTACTTTTAGATAATTTATAATAGATAATAATTTCAGAAATATTTTCCCAAAACAAGCAACAGAAAATACATATAACATAATATGAAACCATATCTCATATAATAACATAACAATAATAACCTCTTAAAATTAAAATGACCATAACAATTTGAACCCAATAATTTAAACTCAACATAAAAGGCCCGAGGGAACAGCCCAACTCAAACCTGTATAAGAAAGGAAAGAAGAAGAGACCCGGATCCTCTGAAGCCCAACCCGGATCCAACAGTCCCCAAGTGGGAAACCCATTTCATAAAATGACATAACCCGGATCCGGAAAGGAACAGGCCCAGCCCATTGCCTGGCTTCTTCTTCCTCGCTCAACACAGAGCAAACAGAGCCCGCCGGAGCGGACACGAAGGGGAAAGGAAGGGAAGAACACAGGCCATGGGGGTACGTTCGGCTCGAAAATTCACCCAGAGGCTCGCAATAGAATCCCGACCACACCGGTTACAGAAAGAAGAAGCGACGTTAAGAGGGAAGGGAGGAGAAGAAGTTTACCGATCTCCGAGGGACGACGCCGGCGATGATGCTCAAGGCTGCGCTGGGCTTCAAAGATGGGGAGGAGAGGTTTTTCTGCACCTGGGGAGAGTGTAGGACAGTTAAGGGCTGAGCTTTACGCGCGTCTGAGTCGGAAGCGAGGGGGAAGGACTTACCAAGGCAATCGGAAAATGCAGGGGAAGGCTCTCGGTGGCGACGGCGTACTCCGTCGAGGCCGGAAATGGTTTCTCTTGGTCCAGGGAGGGAGAAGAATGAGTAAATGAGTAGCTTTGCAAGATTGAAGTGAAGAGAAGAGAATTCGAACAGATTACCGCTAGCGGAACGAAACAGAGGGAAGAACTCTCCTCGGTGGCGTTGATGGTGGCTACTGGCGGAACAGGGCCGTCGGGAGGTGGCTGACGGGGAGCAGAGAGCAAGGAGGAGGGAGGTGGTGGTGATTCGGATATCTGAAATTTCAGGGATAATTGGGGGTTGTCCTTGTTTTCCTTCTGGGCAAAGAACATAAAAAGGAGGGGGGGCCACACACAGAGAGTAAATGGAAGAAAGAGAGGGGATTGCTTTTTGTGGGTTTTCTGGATATAAAATGAAGGGGAGAAGAGAATTGCAGAGAGATGGGGTGGGTGCCTTTGACCTTTTGCCAATTTGGTGAAACAAAATGGTGAAAGTAAGGGTGGAATGAGCTGTACGAGGAAGAAGACAAGAATGGGTTGTAGAGAGCAAGAGGGGAGATAGGAAGAAAAGTGAAAAGAATTGGAATTAAATTGGTCCAAAGAGGTATTTTAAATATCCGAACAAAATATCTCGAAACCCGCTCTCTCGACCTTATCCGATCCAACCCAAAACGATTTTCAAATTTCCAAATCCGAGTTTAATAAATGGAATCCGAACATTATTTTCCAATTTCCGGTACATAAAAGCAGAGTATAACATATTTTAAATTCCCAATTTATTAATGCCGGAACTTGTTTCGAAAGATTTAGAATAAATCCAATAGTTCAAGGACAGAAATTTCAAATCTCCCGAATCTTAGAATTTGAAACAATTATAACTCACTATTTTAATTATTTATTATTGTAAAATTTCCCGGTCTTTACATCATCCACCTCTAAAAACAAGTCTCGTCCCCGAGACTAAAATCACTCTAAGACAAGGGGATAAAGTTTTAAATTGGTGAGTCCAAGGACCATGCCATTGATCCTGCAAGTATCTCATAGGGGCCCGTATGAGATCCTCACAGCACCCTTGACGTGATCATAACATTCCCGATTGGTCGTAGCAAGTATGTGATATGGGCCCCTATCACACCCTTACCCCGACCTTTTGGTCACATCATGACTCGAAAAGCAATCATAGCGTCTCTACTGGGTCTTAGCAAACATTCTATATGCGCCCCTATAAAATGCTTGTATCCACTTCGTGAGGCGTTATAATATAAGCCCGGGTGTGAAAATTCTCAAAAAGGGATTTTCGCAATTGGAAAAGATTGACCTCAAAATCGTTGAAATTCTCGGTAACATTTATTCCTTAAAATTTCATGTAATTCCTTTTTAAACCGCTCAAAATCTTCAATTAAGACGTTTAACCAAGCAACTTTACACCAAAACAAGTAAAATCGTTTCGATCAAAATTTCGTCAAAATCCTCCAAAACCAAATCAGTTTCCCGCATAACAATCTATTAAATTCAGAAGCTCGGAGGTGGAATCATCCACCTCTAAGGGCTAATCCCATATCCTCTCCCTAGTTTCCAAAATCAAATCAATCCCAATTCACGCAAGAACCACAAGCTATAAGAAATGCATAACCACATAACCAACCAATCTTCAACTAGTACATCATACGACAAGTCTCAAACATATGCCAACACGGTGTCACAAGGTCACATCAATATCTCCACATCATACTAAAGGCCATGATACACATCTCAACAATATGCCAAAATCATAACACATGGCTCGATATCACACCAAAAGTCATAAAGGATATCTCACTATCGCATATCAGCATCGCAATCATAGTAGGGTCAGTCACAGCAAGGGATATCATTTAGCCCATAAATTCACATAGTCATCCTATCCAATTTCTATCTAGCATTAGCATAACATTTTTATCACGTCAATCATTGGTACTTGCAAGGTTAGCCATAGCGAAATTTCATCATAAGTCAACGGAACAAAACTACTTATCAACACATCAATACAGTCAAGGTCATGCTATTAAGATTCAATAAAAAGGGAAGATCAAGAAGTATATCACCATCAAAATGTCAACATCCTCTCTAGAAATCATATTAACTCATCACAATGTCATATAACGATCATTTAGTAATCAGACACCATTATCTCATATATATACAAATCATATTCACATTCCAAGTCATACTCATCATTTAACATATCAATAGTCATGCTTGTCAACCATATAATACAACATCATGATTACTACAACATAATATAACATCATGTTTACCACCACATAATATAACACCATGCTTTCACATAATAACACATTATTATCTCATAATTCATATAACACATCGTAACATGCTTCTAAAACGCATAGCAGAATAGCAATGCTTCGATATATCATGATAACACCAGTCACTACCAATTAGATTTCAGTATTGCATAACAATATGTAATATCATTCCATATCAGGTTCATCATGGTCGTTATCTAACATCATGCCAGCAGATATAAATAAATCACAAAATCAAGAAAATTCCTCACATCATACCAGTCAAAATAAAACACAATCCCCACTCACTCATCTCCACTCTCAAACCAAGATTAATCCTCTTCTAGACTCAACAACACTAACTCCCACAAAATCCCCTGAAGAAATCCCAATTCATTTCGATACTCCAATCTCACTCCTCATTCCATCAAGCACTCCCACACACCATCCACCTCTAAGAATTCAACTCCTATCTCTAACTCTACACCTGAGCATCCTCTCATGCTATGTCCTAAATACTCTCAAGAGCCATTCCCTACTCTTCTCATACTACTCAAGACATCACAAGCATCATACCCTGCTAACCACATGGATCCCTCTCTCACGTATTACCTCGTAATACCATCGATCATCCTAACCGCCTAGAATTCTTTTACCACTCATCAACCACTCCACAAGATAACCCTCACCCACAAGTTCAAAGAATAAGCAATCATGTACATTATTACACATAAGGACCACATCATGTCAACTAGGATTTATATCAATAGCATCATTAGTTCAGCATTAAACATTGCAACTGCGTCGATAAATTTCAATTTACCGTCATGCTCAATCATTATTACAAATCATCATATATGCACATAATCAAGTCAAGCTAGCAAGTTGCATCATAACCGTAGAAGATAAATAATTCAGGTTTTCAGCATTGCAGTTCATACTTTCATAGGTACAGGAATTTAGATCATGCTTAGCAACTCAGAGTATCAACACATCAAGGCATAATGAACATTAGAACTATAAAGCATCAAATCATATCATCATAGACAACAGACAATCAAACAACAATCATCACCAAGTCAGCACATCAACACGTAATTCTCATCGCCAGGTCAATGCAATATCATCAACAAATTCAGAAGGGTTAGTAATTCGAACGGAGAACACTCCCTCTTGCAAGTCATATTGTACTTAGTATCCGCAATTCTCGATGCATGCTCGTTCCGTCGACATCATTGATCCTGAGGCTCATGGGTTATGGGCCCACGCTTCTGCTACACTGCTCTATCGCTATCTAACTTTTCGTTCCCTCTTCCATGCGGTCGCTCGTCGAATGTATCGCATAGGGTCCAAGTTAGCGGAGATAGGGGAGTGACAAGAGAAGACAACCCAAAGTTCCTCTCGGAACCAACCACGGACCAATACTAAGACGACAACTAGAGACAAAACTTCGACCCGAGAATAGCAACGACGCCCTTATGAAAGTCTATTAGGTTGCAATTGTGACAAACAGACACAAATTCATCATGGGGCATATCAATCATATTAATTCACACTAACATGTACCTATCTCAAGGAGCACGACATACGTATTCATTCCTAAAAGACATATTCGAGTGCTACACGGGTGCATGCGAGACAAGATAGTAGTCTATCATTCCATGAAAGCAGATATGCCTAGCAACCGAAGCGAGATATGCGGGTTTTAATGGGCACCACAATTATCACATATATGAACAATGCACGTGCTTAGTGTATGCATCATACGAGAACATATAAGAGCAACATAGTAACTATCTCATCTAACACAATGATCATATAATAGGTCAATCATGGCACGTAATCGTATGACGAGATACATTTAAAAGCATAAGTAATACATGGTACTAGCGATACATGATAAGACATAGGCATAGTCAAGAGTGATTTAAATGAATTCAACGTAATGTTCATGAAGGATGAGGCATCCTTACAAGGTACAAAGAGAACATCACCGTGATAGATTCTAAGCATGCTAGGAAGGAATAGTCATTGAGGCACATAAAGTAGTACAATAATTATCACATCACAGGACAAGAATGTTCACGTAATAAACAAGCATGACAAGTCACCATTGAGCGGGTCATTTTAAAAATCATAAGCTCTATAGGATATTAACAACACATATCGAACAGGAAGACAATCAAGATACTTCGACTAGGTCCATTCTAACATTCATGTGTCATGCGTATGTTAAATTATGATATAGCGCGGTGTGTGATCATGCGAGGTGTCAAGTCATACATTAATGCAAGCATGAGGATATGGCACAGAATAATAGGGAAATACCACCAAGCGATAACAGGTAAGCATGCTAGGATTAACCATCACGGGAAGCAAATCGATCATCAAGTTCAACATTAATCTAATCAGGACGGCAAAACATCTTAAGAGGGTAGAAAGAGGGAAGAATCACACTATCAGGGACCTGACTCAAGGGAGAAATTCAGCGATAATGTCGGCAATATATAAATGCGTACAAGTCACAACTAAGGGTCCTACATGGTGCTAAAGGCTCATCATGACGTACGATACATGCATGCAACTAATCATGACGACGCATAAGGGATCACTCACTCACATTCCCACGATATAGAAGTATGAGAAAAGTTTAACGCAAGTCCAAATAATGGGCAATATGGCTAGAATACGAGGACATGAGCTCAACCCAACACATACTAAGATAACATGCATTCATCAAGACTCAATTATACCACATATTCTCCATTCAACGCAAGCAATCACACAACAGTATCAACTTGCAAAATCATCAACAGTCAATTTGACTAATACAAAACAGATGGGCATGCTATAGATTCTAGTCACAAAAGAAATAATAGTATCGACACATCATCATCCAGCATGTTAATGCAATCATCTATAAGCATTCATAAAAAATGGAGCTGATCACACTATCATGAACCTAATCAAGGAGAAAATAACGATCATATAGGATCATACCATATGGTTCATGTTTCCAATCCATCATACGATTAATAGGCCAAGTAAACATGCTATAACAACATATAATCATGATAGAAGGCAAGACACAACACGAGACTTGAGAAATGTAACTAACCACATGATGAGCTTAACAATAAAATCCTGACAGAAAGCAAGGCATAACAGGAGCAGCTTTTACTAATGATCATTTGCAAGCTACATGCGGAAGATTACAAGATTATGTCATGCAATTCAGAGAGAGTCACCATTACAACCGGACAGAAATTCCTAAGGGCATCCAATGACTTTTCCCAACCGACTCATCACCCCTCTTTTATGTGGGACTCTAGTACAACTCTTTGTAGCAAGTAGACATTGGCTGATCGTAACAAGAATCGAGAAAGACAGCCTCAGAAACACCTTACTCTCTAACTCAGAATTTCATCAAGAGTCATCTTCCAGTACTCTTTCAAACAACCCTCATATCCAGCCATGATTCCCGAGAACAATGTGTTTACCAACCTGATTTCCCATTGAGGAGACCGAAATTCAAGAGAAAGACTCGATAAGGCCATCAAGGGGTTAACATAGTAGAAGGGGTCGTTCAACACAAGCCGGGCTTGACCACACGGAAATAAGGGTACTCCCACTATCCCATTTGCATAGATCAGTCAATACACAACTCATTGTTAGGCATACCAAATCAGATCTCTAGCATAGCAAACACTCAGCACAGAATCAGTTAATAACACTCATAATGATCTCATTTGAGTCTCCCAACCCATCTATAAAGAACAAGCTCATATTTGCCTACCCATTCCCAACTACATCCAATAGGGATGGTCTAACGCCTTTCTACCCACTCGGTCCCTCTTTAGTCGGTTTCCTCTTTTATAACAAGCCAATTTCGTTACTTAGTCCGATTTGGGTTAGATATCTTAAGTTCATTTTGCCCCTTTAAATCCTTTTCAAAAGTCTTTGAAATTTGTGGGCGATTTTCAAAACATACACTCGACCCTTGTGTACCCGAATTGCACAACCTCAGCTCTGATACCATCTTTGTAACGGCCCAGAATTATGATTTCCGGGTTACGTTTCAAGGGATGAAATCCCTTGTTCGGATCTTGCAATCCAGGTACGGGTCGAGGTTTCAACTCATTTTAAGATTAGTAGAAGGAGGGATTTCAAACCCATAAAAACCTCAAAGGGCTATTGGGTACCCTTTACCTGTCCTAAGACTATGTCGCAAAATCCAATTCAACCGAAAGTAAAGCGGAAGCGAAACTAGGATAGAAATGCCACGACAAAGCCTGGTCAAAATCAAATCATAAGCGAGTGATTACCATTTTACCAAGTTAGAATATTAGCTAGGTTCTTCGATTCGCCAAGAGGAAACCCCGTCATATAGACATCGAGCACTCAGGATCTGCATAAATACCTTAAAAAAAGAACGGGGAAAGGAGTCAGATCGAGCCACTCACGCGGGACCGGCAGTCCTCGCTGAGGCCACATAGTATGTGCTATACCTAATAAAGATGCTCTAATGCAGTACGAAAGTCAAACACACTAGCATGCTCCTAGTTTATATTAATGTGCAGAAATACTGTAAAGGGCCCAAGACAATGCCAAGTGGCATATCCCTCTCCTACCTCCACCCCCTTCCGATAGGGCGGAGACTGGCCAGCTCGTGAATGCATTCCATCATAATCGGGCGGCACGCATGTCTAACCCGCTCCACAATAAAGCCCGCATGCATCTCATAATATAAGGAAGTTCATGACTCGATTGACTCAGGGTACCCGATGAGGCTGGGCTACCCTATGACCCTAGCAAAGACTCTAGGACTATCACAGATAACGGCCGTTCTATTTCAAACGCATAAAGTAAGCAGATGCTCATTCAATTAGTGCAACCTAAACAGGATACTACATGGCATGCTTTTATGCATATGCAACACCTAACATAAAATGCAACAACAGACATGAATGTCCAACCTGAGTAAGCCCCCTAGGGAACTTACTTGAAGATGCAGAACAGCAGGATAATACAAGCAAGGGCCCAATGCAAGTCCAAAAGCAATACACACCTATCATCAAGTCAATTCCATAAGCTACCAGACCGATATTCATACATACGAAACCCAAGTTCCCAACATACTCAAAACCAACCGATAGTAAAACCATTTTCCAAAACCTTTCCGATTTGATCAACATCAACCAAAATCATTTACCTCCAATCAAACCCATTGATAAAATCGTATCAACCACATTTCCAAACTTTCTTCTCAAAACCAACATCATCAAACCAAGACAAAGACTCCATCATTAAACATTTAAGTCTTAAAACCAATCTCTCAAAACCATATTATAGAAATAATTCCGGCATTTATCATTTAAATCCTTAACAATTCCCAAAATCATATTATTAACACAATCTCGGCATGTTTATTTTCAAAATCATTACATAAATAAATTCGGACATTTAGTCACAAAATAATTCTATTTTCACAACCATATTTATAATTCACAACTCATATAATATCTCAAATATCATCTCTTAACTTTCCCTTTAATTCAACTCATTTTAAAACAATTTCTCAATCGTACAAAATTTATCTTATAATAACATACTACACATAACCTTACTTTTAGATAATTTATAATAGATAATAATTTCAGAAATATTTTCCCAAAACAAGCAACAGAAAATACATATAACATAATATGAAACCATATCTCATATAATAACATAACAATAATAACCTCTTAAAATTAAAATGACCATAACAATTTGAACCCAATAATTTAAACTCAACATAAAAGGCCCGAGGGAACAGCCCAACTCAAACCTGTATAAGAAAGGAAAGAAGAAGAGACCCGGATCCTCTGAAGCCCAACCCGGATCCAACAGTCCCCAAGTGGGAAACCCATTTCATAAAATGATATAACCCGGATCCGGAAAGGAACAGGCCCAGCCCATTGCCTGGCTTCTTCTTCCTCGCTCAACACAGAGCAAACAGAGCCCGCCGGAGCGGACACGAAGGGGAAAGGAAGGGAAGAACGCAGGCCATGGGGGTCCGTTCGGCTTGAAAATTCACTCAGAGGCTCGCAATAGAATCCCGACCACACCGGTTACAGAAAGAAGAAGCGACGTTAAGAGGGAAGGGAGGAGAAGAAGTTTACCGATCTCCGAGGGACGACGCCGGCGATGGTGCTCAAGGCTGCGCTGGACTTCAAAGATGGGGAGGAGAGGTTTTTCTGCACCTGGGGAGAGTGTAGGACAGTTAAGGGCTGAGCTTTACGCGCGTCTGAGTCGGAAGCGAGGGGGAAGGACTTACCAAGGCAATCGGAAAATGCAGGGGAAGGCTCTCGGTGGCGACGACGTACTCGGTCGAGGCCGGAAATGGTTTCTCTTGGTCCTGGGAGGGAGAAGAATGAGTAAATTAGTAGCTTTGCAAGATTGAAGTGAAGAAAAGAGAATTCGAACAGATTACCGCTAGCGGAACGAAACAGAGGGAAGAACTCTCCTCGGTGGCGCTAGTGGTGGCTACTGGCGGAACAGGGCCGTCGGGAGGTGGCTGACGGGGAGCAGAGAGCAAGGAGGAGGGAGGTGGTGGTGATTCGGATCTCTGAAATTTCAGGGATAATTGGGGGTTGTCCTTGTTTTCCTTCTGGGCAAAGAACATAAAAAGGAGGGGGGGCCTCACACAGAGAGTAATTGGAAGAAAGAGAGGGGATTGCTTTTTGTGGGTTTTCTGGATATAAAATGAAGGGGAGAAGAGAATTGCAGAGAGATGGGGTGGGGTGCCAAAGGTCAATTTGGTGAAACAAAATGGTGAAAGTAAGGGTGGAATGAGCTGTACGAGGAAGAAGACAAGAATGGGTTGTAGAGAGCAAGAGGGGAGATAGGAAGAAAAGTGAAAAGAATTGGAATTAAATTGGTCCAAAGAGGTATTTTAAATATCCGAACAAAATATCTCGAAACCCGCTCTCTCGACCTTATCCGATCCAACCCAAAACGATTTTCAAATTTCCAAATTCGAGTTTAATAAATGGAATCCGAACATTATTTTCCAATTTCCGGTACATAAAAGCAGAGTATAACATATTTTAAATTCCCAATTTATTAATGCCGGAACTTGTTTCGAAAGATTTAGAATAAATCCAATAGTTCAAGAACAGAAATTTCAAATCTCCCGAATCTTAGAATTTGAAACGATTATAACTCACTATTTTAATTATTTATTATTGTAAAATTTCCCGGTCTTTACAGTTATGGTTTAGGAAATTAGAAAATTTATATGTTTTTTATATAAAATATACAAATAATACTTTTATAATGTAAATGGATGGTGGATCGAGTCGGGTGGTGGATGATGGGTCGAGTGGAAAAAATCTCACCCCACCCGACCCACCACCCACATCCACTTTCCAACCGACTTTTTTTTTCGGGTTTTTACCCACTTTTTGGGGTCGGGTGATTTGGCTTCGAGTCGGGTGCCGGTGAATTTGCCACCCCTAATAAAAAAATGTCATAGGTGCTAATTTTTGCCTATTTATGGACACTTTCCAGATTTTTCCTTTTTATAAAGGCAAAAATAACTTGAAGGGAAATTTACAGAAAACCACCATTTAAATATTATTGTTTTCACTTAAGCACCCCTTAAATTCAAAATTACAGAAAACCACCTTTCAAATGGTATTTGCTTACAACTCACCATCCCTTCATCTATTTTCGTTAATTTATCATCAAATATATTATATTTTAATATTTGTAAACTCAAATTTGATTATAAATATGTTCAAATTTTGAATTTAAAAAATCGATTATATTTTAGAGATTATTTTATTTATTTTACAAAAATAATAATAAATATAGTATAGAATTATTATCTTAATTTATGTTTGAAAATGTTTATAAAATTTTAAAATAATGTGTAAATTATTCTTATTTGTTTATATTTTAATTATTTAAAAAATATTATTATTTTTCTATAGTTTAAATATTTTTGTTCAATAATCATCTTTGGTAAAAATTGAAAATGGTCTATAATTATATTTAACTTATACAATTAATCAATAAAATTTTGTAAAAAAAAAGGTAAAAGGAATGTGAGTTCCCATATATATATATATATATATATAAGGTTTTTTATATAAAAAAAAGCTATCTATTAAAAAAAGTTAATATTTTTCAACTTTATTTTTTTTTGAAACTGAAAAAATTTGACCATAGGGCTATGCCCTATCAGTCAAGATAACTTTTTTCTTTAAATTTCCCTAAATTTTAAAAAATTTAAGTTATCGACTAATCGTATAACTTAAATATAATTAGAAAATATTTGGCCCAATATCCATTTCTATGAATCTATGGCCAATCTGCACCAACATATCAAAAAAATGTGAAGTTTGCAAAAATAACCATAGGGGGAATAATTTGCATGGAAATGACAAAATGTTATTTTTGCAAAATTTTTGGGTACCTTTCCAACCGGTTGAAGGTAACCAAGACTAGGGGGAGACATAGGGGAGAGAGAGAGGGGATGAGAGAGAGACCCACTTTAATTGTTTTAAACTAATTTTCGACCTTTTTTATTTGTTAAAATTAAAAAAAAATTTATTTTTGAACTTAAATTAATTTTATCTATCTATAGACACCCACTTTATATATGTTTATGAAAAAAATATTTCGAAGTAATGTTGGGTCTACATCGTATCTTGATCTCAATTTGGAGTATGACATGGATAACCATTTGGATGGCAAAGACAACAATTCAGTTGGCACAGAAATTCACACAACTGGCAAGATAAACCAGAAAACCTGGGCAGAACCAGCAATCGTTGCTCTGGAGATGAAAGGTAAAGCTGCCGATGTGGACATGGAGAAGGGGCAATGCTCATAGAGTCTCGCATGCCGTTTGGGTCCGTCAGGAGCAAGATAATGGAGGCAAGTAGGAGGACATAAGCAAGCGTGGCGTGGCAAGGTGAACAAGTCCTAAAAGCTTGTTACAAAGTAAAAAGAAATACTAACTACGTGCTAAAACACAAAAAAAAATCCATACAACCCTATACATGGTTTCAATTGGCCTAAAAAAGAGAAAAAGTTACGATTTACGCTTACTAGCAAGTAACTACTGTTGCCTAGCCACTGACTACGATCTCTTAGCCAATATAAGACTAACCCCTGCCGGATCTCGTCTGCCTCAGGAACTTCCCACCTCAAGGAGCTAGGATAAACGACATTATTTGAGTTGTCGAAGGTTGGTTTTTGTTATTTTGCATATATGTACGTCAGTTATAGTGTGTGGTTGTTCGTTTTGGTTGCTTGAGATGCGAACCCCGAATATATGCGATTTACGCTTACTAGCCAGTAACTACCGTTGTCTAGCCAATAAAACCGATTTTCGTCCACAAGCTCAATGCCCAGATACGAGGCTAGTCGGAGGTCCACCGGAGCTCCCCCTAGTCGTTGACCATCCTCAAGGCCTATACTTCCAGATTCGGGGGATTTAACGCTAGATCTAAAGTCTCTTGTGCCTATATCCGGTGTTGGTGCTCATCGTACCTGCGAAGCAATGATTTTTGCCCCACTATTCAACCCTCCACTTCACCTTGATGTCCGACGAGGCAAAGAGCCGCCGTGGGCGGAGTGAACCCCCTTCATCCATCTCTATCACTCTTCCTCCACAAATCTCCCTCCATCTCCACAAATCCGATCGACCTCCACACATTCCTATTTTCCTTTCACAAAATCCAAAAAAAAAAAAGAGAAAGAGAAGAGGAAGCCAAATCTGACCGACCAACATCCGCACCAGTCGCCTAGCGCCACCACGACTGCCACCCTGCACCCCGCCGCCCTCAGCCTCAGGCATCCACTTCCCCCTTTTTCCTTCTCCTGTTCGGTTGTTGTGAAGCGCTCTCTCTCTCTCTCTCTCCCCCTCCCTCCCTCCCTCCCTCCTTTGCTTTACCTTAAATCCCGCCCGAACCCACCTCCAAAATTTCAAACTCCCGCCCAAAATTTTAACCCATTATAATGGGTAAATGTAACCTGTTAGTTTTGCAAAAAAAATTTACTTTTTGACATTTACCCTATTTTACATGGGAGGAGTCATTTATGCAAAATGTAAAATATTTTGGTACCATTTTCTCTAAATCTATTGGGTAAATGTCTACCCTAAATCTAGGGGTGGGAACGGGACGGGACGGGACGGGATTGAGCCGGGACGGGACTCGTCCCGCGAAATTTTTACGGGACGGGATTGACACTTATTTTTCGGGACGGGATGGTGTCTGGACGGGACGGGATCGGGACGGGACGGACCTTCTCCCGCAAATAAAAATAATAAAATATTATATAAATTTGCAAAGTGAAAAATGCTTTCATAATTCATTAATTTGTATAATATGTTGAATACGGTATTCTTCTCAACTATATTATTCAATATTATTATTATTATTATTATTATTATTATTATTATTATTATTATTATTATTATTGTTATTTTTTTATTGTTATTTTTTTTAACATTTATTATTATTATTATTAATAACGTGTCTACATGAAATTAGATCGGAGTCGGCTAACAAGTTGAGCTCCGCATCCCTTTTGAATACTAAACGCAATCCTAGTCAAAGTGTGACAAAAATCCCTACTATATCCAGGTACCCCCTTAGCGACCCCACACCCCCTTATTGTTATTATTATTATTATTATTATTATTATTATTATTATTATTATTATTATTATTATTATTATTATACTATTATTAATTCATACAATGATTGTATAATTAATTATAATGTTCAACATATTTGGCTACATTATCTTACTAGATCGGGACGGAAAGGGATTGAGACGAGATTCACCCGATACTGTCTCATTATCGATTGATAGTTGGGAAGAATACCGTATTTAGCTATTTGCCTCTTGTACGTAAAAATGGGTATAATAATAATAATAATAATGCCACGTTATAATTAAAAAAAATATCATCATTACTTATTTTTATTGTTATTATTATAAAATAATTATACTTTACAAAAAAAAAATGATATAATAATAATAATAATATAATAATAATAATAGTTTTATTATAAAGTAATATTATTATTAAATTATATTATAATATTATATATATAATAATATTATTATTATAATCAATTATTATTATAAATTGAAAATTATTATTATAATTATAAATAATATTTGCTCAAATAATAATAATATTATTATTATTACAAATGGAAGATTATGATTATAATTATAATTATAATATTTGCTCAAAATAATAATGCTAATAATATATTATCAAAATATTATTATTATTATCAAAATTATTATTATTATTATTATCAAAATTATTATTATTATTATTATTATTATTATTATTATTATTATTATTATTATTATTATTATTATTATATGCAGGACGAGCCGGGATTTGCGGAATCCCACCGGGATCGTCCCGCATAATTTTTGCGGGACGGAATTCGCTATTTTGTTCTAAATCCCACTGTGATCGGGACGGGATTGGAACAGGATCGGGATTTGCGAGATTTGTGCCCACCCCTACCTAAATCATTTATTTAGTATTTTTGTCCATAAAATTTTCATAATACGAACTTTACCCTTATTTTAATTAAATCCCCTTCCCCGTCTCTTCTTAGCCGACCGCTTCCTACTGCCATTTGATCAGGGAACCCTTGCCATTCGATCTCAGTTTCCCTACTGTCGATGATTTGGTTTTGGTGCCGCATCCGGGGAAGGATCGATCCAGCTTGTTTCACTGAATTCATGAATTATACGCTTTTACCCCTGCACTCGAAGCTGTCGGATTGTGTTCAAAGATTGAGAATATCGTGCTGAATCGTACCGAAGAAGAGGAAGACGAGAGCGGTGCCGGTGTTTTTCTTTTGTTTACAACGTCTATGACTCTGTTTTTCTTTTGTTTACAACGTCTATGACCCTCCAACCCATTCATATATTAGAGGAGAATTGTGACCACATGTATTTCGGCTTCTCATTAGTCCCTATAGGGTGTGTGCTTCTCTTGTCTAGGGTTTTCCTTTGGTTACAGTGCTTATGACCCTGTTTTTATAATGGTGACAGTGTCTATGACCCCGTTTGTCTATTACATTGTTTTTATAGTGGTGACAATGTCTATGACCCTATTTTTATTTTGGTTGCAGTGTCTATGTATACCCGACCTTATAAAATCATAATAGAGATATATTAAAATCATAAGTGAGATATATTTAAGCGATATATTAAAATCATAAGAGAGATGGAGAATGGGAATTTGTGGTTTTTTTCTTATGCCCGAATTAGTTACACAATAGGCCTTTAATGCCCGTTGAAGCACTCCTTAGCTTCGGTAATGAAATTGAACAAACACAATTCAAAATCGAGATATCATATGCCCAAATTAGTTACACAATATGCCTTTATGCAAGGTCCAAATGTTAGAATTACCCCTAGAGCTGGCAAGTCGGTCGTTCGGGTCGAGTTCGGGTCAGGCTTGCTCGGGTCGGGTCACTGAAGGGTCGGGTCAGTTCGGGTAAAATTTATGGTCGGGTACTGGTCGGGTCGGGTTCGGTCATAATGAATTTTAGATTGGTAGGGTTTCGGGTTAAATTGGGCCATGCCCATTCGGGTTCGGGTCAAAGCAGGTTGGGGTCGTTCGGGTTTCGGCTCAAGAGGCGGGTCGGTCTCATTTGAGTTTCGAATCAAAGTGTGTATAGCTTGTTTGAGTTTTCGGTCGAATCATATTCGACCCGTTTGGATAATTAGGTTGATTTAGACTCGGTTGAATACTTAAATATGTAACTTACTTAAAATAAATGATTTTAACTCGGTTGAATACTTGAATATGTACTTTTGACTAGGTTAAATACACGCATTGTCATTAACTCATCGGTTGTCGACCAAGATTAAAAAAAGTTATAATCGAAAATTCAGTATTCAGCAACATCGTCATTTTTTAAACATTTAAACCAATTGATCGGTGATATAATTAAATCAAATTAATTGTACATTTAGGATTTAACCTTATTTTAACTATCAAGTTGCAAATGGGCTTATTTGTTGTTTGAATATATCATTAGCCCATTTCATTTTCAATGCCCATTTTATTTTTAGCTTTTGGCCAATTAGTTTTTTTTTTTTCATTATTATTATTAGATTTTAACAAATCTAGATATAAATAATTAATTCTATCAAAATATAATAATATAGATAAAAATAAAATAACAACTACAAAATTATTGATTTAGATATAAATAATTCTTTCCACCAAAAAATAATCATCTATCATAATTCATACAAATTATGGAATATGGACAAATAGAATAACCATAAATATGAAATCTAACAGAATTATTATACTTATATTTATAAAAAAGAAATCCATTTATACAAACCA
Organism: Persicaria maculosa; assembly: GCA_963922045.1. Lineage (NCBI taxonomy): Eukaryota > Viridiplantae > Streptophyta > Magnoliopsida > Caryophyllales > Polygonaceae > Persicaria > Persicaria maculosa. The sequence continues at coordinate 50,863,491 of OY998251.1, read as the reverse complement.
AAAACTACTAGAATTAATAGAACTATTAACATTAATAGTATAATAGAAGGATATCTTGTTGAATTGCACGCTATATCATCTGCAGCGATTAATGAACTTTTAGAATTTCTGACTCGTAGTATGTATCGATGTTTTGATTTATGGCGGTTGACTTATTTGACTCATTGACTTATCTGCTTATCTATTGATTTTACTTGAGTTCTTATTCATATGTTAACAATTAATAAAAATAATTGGTATTTTATATGTTAAAAGTAGAGGGGAAATGCTACTAAATAGACCAAAAAATGGGCCTATTTGCAAAAATAACCTAGCAAGCCCTTTAATGTACCAAATTGACCCCTCTACCAAAAACAAAAAAAATTTCCGATAATTTGTAACTGTTGGGAACCGGCTGTAGAAGGTACACAGTGCGGGAGTTCTCAAATTAAAACGAGGAGGGAGAGAGACGGTTTATTCATTTCAAATTGAAGCGACAGAGAGAGAAAGAGAAAGAGACGAAAAACCAAAACCAGAGAAAGGAGGAGCGACATGAGGAAGGAAGCGGTTGAAGAAGAAGGGCCAAAACTCTACCTAGGAGGAAGGAAGAGGTTGAAGAAGAAGGTAAGGAAGGGTGGAAGTGTGTTTTGAGTGGTGATTTTGGGGTAATGGGGGTGCATTTATTGGCAGTTTTGTGAAGAAATTGAGACATCGGGGTGCCATTGCAGTTGCCTAGCAGTAGAGGAATGAAATAGAAGGGGTTAGGGGTGCCTTTGAAGAGTCGATTTTGGGGAGGTGGGTGCAATTAGGGTTTGTGGGTGTCGGGAAATAGATGGGTAAGGGTTAGGTGATGTTGGGTAAGAAATTGGGGACAAAAGGGAAAGGAGGGGGTCGGATGGGTAGGGAATCCACAAGATTCGGGGTAATCGGTAGGGTATATCTGCACATCTGGTAGGACAGATTATTGAAGGCTGTGTCTGAAATTGTGGTAGCAGATTTTGTAGGATTGGGTAAAGAAATTGGCAGGATAAATTTGAACAACTGGTATGCCGAGTGGGGGTAGGAATTTTCGGTTGAATGGTTATGTACTGCTGAAACTGTTAGGGCCCACCAAGTGTTTGATGAAAAGGCTATATATATGATCAATATTTGGTGATTTGGTTGTGGTGAATATCCTTGCCTATATGTTGTGTTGTGAAAGAGGTAAAATGAACCAAACTTGTCTGAAATGCGAAATTGGTAGGATAGAAGAGGATAGCAGCAATGGTAGGATAGGAAAATGAAGTTGGTAGAATAAATTTACACTGTTGGTATGTATGACAGATTAGGTGACCTGAATGTCTGAATTTATGTTTGGTGATTGTGTAGTAGGTACCCCCACTTTAAACATCATATAAAATAACGAAGTCAGGGAATAAGAAAGCCCGTGCAGGACCAAGCAACCAGGGGGTAAGGAAACTGAGATAGTTACATGGTTGTGGTTGTAAAGGTTGAGAAAAAATGCTTAAACCTAAGACTGTTACATGTTTTGCAGGCTGTCCTGGCTGTTCCAGAGACACAACACTTATCAGGAAGGGCGTTGTCCCATGCAAGTTTTGAGCTGTTGGAAGGCATGGAGCTCATCATTGACCGGGAGGATTACAAAGCCCCGAGCAAGAGCTAGTTTGGGGGCGTTGTCAAGATGGGGTCGAGAAATAAATTCTCTGCATAGTTGGTGCACCACTGCCTTATCTGGCAATTGAAGACTCGGAAGACACATGAGACGTGGTACTCCCTCCAGGGGCATCACGTGCGATTCTCTCTTCATGAGTTCGCGCTGATAACGGGGCTCAACTGCTCACCACCCACAGTGATGTCATGGAGGGGGACCACAAGGAGTTCATTTACCAGCTTTTTAAGAAGGAGAGGGTGACGTTGAAGGATGTCGAAAGAGCGTGGGCCTACAAAAAAGAGACGGACTCGGGGTCCCTGATGAAAAAGTACAAGCTTGCCCTCCTAGTCATAGTGGAGGGCATTCTGTTTGGGTTGGAAAAGAAGACGCAAATAAGGGGGTGGGTTGTGAAGCTGCTGCTTGAGGACACAAATCGTTTTCAAGAGTTCCCTTGGGGAAGGTTGGTATACGAGAGGCTACACGAAAGCCTCAATGGGACGTTGAAGGACATGGTAGCTGCAAAGAGTCACTTGAAAGACAGGCCCACCTACGCGCTGTACGGGTTCCCCATGACCTTCCAGGTTAGTGAAGTTTTACAAAATATTATAATCCTTTGCCAATTGTCAAAATGTGTTGATGTGACATGCCAAATCGATATTTATATCCTACCAATGGGGTATTAATATCCTACAAAATGGATATTTATATCTTACCAATGGGGTATTAATATCCTACCAAATGGAAAAATCAATCTTACCAACTATCTTAATTTGTCATGCAAACTTTGTTCTAATATCTTCCCATATTGTCTTTGCAGTTGTGGGTGTATGAGACCTTTACAGAGATTGGGAATAAGTTCGGACGCAACATTGACGACAACATCATCCCGAGGTGTCTGAGATGGGAAACCCCAAACAGCCACATCCGATATGAGAACGTGAAGTCCTTCCTGAACCTGGACGCCCCCGCCGACGACTTTATAGATGAACACGTTTGGCTCGTGAAGCCAGAGCCCATCTTGACCAGATTGTGGTCGAGCACATGAGGGTTTGAAGAGAGACACGACGTCAAGAGGATGCCACTGCTGGACCCAGTCAGGGAACCAGCCAGTCAGGGTCAGATGCGTCGAGCGTCGGTTTGGAGGCCCGAATTTTGGCGAAGGTTGAGGCTATCTGCAAAGGCATGATGGTGGAAATGGGGAGTAGGTTCAAGGTGCTTGAGGAGAGGATAAGTGAGGTTTCCAGAGATTGTAAGAAGGCTTTATCTCAGAGAGGCGGCAAGGGCAATGTAAGTGCTTCTTTGCCCATCATATGTGCAATTGGTAGGATAGTGTTGATGTGTTAGTATACCATAATAAGCGAAATGGTATGACATATATGGGCAAATGGTAGGATAGTGTTGATGTGTTGAATTCCCCATAATATGCGGCTGAATGATTGCATCCCCTTGCAGGAGTATGTGTCTTTGGTTGACGATGACGTTAAGAGCGATGGTCATAAGGATGACAAGGATCTGGTGGACAAGGAGGCGGACGAGGTGGTGAATAAGGATGTTGACAATGAGGCTGAGAAGGTTTAGGACAAGGCGGAGGAGAAAGAAGAGATTAACGCTAATGACAAGGGGCCGGGAAAGCAGGAAGAGAAGGTTGAGGATAAGACGACGGAGAAAGACGAGCCCAACTCTGAGCACAAGGGGCAGGGCAAGAGCACCGTTGACGAGGTTCAGGAAAAGGTCGAGGAGGCTGCAAAGGAGGAGGTCCAGGACAAGGCTTCCACCGGGGATGACGGCGACAAGGACCAGGGTGAGAAGGTGTACAAGGCTGAGGATCAAAGTAAGAAGGGAGACAAGGGTGGGAACGTCAAGGCCAAGGAGACTGTAAAATAATCTGCAGGGGAGGGTTCCAAGGGTGAGTCTGATCCAGAGGTTGTGGAGGAAAAGGTAAAGCTTACTTGTTGGTAGGATAGGTTGACCCTTTTGGTAAGATAGATGTAGCTGTTTGGTAGGATATCAAATTTAGTTTTTTTTTTTGGTACGGTAGAATTAACTAGTTTGGTAGGATATATTTACCCTTTTAGTAGGATATTTTAAACCGTTTTGGTAGGATAATGGCTACTGTTTGAAAATAACTCGGGTGTGTGTTTGATTGTTAGGAGACGAACCTGGAGCTGAGGAGAGGCAAGCGCGATAGGAAGCAACCAACCGGATTAGGGGACTGCGTCGTGACCCAACCCTCAAAGGCAACATGTCCAACCACTGATGCGGCTGAGGAATGGATGGTCACGGATGCACAAAGAGACCAGTTCTTGGCGTGGCCGGAGAAGTTCCCGGTGCAGGTGAAGGGCCCTGATGGGACCCAATTTAACAAGGAGTTCTTCAACACCCTCATCTCACCCGACGCATGGACATCCACCGAGGTACGCAGACATTCCACCAATCACATGTTTCCTTATTCACTTACGTCATCAGATTAACTCTAATGATAATATGGAACTTACCCCAAAACGCAGCACCTCCAGCAGTCCCTGGTCCTAGTACGGAAGGCATTGGACTCCCGGGAGGGTGACAAGAAGTCGGGCGTCGTCGTGCTCAACCCCTACTGGCAGGACGCAGTGGTGAAGCAATTAGACAAAGTGAGCGGGGATGTGAGCCGCATTAGAAGTCGCAATGTGCCGAAGGCACTGCTGAAGTACTTTGTGGGGACACTTCTAGACAACCACGGCAGGACCTGGTCGGTGTCGAACGCCAAGATCTTAGCGCCTTGGAATTACAAGGCCAAGCACTGGATCAGGCTTGTCATCGACCTTGTCAAGTGGAACATCAAAGTGCTGGACAGTGACTGGTACTGGATCAAAGACAAGGAGCTGCAGAACCACCTCGAGCCCATTACGAAGCTGATCCCGGTGGTGATGCAATTTTCTGTGGAGCTCCGTGCCAGGGACACCGTCTATGTCCCCAACGCTCTCACCATATCCCGCACAGTCAAGATCCCCAAGAACGAAACCTCGTAAGTGTCTCTTCAGTCGTGGTTTATGTACTTCTACTAATATTGGTAAGATAGAAGCAACATAATGGTAGGATATAATCCAGCCAATGGTATGACGGAATGATGGAAATGGTAGGATGTAATGAATTTATGTTGTTTAATAATCCCTTCTTGTGTAGTGGTGACTGTGGAGCGTACGTGATCAGAATGTTGCAGCTGGTGGCAGAGGGCATAGAAACATTCGAGACTGTCAACGACGAATTTATTGCGCCCTACCGCCAATACTTGGCACTCTCCATACTGCGCAACGCTTTGTAGGTCTCTCCCCAAACTATCGTCGTCCAACATATATTACTTTTGGTTCGGTGAAGACATTATTAACTGGTTTGTGATGTTGTTGTATTGTGATGTTGTTGGGTTGGAAACTTAATGTGTTTGATAACTTTGGTGGTATGGAAACTTATGTTTGTTTTGAAACTTATGTTGTTGGTTGTAATTTCTTTTGTTGACAGTTTTAAAGTGTTGTGATTGTAGTGGTTTTAACTGGTATTTATGCTTCGCGTCAATGTCTCATGCTTACACCCACGATTGCAATGTTTTTGGTGCTAAGTTTATGTTTGCAGGAATGTTAGAATTGGTAAGATTAGACGATACTATTGGGCAGATATCACGAAACCTTTGGCAAAGATAGAAACAGCATTTTGGAAGGATGTCAATTTCATGACGGAATTTCCTAAGTGCATCAGTAATGGTGAGACGGTATTGGTAAGATAACAGTACAATAATTGTAGGATTAGTATAAACTAATTGGTAGATAAAAACAAGATAGTGGTAGTACGAAATGAGAAATACATAATAGATCCAATAATTCATGTCACTGTGGCCAAAACATGACATCCATGATAAGTATCCATTACAATTAGCCCCATAATAATATCGCAACTAGAAGTTAGCCCCCCTATAATATCAGACACATGACAAAAAAATGTAGCGCGTACCGATCACTGCCCAAAATAACTCCGCCAGCTGCCTTGAACGTCCACCAAACCACACTACTGTCGACGACGCTTTGCCCCCTGGGCTCACCCTTCGACGGATAACACTTGGTCTTCGGCCTTCCCGACGCACGCTTCACCACCGGGGGCAAGCAAATCCTCGCAGCTATTTCTGGAGGCACCGCCCATGTGTCACGAGGTGGCACTGGGTAGACGATATTTACGTAGCACGCGTGCCAAGCCTCAGCCCTGTATAGAGGATGGACGAGGGAGTATGGGTAGATCCGACGTTCCTTGGCTGCAGAGAGGGCATGTGCACATGGAATCTGATCAATTTCAAAGTGATTACATGTGCAACTCCGAGCGGACAGGTTGACCAGCCATGCGAACAGCCCTTTACGGACGTCATACTCATGTTCGCTCAAAGTCTTCACCTGAAGACATATAGCCTGCATGGCGTTTTGCCTCAAAATGGTATCCACATGGTTAGTCACAACCTTATCGGGATTCGAACTTAGCTCCCGGCGCTTCACGAACCAACCACCCACGATGTCCAGTATGCTGTCCATCAGGGCGGTGACAGGCAAGTCCCGAGGTTCAAGGAATACCGAGTTCAAGCACTCGGCATGGTTTGTGGTGGTGATGTTGAACCGATTGGCGAGATAGAAAGCCCGGGCCCAGTTGGAGAACCCGGCCAGCTTAATGTAGTTAGCACCAGTGGGCGACTTCTCTTTGAATGCTTCAAAGTGTCCATTGAACTCCGCAACGGTGTACGCGTTTGGCATTAGGAAGAACAGTTTTTGCAGCCCACCCGCCTTGTGATATGCCTTCACATTTTGAAAGAGATGGTAAGTGCAACGACCATGCTTTGCGAAATTGTAACTCGCTCGAATTCCCTTGGTAAGTACAGCGGCCACGTACGGCGTTGTTTTCGATCACTTCACTTGGATCGCGAAGCACCCGCGCAAAGCTTCCTACTTCACTCTGGACTGAATGGCAGCCTTCGTATCGAACATCTCCCCTTCATGTAACTCCTTCACACTCTCCCGAGGGTCTCCGACTAGGGGAATGAACCAAGCCACGTCCTCTTCCACTTGCTCCAACGTCGGCAAAGGCTGTTTGTGTCCTTGGTACGATCGCTCTATCTCTTTCAGCGCTGCCTCAGCCTCCTCATCCATGATTCAGATGTCTCGTCCGGCCTCCCTCCCTCTACTTTCACGGGGAAACCACCCGCGATCATTTCATCGTCGGAGCTTCCTACGTCTATTATGTCATCCAATCCGGGGGGGGGGGGAGGAGGAAAGACGTCCACATCGTCTTCGGTATCAACGTTCACCACTTGCTTTCCGCGTCGGATAACATCAGACCTTCTCACGTCACCACCCTCCTCTGGGTCATCCATTTTGTGAACATGTCCCACTTCATCGCCCTGTCCTACAATTATGTTGTCATCCATCCTACCAACTTCGTCTGACTGTCCGACCATTATGTTGTACTCCATCCTACCAATACCAGATTGTATACCACTCCCAGCAAGCCCCCCCTGCATCCCACTCACACTGTCCTTTGCAGTCCTACAACACTCTCCCTCCCCCGCTACATACTCAGCACACAGGCAGGTCCCTCCAGTTTCACTGCTAAGGTCATCCAACTTCCCTCTCTCCTCGATCGAGCCTCGAACCTTCTCATCTGCCCCTCCGCCTCCATCAAGACCATCATCCAAGTCTTCATGCGTGTTGGGAGGCCCGGTTAGGAGTATTTCCCCTGGGGTGGGAGACGACAGGTCGTCAGCCCATGAGTCGGAGTTTTCCGACTCATGTTCACTGGAGGGTGTGTGGAAGGGCTTGTCGTTTTCATCCGTAAGGTGACGTGTAGTGCGACTGGCCAGTCTCGTGCACAGGATTCAGTGTTGTAGAACTTGTATGCTTCTAGGTCATCGTCGTCCCAGACCCAAATCGGAGTGGCCCACCCCATCGAAGGAGGGAGGTAGGTGAGATCAATGTCGTACAAGACCATGTTCTCGTCGAATTTGGAAACTATTTTCTCCTTCAGTTGGTCGTAGCCAATATTATGTGCCACCATCATAGATGCAGTGCGTGCCTCTCCCTTGAACACCAAGCTCCCACTCCCAAGAGCCCACCAACCGCTGCACACGACATTGATACATACCCTATCACCTGGGGTACGCCATAGGAACAAAGGATCAGCCTGGGGTAGTTCTGATGTAGGAAAGAAGAACAACTATAAAGGAAATGTACAAGATGACTTACCCATCGCTGCCACTGCCACCAACAAACTTGTTGCACTTTTCTTGGAATGGAAAGACAGTTGAACACTATTGGCAGGCTAAAACTGTACTATTAGTAGGATGACAATTGTATCGTTTCCTCGGATGCACGTGTGTCTTTTCTCCCTTCCTTTTCGCTTATCTCCTGCTCTGCCTCACTTTTTGCAGGGCATGTTAGGGTGTTTGAGATCCTCCTCTCAAGCTTATATATGTGCTTGGGGAACACCCATCAATGCAATGATTGCATTTTCCCCTCATAAATGCTCCCCCCAATCAAGAACCCCGTTTTGGCGCCAAAATTACACTATCAACCCGTCAAAACAACTACGGTCAATCCCTTCCAAATTTCTCCAAAATTTCCAGGTATGGTAGGACATGTTCAGCCTATTGGTACGAAAAATGTATTCTATTGGTAAGATAAATGTATCATATTGCTCAGACAGATGCTCTCCGTTTTCCCCCAATGAAGAACCCTGTTTTGGTGCCAAAATTACACTGACAGCCCGCCAAAACCGCTACGGTCAATCCCTTCCATATTATCTGCAAAATCTCAATGTATGGTAGGACATGTTTGGCTTATTGGTAAGACAAATGTCTTCTATTGGTAAGCCAAAAAGTGTCCAGTTCCCAGAAATGAAGGGGATGATTTGCCTTTACCTTTCCACTCGTCTCCTATGTTGCCTCTCTTTTTGCAGAGCATTTAATGAGGAATGACACCCATTAATCAGGCTTATATAAGGGTTGATTGACACCCTTAATTCCAATCATTTAAATTTCCCCTCATAAATGCCCCCCTTTCCCTATTTTATTGGCGCCACACCCCCAATTCCTCTGACATGTCCAGTACCACCCCCTCCAAATTTCTCTTTGCCACAGATGGAGCTATAGTGCCGGCCTCCCCATTCACCTGGAACTTCCTCATCCGGTTGGCTTTTTTTTTTTTTGCAAAACTAGACTACTTTCTGCCCTTAGCCAAAAAACAATGTACTAGTCTAGTTATGCAAACAATTTTTTTTTTTGGTATAGTTATGCAAATCGACCTCAAAAGTATAATCATAACCTTGTGTTAAAATAAAAAACCATTTAATATTCAAGCATTAAAATGCTGATGTTAAATAACGATTTCAAGTCGGGTCGGGTCGGGTTGAGAGTCGAGTCGGGTTAAGAGTCGGGTCAGGTTCAAAGTCGGGTCGGGTTTAGAGTCGGGTTGGGTTTGGGTTGGGTCGGGTTTATCTGTGTTCGGGTTTGTTTTGAGTCGGGTCGTGTTCGGGTCGGGTCGGTCTCGGGTTCGGGTTATGGATGACTCCAGATTTTCGGGTTTCGGTCGGGTTCGAGTGAGTCGGGTCGGGTTTTCGGGTCGGGTCAGATTTTGCCAGCTCTAATTACACCCATGAAACCCAATACCATTTTGTAGACAATGAAATTGAGATAAAAGTTAAACAAACACACCCAAAGTTGTATTAGGGATCTATTGAACCCAACAGCGCACGTTCGGAGCTTGAACTGATTTGGATTTTAATAAAGGGCTTAGCCCATCCTTGTCACCAAAAAAAAAAAAAAGTAAACACACACACTTTCTATCAACTGATCCATCCTTCAAATGCAAGAAAATCACTATGATTACTTCCATTGAAATCACTATGATTACTTCCATTGAATGAACTCCAGCAGAGCAAGAGTAGGTAAAGCATAACAAAAAATGACCGTCAAACTCAAACAATTCAAGATTTCGGTACTCATCTACAACAGATCAGGTCTTCAGTTAAGAGGCAGACAGTAAATCAGAAAGACGAGATCACGGAAAAGGCGATGATTTTAAAATCGAAGTCGGTAAAATTGTAGCTGCCAAAATCTTCTTGTGCATCCTGCTGCTCCCGAGCACCACCTCGGTCGGTAGGATCAACTGTCGGCTGCAATTTCAAGCCCAATCATCAAGCCATCCACAACTTACAATCACAAAGGTCCAATCCAAACAAAATTCAACAGACCAACAATTGAAGAGTATGAGATTGACGAGAGGGAAACCGGAAAATCTAGTCGAACACCAGAGAATCTGATCGGCGGTGTGGCGGTGGTACTTCTTGCGGCCAGCGGCCTTATCACCACCATAATCATCTTCATCTTCCTCGAGGTTCATAAAATCGTCGTCGAAAGGCAGATCGGACCAGCTAGCGCTTTGTATGCACGCAAACGGGAAGAATTTGGACGCCATGGTTGAGCTCCATCCCTCCCCCGATGCTCCCTTCATCCCCTTCCTCCGCAGCCGTGGTTGTCGCCGCCGCCATGGTTGCTCGACTGTAGGGATGCGGGTGGTTAGGTTTTTGATTTTAGATTCATCTGGATTTGGGGAAGGAAACACAAACCGTGAAATTTTAGGGAATAGATGCAGAGGTAAAATTGGAATTTTGGGACATGGAGCTAATTTTAAGAGGAAAATGGACATGGATCTAAAAAATCTCCCCCAAATGGACACTTAATAAAAAAAACCATATAATTATAGGCCTTTTTTAATATTTAATAAAGTTTAATTATTAAACGAAAATATTTTTTGAGAAATTAAACGAAAATATTTAAACTATAAACAAATAATAATTTTAAGATTATTTTAACTTTATAAATAGAAATTATGATTTCTAATCATGTTATAAATAAAATAGTAATTTACATAATTTTTTAAAAATTTATAAACATAAATTAAGATAATAATTCTAGGGTTTATTTATTACTCCGTATTTTTTAAAATAAATAAGTGATCCCTAAAATATAACCGAGCATTTAAATTAAAACTTTGAATATATTTACAATCATATCTAAGTTTAATAATATTAAAATATAATATATTTAATGATAAATTAACGAAAATAGATGAATATGTGATGATTTGTAAACAAATACCATTTAAAGTGTGGTTTTCTGTAATTTTGAATTTAAGGAGTGAGTAATTTAAAACATCCATATTTAAAGGGTGATTTTCTGTAAATTTCTCTAACTAAAATGACATATTTATCTAAATAAAATCAACATTATAAAATGACATGTTTTTCTAAATAATAAAACGGAAATTTCGTGTGGTGTCCCTGCTCGGTTAATATTGACAGCCGACGTTAGTTTTGTTTTTTTTTTTAAAAAAAAGAAAAGAATGAAAGAAGAAACTGGGAAGGAAGGAAAACCCGAAAGAAAGTAGCAGGCGAAAGATGGAATCGACGATGGAGGCACCGGAAGAAAGTAACGGGCGAAAGAAAATGGAAAAGGAGCCCACACAAGACAGCCATCGGAGGCATCGAAAGGAGGGATGGAGGCACCGTAGGACCGCTGGAAGTGGTGGTGGAGTCGACAGGTAGGTTTGTCCCCCTTTCAAAAAATTAGGGTTTTAAATTTCTAATTTTGGGTTTCAATTTTTTTACAAATTGCATTCAATATCACTGAATAGTGGGGGGTTTCAAGTTCGAATTGTGGTGTTGAAGTTCGAATTTTGGGGAATTTGTGCTCGTTGTCACCAAATTTCAGTTTCAATTTGTTGGTCCAAAATCAGTAGAGTATAGCATTGAAAATCAGTATAAATTTGGGTTTTAATTTGTATGACAGCATCTATTTTAATCTCTTCTAGAAATTAATGTTATTAGCACTCTATGTTACCGTTTAAATATGTATGAGAGACGCCATTTTGGGTTTCAAAGTGTATGACAACATCGATTTTAATTTCTAGAAATTAACTATGTTTGGTTTCAATATGTCTGACAGCATCCGATCTCTACATTTGTTTGTGCTCCTATTGAGAATGTGTTTCTTGTATAGATTTTGGTTGTCCACACCCAAACTAGTCTATTACAATAAGAGAATGATTTGGCTGATTTTTTTTTTTACATATTAATTTCATTTAAAATGGATCATGTTATGTGTTGATTTCAGGATAGTGAAAATTGGAGCTTGAAGCTGAAGTCAGTCGAATCAATCTTAATTGACTTGGCAGCAGAGTTATGTGAAGAGCTGCCATAGATGTAGCAACTAAACCACCAAAATGTAATCACCAGAGACAGAATCTTGAATCCACTCATCGAATCCTTCAGTAGTATAATAGCTGCGATACTCGTTAGCGGGACCCTGATCGCACCCCATACCAGAACCATGCAGTATGCGGATTTCCCGCCCTTGAAACTCAATGCTTCGAATGCCATCTTGCCGAAGCATGAACCAAGGACGAGCCCTATGGTCGTAAATGTGAATGCAAAGTGAGAAACCATCACTTGCTGCTCCAGCATGACGTGGAACGACACCCTGCCTAGAACCTTCACAAAGTTGAAACTTAACTTATGACAATTAGCTTATGCTGTGATGTATTCGAAGATCAATTAGCTTATGACAATTGACATGTGTGTATTGTTGTTAGAATTGGATACAGTTAAATCTAAATGTTTTATAGCAAAATGTGTTGCCCTTCTTTGTTGTTTGAATTGAATATGGCTGAACCTAACAAAGTGTGCTGCTGTAACAATCTATGATAGCAACAGACAGTAATTTTCATTGCAAAAATCAGCAGCCCGCAAACACATATATGACAATAGTAGCTTGCATAAATCAGCAGTTGAAGACATGTATGAGAGTAGTAGTTTGCATAAAATAGCATCCGGATACATGTATGACAGCAGTGGCGTGAAACACAACAATAATCAGTGACAAGAGTAGCTTAAACCCAAAATGGGATGACCCCTAATGCTTAAACCCAAAATTGCTAAGTTAATTTACTGTCATTGATTAGTGACAACAATAGCTTAAACCCAAAATGGGATGACCCCTAAAGCTTACATCAGTACCTATGGAAGTTAACTGAAACATGTTTCAAAAGCTTAAATCAGTGACAACAATAGCTTAAACCCCTAAAGCTTAAATCAGTGACAACAATAGCTTAAACCCACAATAGGATGACCCTTAAAGCTTTTACATCAGTACCCCCGTTCCTATTATTCTACTGAGTTCCCGCTATCCATGGGGTTGAGGACATCACCCCATCCATAGATTGTAGTTGTTCAGACTTGTTTGTTTCCTTTGGTTTCATCTTCTTTGGTCTTCGTTCAACTCGGACAACTTGTTACACCTTCACCTTAGCAGTTGGTTCACCTTTACTTGTCTTGATGTTATGCCCGTGTGCCTTGTATAACAAAACAGATGAACAATCACATGTAGTTAATAACTCGAAACTGCTGGCAATATAACAAAGATATGTAAAACATTACACTTATCCGGATCATCCACCTCAATTTCGACATATTCGCGATGAATATAACGCATTTGCATCACTATCTTATCTCCCATCCTAGTATCATACATAGCGTAATCAAAACACATACAAATTAAGAGACAATTTTGTAATAGCTAAACCTTAACCCTAACACTCAAAATTGCAACTTCATTGAAATTGAAACATAAACCCTAACCTGACAAAAACCCTAACACTTACTGTTAAAGAGGATTTCGAAATAAAATCACAAACCCTAACATGACAGGAGGATTTCAAACATGACACCAACCCTAGCCCTAACATGACAACAACTTCATCAGGAGGATTTTGAAACCCATTAGAAATCACAAACTAAATAGATTATCAATCACAAATCCTATCATGACAGGAGGATTTCGAAACCAATTTCACACGAAATTTCAAAGCTGAGAAAGGGGTTTACCTGGAAGTGGCACCACCCTCAGGAGGATTCCGAGTTCCTCTATCTGTGTCGCCATCTGGTGTGCTCATCTTTCTCGTTCTTTCGGCGACCCCTCACTCTTCCTCTGTCGATCGATCTTTCTTTCCTTCCCAATTTCTTCTTTCGTTCTTTCTTTTTTTTTTCCTAAGGAAAACTAACGGCTGCGGTTAGTGTTAACCGAGTAGGGACACGACACAAAATTTCACATAAACTCAGGGGTATTTAGCAAAATATGTCAATTTTGTGTACACCACGCGAAAAATCAAATACCATGAGGGTACCATGCGAAATTTCCAATAATAAAATTAACATTATAAAATAACATGTTTTTTAGATGAAGTATCAATACTCCATTAAAAATTTAAAACTAATCCATAAATGACAAATTTGATATGATTGATTTTGAGTTAACTCAAACGGGAATGAAATGAGGTTGACAGAGTTTTGTTAATCTGTGCATTGGGATGGGGAGGGTAATATCCTCTAGAATCCACCCCGTTTATATGTACTCAAAACCTTTAATAATTTTTGACATAAATATGTAAAGTACATTGACATCCCTACGTACTCAAAAACTTTGACATAAATACGAAAAGCACATACTAACTCAACTTGCCCTTATTAGACTAACCACATTCCATTGAGTCTATACTCTTATTTATACCCTCTACTAATATACTAATTGCATATACACTCCGTTTATATGTTTTTTTATGCATCCCACATCCTGTCTATAATATCACACATCTAATTACTTTATTATTGGAGTCCACTAGATATAATTAAGAAAAAAGAAAAATATGTGTAGAAATGCTCTCATTGGTTAATTGTTGAGGGAGGTGGGACCCATATAATTCTACACTCTGTTTAAAAAGGACGTAAATTTGGACGGATGGATTTTTTTTTAATCTTTCTAGAGACTTTGAAATTTTCTAGGTATTGAGATACGATAATTATTACCTTTTGACTTTTTTTCTCCAATTTTATTGGTTGATAAGGGTTGTGGATAATTAATGAGGGGTTTAAAGATAAGACTATTTTGCATGGTTATACAAAAAAATGGACTTCGAAAATGGCACAACCATAGTACAAATTGCAAAGCGTTGTGGCGGGGGGGGGGGGGGGGGGGAGTAATCCACCCAACTCTTTGTAAAGGCCAAAAAATTTATAATATTATTTTATTAAAGTAATGATTTATAATCAATATGATTTATAAGATGAGGAAGGTTGAAATTTTCGTCCTCGAGCTATTGGATTTATTCTAAATCTTTCGAAGCAATTTCCTACACTATTTAATTACAAATTCTACTTCCGCTTTTATATGCCGAGAAGTGGAAAATGATGTTCAGATTGACTATTAAATTCGGTCGGATAAGTTCGAGAGAGCGGGTTTCGGGATATTTTTCGGGTATTTGACATATCTTTTGGGAACCACGTCAATGGTTTCTTTATTGGCAAAATTTGGTAGTTATACCTAATTCAAGTTTTTTTTGGTTAATGTACCCTTGAAGATTTTGTTTTTGTTATGGCAGATTTGCCCTTGATTTGATTGTTACAACTAATCGTAGAATCTGTAATTAATTTTAATTTCATTGACGCTCATCCTATTCCATCAACGTTCGTTCTTTTCCATTCTTCTCTTCAATTAAGTGACGGTCATCCCATTGCATCTTCCTTGAAGTACGGTGATTGTGAAGACATTGAAGGTTGGTAAATTTGATTTATTTGTTTATGTGATTGTTACTGTAACTTCTATGGTATAGTAAACTCTAATTTGAGAACCCTAATTCAACCACGAGAGTTAGGCGCCCCGATACAGACATAAAAACTCGTCATCACCATTTGTGATTTTAAAAAAAGCACGACGATGCAGGGTAGATGAAAGAGCGAAGATGTAGGGAAAGATGGAAGCTTCATGGAATCGATATCTTACCTACGATTTATATTGTCTTCGCTTCTTGTTAGTTAGGGACAATAATTTATGTTACAATAATCGGTATCTATTTTTACAATAATTGTATGCTACTTTAATTGATACCTGTCTTTACCATAATTCGGTCATTACAGGAAATCATTCATTACATTAATTGTATGCTATTGTAGTTGGTTATAGTAAATGTTTTGGCATCTTCACCTCAATTGGATAACAAGGTAAATGAAGGAGGAGATAAGGGGTGTGTGTGTATAGCCAAAAGTGGGGAAAAAAAAAATTGTTGTTGTTGACCACAAATCAATAGTGTGAGGGTGAGGAAGAAGACAAAAAGAGGATGGGAGAAAAGCAAGTGGTCCTAAAGTACAATTTTAATACCCGAAATTAAATCCTGAAACTTGTTCTCTTGGTCTTATCCCGACTCTATTAGAATAACGCTTCAAAATTACGAAGATATCGACATCCCAAATTTTATTTCAAATCCCAGGGTAAAATGATGGAATTGTCCTTCAAAGTTCAAAATTAGGCCGGAATCCGCTATAAAGATTTTAAAATGTGATTTTTAAGGCGAGAACGAGGATTTTCAAATATCCGAATTTTCTGACGTAAATCCATTTAATTTATTTATTTTTAAATTATTATTTTAAAACACGAGGCCTTTACAAAAACTTTGCTCATTATGTTGCACAACCAAAACCCCAATGAGTGTTATTTATATTCCAAATATGCAAACAATGGCGACAAAAGGTACCTCTAGCAAGAATCTCGGTGGTGACAAATCAAAGGAAGGCCAGTCTTCGAGCTTAACACCAAATGAAAAGGAGAAGGACAATGCACCTAGAGATGAAAAGGCAAAATTTGGCAGGAGGAGAGCCGTCGTGTGTAAACCTGACGAGGGAAAGTCATTGATTCACCTCGTCAAAAATAAATACCAAACAAACAAACTAGTATAATATGCAAGTAAGGGGTCGAACCCTAGAGAATCAAGTATTTTTAAATATTGTGTATTTATCAATATAAAAAGAAAAGATTTTGGTGAATGAAAATAAAAGAAAATTATATTGACAAAAGCAAATAAAGGATAGAAGAAAAGCGTTTCCACCAACAAGTTTTCGACTTTGGTTGGCTTTATTGATCATCAAATCCTTTTCAAGTTATTATCGTTTCCTACGGATTCCTCTCGTCTTGGTTTAAGTAGATTAAAAGTCCTACGAGTCCAATTAATCCCTTACACCTCTATGCAACCTTAACACGGTCAAGATTTAACAAAGAGATAGCAAATAGTCCCAAGAACTTGAGCATATAAATAACACCAATTAAACACGGTAAATCAATGTTTAAGATATATGTCAACTCCCTACATAATCATGCTTCAAACACGGAATCCACATTCTTATGCGTGCTACTATGGAAATAACACAAATACGAAAGTATTAAATCCTAGCATGAAATCAATATTATCATGGTAGCTAATCAAGATAACATCAATAACATGATCAATATCACACAAAGAAGTTGAAATAATTAAAGAGGAAAAATAAATTAAATTAGAAACTCACAAACTACCAACCAAGTCTCGAAAGTGTAGGCGAAAACTACAAAATTAGCCAAACATGGCTTACCTAAGCTTTCTTCTCTTCAATGGTGATTTCTCTACTTCAATCCTTCCATAAAAAAAAACTAACCCTAAACATCCTATTTATAAGCCTAAAGTTTTGCATAAACAAGGTAAAAGATAGATAAATAAGATAGAAACTTCCTAAACAAACTGGATAGAAGATAGACTTTCCAGGTATAGTTCAGCGTCAGATTTCGTTGGCAGCAAAAATTTCTGCTAGCAGCGAATGGCCTTAAACAAGCTACTGTTGGATTTTCGCTAGCACCTCGCTACCACACTCGCTGCTAGCGAATGTCCATGCCTTGGAAATTTTCAAGCTTCTTCTGTTCCTTCGTTTCCGCTTCCGCGAGTCCACCCTTCCGTTGTCGCGAGAGTCTCCATTCGCTGCCGCAAAAGCTTACATCAGCTGCAGCGAATCCGGTTGTCCGCTGAAGCGACTCCATTCGCTGGCAGCGATTCACCATTCACTGGCAGCGACTCATGTTGCTTTCTCGTTGACTCTAGGTTGACTCGACTCGCTGACATCGAGTTTCCATTCGCTGACAGCGAGACATACTGGCTCCAGGACGTCCTCCCATTGACTCAACTCGTTGGCAGCGAGATTCCATTCACTGGCAGCGAGACGTGCTGGCTCCTGGACCTGCTCCCACTGACTCCACTCGCGGGCAGCGAGATCCCATTCGCTGGTAGCGACAGATGCCCAGAAGCTTGTTTTCTCTTCATTCTTGCCTCGTTCTTTCTTGCCTCTTTTCTTTCTTTCCTTAGCTTGATTTCTTGACTTCACTTGGACATGTTGTTCACCTTTCCTTTGCTTTCAACCATATCAGATCTACGATTCTGCACAATTCAACCGAAATAGCGTAGATTCCGAACTTTTCCACGAAAATAGTTTAATCTATGTTGACACTAAACATGCATATTCTACAATGCAAATGCATCTAAACTACCCTATAATGCCGATTTGAAATGTGCATTATCAAACTCCCCCACACTTAACCTTTTGCTTGTCCTCAAGCAATGCAATAAAGAAGAGCAAAACCATCATCCCAAACATATAATCTTCAAGCACTAACCTTGTCAAAAGCAACATCAAAGTGTATGAGCCATGAGCATGAAAGTTAACATCCTAGCAAGTACATGAGTGATAAAACCACAATGAAAAAAGTGTTACCCGCCCCACATTCCCATGGGGGGGGGGGGGGGGAAGCCACGTATCCCCTCATAGCGTGATCTGGTCAACGGTCTTACCTGAAGCCCCCCCCCCCCGGCCTTTTACTACTATCCATTCGAAATGGGGGAGGGGGTCTCAACCTGTGCCGCAGTGACCAATGGGGATATAGACGGTCTTACCCGAACCCCGAGATCCTCGACATCCGCGAAGATCTCGTAGCTCGCGCTGCCGAGCCTTTGAATTTGGCTCGCATCACTTATCGTGCAGTGGATTCATCAAACGGCTTCGAGGAATAGTAAGCACCCTAACCGATTAGGTAAAAGATCAAGGATAAGAATTGGTATTTCCTCTGCTCCTTGACTATCACCCTTTTACCTGTCCTGTATGGATCCCTCTCTTGTTTCGTGTTTCTGGACCGTCCGCGGACGGATATCGAGTCCCGAACTTGTTAGAAAGGGTGGTCATGAAGAAGAGTGTTATCACAATCTTATCTCCCTCTCTCTTCAGATCGAGGTATTCTTATTTCTTTTTCTCCTCCCAAAAAGCCTCGATCTTAGAGTGTCTTCTCCTTTTTATAGTGTATACCCATGTCCTCTCCCAAGGGGACTGTTCCTTCCTCTTGGCCACTTGTTGAAGTACGGTTGCCACGTGTTCTAAAAGAAAGGGCACGTGGGTGGTAGGCATGCGCGCAATCTGGCCGAGTTGCATGCATCCTTCTTCCGCGGATCGTATGTTGGTGCGTCCTCCCAGTCCTGCTTCTCCAGTCCTTTTAGCCCCTTTTCCCTTTCTTCCCTTTTTTCGCTAATTTTGGGCATCATCACAGCTCCTCGAGCCACGGGGAGACCGGAAAAGTTTCTCCGCGGTTTGAAATCTTCCTACTGATCCCCCGCCCTTGGCGCTTCTTAGGGCAGAAAGATGGAAAAAAGGAGGCCCGTTGGGCTTTCTTGGGCCTGTTCCCACTAGGCCCGTTTGCCTAATTGATGTGGGTCGGGCTCTTGACACGTGGGCCGAAGTGGGAGGTAAAACGTCGTTGAGTGGGGGGCCTATAAATAGGGGTTCTTTCCCTCCTCATTTTTACCGTTCTCCATTTTTACAGCTCTCGTCTTCAGATACTCGAGGTAAAATAGTCTTCCTTTCTCTCATTTCCGCGTCTAGTTCTTGATTTATTTTTAGGTTTCTTTCTTTCTTCTCTTTCTTGGCAGCGGTCGTGGCACGGGTTTCTTTCGGGCGCCTCTTTATTCCCTGCTGGTCCTTAGATTTCCTCCCATCTTGCCCTTTCTCCCAATCTATTAGCCGCCTCCGCTATGTCGACTTCGCAAAGCAGCTCTAGCAGTGTTCATGCCTTCATCAGATCTTCTCATGTAGTGCGGTCCGAGGGCAAACTTCTGATGGGTGGTATAGAGGTCCCTAAGGAAGTCACCTTTCATCAACCAAAAACCCTTGCGGATCCCTCATTTTACTCATCTTTGGGTCGCGTGCGCGATGAACCCCCTTCTCCTGCCGACTTCGAGTCTTCGTGTCGGGCGATGGCGCTTCGTCATCGGGGTCTGACTCGATACTGGAGTCTCCCGAATCTCAGCACTCTTATAAGGAGTGGAACTCCCACACTGACTTGCCGTCCGACCCCGTCTTTCTACCGACTGAGCGCCGTTCTTCATCCGTGCTGGGGGACTTCCGTCCGGTCTTGTACAATGAGGGGGTGCTGGCGACCTGCCCTTTTAAGAGGGACTTTCAGCCATCCGATATGGGTCCGATCCCGGCCGTTCTGTCGTAGTGGGTGATCCCCATCGCTCCGCCTAAAGCTCAGAACCGTGGAGGAGGGACTTTCACGACCCTGGATGATTTGAATGTTATTGCTCGCGTCTTTCCCTGGCCAGAGGGAGTGGTGTTGTGTCTCCCAGCGGAGGGTGGAGGGAGCCTAGATGCTTATTAGGGGTGCTTGGTCGTCTATATAGAGAGCCTGGTTCAAGGGTTTTGGCTCCCTCTTCCTAACCTGTTCAAGTGTTATCTAAAAGCCTGCGTCTTGAGTCCTGCTTAATTGGTTCCAAACAGTTTGCTTTTCTTAACCTCTTTCGTTCTGCGCTGTTGTTGTAGGAGGAAATTGAGATTTGCAATAAAATATAAATAAATCAAAGCAAACCAGATTCCGTCCCTTGCAAATAATTACAAGACTCCCTCCCTATGCAGCAGTGGGAAGTCAGGATCGATCCACGAGGAAGCGTGTCAGCGGATCTCAGGTAGCTGTAAATCTCACAGACAGAATAGTAGAAAGACAGAAACAAAAGCAGAAAGAAAGACAGAAATAACAAACAAAAGAAAAGACGAAAGCAAAGCACAGAACTGGTCGATATCGACAAGGAGGTACTCGATATCGACAAAGCACAGTGACGACAGAAAGCAAATTCAGACACAGAAATTCGATCTCGACAAACCCTTACTCGATATCGACAAGGTGCTACTCGATATCGACTAGAACTCCCCGAGATTGACAAAGACAGAAACTTAAATTGCAAACTTCTCGAACACAGAATTCAGATTTCTGACAAAATAAATCAATATACTAAAAGACTTCCAAAGCCAGGGTATCAACACCACAACGATAACCATGCAAAGAAACACATAAAGGCATAAAAGATCATGCTTTCCATCAAATAACTTTTGTTATTAATAAATAGGAATATAGAGGCTTTCGCATAAACCCTAATTGTTACTAACCCTTTTCACATAATTAATCCAAGTTGCATTAAGATCACTTTCGCTTCAATAACACAAAGAAGGATCACCTTCAACTCTCGCAAAAGAATCATGCTCAAAGGGATAGAAGACGAATTGCATAAAAAGATTGTACCTTTACCGCATCACCTTACATGGCTACCGTCAGGCTCACCCCAGCCCTAGAAGTGGGTGGACTACTCGCTCTTCATTATCAAGAAACTCATCAAATAACAAAAGGAACTAACTTGCATTAAATTAAACCAAAGAAAGCTTACAACCGAACAAGCCAAATCCGCTTTCGCCTTTCTACCTTGCTCGTCACAAACTCTCTCTCTCTCTCTCCCCCCTACTTACTTGTCTCTCAAATTGAATTGGAATCAGATGCCTAATGCTCATCCCCTAAAGCTTTATTTATAGCTTTCATTCCCTAGCTATTCTAGGTAAGAAAGTCTATCTAAATCTAAATCTAATTATCTAACGGCTTAAAGATAAATAAATGCAATAAAGGAATTAAATCCATAAAGGGAAATTATATCCAAAGAGCAAAATATCTTCTTGTGTTGATAGGTCTTCTCTCCATAGATAGATGTTGATAGATCTCGGCCAAACTCGGATTCCTTCGACTCCAAGGACTCCCAATCCGCGTAGGGCAGCAAACCGCGTAATGCGGCTCCTGGACAGCGTTCCTCGATCTCGACCAAACCTACTCGAGATCGAGTAAGAATGACGTCGACTTCAGCTGGCTCGGTGATGTCGGGTAGCAGCTGCTCGATCAGACTCGGTCAGGTGATCTGGGGTCCTTGATATCGACAAGTTTAGTCGATATCGAGTAAAGTGGTGTCGACTTTGTGTTGCTGGGCTTGGTCGAGGAACTGCTCCTCGGTATTGACTCGAACAGGTGCTGCAGATCTTGTCGATATCGACAACTTTTGTCGATATCGAGTAACTTGGTGCTCGGCGTCTCCGGGTCCTCGGCTTCTCGACTTGGCACATCTCCTCGACTCCGGGCATAGGTTCAGGAAGTTGTCGATATCGAGTAACTTACTTGATATCGAGTAAACTTGTGGAGTCGGGTTGGCTCTGGCGCTCAGCTTCTCGATCAGCTCCTGGTCAATCAGCCACTGCTCGGGCACCTTTGTCGATATCGAGTAAAATAACTCGATATCGAGTAACTCTGTATTCCAACTTGATTCGTCCTGGTTTTGTAGTCCTTTGATCTTGGACTTCTGTAGTTGATTTTCGAGCTTTTCCAACCTTTCTCAAAACTGCTGTAAATTGCCTCGAATTCTGCGAAATTAAACAGAAACTGGTGTAGATTCCATAATTTGGCAAATAAACATAAATTACATAGATTGTGTACTTATTCTAGCCCAAATGCATGAAATGTATGCAGAAAACGATATAAAAGTTACTGTAAAACATGGCAGATTCAGCTCACAACAAACACCCCATACTTAAGCTTGCTTGTCCTCAAGCAATACTTTTATTTGTCATACAGGGGAAGAAATCAAAACTCTCAACATCTTAGATTCATTGCCATATGTCCCTGCAGTCAATTACCATCATCGAAAAGGTACTAGTGTCACAAATCCATGCATGTGCAATTAAAAAGCAACATCTACTCACAAAAGGAGGGTTATGCAAAATAATTCATAAGTGACAAATCATTAATAATCAAGAAGACTTTAATTTAAGCTCATGAAGGAGTAGATTGGTAAAAGGCAAAAGGTGGGCAATTTTTGGCAATGTGGTGCTAATGATCCGGGGAAATGGAGTATTTCCAAACTTGAATTTCCACATTCCTTTTTCAAACGATTCATCACCTTCCATAATGCTTTTTTCAATAATAATGCTTTTACCTCTCTAACCTCAGCACTGCCTTCTCGCGAGTCGCAAACATGGGTGTCATGAATGGCTCCGGATACTTAGTGCTTTGGACTCCTCACCTAGTGTCCCATCTCGCCAAACTATTATCTCAGCGAGCAGGGTCGATCTTTGATCGGATTTTCTTTCACTCATTAAATTTTCCATATATTCAAAACAATCCTTCCAAACTCCAATGATAGTAACACAACAACCATATAACATCTCCATAATGTAACATCATTATCAACATAATCCCCGGATAGGAAATAAGGTAAAGAATGATCAATATTTAGATCATGTGGAACAATAATTGAAATAAGGCATAATATGGCTTTTGTGATGCATAAGCATAGATATGGCCAGGGAATATAAACATATGAGCATTATATGGAAATATAAAGTCCTCCATCCTTTTATCATGCAACATGTCAAAAGCAACTTCAAATTTTACCTCCTTTCATGGTTTTCAATAAATAATGCACTTCATTGTGACTTCCCTTTACTAGGCAATTTCATGCTATATCTCTAATGAATCCAATTTTTGCATCGTCGAGTTCAATTTAGCTTCCCTGAAATTAATCAAAAATTTTCAATGAGGGTCATTTTTCTTTAAACTTTGGAAAACATGCATGTAAGCATATAAATCAATAATGAATTCCAAAATAGCCATGTATAAGCAATTCAAGAAATAATGCACAAATATGGTCAAATATGTCAAATATGCACAAAGTAAGCCCTTCCCCCACCCCATACTTCAACATTATAGTGTCCTCACTGTATAAAAACAAGGGTAAAGAAAGAAACTCACAAGACAAGTGTGCAGGGCTGCATAATATCGGTTTAACATGCCTGGGCCGAATCCGAATATAGCTTGCTTCTATCCCATAGACCTGAAAAATATAGAAGACATATACCTACAATAGAAAAACTAAAAGTTCAAAAACCAAAAACAAACAAAAGCAACAAATGTCCAAAAAGTCCCAAAAATAAATGTCTATGTACAAGCTCTAGATTTTATAGTCGCTAGGCCGACTTTCTCCATTAAGCTCAAGGTGGCATTTGCAGGGCCCATGTAGCTTGGGCTTTAAATAGGACTCCATTTTTGTCCATCAGCTGCAATCCTTCGGAATGGATCTTGTTTACCACGAAAGGTCCCATCCTTTTCTTGCTGAATTGGTTAGGAAACCAATGATCTTTTGATTTGGCAACATAGAGCTTGTGTCCAACTTCATACTCCTTAGGCTCATCATTGGAAATCCTACATAAGCGCACAAACCAAGGCAAACCTCTCCCATGTATAGATAGATCTTTAATGGAAATAGGAGAAGAAAGATCCATACCTTGGCTTACCTTCGCAGAAACGGATTCGGGAGCCACTGTGTTTAGTCGATCTCGAGTAAGTTTACTCGATATCGATGAGTTTTCCGCTTCTGGTGGTGGACTGCTCGTGGTTGCTGGAGTCGAGGAAGCCAGACGTTGGTCGATCTGGAGTACGGTACTCGATCTCGAGGAATTCTGCCCTTCTGGTAGAGTCAGCGTCGAGGAAGGTGAAGTCGAGTCAGCGGAGTTTTGGTCGATCTCGAGTAGTCTACTCGATCTCGAGGAGTGCTTGGCTTCTGTTTGGCTGCTCGACGACGTTGGTGCTGGTGGAGGCTTCTGGTTTTGGTCGAGATCGACCACAGTCCTCGATATCGAGGAATTCTGGTCGATTACGACGCCATACTTGCATCTTGTCAAGGCATTTGAAAAATAGTTAGTCCATATCGACGTACCTTGGTTTGTGTCGAGTGGATTTTCTGTTTCTTCGTTCAGGATGGCCATGATCTTCTCGACCTGGGCCTCCATATCCCTCTTTTCCAGCTCTTCGGGAGTCATATTTCTTACCTTAGGCTCCCCACAAGTGATGTAACCAGCTGATATAGATTTTACCTCCTCGATTGGACCTGTATGCCTTTCAGTTTTATTAAAAGAATACTCAATTACCTCATCGCTGATGTTGAAAGTGAGTACTCCCTTCCTTACGCTTATGTTGGCATCCACTGTCGCTAAGAAGGGCCTTCTTAGAATAATTGGACAAGTAGGGTCTTCCGCCATATCAATAACTAAGAAATCAGTAGGGACAAAGAATTTATCTACTTGTACTGGCACATTGTCCACCATGCCTGTTGGAATGACCACCGTGTTGTTGGCCATATACAGCTTAGCATCTACAGGCTCTATGGCACCTATCTTAATCTTGGACCAAATTGTTAAAGGCATTATACTCACACTAGCTCCAAGATCACATAAAGCATTGAATTTATATTGACAAAATCCAATGGTTATAGCAAACTTACCTGGATCTGGCCTCTTCTCAAGGATGTCCATATGGCTGCACTCCTCTGTAATCTCAGCCATTGATCTCTTTTTGCTTAGAATCTCTTTAAGGAACTTGACATAGGATGGCATTTCATTGAGAGCTTCTGTGAAGGGTATGGTGACATTGAGTTTTTGAAGCATCTTGATGAAGCGCTGAAATTTCTTCTCTGCTGGGTCCTTTGGAGATTTTGTTGGGAAGGGTAGCTTCTTTTTCTGATTCGGAGCCAGAATAGATGTCGGAGGTGTAGCAGCTTTCTCGATCTTGACTTGATCTTCCTCGATCTCTACCAAGTTCTTCTCAATCTCGACCAGATTTCTCGATGTCGAGTTGCTTTGCTGTGCAAACGAAGGTTACTCCACTTGTTCCTCGATATCGACTTGTCCTTGCTCGAGATCGACTAAGTGCTGGTCGATATCGACTTGCTGCTGGTCGATGTCGAGTTGTTTCTCAGCTTCTGCGCCCTGCTGCTTTCCGACCTCTGGCTCTTGCAGTTGATGGCCACTTCTGAGTTTCACAACAGCGATGTGTCCGGTCTTTCCCTTGGGATTTGGTTCTAAAGATCCTAGGAGAGTTCTTGACTGTTGGGGGATTCTTGCTGCTAGCTGACTCATCTGTGTTTCCATTGACTTTCTCCAGACATCGATTTCCCCCAGCCTAGAGTTGACACCTTGTATCTGAGTGTAGACTGAGTTGAAGGACTGCTTGGTGTCTGAATGGTTCCTCCGCATCTCGTCAAGGATTGTCTGCAGGTCATCTCTTTTCTGGTCCCTTTCCGGATGTCCTGGAGCTCTGTAGGGTGGAGGGTTCCTAGGGGCACCTTGGTTCCATTGTGGTTGCTGAAACCTTTGGTCCCCCATATAGCGGTTGGGGCCCCCTGCGTAAGCTGCCTCTTCATGGTATTCTTCCAGCCTGACTTGCTCTGCGTGTGGGCACTCAGTAGTGGTGTGCCTCTGTGATCCGCATTCGATGCAAGGCCGGTTGACAGACAGGTAACTTACTTGTTTGAAGAGCTTCTTATTCTGATCTCTGTAGTACTGCTCCCTTACATCTGGATCAATCTCTTTGGGGGGCTCATAGAGGGGCATGGATGGTGCTGGCCTGGCGTAGGGGTTCTCCTCATAGTTGACTGGAGTCCCATACTTGTTGTCATAGTTGGTCAGCTTGTCGAGTGCAGCCCATGCGTCAGCAGGTGGCATTGTCAGATACTCATAGTGAGTATATGTGTTGATTCTGTCCTTTGCAGCCAAGTTTAGAGAATTGAAGAAGATCTCTTGAACTACGCAGGATTGCTGTCCATCTGTAGGGCATGATCACAGTAGATCCTTATAGCGTTCCCATGCCTTTGCTAGCGTCTCCCCAGGCTGCTGTTTGAAAGATGTGATCTTTTGGCGCAGGAGCGCTGTCTTGGCAGGAGGAAAGAATTTGTTGAGAAAATCCTGCTTCACTTGAGCCCATGTCGTGAGAGATCGTGGTTTCAGCCCTTCCAGCCATTTTAATGCAGGACCAGCGAGAGACCAGCGGAAATCTTTCATCAGGATGTACTCCAAGGTAGTACCTTCAGCAAGAGTACGACACATGTCAGTAAAATTGGTAATGTGCTGATGAGGGCATTCATTAAATCTACCATGAAATGCATTATGTTTAATCTCTATTAAGAAAGGAGTGCGAATTTCATAGTTATTTTGAGGGATTAGAATAGCCGATTTAGGCACGACGAGTGTCGGGTGCATGTAGTCCTCTGCCGTGGTTGGGTATTGGGCAAGCTCAGCTTCTGCTTGTTCCCTTCCGGCTTTCTCAGTGGCGATAGCAGCATCTTTAGCGGCTAGTTCCCTGGTTAGCCTCGCAATTAGCTGTTCACTACTAAAAAACACTGTTTTTGCCACGGCATATATCCAAGGATGTAGAGACGAATATCCGTCGCTAAACGATTTAGCCACGAATTTGGAGATGGCAATTCAAGTCATGGCCAAAAGGCGCGTAGCAAATTAGTGACGACGAGTAGCCACGAATTGGGCCACGAGGAAAACATTTGTCGCTGTCGGCGTCACTAATCTTCATTTCTTTTGGGCTGCATCAAGCGTCACTAATAGCCATGGCTTTAGCCTCGGCATTAACTTATGTTGCTAAAATCGTCACTAATCCTTCTCCTTATGTGTTATGGTGGGGCGTCACTGATAGCCACGAATGTAGCCACGTTCATTCGTTGTTGCAAATATGCATAGCCAGAGCAAATGCTAAAGGAGTCGCTAAACTCGAGGGTGTGTTCATGCATAAATTCGTTACAAAAGGCGTGGCTACTGAGCGGTGAAAATCAAGCTTAAATACGTTGCTGATTTGTGGCTGAGTTCGTGCCTAAATACAAGGTTATGTTCGTGTGTATATGCGTATCTAAATGTGTGAGTATTGGGGGCTGAATTAATGGATGATTGAATGGGTAAATTCGTGGTAAATTCGTGGCTAGTTCCATAGCTATATGGTGTATACATCCACCACTGATTCCGTGGCTAAAACAGTAGCTAAACTTCATTGGCAAATTTAAAAGATTATATATACATTCTGCATTCTCTATATAGCTCCTGTTTTTTTCTATTTGCTGAATGTCCAAGATAAATATTGACAACATCCAAGCTCACAACAGAAATTCCAAATAATTTTGTACATAATCAAAACACAATATCCAATTCCAAATCTTCCATCCAAAACATTCAATATCCAATGCAATGTCCTGCATCCGAAGCACATAAAATCCATTGCAAAGTCTTGCATCCAACATCCTAAAAACTACATAATCAAAAGACAATACCTAATTTCAAATCTAGCATCCAAAACATTAAACATCCAACGCAATGTCTTGCATCCGAAAGCACTTAAAATCCAATGCAAAGCTTTGCATCCGACATCCAAAAAGCTACTTATATATATATCAAATGGGAAGAACAAGAGTGCCAGCTTACTTACGATGATCACTTGGAAGATGTGTTGGATTTGAAGAAATGATCAATGGTGTTCACGAGTTGCGAAAGTTTGTTTCCCCATTCATCACTTTGGAGTCTAGTCTCAGCTCGGACACACTCAACTGATTTGTCGACATGCACCTCCAAGTTAGTCACATTTTGTCTCACTTGGTGTATATTCTCCCCTAAATTGGTGACTTCCTGTCTTATCTCTTGCTGGCTTTTCTTCACATTTTCTCCCAAGGTTTTGATTTGATCAGCTAACTCGGTTATTCCTTGAGACCATTGTGTCTTCATGACTGACATTTCTTCCATCACCTCCAACCTCAAAGAGTTAGAAGCTTCATCTAGATTACAAGCCACAATGGGGGTACCATCTTGCACATATTGAGTGACCTCAAGCAAGTGTTCAGATTCAGATCCCGTGCCTACAACTCGTCCTTTATTTATACCAACGGTGTCAATCCATAGAGTGTTCTGGTCAACTGAATGGGACCCCTCGCCTTGTTGAGCCTCTTGTGTTGCTTGCTCAACCAATGAGTCATATTTATCCTACATAATCAAATATTTTATTCAATCAATTATTATTCAACAAAAAGACATATGAAAATGATCTTATAAGCATGGGAAATATATAGCTCAAGTTCCCTGATTTTCATCTGTAAGTTATTTCTTACTATGACGATAAGATGTATTATAAAATGCAAACTTACCACTGTCTCTTGACCTAAAGGCGCACTCCAAGTACCATCTTTTCTTTTGTAGCATCTTTCATATGTATCTCTTGGTGATGGTTCCTTTCCAAGATCTTTCATCTATAAAAAAGAGGTGTAGGTTACGAACAATGTGTAGGTTACTTATACTGATCATAATACAATAGGTCAGTAGTTTATATTGAATTGTAGGATTTCATTAGTCTAATGATATTTAATAATTTATGAGCATGATATCCTCACTTAGAAAAAAACTAATCTAAACAATGAAAATGTTAAAATACCAATTTCTCTTTGTGAACCGTCATAGATATTGATCCACCTCTATACGGAGGGATGCCCTTTTCTATTGCAGCAGCTCGGTTGCGCTTTCCACTCGCTGACTGGCGCTGATAAGCTTCATCCTTTACCCAAATAACCAACATCCGATCCCATATATCTTGTTTAATCCATGGTGGTTTGGGCATTGCCTTGTGAGCCTTTTGTAGTATCCCTCTAAGGTGGTTGCATCCTACATGAGTCCATGTTTTGCGAACAACATAATCCGAGAATCTGGCCTCATCCCATCTACATCGTCTCTATAAAAGTAACCAATTTAAATAAATGAATGTGATTAGAAACACATACACACACGTGTGCGTGTTCTCCATGAGATTGAAGAAAAATCATTTATTTTGTACCTTGAACATATTCCACCATAAGTCAAGTGTTGAAGCAGACACCCTAGTCCAACTAATATATGGCCCATCAAAATGGGACTTTACAATATCCATGATAATGGTGGTCGCGACACTTGACGGAGAAAAACTTCATCAAAGAGTAATTGGAAACAACGATTATTAGTTTTTTTACCCCATATATATGCAAACATATATAGAAACATGAAAAGAATGAAAATTGTGAATATTGTATCTCTATCTTATTTTCATGTGCTTTTGAGGTAATAAGTTCATGACTGAGCTAAGTAAGTCTATAACAATTTTCATTTTTACAATACACTTGTACAGTAAGCTCATGTTCACAATGCTATAAGTTGTCACTTTATTTTCATCTATACATGCAATGCAGTTGTACAGTAAGTTCATGACGGTTTAAATTTTCCTGTCAGTACAGTTGTAAAATAAGTTCATGAATGAGCTTAGACTAAGAATGCAATGATTAGTTTTGTATAACATATATACCTGCATATATTTCCAACTGCAACTAACAGAGCCTACAAATCAGAATACCATAAGCATGCTGTAATTTGAACTAATTACCTTTTAGGTTTAACGACAAGCAACTTCCTTGTGTCTGCTCGGATTGATGGGGCAGCGGATGCATTACCTTCATTGGTATGAGATACTAGAGGTGGTGTAGCTCCTGATAGGGATCCCAACTCTGGAGAAATCCGAGAAGTACGAGTCTCATCTTGTAAAGATGCCGATAACTGAGGGGAGTTTTCTTGTGAAGAGGCCATGGGAGTCAAGTCCATTGGAGTTGGGGATACAGGAGTCGAGGATGCAGTAATTGGTGCCACGGGAGTCGGGGCAACAGGAGTCGGGGCCAAGGTAGTCGGGGCAATAAGAGTCGGGGCCACGGTAGTCGGGGCGACAGGAGTCGGGGCCACTGCAATCGGCGGTCTACTTATCGATGAAGTTAGCACACGTGGAGATTTCCTTTGAGGGCCACGATTAGAATGACCTCCACGCATGGTGCTGAAAATAATAAAGTTATAAGATGTTTAGAGGCAAACTAAAATGATATCAACCAAATGACATCAGCTGAAAACTATACCACCCAAAATTTCAAAAGCTAACTAAATTTCAGATTTTTGAAACGATTCTTCAAAACTATATCAAAGGATTGGGTAAATGCTTTATTAAGGAGAGAGACAAATATCATTTGGTCCTAAATTTATTTCTTAACGAAAGAGAAACACACATGAAAGTAATGCTCCTATTGTGACAATTATGACCTAATTAGCCTCATTGAAGGATTTGACCAAACCCCCCTCCCAACTATCATTTGTTGTTAGCATTTGCACTGTGTTCCTCGGCTTGAAGGGTCTAACCAAACCCCACCTTCCAACTATAAGGATTTTGTGGGATCCAGTTGAGAGAAGCAAAACCCATTCTACACAAACCCCTCCAAAATTACAACCTATTCTACTCTAAACCCTCCAAAATTACAGCCTATTATACTCAAAACCACTATTATACTATTATCGAACCCAAAAGAAAAAAGCCCTAAATCGCAACACAAAACAAGCTCAAATCAGTACACAGTCTAGAAATAGGGGAAAACTTTGAAGATATGCCATCAAAAGAGAGAGGAGACGCAGACAAAGCCAGAGACGAGAAAAACAGAGATACCTGTGCAGTTTAGGGGACAAAGAACGATCTTCCAGATTTCGGTGGAGAGAGTGAGAGAGAGAGAGAGAGACAAACATGCGCAGAGAGTGAGAGAGAAGGTGATTTTAGAAGACTGGAAAAAATTTGGGGGATTTCTAATTTCCCTCCTAATTTTTTACTTCCCTTCTTAATTTTGAGAATGGTGGGAATTTTATATTCCTATCATAACTCTACTGTAATTTTTGGAAATTAATGTTTTAAAATCAAAATAGTTTCCCACGTTGTATTAAAAATTTCATACACCTTAAGTCATTAATTTATAAAAAGAAAGGGAATAATAATAAAGGAGTATTTATTTCATTATTATACCCAGTTATAAACCATTAACTTATATTCATTACATATACGTTAACCTATTACATTATAACTTATATTCATTACATATCCAGTATGGAAGCCTCAAGAAAATGCTCTGCTTCGTCCACTTATGGGAATTTCCATAGTCGGGTGGATTGTGATGTGGGTCATCTATGGCCGTAGAAAAATGACACACGCGTTCCCAAATTTCATCCCCAGTCAGTCTCGGGGGTGGGGACGATGTTCTCACTTGATTTTTGCTAAAATCATTTTTATTTTTTCTCCACGGATGACCAGCTTCGAGAAAGCATCTGTGACAATCGAACCAACTAGCCTTTTTACTATGATATAATCGGAAAGATTCAGTTTGCTCCATACAGATTGGGCATGCTAGCAATCCAGCCGTACTCCACCCCGACAACATAGCATATGCAGGAAAGTCACTAATTGTCCAAAGTAGAGCTGCACGCATAATGAAATTTTCCTTCCTTGACACATCATAAGTAGTCACACCGGACTCCCAAAGTTGCATTAACTCATCAATCAGAGGTTGCAAGCAAACATCAAGTAACTTCTTAGGATTTCGAGGGCCAGGCACTATCAATGTCAAGAACATGTATTGAGTCTTCATGCACATATCCGGTGGAAGGTTGTATGGAGTAAGAATAACCGGCCAACAAGAATAATTTTGCCCTGATTTAGTAAATGGTGCAAAACCATCAATGCATAGGCCCAAACGTATATTTCGTGGCTCTGACGAAAAACTAGGATATCTCTCATTTAACCTCTTCCATGCATCTCCATCCGAAGGGTGACACATTATCCCCTGTTCAGGTACATGATTTGCATGCCAAGTCATATGGCCAGCTGTAACCTCAGACGCATATAATCTCTGCAATCGCGGGGTTAGAGGCAAGTAGAACAACTCTTTATATACACTTCCATTTTGATCATATCTATCATGACTACAGAACTTACAAGATGTTGCATCGTGATCATCCTTCCAATACAACATACAACCGTTGGGGCACATGCCGATTCTCTCCACTGGTAAGCCTAAATTACGAACCATCTTCTCTATTTGGTAGTAACTGTTTGGAATGTTATGACCCGGAGGTAACACTTCGTCATACAGCTGGACAAAACCATTGAAGACGCTTTGAGGGATATTGTATTCACACTTCAAACTCATAAGCCTAGCCACAAAGGATAACTGGGTGTGAGTAGTACACCCTGGCAACGCTGGTTGGTCGGCGGCCTTCAATACATCCCAAAAACGTTGTGACAACCCATCTATATCATTTTGCATGTCTTCTCTCATTTCATTGTCATCATTGACCATCTCAGGAGATGCCATTCCCTGATCTACTTGGTAGTCATCAACAGTTTCACTATTAGAAACAACATCAACATTAGGGACATTAAACCACGGAGGAGGAACAAAATTAGGCCCTGCCCTATCAAATACCATTCTCTGCTCCGGGTTTAACTGGTCATAGAAATCCC
Source organism: Persicaria maculosa (assembly GCA_963922045.1). Lineage (NCBI taxonomy): Eukaryota > Viridiplantae > Streptophyta > Magnoliopsida > Caryophyllales > Polygonaceae > Persicaria > Persicaria maculosa. The sequence goes on along the minus strand of OY998251.1, from coordinate 50,830,378 downwards.
ATTGGTTACTCCCAGAAGTGTGTTGTACAAATGTCTGATTCCGTTCTCCATGCGCTGTCCACCAATAATAATCAAGCATAAATCCTCGTTGATATAAGTGCTCCTTAACTTCGTCTGATCCCCAAAAACCGCGGTTACCACACCTCTTACATGGACATTTTATCTTACTTCCATCCATGTAATCTAGTTGGGAATTTGCAAATTCTACAAACTCGTCAACTCCTAGCAAATATTCAGGTTTCAGCCCTCCATTATGAGGCAAGTACATATCATACATCCAAGCACGATTGTTCATTTTATCTACACATATTCATAATTCAATATGTCAATTATCATAATAATTGGACTGACCGGTTTGTCAAATACACTAACTAAACTCGATCTAGTTAGACAACCGAAATTAAAACCTAGATAACTACATATGAAGGTAAAGGACCTCAAACTCTAAATATTAAATCAAATTGCAAGAATAAGGGCGTTAGACGATAATGAATGAACTTGAAATTAAAGAGATTTGAGATGTAAATGAGAGATTTGTACCAATGGAGATGAAAGCGGGAAGGAAACCCTAGCTAGACTAGATCGTAATTTATAAAAGATTTTGAAATGTAAGATAATGAATAAAATAATTACTTACCTGAGGCTAGTTGTAGATGAAAATGCAAGATATTTGAGAGATTTGCTTTGATGGAACAAGAGGAGCAGGCAGAAGATGATGCAAAGTATCGGCTGAAAGTGAAAAGAAAATGACAGTGTTGTGTTTTTAAGTACGTAAATAGGCACAGAACCAGCTACGGATATAGCCACGGATGTAGAGACAAACATAGTGACGGATTTAGACACGATTCTTTATTTCTATATATTTCTAGTTAATTAGTGACGCCACATACTCTCGTCGCTAACGTCGTCTCTGCAGCCACAAATATAGGCACGCATTTGCGATTCTTGTGTAAATTGTGTAAAATTAGCGATGACTCAACTTTCGTCGCCTAATTCGTCTCTATATAACCACGAATATAGCGACAAATGTAATGAAGAGGCTAAATTAAGGGCTAATTAGCCACAAAGTTTGTCACACACTAATATTCTGTCGCTAATACTAACACATTTAGTGACGAATTTTCTAGGTGTGACAAACTTTGTAATTCTCTTTCAATTTTTTCGACGAATGATGAGTTTTGTCTCTAGATCTGTGGCTATTTGTCACGGAATTAGTGATGAATTAAATTCATGGCTAAAATCCGTCGCAAAAACAGCATTTTTTAGTAGTGGTTCTTGTATCTCAGCGGCCGCCATGGCTCTTTGTAGTTTAGCTCGGATGTGTAAGAGGCGTTCCGGTTCGTCTAAGTCGTCAAACTCAGGTGGTTGACCAGAATGGCGCATACACCTGTAAAGTAACTCAAAGAAAACGTGAGATTTTAACTACCTAAGGCGCGAATGATAGCTTCCCCGGCAACGAAGGCAATTTGTTGTAGGAGGAAATTGAGACTTGCAATAAAATATAAATAAATCAAAGCAAACCAGATTCCGTCCCTTGCAAATAATTACAAGACTCCCTTCCTATGCAGCAGTGGGAAGTCAGGATCGATCCACGAGGAAGCGTGTCAGCGGATCTCAGGTAGGTGTAAATCTCACAGACAGAATAGCAGAAAGACAAAAATAACAAACAAAAGAAAAGACAAAAGCAAAGCACAGAACTGGTCGATATCGACAAGGAGGTACTCGATATCGATAAAGCACAGTGACGACAGAAAGCAAATTCAGACACAGAAATTCGATCTCGACAAACCCTTACTCGATATCGACAACGTGCTACTCGATATCGACTAGAACTCCCCGAGATTGACAAAGACAGAAACTTAAATTGCAAATTTCTCGAACACAGAATTCAGATTTCCGACGAAATAAATCAATATACTAAAAGACTTCCAAAGCCAGGGTATCAACACCACAACGATAACCATGCAAAGAAACACATAAAGGCATAAAAGATCATGCTTTCCATCAAATAACTTTCGTTATTAATAAATAGGAATATAACGGCTTTCGCAATAACCCTAATTGTTACTAACCCTTTTCACATAATTAATCCAAGTTGCATTAAGATCACTTTCGCTTCAATAACACAAACAAGGATCACCTTCAACTCTCGCAAAAGAATCATGCTCATAGGGATAGAAGACGAATTGCATAAAAAGATTGTACCTTTACCGCATCACCTTACATGGCTACCGTCGGGCTCACCCCAGCCCTAGAAGTGGGTGGACTACTCGCTCTTCATTATCAAGAAACTCATCAAATAACAAAAGGAACTAACTTGCATTAAATTAAACCAAAGAAAGCTTACAACCGAACAAGCCAAATCCGCTTTCGCCTTTCTACCTTACTCGCCACAAACTCTCTCTCTCTCTCTCTCTCTCTCTCTCTCCTACTTACTTGTCTCTCAAATTGAATTGGAATCAGATGCCTAATGCTCAACCCCTAAGGCTTTATTTATAGCTTTCATTCCTTAGCTAGTCTAGGTAAGAAAGTCTATCTAAATCCATAAAGGGAAATTATATCCAAGGAGGAAAATATCTTCTTGTGTTGATAGGTCTTCTCTCCATAGATAGATGTTGATAGATCTCGGCCAAACTCGGATTCCTTCGACTCCAAGGACTCCCAATCCGCGTAGGGAAGCAAACCGCGTAACGCGGCTCCTGGACAGCATTCCTCGATCTCGACCAAACCTACTCGAGATCGAGTAAGAATGACGTCGACTTCAGCTGGCTCGATGATGTCGGGTAGCAGCTGCTCGATCAGACTCGGTCAGGTAATCTGGGGTCCTCGATATCGACAAGTTTAGTCGATATCGAGTAAAGTGGTGTCGACTTTGTTGCTGGGCTTGGTCGAGGAACTGCTCCTCGGTATTGACTCGGACAGGTGTTGCAGATCTTGAAGATATCGATAACTTTTATCGATATCGAGTAACTTGGTGCTCGGCGTCTCCGGGTCCTCGGCTTCTCGACTTGGCACATCTCCTCGACTCCGGGCATAGGTTCAGGAAGTTGTCGATATCGAGTAACTTACTCGATATCGAGTAAACTTGTGGAGTCGGGTTGGCTCTGGCGCTCAGCTTCTCGATCAGCTCCTGGTCGATCAGCCACTGCTCGGGCACCTTTGTCGATATCGAGTAAAATAACTCGATATCGAGTAACTCTGTATTCCAACTTGATTCGTCCTGGTTCTGTAGTCCTTTGACCTTGGACTTCTGTAGTTGATTTCCGAGCTTTTCCAACCTTTCTCAGAACTGTTGTAAATTGCCTCGAATTCTGCGAAATTAAACAGAAACTGGTGTAGATTCCATAATTTGGCAAATAAACATAAACTACATAGATTCTGTACTTATTCTAGCCCAAATGCATGAAATGTATGCAGAAAACGATATAAAAGTTACTGTAAAACATAGCAGATTCAGCTCACAACAGCTGTCTGGAGATCGGGGTTCAGCCTACCCTGGGGCTTCTTAGCAACATGCTGACTTTGGGTCATGGAGGCACCCACAAGAATCTCTACCAAGCCAAACTTAGTGTTTCGAGTGTGGAACGTAATTCCAGCAAACCAGAGTGGAGGCATAAATGGTTCTTAGTCCGGGATCCTTCTCGTCAAATCTTGAACTTCCACACCGAGCCGCGTCTGTACACACGTGTGAAGAAGAAGGTTGTGACGGACCTGAAAGAGATCGCGGAGGTTCCCGGTTGGGATGAAACCTTCGTGGAGAGATGTGGTGTCTCCTTTGCGGCTGGAGATGACCGGCTTGAGTCTCCCTCATCCGCGCATAGGTTGTTGTTAATTTGGGGATCATTTTTTGTTTTTGCTTTTTCTCGTGTCATTGGTATGGTACTGACACTGTTGTCCTTTTTGTTGCTTTTCAGACGCCCTGGAATCGAAGACAATGGTGGATGCTGCGAAGATGTCCTCCGCTCCCCCTTCTTCTGCTAAGAGGAAGATTCCAACCGACGTGATGAGACCCTTGAAGCGCCCCAAGACTTCGGCTCCCAAGCCAAAGAGTAAAAAGGTGGCGAAGGAGAAAACGGAGATCGTGGCCTCTTCCTCTCCTGTTGCCCCGGTGGAGCCTGAGCCCCCCATCATCGAGATCGATGCTTCTCCGATCGCAGAAATTCAGCCCCTTCCCCTGGCGGCCCCTGTGGAGCCTCGGCCTATTTCTCCCTCTAAGGCGGGGACTTCAAAAGCTCCTCTAAAGAGGAAAAGGCCGCGTCCCTTCCCGGCTTGGGAAGGGGTCGACTGGGACGTGCCGGTCTTCCACGTGGATGTCAACGGCCACCCTGTGTATCGGATGCCTAGCTTCGACTCTGATATCCTCAATCTGCTCGCCTTCCCCCAGGAGCTCGGGGAGGCGGAGTTGCGATACCTGGACCAACTGACCGATGAACAGTTCACGATGGAGCAAAAACGTTGGTGCAACTGTGTAAGTGAGCCACGCTCTGTAACTTCCGCTACTCGTTTGCCTTGGTTTTTCTTTCTAGGGATTTCTTTGACCCTTCTATGTTTTTATGGTCAGGGTCGTGTTTTTACTCATAGCGGTTGGGGTCGGTATCTTCGCTTGGGCCAACACGCTCGCGGCCTTGAGGAGAAGTTGGAGTAGATGAAAGAAAGGCTTTTGGAGGCAGAGACACCGCGGAAGGAGGCTGAATCCCTTCGCTCGCGACTGGAAGAGAAGGAAGAAGTCCTGGCCGCCGAGAAGGCGAAGGGTAGTAAACTGGCCGAGGACTTGGAGATGGTCCGAGCTCGGCTTGAGTCTTCCCAGTAGTCCCTGTCTTCCCTGCAATCTAGTGCTGAGGCCCGAGCAGCCGAGCTGGAAGCCTAATTAATCGCGACGAATGAGGAGCGGAGCAAGGCGGTCTTGGAATCCAACCGTCGTGCGATCGAGTTGGAGCGGTATCGGTCCCGGACGGACGGTGATATTGTCTTGTCTTGGTTAGACGTTCCACACAACCGCACTAAGCTTGTTGACGACTGGTTGAGGACCCCGAACGGCCTGGACTTTATGAGGAGCGTGGTTTCAGAATGATTGAATGAAGAGGCCGGGCAAGACTTTATCGTTTTTTTGAGGAAGACAAACTTCGGCACTCCATTTGGTGCCTTATTTTGGTTTATGTTTTTATGCCCGCGGTGCAATCGCATGGAAAACTTTGTTCGTGGTTGTTCTTTTGTTTTGGTTTTGACAATGACTTTTTCGGAATCGGATTTCAATTATGCTTAGAAACTAGAAACGCGAAGCTTTCGCTTGGTGAGCATTTTTCGTTTTCATACAAATCTTCGCGTCTACTCGGACGATTAATTTAAAAACAACACTTTCAATTTCGGGGGCTGATTTCCACCCTAACGGGCGTTTTCGCTGCCTTCGTCTTCAGAGGTATCATCTTCTCCTGTCGGGACATAGCGGGCCTTGAAACGTGAGCTGCCCAAATAGCTGAAGACTACAACCCCCCCTACTCGGACGTTCCTTGATCTCGTAAATGCGCTCCACCCTTGTGTGAGCCAGAGCACCCCAGCATCGTCCCGCTCTACTCGAACATTTACGCCCCTCATTCCTGGCCCATTGGTTAGGATTATCCTTTCAATACCCGTCAGTCCAAACTCCATCTCGAAGAATGCCGGTAGTGGCTGTGGTTGTTGAAAATTCTCAGAAATGAGGGGAAAGATCGAGACTCAATAGAAGAAATAACAGATCTTTTATTTTAAAAAGCTTTTATTGTTACAGGGTACATCGGGATTTAGAGGTTTAGACCTCGCGCTTTGAGGACTTCGTGCTCGCGGGTGCCAGTGCGGATTTTCGGTTTCCCTTGGTCTTGGGAGGCCCCATGTCTGTTGGATCGCGCTTCTTTCCACAGACAGAGGTTGAATCTGGATAAGACACATATACCTTAAAATGAGAGCCTCCTTCGTAAACGAAAAGGAGCGAGCATCGTACGATTACCCGGTTTGAGAAAGTAAAGTCCGACCACCCCTCAGTATATACCAGTATGCTCCGTCCGCGTCTCTTTCAACGTCAACCTCGAAATCCTGTCACGTGGTGGACCATAGATAAACAAGCTCGTGTGTTTCCTCTCATAGTTTCTCATACAGCCGGGGCAGTTGCAGCGTCTGCATTTGCTCTTCTTTGGTAATGAACCGGTAGAAAGCCTGTGGAGTGTCTCCGGAACCCATGTTGGGGCTCCGCCGAGAATAATGGCTCGTGGGGATGCATAATGCCGTTTTCTTTTCCTCCTTTTTATAGCGTTTGCCATTTGGGGTTGTTTATAGCCAAGTGGCTTCTGGGTCAGTGGCTTCTGCCCTACGTAGGCGATCTACCCTATCCACGTTTTTTCTGTTTATCGATGTTTGCGCGTTTGAGAAGTTTTGTCACAGCATGCACCTCGTATTCTTTAGATGAACCGGGCGTTTGTGTGATCATGAAATGATGTAAACTTTATTTGAAATTTAACTCGATTCCCGACACAAACGGGGTCAGAAATCTTCGGCTAAGCTGCCGGGAATTCATGAGACGAGGATCTAGATTTCTCACCCAGGTTTTTATGCGAATGGGATGTGGCTTTCGTAGACTGGGTCTGGATCGACCACGAAAACCTCGTATCGAGCTGCCTCTCCTTCTTTGGGGAATCGGAGGATGGCCCCACCCACACACGATTGGTTGTGGTGAAGTTGCCCTAGCCTTCCGTTATCCAGTAGTTTCCGTCGTGACCACGGTCGATTCTGACTTGGTGTTCTTGGTGCAAACGTGAGTTGAGGGTTATGCTTCCTTGTGCATCAGGCTCCAACATCTCGTATGTGAGGGGTAGGCGGAGCTGCCGAAGCTGCTTCTCCTTTAGGATAACTTTGTAGAAAGTGGCCTGGGGTGATCCCATAAGTGGGTTTGTGATCACCTATAACCCAGCCTCTGTAGACAAGTTACTCCCTCCCTTTCCTACCTTTTCCGATTTTCAAGGTTACGGGGAGTCACGAACTCTTATTCACCCCCTATTGTCGAGTCTTTTCGTGGTGGCAGACGTTGCTCTGCCCGGGGTGAGTCCTTGTGGTACAGATGTCCGCCATGCCTGGCCTGGGGTAGTGATGCTTTATCTGACTGTCTTCGTGTTTTCCCAGGGCCCCCTTAGTATGTCTTCGAGGAGGTCTCTGTGCAATACGTGATCTCTAGAGGGTCCTTTTAAAACCGGGATCTCCGAGCTTCTTTGTTTTCGCAAGTTTAATCCCTTTGAGAATGTCATCTTCTGGTCGGACGAATTGGGCCTTTTTCCGGTCGGTGGATTTTCCGGAGCAAATGCAACGCCTGGTATTTCCTTTCCGTGGCTCGCAGTTCTTATTCGTTTTCCTCATATATGCTTTTCATTTATTCAATTAATTCATGCTTGGGCAGTTGTTGCCTTCGCGTTTTGAGGTTGAGTATGGCCCAGACCTTCCCGAGCACGTCTTGTTGTCATCTAGAATTATCCGGGACTTCCTTGTGTCCGTGTATCGAGGTGACTACCGTGTCCCCTACCTGGGTCGTGGGTGGAATCATTTCGCCAGCACGCACGGCGTTGATATAGGTTCCGCTATTACCTTTTTGCACAAGGAGAACACTCGGTTTGAGGTCCATAACTTAACCGCGAATGGCGACGAGGTTGACGCAGAGTGGAGGGAGCCTCATCCTGAGGGACCTTTGCCTAATGGGGCGCGACTGTGCCAGGACAGGACTCGCCTGGTTCCCGACAGGTCCAAGGAGGGGTGATCTCGTTCGGGCCCCCCAAGGATCACTTCTGAGTTCTCTTATGGCTACCGGGCCAGCTTCTTAGCATGAGTTTTTCAGACTTTCCGTTTTGTTTCTTCGTTTCTTAGTTGCTCTTGTCGACTTCTGTTTGAACAATCCTACTTCGAATGTTATCAGCGGCTTGTTGTGTATATTTTGCTCTCTAGGGAGGCAGTGGTCTATCAAAATGTCCCGCGTCGAGTAAGCTTCGACGTAATGGGACTTATGATAATTCAATCAGAGATTTAACAGATACGATCCGGGAGATCTAGGCTTTGACCGGATGTCCGACGCGAAGCAAGCTCCAGCGTCGTAAGACTTAACCGATACGATCCGGAAGATCTATGCTTCGACCGGATGTCCGACACGGAGCAAGCTCCAGCGTCATAGGACTTAAGCAGATACGATCCGGGAGATCTATGCTTCGACCGGATGTGCGATGCGGAGCAAGCTCCAGCGTCATAGGACTTAAGCAGATACGATCCGGGAGATCTATGCTTCGACCAGATGTCCGACGCGGAGCAAGCTCCAGCGTCATAGGACTTAACAGATACGATCCGGGAGATCTATGCTTCGACCGGATGTCCGACGCGGAGAAAGCTCCAACGTCATAGGACTTAACAGATATGATTCGACAGATCAATTCTTCGACCGGATGTCCGATGCGGAGCAAGCTCCATCGTCATAGGACTTAACAGATACGATCCGAGAGATCTATGCTTCGATCGGATGTCCGACGCGGAGCAAGCTCCAGCGTCATAGGACTTTACATATACGATCCGGGAGATGTATGCTTCGGCCGAATGTCCGACGCGGAGCAAGCACCAACGTCATAGGACTTAACAGATACGATCCGGGAGATCTCTAATTCGACCGGATGTCCGACGCGGAGCAAGCTCCAGCGTCATAGGACTTAACAGATACGATACGGGAGATCTATGCTTCGACCGGATGTCCGACGCGGAGCAAGCTCCAGCGTCATTGGACTTTTCAGATATCATCTAGGAGATCTATGCTTCCACCGGATGTCCGACGCGGAGCAAGCTCCAGCGTCATTAGACTTTACATATACGATCCGAGAGATCTATGCTTCGACCGGATGTCCGACGCGGAGCAAGCTCCAGCATCATAGGACTTTACAGATACGATCCGGGAGATCTATGCTTCGACCGGATGTCCGACGCGGAGCAAACTCCAGCGCCATTGGACTTTGCATATACGATCCGGGAGATCTGTTCTTCGACCGGATGTCCGACGCGGAGCAAGCTCCAGCGTCATAGGACTTAACCGATATGATCCGGGAGATCTATGCTTCGACCGGATGTCCGACACAGAGCAAGCTCTAACGTCATAGGACATAAGCATATACGATCTGGGAGATCTATGCTTCGACCAGATGTCCGAAGTGGAGCAAGCTCCAGCGTCATAGGACTTAACAAATACGATCCAGGAGATCTATGCGTAAATCGGATATCCGACGCGGAGCAAGCTCCAGCGTCGTAGGACTTAACAAATACGATCCGGGAGATCTATGCTTCGACCGGATGTCCGACGCGGAGCAAGCTCCAGCGTCATAGGACTTAACAGATACGATCCGGGAGATCTATGCTTCGACCGAATGTCCGACGCGGAGCAAGATCTGGCGTCATAGGACTTTACAGATACGATCCGGGAGATCTTTGCTTCCACCGGATGTCCGATGCGGAGCAAGCTCCAGCGTCATAGGACTTAACAGATACGATCCGGGAGATCAATGCTTCGACCGGATGTCCGACGCGTAGCAAGCTCCAGCGTCATAGGACTTATCAGATATGATCCGTGAGATCTATGCTTCGATCGGATGTCCGACGCGGAGTAAGCTCCAGAGTCATAGGACTTAAGCAGATACGATCTGGGAGATATATGCTTCGATCGGATGTCCGATGCGGAGCAAGCTCCAGCGTCATTGGACTTTTCATATACGATCCGGGAGATCTATGCTTCGACCGGATGTGCGACGCGGAGCAAGCTCCAGCTTCATTGGACTTCTCATATACGATTCGGGAGATCTATGCTTCGACCGGATGTCCGACGTGGAGCAAGCTCCAGCATCATAGGACTTTACAGATATGATCCGGGAGATCTATGCTTCGACCGCATGTCCGACGCGGAGCAAGCTCCAGCTTTATAGGACTTTACAGATACAATCCGGGAGATCTATGCTTCGACCGGATGTCCGACGCGGAGCAAGCTCCAGCGTCATAGGACTTAACAGATACGATCCGAGAGATCTATGCTTTGACCAGATGTCCGACGCGGAGCAAGCTCCAGCGTCATAGGACTTAGCAGATACGATCCGGGAGATCTATGCTTCGACCGGATGTCCGACGCGGAGCAAGCTCCAACGTCATAGAACTTAACAGATACGATCCGAGGGATCTAAAAAATTCTTTCAAGAATTAAAAAGCACCCACTAACTGCTTTAATTTATTTACTGGTAGCGGGGTGACTTGGGAATTTTCGAAGTGACCGACTATTATACATACTACTTCTTCAAGTGTTCTGTGTTCCACGTTTTCTGAAGGATCACGCCTTCCGGAGTTTGTACCTTGTATGCCCCAATATGGACGCACTCGAAAACCACGTACGGGCCTTCCAACCTTGCATCCAGCTTTTCGCCTGATAAAGCTAGGCGGAGGACCATATCTCCTCTCTCGAACCGACGCGCATTGAGGTGATGATCTGTGTGTTTTTTGGTCTTTCTTTTGTACTCTTGTGCCTTGATCTCTGCTAGCATCCTCCTTTCTTCTCGGAGGTGTAGTTCTATTTCCAGGGCTTCGTCATTGGCCTTAGACTCATAGGCCAAAACTCGAGCAGAGGGGATCATGCGTTCGACTGGGATGACAGCGTCCGCCCCAAATACTAAAGCGAACGGTGTTTCTCTTGTGGGAGTCTTGGATGAAGTCTGGTACGACCAGAGCACTAACGGAAGTAGCTCTGCCCATCGCCCCTTGGAAGTTTTCCCCAACTTCTTCTTGATTCCCTCTAGAATCTGACAGATGGTTGTCTCTGCTTGCCCGTTTGTCTGCGGGTGGGCTACCGAGGAAAACTTCAGCTTTATTCCGAGGCTCTCACAGAAATCTCTAATGCTCTCACAGTCGAATTGAGTTCCGTGATCCGTGATGATGGACTTGGGGACTCCAAAGCGGCATACCAGGTTTTTCCATAAGAACTTTCTGACTTTCTCCGCCGTGATCAAACCCATTGCTTCTGCTTCTACCCATTTAGTGAAGTAGTCCACTAGGACTAGGACATATTTTAGCTGCCCGGGTGCTCTAGGGAAAGGCCCATAAATATCCATTCCGCATAAGGCGAATGGGCATGCTCCATAGATACTCTGAAGTGGTCCGACAGGCAAAATTTTAACATTCCCATGTCTTTGACAGGCATCACAGTTGCGCACAAAACTTTGTACATCCGCCCTGACTGTGGGCCAGTAATATCCCAGTCTCAGAACTTTTGAGGTTACGGCTCTCCATCCTTGGTGATTGGCACATACGCCTGCATGCAACTCTTTTACGATGATACTCCCTTCACTGTTAAACACGTATAGTAAGTCTGGAAAATTGAAACCCATCTTGTATAATTTTCCCTCATTGATGACAAACCGGGTTGCTCGGTTTGTTATCTTTCTGGTTTCTATTCTCTCTTGTGGGAGTATTCCTTTCCCCAGATATTCAACAATTGGGGTCTGCCAGTCCTCGGAACCTTCGGTCTGGACAAAATACACTTCTTGAAGGAGTCTTCGTCGATTCTTTCTTTCAAACTCAAATTTTCCTTCAACTTCTGCCGGCATAGCTGCCCCAATCCGGGCTAACAGGTCTGCTTGTTCATTCATCTCCCGGGGGATGGATTCTACAGCGAAGCGTAGGAATGCTCTTTTTAGGGCGGTTAACTTTCGTAAGTAATCTGGTAATAGTCTAGTCCTAGCCTCATAAACCCCCTCTATCTGCTTTGCGACGACTTCAGAATCTATATATACCATGATCGCCCGGGCTCCGCGGACCAAAGCTAATTCGAGCCCCGCTATCAAGGCTTCATATTCTGCCTCGTTGTTGGTGGCTTGAAAATCTAAGTTGTGAGCGAAGCAAAACTGATCTCCTTCAGGAGAGGTTAGTGCTATTCTTGCACCTCATCCTTCCGCATTCACGGCCCCATCGACCTTTATTATCCACTTGCTCTGTGTGTCGCCTTCTTCATCCCCAAAGCTTGTTTCACGGATGAAATCCGTGAGAACCTGAGCCAGCGCTGCCTTGCAGGGGATGTAAGCTATGTCAAGACTTCTATCAAGTGATCTTGGAAATATGGACGAAGCCTCCTAGTCGCGAATATTAGGCTGAGGACCACTTTTTCTACTAGCTCATATCTGGTTTCCGCATCCTGTAACACTCTGCATATATAATAGACCGGGTACTGTCCTTCTCGGGTGAGGATTGCGCTGATAGTAGTTGCTTTCACTACCAAGTACAACTGTAAGCTTTCTGATTTATGAGGTTGATGCAGAGTAGGCACATATTGTAAGAAAGCCTTCAATTCCTCGAAAGCCTGTTGGAGGTCTGTGTCCATTGGATCGGCCCTTTCTTATTCAGTAACGCAAAGAATGGTAAGGATTTGTCCGCTAGGTAAGAACAGAAATGTCCCAGGTAGTTTACAGCTCCATTCAAGGCCTGTACTTCTTTTATGGTGCGTGGTGGTCGCAGTTCCTATATAGCAGCAATCTTGGCAGGGTTCATATCTATCCCTCTTTGGCTTACCATGAAGCTAAGGAATTTTCCAGAATCGACTCCAAAAACACATTTCTCTGCGTTCAGATTCATCCCCCCTCGTCTTAAAGAATCAAAGGTCTCTTATAGGTCAGTCGCGTGGTCCTCTGTTTTCTTACTCCTTACGACTATGTCGTCCACATAGATAGACACATTCCTGGCCAGCTGCTCGCGGAATATCTTATCTACAGCTCTTTGAAAAGTAGCCCCAACATTACCTTATAGCAGAAAATCCCTTGATTGGTGATGAAAGTGGTTGCCCTCTTATCCATCGGATCTAATGGGATCTGGTTGTAACCGGAATATGCGTCCAAAAAGCTCAAAGCCTCGTTCCCCGCAGTTATATCGACCAGCTCGTCTATTGATGGCTAGGGGTAACTATCTTTCGGGCAGGCTTTGTTTAAGTCTGAGATATCCACATACATCCTCCACTTTCCGTTGGCTATCTTGACTAAGACAACGTTTGAGAGCCACTCTGAATCATCCGCTTCTTCTATAAATCCGGGTTCGAGTAACTTCTCTACTTCTTCTTTCGCTGCCTGAGACTTTTCAGGGGCCATTTTTCTCATCTTCTTGGCTACAGGCCGCGCATCATGGCGGATCATGAGGGTATGTATTGCTATTGATGTGGGAACGCCCAGGAGTTCTTTTGAGGACCATGCGAACACATCACGGGTTGACGGATGATTTCCAGAACCCGTTCTTTCTCCTCGATCTCTAGGGCTTGGCCCTTGTAAATCCTCTCTTCAGGGTTTTGGAAAGGTTGGTGAACGGTTCTTAGATCGGCGGTGGGGATTTCCCTGTCTGATGGTCTAGCTTCAAGTTCTGCCTCTGGTGCAAGTTCCCTTGGGACGTTTGCTTCTTCATTCTCTTCTTGAGAGTCTTCTTTCGGACCCTCGATCTTGCTCTTAGCGGATCCTTGGATCCACATGATCTCCTTCCTCTTTTTCAAGGAAGTCACGTAATAACTCCTGCTTTCTGGTTGCTGGCCACATACTTCTCCCATCCCCCCTCCGAAAATAGGGAATTTTGCTTTGAAGTGATAGACCGAAACGACCATCTGGAATTTGTAAACAGACACCCTCCCCAAGAGTGCATTGTAAGTTGTGGGGATCCGTACCACTGTGAAAATGATGTTTTCCATACGTCGACATGGCGCGGTTCCTAAGACCCCCGTGAGTTCTATGGTGCCTGCAACCTGCACCTTATCTCCCGAAAAGGTAACCAGCATCCCATGATAAGGCCTCAATGCTGAGCATGAATTACCAACGGATCCGCATGTAGCATGCGAACATCTTCGGCATCTGCTGTAGCGAAAACTATTTTTGAATGTGGTTGTAAAGCGATCTTCTGGCTAGCAACTAATGGAGGTTGCTTTGCCTCTCTCACATAATTTTTTCTCTCCTGACGGCTTACTCCTGAGATTGAAGGTCCTCCTGCCAGAGTGTCGATGAAACCTTCCGGTTCCGGGATCCGGTTGACTCGCGATCCTTCACGACGATTCTCATCGCGTGGGGCTTGATTGACTGACATTTGTGCTGGTTGACCCCGACCCCTTCGTCCGCCTCTCCACCATTGTCCCCATCCCCTGTCTCTGTTTACAGGGGGATATCGTTGTTGCTCATCCCGCTCTCGTGGGTACTCAAACCTCGAGGACCGCCGATAGTCTTCTCGATTATCTGCGCGTCCTTCGTCGTAACGGTTTTGGGTCTGGTGATGATATGGGATGTGATCAAGATGCTCATTCTTCCTTCGAGGAGAATCGTGTTCCCCTCCACGCCGTATTCCTCGATCATGTTCCTGATATCCTGCGGCTGGATTCTTTCTTTCGTGGTTGAAGTGGACGTCATCTTGTCGAGACGCGGGCGGATTGCCCGTGGAATAATTTTTTCTCAGCCTTCCAGCTCCTTTGTCCTTCCGAAATCTTCCTGCTATTTTTCCAAGAAAACCTCGCGGGCCCTCATTAGCTCGAGAGCTGGAGGCCGCGGCTTCCTCTGCCTCAATTTGAACAGATACCAAATTTCTCAAGGTGTCATAGTCTTTTGGTTTTTTCCTGAAAAGTCGGGTCTTGAATCCCACGTCTTCCAAGTTCCCCATGAGAATTATGACTGCTGACTCATGATTGAAATTCGGGATCTGCACAACCACGCTAGTGAATCGGGCAAAAAATTGCCCTAGAGTCTCATTCGGTCCCTGCCTGATTGAATTAAGGTCTAGCATAGTCTTTTTTCTCGACCGCGAACTCCCAAAATGTGACTTGAAAACCTAGGAGAGCTGAGTGAAGCTAGCAATCGCGTTTTTAGGCAGATTAGTGAACCAGGTCAAGGCTATGCCGGTTAGAGTTGGGGGGAAAGTACGTCACAACATTGCGTCATTATACTCATTGATCCCCATGGCGGTTATGAAGTGGCACATGTGATCATCAGGGTCAGAGGTGCCATCATATTTCCTGAGGTTGGCATCTCGTTGGTGAAGATTGAGGGGATGAAGTCCGGCCTCTTCTCATGTTCACGGGGTGAGCCCGTTCTGGTTGACGTAGAAATGTCAGATGAATGCTCGCCTCGATGGTGCTTGTGGGCGTGTCTATCTCCATAGTGATGGGACATACCAGGATTATCAGAAAATCTTGGCTGGTGGTATTCTTGATGAGCGGGGCCGTACATGTTTTGGGGAATACCGTTTTAAGGGTTCCCCTGTTGGAACGACTGGTGATAGCGTCTATTCTAGCATTGTTCTTTGGGCACAATTGTGTAGAGTTTAGGGTGTTTTAATAGAGGCTTTTACCTATTTGTTAGCCCTTAGTGTCCCATTTCAAGGAATCGGTGTCTACCGCTAGTTTGTTGTGATTTCAAGTACTTTTGAGCGGTTTTGGAGCCAATTCAAGAGCTAAAGGATAAGGAGTGATTATGGGCGCTTCCATGTGGAAATAATTCATCAAAGACGGGCAAAAGGGGTCGAGAGATGAGCGAAAATATGAGACAAGAAGCAAGCATATCATGTGAATCACTCATAGGAGCTCAAGACGATGTAGCACAACTCGCGGGCAAGGGAGTTTGTGCAATTTTCGGCAACAGCAAGCTGTCACGACTCGTGGGAGACCTTCACGAGTCGTGACGAGTGAACCCGTGTGTTTTGTGACTTCTGCAGGCTGTCACGACCCGTGACAGACTCTTCACGAGTCGTGACAGTGCCAGATTCGGCCAGACCTTTCGGATTTTCGGCTATTTCTTTGATTTGTTTTGGATTAATTAAAAGGGATGTAATTTCCAGATTCTAGGGGGGTTACATTTTTGGACAAGGGCTGGAAAAACTCAGACTTTGGGGAAGAACTTTGGAGAACCCTAGATTAGTTGAATAATAAGGGATTGCAATCGAAAGCTTTGAGACGATTTCCGCTAGAGAAGATCAAGTATTTCTCTTACTCTTCTTTGTTATGTCATCTTGTTTTGCTTTTGATTTGTTCTCTTTTATCATGTTTAACTAATTCGATCGTTCTAGGGTTGGGGTGATTCCGCTATGTTGAGATAGACCATACTTACTATTGCTTGAATGCAGTTTGATTTTTGTTTGATTTAATCCTATTGAGTGTATAGCCTAATTGATAATCGATTCGATCCAATTAAGGGTTGAGACTGAGAGGAGATAGTCCTAATAGGAAAATAGATGATTGCATGAGACCGAGAGGTGATTGTTGTCATTGGAGCTATAGGATTGAACCTGAGATATTGATTTTTGCTTATGAGTGACACAATAGCATGATTCAAGATCTCTTAAGGATCAATAGGTTGTCATAAATATTCTAGGTTTGTTTGTTTTAATGGAGACCGAGAGGAGATATTTGAATGAACTGACTTCGATTCTAAGAGCATAATGGACCTAACTTTAGTTTAACCTTGCACGAGAGTGATTGTTAACCGGTTAGGTACAATTTCCTATGAGACCGAGAGGAGATTAGTAATGAACTTAGACAACCTACCTTCATACAGAATCAAATTCATTCGAGCGAGAAAAATCTCTTAAGTCTATCGATGACACATTTGGGTTAATCCCCAATTCTAGAATGCTTTCTCCATATTTGCCCAAAATTTCCATTGGCTTGTTTTAATTTGTTTTTATTAGTTATATCACTAAACCTCAATTTCTCTACTATTTTGGCTTAGTCAACTGGTTACAAAGATTTGATTAATACTCCTATAGTCCCTGAGTTCGACACCTTGATATACTACAACCGATCCCATACACTTGTGGGAGTAGGTTTCAAGCCTATCAAGTTTTTGGCGCCGTTGCCGGGGACTTAAGCTAGTATTAGTTGATTCCTTTCAATTATATTTTCTAAGTCGGTTTTTTATTTTTGATTTGGTTTCTTTTTGGCTTTGGTTTTAGCTATTTTGCAAGTTGAATGCGAAAAGGCCGAAAAGTCGAAGAGCTTCTACCTTTGGATTCTGAACCTGAGAGGACTTTTCACAAGAGACTTGTTGAACAACGCAAAGTCAAAGAAATGGGGGACAACGCTGCACGTTTCCAAGCTGAATTAGATACCGCTAGAGCTGAAAGTACACGAGTGATTAATGAGCTCCGTGCTCAACTACAAAATCAGTTAGCTCTTCAGGATGCTGCTGGTCCGCTTACTCTTGCTCAACGGATGGATCCGACGCAACACACTCCAAATCCTGGGGTAGTTTTTCAGAACTTGACTCCCAATAATTTTGAGCTGAAACCATCTTTGATTCAGATGATTCGTCAAAATCAGTTTGGTGGCCTACCTTATGAGAATCCTCATCAACACATGGCCAGCTACAAGGAGCTGATGGGAACAGTTAAAATTCATGTAGTTGAGCCGGATGAGCTCATGATGCGAGCCTTCTCTTTTTCTTTGAGGGATAGAGCTAAGGCCTGGTACAATGTTATTCCTGAAGGTTCTATAACATCATGGGATGCATTGTCTTCTGAGTTTTTAAACAAGTTCTTCCCACCGAATAAAACAGCTGAAATGAGAAGGAAGATTTATGCTTTTCAGATGCAAACAGGAGAAAATATCTATGAAGCATGGGAACGGTTCAAGGATCTCCTACTTGATTGTCCTAATCACGGAGAGCCAAAACTGAATCTCTTTGAAGTCTTCTACAAAGGGCTCGATGATGCTACTAGGTTTATTATTGATTCCTCATCTGGTGGGACTTTCATGGAGAAGAATGTTAATGAGGCATGGGCATTTATTGAGAAGACTGCAAAGAACTATGGCAGATACTCTACTGGGAGATCAGTTGTACCTAGCACCAAGAAGAGTGCTGGTATGTTTGAGGTGGGTGCTGAAACCATGAGGGATGATAAGCTAGATGCTCTCTCTTATGAGGTGAAGCGTTTGAGCCAATTGTTATCAAAGACTCCATCTACACAAGCTGCTTGTTCTACATCATCAAAGCCGGTCGTTCCTTGTTAGTTCTGTAGTGGGACAGATCATTCCATTTCATCATGTGAGTTGTATAATTCCCATCAAGCAGAGGAACAAGCTGAGGAGGTTAGATATATAAAGGACATGTACAGAACTGCTGATATGTACAAAAATCGAGACTTCAATGGGGCACCAAGGTACAACAACTATAATTCTCGTGCTCGAGATCATCCCGGTTTCTCCTATTCAAATAACCAAGGTGCTGAAAGACCACCTCCTGGATTCCAACCTAGCCCTCCACGACCCCAATATCATGCTCCAGTTGTACCCCCTGCACAACAGAGTGCTGGAACGGAGAAAATGATGGAGCAATTGTTTACTACAGTGCAAGCCTTGTCTGGGAATCTCCAGCACCTGACAGGTGAGATGCAAAACTTAGCCAAAAGTCACAAGTTGCTTGAGACTCAAGTGGCTCAGCATGCATCTGCTTCACCAAGGCAATCTGGCCAACTCCCGGGACGTGCTGAGGAGAATCCTAAGGGGAACATTTCAGCAGTAACATTGAGAAGTGGGAAGCAGTTGGAAGAAGTGATGGTGCCTGAGCCAAAAACAGATGAAGGGGCAGATGATCCAACTGAGAAAAGAACTCTTGAACCAAAGAAGTAATCTCCCTATGTGCCACCACCGCCTTATAAACCTCTGTTTCCATTCCCGCAAAGGAAAAACAAGGAGCTTGTGAATCAGAAATTCAAAAATTTTATGGAGATGTTGAAGAAGCTACACATAACCATACCCTTCGTCGACGCTTTTAAGGAAATACCGTCCTACTCCAAGTTCTTAAGAGAGATCCTCTCCAACAAGAGTAAGCTTGATGAGGTGCACACGGTGTCCTTGACTAGGGAATATAGTGCTTTGATCCAAAATGCACTCCCACAAAGCTAGGTGATCCAGGTAGCTTTGCAGTTCCTATTTCAGTTGGTGATAATGAATACAAGGCCTTGTGCGACTTAGGAGCAAGTGCAAGTCTTTTTACCCTCTCCATATGTAACAAGCTGAACTTAGGAGAGTTGAAACCGGTAAAGATGAAGTTGTCCATGGCAGACAGATCGATTGCTTATGCAAATAGTGTACTTGAAGATATACCCATCCGTGTGGATAAGTTTTATATACCGGTAGACTTTGTGCTGCTAGACATAGATGAGACGTCACCAATTCCTATAATCTTAGGGAGACCATTTTTAGCCACGGCTGGAGCTTTGATTGATGTGAAGGAAGGTCATCTTACCTTCAATATTGGTGATGTAAAAGTTGAATTCAATTTCAACATAGTTGTGAAGACCCCTTTACTTGATGAGGTGTGCAAGGAATTTGGGGAAGAAGAGAGCCTGAGTAGGGAGCAAATAATGTGTGTTATATCTGATGATCCCCTAGAGCTCTATCTTACCCAAGGAGAGTATTCCGACATTGCAGCTGAAGACATGGATATCTCTCCCGAGTCGCCTGATTTAGATGACTTAGAGCCTGAGATATTGTTAGCAGATCCTGAAATTGCTTGAGAAGCAAAGGCATGATTGGATGAGAGAGGAGCTGAAACTGGGTGACAAAGTGAAAGTTTTCCATTCAAAGTCAGCGATGTTCCCAGGGCCTAAAAGAACAAGATGGTCAGGCCCCTATGATGTGACCAAGGTGTGCAAGGATGGGAGCGGTAGTGTCAAGCTATGGCACAGAAATTGTGGTAAATTCAAGGTACGTCGAGGCGTGGTCAAGAAGGAATGCGTCGATCCTCCTGACCGAAGCATATAAATGAAGATGTGAGGTCAAGCTAATGACTTTAAAGAAGCGCTGCTCGGGAGGCAACCCGAGGTAAGTAGTAGGTAAAATTTTCTTTATTTTGTTTCTTTTGTCTAAAAAAACAAGTCTCACGAGTCGCGGGATGACTCTCACGAGTCGCAGGGACCGACCTTGCTCCCAACTCAACTCGCTGATGACTCTCACAAGTCGTGGGAAAGTCTCACGAGTCGTGGGAAAGTCTCACGAGTCGTGGTCACCTGTTTTTATGCTTTTATTTTATTTTATTTTCTATTTTTATCATTATTATTTTTTCTTTGTTCTCTCCATGTAAGTATTTCTCTTAAAAAAAAGTTTTTGTTTTTAGTTTATAGTTTTGTTTTTCTTTTATACATGTGAGCTGATTTGCAAATGAGAAAGTATGGGGTAGAGAGTGCGCTATATTGAGAATATTGATTATGTTTGAGCTGAGTTGAAGGTGTTTTGACACCTATCTACTAACCCATATCTTGCCGAGTTTGTTGCTTGTTTGTGTTGGTTCTCTTGTCTAGGTTTGAAACCGATGGCTTTGGCTTGGCCACCTTCAAGATATTCATTCTACATGTTGAAATTGTGAGTATTCCCATCTCTTCCTTGATGATTTTGCACATTGAGAACAACGCTTTGTCTAAGTATGGGGTGGGGGTGAATACTTCACAATTTTTGCGGTTTTTGTGTCTATTTAGCCCATCCTTATTTGTGAATGTTTGATGATTACTTGATCATTGAGCCATTGCCTTGTTTGACTAGCTATATTATTTACCCTTTTGCTTGATTATGTATGTTTCTCACCTCATACTTGGATACTCGAGCTTGATTTTATGGTTGAGACCGCATCATTTGGTTTGTGTGCACAATTGAAATATGATTGAGGCAGTTTTATCAGCCCATTTATCCTTACCTACCCTTGTATTTGATCATCTACTTAAAGCCTTCTGAGCCTTAGAAGCTTGTTTCTTTGGTAGCTCCACAAGATTTTAAATAGCCCGCTATTTGCCTTTACCCAATCCGGGATTTTGGGTCATGGTGGTATATTTTGTTGTGTGGATGTGCTTCAAGTGTGGGGTGATTTTTCTTGATTGTGGTTGGAAAAAAAACAGTCTTGGGATAAGAGGAGGATGAAATTCACTCTTATGCAAAAGTCAAGAAAAGAAAAAATACGGTTAGTAACCGATCATGCTTGTGGAGAATAAAACTCACACAAGTAGGAAGAAGTGCAAAGCGAGGATACCGAGGCACTTAGTAACCGGGTTCATTCATCACAAATGTTTGTATTCGTGTAAAACGGTGTTAAGGCTAGAGATGTAAGGAAAAGAGTGAAAAGAAAAAAAGAAAAGAAAAAAAGAAATTTTTTTGATGTGGTTGACAAAAGTGAACATGAAAAAGTTGTTGTGATGGAGTTTGTTTGGTGGATTGGTATGAGTTCGATTCTTTGAAAGTGTGTGTTTTTTCGATTGTTCTCGAATGATCCATTTTCCCGGATTTTAGCACCACATGGCCTGAAAATTTCCATACCCAATTGTTTCCGCCTTAGCCTCCTCATAACCCTATAAAGCCCTCATGATTTTATTGTGTGCATATTTTCAAGCGGGGGAGATTATCGAGATTGTTCAAGCTTTGTGGATGATGAGTATTGAGGTCGAGATTTAAGCAAAGTGCATTAGAGGATTTTGGTGTTTTGATGTGCTAGTCAAGTTTGATTGTTGGCAATGATATGCTAGGATGGCATTCGTCGGATAATTCTATTTAGCAGACGTTATCTTGTGGTTTATTATCTTAGTCTTGCTTGGGGACAAGCAAGGGTAAGTATGGGGTGTTTTGATAGCGTCTATTCTAGAATTGTTCTTTGGGCACTCTTGTGTAGAGTTTAGGGCGTTTTAATATAGGCTTTTACCTATTTGTTAGCCCTTAGTGTCCCATTTCAAGGAATCGGTGTCTACCGCTAGTTTGTTGTGATTTTAGGTACTTTTGAGCGGTTTTGGAGCCAAATCAAGAGCTAAAGGATAAGGAGTGATTATGGGCGCTTCCATGTGGAAATAAGTCATCAAACACGAGCAAAAGGGGTCCAGAGATGAACGAAAATATGAGGCAAGAAGCAAGCATATCATGTGAATCACTCATAGGAGCTCAAGACGATGTAGCACAACTCGCGAGCAAGGGAGTTTGTGCAATTTTCGGCTACAACAAGCTGTCATGACTCGTGGGAGACCTTCACGACTCGTGACGAGTGAACCCGTGTGTTTTGTGACTTCTGCAGGCTGTCACGAGTCACGACCCGTGACAGACTCTTCACGAGTCGTGACAGTGCCAGATTCGGCCAGACCTTTCGGATTTCCGGCTGTTTCTTTGATTTGTTTTGGATTAATTAAAAGGGATGTAATTTCAAGATTCTAGAGGCGGTTACGTTTTTGGACAAGGGCTGGAAAAACTCAGACTTTGGGGAAGAACTTTGGAGAACCCTAGATTAGTTGAATAATAAGAGATTGCAATCAAAAGCTTTGAGACGATTTCCGCTAGAGAAGATCAAGTATTTCTCTTACTCTTCTTTGCTATGTCATCTTATTTTGCTTTTGATTTGTTCTCTTTTATCATGTTTAGCTAATTCGATCGTTCTAGGGTTGGGGTGATTCCGCTATGTTGAGATAGACCATACTTACTATTGCTTGAATGTAGTTTGATTTTTGTTTGATTTAATCCTATTGAGCGTATAGCCTAATTGATAGTCGATTAGATCCAATTAGGGGTTGAGACCGAGAGGAGATGGTCCTAATAGGAAAATAGATGATTGCATGAGACCGAGAGGTGATTGTTGTCATTTGAGCTATAGGATTGAACCGGAGATATTGATTTTTGCTTATGAGTGACACAATAGCATGATTCAAGATCTCTTGAGGATCAATAGGTTGTCATAGATATTCTAGGTTTGTTTGTTCTAATGGAGACCGAGAGGAGATATTTGAATGAACTGGCTTAGATTCTAAGAGCATAATGGACCTAACTTTAGTTTAACCTTGCACGAGAGTGATTGTTAACCGGTTAGGTACAATTTACTATGAGACCGAGAGGAGATTAGTAATTAACTTAGACAACCTACCTTCATACAGAATCAAATTCATTCGAGCGAGAAAAATCTCTACACATTGTGGTTAATCCCCAATTCTAGAATGCTTTCTCCATATTTGCCCAAAATTTCCATTGTTTTGTTTTAATTTGTTTTTATTAGTTATATCACTAAACCTCAATTTCTCTACTATTTTGGCTTAGTCAACTGGTTGCAAAGATTTGATTAATACTCCTATAGTCCCTGAGTTCGACACCTTGATATACTACAACCGATTCCATACACTTGTGGGAGTAGGTTTCAAGCCTATCAACTGTGAAGGTTCGATAATGTAAAACAAAGTAATATAAAGATACTCTATAAGGGGGGTTGAATAGAGTATGCCGGTTTTTCGCAGATAGTCTCAAGACTTTTGAAGCTCGTGCAAAACCCTTTGAGATTAGACTTAGTCTTTTCTCTGAAAACCTGAATCACAAAGTTAAACAATTCGAACCGAGTGCGGAAATAAGGTAAAGCAGTAAATAAAGGACTCGATGAATTGTTTACGAGGTTCGGCACGAACTTGGCCTACGTCCCCGCCTAGGGTTCTTTCACAACCCTAGGATTCAACCGGCTTTTATTGATTTACAAGACTTAGGATCCTAATAGCTCACCGAGAAGCCTCTCTCCTATACAATTGCAATCTAGTCAACTCACGTTTCCTTGGAGTCCTAGACCAATCTAGAAGAGCCCCACCTCTCTCAGCTATCTAGTACAATCCTCTTACACTTAGTGAATCAATCGCCTAGTGTTCACTTCCTGAGTTATAAACTCTCGAGTATAACACTCTCTCTGAATATATCCTATAAGCTCACTGTGTATCTCTCAAATGCTTTGAAACAAAATATAAGACTCTGAAGAACAAGCAGAGAGAACACGCTGAAGAGAGATCGTAAACTTGAGGGTTGATTGTGCAATGATATTCGTGAATGTCCGTCAGTCCTCTCTCTCTTCTTCATCTCTTTTATATAGTGAAGATCATCGGTGCCACTTGAGGAAGGAATCTTCTCCAACGGCTAGACTGATCATGGCTATCTTCGAGATCTTCTATACTTGGAAACTTTTGAGCCATGATCTCCGATTGTGTCCTTCTTCACTTTTCGACTTTGGAAGGAGATAATATTCGAAAATACTTCCTGAAAGATTAGTATATATATAATAATATAATGGAAGCATATAATAACATAAAATAATATTCGAACATAATATCAATAGAACAGGTTTTGTGTTTCATCAACACGGCTAAAGCTTCAAGACCTTTGATACAAACAGACTGTTAAGGCCTTTGAAACTTATTCCGATTTTCATCAAGGGAGTGGAGTTATCAAACTGGTACCCATCGTACCCGTAAAAGAATGTATGCTCAGGATTAGGCGGTGGAAAATAATGTTCCTCGTTCAGAACGTAGCCCTGCCCCATGTGCTGGGGAATGTATGGCGAGAAAATCGGATTTTTCGGCGCGCTGTTCTGGCCTGGGGAATTCACATGCATGCTAGACTCTTGAAATCCCTCGTTGTCGTGATTCTTTATCCTGTGAAAGTCTTCTCCCATGTTTTCGCTCATCTTCCACCTGTCGCACACAAAGCTTCATATTTAGTCATTAAATTTTCATTAGTATATGTTCATTTAAATTCAGGAACCTCTCAGGGTGAGAGAGTTCCCACACACGGCGCCAATGATAAAACCACAATGAAAAAAGTGTTACCTGCCCCACATTCCCATGGGGGGGGGGGGGGGAAGCCACGTATCCCCTCATAGCGTGATCTGCTCAACGGTCTTACCTGAAGCCCCCCCCCCCTTTTACTACTATCCATCCGAAATGGGGGAGGGGGTCTCAACCTGTGTCGCAGTGACCAATGGGGATATAAACGGTCTTACCTGAACCCCGAGATCCTCGACATCCGCGAAGATCTCGTAGCTCGCGCCGCCGAGCCTTTGAATTCGGCTCGCATCACTTTCATGCAGTGGATTCATCAAACGGCTTCGAGAAATAGTAAGCACCCCAACTGATTAGGTAAAAGATCCGGGATAAGAATTGGTATTTCCTCTGCTCCTTGACTATCACCCTACTACCTATCCTGTATGGATCCCTCTCTTGTTTTGTGTTTCTGGACCGTCCGCGGACGGATATCGAGTCCCGAACCTGTTAGAAAGGGTGGTCACGAAGAAGAGTGTTATCACAATCTTATCTCCCTCTCTCTCCGGATCGAGGTATTCCTATTTCTTTTTCTCCTCCCCAAAAGCCTCGATCTTAGAGTGTCTTCTCCTTTTTATAGTGTGCACCGATGTCCTCCCCCAAGGGGACTGTTCCTTCCTCTTGGCCACTTGTTGAAGTACGGTTGCCACGTGTTCTAAAAGAAAATGCATGTGGGTGGTGGGCATGTGCGCGCCATCTAGCCAAGTTGCATACATCCTTCGTCCGCGGATCATATGTTGGTGCGTCCTCCCAGGCCTGCTTCTCTAGTCCTTTTAGCCCCTTTTCCCTTTCTTCCTTTTTTCTCTAATTTTGGGCATCATCAATGAGCGATTCAAAGTAAAAGGCACATCTAGTCCAACCTCACCGAGATAATGTGTTTACTATCACTCTCATGTGTTTAGGCTTTATAATGCATCTCTCAACTCAATCCAAAATGCAAAAAGCTACATAGAAATTGACACAAATATCACATAATCTCCATCGTGGATGCCATCACTTATAAGAAACATCAAGAGGTCTTTTATCACGGTTGTAATGAGGCTTGGTAAGGAATTAAGGTAGGAAAATATTTAGGCTTATGGTGCTAAAAATCCGAGAAAAAGGGATCCCTAAGAACAACCAGAAGAACACTACAAACCAAATACTTCCAAAATCAAAATAACTCAAACTTTCACTCTCAAAACACTCAACAAAAGAACTTTCTCTCAACCATATATTTTTTTCTAACTCTCACATACATAATAAAATAAAAGGCTCTTATTCATTCTTTTTTCCTTTTTCTTTTTTTCTTTTTCTTTCACTTTTTTTTTTCAATTTTTTTAGAGCCAAAAATACAATAATACACAATGTGAGGAATAAAACCAAAATTACATAATAATCCAAACTTGTAACTCTCTTAACAATATCTTCTTTTCCACTCAAAAAAATCAATCATTCACCAATTATAATCCTAATTCCCGGATAGGGTAAGGCTCATCATCGGCTAGGATAAATTTTCGTGGAGCTTCAAAGAAAAGGCTAAGGCTCAAATTTGGCTACAAGCAAAGGACACAAATGTAGGGTGGATATGGATAATAATATGGCTAAGAAAATCATGCCTCTATCATTTGAAACTCATAAGCAATAAACATATAAATTCGGCCTCAAATATAGATAACAATGTCAATCTCAAGAGGTAAGTGCATAAGGAGAGTATAATATCAAACAAGAAAGCAAAAGGGAATAAATATGATGAAACTCTATATAAGGCAAAAAATTCTCAATAGGACTAGTTTTGATGGATTTCAATAATGCCCGAGACTAAGAATCATACTTGCTCAATTGAACTAACAAGTCATGCTCCCATAAAAATCATCTCAAGTATGTGACAAGGCTATGCAATTCAATCATATTATGGAACATGTATGGTAAAACTCATAAAAATAAAATAGAGGACAAACTAAGGCAAGATGAGTATTTGAATAAAACATATATATGCAATGCATGATCTTTTTGGATTTTTTTTTATTTTTCAATTTTCTTTTTCATTTTCCAATGCAATAAAATAACGAAAAAATAAACATGAATGCATAACGGAAAAAATAAATATGAATGCATGAATCTATGATTGCAACCCTCCCCCACACTTAAACTCTTCATTGCCCTCAATGAAAATCAAAGACAACAAATCATCAATATGAGAGAAAATGGATAAAGAATAACTCACATTTTTGGAAAATTTTCGATGGCGAAGATGACAAAGCTTGGAAGAAGAACGGTGAAGAACGACAACGACAAAGACTAACGAACCACGAGCACGGATGAATGAAGATGACGAAGAAAGAATAAGATCAACGATGACGACAATGGACGAAGACTGAGCATGAGCCATGAGCGCGATTGATCAGGCCACGAACCTGGCTAGTGCTAGCTTTGGACACTGAGCATCGCTGCTGAATTCGCTGGCAGCGAGTTTTGGTTCGCTGGTAGCGGATGAAATCAGCTCCTATGTCATCTGGGCGGCTGTACTTGCTGGTAGCGAATCATGATTCGCTGGCAGCGAATTTAGCACAAATCTCTATTCTCCAATCGTTTTATTTTCTCTTTTTTTTTTCTTGCATGGTTAGCTCCAAAAATATTCCGAAAACATCTATCTACCATATAAAATAATTAGGAAATTTCTAATTTATTAAACAACAAAACTAATTAAATAACTAGGAGATGAAATAACTAATTTAGGAAAACTTACCTCGGGTTGCCTCCTGAGAAGCGCCATTGTTTATCATCATCGACTCGACGGTTTATTTGTTCATGTGTTCAAGACTCAATCGGACATTGCCAACGCTCTTTTTAGAAAATCAAACTCCGGTGCACACCATCTAGGTAGGCGAGCACCACATATGAAGAAGCCGAAGTCAAATGATGTGATGTTGAAGAAGGTCTCCAAATCCTCATATGCTCGAGCGTGACTTTCCGCCGAGGGTATGTAGTACCACCAACATAGTTCCGCTGGTGGCTTGTTGAAGTAATGCTCCCAAGGATCTACATATTCACCAAAATCCATAAAAGTGTGAGAAATATCATTACCTTGCTCGAAAGCCACAGAAATCGGCTCCGGACTTGGTTCCTCAATAGATGCGTTGGGGGTGATTTCTATAGGTGGAGTAGTTGCCAAAATACATGGTTCCTCACGTGTGCACTCATGAGACTCCATGTCATGGGGCATCGGGCTCCCTTCTCCATCTTCGATTGAACCATTGGAGCTTACGTCTTGGCTTCCCTCATGTATCTCGCCCGCCATTGGTTTGAAAGGTAAGGGTATGGATACTAACTTGTAGTCTTCTTCCACCTTTGCCATGTCACCCATGCAAAGGAAAAGATCCCACAATTTCGACCAATCCAAACCATAAAAGCCTTCCTCTTTCAATGATTGGGTGAATTCTCGTAACTCGGGAAGCATGCCATCTTGAACGCAAAGTACTCCTTCTTTCAAATCATCTTGGATATCCCGTGAAGTATGATCGTCCACTAAATCTTGTACTCTTGTGAGGTAATGGTGAAAGTATTCTCCTTGGTATTGCCATAACTCCAACATCTGGAAATATTAGTAACTAGAGTGTCGTGAACCGTAAGATAGGTCCACAGCGGGGTTAGATATATATACAAATATTAATAAATACACAAAACAAAGAAATAAACTTGATTCCCCGGCAACGACGCCAATTTTGACGAAGGAAAGTCGTTGATTCACCTCGTCAAAAATAAATCCCAAACAAACAAACTAGTATAGTATGCAAGTAAGGGGTCGAACCCTAGAGAATCAAGTATTTCTAAATATTGTGTATTTATCAATATAAAAAGAAAAGATTTTGGTGAATGAAAATAAAAGAAAATAATATTGACAAAAGCAAATAAAGGATAGAATAAAAGCGTTTCCACCTACAAGTTCTCGACTTTGGTTGGCTTTATTGATCATCAAATCCTTTTCAAGTTACTATCGTTTCCTACGAATTCCGCTCGTCTTGGTTTAAGTAGATTAAAAGTCCTACGAGTCCAATTAATCCCTTACACCTCTATGCAACCTTAACACGGTCAAGATTTAACAAAGAGATAGCAAATAGTCCCAAGAACTTGAGCATATAAATAACACCAATTAAACACGGTAAATCAATGTTTAAGATATATGTCAACTCCCTACATAATCATGCTTCAAACATGAAATCCACATTCTTATGCGTGCTACTATGGAAATAACACAAATACGAAAGTATTAAATCCTAGCATGAAATCAATATTATCATGGTAGTAATCAAGATAACATCAATAACATAATCAATATCACACAAAGAAGTTGAAAGAATTAAAGAGGAAAAATAACTTAAATTAGAAACTCACAAACCACCAACCAAGTCTCGAAAATATAGGCGAAAACTACAAAATTAGCCAAACATGGCTTACTTAAGCCTTCTTCTCTTCAATGGTGATTTCTCTACTTGAATCCTTCCATAAGAAAAAACTAACCCTAAACATCCTATTTATAAGCCTAAAGTTTTGCATAAACAAGGTAAAAGATAGATAAATAAGATAGAAACTTCCTAAACAAACTAGATAGAAGATAGACTTTCCATGTATATATAGTTCAGCGTCAGATTTCGCTGGCAGCGAAAATTTCCGCTAGCAGCGAATGGCCTTAAACAAGCTACTGTTGGATTTTCGCGAGCACCTCGCTACCACACTCGCTGCTCGCGAATGTCCATGCCTTGGAAATTTTCAAGCTTCTTCGGTTCCTTCGTTTCCGCTTCCGCGAGTCCACCCTTCCGCTGTCGTGAGAGTCTCCATTCGCTGCCGCGAAATCTTACATCCGCTGCAGCAAATCGGGTCGTCCGCTGAAGCGACTCCATTCGCTGGCAGCGAGTCTCCATTCGCTGGCAGCGACTCATGTTGCTTGCTCGTTGACTTTGGGTTGACTCGACTCGCTGGCAGCGAGTTTCCATTCGCTGACAGCGAGACATGCTGGCTCCAAGACATCCTCCCGTTGACTCCACTCGCTGGCAGCGAGATTCCATTCGCTAGGAGCGAGACGTGCTTGCTCCTGGACCTGCTCCCACTAACTTCACTCCCTGGCAGCGAGATCCCATTCGGTGGCAGCGACAGATGCCCAGAAGCTTATTTTCTCTTCATTCTTCCCTCGTTCTTTCTTGCCTCTTTTCTTTCTTTCCTTAGCTTGCTTTCTTGACTTCACT
This sequence comes from Persicaria maculosa, assembly GCA_963922045.1. Taxonomy (NCBI): domain Eukaryota; kingdom Viridiplantae; phylum Streptophyta; class Magnoliopsida; order Caryophyllales; family Polygonaceae; genus Persicaria; species Persicaria maculosa. The sequence continues at coordinate 50,800,550 of OY998251.1, read as the reverse complement.
TAGACATGTTGTTAACCTTTCCTTTGCTTTCAACCATGTCGGATCTACGATTCTGCACAATTCAACCGAAATAGCGTAGATTCCGAACTTTTCCACGAAAAGAGTTTAATCTAAGTTGACACTAAACATGCATATTCTACAATGCAAATGCATCTAAACTACCCTATAATGCCCTTTAGAAATGTGCATTATCAAAACCTCGCCAAAGAAATTCCCACACAATTAACTAAGTATAGCGATAAGTGAAGGGTCAAGATTGCAATTGAAATAACAAGTAAATACAGGGAAATCTAAGATTCAATCTAAAAGCTACTTTACCAAAAAGTGGGAAATAAACAAGTAAATATGGGAAATAGAACTAAAGATCAAGATTGCAATTGAAATAACAAAGCATAAGGATGATGGTTTTGATAACAAATCAATGGAGAAAATAGTTCCACTTGCGCTTTCATTGACATTGGTTGGCTTAATTGGTCCTAGAGATAAACTCAAGTTGTATGATTCCTTTAACTTACATTCCTCCCATCTTAGTTTGAATAGATTAAAGCACAAAGAACACAATTAATCCCTTACACCTTTATGCAACCTAAGCACGGATAGAGATTTAACATTAGGATAGCACAAGTTCCTAAGAATCTAGGCATATGAATAACATCAAGTATGCAAGGTAACCGATGTTTAAGACATATGTTAAAATCCTTACTTAGTCATGATCAAATGAAGGTTCTCACAATCCAAACATGCTACTACGGAATTCATTCAATGAAGAAAGAACAAAAACCTAGCAAGATACTATTATGGTCGCAAATTACAATAATATTATCAATAATTACAAGGGGAATCAAAACAACAATAGGAAACAACTGAATTTAAGCCTCACAAACCACCAACCAAGTCTCCGAAACACAGGTGAAATAAATAACGAACTTAGTCACTCATAACGTACCTAAATCTCCTTCGAATTGATGGAGAAATAAGTAAACTTGAATGGATGAATGAACTATTGTAACTTATGACTGAAAGTCTCAGAATAAGTGTTTTCCTTGTAAGTGTTTGGATAACCGAGTCCTTACCGAATCTCAGAGGCCTACTTCTGTATATATATCATTGGGTAAAAACCATTAGAGTGCAATCGTCACTATACACATAATATGCACAAATATAAATGATGTCTGCTAGCATCCTCCCTTAGTCGCAGCTAGAGCTGAGCGAATAGCAAGAATGGAACGAAAAGAAGTAAAAAGAGGAGTAGGTAATCTGATAGAACATGATTAGTATTGCAAAATAGATTACATTTAGCATAGTTTAGTTGTGAATAGTGCATATTTTAGTTACAATTACATGTTTACCTGTGGTGTTGGTCGAGTCGGAATCCATGCAATTTTATGGATTATTTCATTGTGATGAAAACCATGAGGGTACAATCGTCACTATACACATAATATACACAAATATAAATGATGTCTGCTAACATCCTCCCTCAGTCGCAGCTAGAGATGAGCGAATAGCAAGACTGGAACGAAAAGAAGTAAAAAGAGGAGTGTTAGTAGGAGGAAATCAAGAATTGCAATTAAAATATAAATAAATCAAAGCAAACCAGATTCCGTCCCGTGCAAATAATTACAAGACCTCCTCCTGATGCAGCAGTGGGAAGTCAGGATCGATCCACGAGGAAGCGTGTCAGCGGATCCTAGGCAGTGGTGGAATCTCACGGACAGAAGTCGACCACAGATGTTCTCGATCTCGACTAGGGTTAGTCAACAGAAGATCGGACAAGTCGAACAAAGCAGAAGCTGGCTCCTGGTTTTGGTCGATATCTAGCAGAGGTTACTCGATATGGAGTAAACCTTCGTCGACGTCGGGTTCCTGGATTCAGACACAGAAGCAACAACAGTCTCTTTGACCGAAGATCAGTAGTCGATATCGACTAGAATTAGTCGATATCGAGGAGGACAGAAAACTTAAAGCGAACAAAAGTAAAGAACAAGACTTGCGGGATTTCGAAATAAACTATGTGTGTGAAAACTTCCAAGATTGGGGTTTGCAACGACAATAACCAAGCATGCATAAGGCAAGAATAAAACAGATAATCATGTAAATTGCATCGAAGGACCAAGCTCTCGCCTTTTCCAACAATTAGACAACTCTTTCAAGAAACCCCTATTGTATCTACTGATTTTATGTTTACAATCCAAGTTGTTAGCATGGACCTCCATTAGATTGGTAATAAACACATAACAAGTAGTAGATGCTCTAGACATGATAAAAGTCGGATCTTTACCTCAAACATGCATGGCTATCGTCGAGATCGCCTCAACCCTAGAAGTGGGTGGACTACTCGTGCCTCATTGTAATCGCAGACATTGATTTAAAAGAAATAAATTGCATTCTATATTCAAAGTCTTTACAATCCCGGCACTCCAACTTTCGTTGAATGCCAAAACCCTAAAACCTTTGAACTCCTAAACCTCTATGTGTAATTGTATCTCTGAAATTAAATGAATAAAAACTCAGCCCCATTGGCTTTATTTATAGGTCTTAATCCTTGCTAATCAAGGAAAGCAATATCTATATCTATTTCTAAAGATAAAACTTAGATAAAAGGAATATTTATCTTAAAAGGAATTATATCTAAACTATCTAAATATCTTCATGTGTGGATAAATCTTCTTTCCATGGATAGACCTTGATAGACTTGATATATCTCGGACTCCTTCGGCTCCAAGTAATCCCAAACCACGTCGGAAAGCTCACCGCGTAATGCGGCCCAGGATAGCGCTCCTCGATATCGAGTAAACTACTCGATATCGAGTAACCTTGGCGTCGACTTCAGCTGGCTTGGTGTTGTTGAGTAACTGGTTCTCGATCTAGCTCGGACAGGTGGTGCCGGACTTGTCGATATCGAGCAAACTCCTCGATATCGAGTAGATGCTTCTCGGCATGTTCAGTCTTTGGCTTCTCGATCCGACGCTGCTTCCTCGATTCCGGGCATGGCTTCAGGGTTTTTTGTCGATATCGAGTAAACTACTCGATATCGAGTAGAGCTCTGGAGTCGGGTTGGCTTCGCCTCTCAGTTCCTCGATCTGCTGCTCCTCAACCAGTGCTCTGCTTCATCATTTTTGTCGATATCGAGTAAGTCTTGTCGATATCAAGTAACTTTCAGCTTCCGTCTTTGCTTCTTGGTTTTGTCCCGAAAAGGCTCCATATTCTGCAATATTAAACCAAAACTTATGTAGACCTCTATTTCTTGCAATAAGCTTATACTACACAAATTCAACATATTCCCATCCCGAAATATGCAAAGTGGATAGAATATGGAGCTAAAATGTGCATTTCAACATGGCTATTTTAGTGGACATCAAATCACCCCATACTTAAGCTTGCTTGTCCCCAAGCAATAACTTGGATGGTCATTCAGGGGAATCCTGCAAAGACTCTCAACATAATGGATTCATTGTAATATTACCCAACACTCAATTGCCATCATTGAAAATGTACTTGGCGTCTACAAATCTGTGCCTGCGAATGAAAAGCAATTTCTACACACAAAAGGAGGTTCATACTAAAACAATTTTATGCGACAAAGCAACAATAATCAAGAGGATCTTATTTCAGCTCAAAAGAAGGAGTAAATAGGTTAAATGCTAAAGGTGGGCAAATTTTGACCATGTGGTGTTTAATCCGGGGAAATGCTTTATTTCCAAACTTTCTCAACCACATTCCTTTTCATAAGATTCATCACCTTTCGTAATGCTCTTGTCCATAAAAATGCTTTTACCTCTCTAACCTCAGCACTGCCTTCTCGCGAGTCGCAAACATGGGTGTCATGAATGGCCCCGGATACTTAGTGCTTTGGACTCCTCACATTGTGTCCATCCTGCGGAACTATTATCTCAATGCGCAGGGTCGATCTTTGATCGGATTTTCTTTCACTCATTAAATTTTTCATATATTTCAAACAATTTCCTTTCAAACTCCAAATATGATATATAACAACAACACAACAACCATATAACAATCTCCATAATGTAACATCATTCTTAACATAATCCCCGGATAGGAAATAAGGTAAAGAATGGCAATATTTAGAATATGTGGAGCAATAATTGAAATAAGGCATATTATGGCTTTTGTGATGCATAAGCATAGGTAAGGCTTGGAATATAAACAATGAGTGTTATATGGAAATATAAAGTCCTCAAATTTTACCTCCTTCTATGGTTTTCAAGAAAATAATGCACTTTATTGTGACTTCCCTTTACTAGGCAATTTCATGCTATATCTCTAATGAATCTAATTTTGCATCGTCGAGTTCAATATTAGCTTCCATGACATTATTTCTTTAGACAATTTACAAGCAATGGGAGATATTTCATAGAATTTTGAGTTTAGCCTTATGCACAAAAAAATTTAAAATTTACTCAAAATTCGCCATGTAAAAACAGGAATAAAACATATAATAATGATAATGAGTTCTTCCCCCACCCCATACTTAAAATATGCAGTGTCCCCACTGTATAAAATAAATATAAAACAAAGGTAAAGGAAGGAACTCACCAAATAACGCGTCGAGGAAGGCAAAACAGGGCATGTCGAGGAACTGAGTTTGGTCGATATCGAGTACAGTAGTCGATATCGAGTAGGCTGTCAGCGTCTAGTGGAATGCTGAAGTCGAGGAGTCTGGTGATTTGGTCGATATCGAGTTGGCCTTCGTCGATATCGAGTAAACGTGGCCTGCTCCTCTTGGTCGTTCTCGACTGGCCTAGTCGATTCCGACTATCTTTCAGGGACTTCTTTTTCCACCCTTCGCGATCCTTTTATGCATGCCTGACCTATAAGTATTAGATTTCACACAAAGACAAGATATTCCACATGAAGTATTCTAAACTAAAAACCAAAAGCCAAAATAAAAACCAAAACCAACAGTTTTTAAAGTCCCAAAATTCAAAAAGTTTTATGTACATGCTCTAGATTTTAGAGTCGCTAGGCCGACTTCTCCGTTTATGCTCATGGACCGTCAATATGGGGCCCGCTTGTGCTTGGCCCTTCTCCTGGATCATCTAGGTCCTGATTGTAGTATGCAAGCTCAGCTGACAGGTGGTTGCTTGCATAGTCTCCTTTTTCGCCCTTCTTTTTCTTTCCAACTCTCAGTTTCCGCAGATTTTCTCGCCACGGGGCCTTACCTCCCCTTAAATTATTTATAAATTTCTTAATGACTGAGGAGGAGTAGAACTCATACCTGAACTTACCTTTTCGGGCCCAAAACAGAAATCTTCGGGCTTAGGGTTAGTCGATATCAAGCAAAACTGGTCGATATCGAGTACAGGGACCCCATACTTAGGTTCTTGGCAAGTCTGGTGCTCAGCAGAGGAAGTCGATGTCGGGGAAGCTTGGTTGACATCGAGCAATGTCGTGGTCGATATCGAGGAGACCTTGTCGATATCAAGTTGACTTCTGGTGCCTTCCTCCGTTGTTTGCTTGATCCCGTGGTTGCTGATGCTTTTCACCTCCAGCCATGAAATTTCCTCCTTTGCAGGGCCAAAGGAGAAATCTAAGACCTCGTCGCCTATGGTGAAGGTGAGCAATCATTGTTTGACACTAATCTTGGCATCTGCAGTAGCTAAGAACGGTTTACCAAGAATAATAGGGCTAGTAGGATCTTGAGCACAATCTATTATAAGGAAATCAGCTGGGATAAACAACTTACCAACCTGGACAGGGACATTCTCAACCATACCTGTAGGGATGACCATTGTATTGTTTGCCATGTATAGCTTGACATCCACAGGCTCTATACTTCCTATCTTCACCTTTCGCCAGATTGATAAGGGCATGATGCTCACACTTGCTCCTAAATCACATATGGACTCATATTTATATTGACCAAGTCCTACAGTAATGGAAAACTTACCAGGATCAGGTCTCTTTTCAGGAAAGTGGAGCATTTTGCATTTGCCGGCAATTTCTGAGAGTGATCACTTGTTGCTCAGGATTTCCTTCAGGAATTTGACATATGCAGGCATCTCTTGCAGAGCTTCTGTAAAAGGAATAGAGAAATTCAGTTCTTACAGCATATTAACAAAACGTTTAAACTTACCTGCTGTGGGATCTTTTAGTGCTTTGGAAGGGAAAGGCAGTGTCTTTTTCTGCTTCGGAGCCAGAACAAACGTCGGAGGTATTGCAGAGTCGTCGACATCGGCCAACTTCTCCTCGACATCAACCAGGGGTTCCTCGATATCGACAAGGGTTGTCGAACTTGAGTTGCTGGGTTGTGCAGTGAAGTCCGAACTTGGCTTCTCCTCTTTGTCGAGTAGATTCTTGTCGATATCGACCAAGGGTTGGTCAACATCGAGTTGCTGCTGCTCGTTGTCGAGTTGCTGCTCTGCTTTGTCTTGGTGCTTTTCGACTTCTGGCTTGCATAATTGGTGCCCGCTCCTGAGCTTTATAGCAGCGACGTGGCCGGTCTTCCCTTTAGGATTTGGTTCTGTTTGCCAGGGAGTTGCCCAGTTGGTGGTGGAATCTGCGCCGCGAATTGACCCATCTGTGTCTCTATGCTCTTCTTCCAGATGTCCAGCTCTCCAAATTTTGTATTGATGTTCTGGAACTGATTGTTGATGGTGCCTTGATTCTGGCGCATCTCCTCAAGGATGAGCTGTAAATCATCCTTCTTTTGGTCCCTTTCTGGATGTCCTGGAGCTCTGTATGGTGGGGGGTTCCTAGGAGGACCTTGGTTCCATTGTGGATGATAGAACCTTGGATCCCCCATATAGCGATTGGGACCCCCTGCATAAGCTACCTCTTCCTAGGTCTCTGCCATCCTGACTTGCTTTGTGTGTGGGCACTCAGTAGTGGTATGCCGTTGTGATCCGCATTCGATGCAAGGCTGGTTGACAGAGAGGTATTTGACTTGCTTGAGGAGCTTGCGATTCTGGTCTCTGTAGTACTGCTCCCTGACATCTGGGTCAATCTCTTTGGAAGGCTCGTAGAGAGGCATGGATGGGGCTGGCCTGGCATAGGAGTTCTCATCATAGTTTGCAGTAGCCCCATACTTGTTATAGTAGTTGGTGAGCTTGTCGAGTACACCCCATGCGTCAGTTGGTGGCATCGTCAGATACTCATAGCGAGTATACTGGTTGATCCTGTCCTTAGTGACTTGGTCAAGAGAATTAAAGAAGATCTCTTGAATGACGTAGGGTGGATGTCCATGAGTAGGGCAGGATTGCAGCAGTTCCTTATATCGCTCCCATGCTTTTGCCAGCGGCTCTCCAGACTTCTGTTTGAAAGTTGTAATCTTCTGGCGGAGGAGTGCTGGCTTGGCAGGTGGAAAGAATTTGTTGAGGAATTCATGTTCTACTTGAGCCCATGTTGTTAGAGATCGTGGTTTCAGCCCTTCTAGCCACTTCAATGTAGGACCAGCGAGAGACCAGCGGAAAGCCTTCATCTTGACATATTCCAGAGTAGTACCTTCAGCAAGAGTACGACACATGTCAGTAAAATTGGTAATATGTTCAAGAGGGCATTCATTAAATCTTCCATGAAAAGCATTATTTTTAAGTTCAATAAGGAAGTGAGTGCGAATTTCAAAGTTATTTTGAGGGATTAGAATCGCCGATTCAGGCACAACGAGGGTCGAGTGCATATAATCCTCTACAGTGGTTAGGAATTGGGCAAGCTCAGCTTCTGCTTTCCTCGCACGCTCAGCTTCCTGTTCCCTGGCTGCTCTCTCAGTGGCGAGAGCAGTATCTTTGGTGGCTAGTTCCCTCCGAAGCCTCTCGATTAGCTGTTCTTGTGTTTCTGCGGCTATCATGGCTCTTTTTAGTTTAGTGTGGACGTGTAAGAGGCGTTCTGGTTCGTCTAAGCCGTCAAACTCAGGTGGTTGACCAGAACGACGCATACACCTGCGAAGTAACTCAAAGCAGACGTGAGATTTAACTACCTAAGGCGCGAATGATTGCTTCCCCAGCAACGGCGCCAATTTGTTAGTAGGAGGAAATCGAGAATTGCAATTAAAATATAAACACATCAAAGCAAACCAGATTCCGTCCCGTGCAAATGATTACAAGACCTCTTCCTGATGCAGCAGTGGGAAGACAGGATCGATCCACGAGGAAGCGTGTCAGCGAATCCTAGGTAGTGGTGGAATCTCACGGACAGAAGTCGACCACAGATGTCTTCGATCTCGAATAGGGTTAGTCAACAGAAGATCGGACAAGTCGAACAAAGCAGTAGCTGGCTCCCGATTTTGGTCGATATCGAGCAGAGGTTACTCGATATCGAGCAAACCTTCGTCGACGTCGGGTTCCAAGATTCGGACACAGAAGCAACAGCAGTCTCTTTGACCAAAGATCAGTAGTCGATATCGACTAGAATTAGTCGATATCGAGGAGGACAGAAAACTTAAAGCGAACAAAAGTAAAGAACAAGACTTGCGGGATTTTGAAATAAACTATGTGTGTGAAAACTTCCAAGATTGGGGTTTGCAACGACAATAACCAAGCATGCATAAGGCAAGAACAAAACAGATAATCATGTAAATTGCATCGAAGGATCAAGCTCTCGCCTTTTCCAACAATTAGACAACTCTTTCAAGAAACCCCTATTGTATCTACTGATTTTATGTTTACAATCCAAGTTGTTAGCATGGACCTCCATTAGATGGGTAATAAACACATTACAAGTAGTAGATGCTCTAGACATGATAAAAGTCGGATCTTTACCTCAAACATGCATGGCTATCGTCGGGCTCGTCTCAACCCTAGAAGTGGGTGTACTACTCACGCCTCATTGCAATCGCAGACATTGATTTAAAAGAAATAAATTGCATTCTATATTCAAAGTCTTTACAATCCCGGCACTCCAACTTTCGTTGAATGTCAAAACCCTAAAACCTTTGAACTCCTAAACCTCTATGTGTAATTGTATCTCTGAAATTGAATGAATAAAAACTCAGCCCCATGGGCTTTATTTATAGGGCTTAATCCTTGCTAATCAAGGAAAGCAATATCTATATCTATTTCTAAAGATAAAACTTAGGTAAAAGGAATATTTATCTTAAAAGTAATTATATCTAAACTATCTAAATATCTTCATGTGTGGATAAATCTTATTTCCATGGATAGACCTTGATAGACTTGATAGATCTCAGACTCCTTCGGCTCCAAGTAATCCCAAACCGCGTCGGACAGCTCACCGCGTAACGCGGCCCAGGATAGCGCTCCTCGATATCGAGTAAACTACTCGATATCGAGTAACCTTGGCGTCGACTTCAGCTGGCTTGGTGTTGTCGAGTAACTGGTTCTTGATCTAGCTCGGACAGGCGGTGCTGGACTTGTCGATATCGAGCAAACTCCTCGATATCGAGTAGATGCTTCTCGGCATGTTCAGTCTTTGGCTTCTCGACCCGACGCTGCTTCCTCGATTCCGGGCATGGCTTCAGGGTTTTTTGTCGATATCGAGTAAACTACTCGATATCGAGTAGAGCTCTGGAGTCGGGTTGGCTTTGCCTCTCAGTTCCTCGATCTGCTGCTCCTCGACCAGTGCTCTGCTTCATCATTTTTGTCGATATCGAGTAAGTCTTATCGATATCAAGTAACTTTCAGCTTCCGTCTTTGCTTCTTGGTTTTGTCCCGAAATGGCTCCATATTCTGCAATATTAAACCAAAACTTATGTAGACCTCTATTTCTTGCAATAAGCTTATACTACACAAATTCAACATATTCCCATCCCGAAATATGCAAAGTGTATAGAATATGGAGCTAAAATGTGCATTTCAACATGGCTATTTTAATGGACATCAAGGAGTAGGTAATCTGATAGAGCATGATTAGTATCGCAAAATAGATTATATTTAGCATAGTTTAGTTGTGAATAGTGCATATTTTAGTCACAATTACATGTTTACCTGTGGTGTTGGTAGAGTCGGAATCTATGCAATTTTATGGATTATTTCAAGTAGATGTGGATCTGACGAGGAATGAGAAGACTCTTGGATGAAGGAAGATTCAAGTGGAGTAAGAAAAGTGAAAAGTGAAGAGTACGGGAGCGGAGATTCAAGTATGAAACAAGCTGAACTTCTACGACTTTTGTGTTGACATCGAGACTGATACGTTTGGGATACCCGATCCTTCGCCTGTGGGCTTCAGATCAAGAACCACGCCGTATATTTGCTCCGATCTTGCAATGCTCTTTGATATCTCCTGATTTGGAACAAATTAGACAAGTGATTAGAATTCTGATTTAGCGACGGAATTAAACTTAGCAAAGTTCAGCAACTTTAAAACAGGGAAATAGCGACATAAGGAAAGAAAGCGAGGGACTGAGCACGCGGCGTCGCTGGCACACAGGCTTCTCGCCTCAGGGTGCGCGCGGATCCGGACTCGCGGGTACAGGGAGCACTCGCTGGAGCGGAAGTGCTGGCGAGAGAGAACGCGGGAGCGAAGGCGAGCAGGTGCGAGGCAAGCGAGAGCGAGAGCGCGGGAGCGAGGGCGCCTGGGCGTCCGCGCTCGCTGGGAGCGGTGCTGGTCGCGAGTGCCGCCAAACGCAGGATCCTCGGAGACGCTGTTGGTCTAGGTCGAGCAGGCCTGTGCTTGTTTTCCTCGATCTCGACGAGAACAGGTTAGGGCTGGGTTTTAAGGTTGCCGAATAGGATCAAGGTGAGGTGATGTTTTGTGATTGCCGAAAGTCTTAAGAACACAAGAGCTTTTGGGATTGATAATCGAAGAACCCTTGATCCGTTAAGGGTTTCTTCAATTCTATTTCAATCTGCTTAAATTCAAAGGGTGTAACATGAATTTATAGTAAAGCTTCTAAGAGATCTAACCAATCCTTCCTTGCAAAGGAAAGGGGTTTGGATAGATTAATTCTATCTAAGATAAATGAAATAACTTAAGGATAAATAAATCCTAAGAAGATAGAAATATAATAACTTGGTGGGTAAGTAATATATCTAGAAGAGATATAATTAATTTCCACCTTATTTATCTAATTGCATAAAATAACAATTTAATTAACTAACTAATGTAACTCGGCCCAACACCACTAGTGTACTCGACATGGGCCTTAGTCGACATCTTCTTGGCCCACTCGGTATGTGATGGTGTCGAGTGGTCCATGATGGTGCCGAGTTTGGTGGAGTCAAGGAGGGTGCTGACGAGTCTTCATGAGCTCCGTGTGTGGACGCAAGTTCACTTCCGGTGCTGATGGTGTCACCTTGAGCCAAGTGATCCAGGGTGGCCTGAACCCTTGCTCTAACGTTCCATGGTGACGGACAAGAAAGGCCTTAGTTGCATTTTGAATCTTCTTGGCCCTTGAACGAGTGACAGGGCCATTAAATGGAACCTTCATGTTGTCCTCAATGTCACCAGGAGTCATCGATAATTGAGCGGCATCAGAGACCAAATTCAAAAAGGAAAAATTCCTCTGAACAGTATGGCCGCCCCGCAGCCTGAAGCTCTGCCGAAGGATTTCGCTGATCGCCTAGCCGTCCTGCGGCCTGGGTTGGTTGCCCCGTGGCCCTTGCAGAAATGCAGAATAAGAATAGGAACTTAATTAGGGTTTTTCATATTATTTTTGGTCGAGTCTTTAGAGGCTTTTAAAAAGACTTTTCTAGGTTATTCTTGCACTTACCTTTTGCACTTAAGAGAATTGTTGAGAGCGTCGTTGAGCACGAGCAACTAAACTCTCAAGGTTTCGCCTATAGTTTGGATATTTGATTGTTGAATTGTGAGTTTCATAATCTAGTTCTTTTTCCTAATCGAATGTTTTGACTTCTTTGCGCTTAATTCCTTGAATGTGTTTTATTCTCTCTGGCCTGATTAACTAGTTAGAGTAGATTCATTTAATTGATAGGGTTTTATAGATTACTCGTAGCGAACCTTAACCCAAGTGGCAATCATATCCCTTTAGGAATCGTAGGACTAATTGGATGTGTAGGAAGTTGAATATATGTTAAATATTGACTCGTAGCTTGATATTGCATGTACCTTGGTTAATTCATATTCTTAATGCTATCATAACCCAAGTGGCAATCATATCCCTTTATTCTCTCTGGCCTGATTAACTAGTTAGAGTAGATTCATTTAATTGATAGGGTTTTATAGATTACTCGTAGCGAACCTTAACCCAAGTGGCAATCATATCCCTTTAGGAATCGTAGGACTAATTGGATGTGTAGGAAGTTGAATATATGTTAAATATTGACTCGTAGCTTGATATTGCATGTACCTTGGTTAATTCATATTCTTAATGCTATCTCTAGGTTAAATCTTAACCGTGTTAGGGTTATTTAGAGATAAGAATTACTAGGACTTGTAGGACTAGTAATTTACCTAATATCTGGACAAGGACATTGATAGGAAAAGAACAGAACTAGAGGTTGAAACAAGGATCGAATTCATCAATCGAAGTGATAAATCGTAGGTGAACCTAATTCTCTCTACTGCATTCTAAACACAATTTACTTTGTTTGCATCATTTCCGATTTGATAAAAAGCGGATCTTTTTCTCATAATTAAAAAACCCCCTATATTCTCACATAGCAATTAGACTTGCACTTGAATTGATAGATTTCCCTGTGGATCGACCTATTTCTTACCAACTATACTAGTTGTGAGTTTGAGTATTATTTGGCAGGAACAACGACAGGTTTTCCTCTTGTCAAATTTGGCGATGTTTCCGAGGAATTCTTATCAATTTCTTGTATTTTTTTATCGCTAAATTTTGTATATATTTACATCTAACCCTGTCGTGGACCTATCTTTTGGTTCACGACACCTTATTTCTAATATTTCTAGATGTTGAAGTTATGGCAGTTTCAGGGAGAGTATTTTCACAATTACCTCACAAGAGTGCGAAATTTATTTGACATCCGTTATTCACGGGGTTTTCGAGATAGTTTGAGAGATGTGGTGCTTTGCGTTTTTGAGGGCATGGCTCCTGAGACCCAAGAATTTTCCATGTCCATAATAAATGGAAGCTTTGGTGGTTTAGGAGTGTCGGGACTATGGGATCTTTTATGCTACATGGGTGACCAATCAGCGGAGGAAGAATCATACACTTCGATGTTTCAACCAATGGAGTACTCCGACCCGTCTATGGAGGATTCAACCAATGTCTTGATGGAGCAAATAGGGAAATTACGTGAGAGGGTGAATCAAAACGGGGAAGCAATTATCCGACTCTCTCAAACATTGAAGGAGTTGGCAGTTGAGAAATGTTCTATTCCTCAAATTGATGAAAGCCAAGATGCAAGCAACGATGAATTCTCTGATAATGAAGAAGAGAATCTAGTGGTTATTCAATTTCTAGGGTGGTTTTGTAGATTCCCCATAGCGAACCTTAACCCAAGTGGCAATCATATCCCTTTAGGACTCGTATGATTAATTGGATGTGTAGGAAGTTAAATATATGTTAAATATCGACTCGTAGCTTGATATTGCATGTACCTTGGTTAATTCATTTTCTTAATGCTATCACTACGTTAAATCTTAACCGTGTTAGGGTTATTTAGAGATAGGAATTACTAGGACTCGTAGGACTAGTAATTTACATAAGATCTGGACAAGGACATTGATAGGAAAAGACAAGAACTAGAGGCCGAAACAAGGATCGAATTCATCAATCGAAGTGATAAATTGTAGGTGAACCTAATTCTCTCTACTGCATTCTAATCAAAATTTACTTTGTTTCCATCGTTTCCGCTTTGATAAAAGGCGGATCTTTTTCTCACTCAAAACCCCCCATATTCTCACATAGCGATTATACTTGCACTTGAATTGATAGATTTCCCTGTGGATCGGCCTTTTTCTTACCAACTATACTAGTTGTGATTTTGAGTATTCTTTGGCAGGAACAACGACAGGTTTTCCTCTTATCATAATCCTTTTTTGAAAATGTCTGCATATTGATGTGCAGAAAGGACATGTAATACCCGAACCTGGCCCAGGGCGACTTTCTCTCTGACGAAATGGATATCAATCTCGATGTGATTGGTCCGCTGGTGCTGAACCGGGTTTGATGAAAGATAGCGGGCGGAGACATTGTCGCAGTAGACCAAGGTGGTTGTACGAAGCGAAACACAAAGCTCGTAGAAGAGTTTGCGGAGCTAGCAGGTCTCTGCCACTTGGTTGGTGACACCGCGGTACTCAGACTCGTCACTGGAGCGAGAGATGGTCGCATTACGCTTGGAAGAACAGGAGACCAGGTTGTCGCTGAGGTACACCGCGAAGCCAGAGGTGGAGCAGCGAGTTTCGGGATAACCCGCCCAGTCGGCGTCTGAGTAGGCGACGAGGCTTTCGAACCAGCCGCGACAGAGGTGCAAACCCATGTCACTTATGCCCTTGATGTACCGGGTGATTCGCTTGAGCTCCTATAGGTGATGCTCACGGGGATCATGTATGTATAAGCAAATCTCCTGAACGGCAAAGGCGATGTTGGGCCTAGTGAATATCAGATACTAGAGGGCACCCGCTAGACTACGGTAGGCGGTAGGATCATCGACCTTAGGACTAAAGGCAGCATCGAGCTTGGACTTGCAGTCGACAGGAGTGGTGGCGGGTTTGCAAGACGTCATCCGACCTTTGTTGACAATCTCAAGGGCATATTTCTTCTGATGAAGAAACAACGCATCACGAGTGCGAGTCACAGAGATGCCGAGGAAGTACCTCAGCGGACCAAGATCAGTCATGGAAAACTCCGAACGCAGCAATGCCATTAGTTTAGACAGTAATGATGAAGATGATGCAGTAAGCACAATGTCATCGACATAAAGTAGGAGGTAGGCAGTGTCAAGCCCCAAATGGAAAACAAATAGGGAGTGATCAGACTGACTGCCCTGAAAATTAATCCCAGTGAGGTACGTGGCGAATCGCTGGTACCAAGCGCGAGGCGTCTATTTCAACCCATAAAGAGACTTCCGGAGAAGGCATATGTGGGAGGGTCGCGAGCGATCATAGAAGCCTGTCGGTTGATGCATATACACAGTCTCCTAAAGGTTACTATGCAGGAAGGTGATGTCCACTAAAGTAACCATGTTTTTATGCGCATTTTAGCTTCTTATACTAAGTACTTTGCATATTTCGGGTTGGGAATATGTTGAATTTGTGTAGTATAAGATTAATTGCCATAAATTTAGGTCTACACGAGTTTATGTTTAATATTGCAGAATTTAGAGCCATTCCGAGACGAAACCAAGAAGAAGAGAAAAGAGACAAAGGGCAAAATTCTACTCGAAGTCGACTACACTTACTCGAAGTCGACTACAGTGGGGAGCAAGATCAGGTCGAGGAGTGAAGACAGACATGGCTCGAGCACAATGACTACTCAAAATCGAGTACATCTACTCGACGTCGACCAGACCAGAAACCCTACCCGAGCTGGAGAAGAGAAGACTACTC
Organism: Persicaria maculosa; assembly: GCA_963922045.1. Taxonomy (NCBI): domain Eukaryota; kingdom Viridiplantae; phylum Streptophyta; class Magnoliopsida; order Caryophyllales; family Polygonaceae; genus Persicaria; species Persicaria maculosa. The sequence continues at coordinate 50,785,157 of OY998251.1, read as the reverse complement.
GAGAACTCCGAAGGCAACTCGAGATCGACAAGATCTACTCGACGTCGACTAGAACTCGTCGACGTCAACTACGATGAATTTGGGCCGTGAGTCCGTTGGGCCAATCCGATGACGTGTGAACTACTTGGGCACGAAGCAAGGCTGGATCTATCACCATTCTATCAAGATCTATCAAGAGGATATAAGATTTATCCACCACATGAAGATTTAGTTGTTTCCTCTTTAGATTAATGTTTCTTGTATCTAAATTTATATCTTTAGGTTTAGATAGAGTTTTCTTACCTTGACTAGCAAGGATTAAAGCCTATAAATAAAGCCAATGAGGCTAGTTTTTCATTCATTCCCATTCAGAGAGAACACAAGTAGGATAGTTAGGAGAGAGAGCTTGGAGTCGAGAGAAGTTGTACTTGGCGAGAGCGGAACTAGCTTCGATCGGTTGTAAGCTTTACTTTAGTTCATTAATGCAATTTAGTTTTCTTTTAATATTGATGAGTTTTCCTATGATGAAGAGCGAGTAGTTCACCGACTTCTAGGGTGAGGGTGAGCCAGACGATAACCATACATGTTTGAGGTAGATTCGACGTTTATTGTGTTTTGATCATCCACTGCCTTTTATATGTTTATTACCTAATTAATAGAGATCCAGGTTAACCACTTGGATTATAAACATAAAATTGGTCGATATAATTAGGGTTTCTTGAAAGGGTTGTCTAATTATTGGAAAAAGCGAAAGCTTGATCCTTTGATGTGATTGCATGATTATCTCTCTTTATCTTGCCTTATGCATGTTTGGTTATCGTTGTTGCAAACCCCGGTCTTGGAAGTTTTCTTTTACATTGTTTATTTCGAAATTTTTAATACGTTTCGTTACTGCATTCTACTCGACTTTGACTAAGCCTAGTCGACGTCGACCACTAATCTGTCGATCAAGCAAGATCGCTCTTATTTGTGTTTCTGCAGGTACTCGACTCCGACAAGACCACTCGACATCGACCAGACCTACTCGACATCGAGGACTCCTAGTCGACATCGCCTACTCCCCAGTGCCTTCTGCTTGCACGAAATCGACTGTACTGACCCCTGTCGACTACCACCTAGTCGAGGTCGAGTACTTCTATGGTCGATCACCGTTCGTGAAATTCACCTGCTACCTGAGATCTGCTGACCAGCTTCCTCGATGATCGATCATGACTTCCTTTTGCTAGATCGGGAGGAAGTCTTGAACTTTATTTGCATGGGTACAATCTGGTTTGATTTATTATTATATTTTGTACTCGATTTCCTCCTACAACAGAAGGCATTCTTGACGTCTATCTGGTGAATGTGCCAGTCCTTGGTGAGAGCGATATTCAGAACCGTGCGTATGGTAGTGGGTTTGACGACCGGGCTAAAGGTGTCGTCACAGTCCACACCAACCTCCCGTGACTTGCCATCGACAACTAGGTGAGTCTTGTGATGTTCAAGAGTCCCATAAGACCTGTACTTATGTTTGAACAACCACAGAATGATATTATAGTCCCGGTGCCTAGGAACGAGGTCCCACGTGCCATTTTTAATTAAAGCACTAAACTCATCGACCATGGTGGCGTGCTAGTTCGGGTCTTGTAAGGCCTTTTGTGGTGATTTAGGGAGAGGGGATATGTCTGTGGATGGGGTGAGAAGGTTGTACTTGGGGTCGGGTTTGAAGATCCCGAATTGGGACCGGGTCTTCATGGTTATGGCGGAGGGAGCTGCAAGCGCTGTAGGGGGAGGGGCGGCAGGCGCGGCACTGAGGCGGCGGGCGCAGCTTGGTGCGGCGGGTGATGCATGGGTTGGTCGAGAGAGGGAGCAGCGGGGGGTGTGCCGGTGGCTGATTGGAGGATATGGCGGAGGAGGGGTGGGAAAGTGTCGGTGTCGGGTGGGGCAAGAGAGTGGTGGCATAGGGGCGGGTGGTGTGGCAAAAGGGAAGGTATGTTCGTCAAAGATCACATAGAAAGATGTTATAACCCGATTGGTATCCAAGAGAAGACAACGATAGCCCCGATGGTGTGGGGAGATACCCAAGAAGACACATTTTGTGGATCGTGGGGAGAGCTTGTGGGGAGCGGTGACACTCATGTTGGGAAAGCAAAGACATCCAAACACTCGAATATGATTGTAGGAAGGGTAGCGATGGTAGAGTGCCAGAGTTGAGATGGAGTTGTCAATGACTTTGGAAAGAAGTATATTGTGGAGATAAGTGGCCATGTGAAGTGCCTCCATCCAATAAGAAAGAGGTAGGGAGGCGTGTTGTAGGAGCGTTCGAGTCTTGTCATCGAGGGTGCGGAGGATGCATTCCGCTTTGCCATTTTTTGGGGAGGTTTGTGGACAAGAGAAGCGGAGGGCTACCCCTTATTGTTGAAAAAAGGAGCGGACGATGTTGTTGTCGAACTCGCCTCCCATGTCACATTGGATGGACTTAATTGGTAGTCTGAATTATGTCTTGACAAACTTGTGAAAAGCAACAATGTGGCCATGAGTTTCTGATTTATGACGAAGCGGGAAAACCCATACAAAATTGGTGAAATCATCAAGTGTAAACAAATAATAACGAAATCTACTAGCACTTGGAATAGGTGATGTCCACAAATCGCAATGTATGATGTCAAAAGGTGCAAAAGTAAGGGAATGGGAAATGCGAAAAGGAAGTCTTTTGCTCTTGCCGATTCCACACGAAGTGCAAACGCCCGAGGCTTTATTACAAGAAATAAAATTGCTAGAGCGGAGACTTTGATAGCATGCATTTAGGTAGGCATAATAGGTTGCATTTAGCTTAGTTAAGATGCATATCATGCATGATTTAAGTAGAATTTGCATATTTGCTCTCTATGTTGGTGGAGTCAGAATCTACACGTTTTTATTGATTATTTCAGGTAATTGTGGATCCGAGAAGGAGAAATGGGTTGATGATGCATTAAGACGAGGAAGTCTAGTTGATCGAAGAAGCTTAAATGAAGATCTAAAGAGGTCCTGAGAAGAAGAAGCGAACCTAAACGAAGAACAAGTCTACAGAAGTTGTCGCCAGACATGCTTAACTTCTTTTGCACTTTCTGGAGGCCTCAGTTGTCTGATTGACTATTATGACCATGTGTTGAAAAGCTCTTTTAGAGAGCTACAACTTTTCTGTTGACAACAAGAGCAAACTCGAGACTAATTTTCCATGAAAGACCAATGCAGCGGCTGCAGCATATATGCCGCGGCCGCCGCCAGTGAGGATGCAGCGGGTTTGGATGATGCCGCGGCCGCAGCATATGCCGCGGCCGCAGCACGGGTTGTCAGCGACTCCGTTTTGACTTTAAAAACCCTAGTTTATGTTGTTTGCTCTTGTGGCCGACTTGGATCTTTTATAAGGCCAATTTTAGTTATTTTTCTAGGACTTTTATTCTATTCCACGTTCTATAAGACAATTAGAGAGAGAGAGCGATGTTCACCATGGGCGACTAAACTCTCTTTGTTCTACTTGCAATTTGAAGCTTTATTTGGATTGAATTGTGAGTTTCTTAATCTTGTTCCTTATTTCCTATATTGAATGTTTCAACTTCTTTGTGCTTGAATGTTTGATTGTTTTATTCTATCTAGCCCGCGCAACTAGTTAGAATCAATTCAATTGCTAAGGTTTTGTAGATTCCTGGTTGTGAACCTTAACCTAAGTAGCAAACTTGTTCCTTTAGGGGTGGTTGAACTAATTGAATGAGTAAGAAGTTGGATGTGTTGTTAAATCCCTCTTTAGGGACTACAAATACTTTGGCTAATCTCTGAACTTAAAGCTATCAATTGGGTTAAGTCCTTCTTTAGGGACTGTTTGATTGATAAGAGTTTCTAGGACTGGTTGGACTAGTAACTATATTAGGTTGGGACAAGGGCATTCATAGGAAGACTAAAAGGACAAGAGGAAGTTACAATATCAATTAAACCAAATAAAGTGGATAGTTGTAGGTAGAGCGATCTTCTCTAAATTATTTTGCATCAATTTTGTTTATAGTTTATCTTGTTTTCTTTTTATTTCAATCAACCAAAACCCCCCTTTCTACTAATTGGTAAATACACATTGCTGAGAAATACTTGATTCTCCGTGGGATCGACCTCTTACTTACTTGCTATACTAGTTTGTAGGTTTGAGTTTTATTTTGATACGGTTTACACGACTAAAAATCGTCCATCAATGATGTCAAAAGGTGCAAAAGTAAGGGAATGGGAAATGCGAAAATGAAATCTTTTGCTCCTGCCGATTCCACACGAAGTGCAAACTCCCGAGGCTTTATTACAAGAAATAAAATTGCTAGAACAGAGACTTTGTAGCACGTGATCACTAGGGTAGCCAAGACGAGCATGCCACAAGTCGGAACCAAGGGAGATGAGGATGAAGGGGGCGGCATTGGTCGAATGGCGGGCTGCGGCGAGTGGATAGAGGTCGCCAAAACTATTGCACCGCATGATTGGAGTCCTCGTATGAAGATCCTTCACAGGAAAACCAAAAGGGTCAAATTGGACGGCCGCGTGATTATCAATGGTAAATTGACGAACAAAGATGAGGTTTTTGACAAGATCAGGGGCAAGTAGGACGTTACTAAGGCGAAGGGGCGGGCCAGTGGGGAGGGTTGCTTGGCCCGAACCAACAATGGAAAAGGGTGCGCCGTTTCCGACATAGACAGACGGTAAAGTGCTAGAATGAAAAACAACTTGTAGGTTACCTGGGGCGTTCGTCATGTGAGAGGAGGCCTCAGTATCCATATAATAGTTGTCGTCCGGTTGCTGAAGCCCCATGGTGGAGAATGCCGCGGAGAGATCGGTGTGCTGGGGTGAGGCCGCCGGCTGTAGGGGGAGTGGGCGCCGGCGGTAGCTAGAGGAGCGGCGGCGATGGCAGATCGATTTGTGAAACAAAAAATTAGGATTTCACAAAAAAGGTTGATACCATGTAAGTGTTTGGATAATGAAGCCTTACCGGATCTCAGAGGCCTACTCCTGTATATATATCGTTGCGAAAAAACCATGAGGATACAATCGTCACTATACACATAATATGAACAAATATAAATGATGTCTGCTAACACTCTTATGTCTATTTCGTGCCTCCCTTTGATGGGAAAGAAGAGACGCCGAAAACCTAGATACTTTCCTTAAAGATAATGCGGAAATAATCCTAAAATAATATAAAATATCCTACAAATATTAAAACTGAAAATAATAATAAATAAGTCTCAAAATATCTTCCTTAAACCATAAGGAATAAGTCTTCAAAAGATTGGATTGAATCTGTCTCCGAAAAGATAGAATTTTTCTGTCGAACTGATGTTCTCTGCACGAACCCGCCTCCGCGACAGGTCTCTCGTGCCCGCAACTCAGAGTGTTCAACATACTCTTCTCGCGGGCATCTCTCCATGGCGACAGGGTGAACTCGCGGGCGCGACGTGAGGACTCGCGGCCGCGAGGTTTGGCCTTCAACCCTTCACGCGACAGTCTTCACGGTGGAATGGGGGAACTCACAAACGCAACGTGACTCGCGGCCACGACACATCTTCGAACCGTGTGTTCTTGTGCTTTTCTTCTTTGTTTTGCTTTCCATGCTCTCTTTTATCTTATTTTCTTCTTCATTAAAAACTCTTACAAGCTAACCATAAGTCGGATCTACGAACCTACATAAAACAATCGAAATAGCGTAGTTTCTGAACTTCCCAACCAAAATGACATAATATGAAATTAACTCTAAAACAAAACCAAACAAACATGAAATGAAAATAAAACTACTCTATAATGCCTATTGAAATATACATTATCAAACTCCCCCACACTTAAGCTTCGTTAGTCCTTGAGCGAACAATAAAAAGCAACCTATACCTACGAGTTCATCATCCATGCAATAGCCATAAACAAAAGCAACATCATTATGAAATGGAGCGCATGATCAAGTGAATAAACATCCTAGTATTTATTTAGCGATCGAATCATAGAAGTAGACATCATCAGACCTCACAAGGAATATATGTTTCACTCATGCTCTCATGTGTTTAGGCAATTAAGTTCAACTCTCAACTCAATCCAAAATGCACCAAGCTCATAGACATTGACAAAAATATAATCAAATCTCCACCGAAATTTCATCACTTGCGGAAAACAATAAAAATAAACAATTTGGCCCTAGAATTTCACTCTTTTTTTCTATTTTTTTTCGGTTTTTCCAATTTTTTTTTCCTGTGCTTTCTTTCATCTTTGGTGTATTTCTTACGCGAGTCGCAAACATGGGTGTCATGAATGGCCCCGATTTGTTAACACATCAACTTACTTGAATAAAGTCCACTTGAACATCTTTTTACGCGAGTTGCAAACATGGGTGTCATAAATGAACCCGATTACTCAATAATCAAGCTTCCTTTCTTAGTGAATAGTTTTCAACACCGTTTTACGTGAATCATACCCATGGTGTCATGCGTAGATCTGGTTACTAAGTGTATCAACCATTGCCACCTTATTTCACTCAAAACTCACAAGCAACTAAAGCCAAATATAACATAAAAGAATAAATTCCGCAAGCAACAAACATGTGAGTCAACTTTGACAATAGCTAATGAAGTCAATATTAAGAGATAGAAACAGATGGAGAGTAAATCACACATTTAAGAAAAAAGATTATAAATGAATCCACTAAGGCTAAAACAATCTCACAAGGGTCATGTTTTGTAGGATTTCAATCATACTTTAGCTTAATCATACATGCTCAATTACATCACTAATCATGCTCCAAAAGAAAATATTTTAGAACAATAAGGCTAAGCTATTGAAACTAATCGTAGGATTTACAAGTTCATGCCATAAGAAAATGTAGAGTTTCGCTAACTGAGGTGGGTGTTTGAATCACCATATTATGCAATGCATGATATTTTTGGATTTTTGACATTTTCTCTTTTTTTTTTCTTTGATTTTCTAATGCATAAATAAAAGTAGAGACATAACTAGAATTGAAACATGAAATGCATGCAAATTTTGAAATATGACCTAACTAGATGCACTAAATCCCTCCCCCATACTTAAATCTTTCATTGTCCTCAATGAAACATATAAGACAAGAAAAATAAGCAAATAAAATTCAGGTGAGGGAAAAGGAAACTAACATGGTCACTGATGAGGTGACTGGGGTGGATAGCTTGGAAATTGCAATCCACGGAATATAGAGCAAAGATCATCAAAACCCTCCTGAGCAACTCTAATCTCAACCTGAGAATCGCACAGGACATCCAGTTGGTTGTCAATAGAATCGAATCGCTGAGCGACAATAACAAAGCTCTGATCGACAGATCTGACCCTCTGATCAACAGCAGCGAACTGCCGATCGTTGGACTCATCCATACGCATGTAGTTGCGAACCATATGGCACTATTTGTTGAATATCATCTGCTACTGATCATGAATAGGATGGAAGAAACCCTCAAAATAGACCTGAGATGGAAACTCAGCGCCAAATCCTCCATGAGATGAACTAGCACCAGCATAATAGTTCTCGCCCGGATAGATAGTCTCCTCATGAGGAGAGTACTCATAATCCATATCATCTCCTTGCTCCTCCTACTGAGGTATCTCCTGCTGTAGCGACTGATGAGGAACTATAGGCGACTGAGCTCCTGGATGCTAGCTCACTGGGAAGTAGCAAATGAGAAGTGGTGGGACCACTAGGCAGATCCTAGCGAGGAAGATAAATCATGTGAGCTCTGTCTCTGTCAGAGAACCAATGGTAACCATCACCAACTACAATCACCAGTCTCCCATGCTTCAAGAGGTTTATATCAATCCGGTAGTCTCTTCTCAGCGCAGTATACTCATCTAAGGCAATCCCCAACTCAATAGCAAGCAAAGTGATCAAGCCACTAAACCCAATCGTAGCATAATACTTCCTGACATTGGTAGCGGAGGTAAGAGACTAACAAACCATGAAGAATAGCTCCAACCAATCAGGAATCGTATCTGACTCAGGCAACAAATAGATAAAGCAACTCCAAGTAGATCTCATGACCTTATTGCCCTCAACCTGACCGAAGAAAGTGTTGTTTAAAACCTTATGATATAGCCTCACCGTCGGATAAACTATGCCGGTGTTCAGATCGTGCCCTGGGTTCATCACTAACCCTATCAATCTATGCCAATGTTTTGCTCGGGCATCTCAGTAGCCTGAAGATCAGCCCAACTCGGCGTCAGCTCTCTAGAAATACCGAACACTCTCCTCATGGTCTATAAAGACATCCTCTGACTATGGCCACCCAATCGAAACTTGTAAGAACTACTACCCTTCTTAATTATATGTAGCAAAAAATTCTCGAACCAAATCAGGGTAAGTAGATACACACTTATCAACTAAACCAGCAACACCACCATTATCCATAAACACTCGCACATTGTCCACCAAACCCAAAGATCAAAGAGTCGAAAGATCCAAAAACTCAGTGCAAGCATATTTCCGAACCTCTAGCCTATTCCATTTATCTCTAGTATCACTCCTAAGTCCATTTGGCATCTCCATATCAACATGCGCCATGAAATTCAAAGAGAGAGTGATGAAAGTTACCGAATCAGTAGCTACTGCAGGCAATCGCGGTGGCGAACCAGTGAGTCGAGGCGGCAAAAAACAGGACTTGTTGGAGCTCTCGCTGGGTACAGGTCGCGGCGGCGACGACGAACATCAACGATGGATTTCGTCGCTATGGCAATCAGAACTTGGCTCAAATCCCACCTTTTTGTTCCCGACATTGGATTCACAAGCAATCTTCACCAAAACTCAACCCAAACACTTAGATCTATGGATGGTAGTTGAAGGAGGTTGATTTGGGTGGATGTGGAAGGTAGAAGATGGATTGGATGCGGGTGAAAGTTTGAAATTTTGGTTTGGTTTTGTAAATCGGGATGTCGGGAGTTCGAATATGTGCTAAGATTTTTGATTTGGAGAGGGATGGTGATGAATAGGTAGATGTGGGTGTTGAAGAGAGCTTGGGCGGATATGGTGTGTATGATTTTTGTGTTTTGGGGTTTGGATAGAGGAAGGGGATGATATGGGGAAGATGAACAACGAGAAACGGGAGTGAAAACCCGTCGACTGGAGTGAAAACCCATCGACTCGGTACTTCCGAATACCGAGTCGATATTTGGCTACTGTATAGAAATAGGCCATTTCACGGCCACGATAGATGCTTTTCGCGGCAGCGACTTACCCGGGCGAGCTTGGTTGTCCCTTTTTCCGTCCATTCTCCAACAACTCAAAATAATGCTCAACAAAACTCACAAAAACATTAGAAACACCTAATCTACTATCCAAAGAAAGGAAATTCGACACTTTATTCCACTAGAAATGAAATATGAAATAACTAACTAAGAATTTAAAATCAAAAAGATAGAAAACTAACCTTGGGTAGCCTTCCAAGAAGCGCCCTTGTTTTCTGTTCTAGGCTTGACGTCCTCAAAGCTCAAGTAGCAATAGGCTCATGTAGAGCCATGTCCTCCACAATCTCATCTGAAAAGCCATCAAAGTAGCGCTTGAGTCTATGACTATTCACCTTAAACACTTGAGCGCTCTTTTCATCCTTAATCTCCACCACTCCATGTCGATAAATATGAACTATCGTGTAAGGACCTTTCCTTGTAGTTGATAGAATTATTTTGAAGTCCTTCCTCAAGATATGCTTATCATGCCATGCCTTGGTCTTTTCCTTGTAGTTGATAGCATTATCATAAGCATCCCATCTAATCTCATCCAATTCTTGCACTTAGAGCTTATGAAATTCACCAACTTCATCAATTCTCATATTGCACTCCTTCACCGCCCAATAAGCCTTGTGTTGGAGCTCCACCGGAAGATGACACGTCTTACCAAAAACCAATTGATATGGTGACATATCAATAGGTGTCTTATAAGCCGTGTGATATGCCCAAAGAGCATCATCCAAGCGTTGACTCCAATCCTTTCGATTCGGGTTCACTGTCTTTTCTAGAATCCTTTTCACCTCTCTATTAGAGATCTCAGCTTGCCCGTTGGCTTGGGGGTGATAAGCAGTGGATATACGATGAGTAACATGATACTTCTTAAAAAGTGCAACCACCGTCTTATTGCAAAAATGAGTACCTCTATCGCTAATCAAAGCACGAGGAATGCCAAATCTAGTAAATAACTCTTTAAGAAAACCTGAAACAGTCTTAGAATCATCAATCCTGGTGGCTTTTGCCTCCACCCACTTGAATACAGAGTCCACCGCCAACAAAATATAATAGATACCAAAAGAATTAGGAAATGGACCCATAAAATCAATACCCCACACATCAAAGATTTCACAAAAAATTATTCTAGCATGTGGCATTTCATTCTTAGGTGCAATATTCCCTGTTCTTTGACATCTATCACATGACTTACAAAATACATTCGCATCACGAAAGATAGTTGGCCAATAAAATCCTAATTCAAGTACTTTTCTAGCTGTTTTGGTAGGTCCAAAGTGACCTCCACAAGCACAAGCATGACAAAAACTAAGGACATACATTACCTCATTGTTAGGAAGGCATCGTCGGATTACCCGGTTAGCGCAATGCCTCCATGAGAATGGGTCATCCCAAGCATAGAACTTGGCATCATGGCGAATTCTGTCCTTTTGAGCTCTGGTAAATTTCGAAGGAAACTCACCCGTCACTAAGAAGTTAACCATATTTGCAAACCATGGGCTAGGTGTATTCAAAGCTTTCAAGGATAAGGGTGTGTCTGTAGTGATGGGTGAGATGGCATGTAGAGTCTCATCAGGAAAGTATCCTAATGTCCTAGAGTTCTCCCCCACACTATCCGGATGCATCAATCAACTGAGATGATCAGCTACACAATTCTCAGTGCCCTTCTTATCCTTGATCTCAATATCAAACTCGCTCAAAAGTAGAATCTATCGAATGAATCTTGGCTTTGCCTCTTTCTTCTTCAGCAAGTATCTCAAAGCGGCATGATCAGTATAGATGATAACTGTTGTGATGTCTTGGAACAACATTTGTGTCCCACATCGAAAAACAAAAGAACCCAAGCCCTGCATATAAGTCAGTGGACCACTCCTCATATTTCCAATTGGTTTTAGGATGGAACCCTGATGGTCTTGTGTACTCGGCTACGGTGCGCATGATGCACTCGGACGTGTGCCCCCCCCCCCAACGTTATATGGCCCACCGGGATTTAACATGGTATCACAGCGGTGCGGTTCGGGACCCTGGTCTACTACTGGCCTGGTCTGCCTTAAGGCTCAAGAGGTCAACTGCAATTGACATATATTGCGGGGCCAGACAGTTGCACATGAGGGGGCGTATTGTGATGTCTTGGAACAATTGTGTCCCACATCGAAAAACACGAGAACCCGAACCTTGCATATAAGTCAGTGGACCACTTCTCTTATTGCCAACTAGTTTTAGGTTGGAACCCCGCTGGTCTTGCGTGCTCGGCTTCGGTGCGCATGATGCGCTCGGACGTGTGACCCCCCCCCCCCCCCCCCCCCACGTTACATGGCCCACCGGGATTTAATAATGACCTTGGCTCCCAAAAGATATGAACGGAACTTGTCCAATGCAAACACAACTGCTAGGAGCTCCTTCTCCGTAGTGGTGTAGTTCCGTTGTGCTCCATTCAACATCATGGAGGCATAGTAGATGACATGGGAAGCCTTGTCAATCTTCTGGCCTAGCACAGTGCCAACAGCATAGTCACTCGCATCATACATCAACTCAAAAGTAAATCTTCTGGCCTAGCACATGTAAATGTAGTTTTCTCCTAATTTTCTAGTGCAATGGAAATCTGAAAATAGCCTGAGTATCCATCCAAAAAGCAATAGTAGGCTCTCCCAGTAAGCCTCTCAAGCATCTGATCAATGAATGAGAGAGGAAAGTGATCCTTGCGAGTCTCAGCATTTAGCTTCCTGTAGTCAATGCAAACTCTCCAACCAGATTGTACTCACGTAGGCACTAACTCTCCTTCTTTGTTCTCAACAACAGTAATACCCCCTTTCTTAGGAACCACTTGCGTCGGACTAACCCATTTGCTGTCAAAGATGGGGTAAATCATACCAGCTTGAAGCAATTTCAGAACTTCCTTCTTAACTACCTCCATCATAGGCGGATTGAGACGTCTCTAGGGCTATCTTGACGGCTTGTCTTCTTCCTCTAGCAAAATTCGGTGCATACATGTAGCTAGGCTTATTATCCCTTTGATCTCTGCAATGGTCCATCCTATGGTTGTCTTGTACTCCTTAAGCACCTCAACTACCTACCCTCTTTATCAATGTTGAGCTTGTAGGAAATGATGAGTAGAAGGGTGTCATTCTCACCTATGAAGGCATACTTAAGGTGATCGGGTAATGGCTTAAGCTCAATTTCAGGCGGTTTGATCACAGATGGTAAAAGCTTCTCTTTAGTTAGGGTTAAGGCTAATTTCTCGCTCTTCAGATGTGAATGGTAGGCATCTAAGGCTCCTAGGACCTCATGCAAGTATGGTCTCAACGGGTAATCCAAGGAAAGCTCATCCAGATGAGCTTTCAAAGCAACTTGCAACTCATCCTCTTTATTCGGTTCAAACAAATCTTCAACAATAGGCTCAATAACATCAATAGAGAATAAAAAATGCTCATCAACAGGATATCTCATAACATCCATAATGCAATATTGAACCTTCTCACAATTAAATTCCATAGTGAGCTGACCTTCCTAACAATAAATCTTAGTTTTTGCTGTTCCAAAAAAATGGCCTGCCTAAAAGAATAAGTTCCTCCCCAACACCAGGTTCCATATCCAACACAAAGAAATCAGCAGGAAAAATCAACTTATCAACCATGACTAAGATATCCTCAACAAAACCTTTAAGATAAGCATGAGAGCGGTTAGCCAAATGGACAACTACTCTAGTTTCTTGCAATTCACCAAGCTTCAGTGTTTTGAATAAAGAGTATGAAATCACATTAATCGATGCACCTAAATCTAACATATTATGCTAAAATTTAGTCTCACCGATAGTACATGGGATAGTGAACATACCTAGATCACCACACTTTTCGGGCATATGCCTTTCAATCATGGGGGACACGTGCTCTCTCACGTGAACATTCTACTTCCCTTTCAAGTTTTGTTTCCTCTTGATGGTACAAAGCTCCTTCAAGAACTTAGCATATCGAAGAGTGGAATATTGACTTCACACTTAGCAAATGTCTTATACAACTCCTTATCATTCTCCGGCTTTCTTGTGTCCTTTAAGGCTTCCAAAAATGGGGCTATGGGCTTGTACGGATCAAGATCAGGTTGCGGAATAAGCTTCGGAATAGCAGCATCATCGGACACAACAATCTCGTCTTCCAGTGATGGTGTCGCGGCGCATGTAGGGTCTCTCGCGGCGGCGACTCAGCATTCAACATGGGTTCTGAAATAGGTTTTGTCGCGGCCGCGGCATCAGTGTCTCACGGCGGTGACTCGCGGCAGTCAAGGGTGGTCTGGGCAGGCTCTTTCGTGGCGGCGACATCATCAAGTCGCGGCGACGACGACGGTGATTTCGGACTCCCTTGTCCGATTTCCTCATCACTCTCTACCCAATCCTCCACAACTCCTTGTTGTTGATGGTTAAAAGGTAGAACCATACCACTTCTTAGATGTATGGCGTTGACATTCTCACGTGGTGGAGGAGGGATCGATTGCGACGGTAGTGAGTTCGACGTCTTAGCTTTCAACTCACTCACTTCAAGGGTCAATTGCCCCACGGTCTTTTCATAAGCACTCAACTTGTCCATAATCATCCTTAGAGTCTCACCTTGGTCTGGATTTGCTTAAGGAGGCGTCCTTTGTTGGAATGGAGGCCTCCTTTGTTGGTAAGGAGCTTGATTCTGCTAGAGCCTTTGGTCAAATCCTTGGTAATTATTGAAGCTGGAATTGTAAAGACCATTACCAAAGTTTCAACGAGGACCATAATCATCCAAGGCATTGACATCAGCAGCATTCTCCTGAATCTGCTGGCATAAATCAGTCGGGATGTGTAGGATCACTGCAGAATCCACAAGAATGGTGAACTAGATTAACAACTTGATTAACTCCTTGCAATGCCATGGTAAGCTTACTCAATTTCTCTCATATATCCGTGTAATCATCTTGTGGCGGGTTGGCTTGCATTCGTAAGACTCATCTAGCTCCTAGAGTCTTAGAGTATTGTTGAGATGAATTCGCAAGCCTCTCAAACATATCCATAGCTTCATCTGGCGTCTTAAGCAAAATATCTCCTCCACAAGCATTATTCACTGACCCTCTATCTCTATTAGTCAGTCTTTCATAGAGTGAAAGGACTAGATCATCCCTAGTGAGTCCATGATAGGGGCATGCAACAACAGTCTATTTGAAGCGCTCATAATACTCATAAAGTGATTTTGTAGCCAGCTGCTCAATATTAGTGATCTCATGCTTCATTTTGTTGTGTCTGCTAGCAGGATAATACTTATTCAGAAAAGCTTTCTTCAGCTCAATCCAAGTGTGAATACTTTTAGCAGGAAGATAGTATAACCAATCGCTGGTTGCATCCTTTAGAGTGAAGGGGAAGACTCTCAAAAACATCTGATCATCATTTAGACCACCAACTCTGATGCGGTCGCAAACAACATGGAACATAGTGAGATGCTTGTTGGGATTCTCGCTCTGAAGACCATGAAAGTAAGGCAAGAAACCAGTCCATCCTGACTTAAATTTGAATTTAGAACCCTCAGGAAGATTAGGGAGAACAATAGCCAAAGGTTGAACATTCAGATTTGGCTCCCTAATCTCTTTTAGAGTCCTCCTTGGAGGATCACCTGTGTCATTCAGAACTTGATTATTGCCGTTCAGAACTTGATTTTTTCCATTCGGGTTAACAACATTATCGCCCATCTCTTTTGTGCTTTCCGAGTTGGAAGAGTGATCTCTTCGCAACCTAGAAAGTGTGCGTTCAATTTCTGGATCCAAAGACAAAAGAGATGCGTCAGTAGCACGGAATGGTTCACACTAAAGTAAAGTAACAATTACACAACTAAATCGAATAGATTTCGCCAGCAACGACGCCAAAATTTGGTAGGAGGAGAACCGTCGTTTGTAAACCTCGCCAAAGAAATTCCCACACAATTAACTAAGTATAGCGATAAGTGCAGGGTCGAACCCACAGGGAAATCTAAGATTCTACATAAATTATGCAACCTCTCTCCAAACGTTTGAATAAATGATAAATTTTGATCATTATATATGATCAACATGGAATTCAAAACCACTACCTAGACCACCCTTAGTTGCTGATGCATATTCATACAGAGGCGCCTCATCATCCAAATTAAACAATAATTGATTAGTAACGGAAAACACTTCGAAAGAAAACAATAACATGCATTAAAAAATCAAGATTATACCTCAAAAATAAAGAAAAATGAAATAAACATATGGAAGAAAAAAGAATTGAAAGTGAGAAAATAACCAAAAGTTATAAGGGACATTCAAGACTTTGGGTCTGAATGGGACGAGATTAAAAAAAATGACTAAAATTTATAAACAGGTTAAAGTTAAAATTTTGTTTGAAATAAGGTTAAAAATTTATGTGAAATATAAACTCCGTATGGAGTGAAAAATAGTTTATTTGTAAAAAGTAGAGTTTATTTGGTTGATATTAGGGATATACTTGTATTTTCAAACCAAATAAACACCAAAAATAAAAAATAATAAAAAGCTATCAAAACATTGTTGGTTGATAGTAGAGTTTATTTGGTTGATATTTGGGATATACTTGTATTTGGTTAATATTAGGGATATTAGGGCCCGTGGGGAATTAGTCGACATCTTCGGAACCCCCCCATGTTATAAAAAAAATTCAATGCTTTAGATATACCCCCAATTCATTTTTTTAGTGTGATTTACCCAAATCTAAATGGTATCACAATTAAAAAAAATTGGTTAGTAATTGGAAGCAATTCGAGAGAAAACAATAACATGCATTAAAGAACTAAGATTAAACTTCTAAAATAATTTTTAAAAAATATGAAAGAAAGAAGAGTTGAAAAGCGAGAAATTAATAATTTAAAGTTACGAAGGAGATTCAAGAAGCACGGTTAAATATACACCTATAGATGATTCATTTTAATATTTGATTTATTTGACTCTAAATGTTTTCACAATTAAAAATAAATAAAATAAGAAGTAAACTGTTTCTTTAGTGTATACTAAATTTTTTTTAAAGATACAAATGTAAAATCTCTTTCCTTATATTTTTTTGAATATCAGGTCCTTTATTAAATTAGAAGATTCAACGAAATATATTTACTAATGAAAGTATATTTTATATGCAATTTATTAATAAGGATCTTAATATATATTCAAAATATGATTAAATTCAAATGATATTTTAACAACATAAAAATAATAATTAAGGCGTTAATATTAGTCTTCTCCCTAAAAATAATAATCACGTAACTTCAATTTTTTGTAAAATGCACTCATAAAAATACATTATTTGATAATAAAAAAATGTAAGAATAACTATTTTGATGAAAAGCTTCTTAGGGAAGATTAAATAGATTTAACAAATATTAGAATGAAAAGAAATGTTTAATAATAAATATCGATAATTGATTAATTTAAACAAACACATAAATCACTTTCAACCAATAAGAATATTTGATAATTAGGGAGAAGAAATAATTAATTTATCAATTAATCAAAAGTGGGGCTATGTTAAATCTAAAGCTGCCACATGACCTATTTTTAAGGAAATGCTATCATGTGACATCTACAACATCAGCTTTAGATATATATTAGATATTAGATATTAGATATTAGATATATATATATATATATTGATTGATTTGTAAACATAAATATATTTATTTTCTACTCTTACAAGACATTAAGGAGTACATCTAAGTTGATTAACTCCATATTTGATTAATGGTAAACCATATGGATTCTTATACAACATATGAAAATACATTTCAGAATCCTTGCATCAATGTCTTGGAAAATACAATTCAAAACCATACAAACATTTAATTATCAAATTTTTAGTTAGAGTTGTCGTAACTGGCAAAACAACTCCCAACAGACTCCCCTGCAATTGTTGTGTATATCTCAATCTACATCTCGTTGAACGCGTACGTTCTCATCCTCTTTCATCCACTGCATAGTTTGCTATGAGATGAATACCATTGGGATAGACGTAGGTGAAGAACTCGAACAGCATAGCCTTAATCTTCTCGGTAACAAAAATGTAGTATGACTCTGGGATCGTAGAGCCACCACGAGACACCACACGAAATAGGCAGCATCAAAACGGCTGCATATACTTTTGTGCTTGCAGTTGTAATCACAATCTTCAGGTGGACGACGGTGTCTGTCCACCCTAACTTTGAAACGTGTCCCATTGGACGTCTCTCCTCCTTTAACAAAGCTTCTTGGGCTTCTTGACATTGTTGAGATCTCTTATGGTGTTTTTAGTGTATGGAGTGGATGTAGTGGGTGTGGGGACCGGCATTGGAGGCTTTTATAGTGTGGGTTTTATAAACGTTTAATATGATATTGTATGCTGAGTACAATGTCCAATATTAGATATTATAAAGGGTGATCAAACCCTATACAACATCCAAGTAAACGTTGTATGGGGACAGTCAAAACCTTGTGGGGGCACTCATGCCCTACACAATGTCAAATTTGACGATGTGTATGGTTCCCCACCATGATGTTGATATTTATCCCCTGCTATATAAGGATGACTGGATCTCGTCCACACTATTCACACAAGAGTAACTTCGTATTCATACAAAAAAATATCATCCACAGAAAGTGTACATGAGATCGATGTTGCGAGAGATGTAGCTCGCCAACCATAGCAGATTGAAGTTTTTACATGTGATTTTTGCTACCAAACGTAGTATTATATATTTCTGTAGTTAGTAATTTATTGACTAACATCTACTGTGAACTCTTATGTCTGCATCTAGTTTCCAAACTTTATGACGGAGTTCACCGACACTCGTACTTGACACGATTGTAACCAAATGATTGGCCATTTTGAGGAACTTGGTGTAAAATAAAATATGGTCTTAGTAATAGAGAGATTGTGAACCGGTGCTGCAAACCGACCGGGTGGCATATTGCTAGCGTGCGAGCAATACGGGGTGTTTCGTAGAAGGGGAAAGCAACTTCGTAGCAAGTAGAACAAACTAATAAACTGTCAATTCTCTTTGCATGGTCATGAGAGAGGAACGGGTATGTGGACGATGACCGTGCAACATGCGACACACAACCATCACCTTCTTCAACGCTTGAAGGGTCATCCTTACGTCGAGAGGATGAAAGAGACGGAGAAGAAAATGTGCAAGTGGATGAAAGACATTGGGACTCGGCCCAAGGTCATCGTATACAGGTTACGAAAACTGGATGCGAATGGCGTCACCTCATCGCGGTCACATAAGAACACCCTCAACAAGCTTGTCGTTGAAGAGAGAGGAAATCGGATGATGTCATAAGATGTAGTCCATCGTTTCCGAGAAAGGGGATACTACTACAACTTCAGAAGAAGCCTAGAGGATGAAAACGTATTGAATGACCCTTTTTCTCGCACACCCGAATGGAATTCCTCTCCTAAATAAGTACCCGTATGTCATCATTATGGATAGTACATACAAGAGCAACGCGTAAGTACTCTAGCCTACAACTTCGCACATTTACATTTATTGATTGTTATACTTATTTGAGGACGTTGCTACATTGGGTAAATAGGTACAAACATAGCTCTATGCGAGATGGTTGGCTTTACGCCGACGGGAAATAACTTGTGCATTGCCTACGCTTTATGACTTGGAGAACGAAGACACATACGCTTGGGTGCTCAACAAACTCCGTGTTATTCTTCAGGGTAAAGTACCCGATTCGATCATGATAGATCAGGAGCTGGGCCTTCTCGCGATGCTTAGGATGGTCTTCCCACATGTGCAATACCTACTATGTTGGTTACATGTAACTCACAATTGTGAAGAGGCCTCTTTGAAGATTAGCAACAATTTACAACGCGCTATGATATTCAAAATATCATAGCGGTTGCCCGCACCTGGGGTCATGGGTTATTTAGAATCAGTGTAGCTCATTCACTTGACAAGGCTTGTCAGATGTTGCACCGAGAACGTTCTCAACTTTGGTATAAGGACAACAAATAGGTACAAATATCTTTCAAAATATTTGGCAAAATGTCCATTTTCATATAACTATTTTGTTAAATGTCCACTTAATCTCATCTTTTGATAAATGTCCATTTTATTATGATAAATACAAACTTTACCCCTATGTTATTTTCCTCTATCCATTCTCCATCTCCCACAGATCTGAGGCGTTGAAGTCATGGGCTTCCTCCCCTTCTGCTCCTCTCTCCTCGTAAAGATCCGGAAGAGATCTCCGGGGATCTCTAAACTCCATTCAACAATCGACTATCAATGATCTAGTCCCTTGATATGACAGCCAACATTACTGCCTTTCTCCCTTCCGCCAACGCAGATTATCCGCCACAATCACCACACTAGAAAGAGGAATTCGAAAGTGTCATCGTATTTTACAATCAATAGATGCCATGGATGACCTAGAACTCGGAGCAGTCACTCAATTTCAAGCCGAGATCTGAGCAAGGGCATCAAATCTGAGTCAAACTTCAAGGATCAATACGAGGCTGAAGCGAACGATTTTTTCAAAATTGAAACTGGTCGCAGATATCCGCTCCAGATCTAGCCAACTTGAGTGATATGAGTCGAGGAGGCGGTGGCGACATCGATCTCAGGCAGGGGCTGCTCCGGTGGTTGCAAGCGTTGGCCTCGACATGAACGATTAAGCATTCAAATGCCTCGACAGGTGGAATTGGCGTCCTCCACGCAGGCTCCCTCTCCCTGTTCTCCTCCACCATCCTTCGTGCAAGCTCCGCTCACTTCGCCGCCAACTTGTAAATATCCACGGAGTTCCTCCTGACCTCCTCCATCCTCAATTTCCCTATTAATGCAGTGGCTTCAATTTCGAGTTTCTGATCAATTTCAAGCTGATTTTTGGAGGTATATTTTGCTACTGGCTTCAATTTTCAGTGTAAATTACTAAATTAGTATGGAATAGGAGATCCCCAACCAAGACGAGTTCATCTAGGGGATAGTTCCAAAATCGAACTGATTACCCAGGACTATGCATTACCAACAGCAGGTTCTTACATTGATGCTCCTAGATTTAAACACATAACTGAAGTCTATGTAATAATATACAAAAAATGTTGGGATTTTGCTTTGCTTTTTTGTCTAGAAGTGTTTCATTGTATGCTATATCTGCAAAATCGACTTTCATAGTTTTATGACGAATAAGGACATATATTGCTCGATAAATTATCACATTTGATATTTTTGTGTCGAGTTTGTCACTTAAATGTTTGATTACACTATATTTTCGGTGATATTGTGTTTGATCACACTATATTTTTCATGAAATTATATGGTTTTTTTGTCATATTGTGTTTGATAAGGGTAGTGAGAGTGGCCATTGATAAGGGTGGTGACAACGATAAGAGTGGTGACAGTAACCAAGTAGTGACAGCGAAAAGAGTGGTGACTATGACCTCGTAAAAAAAACTCTAAAAACTATCGATAAGGTGGTGACAATGATAGGGTGGTGAAAGCGATAAGGGTGGTGACAGTGATAAGGTTGGTGAACGCGATAGGGTGGTGACAACGATATGAGTGAGGACAACGATAGGGGTAGTGACAGCGATAGGGGTGGGGACAACGATAGGATGGTGACAGCGATAGGGGTGGTGACAGCGATAGGGTGGTGACAGCGATAGGGTGGTGTGAGCGCTAAGGGTGGTAACAACCATAGGGGTGGTGACATCGATATGGGTGGTGGCAACGATTGGGTGGTGACAGTGATAGGGGTGGTGACAGCGATAGGGTGGTGACATTGACCTCGTTAAAAAAAAAAAACTCCAAAAACTAAGATGTCACCAAATACATTTGTCACCGCATGTGTCGCCAAAAATTTGTTTATCAACATACATGTGTCACCAAAGTCATTGACCTTGACCGGTCAATGGTCAAAATAAAAATGGGAAGGGAGGAAGGAAGTAGAATTAAAAATGGGAATGAAGGGCAAGAATGTCATAATGAACATTTTGCAATAGGGAATATGAAAATGGACATTTTACAAAATGCCATATTAAAAATGGACACTTAGAAAAAAAAATCCATTATCTTTTACGCATTTACACATGTATATCGTTCTTAAATTTTGAAATTCGTTCGTCGACGTCACATGATGCAATATGTGTAGGGTTGAAGGTCAGCATAGGTGCTGAAGGAACCATTGCACGTCCACTGGTGACTTTTGCGTCATGGTGGATGTCATTCACCAAGTTGATGAATGTCAGATGCATGA
The DNA here is from genome assembly GCA_963922045.1 of Persicaria maculosa. NCBI lineage: Eukaryota > Viridiplantae > Streptophyta > Magnoliopsida > Caryophyllales > Polygonaceae > Persicaria > Persicaria maculosa. Next base: position 50,763,713 of record OY998251.1, on the reverse strand, counting down.
CCTCCAGACTGCCTTGGAGATAAATCGTTTCAAATGGTCAACTAATGCACACAGCGTCAACGGATGAGATACTCTTTTCCACGATAAATTTGATAGATTTAGAGCATTGGAGGTTTAGGAAGGTCATCTTCTTCACCATGTTTAGCAATCATGACACAATGTTTAGCTACCGTTGCCCAATTATGTTTGACTTGTAAATTAAAATTCTACCATATATTATAAAAACACACATATTATCTATATGTTCTTTCACACATTTATATATTCTATAGGTTCAAATATACGATTTTCTTTACAAGAAAAAACATTTCATACTTGATGAAAATAGTATTGAAATACAACATCCGATTGGAAGTTATACGTTAAATTAGACGTTATACGCCAACTTGTCATTATGTCATATTAAAACGTCCAATTGGACGTTGTGAAGTGGTTCGTCCAGACCCGCTTTACAACGTCCAATTGGACGTTGCTGTCTGCCCGACCTGCCCCGATTTAGGGTTGGCAACGTTGTATTGGCCAAATTACAACGTCCAATTGGACGTTATAGTGTAATTAATCAACGTGCATGTTTAATCCGCGGATTTGTGGTGGATATAGGGACACCCGCCAAGATATATGGGTAGGCATTGCTGGTGGTCGAGTCGTGGAAGAAGAGGTGGCTATAGGCTTTGCTGGTGATCCAACTAGTTTGCGCGAAACCATAACTTTAAATAGTTAGGTATTTTCGTTGAGCGATGGCAATTCATCGGCACCATCATATCACCAAAGGGCCGAGTGGCCGACTCAAGTACAGTACAATTCACATTATAATTTTTCTGACGCAACTACTGAAAATACTTTGAACCCACCTCTTTATTTTTGGTTTTGAAAGCATGGTTATTCTTTCCAAGTTGAACACATAAGTTGTACTCAAAATAGTTGACTGGTTTGACCTAAGTTGTAACTGTCGTCATGTTAGGCTTGCTGGTTAAGTTTGGAGAACTTTAATCCAAGGTACTAATAAATAAGTATTATGATAGGAGTTGGTACACAATGTCACAGAACGGTTAACTGTAATTTTCTGGAAGAGAAATAATTATAAGAATGCAACTAATTTCATTCAAGGAGGCAAAAAAAAAACTCATACCAAAACTGATTTCTTCATTCCTCTTAATGTAACAACCGCATCACAGCCAGAATGTAACAATGACAAGAACAAAAACAACAAGCTGCATTTGCACAAGTGAAGAAATCATCTATTATGACAATGCATGAACAGAAAACGTAATGGCAAATTCTCCGTAATTCCTTCAAACTAATGCACCTAAATCTGAAGATTTTGCATTTGTCAACAATTGTAAAGCTCCAGGAACTACAAGTTAAGAGAGGAGATGCAAAATCTCAAAGCTAATGCCAAGTATGTCTAGAAGTTTCTCAAATGCTACAAAGGGTCCCCTTCAGTTGATCAAACCCGTGAAGGGGGGAGGTAGGTAAGAATTTACCTCCACTTGTCTCTCAACTCTTTCTTCTCTGACAAGATCCAAGTCACAAAGATTGCAATCACAAGAGCAACAATTGTCAGGAGGAGGAGCGCATAACTGAAATCATCGGTTAGGGAATCATAGGTCCTTGATGGTGCCAGATGGGTGAAGAACAAATCTACTCCATGTGCAAACATGAGTGTGGTTGACTCCAGCTTTGAAGGAATGGTGATTATGCCGCGAAGGCTCTCCACTTTCTGTGCATGGGTTACGTAAGACTGAAAAGAAAGGTATAAAAATTGTTACGAGTTCCTAGCAACCAAAGCATACATATCGCAGTGTTCTACAAATAGGAAATTTTGCCACGTGATGATTTATAGCTCAAGAAGTGGGAATCAGTCATACAAGTGTGTGCAGTTTTTAGAAGGTTAAACCTATAGCAAGCTCAGTGCAAATCCATACAAATACTTGCTCCGCAAGCTCAGTGCAAATCCATACAAATACTTGCTCCTTGAAACCTATTAAACTTTCATTGTCCTAAACCAATGATGAAAAAAAGATGGAACTGACTTTAAAAGGCCTTGTAAGTGACTAATTAGCATATTTTGTCCTTATCTTTGTCCTAAACCAACGATTAGTAACTTTTCAGGCGAAATAAAACATTTTACATCACTTCCCCTATATATATATAAGAAAAGAATGAATGTAAAATACATAAATATTAAAATACATATTCAATTTGGCAGACAAGGATTTTCCATCTGTTGGAGATAAACATAAAATACATAAATATCTATATAAACTCTTAAAAAGAAGAGTTAATGCCTTACGCGTTGTTCTTAGTTATCTTTTTAGGTCTTTCAACCAATTGCAGATTTTTCATTTTAATTCTTTTATTCTTCTTTCATTTTATTTTTTTTAACTAATTGCCTTTTTTTTCTTCTTTTTTTTCTACATATGGGAAAAGGTAGCCATCAATAAAATAAATGACATTTTCGAGCATACTTTTGATGTGATTAAAATCCTTCGTGAAGTTAAGTTGCTTAGGCTCGTAAGATATCCTGAGATTGTCGAAATTAAGTGCATTATGTTGCCACCTTCAAAGAGGGAATCCAGGACTTCAAGGACATATAGGTTGTTTTTTCTAGTTGCCTTTTGTGAATTTGTACAACTATATCGTACCAACTATAATAGGGGTTTGAATTTTTTTTTCAATTTCTTTTTTTTTATATAAACGCACCACGGCATGAGCATTGTGCTGTTAAATACAAAATCCATTCAAAAGAATCCCAACTAGAAACCAAAAGATAACCAAAGCACCTACTATAATAGGGGTTTGTTTTTTGAAATGGTAAAAAAAAACTGCGAAATAGCCACAGACCCAAATTGCGACTTAGCCCCCACTTTGGCTAAATCCCAAATTAGTCTGGGTCTGAGGCTATTTCGCAAATTTTTTTTGTTTTTTTTACCATTTCAAATAAAAAAATTCCTTAAAAAGGAACTTAAGACAACCCCAAATAAAAAACTTGATCCCACAAATCCTTCGGGCCATAGTTTTTATTATTGAAATATCCTTTCATCAACATGTATTAGATCCAGTACACTATAGATTGTATAAATCAGCCGAAAACTACCGTTGCCAGATCTTCAGAGAGAACTATAAGGAAACGCTTAGAAAATGTGTAATCATCCTATATGTCAATCTCATTGCAAGCAAATAGGCTTGACAAATATGACATCACAGCTGCTAGTTTGCTCATCTCATAGAATAGACTACTAATATGAAGCTAAGATACACCAAAAATAATAATGGCGATAATAATTGAAGCTAAGACAATTTAAGTCATACCTGAGGAATGATAGGCAAGGAATCGGTAAGTGGAATGATTCCTTCTTCCTTCTCAGCTTGTGTTGGGTTGACAGAGCGACGAGGATCCAAATACCGTTTATCAAGTGCCAAAATCTGTTAGATATTAGAAATGGGAATCAACAAAAATGCATAATAGCACAGTGCTTCATTCAGTGCTGCAATAAATATAAAGTTGAGTTCATGACTGACCTGATCCCCAATTGTCCCAAGCAGAACTTGCTTTGATGTTATACCCTTTGTAGTCAGCGTTACTGCCATTCCCTTCACAGAATGGGTGAAGAAATAAGATTGTGACTTTGCTGTCACTTCAGGTCGAGAATATGAAGACATGGGAGATGTAAGGTTATGTTTTCCAACGATGAGCTTCAAAACGTCTTTATTGTCCTGATATGAGAACAATAAAACATTCAGAATAATCCACAGTAGAATTAAGAGAAAATGACAAGTATACATTCTTCCAAACCCAAACTCATACCGCTCGGGACTCGTCATATATCTCAATGACAGACATCTCATATCTGTGCGCTCTCAGATTGAAGTAGTGATAGACAACCCAGTTCTCACTGACAACCTACAGAGATGTAACAGCCAATAGAGTGAGTCTAAGGTTTTTTAATTCAAAAGGCAAATTCAGTTGACAGGATGATGCCAAAAACTACTTACTGCACGGACAGGGCCCTGTGTACCATGATGAACCACACGATGTAGTATCCGACCAGTTATGGTGTCAATAAGATAAATAACCAACCATGATTCATCTGGTGTGACAGTGCCAATATCACCAGCACCTTTAGGTGCAACCGTGGCAACAAACAAAATATTTTTTGATATATACTTGTATATGACATCTCGGTCAGGCATTACTTTTCCTTGAGTGTGCACAACCTGCAGGAATAAAATCAAGTTATGTCAGAGATGGGGGAATCATTCTGAGTGAAGACAGACATGAAGAGCTTATCAAAGAAATCACCCCAGAGGAGATTAAAAAGGCATTATGGAATATTGGGGATGACAAATCTCCTGGGCCAGACGGATACACATCAAGATTCTTCAAGGATTCTTGGACCATCACTGGAGACCAACTTATCAAAGCAGTGAAGGAATTCTTTACTTCAGGCAGGCTTTTAAAACAAACAAATCACACTTCCATTGCCCTTATAGCTAAAACTGCCAACGCTAAACATGTGGGTGATTTTAGGCCCATCTCCTGCTGCAACATTTCTTACAAAATCATCACCAAAATCCTAGCTGCTAGACTCTCTCCCATACTGAAATTTATCATTTCACCTTCTCAAATTGGCTTTATAGAAGACAGAAGCATGAATGAAAATATTTTTCTTCTGCAAGAGCTAATTAGAAGGTATGCCAGGAAGAGAATCAGTCCTAGATGTATTCTAAATCTGGATCTTAGAAAGGCTTATGACACTATATCTTGGAAATTCATAAAACAAATGCTCATTCATTTGAATTTCCCTTCACAGTTCATCCATTGGATACTTGAGTGTGTTTGCTCCACTACTTTCTCTATTAGTTTAAATGGGTCTTTGCAGGGTTATTTTTACGGAAAACGAGGGTTGAGACAAGGTGATCCTATCTCCCCGCTCATCTTTGTACTCTCTATGGACTATTTGTCTAGAACTTTAAAATGCATGACACAACTCCCAGGGTTCAAATTTCACCCAAAATGTCAAAGGTTACAGATTACTCACCTTGCTTACGCTGATGATATACTTTTAATGTCTAGAGGTGATAAGAGTTCTATGGCTATTCTACTAGATGCTCTAACCCATTTTTCTGAGGTGTCAGGTTTAGAAATCAGTCCACAGAAATCTTCCTACTTTCTTGCAGGGGTTAAAAATGAAGACAAAATTTTTCTAGCTACTAGAACTGGTTTCTCTCAAGGCTCTTTCCCTTTCAGATATTTGGGAATTCCTATCTCTTCAGGAAAATTGTCTGTCTCTCAATTCTCTCCCTTCCTTGACAAAATTTTGACTAACATCAGTTATTGGAACTCCAAGACATTATCATATGCAGGTAAAGTGGAGCTCATCAGAACGGTAATCCAAGGAATAAGTGCTTTTTGGTTCTCCATTCTACCTTCCCCTGCTACACTGATTGATAAGGTCAATAGTCTCTGTGCAAAATTCCTATGGAAATCCCATAGAATTAGATGGCAAGATGTGTCTCTACCTAAAGAGGAAGGTGGTCTAGGTCTTAAAAATCTGAAAACTTGGAATAATGCTTTCATCTCTAGACTTTTATGGGATATTGATAGGAAAAAGGACAGCCTATGGGTAAGATGGATTCATCAACAGTATCTACAGCAAGACAATATATGGAGTTGGCAAGTGCATGACAAAAATGACTCTCCTCTGCTGAAAAAATTACTATCTATTAGAGATGCCCTACTATCCTCCACAGGTAACCGCCAAGATGCTTCTGCAAAGCTTCATAGCTGGTGTTCTGATGACAAGTTCAGTATAGATGCAGCTTACAACCATTTCAGAAGAAGAGTAACAAAACCTCCCTGGACAACAGTGGTGTGGGACAAAACAATTATCCCTAGACATGCCTTCATACTATGGTTAGCTGCAAAAAGAAGACTCTCAACAAGTGATTTGATTAAGACAAGGGAAGTGAACCTTAATTGTCACTTTTGTAACCAAGCTTTAGAGTCACATGAACATATTTTCTTCGCTTGTAACTTTTCTTTGAATGTTTGGAATCAGGTGAAAGCTTGGCTTGGAATTTGGAGGGAAATGGGAACACTCAACAGTGGACTCAAATGGCTCAAGGAGGCAAGAGGCAAAGGCTGGCTATCCAAGGCAAAAAGAGTAGCTCTGGCAGCTACAGTCTACCATATATGGAGGGCAAGGAATGAGAAGGTCTTCGAAGGAACAAGTAAAAGTGCTGACCAAATTTTCAACATTATCAAAGTGCACGTCTACAAGATCTTGGATCATGAGTTCTCACTCCATTTTACATCATCTCCAAACCTGCAAAGTGGACTGCTACGAGAGGAGGGAGCTACTGGGTATGAATGACACTGGAAAATGAAGCCTAGAAGGACTTAGCTATAACTTGTAATTTTTGAATCTTTAAAACCTTCTAATAGCTCCGACATCCAACAAGTATATCTTGGCTTGGATGGCATTTTGCTTCTTTATATTTCTAGATAAGCCTATTGGTATGCTATAGGGATTTGGTGTGCTAAGGTTGTGTTTGTGTAAATCCCTTGATGACCGAGCCGAAGGGGGACTTATACTTACACAACCTTAGGGGGTAGGTCCGACTTCCGATAGCCGTGACTTGAAGAGATAGGAGTTACCCCGAGCCTCAGGCTCACCACACCCATGGATAGGAACAACTTAGCGGTTCCTTGATTTTGGTAGCTTTGGACAAGTGACGAGAAATCACTTGATCCCCCTTTTGTACATTGTATATATTTCCTTTCATGCAATATATTAACCTTTAAAATAAAAAAAAAAAAATTATTTTTTTTTGAATGTTATTTCACAAATATGGATCACATAATCTCATGGAAAGAAAATTTTCCTGCACATAGGAAAATTCAGCATAATATATAATGAGTGATAAGATGATCTATTACATTGCTATTTTGAGACAATAATCACAGTGAAAGTCCAGTAGAAGACAATCTAAGGGAATAAATCCCCTAAGCCACCAGATTAGATCACTCCAACTGGTCATGAAGACTGAAGCAATTTACAATCATATTTTAGAAAAGAGGCATAATGCCCTATTTGCAGGATGCTAATGCTCCCAGTCACAGGTGATGACTTCAGCTAATTCCATCACATCCCCTAACAACCAGCTGTTACACCTCACATAGTCTCCTTTACCCTGAAAAAAAATGCCTTAATCTATCCCTCATTACCCTCGTACAAATCAAATTGATTCCTCAGTATAATAGAAACAAATCATAACATTTACTTCAGAAGCTCAAAACTGCAAAGAAACAGAATTTCAGAGGGCGGGGGTTATCATTGTTCTAAAAGCAGTGGAGCCTCAGCAGATTAATATCAACAGGCGACGAAAAGGTTTTGGCCAAGATTTGGAAAATCCCTAAAAGAAACATTCATTTACCTCATTGGCTTTTCTTGTGGTGGTGGCAATAATCTTTTCTGAATCTGATGGAAAAACGATTGACCACATCTCTCTTGAATCAAAACAGAATTCATCACCTTCCGCAGAACCACAATTACTCTTTACTGCATGTCCCGTAATGATGCTGTTGTTGACATCAACCGAGTACCAATACAAGTTTGGAAACACACGCTGAAAGATGGCAGCAGCTTCAGAAGTTCTTGGATACAGATGTGAAAGCCCATTTACATCTATTACTAAATGAAGCCTCCTTTCTGTTGAATCAGTATACTGCAGTGGAATGACTTGCGCAACAGAATGAGTAAGGATTATAGATTCAAGCTCTTTTCCAGTGTAAGAATCAACAAATGAGAGAACACCAGATTCAGCTTCACTGGAGCCACACCGGCCAACAATAAGAACTGCTGGATTTTCATCCAATGCATGATGGTGAGGCACTTGCCACTGATAAACATTAAGCGCACTAGGGCTTCTACAAATTTCAGATTCGCGAAAAGAGGGCAACAACAGCGACCAAACAACTCGGCCATCTCCAGTATGCAAAGCAAAAAGTTTCCTTGCTTTAGTGAGTACTATGAGTAACTTCCTAAATCCATTGTGATCGCGGGTCATCTTACTTTTCTCAGAGCTTTTTAATCTTAATTCTTGAATGGCAGCTACATCTTCTGGGCTAGCAAGCATCAGAGTTCCTTTGAGTTTCAATATGTGCCCCTTTACGCAATAAGCACATAGGAAAAGGAAAACCCAGAAGAATAACAAACGTCAGCAGAGAAAGTAACAAACAGAAAGGTACCTCATAATGGGCAGAAAAGATAATATATGGAATCATTCAGACTTGTAAAATGGTACACAACAATATACAAATATCAGTAAATATAAAGATAAAATATTCTACATACAGGTAACCAATTGGGCAACAGGAAACTTATTTTCATATCCAAAAATATATAAAGTGGAGGTGCAAGGAAGTTTAGTACTCCCTCCGTTAATTAAAACATGTCATTTTAGAGATCTCCACACTTTTTACGAAAACAAACAAAGATACACTTATACCCCTAATTATTACTCTACTTTTTCCTTTCTTGAAAACTACAACTAACCCCTATCTAATCACTACAAGGCGATTTTGTAAAGTGGATGGGAAAATATCTAAAATGACATGTTTTTCTTAACAAGATTTACTTCCTAAAATGACATGTTTTAATTAATGGAGGGAGTAATATTCACCCTTATGAAGCTCAACTGATTATATAATATAACCAACTTTCAGATGTTGACAGAAAAGGAGTCCATATGGACAGATCTAACTTACATCAGATTGTAAATGTAGTATAGTGCGATTCTTCACACAGATGCTTTTTTAATAAATGAATTAAGTACGTTATCTTTTGAAAGGAAAAAAAAAAGAGAAAAACTAATTAATTAATAATTGCTCAATCTTAGCTAAAATATAAAGCAAATATTGTGCGTTAAGAAGAATGGTGGCGTTCCCCAAAAGATAACAAAATAACTTGAAGTACCTCTAAAACGAGTTAACTGATCATACCTTAAGCCATTCAAGAAGGCTGTGCTCTACTTTCACTACCGATATACCTTTCCTCTCCACAGGTAATTCAGATGTTGTTACATCAATAACTGAAGCAAGTCCATCTTCTCTCTTCCATACAATCTCACCTTGTTGTAATAATAAAAGAGAGTGATCTTCCATGACAACCAAGACCCTAAACCCTTGAGACCTGTCTGTTCTTATATAATTGTTAATGAAGATCTTTTGAGCAAATCCACGGTGCTGATCCATTTCAATAGTTTCCTTCAACAATTCACCACTCCAGTCCTCACCAAGTTTCACTGAGAGGTGAATTTTTCCGTCCCCATGTTGCACCAGGCCAAAAGCATGTTGTCCTTCCACAAATGAGAGAGAATCACTAATAGCAACTGGATGATTGATTTTATCCAATGTCTCAATCAAGCCATTGTCTTTTACCCTTACAAACACGATATAAGAATTCACCTTGATGGTGAACACTCCAACGAGTTTTGAAGGTAGAATATAAGCTGTGCCGGAAAATTCAGGAACAATATCGGGGATATATTTCTTCTTGAAGCTGATATTTCCATTTTTTAGGTGCACTACCACCAGGTTTGTAGTAGTAGCATCCAAAGCTACCAACGTATCACTGGAAATCGTTGAAATTTCTCCAGAGAAGCCACCAGAAAATTCTGCCACTTCATGTTTCAACAAATCGCCATTCTTAACACTAACTTCATGTACATGAAGATGGGATGAACCGGAAAATCCTACAGCATATATTACTTCACCACCAACCGGATGGATTAAATGGTGAACCTTCACACTGCAGACAGAAAACAGCCAGATTAGAAGTGGATGGAGGAGAATCTTAAATAAGCCATAGATCTATTCATATATTTGCCATACCCGTCAGCCAGCTCCACATTCCATAGAATGCTTCCATCAACACTTGAGACAGCATGGAGACATCCATTGCTATAAACAACAACCCTATTCCCTCTGTCCTTCTGGTCAGGCTGCAAATTACAAAGTAAGAAGTACTGATTATTTAGAACACGCACTGAAATGTCAGAACTAATACAAATGTGCAAACAGCTACTTTGCAGGTTTAAACTAGAAGCCAACTGAAAGCAAATTGCATAAGGAAGCACAAGGTGACTCTAGGCGATAGACACCCATATGGCATAGGTACACCTGAGAGGCACAATGCGATCACCTTTTAACAAATGGTTTCAAAACATGTTATTATTTAAAAGATAAATGCTTTCAACTTGAGACTATATGGCATAAACATGTTCATGATGAAATAAAACCAAATTTAAAATACATTGCACTGACACCGGAAAACCAAGTCTAAAGGATCATAAAATACTAAACTCAAATGGAGAAGCCACACAGCAGCACCTGAAATGAGGGGAGGGGGGAGGGGGTGAAGAACTGCAAATAGAAGGTAGGGATAGGTGCTAAAGTTGTAAAGAGAAGGGAGAAAGACGTTTTGCTAACAGATAGTTTAAAAAAGGAGAGGAATCGTTTATAAAAATATTCTCAAAAAAGTTATCAAAAAATCAAATTTGGAAGTTATGTGAGAGACGAGGCGTGGGCACCTAAGGGTTGGCACATGCAAGCGCCTAGGCGTGCCTTCGCCTCTCCTTTATATACTGTTAAAACACCACAAACACTAATGCAATTGAAATATAAAGCCATTCTTCAAGATATATATACATGTCAAACCATTTTACAGTGAGCAAAACAGCGCAGGTATGCCCCAGTATATAAATAAAAATAGCTGTTGCTGTCAACCAACCGCAATCAATAATAGGGACTTCGAGGGCTCTTTCCCTGGAAGGGAAGTCTCCCACACCATCTGACCATCGGGAAGATTCCATGCTCTCAAAATTCTTCCCTCTGATGATAACGTAATTATATCTGGTAGTAAAGAAAGAACGAAAGACGTTTTAATATTTTCGGTTCCAGTTCAAAAGATCAAACAAATGAGACACATGCGTTTTTTCAGCTGAACCAGTACATAGAAACTGATTAATGCTTTAACTCTGAATTGATAAACTCATTCACAATTCACAACCTGTAGAAGGAAAGCCTCAATAAGTCCTTTGCCAAATCCAAATACATAATGTAACACTGAGAAACCCATTATAATTACAATAATCCTAATCCCTATGAAAGAGGGATTGGATAGACTTGTAAAAATCAGAGGACACATTGTACACACAAGATGACCTGAAAATGAAAGATACAAATGACCTCATCATCAACTTCATAACAGTGTGACTTGATTGAATAGAGGTATGACCACACACAATAAAGGCCAAACTCAGCAGGATCCTATTTTAACGCTTACAATGTTACGGCACAGGAGACTTCTACAGAAAAATATCAGGTCTTGTTTTAAATTCTTTTAATGGAAAAGACAAATAATAATTTTAACTTAATGAAGACAATATATCCTCAATACAAGAAAAGAATAAAGATTATCAAATTGCCGAATTTGGTGAACATTGAAGGACTACATCCTAAAAAATACAACCCTACAGCACATCCCCTATTGTAAATTCTAGAGGCCAAAAATATATTCCTATAATTTCTCTGCCTACATATCCCATAGATTGGTAAATAGGCAATGTCACAAATATTTTCATCTCTTATCTGCCAAAAAAAAAAAAAAAAAAAAAAACATACTCCCTCCGATTGTAAATATAAGGCATTTGACTTTTGTGCACGTAGTTAGTTAGTTTTTAGCTCCATAAACTACGTGCATAAAAGTCCAATTCTTATAGGGAGTATCAAACTTGCAAGTGATCAACAGCATGTTTGTCATATATCAAATCTTGTACCAAAAAGGCAAGCAGTGACAAGCTAAGAGCAAATCATGAGAATAGTTTCCATCATCTCAGCACAATGAACACGATACAACTATGTGAAGAAAGATATATACTAGCTGTCTAGCTCCTCTAACCTGCAACAAATAACTATTGTTGATAGTAGTTACTCACTCAAGAGGAAACTTTAACCTACTAAATTAAACAAGAAAAGGAGTATGAGCACAAAGAGTGATTTTTTCAAGGGCACAAAGAAGGATCAACAAGAAAAGCATAAACCACATTCAAAGGAAAAAACCACCACAAGAATTAGATAATCAAAACCTTACATCCTGAAACGTAGAGAATGGAATAGAGTTACAGAGATTCAAAGTGTAATCATCACATCCAATTCTATCCCCTCGGAATGCCCATGTTAAAAAAAATCTGAAGAGATAGACCAATACCCAATGACCCTAGACTATATAATAGGTGGCTAGGAGGATGATGTAAGGAGATGAATTTGTAAAAACTCCATGTCAATTCCAGATGTCTTATGCTACATTAGGAATATTTTTGCATAATACAGAGGTTAATACAAAGACCACATAACAATTTATGTGATCAAAGGTTCTATTAACGGATGCATACGAAATTGAAATATTACAAATGCAATGTTCAAATCATGAATAAAATTTTGTATTTGTATGCATCTTAAGCTGGTAATACGCATAAGTTTTCAGTTTTATGAGTGATCTATGTCCACCAACAATTATAAGTAAGGACGAAACAGTGAACAACAGAACAACTTCTATAAAATATGATCAAAATAATAATTCCAGCGTCCTATGGTTGCAGATACCAAGTTTTGAAACTTGACAACTGAAAAAGCGTTTAAGCATCTAGAATAATTTTGATGCTGTGACAATTCAACAGCAAGCGTATAGGCAAAAAAAGATAATGCACCGTTCATCTAATGCACCAAATTAATAGATCCGAATTACATATAAACTTACATTTTCCGAGGGCTATATCAATCTGGTCAACAGGATCGTTATCACCTAGCACATGCCGCCAAACTGCACGAATCCAATGCCAAAATCACCACAAAACATTCACACCATCAAAACAGTCAACAAGCGTAAAAAAAACAATCCGCTACTCCACCTCCACCAAAGGGAGAAAATAGGGCAAGAATCGAATGAAAAGCAGCCAGTTCAATCAAACTGAAACTTACAAATCTCGCCCCGTCGTAGATCGAGAGAAGCGAGGATATTCTCTTCCGTCGAGACCACAACGCGCTTCCTTCCAGCTTTTTGAGTCTGAAACACAGCGTGCTTCACTTTGCCTATGTACTGCTGATGCCTGCAATCGGAACGAAGAGCCCTAGGATTTCAATTCCCAATTCAATTAAAATCAGGAGCTGAAAAGAAGGAACAAAAAACAGTACCAGTCGACGAGGCCGACTTGATCTTCGTAGAGAGAGAAGACACCGAGAAAGGAAGAGAGGAGGAGGAGGAGAGTTAAAGCTCTGATCGCCATGGTCATGGCGAAGAGTTCTCTCAAACTCCGGCTAGAGAAAAGAGATCGATCTGAAGAGTGAAGGCCAAAAGCACGTTTATTCGAGCTCATGGAGGCGAATCTACAGAATCTCATATTGACCGATCCGGGCCGGGTTGACCCGGATTATGTGATATGGGCTTTGATATGGGTGTGGGCTACTGGGCCAGCCCATGATCATTCTTTTGGTTTCGTTTTGTTTTTTGGACATACAAATGTAACATAACATACTTCGACAATATCTATCGAAACTAGTTTTATTGTCCGCATCTATCGAAACTAGTTTTATCGTCGGCGTTCCTCGCTGTTTTGTTTATATAACTTTTACTAGTCTTATTATCCGCGTGTTATGCAGTATTTTAATAAATATTATTTTATTATATACGTTATCTTTGTTTTTTTTTAAATTAAATTATGAAAATTAAAAATAACTTGATTGAAAACTTTTTAGGAAATCAATATACAATTCATTAATATATCTTAATTAAATAAATAACATCATTAACAAATTTAAATATGAAAATAAATAAAATGTGTTCCAACTAATAAAAATGTATAAAACTTAATAAAACAAAATAATATATCATATTATATTATTATTTAATAATTCAAGTTTTGTCTATGACCCACTAATAAATTTACATTAAAAACAAATGGTTTTTTAATATATATATATATATAATATTTTATTAATTATTTTTATTATAATTTTTGACTTATTTTCAATTTATTATTGGTGATAATTTTTGTTTGAAACGAATAACTTTAATTGCTAAAATATTATGAAACACATACTTTCTCTTTGTCCACTTCATACACACAATTATATATGTGTGCGCATGAGTAATTAAATTATACTTCTTTTACATAACAGTATCTTCATGTTTATTAATTTTTGTATAACAATATGACGATATTTATTCATTTCTTTGTTTTTTTTCACAGTAGGCAAACAGTCGAATGCCTTGCTAGGCAAGGTTCATCCTTGATCATCTCTAAGACCATCCGCAACCATAAGGTTACCTCTTCTTCATTTTTTTTCATCTCTCCCTATAATATTTTGACACCTCATTTATTTTTTCTTTTAAATAATTTTTCACTTTATCAACCTCTTTTATTAAGGTTTTCATATTTTTACTCCACAACTGTGAGTTTACTTTATCCTTCTCTTTTCCTCATTTATTTATACCCACCATATGATTTCCACCAATCATAATAATATTAGTTAAATAAAAAAACATAAAATAAATAAAGCATTATGCTTTTGCACATGGTCCAAAGCACTCCTTACCTCTTCACACCAAGGTAACCCCTTTCCTTCCTTTACCTTAAGGTTTTGCCTACAACCTTGGGGTTACCTTATCATTACCTTAAGGTAGTAAAAACCCTTGGTTGTGAATGCTTTAAGGATGATGTTAATAAATTGGGTAAATTCCTTTTGTGGTCCCTAACCTTTAAGGGTTAGCCACTATCAGTCCCTAACCTTTCTATGTGTTATTTTTAGTCCCTGACCTTTCACATAATGCTACTATTTAGTCCTTCCTTCAATTGTTGTCGTTAAGCTAAATGGAAAATTTTGTAAATTCAAAACAAGATTGTCGTTAAGTTGTCGTTAAGCTATAGGAATGGCTCAAAACACATTCCCATCAAAAATACCAACAAGGAGAATATCATACTTCTACACACCAAAACAAGGAAAACTTTGTAATTTTGTGAAACACCAACACATTTCCATAAAGTTGCTGATTTTTCTAGCAGCACACTTCTACACTTCTAAACACCAACACATTTTCATCAAGGAGGATTTTCACTTGGAAGATGAGGATAATAAAGTTGCTAATTTTTGTCAGTAGCACACTCCTACACACCAAAAAAAATCAGCATCATGACCTATTCAACATGAACAAGAAAATTATATGATTTTAGCCCCTCCTGCAGCTTGCTCGCTTCCTTGAGCTCCTCCTACAGCTTGTTCGCTTCCTCGAGCCCCTCCTAGAGCTTGTTCGCTTCCTCGAGCCGCTCCTACAGCTTGTTCGCTTCCTCGAGCCGCTCCTACAGCTTGCCAGCTTCCTTGAGCCTTCCTTGATTTTCTTGAAATGGTTGTGTTACTTGAATTCATAGCCTTAAACAAGAAACAACAACATTAGTCCATTTCATAATGTAATATTCACATTCGATCAAAAAACTTTAACGAATCATACTCGTGGTTGGTTTGTTCATGTTCTCTTATTATGCCCAGATCCACCACAATTTTTGCAATGCACAATCATACTCAACCTTCTCATGTTTCCTGTTGGTTCTCTTTCACCAGCTTCCCT
This sequence comes from Persicaria maculosa, assembly GCA_963922045.1. NCBI lineage: Eukaryota > Viridiplantae > Streptophyta > Magnoliopsida > Caryophyllales > Polygonaceae > Persicaria > Persicaria maculosa. Next base: position 50,748,027 of record OY998251.1, on the reverse strand, counting down.
TCTCCTCTTCTTATTTGGTCTACCTTGTTTGGGGGGAATTGAGCTAGGAGGTTGAATTGGGTTATGAAGCACATCTTCCCACTGATCTACACTTGTAGTTGGATTGATGATGTTACCATACACATTCTTCCATGTTGAAATACTATAGCACTGATCCACAAATTCCTCTACTGAATTCCCATTATAAGCTAAGGTTGCACATGCATGAGTACAAGGGATTCCTGTGAGCTGCCATTTTCTACACGAGCAAGTGTGAGCTGCAACATCAACAACAAACTGACCGAAAGGGGAAATCACTTGAAATTGTGCTCCTCCTGAAGGTGATGGCCAACAATGTCTAGATGCATCCTTATTCTTTTCTAATTTCTTCATAATTTTTGGACATATATCACCTGACCACTTAGTCACTTGCTCTCTTTTCCTTGCAATTCTAACCATTAACTTGCATTTAATCATCTGCATCATTGTCAATAGAGGTTTATCTCTTGCATCTAGAATATACTTATTGAAGCACTCTGAAATATTGTTTAGTAACATATCAGATTTACTCGTTTCTTTAAAATGTGATCTAGACCAATGTTGAGCTGGAATTTGCTCCATCCATTCCCAAGCATCTACACTGAGACCTTTTAGCTTTTCCATGTTTAGCTTGAACTCCCCCATGTAAGAACTTTTTGCAGCTGCCCATATTGTGTTCTTCATCAACTCTCCTGGATGACTTTTCTTAAAATTTGCAATTAAATGTCTCACACAAAACCTATGCTCAGAATTGGGAAATAAATCATGCACAACTTGAATTAAGCCCTGAACATCACATGAAAAATAAAAAAGATTAGTGTGAGTTTTCAAGCATAAATATAGTGTGAATAAAATGACATTAAAAATCTAAGTAATAGGGGTTACTTTCTGCATGTCGGATACAAAAGTCCACCTATGGCTATTATTAACCCCCAACTATTCACCAAGCAGTTGTAAAAACCACGTCCATGAATCCCTACTCTCGACATCAACCATAGCATATGCTATGTGCCATATGCAATCATTTGGATCAATGGCGGTGGCAGCTAGTAGTTGTCCTCCGTATCTACCTTTAAGAAAGCACCCATCAACTGATATTAAAGGTCTACAACCAGCCTTGAAACCATTCTTACATCCCGATAAACAAACAAACATTCTCTTAAAAGTCAAATTATTCAATGACAAAATACACGTGCTCCCTGGATTTGTCCTTTGTATTTCCCCCGCATAATCAGCAAGCTTTCGATACTACCCATCTTCATCTCCTCTTAACATTTGAAGAGCAAGTTGTTTTGCCTTGCTTGTCTTCCCTCTTTTCGCAAAGATGTTATGATCGGACTTAATTTGCTCTTTTAGTGACGATAATGAAATTCCTGGGTTTCTTCTGATGGTTTCCAAATACTCGGAAGCGATCCACTCTTGATTAGCAACTTATTTGAAAATCCTCTACTACAATTGTGCTCATCAATGTAGGTTCTAATTTGCACCATTCCTGAATCATCGAGAGGAATTGCATATAACACTCAATAACACTCCTCTTTACATGTTGCTCTAAGCCTTTTCAAATCATTCTTCTTAAAATTAATCTGAAATATGTTTTTAATAGCATATACTCGAACAGCTTCTTTCAGCACAACAAAAGATGGAAAAAACATTGTCAGTTTGAACTTTGGATCCTTCATGTCGGTTTTTGGATTGAACTTGGGAATTAACCTTTCTTTCTCCACATCACTATCTTCATCTAGACTATCCAGCTGGTCAGAATCATCATAATCAGTGTCTACATCAAACGAGTAACCCATAACTTCTTGCGTATTCAGCAAATTAGGCCTCTTTGTTTGAGCAATAACACTCTGAGCTTGGGGTGCCTTCATCTCAAATACAAGATCATCATCTTCTCCAATGTCATTATCCTCATCTTCCAAATGAAAATCCTCCTCTTCATAGAGAATATTCTCCTTTACACCTTGCTGATTTAACATTCTAGGCCCTTCTCTTTGAGACTCCTCCTCGGAAGATGGCTCATTTTCTTCATTATTATCACTAATTGGTAGAGCTGGCAATACCCGACCCGATCCGAGAAAACCGATCCGAATGATTCGACACCGAACCTGATCGATACCCGAATAAATTTTAAAAATTTTTGATCCGAGACCGACCGATTCGGCCCGAAATACGCCCGAACCCGATAGGCATCCGAATGCGATAATAACCCGAACCCGATTATACCCGAATGAACCGACCCGATAATAGCCCAAAGACCGAATCACCAGACCCGAGAATATCCGAAACTCGAAACCACCCGAACCCGATTATATCCGATACCCGAAATCACCCAAACCCGATTATATCCGACACCTTAAATAACCCAATTATATTCGAAATGTGAAATAACTTGAATATTTCTCTTCAAAGTTAAGTTGATTATCTTTAACATTATTTTTTACCCTCGTAATGGATCATTATTCTACCTTATAACTATAATATTAATTATCACAAATTAAATAAGATAGACGTAGAAATAGTGAGTAATTATCCGTCTTTTTTGGTGTCAAATGTACGTAATTTGATTGTAAATATAGTGATTAATTACCCATTGAAATACTACATATTTTATAGCATAACCATAATATAAATAAATAGGCAACAATTTGAAGAAATTTTCCCAAATATAAATACATAATCTCTAGATCAAGACAAGACTGGAATAAGTGTCAATCAAAAGGAGTATCGAGGAATGATTGGATCTTTATTATATCTCACAGCTAGTAGACCTGACATCATGTTTAGTGTTTGCATGTGTGCTAGGTTTCAAGCTGATCCTAAAGAATCTCACCTCGTGGCTGTGAAGAGGATCTTTCGATATCTCAATGGCACTAAGGAACTTGGACTATGGTACCCAAAGCAAAAGGATTTCACTTTAATTGGATATTCTGATGCAGATTTTGCAGGCTACAAGGTGGATAGGAAGAGCACATCAGGATGTTGCCAATTTTTAGGAGCATCTTTGATCAGTTGGCACTCAAAGAAGCAAAATTCAGTTGCTCTATCCACTGCAGAAGCCGAATACATTGCAGCTGGAGCCTGTTGCTCCCAAATCCTTTGGATAGCTCAACAAATGCGAGATCTTGGCATCAACCTCAAAGGTATCCCAATTAAGTGTGACAATACAAGTGCCATATCCATCACTAAGAATCCTGTTCAGCATTCAAGGACCAAGCATATTGATGTAAGGCATCATTTCTTTAGAGATCATGTTGAAAAAGGTGATGTGTCCATATCTTTTATTTCTACTGATTATCAATGGACTGACATTTTTACTAAGCCTTTGGCAGAGGACAGGTTCACCTTCATTAGACGAGAGATTGGGATGCTTAACAAGGATGCACTTTCGTAGGGGGAGCTTTCCCTTTACGAAAGATAAATTCTACTTAGTGTCAAGACCCTTGAGAACCATGTCAAGGTGTGTGAACTAAATGGTGGAGTACATTTATCGGATCATATATTTTTGGTTAATATCTTTTTAGATATTTAATCAATTATATTTGTTTTAATCGGATTTCAAAAATTGCCTATTTCTGTGATTTCCTTAACCGTTAAGATATTTTATTTTTGGAACTAAATCAGTTTGTGTTTAGTCCGATTTTAATGGATATTTGAATTTGAATTTGGATTTGAAAACCCTTCAAATTGGCAATGTAATGATTTCTTTCCTTGGAACCCTAAACCCGTCCCATCACTCCCTCTACTTAAACCCAATACTGTACCCGATTATAACCCACACTCAGACTTTTCCAAACCCTTTCCACTTCTTCATCTTCAACCTCTCAATCGCCTCTCAAGAAACTCTAACCGATTTCCTCCATGGCACCCAAAACCAAGAAAACTGTCACACCCAAAAGACTTGGCGCCACCCCCAAGGGACGTCAGGCCACTGCTACCTCTCCCACACCTGAACCCGCTCCTCAAGCTATTATCCCAACCGTTGTCCAGAGCACCATTGCTGAGAGCTCGGCCATTGTTCCCAAAGGCTCTCAAAAGCGCTCTGCGAAGAAGCCGATCAGTGATAAACAGAAAGGGAAGAGGAAGATCTTGGCTGAGGAACCAGACGAGGAAGAGGAGGAAGAAGATCTCGACGCCTTCTTAGAAAGAGATGCTGCCAAGGAAGCCGAGGAGGAGGCCTTAAGGAAGAAAAAGGCCGATGAGGAGGCCGAACTTGCTAAGAAACTGGCCGAGGAAGAAGCTGAGCGGATTCGGAAGGAAGCCGAAGCCGAGGAGGTTCCATCTGAGGTGAAGCCTGAGGAAGAAGAAGAAGAAGAGCAAGAGGGATCTGGAGAGGACGAGGAACCTGAAGGAGATGAAGCGGGGTCCGGTGAGGACTCGGGGTCTGAGGAAGAGGAGGAAGAATCTCCCTCTCCTTCTCCTCCTCCTCCCCCGTCTCCGAAGAAGCGGAAAGCCCCTGCTGCTGTCAAGCCTCCATCCCCCAAGCGTACCAGGAAGGGCACTGTCAAGAGTCTTGTAGTGCCTGTCAAGAGAGCTGCTCCAACAGTTGCGCGCAGAAAGAATGCAGACCCCCCGGCCTATATCCAGGTAAATCAATCCTTGCCCTCCTCTTGGTTTCAAGATGCTGAGACTGCTGGTAAGTGGGTAGACGAGTTTAGAACTCGTAAGGTTAGCTGTTCAGATTTTTTAGATGTTGAGTTCTTTGAAGCTTTGAAGTTACCTTGCATTGAGCTCCTCAAAAATCCCCAGCCTGGACCCTTCTTAACCTTGAGACTGTTTACTACCCCGAGCTTACCCGACTCTTCTACATTAACCTAAAAGCTAAAAACGTCACTGAAATCCACCCCTCAAATGATTTTGCAGATTCCCTAGGCTTATCTACACCAGTTCCACCCGCTGAAATCCACCCCTCAAAAGAAAATTGCATCATCCTAGCCCGAGCCAAATATCTCCTACCCGAAGCATCCAACAGCACCTCAAAGCAACTCACCCACTCATCCCTAACCCTTGAGGCAAAAATTATCTTTAACATCATTGTTAGATGCCTCCTACCCCGTCTTAACTCTGGCTCACTCCTAACCGGCAATGCCATGGTCCTGCTCTACCGCATTCTAAATGGCCTTGATCCTGATCTGGCCAACACTATCCTTGGAACCATGGCTCATGCCAGAAAAGCCAGAAAAGGCTCTCCTCTCCCCTTTGCTACCCTTTTGACCCCTATCTTCAAAGCTTCTGGAATTGATGTCAAAAATGAAGAACAGCTGCGTCATACGGGTAAGCTCGACTCAAAAGGCCTTGAAAAGATTGGCATCACTCGGTCTCCCCAAGGGACCTTGAGTCTTGCCACTCCTTCAAAAGCCTTTCCCACTGCTCCAGCTTTCGATGAACGCATGGACAACCTAGAGTTGGGCTTGGAGGAGGTTCGCCTGGATATTAAGGAGCTGCAGAAGGAGGTGATGACGGAGATGAGCGGGATTTCAAAGATGCTGGAAGGACTGTGGACGAGGCTCACTGATGATGCTCCGGATGACTAAGCCTAAACCTTAACCCACCCTATCCCACCCCTAAAACTTGTTACTTTGCTGGTTTGTTGGAAACGTTTTCAAAACTTTTGGTAACTTTTTGGTGACTGTTTTACCTCCGCCCTTTGTTGAAAGACAAAAAGGGGGAGATGATCGTTAGACTTTGAAAACCTCTGCTTAAAGGTCTTGGAAGACCTTGGTTTTTGATTTATGGTTTTCGGTTGGATGAGATTTGCATACTTTAAATTTTTTGATCCAACATTTGTCTAACCCTTGCAGATACTTAGTCTGATTTCTATTTTATTATCTATGTTTGACTAAGTTGCAGGGATGCACAGGTTTTGTCTTTCATCAAGGGGGAGATTGATAACTCCCTCCCTTGATGAAAATTGGAATAAATGTTTCAAAGGCTTTGACAGGATGTTTGTGTGAAAGGCCTTGGAGCGTTAACAGTTGATGAAATACAAAACCTATATTATTTGTCCGAATATTATTTTATATTATTATATACTTCCGTTATATTATATATATATGTGTTGAACTAACCTTTTCAGGAAGTATAGTTGAGATTATCTCTTTCCTTTGGTGCATATGAGGAGATCTTATTCAAAAACGGATCATGGCTTCGAAGTGTCCTTATATAGAAGATTGAAGATCAAGCCTGATTCTAGAGCCGTTGGTGAAGATCCTCAGGCGCCATTCCACTCATATATAAAGGAAAGAAGGAAAAAGACAGAACACACAAGCGCTACACGAGTTTCATTCATTCAAGCGATCTGTCTTCCAAGTGTCTCTCTGCTAAGCGCTCAAGAGTTTATTGTTTATTTCAAAGCCTTTGAGAGTCACTGTGAGCTTATAGGATATATTCATTTAAAGTGTTACTCGAGAGTTTATAACTCGGGAAGTTGCACTAGGCTATTGATTTGCGAGAGTTAGAGGATTGTACTAGATAGCTGAGAGAGGTGGGGCTCTTCTAGATTGGTCTAGGACTCCAAGGGAACGTGAGTTGACTAGATTGCAATTGTATAGGAGAGAGGCTTCTCGGTGAGCTATTAGGATCCTAAGCTAAGCAATCAATAAAGCCTTTGAATCCTAGGGTTGTGGAAGAACCCTAGGCGGGGACGTAGGCCAAGTTGTGCTGAACCTCGTAAACAATTACTCGTGTTCTTTACTTATTGCTTTACCTTATTTCCGCACTTGGTTCGATTGTCTAACTTTGTGATTCAGGTTTATCTCAAAGGTTTTGGCACGTGCTTCAAAAGTCTTGAGAATATCTGCGAAAAACGGGCATACTCTATTCAACCCCCCTTCTAGAGTATTTCTTACTACATTGTTTTTACATTATCGAACCTTCAAAACATCTTCCATTTAAAAAAATACAATGATTATGGTAGATTCGAAAATCTTATTACTTTTCTTCAATACCTATGCAATGTAGTGTTGGTTTTTTCAAGAAGGATGGGACATCTACTTTTATCACACTCAATCAGATTTCTTGCATAAGTAGTATTTGAATTTGCATATTAGTACATAATATATGCATATTTAATATAAAAAATCCAATTTCAAATTGACACATTATAATGATAGGAGGGAGTATTATTAACTTTTATAATTGAAATTACAATTTTTAATTAGAAAAGCACCAATTAAAAGGGCATTACAGACTGTGGGACAAGAAATGGCAGGTGGAGGGGTGAAGGTTTAAAAGTGAATCATTATAAGATATAAAAACATACCCTTCCCAAACTTGGTTCATATCCTCTCATTTCAATTTTTGAATCAGTTTCTATCCTTCCCAAACAAACATCTCCTCTCCTTATTGATATCAAGTTGGATTGTGTTATGTGTTTTGTTGTTGGGGAGTTACAGAACACAACTGGACGCTTGCATATCTGGTGATTATTACTGCATACGATGTTTATATATGTGTACTTGTTGAAAAACGAAAACATGAATTTTTTAACTGTTATATTAATGAAATAAATATAAGACATTTACTATCAGTACTTTTGCATAACATAGTAGTCGGATTAAATATCATTGCAAGTTGGTTGCATATAGGCACAATATATTTGCCCATCAAAATTCTAACGATGAGGTTAAAAAACAACAAATGAAGAAACCTAACGTAGGTAAGTCAGTCAAGATACCACATAAGTTCAGAATACTCAACATAGGTAAGTATTAGTAGTTATTACATAAGTCGAACCTAAAGAGACCAAATGTCTTAAAAGTTATCGACAATTAGGGTTTAAAGAGGATGATCAAGACCCAACCCAGCTTTGTCTTTCCATTCTAACCCAAGTTTAATCTTTCTGGTTTGATGCCCTTCATTGTCAATTTTGCATGTGCTCTTGCTGCGTTCACTACTTCTCTCCTGTTTTTGTTCACGTCTGAGCAAATGATTTCAGCCAAATACTTCAACCGCAGCTTTGAAATATTTTTCTCACTATTTGGCTCGAACCCGCACTTGTAGCCTTTTGCAATCCCCCAAAAAGTTTCCATTTGATGCATAGTGCATATCCCTGAATGCAAAACCTTGTCCTCACCAGCCCATGGAAGTTTCAGCATATCTACCTTGGCATGTGTGATTATATTTGCCTTTGCCCTTAACCCTTTTCTGAGAAAATACTCATTCACTAGGTCTGCCTGCAGAAGCCAAGGAAAGGGAAATTAAACATAATACCAAATTTAAAATCTATAAACTTTTAAAAGAAAAAGTAACTTTGAATTTCGAAATAGGCAATAATATGACTAACCAAATTGGCAAGCAAATTGTTAACCATAGTCGGGATGGTGCACTTGCAATTTGGTTCATCACAGCAGGGAGTCAAATCCAAGATCTGTGTGATCTTGGTCTTCAAGTTGAAAACCACCATGTACGTGTAGTCATTAGCGTAAATGCCAAATACAATCTATACACCAAATTTAAGAGTGACAGACCAACTATATTGTATATGAATTTACAAAGAAAAAAACCAGGGTTGTAGATAAAAGATTTAGGGTTTTAAAAACGACTAGTAATTAACAAATACCTGCCATATGTTTAAATATATAAAAAGATGGCTATCAGAAGTGATTTTTTATTACCAGTGTTGACATCTGTATTAGTGGTGACATCTGAGTTGGTGTTTGTTATCAGTTATATAGTTACAAGATTACATTAACATATTGTATCAAAAAACAATACTGTACTTATTATTAATCTATGTATATTCATATCGTATGAATACATACATGTACTATTATTCAACCCACTACATGTCATCAGTAAGCATGTCAGCAGTCCATTTTTTTACAAGTAATTCTACAACTGTTTCAAAATACTTATGACATGCAGAAATAATCATTAATATAGATATTTAAAAACAACTAGAAATCAAGAAATAACTGCCACAGGTAAAAATATTTCATAAGATGTCTATCAGAAGCGATTTTTTATTATCGGTGTTGACATCTGTATTAGTGTTGACATCTGAAGTCGGACTTTGTTATCACTTATATACTTAAAAAATTATATTAATATATCATATGAAAAAAAAATACTTATTATCAATGTATGCATATTTATATCATATGAACACATATATGTATTATTCAACTCACTACATGTCATCAGTAAACATGTCAGCAGTACATTTTTTTACAGGAAGTCAACAACACACAACTGACATAAAAAATTAAACAGGGATATAGGTATGGTATTGCATTTAAAGTTCATATAAAAAAAACAAGAGTTCACTTTAATATACATTGTCTTTCATATCATTTCAACAAAGGTCAGTATTATACATCAGATTATATGTCAGCAACTAGCATGTCAGCAGTACAAAATTGTGTTATTAACATAAATGGGAAACTAAATTAAAAACAAAAGAAAAAGAAAAGAGAATTACTATGTAATTACCATGTCCAGTTTTTTCAATTTAATGTGAGGAGCAAAGGACAATGCTTTGTCAACTTGAAGACAAAACTTTTCAATCTGATGCGCACTTTGAGATAACGATACATCCGTTTGATATTTCTGGATGGAAAAAAATATTAGAAGAATTGGGGTAAAATGTTTTTGTTTTAACTTGGTAAATTTATAAAAAATACACATGAAATGGAAAATAAGATAAAAGTTGCAATCTTACAGACGATGCAATAAACAAGAAAAGCCTTGAAGGAGACAAATCACTCCTGTACTGTTCTTTGTGATTTAGGATTGCTGCCCAAGCATCAACAATAATGGGAGATACTACACAATCCTCCTCCAGACTTCTCAAATCAGCCCTAACTAAGCTTATAGTATTTCCTCTAAATAAGGTCTCACTACAATTAGATGCATGAAGAACAGAAAACAAATGTCAATAAAACTAAGTAACGAGAATATAGATTAAAATCTAAAGTAAATAAATGAATGGTGAATAAACATACGTGTTAGATGCTGATCTTCTACTAACACTTGCAGATAGAATCTTCTCAAGCTCAGAAATATTATCCCCCATGTCAACAACACGAGAATAATAAGGGCTTCTCAAGGAGGCTGCTGGTTTATGTTCCCTTTTTACATCTCCCTCTTCCTTGTCTACATGAACTTCCTCTTTATCACCCCAAAACATTACCACAATTGCGAGTAAACCTACGTGTTGGCATAGCAGCAGCTGGCTTGGGTTTCCTTGAATACACTGTGGTTTTAACAGATTTAGCATCTATAACACCCTTCCTTGCATCTCCATCAGCCTTCTCCCCTTCTTCTGGACAATGTTCTGAGGTAGGTCCTAGAGGTGTTGTGTAAGTATCATATATCTCCAATTCTGGGGCTTCAGAAATTCTCACTTTCTTCTTGCCCTTTTCTGTCACATTAAGGCTAACTTCTTTCTCTGCAGGTTCTCCATGTTTTCCATCTGAGTGTGATGGAAGATTATTTGCATCATTAACAACCTTCTCTGGACTACTTGATAAGAAAGCAGGATTAGACCCAAACAAATCAAAACTTGGCCCGTCAGAGAGAGGGGCTTTTCCTTTTCTCATTCTCTTCTCATGTAAAATTTCTTTTTTCTGCAAATCTTCAAGATGCACTTCTTTGTCACCAACATCTTTTTTTGCTGGAGGTTCAGATGTTGTAGTTGGATAAGCAACAAAAGTGAAGTCAGCAACAGGACCTTCTTGAGGGAGGTTATCTTTCATTCGCTCCTTGTTCTATGCTGCCAATTCAACCTGAGTTAGGACATCCAAAAACGCTGGATCTGTCCAAAAAGGATGCTGAGAATTATTAAAGATTGTGTTGGGAGAGTCATCCATATAACTAGGATGATGATCTTCAGGTGCAGGTGCAGCTTGACTCGGCTCATTTACCAACCCCAAAAGATTATTAGCTGCATCAACGAGAGCTTTCACCTTCTCATTATCTTTAAACTCAGATGGAACCTTTGTAGACATACTAGCAAATTCAGAGATTGCAGATGCTAGTGCAGTAGTCTTTTCAGCCAAAGCTTGTATGAATAACTAAACATAGATGAAAGTAAAACATTTTAAATAATATATCAAAATGAAGGGATGCAACAAAACCAAAATCAAATAATAAAAAATCTAAGTAATAAACAGAAAGAGTAAGATATGAACAGATTGGTTTCTGACTTATCTCTTTTAATTCCTTTTGAAGATTGGTTTCCAAGAGAAATAACTTTATTATATTGAATCTACATTCCTGCTTTTGGCACAAATACTGTTTTTTTTAAGCCAAATGTCAGCAGTGTGACAGATTATTAAATTACTTCAATTCATCACATGTCAGCAGAGTAGCAAATTGTTATAATAATTCAATCCATTTAAAAGGGGGAAAGCAAATTTTTGATGTGTATCATCATTACAATCTTTTTAGGACATCACCTTGCATTTAAACATTAAAAATCAGTAAATTATTATCATAGAGTTAGCTAAGTCTCTATATGTCATCAGCATCAACTTATGCACATAATAATCTGAATTTTGCATATCAGTCATGTGGGGATTGCATATCAGTAAAATGTAGTTGCATATCATAATTTTACACTTGTACAAAATTAATTGAACTTAGTTGCACATCACTCTAGGCATATTTTGGATGTACATACTCATATCAAGCTAGTAGCAAAAAATTTCAGTGCATTTTAGCATCAAATTTCACAAACCCAATACCTTAGATTTAACGTAGTCTCTATATGTCAACATCAAATAATAAAAAAGCTACCTCAATAGGAGTTGGCTCATTATTTGAGACAGGTTGTTCCATAAGGGGAGGAGATGTTGGAGCAGTTTCTGGATTTCCAGCTTCAGTGCTAGGGATGCATTGACGAGGTTGAATTAACCCAGAACCAAAATCTCCTGCTTCAATATCATCCTTTTCACGCTGACGAAGCATTGCTGACGTCAAACCAATGAAAACTGGGATTGATCTAGGGAATCTTCTGAACATAATGCTCGAAAACAACTTCACTCTGTCAACATAGAACAACTGCAACAGGAAAACACGATGTTATTTAAATATTACAGCCAATATGATATTAATTCATAGAATTATATACAATAATTTAAAAACAGATACTTACGTTTAAAAACAACACAGGACCTCTGAACTGCCCTTGTTTGGTTTTCTCCCAACTTTTCTTTGAGTCAACCAAACATTCTAATAAGAATGCACACCAGTTAAACTCCTTGAAATCTTCTTTGCCAGTAAAAAGTCTAACTAAACTCTGGTTTATGTGCCCACTCTGATGTGTGTCCAGCAGCAAAGAATGTAACAAAACTGCAAAGTTCAGCCTGAACTGATCACCAGCATCAACATCACTAATTATCTTTTCTATCAAAATAGAAGGTTGAATCATTTCCCCAGCTGAAAGAGAAGCCCGCCACTCTTTGATAACCTCAAAGTTTTCTTTACAACTTTTCTTGCTGATCAACTTCCTTCCCATTGGCAGCCCCAAAGGAAATGTGCACATCTAAATCAGTTATCACTAACCTATCTCCACTAGGTAGAATCAAAGAGCATTTGTTTGCATCAAAGTTATCAACCAACCAGTAGGAAAGCGATAACGGGAGATTCTGTATTTTCAAATCAAGGAGATGTCCAAACCCAATCCCTTTAATGCACTCTTTCTGTTTATCACTTAGCCTCTCAATTGCAGAAACAAACATTTTTGGGTTGGATCTTGTCTTTAGGGTAAGTAACTTTTTACCTTTTGGAATTCTCTGTTTCTTGAACAACCCAACTCTATGAGAAGGACCAGGCTCTACATTGGATGTGTGAGTTGGAATACCAGAGGAATCAGTATGCAGATTCGGATCTTGAAGAAAGTCACCACTACTAGAAGTCTGTCTTTTACTAGGCTCTGGGCATCCACCAAAAGAGACATTGACGTCAATATCCATGGCCTCGATAGTTTGTTGTTTCTGATGCATATGATCCATGACATGCTGTTGTTCTTCATTAGCATCAGTCTTCAAATCAGCAGTATGTTGGACTTCAGTAGATTCCTCTTTATCAGCCTCTTGACATCCAGCAGAAGACACTGGGACATCAGTCTGTTTTTTTACCATGCATATCATCCATAACATGATATTGTTTTTCAGCAGCAGCAGTCTCAAAATCAGATGCAGGTGGGACCCCATGAACTTGATGATTTGCATTTTCCTTTCCAGAATCTAATATAGTAGCACCAGTCACAGTAGGAAATGAATCAGAAGATATATTTTGAGGTAAATTAACACCAAGAAAAGAACCAGAGAGAACTTGATATGCTGCACCAGTTGCATTTTGAGAATCAGAATTCAGATCAACGGTACACTCAACAGAAGCAACAGGATGAGGATTATCATTAACAGTATAATCAGCAGTATTAATAGGATCTGTAACTCTTGGAGCCTCATCTGCTGCTGCACAAGTTGCTTTTTGAGATTCAGAATCCAGATTAACCGTGCACTCAACAGACACAAAAGGATGAGGTTTCCCATTAAGAGTATAATCAGCAGTATTAACAGGATCTGTAAACCCTGGAGTCTCATCTGCTACTGCACAGGTTGCGTTTTGAGAATCAGAACTCAGATTAACAGTGCACTCAACGGAAACAAAAGCATCAGGATTCTTATTAGGAGTACAATCAGCAGAATTAACCGGATCTGGGTATCTAGTTGATAGAATTTGAGGACAAATTATGGGAGACTGCGAGCCTGGATCAATAGGCGTTCTACTATCAACACTCCTTCCATCTTTGCAAATAATTTGTTGCTGTTCTTCAGCTTCTACTGACCCACTAAGCTGTGATAGATCTGGAAAAACAGGAGAGTCCCTCGACAGATCAACTGCCTTCTAGGCAGGACGAGAGGCTGCAGATCTCTTAACACGCTTCTTACTGGTTGTAGGAACAGCATTTGAACAGAAATCACCTCTAGTTCGTAATCGTTTAGCTAAGACAATACAAGAGAAAAACTCGCGTAAAAATTTCGGTAAAAACTTGCATAACAGTAAACCCTAACCTAAAAAATGATGGAAATTTGAAGATAGCACAGATTTACCAGATGAATTGGAAGACATTGCAACAGCGAAGCTCAATATTAATCGACAACGATCACTCGAACAAAGAAATCGTTGATCAACACAAAAACGCTCAACCCCGGACGAAGGTTATTGAAGAAGCTTGTAAAAAGTGAAACTCGTAAAGGGAGAAACGAACAAAAATAGAAGGTCGGTGCTGTCTCTATTTATACTACTACATTTAATATTTATTATATGTTTAATATTTTATTTATGCCCTAAATGATTTTATATTTACATATGATCAATTTATAGTTACATATCACAGTCTTATATTTGCATATCATCAAACTATATTTGAATATCATCTACTTATAATTGCATATCATGAATTTACATTTGGATCTCATATTATAATTGTACATTTTGCATAACATTGTTGTCTCTATTTTTACCGCCACAGTATTTATATTTAATACTTATATATGCATTAGGCGATTTTATATTTGCATATCACCAACGTATATTTGCATATCATCGACTTATATTTGCATATCATCAACTAGTATTTGCATATCATCAACTAGTATTTGCATATATTTGCACATCTTCTTTTAAGTTTTGCATATTATAACATGCAAGAAAAACCAATGCAAGATGAAAAGAAACTACTGCTAAGACAGTAAAAAATTAAAATTGTTCGAATTTAAAATATAAAAGTCATTCAATTCATACAGTAGAAGATTTTAAATTGTAATGTTTCAAACTTGCAACCCTAAAAAGTGCATATGCAGTGCTATTTACAAAATTTATTATTCTGCTAAAAGATGGCACATAAGCTGTGTTGCTGAGACAGTTACTTTGAGTACTTTATTCTTCTCTTGAACTCCGAAACAGAAGGTTTTCTTTTATATGGTGGTCTGCCTGCCCTTTTCTTCACAACCGGGGGGGGGGGGGGGGTAACATTTGATAAGTTTTATAGCATCAGGGAGAATTTCTTCATCTTCACACGTCACTGGATATATCGTTTCCTGGTAGGTCAATGCCCAAGCTTCATTCGTGTAAAAATCTACTACAAAATCTGATATATTTGCTTTTATGTGCTTAATTGCTGCCAAAGCATGCACACAAGGTATTTGCTCAACATCAAACATCCTACACGTACAACTCCTTCTTGACAGATCAACTATTACCCCTGCTCCCTCTCCTGTGACTTCAAACTCAAATTCATTAATTTTCACCACCTTGTATGCTCCAATATTCTCCTGTAAACTGCTGATCAACTTCAGTATCTCTGGTGTTATTTTGTCCTGGTTTTGAAGTGCCTTTTCTCTCCTTTCTTGAAACCAGGAAATGAGCTTTTCTCGCACAAACTTTAACAGGGCTACAACTGGATAATTCTTCTTCCCTGTTATTACAGAGTTCAGAGTCTCAGCATTGTTTGAAGTCATCATGTTGTATCTGTTTGATCTTGCATGTACCCTAGCCCAATTATCAAAACCTGCATCCTCTAAATATTTTGCTAGCTTGGGGAAATTCTCTTGTATGTGCCTGAATTTGTTGTTGAACTCCCCAATAGTATAACAATTTGCTGCGTTCTGAAACTAGCCAGACAGATACTTTTTCTTGAAGGTAGCTTTGATGTTTTGCTTTAAGTGCCAATTACAAAAGCAATGTGTAGCAGTAGGATAAATCAGGGCAACAGCTCTTGCAATACTCGCATGCCTATCAGACACAAAGACTAAATCATTTTGTTGTGGCAAAACCTTCAGCAGTTGCTTAAAAAACCACTCCCAAGAGTCATTATTTTCAGTGTCAGCAATTCCAATTGCAAGAGGGAAGATTTGCCTGTTTGCATCTTGGGCAGTGGCACCAAGCAAAGTCCCTCTATACTTCGCAGTTAAGAACGTGCCATCGACAACAACTACCTGCTTAAAAGAATTCAAAGTACATTTGATTGTAATTAATCTTCTAAATAAAAAAGGACGAGACTGTATGCTGACACACAACAGGACATACCTTCTTTAAAAGAGGAAAAGCACGTATGCTAGCTCCAAATGATAAGAATGAGTACTTAAATCTGTCCTCACTATCAGTTGAGATTAATGCAATAGTTCCTTCATTCTTCTCCCTCAGCATATGGCAAAATGATGGCATATCAGCATAATTAGACTCTGGTGTCCCCCGAACTTTTTCCTTTGCTATTTTTGATGCTCTCCAAGCTGTCCAGTAGTTAACTGGTATTTTTTTTCATTTCTCATCGTATCGATTATCTACTTTGGTTTGAATCCACTGTCCACACTTTATAAAAATTGATTTGTTAGAACAAATAAAAAATAAATATGGAAGAAATTAATTAAAATTTTATTTTATACATAATGCACACCTAGGTTCAATGAGTCTTGCAATAACCGAGGATGGAGCTTTTTTGCAATATTTTTTTCTGGCCTCCCACGTGCAAGTGTGTTTGTCATTGTACAATGTGACTACATAAGAAGTCTGAGAAACAGTCTTTAGATGCATTTTCCAGTCGCATTTAGCATCCATGCAACGCACTCTAAAATACCTCGGCTCTGATTTTGTTACTCTAAACCCAAATGTCTGAGTTAGGGACAGAATTGTCAAAGCATCCTTTGCTGCTTGTCTTGACACAAAAGTTTTTCCAACATACAGAATTTCGCTTGAGTTGTTTGGTAAAACCGGTTCACTGGATGCAGAATCATCCCACTCTTCCTTTCATGTGTCTCTTCCCTGCATTGAAGAGTATAGATTCCTCCAGACCTCAGCATCTGATTCTGTTTCACTTTCAGAACATTGAGACCAATCATCCTCTTCCATGTTTTCCACTTTTACACTCTTCATCTTCAAGTCAGACATCACTGATGTGCTATCCTTTTCAACAATATTTTGAACCAAATTCATATTATACTCGGCCAACTGTAACTGTTCAGATGTAAAAGATCTCCAGCTTTCCCTGTCATCTGCATCAGCTATTGGCAGAGGCAAAAACTTTTTGCTAACACACAGTTCAACAGCAAATTTGACATTGGCAAGTGTTGTCAAAGCCAAAAATTCTTCAAAATCAGCATCGCAGTCAACTTTCAGCGGCGATCTCAGCAATTTTAAAGGGTGTAGGTGGTTGAATTCTAAACCAACTGCAGTATCAATATTGAACCTACTGCGTACTTTTTCTTCCAGCCGCTGAAAAGTGATTGAATTATTTAATATAAAAACCTTGGAAGTTTTTTCTCCAACAAACGAAAGCCCGGTCACAGAAAACCTCCATTCTCCACCATATACTACTGTAATCACATATGGAGCCATATATATTTCCCTACCTATGATAACAGAAAACAAGACACATCAATACTACTGCTAAACACATCAACTCAATTTATTTCAGTACTATTATAATACAGATAAAATTATGCCTTACAATTACATCACATGTCAACACAATAAGAAATTGATATATTAATTAAACTACTGGTTAAACTAAATATCATTGGAGAGGCGCATTTTCATTACCAACCAGTAAACACAACATCCGAGTATGTCTTAGCATCATGATTCCCCAATTCACTAAACCAATACACCAGATTGAGTTTAACTCTTACATGTCAGCAGTAGAATAGGTTTGCATAAGTATTAATTAGTATTTGCACAACTTTTGTTTATTTTTTGATGATCAATACCAATTTCTTTCAATTTTTAACCAAATTACAAGTAGAGAGTAACTCTCTAAATTTAAATTTAAATCTGTTACATTATATGTCAGCAGTGTAACAGATTTTTACAAAAATTCAATACCTTATAATCAGATTTTTTGCATAGTTATTTTTTAGAAGTTGCATAACTATTATTTAGTTTAGAATAATAACTACTAATTTCTTTTTAGTTTTAATACAAAAGAGTAGTAACTTCATAAATTTCAAACAGAATTTGTGCCCTTTGTGGACAAATTTTACTTCATTACGTAAGATGTCAGCAGTGTAGCATATTTTTACAATAAATTAGTTCATTATGAAATCAAAAATCATAGTTAGGGGGTGCATAATCATTACAAACTATTTACACAACATCTAACTGCATTTTTCATTAGAAACAATTCAGTCAAAACGTTAGATTGAGTTCATCCATTATTTGTCAACAACACTAAATTTTTGCATAACGATTAATTATACTTGCACATTTATTCTTTCATTTAGAACAATCACTATTAATTTATTTTTAGTTTCAATACAAACGAGTAGTAACTTCCTAATTATTCAATCTGAATCTGTTCCTTTTTGGCCCAAATATTACTTCATTAGATATAAATGTTAGCAGTGGAACAGGTTTTGAGAACAATCCAATTTGTTTTAAAATCAAAATGACAGGTTTGGTGTGCATAATCATTAAAAACTATTTACACAACATCTAACTGTATTTTACAGTAGAATCATTTCATTCAACACTTTAGATTGAGTTCAACTATTAATTGTCAACAGCACCAAATTTTTGCATAAGTATTAATTAGTCGTTGCACAACTATTATTTCTTTTAGAATAATGACAACTACTTTATTTTTAGTTTCAATATAAAACACTAGTAAATTAATAAACTTCAGTATGAATTTTTGCCTTTGCAAGAAATTTCAATTCAATACATAAAAATGTCAGCAGTGTAACTGATTTTTACAATAATTCAGTTCATTCTAAAATCAATATCCACAGTTTCAGTGTGCATAATCATTACATAAAAATGTCACAGTTTCAGTGTGCATAATCATTCTAACTGCATGTTACATCAGAATCAACACAATCAACACTTTAGATTGTGGTAAACTATTACTTGTCAGCAGCACCATTTATTTGCATTACTTTCACACAGTGGTTGCACAACTGTTCTTTCTTTTAGAATAATCACAAATAATTTCTTTTTAGCTTCAATACAAAAGACTAGTAACACTTTCAATATGGATTTCTGCCTTTTTACTTGTCAGCAGCACCAGTTAATTACATTACTTGCACACAGTAGTAGGATAGTAGCATAACTATTAAAAGAGCTGGTAATTCATCAACTTCAATCTAAATGTGTGCCAAAGGCACACATTTATATATCAGATTATATGTCAACAGAACTAGGTATTCGAAAATTAATACTCCATTGTACTACTGTTTTTCGAAAGCAGATATCAGATTATATGTCAGCAGAAGTAGGTTTTCTGTCGAACTAGATGTGTTTCGAAAATTAATACTGTACTATTGTGCGATTTCATTGTAACGGCCCGGGATTATGATTCCCGAGTTACGTTTCGAGGGATGAAACCCCTCGTTGGATCTTGCGCCCCGAGTACAAGTTGAAGGTTTGAAATCGAAGGTGCATAGTTCAAAGTGGGATTTTGCACCCAAATCCGGAAGGTCCGTTGGAGACCCCGGGGTAAACCCCTGTACCTGTCCTAAGTCTACAACGCGCGAAAACCTTTATCATGCAAAGGACGAGAGTTCGGAAAATGATACAACCAGTGCCACAGCAGAGCCGGGTCAAAACGGAGTATAATAGGAAGAAATCCAAAAAGCATGAGTCTGGTGAAGTTAGGGTTCATAAACTCACTCTCCGCCATATGAATTGACCCCGTCATATCAACACAAAATCAAGTAGTAGATTGGGTACCTGAAACTATACCACCAAGTCAGGCCAAGAGTCCGCCCGCGGGTCCTCTGACCGCGCTGAGGACATATAATACGCCTATACCTAGAATAAAGGATGCCTTCATTCAGTACTGAAATAAAACCACACTATCATGCTCCTAATTCATATGTGCAGAATATTGAGGAAGGCCTTAACAAAGAATACCAAGCGGTATATCCCTCTTTTACCACCACCCCTCTTCAAGACAAGGTGGAGACTGGCCAGTTCGATGCTATAATCATATCAAATCTCATCATCATATCATATCTCATCATCATATCATATCTCATGCTCATCTTGTATCTCGTGATATATATAAATGACTCGAGGAGGACAACACCCGATGAAGCTGGGCTGCCCTATGACCCTAGCAAGGACTCTAGGACTCACAGATAACGGCCGTTCTGTATTCAAACGCATAAAGAATAAGGATGCTCATTCGTAAATGCAATTCCTAAGCATGATACTACATGACATGCTCTTATGCATATGCAACACCTACATACTATATGACACACCAGGCAGGAGGTACTGGTTATTGAGTAAGCCTCGGAGGTACTTACCTGGCTAGCAGATCGGCAACAGAACAATCCATCACACAGTATTCACAATCACAGAGTATCACCTAGTACATAATGGAATATACATAAGTCTACATCCAACTATTAAGCACTCAAGCACACCTCAATCAATAGAACAAGTAACATATTATGAAAGTCATTTCATCGCATCATCCACTCCTCAAGACCACATCGTTATTCAACCAATTCCGCATGTTCATATACATCATTTTCGCATATACCTCAACAGTTCATCAAAATCATAAGACATAATTTGTGTGATATAAAATCCTACTAGATCGTCATAATTATCCAACATTTAATCTCATACAATAATTCACCACAAGTCATGCTATTAGTCATACATATCATATTGTTAGTCAAACGATCATATTATCATGCTAGTTAGTCATCGAATAAGTCTTATTCCCAAGTTAGTTTCAAAACCATTTCAAATCGTAGTTAAATAGTTAAGTATTCCGACCCTTGAAAATACTCGCCAAATTCCCTTTTAAATTTATTTATTAGATTACTTTCCAACCTTGAAATTCTTTTCCAAATTCTTTATAAATCTTTAAGTCCCGATAATATATTTTAAATCTCAAATAGTATTACATGATATTTTAAATACCATTTATTTAACACTTTTTATAAATTATTTTCAAATCCCCTAAAATCCAACCCATTTTTATTTAACAAACCAACCCTTTATAAATCTCTCAAAATAATATTTTATCTTTAAAATCCTCGTAAGATTGTTCGCGCTCGAAGAGGGACGGCGGAACTTCTGCGGCTCGGTGGCGGCTCCGACAGCTTCTGGGCTGCGTCGGGGTGGCGGTGGACGTCGGAGGTGGTGCGGGGTGGTGCTGTGGCTGCTTCCCTTCAAGGATCAAGGTGGCCGGGACGGGGTGTGAACGCAACGGTGGTGGTGGTGATGTGAACTGGAAGGTGGCCGCGGGGTGATGGTGAAGAGAGCAAGAGTGATGGAGAGGGTGATGGATGTGTCTGAATGACGGGGTAGGGTGAACGTCTTTGAAGAGGTATGGTGAGGTGAGGGAGTGGTTGAAGATTGAGTGTGAATTTGGTTAAACTCATATCCGAAATAAATCCCGAAATTAGTCTTTGAATGTTAGTTTCTCCGACTCTCGCTTTGTCGATCAATTAGATTTTTAAAATCGACAAGGATATCGCCATCCGATAATTATTTTGAATTTTCGAGATAAAAGAACATAAATCGTTCGTCAAATTTTATATTCCGATTGGAATCTGCTAAACGAGCTTTTAATTCGATTTAAATTCATTTTAAATTTCTTATTTCTGAAAATTTAGGATTTGAAATTCCGATTCTTTACATCATCCACCTCTAAAAACAAGTCTCGTCCCCGAGACTAAAATCATTTAAACAGGAGATGAAGTTTGTGAGTCCAAGGATCATGCCATTGATCCCGTAAGCACCGCATAAGTGCCCCTATGAGATCCTTACAGTACCGTTGCCGTGATCATAATATCCCTAATAGACCGTAGCAAGAATGTGATATGGGCCCCTACCACATCCTTACTCCGACTCCTCGGTCATATTATAACTCAAAACATCACAACGTCTTCTTTAAAACACCGTTCAAAACTTGAAGTTCAGCATTAGTCAAAAGCATTCCTAACCTCTCCATTCATCATACCATCCACTTCTAAAGGCTAATCTCATATTCTCTTCCTAGGTTCTAAGACAGAATCAAGGTTCAACAGTTTAATTTTTATCATTTTCATCATCAAACATCATGTATATATATCGAATAACAATAGCTAGCACCTCACGTCTAATAGCATAACATATCTAGCATCATATCATATATGATAGAATTTATCACATCAGAGAATCAACATCGTCTATAGCATGGAATTCGCACAACATTCGGCCTCAAGTAAAGTATACACTAGATCACTACTCACCATCCCTCGCACTAAGATCAACTTCACTGAGGTCTACCAACTCAATCCACTACCAGTTCTAGGCATCATTGTATCCTGCTCACATACAACCCTTCTAGCCTCATAACTATTCGCAATCTAGGCCGAATACGTACCCAAACCAACTACTAGGTATCTCAACTCCTATGCCATCAAGCCATCTAAGAGCCAATCCACTTCGACATCCCGATCTCAAGTCCTACCTTCCACTCAACTATTTAAAACTATCTCTCGGAGTTCTCAAATCACAAAATTCCCTCATTCCGACAAGCTGAACAACTCGATCTACTACCAAGACTCCACCTGAACATCATCCCCCAAAGAGACATCTCGAATCACCTTGCTAACCCAATCATACTTCCCACGCCACAAACCACTCTCACTAACCATCCACCTCTAACGACCCAAGTCATGCTGACCATCTCACACCTGACACCCCTGACCAATTCTAACGCAGATCCCAACTAGTGGTACTCCCAACCACGAATAATCATGACCCTCAAGCCGACCCATTCTAGATCCTCTTCCCAGCACACTCTACCATGACTAGTTCCCTCAACTCCGCATGTTTCCCCAAATTGCCTCAGATCACGCTTCCTCAAACTTCGAAATCTCTACCGCTTAAACCTTTATGTACCGATCATCATTTTCACCGAATTCCTATGACATCCTCGTCCGAATTTCCTAAGTACCACAACTTCACCAGCCTTTTAAAATCTCTTATCCTCTAGCGTCCTCAATACCTTCTACTTTGCCTAGTTCCCAAATCCATGCTCATAATCTCCCTATCTCAACCTTAAGCGCACAGTCTTACTAGGAATATCAACTACATCCTTGCCTAGCTACCAGCCTTTCCTTAAAGATTCATCTCACACCCTCAAATACTTCAATAGACACAATAACATCCACTCATAAATCCCGAGTCATTCCCTATGCTAAAATCCTCCAACAACGCAGCTAGAAATCCTTCACTCATAAGTTCCCCAAACATTACCAATCCTACCTAAATAACCCCAAATACTCATCACACGAACAACCCTGATATGAACAACCTA
This sequence comes from Persicaria maculosa, assembly GCA_963922045.1. Taxonomy (NCBI): domain Eukaryota; kingdom Viridiplantae; phylum Streptophyta; class Magnoliopsida; order Caryophyllales; family Polygonaceae; genus Persicaria; species Persicaria maculosa. The sequence continues at coordinate 50,724,734 of OY998251.1, read as the reverse complement.
ATATCCCCGATCGATAATTTCCCAAGCAACCTCATACTACTCTTCCTTGGTAATTCCTCAACCTCATCCCTTACCGAAATCGCCCCCACTCCCAGCACACATCACCTAGTCCCAAATTCTACGATTTCTTAGACATTCCTTAATCGATCATCCTCGACTCCGCCCACGATCCGCTCCTAGACTATCTAGACACCTTCCTTCGCACACAAATCCGTCTCACAACACCTCCCTTCAAGAATCCCCCGATCAACTCCTAGCTCGCCCATCCACCTCTAGATCTATCCTAGCCATCTCTACCCACACCCAATCCAAAGATCACCCTAATGAAACTAGTCCAGACCTCAGCCAACCACTCTCTTATACTCCCCGCACATACTACCTGGAAGCTCATCTATACTCACGGACCACTATCTTCGACACATCCCAACTCACTCGGCTCTACCCAAGCTAACGCATCATTTCTGCACCCCATCCCACACGACAAATGACCCAATCCGAAGACCTTAATCCACCTGCCACTTTTCAACCCGTCTCACCAAAGAATCTCACGACTCAAGCTCAAGAAGAAAGCACTCCCATACATATAACCCATAACCTACTCACCAGCAAGTCAGTATACCAAGCACCAAGGCACATCGTCATAGAACCATCATCACACATTCAATTATGTCAGTTCTAGGCCTATGACACAACATCAATTCCGATTAGTATAGAAGAATCCGCGATTTGAATTAAGAACGTCCTTCCTTGAGTCATCTGATAGAATCACGTACGCGGCTACCATCTTTCAAATGTGTTCGTCCTTTGTATACTTTTGGCGACGTCAGTCCTGTGGTCTATGGGTCATGGACCCATCACACTTCTGTTGCGCCACTATAGTGCCACTTGGTTGTCAGTCCTTTCTTGCATGTTGGCGCTCATCGGAGGATTGCAAGGGTTAGAAGTTACAAAGATAGGGGAGAGACAAGGGCGGATGACACAACTTCCTTAAGAGTTCAGACATGGACCATGACTAGGGATGACGAGACCAAGGAGAAGATCCCAACCCGAGAATTACAACGATGCCCTTATAACTGTAGCACGCAAGCACATAAAAATCAAGAGATATCATCACATTATTTCACACTAGTATGCACCTATCTCAAGTGTGTCGACTTATGCACTCATAACATGTTCATATAATCATCTTTATGTGTGCATAGAACAAGCTAACAGCCTATCATTTCATTCACCAATCATGCTTGACAGACTAAGAACATGTATGCATAGACTGACATGGAACATATGTTGCATAAGTTATGCAAGACCTAGCAAACATCACAGGATATCATATGCACGACTTATCACTCAATTTAGATACACACATAAGCAAGTCATAATATTGCGGGATTGAGGCAAGCATGCTAAGATGCACCCTAAAAATCATGCTAAGGGTATGGTCAGTTCATGCAGGGTTGGTATAGCAATTATCTCATCACATACAACCATATTCGCATAGTAAGACTAGGACGTCACACAATCATATGAGGGCCTATAACTGGGAGGTATATATCCTACATAATACTAGCAATACTTATTAAACATGTACACAGTCATGAGGTCCAATCAGGTTCATCTGGCATGCTAAGTCTTCCAATTCACGTTTTAACATGCAACGAGAGTTGACCATACTATCATGGACCTAGTTAATAGGGAGACGGTAATAATGGGAATTGAATACGTACGGCACATACATCTACTCATAAGTGCAACCATGCAAGGTACCCGGCAAGTCATGCTGAATTATACCAATATATCATGTCATGAAATCACAAAGAGGCTATCATTCTAACTTGATAGAATTCTCTAAGGGCAATCACCGACTCACCACCCCGTTTCCCAGTGGGATGCTAGTATGACTCGCTGGACACAAGGACATTCACGCCGTTTCCAAGAGAAGATGGTAGAATTCGTGTTTAGACTCTTTTGGCAAGGAGACATGGTTGACCAATACGAGACTCAAGAGGGATGACTCCATAAGATAACGCACTCCTAACTCGGAAGAATGTCGATAATCAAACTCAGGTAACCCTCACATCATACACAATCCCCGAAAGTAGTTAGTTGACCGACCAATTTCCCATAGAGAATGTTGACATTAGGTATGAGACTCGATGGACATCTATGGTTGGAATACAAATAGGACTCAAGTCAAGAGGAACGGACGCTCTCGACCCTTACTAACATATCCAAGTGCTTTGGTGGGACAGAGGACGGAATCGGGATTATCAAAGGGGTTGTACTATGGAAGAACTATTCCGACAAGATAGAAAATCTGATTACATAAGAACAAGGTTTCCTCCCGCTATCTCGTTTGCATATAAAGTCATTTACATGTTCAAGTTAAGGCATTCTGATTAGTTCGCTATCCTAAGCACAATAGCACTCAACACGGAAGCAATCAACAAGATTAATATGATCCTCTTCGAGGAGGATCGCCCTCGGGCCCAATTACATATAGGTATATATATATATATATATATATATATATATATATATATATATATATATATATATATATATATATATATATATATATATATATATATATATAAACGTATGCATAGAGACGATCTATGCCGTCCTTCAAGGGACGGCTAACCGGAGGGGCAAAAACCTCACGGCCTCCTAACTCAACACTCCAACCTCCGTGGTATTCCTTGGAGTCTTCTAGGCCCATCTGTAAATAAAAGCTAGTATTTTGCCTACCGTTCCCCGAATTCTACATCCATAAGGGATGTCTACCGCTTGGGTCTATACCCACGAGATTATTTCCCCTTTATTCATTTTAGGTTTTAAGTCCAATTAAATTCATTTTGCCCTTTATAAAATATTTTCCAAAACCATTTGAAAACATTGGGCGATTTTCAAAACCTCTTCAACCTATTGTACTCGGATTGCAAAACCTCAGCTCTGATACCACCTTTGTAACGGCCCGGGATTATGATTCCCGAGTTACGTTTCGAGGGATGAAACCCCTCGTTGGATCTTGCGCCCCGAGTACAGGTTGAAGGTTTGAAATCGAAGGTGCATAGTTCAAAGTGGGATTTTGCACCCAAATCCGGAAGGTCCGTTGGAGACCCCGGGGTAAACCCCTGTACCTGTCCTAAGTCTACAACGCACGAAAACCTTTATCATGCAAAGGACGAAAGTTCTGAAAACGATACAACCAGTGCCACAGCAGAGCCGGGTCAAAACGGAGTATAATAGGAAGAAATCCAAAAAGCATGAGTCTGGTGAAGTCAGGGTTCATACACTCACTCTCCGCCATATGAATTGACCCCGTCATATCAACATAAAATCAAGTAGTAGATTGGGTACCTGAAACTATACCACCAAGTCAGGCCAAGAGTCCGCCCGCGGGTCCTCTGACCGCGCTGAGGGCATATAATACGCCTATACCTAGAATAAAGGATGCCTTCATTCAGTACTAAAATAAAACCACACTATCATGCTCCTAATTCATATGTGCAGAATATTGAGGAAGGCCTTAACAAAGAATACCAAGGTATATCCCTCTTTTACCACCACCCCTCTTCAAGACAAGGTGGAGACTGGCCAGTTCGATGCTATAATCATATCAAATCTCATCATCATATCATATCTCATCATCATATCATATCTCATGCTCATCTCGTATCTCGTATCTCGTGATATATATAAATGACTCGAGGAGGACAACACCCGATGAAGCTGGGCTGCCCTATGACCCTAGCAAGGACTCTAGGACTCACAGATAACGACTGTTCTGTATTCAAACGCATAAAGAATAAGGATGCTCATTCGTAAATGCAATTCCTAAGCATGATACTACATGACATGCTCTTATGCATATGCAACACCTACATACTATATGACACACCAGGCAGGAGGTACTGGTTACTGAGTAAGCCCCGGAGGTACTTACCTGGCTAGCAGATCGGCAACAGAACAATCCATCACACAGTATTCACAATCACAGAGTATCACCTAGTACATAATGGAATATACATAAGTCTACATCCAACTATTAAGCACTCAAGCACACCTCAATCAATAGAACAAGTAACATATTATGAAAGTCATTTCATCGCATCATCCACTCCTCAAGACCACATCGTTATTCAACCAATTCCGCATGTTCATATACATCATTTTCGCATATACCTCAACGGTTCATCAAAATCCAAAGACATAATTTGTGTGATATAAAATCCTACTAGATCGTCATAATTATCCAACATTTAATCTCATACAATAATTCGCCACAAGTCATGCTATTAGTCATATATATCATATTATTAGTCAAACGATCATATTATCATGCTAGTTAGTCATCGAATAAGTCTTATTCCCAAGTTAGTTTCAAAACCATTTCAAATCCTAGTTAAATAGTTAAGTATTCCGACCCTTGAAAATACTCGCCAAATTCCCTTTTAAATTTATTTATTAGATTACTTTCCAACCTTGAAATTCTTTTCCAAATTCTTTATAAATCTTTAAGTCCCGATAATATATTTTAAATCTCAAATAGTATTACATGATATTTTAAATACCATTTATTTAACACTTTTTATAAATTATTTCCAAATCCCCTAAAATCCAACCCATTTTTATTTAACAAACCAACCCTTTATAAATCTCTCAAAATAATATTTTATCTTTAAAATCCTCGTATAATATTATATTTTATTTAGTTACCATTAAATAATTAAATGAGCGGATAACCCGAACCGAACCAAACCCATTTAAATCCAACCGAACCGAACCCGCTAATTTTTAACCCAAACCGATTCAAAGTTAAATAAATAATATAAAATGAGGAAAGGGGGGGGGGGGCCCACACGCCAAACGGCTTCTTCTTCCTCCTTCGTTTCGAAAGCGCTTCCGCCCGCGCCATTGGAGCTCGACCCCACCGGCGAAGTCGTGGCTCATCGGCTCCGACTCCATGGTCCCGCCCAGCTCGCTAGCTCCAGCTCTCATGTGCCCGCTGCTCCCGCGTTCTCGCCTTGCTCTATCGCTCCTCGACCCGGCTCCCTCACGACTCTCACGAGCTCACCTCGCCGCCCTCGATACTCGCTGGGCCTCTCGATCTCGCCCACCCTCTCCACACTCAGCCCTCACGCACTCTTCGACCACCCGAGGACAAGAAAAGAATAGAAACGAACCAAGGAAAAGGAATGAGGTTCGAACGCTAACCGAGGATGTTCACGACTTCGGAACTCTCGATCGGAGTTCTGGGCTTCGTCGGTGGCTCGCGATGGCTCGTCGGACCTGCGCCGGACATGGGTGAGTGTGATGGAGGAGCTCGGGGGTGATTTGGATTGGAAACGAAGGAGAACGGCTTACCGGAAGATTGTTCGCGCTCGAAGAGGGACGACGGAACTTCTGCGGCTCGGTGGCGGCTCCGACAGCTTCTGGGCTGCGTCGGGGTGGCGGTGGACGTCGGAGGTGGTGCGGGGTGGTGCTGTTGCTGCTTCCCTTCAAGGATCAAGGTGGCCGGGATGGGGTGTGAACGCAACGGTGGTGGTGGTGATGTGAACTGGAAGGTGGCCGCGGGGTGATGGTGAAGAGAGCAAGAGTGATGGAGAGGGTGATGGATGTGTCTGAATGACGGGGTAGGGTGAACGTCTTTGAAGAGGTATGGTGAGGTGAGGGAGTGGTTGAAGATTGAGTGTGAATTTGGTTAAACTCATATCCGAAATAAATCCCGAAATTAGTCTTTGAATGTTAGTTTCTCCGACTCTCGCTTTGTCGATCAATTAGATTTTTAAAATCGACAAGGATATCGCCATCCGATAATTATTTTGAATTTTCGAGATAAAAGAACAGAAATCGTTCATCAAATTTTATATTCCGATTGGAATCTGCTAAACGAGCTTTTAATTCGATTTAAATTCATTTTAAATTTCTTATTTCTGAAAATTTAGGACTTGAAATTCCGATCCTTTACATTCATACCTTTAATATGCGAGGAGGCCGGCTGATCTGATGTTTTCTTTCTTCGAGATCAACTGCAGAAGGACACAGGAAACGAAGACGAAGTAAAAAGGCAGACCGATGAACGACAGGCGAAGAAAGATGCCGGATGAACGAAGACGGAGGAACGAAGACGGAGGAAGGAAGACGGAAGAACGACGGTGGAGGAAGAGGATTGGGAGAACGGTGAATGAAACGGGAGCGACGATGGAGGATTCAACGTCGAACAATAATGAACGGTGAAAGCAATGGATAGTTTTGTAATATATTCAAACATGTGGATACTCCTCTAATTTAGGTAATTTTTTTGGATATTTACGTAAACGCCCCATTTTTTTATTATGTAACTTTCAAATATTAAGTTATAGTTATAAATAATTTTAAATTTATTTCATCTTTTGTTATTAATTCTCTTACCACCTTATATATTAATTAAAAAATATTTATTTTTGGTTGTTATATATATATATATATATATATATATATATATATATATATATATATATATATATATATATATATATATATATATATATTATGTGATTGGTGAAGAAATATAGTCTTTAAAAATAGATTTGTAAGTATTCTTTTTAGGAAGATATAATGGAAAATATAAGTTAAAACTATTCTAGTGGACATTTTCTTTTTTGTTTATCTAGGAATTCATTCTTTAGCAATAATAATTTTCAACTAACCATTCAAAATACATTACATATAGTTATTGAATCTTAGTTATCAAATTAGATGATATGAAGTTTGGATAAATCTTACTTTGGAGCAATATCATAACATTTGATAACTATCACTTAAATGGTAGGAATCTTTGTCTCGTTTAAGTGGTGTACTAATGTTTTATTGTTAATCAAGAAAAAACAACCTATATAAACTTAATTTCAAATAAAATCATAAAACTTATTTAGAGCCGAGCTCGAGCCGGACTCTTTTCGAGTATTAAGCAATCCTATTTGCTAAAAATACGGTAACTTAAGAGACTTTGGTTAAGTTTTTTAGTTGTTATTATATATATATGGTCGGTGAAGAAATATACTCTTTAACCTTTTTAGGGCGATATAAAGGAAAACTAGTAAAATTCCCGCGCCATGGCGCGGTTTTTTAAAACAAAAATATTAATAATATATATAAATATATTATAAAATACTAATAAAAGTTAAGATAAAAAAAACTTTACCATAAATGTATCTTATAATTCTGAAATAATTTTTTTTATATCTCGTCTAAAGTATAATACATAAGTGTAGATATTTTAAATCACCCAGTAATAATAATATCAATATCATTGTAATTTTTTTAGAAATTTTGAAATCTGAATCATGCATTTAAATGTGATGTGTCACAACTAATAATTATATTCAATGTTTTGAATTAAGCTCAGTAGTTAGTACATAAATGTGAGTTAAGCCTAATGGTTATATTAGATTGAATTCAATGTTTTGAATTAAGTCCAATTGTTAGTAAATATGTTAAGAATAAAAAGAGAATGGAGGATTAAAAAAAATTAATGGAAAAAAAGAGAAAAGGAGAAATAAAAAAATCAAGGAAAAAAACATAATTGGTCAATATTCCTAAAACTCCTCTAAGATTGACACGTAAGCAAAGTCTTCTAAATTAAGGTTATATATATAGATATAAGTTAAAACTATTTTAGTGGACATTTTCTTTTTTCCTTTATCTAGGAATTCATTCTTTAGCAATAATAAATTTTCAACTAACTATTCAAAACATATTATAGTTATTAAATCTTAGTTATCAAATGTGATGATATGAAGTTTGGATAAATCTTACTTTGGATATGTCATAACATTTGATAATTCTCATTACCATATATGAAAAGGGTAGATAGGTGATGAGCGGATCAAATGGGATATAATAGCAAACTAATTGGTCTATGAATTATGTTTATGGATCAATCCTTAACCCATATGCATCCCTACATTTAACACTTTAAATAATTTGAATAAGATTATTGACTTATTTTAACGGTGATAATTTTTATATATTCATTTACTTCATTTGATTTTATTGTCACATATAAATATATGATCAAATTTATCACTATTAATATTACTATATAGTACAAATACACATTATAATATATACATTGATTCAGAATTGATAAGAAATAGCTTTTTGTATAAAAAAGATTAATATCTCCTATATAAATTATTATTATAAATATGACTACAAATCTAAAACATACCGACTAATGATGAGTTACAACTTATATCGCGAATTTTGAATCAAATTGAAGTTTCAATAAAAATTAAAGTTTGGTTTAACTAAATTTTATTTCATTTATCCAATTTGAGCCATATGATCTGATTTAATAGAAACATGATTCAAGTGCAACTCAATTTGACGAAAACTCGATTCAAACGAAATTCGGTTATTCCAAAAAAAGAAACTCGATGTAAGTGAAACTCTGTTCAACTAAAATCCCATTTGACCAAAATCCGTTTCAACCGAAACCTGATTCAACCAAAGTCCGGTTTGACCGAAGCTCGGTTTAACCGAAATCCGATTGGACCGAAGCCCGATTGGACTGAAGCCCGTTTCAACCGAAACCCGATTTGACCGAAACCCGAAATTGCTCGATCAAATTGCAACGGAAAACCCGATTGTATCCGATAAACATAATGCCCGAATAAACCCGATCCGATCTGACCCGATCCGAATTGTCATCACACCCGATATCAACCCGGGTCCGATTTGACCCGAAATCGAATAACCCGACCCGAACCCGACCCGACTCGCCCGATTGCCACCTCTACTAATTGGATCGACTAAAATCATTGTAGAACACTCAAGCATAGCACTAGCCTCGCCATGACCACTTAAAGACATAAGCATATTCTCCTCAACATCTCCCTCTACTTGCTTACTAACCACATACATTTCTATCACATGATATCTAGGTAAGTGTGTAGTTACCATATCTAACACATCATTATCATCTTTTACCATCCTAAAGTAAACTTCACTCATTTTTTAATCAAGCGGCTTCCATAACAATATAACCTTATCGATATCATACCTTATTTGGCTCAAGATTGCAGCAATGATTTCCAATGATATCCCATCTTCATGACAGTGATCAAAGTAGGTAGCATTGGCATCCACATAATCTCTCCATCCTTCTTGAGAATAATATCCACCATAATTGAATTTTATAGTAAAATAGCATGTATTAGGATCTGTCAATAGATGCAAATAAAAAAAGAATTAATGTTGCAAGAATCAAGGAGGCATGTACAAAATACTGTACAATTCTTCATAAAAGGAAAAGAAACACAAGTAGGGTAGTGCTTTAGCAGAGAGCATGTGGTATTGGAGCAACTTGGTCCCCCACCTTAGACTTTGAAGCCATTTTTTATTGAAAGAAATGGGATTCATTTATGGAACAAACTGCGATTTGAAACCTATAAAAAACAAGCTCCAACACTCCAACACACAGAAGCATGTACACGGTATTTCATTCCAAAAACTAAGAGATCCAACTACAAGAAGCAAAAAGGAATTTGAAACTTCCACACAATACATCAAGCTAAGCTTACAGGAGAAGTGATTCTTACCATATTGTGGTTGATTGCACATAGGATCCCTCTCACACCATTTCCTTCTAGTCTCCAACTTCTTCATCTTTATTTGATATCTATGTTTTGCTACCCTAGCCCCTTTGATTTTCCCCCAAATTCAACGCCAAACGTCATTCATGTAACCCTAACCCCTATATCATTTATTTTAACGAGAATATTGACGGAAGGACCAAATAGTAGCAGTATATGAAAGATTAGGGACTAAAAATAACACATAGAAAGGTTAGGGACTAACAGTGGCTAATCCTCAAAGGTTAGGGACCACAAAAAGAATTTACCCTAATAAAATTCCTCGTTCAAGAGGAGGGTCAAAATGCTACCCCTAAATCTAGCTATAAAGTCAACTGATGTATTTGATTTTCTGAAGCAGTGTCGATATTCAATCTTGTCAAACTTATCTTTCATCGATCTTCTCAATGGTCCTGTAGATATCCCATTCAACTTTGGAGCTATCGTTTATGGCTTCCATCACCTTTAAGTTATCTCCTTAAATGATCACTTCTTTCAATCCTCTATCTATGGCTTGTTGGACTCCCAAGCAAAAGGCCTCGCTTCTATCTGAAGGATAGTTCCCATTCATCCTCTTTGATTAAGTATATCAATCACCAGGCCCATACTTTCCCTAATGATGCCCCCCATGTGGCAGTCACTAGGGGCCCTAACCGAGCCATCTACGTTTATTTTGTAGATGGCATACGGTGGTTTGACCCACATGGATGTTTTTCGCTTCGCTTTCGTGAGTGTTCTTTCGTCCCTAGCTGTGGCACTGCCCTAATCCTTGATATTCTAACAAATTTGGTGTGTGATGGATGTGTATGAATCTACTTTATGGTTGTTGAAGATGATGTTATTCCTTATCTCCCATATGGCTTTCCAGATGAAGCATAGGTCCTCAAAGTGGTTGTTATTGTGGTTAATGTTCTTAAGATCTTCTTGGATTGATTGTTCCGCTTTTAGATTGATAAAGCATTTTCCTGTTAGATATTCATAATTAGTAATGATTGCCTTAGAGAGTGGGCATTCCAAGAGTAGATGATGTGCTTCTTCATCAGCACTTTCACAAAGCACACATTGGGGTGGTACTCTATTGGAATGTCGAGGAAGTCTTATTTTGGTTGGGAGGCTATCAGTCATAATCTTCCAGATAAAATTTTGAGTTTTTAGGTGGTAAGTTGAGCTTCCAAATCCAGTTGAAATCAGTAGTATTGTGTACACTACTGTTGTTTTAGTAAGGGGACGTTCCATTGTTTTTGAGATGTGAAGAGATGGGCTACCTTTATGTTAGGGTTTATTCATTTCTTTGTTATATATAAACCCATTTGGCTCTAAAAATTCATCAAATTAATTGAAAAATATCAAAATTAATATTCATGAATTTAATATTTCATATTATCAAAATGTAAATAACAATAAAAATTTATTATTTAAATTAACCTTGATTGTTAATCAAAGGATCAAGTGGCGATTGAGTTTTGTCTTTTAAAATGGGTTCATACTAATTCGTTCTTCTAACTAAGATTGATTACGAGCAAAATGTATTAGAATTTAGAAATTAAGAGTAAACGTGGAATTTAGCCAAAAATTTCAAGGTTGTTAGGACAATAGCCAAATCTCCAAAGTATTTTGGAGAATAGCAAAAAGTCACTATTCACCTTTATGCAATTGTAAACTTTGCCCCATAAAGACCAAAAAATTATAAAAATAAACCCTACCTGTTAATAAGTTTAAGTTATAACCTTAGTTTGTGTTATTATCTTTTTAATTTCCGCTTTAATATTATTCAGTACCTTTATGTTTTTAACGTGATCCTGCAATTTGGTATCAGAGTCTAGTTAATTAAAAATAATCGGTATTTATCTATAAGACAATCTAGAGGTATCTACTAATTGTCCTCATAAGACTTATCCTCATTCTTTACATTTAGATGTAAGTGATAAGCATTTTGGAGCAATTTTAAATGTCATCTCAGATCAACTTATAGATCTAAAACTTGAAGTTAAAAAATTAGAACAATTATATATTGAGATTAGCAGTAAAATCTTTAAGATTGTAAAAGAAACAGGTGAAGTGCATCATTCAACCAATCTAAAAGCCATTAACGAAATTAGTCATCAAATAAGCCTAACATCAGGAGGTGAAATCAAGAGAGGAGATCCTTTCAGATATAGTTATCCATTTAAAAAATCCAAAAAAAAGTTTTCAACTAAATTAGACAACAATAAAAACACGATTATAGAAGAAGAAAACCAAGACGAAAATCTTAAAAATGAATCACCATCCACTTCGACGAACAAAGAGATTTAGCACTAAGTTCGATGACCCGGAATGGAAGCTGAAATTACAGAAACAAAAAGACATTGAAACCAACTTTATGAACCAAGAAGTCATGAGCGACGACGAGTCTGAAAAGAACTCAGATGAAGAAGCTGTGTATCAGCAAATGGGATTAATTAACCGAAAAGAAATGGAAAACATTCCCATATCCAAAGTCCAACAAAGGGTAAATGAAATATTAAGACAAATAAGGTTGAGGGAGAATGAAGCAGTAGAACAAAACGAAGCTAGAAGACATTACAGACGATATGAACATGGTTCAACCAGTAATTACAGACCTAGGTTAAAGCCTAAAGAGTTTCCAGAAAAGAAAGAGAGATTTGGAGTAAGCATTATGCCAAACCATAGGCCAAATCAAAGAGAAATTAATCTAGAACCTATAAGTGAAACAGGTTATAAATTAAACCTAGACGGTGTAAGGAATAGACGTGAGATCATAAAGTTCTGGAAGAAAAGTATAATGAGTGTATTAAACATGAATGTAGGATGAAACTTTTCTCAATTCGTTAATTATATAGAACATAGCTTCTATGGATTTATTGGCAACTAGTATGAAGCTATTGGGGATGATGTAAAACAAGAACTTAGGAATTTGGCAAGTCTAGTGACGATGTTCACATTAATATGTGAATTGATAGAAGACGAATTCATTGGAGAAAAAGAAGATGAAGATAAAGAAGCTTTAAAATGGCAAAGACCATTAAACAATCTCGAAATCTGTAATATGAAATACGTTAATAACTACATAACAGAGTTTGAGAAGTATTATTACAAGATAGGAGAAAACAACACTAATTTGCAAATGTTATTTGATAAACTTTCTGCCCCAATTAATGAATAAATAAGTGAAGAATATCGAGAATTACTAAAAAATGGAAGTAAAGATTCTCTTGGAAACAGAATTTCCTATATTAGGAAATGGGTCGAGAAAAAATGTCAAGACGTAAGGAGCACCCAAAGAATGAAAAAACTATTCTTAACTTGTTGGGAAACGCCAACAGAGTGGAGATGTAACAATAGGGATTATCAGGAAAGAAGAAACTATAAGAGAAAAAGTATCAATAAACAAAGCGGTGAAAATACTATAAGAAGTATTATAAAAAACCATTCTCTAAAAACAGAAGGTTTTTCCAGAAAGCTTCGTTCTATCCTGAGAAAAAGAAAAATTGCAAATGTTGGGCATGCGAAGAATCCGGTCATTATGCTAATGAATGCAAAAACAAGAAGAACAATAGATTAGCAGAAGCCTTAAGTAGTCTAGATTACATTGAGCGATCAGAGGATGAAGCAGTGGATCTAGCCCTAAGAAATAACAAAGGGATAATAGAAATAGTAGAAGAAAATTTTGAAAAAGATATAGAATCTGAAATCAAGTCAATAGAAGGTGAATAAATTAATGAAATGATGGAAGGAGAATCTCCTAGTGAGTTCTCTTATGAGTATGAAATGACCACCTTAGCTCAACTTCAGCAAGCTGAAACCTCTATTGATGAAGAACAAGTTGAAGAAATGACTAGATCAGGGGTTGATTTCTCGATCATCGCTAAAGAACAGTTTGTTAAAAAATCATTGTTCTCTAAATATGCTAAATATGTTTGCGAAGAAATGTCTAGAGATGTAACTCTCAAGAATAATGAAAATCAAGCAACTGAAGTAAACCTAATCAATTGGGCAAATATTCAAAAACATAACAAAGATAAAAAAAATTAAATATATTTTCATATGTGGCATCCAAGTAATAATAACTCCATTACAAGACTATGGAAAAGATGTGCAATGCATTAACTTTGTTTGTGATATTAGGCATAAAATTAGTGATCAATGCATTAGTGGAATAGTTTATAGTTTGAGTCAAGGAGAAGTTTCCTGGATCTGTAGACCTAACTATTATGTTAGTCTAAAAGATCATTATGCATCTAAATTCTTGGCTATAAAATTGTTAACAGAAGGTATTAGTAGGCATAAGGGAACTTGTCCGTTACAATTAAAGTGGAAGGTAGTTTATAAACTTGAGAATACTACAAATCCTCCATGAAAATGCCATATAATAGAAGTTGAGAAACACGAGGTTGTAGGACCAAGTAAAGAGGTTGTGCCTGTTAAATTAAGACCTGATCAAATAAGGCTCAAAACCATTTGGGTAAACGCATTTGAAAATTCTACAACCACTAGTAGTGATGAGGAAGGTAATTCTTCTACCATTTTAACCATAGATGAGGAAGGTAGAATCCATACGAATGCTAAACCACTAGTTAGTCTATCTAGATGTCCAAGCCTATCCAGAAACACTAGTTTTAGGTTCAATCCTAATCTTAGTATTACCCCAAGGAATCAGGGAACTACTACGAGCAGAAGAGATAAATCGTTTGTTGTAGATGAAGATATAACAAGCATGGTAGCAGCGTTAAACAAAAAACTAGAAAATAAAATCATAAGAGAACCAGCTAGACATAGTATAGATCTAGGTTCTTGTCCTTTTAAGAAATCAGGTTCAATACCTCCAACAGTCCTAAAGGTTAGAGAAGGTCAAGAAGGATAATCTAGTTCCGAGCCAAAACGGGAGATAATAGAATATTCCACTAAAACCTACAGTGAACCTATCTATGAAAATGATCCAAGAGCTAAGGATCTCAAACTCAAAGAATCTCTCATAGATACATTATTTGAAGATGAAATAGGTATGAGAATGGAAGTAATAGACCTCAGACATCTCTATGAAGATAATATGAGAGTAGAAGAAAGCCTTGAACATGCAACAAAGAGTCACTAAAGAAAATTTATAGAATTACCAACCCCAATAGCATTTATATCACAATAAGTATTTGTTTAGAAGGGTTCAATAAATATGAATTATGTGCCTTTGTAGACAGCGGATGTTCAGTATACTTTGGTAAAAAGGTATTATTTCCTGATTTTATTTGGCATAAATCTCGTAGACCAATTCAAGTCAGAATAGCTGATGATAGTATACTAGTTCATTCAAAACTAGCTTCTGATGTCCCTATCATGATAGGAGGAGTCCAATGTGTAATTCCTATACTCTGGGCTACTAATCAACCATTTTATGATATGCTAATTGGAAATAACTTCAAAAGACTCCATGTTCCAGTCACTCGGCACTTAGATATGATGGTCTTCAACATTCATGGAGAATATGCTTGGGTGAAAAAGATTAAACAAGCTTATACACATCAAGCAATAGATTTTACACGCACTAAGCGTGGTGAGTAATATATTCTTCCTACACAAAGATAATTTGCACTCTCTATATGTGAGGTAACATTAAAAGAAAAAATCCTTAAGCAACAAGAAAAAATGTGTAAGGAGTTATATTATGAAAAGCCTTTAAAATTTTGGGAAAAAGATAAATCATTTGCTACCATAGAGTTAACAGATCCAAAAGCTGTAATTAGGGTAAAACAAATGGTTTACACTTATAAGGATCAACAAGAATTTCAAGAACAAATTGATGAGTTATTAAAGAAAGATTTAATTCGAGAAAGCGAAAGTCCTCATTCTAGTCATGCCTTTATGGTCATGAATGATGCAGAAGAAAAAAGAGGAAAAGCTAGAATGGTTATCAACTAAAAAGCTTAATGATAATACTATTTTTGATGGATATTATATCCCTAATAAGACAGTTTTATTTAATAGTATACAGGGAGCCACTTGGTACGTTCTGTAAGATGGATTGCAAAAGTATTTATTGGCGGGTAAGAATTGATTAAAAAAGCATTCCACTTACTACATTTAGTGTCCCATAAGAACACTATGAATGGGTAGTCATGCCCTTTGGTTTGAAAAATGCACCACATATATTTCAGAGAAGAATAGACAATGTTTTCAAATAATTTAAACATTGTTGTCTTGTTTACATTGATGATATATTAGTCTTCTCAAAGACTATAGAGCAACATAAGCATGACTTGAAGGCTATAACTCAAAAATGTATTCACCATGGAATCATTTTAGGACAGAAAAATGCATTTATGCTGATCCTAAAATTGAGTTCCTAGGATTGAAGATTAAAGCAGGTCAAATTGTCTTGCAAGAACATATCTTGGAAAAGGTAGAAAAATTTCCTGATGAAATCAAGGATAGAAAACAACTAGAAAGATTTCTAGGTTGTCTCACTTATGCTTATGATTTTATTAAAGATCTAGCTAAATTAAGAAAACCTTTACATGTTAAATTAAAGAAAGATCAAGTTTGGAATTGGACTCACTTAGATACTTAAATAGTCCAAGAGCTGAAAAGAAGAAGTGAAAAACTTCCAATATTGACTTTACCTAATGAAAATGATGAGTTAGTTCTTGGAACAGATGCTAGTGATTATCATTGGGGAGTTGTTTTGAAATTGAAGAAAGATAACAAGCTTTGTAGGTACAATAGTGACCATTTCAACAAATCAGAATATAATTACACTGCCAAGGAGAAGGAGATTCTTGCAATATATCGATGAATTCAAAAGTTTATAATCTTCTTAGCTCCTAAATCTTTTACAGTTATAACAGATTGTAAAGGAATATTGGGTTTCATAAATAATAATCTTGATAATATGAAAGCGCATGGGAGACTTTTGCGTTGGCAATTAGCTCTTAACCAATTCACCTTTACCATTGAACATGTGGAGGGATAAAAAAATTCTCTAGCAGACAGCTTAACTAGAGAGTTAGCCGATGGACCAGAGAAATCAAACTCGGTGGGAAATTCGTAGTGGGTAACCCACCCATGGGATACTAATCTCTTAGGCAAAATACGAGGATACCAAGGATGGGTTTCCCCTCCAAGCTTTTACATTTATGTTGATTTTGGAAGGTTTACGGAAAATAGATTCCGTCGTGGACTCTTACAAACGAGACACATTGCGGTTATATGATTCTTAACCTTGGAAATAATAATAAAAGTTCTCCATCTACCTATTGAACTTGAGGAAGACATCTGCAGAAGATGGAGGATGAGAGATTTCGAAGACTTCTATTGGACAATAACCCTGAGGGATCACGATACTCCAGCGAGGATTAGAGAATGGTGTAACCATTTTTGTAAAAACAATGGCGTTGGGGTAGGAGGAATCTCCTTACCACATTACTTGATCTTCCTGTTATTTACTGAAGAATACTGGTACGTGATAGATCCAGTAGTAGAGAGGAGGATCGATACCGTAAGGCATTCATGGGAGACAAGAGCAAAAGGATTATTTTACATCTACTACCACATCACCAAGTATCGGTACACTGACTGTAGGATATTCAAAGTTGGAAAAACAACCTTCATCATAACGCCACAACTCAAGCCATTAATGCAGCAAGCCATAGACAGGTCCGAGTCCATCGAGCTCTATTTAGCACAAATAGAAGTCAATCACTTTTTAAAAGAGGTCACGAGAGAATGATTGATATGCTAATTGCATGGGATCGTGAATACACTGAAGGATTAATGCTTGATCTCGATTTAGACAACGATCAAGATCTAGAGTTTGATAATACTATAGATTTAGTGCAAGATTACGATGATGATGACCTGGAAGACAATATGGAAGAAGAAGGGGTTCAAAACCTGGACGATTGAAAGCCATCATCAAGAACCAGCACAATTATTGTACCTTCTGATTTGTTTTTGCTTCTACCATGTAAACTTGTAAAATAATGGGTGTACTGTGTGGTTTACTGTTTGTTTTATTAGGCCAGCCTGTAGGCCACTTGCTTTAGCCGTTGGAGAGGTATCCAATGCCATCCAATGCCCTTCGACTCATTCTATAAATAGAGCATCCCTTTGGAGTTCAGGGGCACCAAATTCCAGAGAGAGAAAAAGATATGCTAAAGAGAGAAAGAGTCTTGTAAATTAGAAAGAGAAGTAAAAGCCTTTTGAATTTGAGTAGATTGGTGTTTCCATCACTCTAAAGTTCAAAATCCTTCAATGGATCTTCTGATATAAGTGTTAAGTGTGTTTAAGTTCTAAATTAGGAGTGCTTGTGTGTTGTAATATTTTCCAGATTCAATAAAGTTTGTTTATAAGAAAGGGAAATCTATTTAATCGAACACTATGTTATGAATACTTTGTGTTCTTGATTCTAGTCCCTCCACTCTCTCAAAATCAAAACCAAAAGCTAGAGACTACAGTCTAAGGTAGGAAACGAAACAGATCTGTGCTCAGTCTGAACTTAGGAAGGCCTGGTTGAAGGTTAGCCACCTCTAGAAAGCTTGAAGCTAAGGAACGTCGGTGGTCCAAAGTAACTACGTTCAGGTATGGGTTAAACCTCTTTAGCTTAAAGTTTTAGTTGCAGAGTGTGGTGGGCTTAAAACCACAAAAAAACTTATTATTCATAATATAGTTAGTTGATTATGGTAGTTAGTACCACCAAAAGTCATTTTATAAACAATCAATATTAAGTCTGTAGTAATATTTTAAAGTCTAAGAAATTTCGGATAATATTCGTAATTTAGCCTAAATAGAGATAGCTTTCTATAATTAAAAAGTCAAAAAGTCAACATTTTGGCTATTTCCTTAATACCATTTAGGGAAGTAGTCAAATTTTGAAACTATTTAAGGAAATAGCCAAAATGTTGACTTTTTGACTTTTTAATTATAGAAAGCTATCTCTATTTAGGCTAAATTACGAATATTATAGTCATATCAACATTTTGGCTATTTCCTTAAAATTCATCGGAAAAAACATACCTAATTGATCTTATAGTCATAGTTGTAGTCGTGGTATTCCCCATAGAATTCCTCGAATCGCTAGAGGAAAGTAGCCAAGTTCCAGAAGAACATCACAAAGAGGGGATTAGTTTCAAAAACTTCTTCAAAGAAGGGATATGATGAAGTTCGAGCGCTCCTCTGCCAAGCGCTTTAAGTATGCGCTTTTCTCGTGTCATGTACATCTTCTTTGAATAACATGTTAATAGCAGTTCATGTCATGTACATCGTCTTTGAACGACAAGTTTGAATTTCCCATAATTACAAAGTGCGTGAACCACATACTCAATTACTCGTTATGTAGCATAATTTACAGCTTACATATGTAAATAAAAATTTTAAAGTAAAAGATTTACAGAAATTTGAAAGATGTACAACTTAGAAGAGTAGTAAAAACTTGAAAATTTTCATTTCGCAACAAGAGGTCTATAGTTCCTTAATGGCTAATAATTATACAGATATTGATCGGTGCTGCATTAGCTGGTGCAGTTGGATTTATGAGTTCTTGTTCGTTGCCTATGCTGGCCCTAGATGACTCTCTCTTGTTTTGCTTCCTTGTCTCTTTTATCTTTGAGAAATCGACAGAGTAGTTCGGAAATGCTCCTTTCTGGTCCCAGTCACCAAACTGGGACACGGACAACCTGGGTCCATTTCTCTGCATCAGAAATTGAAGTAATTTCAATTGTTAACATCAAAAGTATCAAGCATTTGTTCAAATCTCCATACACAAAAATACTACAAGACATTTTTCTTATTAATGGAGCCACCAAGAAACTTCATTAATGCATGCCAAGTTGCCACAATTTCTTGGGGGAGAATGCATTTTTTGGGAAGAATTGGAGTACTCCATATGAGGTATTGTTTCAGAATCTCCTACTCCTGACATTGACCTTTCTCCAACCAATCCCAACTCTTCATCATCATCTTCCTCTTTACTGACTCCTACCCTTGACATTACCCCCTGCCCCACTAGAAAATCACACGGACAAACTCAACCCCCTATTTGGCAACATCACTTACTACATGACACCTACACCAATCAACATGTCACCTGTTTATTCAGACATGACAGACAACAAACCCCAACCCTAACCGAATGGGAAATTTCAAACCAAACCATTTCAATTCCAAAATTCGAAATTTCAGTCTCTAGCCCTAAACTAAAAATTCCAATTTAAAGGCTTGGAAGATAGAACAGAGAAGAAGAAGGGTGAAGGATTGTACCTGGAATCGCAGAATCGAAGCCAATTGTGGAGATTATCCTCGACGAGGCTCGAAATCGCCTAAAGAAAGAGAGAGTGGAAGTACTCGCCGCCTGCGCCTCCAAGCCACGGATCTCCGACAATAATAGCCAACAACAGAAGGAACTAACCCCGTTGCTTTCAATCAACTACAGAGATCGAAGGAGATGCCTCCGCTTGCGCCTCGCCTCGAGCAATCCCCCGTCGAGGGAGATGCTTCCGCCTGCGCCTTCCTTCGTCCCCCCTCCTTCTCCCTCCTTTCTCGCCCGCCTCCGATCCCCTTCTAGTCATCTGCGCCTCGCCTCGAGGGAGATGCCTCCGCTTGCCCCCGTCTCCGATCCCCTTCCTTCTCTCTTCCCTTTCTCTCCTTTGCAACGGGCTATCGGGTACAAGGGTTACCGAATATGCAATTTTTTTCCGGATCGGGTTAACCTCGCAATAAATCCGGTTATTTCGGTTAGATTGTGCATTTCCCTCTAAATGTAATGGGTTTAAGTAATATATTAGTACAGTCCCCGCACCATGGCTTGTATTTTTCTTTTTAGAAAAATAAAAATAAAAATTTGTAAGTATAAAAAAGTACTACTATAAATTGAAATAAACTGTTACCATACATTAACATAAAATAGAAAAAAAAAATAGATTTGATCAAATAAGTAAAAAAATAATAGATTTGATAAAATAAGCAAATCTCATTGGTTAAAAAATGTTTGAAAATTTTATCATGTGAAATTTAATGTATATTAGGTTGGTTGGGTGAAATTCCAAAAACTGAGGTTATTATAAAAACAAAAATAGTTTTCATTATGTATTTGTTTTTTAATCAAGTAATAATTCGGATGGAATGATCCTATCCAGTAGCATTCTTACAGATGAGGCCTTGAAGACCTGTATTAGTGTAAATGGCAACGCCCCTAGCAGAGCGGCAAAGGTGTGCAACCTTATCAGCTACTCTATTGCCATTTCGGGGCACGTGAGAGAATGAGACTTCTCTCACTCTCGACGACAATGTTTTGATATTGGACATAACCGGTTCAATTTCCCATGGGCATGTAAGATTTGTTTTTAAATGATTTATGATTATAAGAGACTCCTCTTCAATTTGTAACTTGTTTATACCCAACATAAGGGTTTGGATTATTCCTACTGAGACCCCCTTTTAGGATAGACGGGTAGCCATTGGAATACCCTTATGTCCTAGTTTCCATAAGAAGTTCTTAATTTTTAGTGTCGTGTCAATTTTCCAAGTCCACTAATTGTTATCCTCGTTCTGACTATTATTTTTAGTGATTTGTTTGTAGGCGCTAGCTGTTGTAAACCATCCATCCCTATCGATCCACCAATATAGTCTGTCATCAAGTGTGCTTTTAGGAAGGGGGATATCCAATATTTGTTTTGCTATACTTTGTGGGATTTTGTTATTCCATGTCTTAATGTTATAGCCTCATCTTTTAACGGGGTTTGTTGCCAATTCTATCATAGCCAATAAAGATCGTTCTACCATTCCAAACACGAATGATGCAGTCAATTGAGCTATCGTTGTTGTCAAGTGTAGACCCATCGAAATTTATTTAAGCGTACCAATAGGTGGTTTTCTCCATTTAGCAGCTTTTTGTCGTAGTCTTGACTGCGTGTGATTGGTAATGTTATTCTTTCGAGTACATTGAACATCATCCTCATTTTCATGCATGGAGGTTTTCTTCCAATTTTCCAAGTGAGTTGCGATGATGTGTTTAACAGATTCCCGATTCATAATGGGTTCATTTCTGAAGATTGTTTGATTTCTAATATACCATAGAAAGTCCACCAAGTTACCGCTAGTTTCTCTTTTTCAGATTTTGTAATTGTATTTCCAATTGATGACAAGATATCAGAGAAATCTCTTGAATTTGTTGATTATAGCTTGATCTGTACCCACGGACAATGGGAGATGGAAACTAGAAAACTGCCATTCCACAAAAAGATGTGTTTCATCTTCAATGACATTGTTACAAAGTACACATTTGTTGGTATTGAGACCCCCTTTTAGGATAGACGGGTAGCCATTGGAATACCCTTCTGTCCTAGTTTCCATAAGAAGTTCTTAATTTTTAGTGTCGTGTCAATTTTTCAAGTCCAATAATTGTTATCCTCGTTCTGACTATTATTTTTAGTGATTAGTTTGTAGGCGCTAGCTATTGCAAACCATCCATCCCTATCGATCCACCAATATAGTCTGTCATCAAATGTGCTTTTAGGAAGGGGGATATCCAATATTTCTTTTGCTATACTTTGTGGGATTTTGTTATACAATTTTTCCTCCCACCATTTTCCTCCTAATATATAGTCGCTCACTGTTTCGTTATTATCTCGAATGGTAGGACACTCATCCCTTTTGATTATCGGTGAAGTTGTAAGCCAGTTATCGGTCTAGAAATTAATAGATTTACCATTGCCCACCAACCAGATAAGACCAATTTAAAATTTTCAATAAGAGAAGTAAGTTTCGACCATTGCCAAGACGAATCCCTACTTTTCTTGTAATTTAATATATGTGTTGTTTTCAAATACTTGTACTGAATTAATTTTACCCAAATATTCTCTAGTTCTGCGAGGATTTTCCAAAGAAGTTTCATTTTGAGTGCCTCATTCATATCTTTGGATTTTCGAATATCGAAACCTCCCTTACCTTTATTCTACAAATTTTATCCTAGCTCATCAGAGGTCGGTATTAGAGATCTTTATTCCATAAGAAAGATATATTTATTTGATATAGATCCTTATGGATTGTGCTAGGGAGCATGAAGTTTTGCATTGTATATAAGGGTTTTCATGCCAAGTTTGTGCCCATAAGGATAGCACGTCCCTGCTGTGATAGGACATTTGCACGCCATTTACTAAACTGCTCTTTTGATTTGCAAACGATTTCCTCGAAAGATTGTCTATTTACTCTCCCGTTGATAATAGGGTAATCAAGGTGCTTTTCAATCGTTATTTGATTTGATATACACATGCATCTTTCAAGTTCCTTGATTCTAGATCTAGGGATTCCTTTCGCAAATTGGAAAGCAGATTTGTGATAATTAACTTTTTGCCCTGAAATGCTACAATATTGATCTATAATTGATTTGGCTTTTCAGCAAGTTGAGGTGTTACCTCTAGTGAAGATAATAATATCATCAGCGAAGGAAATGAAAGGGATATTGTAACGACTCGGATATAAATACCCGAGTTACGTTTCGAAGGTTGGATACATTCGTTCGGATCTTGCAATCTAGGTACAGGTCGAGGTTTCAAACCTCTTTAAGCATTAGTAATTAAAGCGGGGGTTTCAGACCTCAAAACAAGCGTAGGGCCGTTGGGTACACTTACCTTGTCGTAAGGACTAGGTCGCGAAAATTCATTTAAGGAAAGCGGAATGGAAGCGAAAGTAAAGTACTACTTGCCACAGCGGGGGCCGGGTCAAAACCAAAACCATAAATCATAAATCATAATCAAATATCACTTAGCCAAATTAGCGAGTTAGGCCAGTTCTTTCCTTTTGCCCAGGAGGATTCCCCGTCATAGAAGTATGGAGAAAGCAAGGAGCAAGTACCTAGCACTATCCACGAAGTCAGACCCAGAGACGCTTGTGGGCCCTAAAGAATGCGCTAAGGTCATATAACATGCCTATACCTAGAATAAAGGATGTTATAATGCAGTACCAAATTTAAACACGCAAGTCATGCTTATCAAGATATATAAATATAAGTGCTGAAAGACTGTAAAGGCGCTCAAAGAATGCCAAGTGACATATCCCTCTCCTACTCCACCCCCTTTTTCATGAGCAGACCTGGCCAGTACGGTACCCATTTCATCATCTGTATGCACATATCATCATATCATCCTGCTCATGCCCGATGGTGCTGGGCTATCTCATCATGCTCATTGAAGGTTCGATAATGTAAAACAATGTAATAAGAAATACTCTAGAAGGGGGGTTGAATAGAGTATGCCGATTATTCGCAGATAATCTCAAGACTTTTGAAGCTCGTGCAAAACCCTTTGAGATTAGACTTAATCCTTTCTCTGAAAACCTGAATCACAAACAAGTTATACAATTCGAACAAATGCGGAAATATGGTAAAGCAATAAGTAAAGGACGCAACGAAATGTTAACGAGGTTCGGCACGAACTTGGCCTACGTCCCCGCCTAGGGTTCTTCCACAACCCTAGGATTCAACAGGCTTTATTGATTCACAAAGCTTAGGATCCTAATAGCTCACCGAGAAGCCTCTCTCCTATACAATTGCAATCTAGTCAACTCACGTTCCCTTGGAGTCCTAGACCAATCTGGAAGAGCCCCACCTCTCTCAGCTATCTAGTACAATGCTCTTACTCTCGAGAATCAATAGCCTAGTGCTCACTTCCTGAGTTATAAACTCTCGAGTATAACACTCTCTCAGAATATATCCTATAAGCTCACTGTGTAACTCTCAAATGCTTTGAAACAAAATATAAGACTCTTAAGAACAAGCAGAGAGAACACGCTGAAGAGAGATCGTAAACTTGAGGGCTGATTGTGCAATGATATTCTTGAAGTGCGTCCTCTCTCTCTTCTTCTTCATCTCCTTTATATAGTGAAGATCATCGGCGCCACTTAAGGAAGGAATCTTCTCCAACGCTTGGCTGATCATGGCTATCTTCGAGATCTTCTATACTTGGAAACTTTTGAAGCCATGATCTCCGATTGTGTCCTTCTTCACTTTTCGACTTTGGAAGGAGATAATATTTGAAAAACTTCCTGAAATGTTAGTATGAATATCTGGAAGCATATAATAATATAAAATAATATTCGAGCATAATAATAGAGAACAGGTTTTGTGTTTCATCAACACTGCTAAAGCTTCAAGACCTTTGACACAAACAGACTGTCAAGGCCTTTGAAACTTATTCCGATTTTCATCAAAGGGAGTGGAGTTATCAATCTCCCCCTTGATGAAAGACAAAACCTATGCATCCCTGCAACTTAGTCAAGCAGATATATCATAAGCAAAATCGGACTAAGTACCTGCATGGGTTAGAGAAATGTTGGATCATAATTTTAACATGAAAAACATCCAACAAAGTAAAACAAAACAAGGTCTTCCAAGACCCTTGGTTCACAGCAGTTTCAATGTCTAAACCATCAAACCATCTCCCCCTTTTTGTCTTTCAACAAAGAGAGGAGTTTAAAAACAGTTACCAAAATCAGACTTACCAAAATAATTCAAAAGTTCCTTTCAAATCTTAAAGGCAAGAAAAGATTTATCCGATTTTAAAATAATTTCCACAAATAAAATGTACTCGGATAAAATAAAAGGATTTTTCCGAAAATAAAATAGGTAACAAATAAAGAAGGTTAAAATCCATTAAAACCATATTTGATCAAATATCTAATAAGATATCAACCAAATATCTGATCCGTTATATGTGCTCTACTGTGCAGTTCACAACCTTTGAAATGAGGTTCAAGGATCTTGACACCTAGTAGAATTTATCTTTCGTAAAGGGAAAGCCACCCTACGAAAGTGCATCCTTGTTAAGCATCCCAATCTCTCTTCTAATGAAGGTGAACCTGTCCTCTGCCAAAGGCTTAGTAAAAATGTCAGCCCATTGATAATCAGTTGAAATAAACGAAATGGACACATCACCTTTTTCAACATGGTCTCTAATGAAATGATGCCTTACATCAATATGTTTGGTCCTTGAATGCTGAACAGGATTCTTTGTAATGGAGATGACACTTGTATTGTCACATTTAATGGGAATGCCTTTGAGGTTGATGCCAAGATCTCGCATTTGTTGAGCTATCCAAAGGATTTGGGAGCAACAGGCTCCAACTGCTATGTATTCGGCTTCTGCAGTGGATAGAGCAACTGAGTTTTGTTTCTTTGAGTGCCAACTGATCAAGGATGCTCCTAAGAATTGGCAATATCCTGATGTGCTCTTCCTATCCACCTTATAGCCTGTAAAATCTGCATCAGAATATCCAATTAATGTGAAATCCTTTTGCTTTGGGTACCATAGTCCGAGCTCCTTAGTGCCATTGAGATATCGAAAGATCCTCTTCACAGCCACGAGGTGAGATTCTTTAGGATCAGCTTGAAACCTAGCACACATGCAAACACTAAACATGATGTCAGGTCTACTAGCCGTGAGATATAATAAAGATCCAATCATTCCTCGATACTCCTTTTGATTGACACTTTTCCAAGTCTTGTCTTGGCTCATGGGAGTCTTGGCTGCTTTGGATTGATCCATTTTGAACTTCTTCACGAGATCCTTAGTGTACTTGCTTTGGTTGACAAAGATCCCTTTCTTGGATTGATGAACTTGTAATCCCAAAAAGAAGTTGAGTTCACCCATCAAGCTCATCTCGAATTCACTGCACATGATGTCAGAAAATTCCTTGCACAAAGATGTGTTAGTAGCACCGAATAATATATCATCAACATAAATTTGAATAACCAAAATGTCCTTTCCTTTGGTTTTGATAAAAAGAGTCTTGTCGATCAACCCCCTTTTAAAATCATTTTCTAAAAGATATTTTGACAAGCGCTCATACCAAGCTCTTGGGGCTTGTTTCAAACCATAAAGCGCTTTGTCAAGTTTATAAACATGATTGGGAAATTCTGAACTTTCAAAACCTGGGGGTTGAGCCACATATACTTCTTCCTCTAAGAAACCATTGAGAAAAGCACACTTGACATCCATTTGATATAATTTTATGCTCATAAAAGATGCAAATGCTAATAGAATGCGAATAGCTTCAAGCCTTGCTACGGGAGCAAAGGTCTCCTCGTAGTCAATACCTTCCTCTTGATTGTAGCCTTGAGCAACAAGCCTTGCCTTGTTCCTCACAATCTTACCATTCTCATCTAGCTTGTTTCGAAATACCCATCGTGTGCCAATGACTGATTGATGCTTTGGCCTAGGCTTCAAGGTCCAGACTTTGTTCCTTTCAAATTCGTTAAGCTCACTTTGCATAGCAATGATCCAGTCTTGCTCTTGAAGTGCCTCATCTACCTTCTTTGGTTCAATAAGAGAAACAAACGCGTGAAAAGCACAAAGATCTTTAAGTTTAGAACGAGTTTGAACACTAGAAGTAGGGTCAGAAATGATATCCTTTAATGAGTGTGATGAGGAGTATTTGAATTTCCTTTTGCTAGTCTCAGCTCCTTGATTCGTCACACCAGTAGGATTGACTTGTGGTACATCTGACTCCGTGGTCCTGTTAGGTTCAGTTACAGCGGTTTCTGACGCTTCAACACTGTTGGATTGGACACCAAGGGCTTTGGATGAATCTTCAACACCTTGGGCCAATTCTTCAGTGTTGAGAATCTGTTCCTGCATGTTCCTTTTCTCTGTGTTCTTGATAGCAGCATCATCACCATCCTCGTTCTCTGTATGGATGTTAAGATCTATATCTGCAACACTTTCACTCAAAGAACCGTCATTGCATTCATCAAATATAACAACAAGCATGTACTTTTTACCATTAGGAGATTTGACTCGCATAGGACCACATAGATCCATATGTAAAAATTCAAGAGGTCTAGAAGTACTTATAACCTTTTTGGGTTTGAAAGAGCTACGTGTTTGTTTACCTCGTGTGCATGCGTTGCACATATCAATACCTTTGAAGTCCATTTCAGGTAGCCCTCTTACAAGCCCTTTAGACACAAGCTTCTGTAGTGTATGTGGACTCACATGACCGAGTCTCCTGTGCCAGAGCTTTGGATCGTCCGTCAAAGCCTTTAGACATGTTAAGCTTCCTTGTGCCACTTGCTCAGCATTCACGGCATAGATGTTGTTATAACGATAGGCAGTTAGAACTATTTCACCTGTATCTTCTCTGCGCACTAGACATCTTTTCTTGTTAAATCCAACATCATTACCATATCACATAGTTGAGAAACACTAAGCAAATTATACTTCAAACCATTAACAAGATAAACATTTTAAATACTATGGTTAGGATCACTCCCAACACTACCAATACCAACGATGTCACACTTTCCTTTGTCACAAAGAGTGATTGTTCTTGTGGATTGCTTCTTTAGACCATGAAAGAGAGAACTCCTTCCACTCATATGCCTCGAGCAACCACTATCAATAATCCATTTTAGCTCTTTCACCTTGGTGATCTCCTGCAAGACAAAAATCAACCTTTTTGGCTAGACCAGTGAGCAAATTTAGATCCTTTATTGGGATAAACCATATTTAGTAAAATAGTGCCTTTGGGGACCCAAACTTGCGTTATCCGTTCTTTTCTCAAATGAATAGGAAATGTATTGCGAATAATATGAGGATCCTTTCTTCTATAGGGGCAGGTCTCTCTTACATGTCCCTTTCTCGCACAGTGGTGACATATAGGAGAGGTTCTGCTTCCTTTTGCCTTCACAAAAGTGGTAATGTGTTGCTTCTTTAAAAACCTTGGATTGTAACCAATACCACTTTTGTTTAGAGAACTTTGTTGCTCACCCAACATCCTATCAAGAGTGCCCTTGGACTTGGTAAAACTTATGAGGGCTGTCTGTTGGTCTTGAATCTTATTATTCAGGGAGATCTTCTCGTTTTCTAAGTCATGATGTTCACTTCTCAGAGACGAGAGATCTTGCTTGAGTTCAGATTTCTCTGAGTCAAGAGTCTTGACTTTAATATCAAGACCTGAATAAGAGGTTTCAAGACTTTTGACCCGCCTAGACAGTTCCTCAATAGTTCTTTCCTGGTTCACGGTTTTCTTGATAAGAGTGTTAGTATGGGCAATAAGTTTCTCTTCATTGACAATCATATTAGAAAGGAATTCCGATAGTACCTCTTTTGGACTTGCCATGAGCTCTCTTACGGTTACCTCGAGTTGCTCATCATGAGATTCATCTCCTGTGGCCATGAGACAAAGGTTGGCCTTTTCATCATCGGAATTTGAGTCAGAGTCGCTCCAAGTTGCCACCATGGCTTTCTTTTTCCATCTATCGCCTTTCTTGAACTGACTCTTTGTCTTTTGAGGGCAGTCTTTTACAAGATGATCTGTTTAACCACATTCAAAACAAGACAAAGGTTTAGTCTTCTTCTCATATTTGTTGAATTGAGACTTACCTCGAATTTTAGAAGACTCTGATTCATCCTTGTTGTTGAATTGCTTCTTCATCTTGAGGATTTGAGAAAGACCCCTTGTAATGCGATCAAAGGGATCATCCTCATCATCATCCTCATCTTTAGAATCAGACACATCTTTCTGCTCATCCTTCTTAGACTTGAGTGTCAAGTTCTTAGTGCTTGTTGGAAGTTCTCCATCGTCTTCATTGAGAATCATCTCATGTGTGATCAGCTTCCCAAGAAGGTCATCAAGGGGTAGAGTGGTGAGGTCCTGGGCTTCCTCTATAGCGTATACTTTTGGACCCCATTTCTCCTTTGGAAGGCACCTCAGTATCTTCCTCACTTTCTCAACGTTGGTAAAGCTCTTGCCGAGAGAGTCAAGGTTGTTGGTAATCTCTGTGAATCGTGTGAACATGGCCTTGATTGTCTCATCAGGCTTCATCTTGAAGAGCTCGTACTTTCGAAGGAAGATGCTGATCTTGGTGTCTTTTACTTGGCTCGTTCCTTCATAGGTGACGACCAGTTTGTCCCAAATCTCTTTAGCTGACCTACAAGATGAAATACGATTAAATTCATCAGTGCTAAGACCACAATAAAGTAAGTTTATAGCCCTGTAGTTTTTGGAGACGATTTCAAGATCTGCTTGGTTGTATTCAGACTCCTTCTTTGCAACTTTGGTATTATTTGGTCCATCTTTCTCTGGAATCTTCGGACCATTTTCAATAATGTTCCAAAGCTCTAGATCTTAGTCTATGATGAACATCTTCATCAAGGATCTCCAGTGGACAAAATTGTTTCCTACAAAGAGTGGCGGTCTGCTTGTGGACCTTCCCTGTGCAAATCCTCCGCTTGCTTCACCAGACATGATCGAAAACTCAGAAGATTGTTAGATCAAAAACAGTGAGTAAAGCTCTGATACCAATTGAAGGTTCGATAATGTAAAACAATGTAATAAGAAATACTCTAGAAGGGGGGTTGAATAGAGTATGCCGGTTTTTCGCAGATAATCTTAAGACTTTTGAAGCTCGTGCAAAACCCTTTGAGATTAGACTTAATCCTTTCTCTGAAAACCTGAATCACAAACAAGTTATACAATTCGAACAAATGCGGAAATATGGTAAAGCAATAAGTAAAGGACGCAACGAATTGTTAACGAGGTTCGGCACGAACTTGGCCTACGTCCCCGCCTAGGGTTCTTCCACAACCCTAGGATTCAACAGGCTTTATTGATTCACAAAGCTTAGGATCCTAATAGCTCACCGAGAAGCCTCTCTCCTATACAGTTGCAATCTAGTCAACTCACGTTCCCTTGGAGTCCTAGACCAATCTAGAAGAGCCCCACCTCTCTCAGCTATCTAGTACAATGCTCTTACTCTCGAGAATCAATAGCCTAGTGCTCACTTCCTGAGTTATAAACTCTCGAGTATAACACTCCCTCATAATATATCCTATAAGCTCACTGTGTAACTCTCAAATGCTTTGAAACAAAATATAAGACTCTTAAGAACAAGCAGAGAGAACACGCTGAAGAGAGATCGTAAACTTGAGGGCTGATTGTGCAATGATATTCTTGAAGTGCGTCCTCTCTCTCTTCTTCTTCATCTCCTTTATATAGTGAAGATCATTGGCGCCACTTAAGGAAGGAATCTTCTCCAACGCTTGGCTAATCATGGCTATCTTCGAGATCTTCTATACTTGGAAACTTTTGAAGCCATGATCTCCGATTGTGTCCTTCTTCACTTTTCGACTTTGGAAGGAGATAATATTTGAAAAACTTCCTGAAATGTTAGTATGAATATCTGGAAGCATATAATAATATAAAATAATATTCGAGCATAATAATAGAGAACAGGTTTTGTGTTTCATCAACACTGCTAAAGCTTCAAGACCTTTGACACAAACAGACTGTCAAGGCCTTTGAAACTTATTCCGATTTTCATCAAAGGGAGTAGAGTTATCACTCATCTAACGACAATACTGACCCAGGGCAAGCCCGATAGGGCTGGCTACCCTTTGACCCTAGCAAAAGACTCTAGGACTCACATATAACAGTCGTTTTCTTTTCAAACGCATAAAGAATAGGGATGTTCATTCATAAGTACAAGTCCTAAGCATGATACTACATGGCATGCTTTTATGCATATGCAACACCTACATATTATATGACACATCAGGCTGGAGGTCCGAGTTGCTGAGTAAGCTCACATAGGAAACTTACCCGGAGGCGCGCAGAATCCAAGCAATCAACACCAATAGCAAGAAATGTCCAACAGATCACAAATCACCTAACAAATATACCAATATGCATGAGTCTATCTAAGTCACACAAGGCGCCCCTAACTATCATACATAACTTCACATATCTCATTTCAAATTATTCCATCTTATCTCATCATAAATCATTTCACGTTCATCCCATCTCAACATATAATGTCTCATCTATCATCTCTTCTTGAATCTTTATATAACATTTCATATCTTATTTAAAATTCACATAATTCTCAAGCAGGATTATACAATAAATTCACCAAGTTAAATCAAGTAAATCATTTTCCCAAAGTTTTCCAAACTCTTAAATCTCAAGTTTAAGTCAACCCATATTCGAAACAATTTCTCAAATCATCCTTGTCCAAATCAAGAGGAAGTATCAAATTTTCTATGTCAACCCAAAATCTTGTTTTATACAAATATTCCGCCATTTTTGTTTTCAAACAATAATTCATTTAAGATATATTTCCGAAAACTTGAAAACTCTTTTTTAAATAATTTATTGCAATATATGACTAAAATAAACACCAACTATATTTATATATATAACATTTCAAATTTCCCAATCAAATTTTAAAACACATTTCAACATCACTAATGAACATATCCCAATTAATCTATTTTCAAAAAATTTTATAACATATACATAATTCATTTTCATTTTTTCCAGAATTTATATTTAACACAAAATTTCATAATATAATAATAATAATAATCAATTCAAATACACATATATAATAACTATATAACAACATAAGATATAACACATTAACATACACATAAAAACAACAACCCTTTTTAAACGAATTAGTCCAAAGAAGACTGAATCGAACCAGACAAATAAGGAAAAAGAAAGGAAGGAACCGGGTTCAAGACCCTTCTTCAACCTCCGACAAGGCCTACGAAACGAAAAAAAAAGTTCTCAGGAAGCTCCTGTCCAACCCACACACACATCTCCCTCCTAGACATCAAGCACACGAAGCACACAGAAAAAGAAGACACTGAAAAGAGGGGAAGAGAAGGAGGTTACCGCGACTTGAAGATCTCGCCGTAAAATGTCCGATTGGATCGATTCGGCTCCGACGAAGGTGGATTCGAGCTGTTCTTGGCCTAGGAAGGAGGAGGAGTGATTAAAGGTTCACCATTACATAAGAATTGAGTGAAAGGAGGAAGAACGGGTGGCTTACCGCTCGGATTGAGCCGAAACAGGGAAGGGAGAGGGGGAGGAGAAGTCTCGGTGGTCCCTAGCTGCTCCTGGGCTGCTCGGGGTTCGTCTTAGTCGTCGAAGGAGGGATATTTTCTGTTGCTATGGTTCGTCGAGAAGAAGGGGCAATGGAGGCCTAAATGGTGGCGCTCAGCTCCTCACGGTAATAGGGGAGCTCGGCTTTGACGATGGGGAGCTGGTGGTGGTGGAGGCTGCGACAATGATCAACGAGAAGAAGGGTGGTGGCGACTAACCGAGGCACAAGAGGTGAGTGGTGGTGTCATGGTATCTGGTGGCTGCGGCTCGAAGAGAACGAAATGAGGAGACAGTGATTGCTGAATTGGTGATGGTGGATGGATTTGGAAAAACAGGGCAATAAGAGGGGGTTTCCTTGTGTTTTGCTTGAATGGAAATGAGGAGGAGGCAAAGGGAGGGTCAGGCTGATTGTGGATGAGGTTTAGGGTTTCGGATTGCCCTATTTTATAGAGACAATTGGATAAAATTGGGTACAGTTGGGTGGGTAAAGGTGAGCATGAGGGAGTGAGGGAGAAATTGCTCCCTAACGGCACTGCAATTCTGAGGGGTATAGAAGAAGACAAACGAGGGGAAGCAAACTCAAAGGAAAAGAAGGAAAGAAAATAGTTGTGGTCTCCAAGTCTCAATTCAAATACCCGGAGTTGAAATCTCTAAACTCGCTACTCTCAACTCTAACAAAATTTCAAATCGAAATCTTCAAATAATTTTCAAACGATCGTATTAAATTAAATTTTCTAACTCAAAGTTTGGAAGCGGAAATGGAATCCGTCAAAATCCAAAATTTAAAATGATGTCGGAACGATTTTAAAATCGAAACTTGTGCTCGAGGACGAGTTTTCTCCCACTTTTACAAATTGAGTATAATAATAATATATTTGATTAAATTAATAATAATATAAAATATAAAATATATTCGGCCTTTACATTCATCCACCTCTAAAAACAAGTCTTGTCTCCGAGACTAAAATCATTCAAAAGCAGGGGGGAAGAAGTTTGAATTCGGTGAGTCTGAGGATAATGCCATTGATTCCGTAAGTACCTCTTAAGTGCCCCTATGAAGCACTCACAATATATTAGTCGTGATCATGATATCCCCAATTGATCGTAACAAGTATGTGATATGGGCCCCTATCACATCCTTACCCTGACTTCTCAGTTATATCATAACTCAATATATAAGTGCCCCTACAAAATGCTTTCCGACTAGGTCTTAACAAGCATCATAACTTCCCGACTAGGTCTTAACAAGCAATATATAAGTGCCCCTACAAAATGCCTGTATCCACTTCGTAAGACGTTATAATGTAAATCCAGTTCTTTAAAGTTCAAAAGAGTTTTGTAAAGGAAAGATTGGTCGTGAAATCATTGAAATCTCAATATCGTTTATTCTTTGAAAATCCAAATTGATCATTTTCAAACCCACTCAAAATCTTCAAATTTGATGTTTAACCAAGCAACTTTACACCAAAAACAAGTCAAATCCTTTCAAATCAAGATTTCGTCAAAATCTTTTGAAAACCAAATCAGTTTCCCGCATATCAATCAATCAAATTTAGAAGCTATGAGGTAGAATCATCCATCTCTAAGGGCTAATCCCATATTCTCTCCCTAGGTTACAGAATCAAATCAATCTATCAATCTTAACTCAATGAGAATCATAAGCCAAGAAATGCATAACCGCTTAAACCAACAAATCTACAACCAACACGTCATAATGCTCGAAGCCTCTATTTCTTTCTGGGCCGATTGAGTGATGAACATAAATGGGAATTTTATATGAAAAAAATCATATTTATTTCAAAACCAGTTGATTAAACTTTACCCACAT
Source organism: Persicaria maculosa (assembly GCA_963922045.1). Taxonomy (NCBI): domain Eukaryota; kingdom Viridiplantae; phylum Streptophyta; class Magnoliopsida; order Caryophyllales; family Polygonaceae; genus Persicaria; species Persicaria maculosa. The sequence continues at coordinate 50,690,414 of OY998251.1, read as the reverse complement.
GCAAGAGGTTGCCTCTAGAATTGAAAAAGAATGAGTTTCATCTGAAAATGGCATTGAATCCAAGTTCTGAAGATTTATAGCAAATCACAGGGATTTTCTCATTCTGGACGTAGTTGGGTTTCGCTAAAATCTGGTTGTGATAGGACCACTTGCTCTTACAGGTTACACTTTTTAATGGATCTTTGCATTCTGGATGGTGATTATTATGGGTGTAGCTGGGTTATCTATGGTTGGTTTTAATGGACCTTTTCATTTTGGATGGTGATCATCCTGGATGTAGTTGGGTTTATGTGAATTTGATATAATTGGATGGATTCTTCTCTGTCATATGCCATGCAAAACCATATTTTTTTTTCTGAATGAAATGATAGTGATATGAACTTTACTTTGGATAGATTATCTTGAGTTTGGTTTTAATAAAATAGCTCACTTTTACAAGTTACCAGAAGTATTGATACTGAAAGTGGGCATCCAAGTCCCAAGGAGCAATGGTCTGTTGATGGAATTGTGGAGGCAAGGTAAAGTGGTTGTTGCTTTTGCTTAGTTTGTGTGCAGTTAGTTATCAAACTCTAAATTGATGTCTTTATCTCTTCATATCAGCAAATATCCTCTTTCAATTGTGTTAGTTGGGGTTAGTGATGGGCCATGGGACACGATGAAAGAATTTGATACAATATCCCTGCACGTGACTTTGATAATTTCCAGGTAAGATATCCTCGTATTGCATTTTTTAATGAGTCAAACAGATCTACCTTCATTTAACCTTACTGATATTAAGTGATAATGGAGAATCTTGTGTTTTTTGTTTCTTTAGTTTGCAATCTAATTGCTATTACTCAAACAAGCATGAAATGTATGCTTGCAAATGTCAGCGATAATTAGTCAAGTAGAAAAGCCAACCTCGGGCAAAGCATTTGTTGACGGTAAAGACATACTGAGTCAAATGGACTATATATGCACCAACATGGGAGTTTATCCACAACATGAGTATATGTATATAACTAAATTAGCTTCTGTGTTTTCTTGTACATATTTTCCTACAAAAAGGTCAACAAATAATCTCAAATTCTCATAAATCTAATTGTCCATGCACATTCCGACTTCCACAGTTTGCTATGGGAATCATTAACAGGAAGGGAGCCTCTTTTATTCTTTGGTAGACTTAAGAACCTAAAAGCTGATGCTTTAAAGCAGGCAATCCTCTTTCATCAATATTTGGATATATTTGAAGATATTTGGAAATACTCAAAGCCGAGGTATGAAGAAATTGTGAAGGAAGTTTCATCTTACATGAAGAAGGTTGGCTACAACCCTGAGAAGATCCCCTTTGTCCCCATCACTGGGTTTGAGGGTGACAACATGATTGAGAGGTCCACAAACCTCGACTGGTACAAGGGTCCAACCCTTATTGAGGCTCTTTATCAGATCCATGAGCCCAATAGGCCCGCAGATAAGCCCCTCCGTCTCCCTCTCTAGGACGTTTACAAGAATGGTGGTATTGGAACGGTGCCCGTTCGTAGAGCGAAGACTGATGTCCTTAAACCTGGAACTGTTGTCACCTTTGGCCATACTGGATTGACCATTGAAATGAAGTCTGTTGAGATGCACCATGAGTCTCTCACCGAGGCTTTCCCTGGTGACAATGTGGGCTTAAACGTCAAGAACGTTGTTGTCAAGGATCTGAAGCGTGGTTTTGTGGCCTCTGACTCCAACATCAAGTCTTACTGTACAATTTTGGATTGGTTTTGATTCTTGGGATGCATTGCAACATCTATTTTCAAGTTATCTTCAAGTCTCCAAAAGCAATATGTGATCTTAAAAAACATCAATGCAATGAGCAAGATCATTGGCCGAGCACATTTCCAAGCCAAATTGAAAACCAAAGTCAAAGCACTTAAACCCGAGGCTACGCGCACCCTTCATACCTAGTACGGAGTAAATGTGTGTGCTAGTAACTAGACATTTATGGTTTTACCATTTACAATAGACGAAATTGCAGGAAACTACCCTTTAAGTAGAATAGTTTGCAGGAATCCACCCTTTAAATTTAATTTTACGACAAACCACCCTTTAAGTATAATAGTTTGCAGAAAATCACCCTTTAAAATACATCCATTTAAAAAACACGACCTATCATCACTTTTCATTAAAAATTTATTAAGTAAATTGGTATTACTCTTTTACCCCCTTATATAGGTATAATTTTAAGGTTGTTAGAAAGAAAATTGTTATATTTTTACGTTATCAATATAGTGATTGTAAACTTATTTAAAAGATTTAACTAATATAATTTTATATCAATTCAATGAGAGAATAAACATAAAACAAATGCATTGACTTAATATAATTTATAAATATAAATATTTACATATAGATATATATTATATATGGGGTGATTTCTAGAATGGTCATATTTAAGGCCTTTACTAGTATAAATGTCCACCAAATCAGCAAATTGTCCACCTCCCTTCCCTTGCCCCCTTGCCTATGTGCCCCCCCTGTGGGCCCCCCTCATGCTGAAACCAAAGTTAGTGAAATGGAGTTGCTGAAACTGGAGGTGCTGAAACCGGAGTTGTTTCTTTTTTTTTTCGCGTCACCACTTCGACGCCAGATTTGCTGAAATCGGAGTTGCTCAAGCCTTGATGCTGAAACTGGAGTTTTTTTTTTTGCGTTACCACTTCGACATCGTAGTTGCTGAAACCATATTGCCAAAACCGAAGTTGCTTTTTTTTTCATGTCAGCGCTTCGACACCAGAGATGCTAAAATTGTTGTTGTAATTGCTGAAATTAGTTTTTTTTTGGGTCAGTGCTTCGACACTAGAGTTGCTGAAATTTTTGTTGTAATTGCTGAAATTAGTTTTTTTTTCGCGTCAGCGCTTCGACACTAGGGTTGTTAAAACAGGAGTCGCTAAAATCATGTTGCTGAAACCGGAGGGTTTTTTTTTTGGCGTCAGCACTTCGATACCGGAGTTGCCGAAATGCTAAAAATTTTTTTTTCCAAAAAATGCTGAAATGCTGAAATATATGCTTGTGTGTAAGATAAGTAGCTTATATAATTTTATAAGAATTAATTTCAACATTTCAGCATAACAAATTTTGCTAATAAGAATTAATTTCAGCATTTCAGATCTCACAAAAAAAAGCTAATAAGTCTCTCCAAAAGTTTCAGCAAGGCAAAGAAAAAATTAAACCAGTGATGAGTTACAAATCTGAATTATATAGTTATTGCTTTGTATGAATCCACTGTGTTTGTGATTAAAATGCACTCCAACCATTGACAGGATTTCAGCATTTCATATCACAAAAAAAATCAAGAAGCTAATAAGCTCTCCAAAGGTTTCAACAAGACAATTTTTTTTGCTGAAATTGCCAATATTTAAACTCTCAACAAAGCAAACTCAATCAACAACAAATTCACTATTTGCTACCAACGAAAATGCTTAAAACGAATTGTATTTTCAACGAAAATGCTTAAAACAAATTTTATTTTCAGCATTTTAGGATTGCACAGATGCTGAAATCAAACCAATAAATCTTTGTTTAATCTTCCTCTCAATCTCTCTCCTTCTTGTTCGAAGCAAATCAATTCCAAAATCACAATCGTAACAAAATTGAAACCTAATCGATTCCAAGAAGCTCCAAATTCAAACTACTAAATTTTGCAAAGGTTAAATCAATACACACAACCCTAATCTCAATTTCATAGAAATTAAAAAACTGAAACAATACCTCCGGAAATCAGTACTTTCGAATCTGCGTATGTACACAATTAGCATACATATGTTCTCTATGGAAATGATCAGGTATGCAAAAGCGTCTTCTCACTGCCTCTCATGCCTCAATTTCAGCCAAATCTGGAAGAACGGAGAGAGGAGGCCGGAGGTCGAGCGAGGAGGCCGAAGGTCGCGCGAGGAGGCCGAAGGTGGAAGAACGGAGAGAGGGAGAGGTTGGACTTTCGACATCGCTGCTGAATCTGAAGGCCTTGTTCCCCGGCGTCTTCAGAGAGCAAGAGAAGAGGCTCTTTGAGTGAGGGCCAGAGGTCGGAGGTGAAGGTCGCGTGAGCGAGGAGGCCGGAGGTGGAAGAACGGAGAGAGGAAGAGGCTGGACTTTCGACATCGCTGTTGAATCTGAAGACCTTGTTCGTCGGCGTCTTTAGAGAGCACGAGAAGAGGCTCTTCGATGGAGGGGGTAATCATCGGAAGAAATGGGGAAAAGGAAGGAGAAAGTAGGGGGCCTGGAGGAAGGGATTTGAGATTAGGGTTTGGTAGATGAACTTTTTACCAATAAAATAAATTCTTGGACAGTTTTTTAATTTGGTCCAAAAACATGGCCTGCGACACAAATTTTCTCATTATATATTAATTCAGTGTATTTAATTAAACTCATTGGTTTGATTAAAAAAATATAGAATACCTTAAGGAATTTTTTAAAATATAATTGTAATTGAAGCTTATTGATTAAAACACCTAAAAATAAGTTGGTTATTATGGGATTCTCAAAAAAAAAATATTGGGATATGACAAATCATCATAAAGACTTATATATTAATAGTAGATATAGAGTGTGTTTGGATTCCAAATTCTTATAAATTATAGGCAAATTTGCTAAAATAGCCCATTTCGGTGAAACCCTTGCACACATAACCCCATCCGGAAAAAATTTGCTAAAATCTGGATATCCGGATTTTTGCCTCAACCGGTAGTAGGTAAGTGGGGGGGGGGGGGGGGACTGGACAGTGTGAGTATGACAGCTGGACAACTGAGAGAGGGAGAGAGAGAGAGAGAGAGACGGAAAAGCGAGGAAAAGACAGAGAGAGAGAGTCTCTGTGAGAGAGAGAGAGGGTGAAAATCCTGATCAATATTGAAAAGACAAGTAGAGAGAGGGAGAGAGATGAAGCAGCTGTGTACAGTAAATCGGAGGGAGGCAATTTTTCCCGCCCAGGGATGGCGCCAAAAAAAAAAGGTAAAAGGGAGGGAGGAGGGGGAGGGTATATAAGCTTTGAAGAATGTCTGAGGGAAATCATTAGCTCTCATTAATGAATTGCAGGGGAAATGGAACTTGAAGAAGGGGAATGGCCGGCGTTTGATTAGAAGAAAGAGGGTAGGTGTCAAATGATGTGTAGTCTATATAAAGAGATGAGAGAAATTCTGGGCATCACTTTTATTCACAAAATCTGAAGAAAGAGAGAGAATCCATTGAAGAAGAAGCAAGTGGGCCTGGGTTCAGGTAACGGTTTACTTGTACGAAGCCACTTTTCACTGGATGGTTATATCGTACCCACTGGACACGTGTTGGAATTAACTGGACAGTCCTCTGATCGGACATAAATGGGTAAGTGTTCTCTCTTAGTTTGGTAAGTGTTGTTCATATGTAAATACCGTCGATACAAATTAATTTGTGCCTACCTATGAAATGCAACAGGGGAAAAATCATCAGTTTGTATCACTGTATTGTTTGGAGGATGGTGGGCGTGTGAAGGCGGCACTTGGGTCTTCACGGGAACAAGGAGCCAGAAAGCCATGGTGGTGGACGAAAGGATTGACTACGTAAAGCTGAAGAAACAGGTGATGGACAAGTTTAATGTCGATGGGAGGAATGACGTGGAGCTCACATATGTAAAGCCAAAGAAGGAAGGGTCCAGGCCGTTTGCTATCGGGGATGACGAAGACTTGGAGGCCCACAAGTTTGTAAACGGGCTGTCTGGAGAACGAAATTGGCCTATCGACCTCAATGTCTCCCTGCGACGCAAGGTTGGTGGAGACGTGCCCGAAACACAAGGATCGACAACGGATGACTCAGACGGTGGTGGTTTGTCTCCTGCAGGCTTGGAGGATGTTATTGTGCCGTTAACTGGTCCGCCCGTGACCCAAGAAGATCACCCAAATACAGATCTCCCCGTGGGGCTTGACGGAGAAGACGAAGATTTGGGACAAAAAATTGTCGAGGTAAACCAAACGTATGTCCAGGTGGAATCATCGGATGTCCAGTTAACACAAACAGCTGTCCAGGTGGAATCATCGGATGTCCAGTTAACACAAACAGCTGTCCAGTTAAAGGAAACTTCTGACCAGTTAGGGATAAGTGAGGGGTTAGAGTTGGAGTTTGCGAAGAGGGAAAAGAATGCCGACGCAGTGAATAAAGGGAAGCAGATCATATATGTCAGCAGTGACATGGAAGATGGAGCCATTGACCTTGGTAGCTCCTCCGACGAGGATGATGCACGCCCAAAAGTGGTTAAAGTTGAACACGGTAGTTCTGGTCCGACGAAGTCTTGGTCATGGGATTATGAGGCGGAGCGAGCGGTGAGGGAAGTCGAGGAAGCATACGAAAGACGAAAATGGAAGTCGACCACTTCTCCGAAGCCTGCTGAAAGTGAACCAATGGTGGCGGGGAACCCATTGGATACCAGCCAGTGTGGTATTAAGCTCCGGGAGGGACAAACATTTCGGAGGAAGGAGGATGTGCAGGAACTCGTAGCGTGGGCGGGTCTAACTCGCTGCTTCACGACGAAGGTGAAGAAGTCAACGAAGACCTTGTATGTTGTAGGGTGCGCTGCTCGCAACTGCAAGTGGTCATGTCGGGCTTCGACTTACAGGGGAACGGGGTTATGGAAGATCCGAAAGCTTGTGGACGAGCACACGTGCTCGCTGGACGAGGCGGTCAGCCAAAAACGCAGTGCGTCATACACGCAGCTGGGCCGGCGCATTGTCGAAAGGTATGTGCCCCAATACGCAAAACTTAACTGGACTCTTGCCTAAATTCCACTGGACATATAGATATACACACTGGACACACAACACTAGTAACTGGACACACAACTGCATTCACTGGACACACAACTTTAGTCACTGGACACACAACTTTCTTAACTGGACACACAACTATTGTAACTGGACACACAAATATAGTCACTGGACACACAACTAACTTAACTGGACACACAACTAACTTAACTGGACACATGTGTGTGAATGGGCATGTTCAGTTTCGGAAGGTCGAAGAAGCCCCTCGATCCCGATCAAGTGCAGAGGATGATGAAGTCGCAGCTGGGGGTCACATGCAGCTACTGGAAGGCGCGCCGAGCCAAGTTGAGTGCGAGGGACATAGTGTACGGAACGGACGAGGAAAGCTATCGGAGCATGTACTCGTACATGTACATGCTGGAGCAGGCCAACCCTGGGACGTACACGAGGATAGAACGCGACGCGGAGGGGCGATTCAAGTATGCGTTTGTGAGTCTTGGAGCGTGGCGGAGGGTTATCCCCCACCTACGGAAGGTAAGTCCTTCCTTACATTGAACATGACGCCTATACGAATATCACATGACGTCTGTTTGCCTAGACATGACAGCTCTAGCTCATCAAGATGTTTATTCTCCAGGTTATATCGGTGGACGGGAGCTTCTTGAAGGGGAAATTTCGAGGGTGCTTGCTATTTGCTACTGCACAAGACGCTGACCACCACATTTACCCCGTAGGCTTCGCCATGGTTGACGGCGAGAATGATGGGTCTTGGGGGTTCTTCTTCAGGCAGATGTTGTGTGTCGTTGAAGACACGACTGATCTGGTGTGGGTATCTGACCGTCACATGAGCATCCTGAAGGGCATACGGGATAGCTACATCTTCGCGAAGCATGGCATATGCACATATCACTTATTTCAAAACGTCCGTTTCCGGTTCAAGTGCGGGGGCTTGCAAGACGAGTTCATGACGATGTGTAAAGCTTACACGTACGATGAGTTCCAGGTGTTGTACGCGGAGTTCTGTGCACGGGCTCCCGGAGTGGGCCCATATCTGAAGGAGGCCGGGTTCAGCAACTGGGCAAGGGCTTTCTACACTGGGAACAGGTACAACATCACAACCACTAATAACTCCGAGTGCTTGAACTCGGTGTTCAAATATCCTTGAGATTTGCCGCTAACAGCCCTTGTAGATGCCATCCTTGAGACCGTCGGCATGTGGTTCGTCAAACATAGGAAGACAAGCGGCGAGCAGGGGAAAGTCGTGAGCGACTGGGTTGGTAACGCCATCAGAGCAAACTTCGTGCAGTCCCTTTCCATGGGCGTCAGACAGCTGAGTGCACATGAGTACGAGGTACGCAAGGGAACCTCCACATGGCTTGTAAACCTAGTAGGACGTTTATGCAGCTGTAGACACTTCAACGTCGACCAGTACCCATGCGCGCACGCAATGGCAGCATCCCAAATGCACGGGATGGATGTGTACTCGCTCGTCAACGACTTGTACAAGGTAGACGCGTGGCGTGCGTGCTACAAGGACGTGATCTACCCAGTCCCGTCGCGAGAGAATTGGAGGGTGCCCGAGGCAATCGCCAAGGAGACTTGCCTCCCCCCACTTATCAAGGTATGCCCTGGCAGGCCGAAGACATCTAGGTACCCGTCTCAGTGGGAAAGGAAGTTCCCGAAAAGGCGCCGCACATAGTGAAGAAAAAGGTGGTATGTTGGCATGACGGGTACATATTTTGGCATGACAGATAATGGGGTAGACATGACGGATAGCTATTTTCACATGACATATTTTGCGCATTTTCAAGCCAGTAGGTATTTCACGCGGTTTGTAGGCAGGGCTAACTTATTCGGAAACTTTATCGCTCCCCCTTTTACATTGAAGTATGGACGTCGCCGGTGTTTTGTTATTAAGGCTTGTTGGGCCTGGGTGCAGCTATGTCATTTTGTACTGGACATGCAGTGATATAAACATGGCAGGAGATATTTTGGACATCACATGTTTTAATTGTGCATTTTCAGTGGAAATGTGGATGACGTAAATATATAACTGTCAACCATCGTACGACCTACATAGTTTCAAAAACAACAAGACATCATAGTTTTAAAACCCGAGCCCTAGGTTTCCCAAAACGACATACCGTCGATGCCAAAGTCAACCAAATGAAATCCTACGAAAGCATAACTGTTCAAGCCACCAACAACATTTGCAGACAACAGTACAAACAACAATGTTCTTGTAAAAAAAGGACGGAGCCAATGACTACTGAGGATCGGGCCTGGGACAGAAGCCACGGTGGTAGATGGCGACACATAGGACTAGGCGGTAAGCATCGATAAAGGCGTCGTCCACCCCTTTGAATGCGCGGTCGCCTGATGCGAGCATCTGCAAGAAACGGAGAGCGTAGGGGCCGGAGTCTCCTCTGTGTCGCAAAAAGTATGTGTCAAACCTAATGCGCACTAATTACAATATAAATCAGAAGATGGACTACGACGACTTACGATTGCTTGTTCTGAGGGATCCCCTTCACACGGTTGTACTTGAATGGCTGGGGCAGTTTCCCTGCATGCTTGGCGTGCAGCTCTTGGTGGCCATCCATCAACGGGGGAAGGAGTGAGACGAGTGTCCGGATCATACACACGGACAGTCCACTCGGCCAGGTCGATCTCAACTGCTACCCAATGGTTGTCCTTCAGATTCCATGGGGCCAACACACGGTCGACGCTCGCCCAAGGCTTCGGACACCTCTCCGGCAACATACCTCTGAAGTAGTACTCCAACTCCTCGTCGACGGGCATACCGGTTTGTCTCTGCAGCAGGACCCCGAAGTAGGGGTCGACGACTGCGACGCCTGTGTACTTCGACTCGCTGGCTACCTCCTTTCGGAGGATGCCGCATGCTTCGTCGATATGCTGCAAACAAGGAACACGTGTCCAGTCAACCAAAAAAATGTCAAGTTACCGGAGAACGGGTGGCCGAAATTTACCTCTGAGCCCACCACTTTCATTGGCGTTTTTAGGTCCCCGAAGAAATCCCTCTCAAGGCAGGTGCCCAGCATTGTACGTGCGGGTTCAGTCCCTTGGGCGTCATCGGTGGTCATCCACTCGGTGAATGCGTCCACGTCAGCCCTGGTCATCAGGCCCAAGGCCACGGCGTCCACCCCCACAATCACCTTCTTCCCCTTGGCGGCCCGCGGCTTCTTCTGCCCCTTCGTCACGTCCTCAACCACCTCCTTATCCTTCTTCCCCTTGTCGACACGCGGCTTCTTCACCGGCTGAGTAACTTCGTGGCCCTCTAACGTAGCAGGCGCTCGCCTCACCCTTTCGCCCTTACGCTGAAGGGGAAGTACGGCCTCCTCCTGGGCCTGTGCCTCCTATGGTTGATTACATGACACAAGGGTAAAATAACATGACACATAACTGTTTTTGACATGACAGTTTCATTAACACGTCCTACCTCAGGGGTTGCCTTTGTCGTTGGTGCTTCTGGCTCGGAGATGGTTGACTTGTCCCCAGGCCCTTTGGCCACAGTCTTATACCCCTCAGCTAAGACCTCATCCTCAGTAGCCGGGTCCTCCTACATGACAACAACAGATTTTTGACATGACGACTAACAATCTTCACATGACACTAGGCGGCAGATGGCTTACCTCAGCGGTTGTGACATTGGTAGTGGCTGCTACTGCCTCAAGCCCGGCAGCCCCTACCATTTCAGTTGGCCCTGTGCTATCAGTCTCACCCTGCGCAAATATGCGAAGGAACTTAGACTCGACACCATTATCAACAGTCAAATCGCAGTACGACAGGGATAACTAACCTGTGTGGTGGGTGTTTCTTTGGGGGGTTCTTGTGGATCAGCATCCTTCTCCATTTGGGTCTCCCCATCAACTGGTCCCTTACTCTTACCCATCTCCTACAGATTATGAGTTAGTGTGACCGTCATTCACAAAATTTACATCACGGTTTCAGTTAGGGTACTTACCTCAGAAGTTGTCTTGGTGGTTTCATCTTCACCTGCATCAGTACCCGATTTCTGACCCATTTCCTTAACAGTATCCTCAGCCTACGCAATTATGGGAAAGGTATGTTACCATGACGCCTATATTGTTATACATGACGCATATATTGTTATACATGACGGTTAGGGATACTGACATTACAAATTGAACATCTTACCTCCTTTGGTTGCAACTCAACATCTTCGGTTTCCTCACTGTAAGTTCCATGCCTGTCCTGCGAGTGTGTCACCTCGTCCTCACCTCACTTCTTCCCCCTCACCTCTTTTCTCAGCTCCTGCATCGCTGCCTCAATCCTTTCCATCCTCTCGTTAAACGTTGCCAATAAGATCGTCCCCAGATCATCCATCTTTGACAAAATCCTTGACACATCCACTTCGGAAGCCGTCGTACTTCCCTCACCCTTCGTGCCTGACCCAGATGCTTCCGTCGTGCTCGGCGCATGTTTGGCTTTATACTCCACCACGAGGTCGTCGAAGAACTTATCCGGCTTCTCTGTCGCGTACATGGCGCCAGCAATAACCCCCTTCCTGACCTCCTCGGCGTCCGGGAGAAGGACTGTCCGAGCAGCGTCCACCTCGTCGAACATGCCCAACTCTTCCTTCGACTGCTGGATGAGGGAGGCAAGAGAATCGTACATCATGTTGTGCTCTTTCGACTTATATCTCAGGCACCGAGGGTAGGTTGTGCTTGTGCTTGTGCTGGTGTCAGCAAATTGTCTTGCAACTTGCCGCAGAGCCTCGTACACCCACAACTACAAACAAACAAAACAAACCAGGTGATGACATGTCAACACTTTGCATTTAATCGTGTCCTGTTACCAGGAGGCAGTGTCCAGTTTAAATCAGTATTTGTCATGTGAGATTTATATCCATACCTGGAATGCAAGGGGGAAGCCGCCTAACATGTACGACGGCCGAGAGCTGCTAACCCCGTGCTCGAGCTTGCGCTCAACACACCGGTAGAGGAAATCGTGGGTTCGTTCGTAGCACAGTCGCCCCCACGGGTAACGCAAGAACGCCTCGGTGTCAGACACCATGTTTACAACCCACCCGTGAATAAAGTTACGGGGTTCCTTCGCAAACAGCACCGCCTCCACCAGCAATATGAGCGCGAACTTAAAGCGCCTTGCAGCCGAACGATTTGACTTCATCGCCACTGTGTACTCTGTCTCTAAGGCCTCCATCCTTATCTTTTCCTTGCCTAAGAACTCGAAACAGGCAGCCTTGTCCGCCGCAGTGTCCACGGTCCTCGCCACGTTTGCCGAGCAATTCAGTCCGGTCACTAGCGCGAACTCCGCAATGGAGAACCGGACTATAGACCCCTGGATCATGTACCACGTTTCTTTTTCCTTTTCCGACCGCATCTGCCGCTGCAGGACGTAGTGGACTAGCTGGGCGGAGAACTCAACTTTGGCCCCGAGCCTCGCAATCCCGCCAAACTGGCTTTCACAAAGACGCTTCCAGTCTGACGGGCTCAGGTACTGGTCTAGCTTTGCAAGGACATTGGGCCTGGCATATTGATTGCACCTACATTTGAAATGCTTGTCCTCGGGGACAGCATATATCGCCTGCACAGTGGGGTGGAATGTTAGACCGACTCATCTGTAAAACACTCTACCCTTGATCGACACTAGCCAAACCATACCTCGCCTGTTGTCGGTGTCTCCGTTACCCTTCTTTCTCCTGAATCACTCATGTTGTAGTTTGATACCCTGCAGGTTGGGGAGCAATACTTTAGCATTCTTCAAACATTTGCAGATTTTCATCACACAAGTCACAATGCACATGACGTTAAGTTCATATAACATGTCAAGTGACAATTTTAACATGTCAAGTGACCATTTTCACATGACAGACACCATATCTTTTCTGCACTTATCACAAATGCCAGTAACTTTCTAGCCTCACCATATCTTAGCTTATACTTATCACCTGAGCATTATAACCATTTTATAGCTTCCACAAAATACAAGCCGCGCAATTTTGCAATTAAACATGACAGCAAACCTATTACACATGGCAACTAAATATTAAAAACATGACAGTTTACAATGTAACAGCATTTACATTCAATAACTTGTTCCTGATTTTTTTTAAACCACATTTAGGTTCCCCGATTTCCCTCTATCTATCCTATTTCCCCAATCTCACCAATTTCCCCAATTCCCACATGACAGACACCATATAACATGTCATGTGACAATTTTGACATGTCAAGTGACAATTTTAACATGTCAAGTGACAATTTTAACATGTCAAGTGACCATTTTCACATGACAGCCACCATATCTTTCCTACACTTATCACAAATGCCAGTAACTTTCTAGCCTCACCATATCTTAGCTTATACTTATCACCTGAGCATTATAACCATTTTATAGCTTCCACAAAATAGAAGCCGCGCAATTTTGCAATTAAACATGACAGCAAACCTATTACACATGGCAACTAAATATTAAAAACATGACAGTTTACAATGTAACAGCATTTACATTCAATAACTTGTTCCTGAAATTTTTTAAACCATATTTAGGTTCCCCGATTTCCCTCTATCTGTCCTATTTCCCCAATCTCACCAATTTCCCCAATTCCCACATTTTCCCCAATTTCACCAATTTCCCAAATATTCACACAATACATGTATCGATTTCCCCTAATTTGCTTCCTCTTTCAAGCCCTTTACCATATCATCACCACAATGGTAATTCCATTCTCTCCCCAACTCGAACACCCCCGTTCCCACATTTCCACCCATTGTTTTCATACTAGACGCCTGTTACATCCCACATGACAGCGGCGGATACTCCACCCGTTATTTCATCCAATTGCAAACCATGGCAAACAAATTAGGGTCTTCAAATGGTCCCTCATCCTTTCAATTTCTGCAATCAGTACAAAATCGGTAGGGTTAGGGTTTACTTACTTCAAATCGGTCGGTCTCTCTCTTCTAAACACCCATAGGGTCGTCTTCTACACGCTTCCTTTACTGGCTTGCAATCCGGCGCCGTCTTCTCCTCCGCACTCCCAGGTTCGTCTTCTTCCTTTGCCTTCTTCTCCTCTCTCGTTTTCGTTTCAAAAATGGCGGTTTCGTGCTTTCTCCACTCCCTCCTCTCTCTCTCTGTTTTCCACAGCCAAGATGTGACAGGTTTTTAAAACTGCCCTCTCTCTCCTCCTCCCTCCCTTCTTTAATGACTCCCAACAACCGGTTTCCACACCCCTTTCCCAACCGGCTACCTTCCCATTTTTTTGAGGGGGGGTCTAACCCTTGCAATTAGAACCGGTTAGTGGGTTAGGCTAGCAAACCAAACCGGGGTGGGGGTTACTTCCTTTAAATCCCTCTAAATTATATTAGATATAGGTTTAATACAATATATAAATATTTAAATATAGATTTCAAGGATTTCAAACATAATGTTTGAGAAAAGAAAAAGAAGTGATTTCAAATGTAATGGCATTGATTGGATTGCAATTAAAAGTGTAAATGTACAATTTGTTTTAATTCCTTCGAACAACCTTGAAATATAATATATATTTCTGGGGGTAAAAGGGTAATTTTAATTTACTTAATATAGAATTTTAATGAAAAGTGTTGATAAGTGGTGTTTTTAAATGAATGTACTAGTTTAAAGGATGATTTGTCACAAAATTAAATTTAAAAGGTAATTTTCTACAAATCACCATATTTAAAGGTGGTTTACTGCAATTTCTCCTTTACAATATGGTATATATGGGACGAAGATGACCTCTTTCTACATGGAAAATGGCACATCATACTTTGTTAAGGAGAACATGATTATTCAAATCAACCATCCAAATTAAAGATTCTGCCTCCACTAAAATAATACAATCAATCAACTTACTGAATAAAATCATTTGACTTCCATTTTCTCAGGGTAAAAGGAAAAACCCTTAAACCTAGAATCTCGCATCTCAATCAACCAATTAAATGCAATACATAACTCCATTTAACATGAAAAATTAATCAACTTATGTCATGGTGACATGTTAATTATATAGTGCGTGTCTCTTTTGATCCGGTGGAGTTACTCTTCATGCCCTGGAACATTTGAGTTGTTAATGACAGATACGAAAACGATTTTATATTATATGTCTCATGTTGCTATTCGTCATGTTTTCATGAAATCGAATGCGGTAGCCGACAGGATACAACATCCGTGCCGATGATAGCTTAGAGGATCGAACTTGTTGTTATCGTCCGTTTGACCGTGCTAAGAAAGAGGCCCGATCGACGACGGATTTCCTAAATTTTACCTTGCTTCCAAAAAAAAAAAGGGTGGAGTTACTCTAAAATTAAGTTATACTACTTTGTCTTAAAATATAGTCATTAATATTTTAACACAGTTGTTAAAAAGTTAATTTTTTTTATAAAATATTATAAAATGAAAGAAATATATTTATACTTAGTAGTAATGAATAATGAGTATGGAGCTATTTTTAAAATTAAGAATTTTTTTTAAAAAAATTTCAGCATGTAAAAAAAAAACAAAAAGTAAACACTATATTTTGAGATGAATGGAGTACTATTATTCTATGAAGTAATAAAAATAATATAATTTAAAAATGTAAGAGAAAATAGTTATAAAGAATAAATATAAGCCATTAAATTATATTAAATACTCAGTATTTTAAATTCTACCAACTGTTGGATAAAACTAAAATCGGTTTGTCTAACTTGAGACATATGTTAAACATCAGAGAAAGAAAATCCTAAAATAAAATAGTGCGAGTACTAAATACTTTATACCTATACTCTTAGAAAATCAGAATTAAAATTACAATTCTAATAAATCTCATTCTATTGTGAATAGGACAGAGCCCACAGACTTGGAAAGCTTAATCAACGAAATTATCATATGTTGTTAGCCTCCCATTTGTCCACTAAATATATTGCTTTGTTAATTAGTTGAAAAAAGAATTAATTAATTAATTAAAGTTGTGCTGAGTGAATTATGTGAGAAGTTTTGATGTTGTCTGCCACATTTGAGGGATTCCATGAGGCTTCAATCGCCATTTGTGGGAATCAACTAGGGCAATGAAGGGACAATTGGCAACTTAATCATAATGGGTTAATTTGTTTGATTAAAGATATAATAATAATATTATTGAAATATATGAGATCTTAAAATTATACTCCCTTCGCCTGCCACTACATGTCTTTTTACCCCATATAATTTTATTAAAAATATATGTCTTTTCAGATTTAATCATTACATTTAACCTACTTTTTAGATTTAATCATACCTCTAATTTTTATATCACTCCTACAATTAAAAAAAAAACTCTTTAATTTTAATTTATTACTATTTCACTAGCACTTAGTTATGGTTGATCTTTTATAGCCTATAAATAGACTTATGTATATCAACTCTCTCCTCTGTACACTTTCTCTATCTCCTTCTATTCTCACTTCATATCTTCTAACTTCTTCTTCTTACCCCATTCTCACTTCTCAACCACACTACCACACTGTTAAAGAGGGTCAAAGGACTTTTTTTTGACACATTGAGCATCGAAGCTAGAGGTAGGTAGCAAATCCAACCTCCCCCAAACAAATTCCCCCCCCCCCCTTCACACATTGAGCACAACTATGCATTCTTACCTGTTTCATTAAGCAAGTTGATATTAGCATAGTTATAGTTAGGTGGCAAACAAATGGACCAAATCTACATAAGAATTTCCTAATCTGTATAGCTATATAAATACATAATTGTAGGCGACTTAAAAGTGAAGAATGGACCCAATTTTCCGCAAGTGGAATAAAACTAGGATTGGAAATGGACTAATGATATTCACACACTAATAGTTATATGTAAATAGGTATGTCTTAAAAACTAACTAGTTTAATTGTGTGTGTATATATATAGGTTCTGTATACTAACCCTTTAACGTGTATCATGTGAACAAATCAGGATCGTTGATTAAATGAAATTGATAAATGAGATTAATAGGCTATTTATCGTTTTTTTTAAATGAGAAAATGGTGGGCCCAACAATAATTTTGCCTCACTCCCCCTTCTGGGATGCTCGTGTAGGTTAGTTTGGAATTTTGTGGGGCTCGTTTTTTTTTAAATTATTCGATTGTATCGCTAGATCATTCGACCGTGTCGATGTATTATGGGATGGTTGGTTGAATTATTCTAATTGGTTAGTATCCTGAAAACGCATTGAACTTTTTAACTAAAATTTATTTGATGGTATCGCTTGATTATTTAATGGTATCGCTTGATTAGGGGTGTGCATAACCGGGTACCCGACACGAACCGGTTAATCGTGTCGGGTACCCGGTAAAAAATTACCTCAAATCACTGATCCGGACACGAACCGGTAAGGTCATACTCGTGTCGGGTATCCGACACGGATAACCCGGATTGTGTAGGTTAGAGCTGACAAGTCGGTCGTTCGGGTCAGGCTTGCTCAGATCGGGTCAATTCGGGTAAAATTTATGGTCGGGTATTAGTCTGGTCGGACATTGTTCGGGTCAGGTTCGGTCATAATGAATTATAGATTGGTCGGGTTTCGGGTTAAGTCGGGTCATGCCTATTCGGGTTCGAGTCAAAGCGGGTCGGTCTCTTTCGGGTTTCGGGTCAAGAGGCGGGTCGGTCTCATTTGAGTTTCGAATCAAAGTGGGTATAGCGGTATAGTTGGTTTGAGTTTTCGGGCGAATCATATTCGACCCGTTTGGAATTTGGATAATTAGGTTGATTTTGACACGGTTGAATACTTAAATATGTAATTTACTTAAAATAAATGATTTTAACTCGGTTGAATATTTAAATATGTAATTTACGTAAAATAAATGATTTTGACTCGGTTGAATACTTGAATATGTAATGTTGACTCGGTTGAATACACTCATTGTTATTGACTCATCGGTTGTCGACCGATTTTCAAAAAAATGATAATCGGAAATTCCATATTCGGCAATATCGTCCTTTTTTAAACATTTAAACCAATTGATCGGTGCTATAATTAAATCAAATTAATTGTACATTTAGGTTGTAACTTGTAACCTTATTTTAACTAGCAAGTTGCAAATGGACTTATTTGTGGTTTGACTATATTATTGGCCCATATCATTTTCAATGCCCATTTCATTTTTACCTTTTGTCCCATTAGTTTTTTTTCATTAATATTATTAGTTTTTAACAAATCTAGATATAAATAATTAATTCTATCAAAATATAATAATATAGATAAAAATAAAATAACAACTACAAATATAATAATATAGAGTTATAGTCTTATACACTTATTAAATTATTATCTACTTATTTTCCATGTCTAAATGAACTATTTCTATTATTACAATTTAGACTTTAGAGTATAATATTGTACTACTACCACCTCTATTGATTTAATTTTTATTGTACAAATATACAATAATGATTAACATATGGCATTATGATTATAATTATATGGGAGGAAAATGAAATTTTATTTAACATATAAGGGAGGGAAATTATATGGGAGGGAAATAAAATTTTATTTAACACATAAGGGAGAGAAATTTTATTTTATTTAACATATAAGGGAGGGAAATGAAGTTTTATTTAACCTATGAGGGAGGGAAATGAAATTTTATTTAACCTATGAGGGATATGATGTTGGGTTGCATGCTATATCATCTGCAACGTTTAATGAACTTTTAACATTTCTAACTCGTAATATGTATCGATGTTTTGATTTGATGTATGGTGGTTGACTTACTTGACTCATTGACTTATCTGCTTATCTATTGATTTTACTTTGGTTCTAAAAAGTAGGTTAAATGTAATGATTAAATCTGAAAAGACATATATTTTTAATAAAAGTGAAGAATGGACCCAATTTTCCGCAAGTGGAATAAAACTAGGATTGGAAATGGACTAATGATATTCACACACTAATAGTTACATGTAAATAGGTATGTCTTAAAAACTAACTAGTTTAATTGTGTGTGTATATATAGGTTATGTATACCTTAAATTTGTATGAGAAATCATTATTATTTAATTATAAAATACCAAATAAGTTATAAGAATTTTAAAATAATGGAAAATGAATCGAGAAAAATAAATAAATGAAAATTTGTGCCTAGTGGGATTGGGATTTGAACCACTAAGCTCCTATAGATATTTATATTTTACCATTTCATTTCTTTTATATAACATATGATCTTATATTTTTTTCTGGGTCAGCGTAGACGATGGCTAGGTGTTGCCCACCATTGAATCCGCCCCAAAAGACAGGTCTAGTCCCGATCATCCTGTTGCGTACGATTCGTAATCTTTGAATAGGGACAGAAATGTGGTGAGAATGGGAAGTTGTTCGCCACTCTAATAATCATATATAGAAACTAATTTAAGACAATAAATTTATATAACAACCATTTTTCATTTTTCTTTTATAATTCAATCAAAATATTGAAATCATCATGTTTATAATGGTTTGACCACAAATGGAACAGTAATTACGTAAGGGAGACAAGCAAAAATATGTACTCCACTACTCCGTGTATATGCGTAAGCATGTCAACTCTATAATTTGGTGCCAACTCTATAATACTCCTCCTATAAAACTTACTGGAAAATAGTTGGGTCACAAGAGCAGTCAATAGTTTATTTATATAAAATCAAATGCTCAAATAGATAAACCAAATATTTATTACTCTTATACCAAAAATTGACAATCCAACATCAACAAATAACTATAGACCTATCAGTCAATGTAATACAATATCCAAAATAATTTCCAAAATAATAACAGAAAGATTAAAACGTGTAATAGGTAAACTCATACACCCACTTCAAGGTGCTTTTGTGTCTGTCAGGGCTATTCAGGACAATGTTCTTATAGCACACGAAATCTTCCATTTCTTCAAATCTCGCAAGGATGCGGAGGGATGTATGACTATAAAATTGGATATGGAAAAGACGTATGATAGAATTGAATGAGATTACCTATTGGAAAATCTACAGAGATTTGGATTCCACCCCATCTTTATAGAATGGATCAAGAAATGCATAACAACTGTGTCTTTCTCAGTGTTGGTGAATAATGGCCCCTCGGAAGTTTTCATGCCTTCCAGAGGCATTCGACAAGGTGACCCGCTATCACCCTACCTCTTCATCTTGGGAGCAGAAGTGCTTGCCAGGACACTTAACAAAGAATCAGTCTTGCCCACCGGTAAAATTGGTTTCAAGTACAGTCGCAATGGCCCGTGTATACCATTCTTAGCCTTTGCTGATGACATAATAATCTTTTCTAAAGCAACGGTTGAAGTGAGCACAAAAATTAGGAATATAATTGACGAGTACTGTTCGTTGTCATGACAAAATGTTAATTTTCAGAAATCCAATTTCCAAACTACGTCAGGAATACCGAACTCAAGAATTCATGTACAAATAGAGAATCTTCAAATCCCACACACCAGAGCACTAGGAAACTATCTCGGATGTCCCATTATCAATGGAAAAGTAAACAAAGAAACATTTGAGGACATTGTGTGCAAATCAAAGAAATAATTAAAAAGTGGACAACGAACTCTCTCTCACAACAAGGAAGATCGGTTCTTATCAACTCAAATCTTGCAGCTAAACCACTATACAGAATGCAAAACTTTATGCTACCGACTAATATCGACAAAGAACTAGAGGACATTCTTCTGGAACAAAGATGTGCAACACAGACCACTCATTAGCTGAGACGGAATACGCAAACCAAAAAGAAAAGGAGGATTGGGAATTCGGGAATCCAAAGACATGAATGAAGCTCTCCAAATGAAATTATTATGGAAAACTCTAGCAGAACCTGATAATGAATGGGTTAAGATTATAAGATACAAATACTTAAAGGACGCGAACATCCTTAATTATAAGTGGTCTGGTAATGCATCATGGAAATGGCGTAAAGCTAGCTCCCTGATTGATAAATTCTCCTCGGGCCTCATCTGATCCATAGGAGATGGTAAAACTGTTAGGTTCTGGGAAGACAAATGGGTCCCTCTCAAAACTTTATAAAAAAGAATCAATCTAGACCAACAAATCACTCTAAATTCCCGTGTCAGTGATTTTATTTTGGAAGGGAAATGGTGGATGGAAAAACTGGAACAATGCCTGGATGCTAGTAGTGTAGAAGAAATAATGGACATACCTCTCCCCATTAACCCAATTCCGGTCAGACTATACTGGTGGCCGGATAAAAACGGGTGGTTTACAACGCCTAGCGCCATGAAAATTATTTCAAACCTAGATGGAGAAGCAGATGACCCTAATTAATGGGTTTGGAAACTAAACACGCTTCCTAAAGTCAAAAACTTTATTTCGAAAGTTACCCAAAAAGGTTTCCCTACAAAGGAGATATTTACCAACAGAGGTGTCCCCATCCCGAATGGTTGCCCATTATCTGAAGCACTAGTTGAAAACGAATCACATCTTTTCATAAAATGTGCCTTCATTAAAACTCTTGCCTTCACTCCCAGAAAGGAGAAGATATTGCTAACCCTATTATTGAGACAACTAATGATATCAAGGAAATCGTGGGATCCCTGGGCGAGAACCTCAGCAAAAACGAGAAGGTTCAATTGGAGATGAATTGGTGGCTTACTTGGATATTCAGAAATCAAATAATTTTTAAGGATTACAAAATCCCTTCACCTCAAGAAATTGAGAGAAGAGTAAAAACTACTCAAGAAAACTGGCTCAAAGCAACCCAAAGTGAAGATGATTATGTCAGTGATTGTTTCCAAAAAAAAAGTGTGGAAAATCAGTAGAAAAAATATTAAGTGGAGGAAATCAACTCAGGGGTTCATAAAATTAAACTTTGATGGAGTTGTATCTCAAGAAGGTTTATGTTGCGGAGGATACGCATTTCGCGAATGGTATGGAAACCCCATTAAACTTGGTCACAAAAGATTTGGAAAATCATCCTCTGTTATGAGGGAGCCTCTGGCTTTAAGGGAAGGTCTCGTACAAGCAATTCAACTAAAAATAAAGAACCTAATCATTGAAGGGGATTCCCTCACAATCATCCGAAATCTAAATCACTCGGGTACTTGTCCTTGGGAAATAGAACTTATAATGGGAGATATTAAATAGATGATCAAATCATTTCAGAGAACAACTTTTTCTCATGTGCCCCAAGAAGGTAACTGTTGTGGAGGGAAATCAAGTATGCAAATATAAAACTACATGAAAGCAAACCAACTCCCTGTCCAAGCAAATAAAATACAAGAAACCCTCTTGTTGTAGTGGTATGGTCAATGTTCTAAAAAACGCTTGGCGGGTGCTTGACGGTAGGGTATGGTCAAGGGTCTAGGTGGGGTGCAGACGGGGTCTAGGCGGATTTCATGGTGGGTCTTTGCAGTCTAGGTGGGTTTTGATGACCTTGACGGTCTTGGCGGCGAGGCGAGTTCAAGGGTCTAGGCGGGGGTCTAGGCGGGTCTTGAAGGGTTTTTTAGAACAGTGGGTATGGTACTCAGGATCGTATCCATGAGGAAACGTGTCAGCACTCGCCTTTCTCGTTCCAAGATGCTCTCGAAATCGACCAGAAGAGTACTCGATGTCGAGTAGAAGTACTCAATATCGACCACTGTCGTTGACCTAACTTGCATCTGCACAACAGAAGACCATAAGAAGCCGATGTCGAGTAGGTGGGTACTCGACGTTGACAAGAGTACTCGATATCGACTAGTCTGTAATCGACTTCGAGTGTGTTTGTGCAGAAAATCATAACTTTTGCTGTAGAAATAAAGACAGAAGAAAACACACCTGATAGAATTCGAATGCAATAAACTAAAAGCTTCCAGAATCGGGGTTTCAATGCCAAAACGATAACCATATATGAATCATGCTAAAGGTATAAAAAATCATGCTTTTTCATCAAATAACTTTCGTCATTAACAAAGAGGAAGATAGAGGCTTTCGCATAAACCCTAATTGTTACTAGCCCTTTTCACATAACTAATCCAACTTTGTATTAAGATAACTTTCACTTCAATAACACAAATAAGGAGAATTACTAAAGTGGATAGATCTTCCTTCAACTTGATAGATCTTCCTTCAACTTTGTATTAAGACAACTTTGTATTAAGATAACTTTAAATAATCGCAATAAAAGTTGTACCTTTGATGCATTACCTTACTTGGCTATCGTCGGGCTCACCCCGACCCTAGAAGTGGGGTGACTACTCGCTCTTCATCATCAAAACACACATCAATAGGGCTGTTATATGAACCGAACAACTCGAGCTCGGCTCGAAAAATTTCGACTCGAGCTCGCTCACTTATTTAAATGAGCCGAGCTTGAACAAAAAGCTTACAACCGAACAAAGCCAATTCCGCTCTAGCCTCTTACAACTCCACTTGGCGAAAGCTCCAAATAAAACTCTAAATTGCCTAACTAGTGTTTGCTCAATTGCTTGAGAATAGAATGATCCTAAAACTCAGCCCCTAGGGCCTTATTTATAGTGTTCAAGTCCTTGCTAATCAAGGAGAGAACAATTCTATCTATATCTATATCTAACTATCCTATTTCCTAAGATATAACTTTGATAAATATATGAAATAAAACAATAAAATTCCCTAAAGTAAATAGGAGAATTACTAAAGTGGATAGATCTTCCTTCAACTTGATAGATACCTCGTGACTTCACTTGTAAGCAACCTCAATCACTCGGATTCCACTCGATTTTGACTCGGACCCGTCACTGGGAAGTACTCAAGATCGAGTAAAGTACTAGACGTCAAATAGAATTCTTCTACGTCTCGGATTGCGCTCGATCTCGGCTAGGATTTGCACTCGACATGAAGTAAAGTACTCGATGTCGAGTAGTTTCTGGGCTCTCAAGTGGTGATGTGCTTGACTGGTACTCGAGGAGATGATTTCGACCAGGAGGTACTCGACATCAACCAATCTGGTCGACGTTGACTAGTTCTGTCGAGTACCTTCTTCCTTGTTTTCTGCTCGATATAAAAGTATGCATAAATCGATATAAAAGTATGCATAAATCGATATAAAAGTTAATACAAAACATCGCAAAATAGGTGCACATCAAACACCCCATACTTAAGCTTGCTTGTCCTCAAGCAATACTTTTAATGGTCATACATGGGAAGGAATTCAAAGTCTCAACATCTTGGATTCATTCTCATATGTCCCTGTAATCAATTACCATCCTCGATAAGTTACTAATGTCACAAATTCATGCATGTGAATAAAAACAACATCTACACACAAAAGGAGGGTTTTGCAAAAACATTTCATAAGTGACAGAGCAACAATAATCAAGAGGACTTTATTTAGCTCAATAAGGGGTAGATTGGTAAAAGACTAAAGGTGAGTAATTTTTGGCCATGTGGGGCTAATGATCCGGGGAAATGGAGTACTTTCCAAACTTTCATACCACATTTCTTTTTCATTTGATTTCTCACCTTTCGCTCATTTGCTCAATGCTTTTTTCAATATTATGTTTTTACCTCTCTAACCTCAGCACTGCCTTCTCGTGAGTCGCAAACATGGGTATCATTAATGGCCCCAAATACATAGTGCTTCGGACTGTTCACCTTGGTGTCCCATCCTGCAGAACTATTATCTCAACGCAGGTCGGGTCGATCTACCTTTATCTCCCGAGGTGACCAGATTTTCTTTCACTCATTAAATTTTTCATGGATTTTGAAACTTTCCTCCCAAACTCCAATAATGATATATAACAACACAAACACCATATAATAATCTCAACAATGTACTTTCATTCTCAACATAATCCCTAGATAAGGAAATAAGGTAAAGAATTGACAATATTTAAATCATGTGGAGCAATATATGAAATAAGGCTTAATATGACTTTTGTAATGCATAAGCATAGGTAAGGCTAGGATATAACAATACGAACATTATATGGAAAATATAAAGTCCTCCATCCTCTTATTATGAATTATATCAAAAGCAACATCAAATTTACCCCCTTTCATGGTTTTCAAGAAAATAATTCACTCTATTGTGACTTCCCTTTACTAGGCAATGTCATGCTATATCTCTAATGAATCCAATTTTGCATCGTCGAGTTCAATTAAAGCTTCCATGACACTATTAAAAACTTTTCAATGAGGGTGATAAAAATAAACGGGGTGATAAAAATAAACTTTAGATGAAAACATGAAGCATATAGATTAATTGTAATTCCAAAGTAACCATGCATGAACAATTCGAAAAATAAACATAAATATGCACAAAGTAAGCCTTCCCCCAGCCCATACTTAGATATTAGATTGTCCTCACTATATAAAAATAAGGGTAAAGGAAGAAACTTACTAGACTGAAGTGCAGATGCTCGAAATAGAGTGTTGAAGAATGCTGCCAAGTGGTCGACATCGAGTAGAGTAGTTGACATCAACTACTTTTTACTTGACATCGAGTGTACTGTGGCCTTAGGGTGATCTCGAGTAGGCCATAGGCTCCTATGCTCGACATGATTGGTCAACGTCGAGTAAAGTACTCAACGTCGAGTACTTCTCTACAGCGTTTCGTACCTACAATGTGTTAGATAGACAAAATCCACAATAGCAAAACCCAAAATAATGTTTTAAAACAAAAAAAAACAGAAATCAACAGTGTCTAAAATCCTAAAAACTGATTGTTTTGATACAAAATCTAGATTTTATAGTCACTAGGCCGACTTCTTCTTTTTAGCTCAGGGTGGCATATGCAGCGCCCATTTGGCTTGAGCTTCGAATAAGACTCCATTCTTGTCCATCAGTCGTAGCCCTCCGGAATGGATCTTATGCACCGTGAAAGGTCCCAACTTTTTTTTTTTTATTGAACTTGATAGAGAACCAATGATTCTTTGATTTGGAGATGTAGACTTTGTCTCCTACTTCATATTCCTTTGGATCATCATTGGAAACCCTACATAAGCGCACATACCAAGGCAAACCTCTCCCATGTATAGATAAATCTTTAATTGAAACCGGGGAATAGATGTCTTTCCCTTGGCTCACCTTCGCAGAATCTTTATTCGAGACCCCTTAATCTAGTCGATGTCAAGTAGAACTAGTCGACGTCGAGTAGTCTTGTTCGCCTGGTGGCTTGCTTGAAAAAGAAGGAGAAGTCGAGTTGCTGGAAATCTGGTCGATGTCGATTAGTGTACTCAGTCGAGTACTGCCCGACCTCTGGTATGGTGCTCGAGTAGGGTGTAATCAATGGGTGTTTCTGATTTTGGTCGATGTTGACTAGAGTACTCGACGTCGAGTACTTCTGGTCGACTTCGACCCAATACTTATGACTTGGCAAAGATTCTGAAAAGAAAGTAGCTGACATCGACTTACCTTGGTTGATGTCGAGTAGATCTTTGGTCTCCTCGTTCAGAATTGCCATGATTTCCTCCACATGGGGTTCTATATCTCTCTTCTCAAGCTCTTCGGGAGTCATATTTTTTATCTTGGGCTCCCCGCAAGTGATGTACCTAGCTGAAACTGACTTGACCTCCATAGGGTCGTTGTGGCTTTCAGTTTTATTAAAAAAGTACTCAATTACCTCATCGCTGATGTTGAAAGTGAGCACTCCCTTCCTTACGCTTATGTTGGCATCCATAGTCGCTAAGAATGGCCTTCCAAAAATAATTGGACAAGCAGGGTCCTCTGCCATATCAATAACTAAGAAATTAGCAGGGACAAAAAACTTACCTACTTGTACTGGTACATCGTCCACCATGCCTGTTGGGATGACTACAGTGTTGTTCGCCATATAGAGTTGGGCATCCACATGCTCTAAAGCTCCTATCTTGACTTTGGACCATATTGATAAAGGCATGATGCTTACACTGGCTCTTAAGTCACATAAAGCATTGAATATGTATTGATCGAATCCAATAGTTATTGAAAACTTACCTAGATCTGGTCGTTTCTCTGGTAGGTCTATTTTGCTGCATTCCTCTCCAATCTTAGCCATCGCCTGCTTCTTGCTAAGGATGTCTTTGAGGAACTTTACATATGATGGCAGCTCGTGAAGAGCTTCTGTGAAGGGGATCGTGACATTGAATCTCTAAAGCATCTTCAAGAAACGCCGAAACTTCTTCTCTGCGGGGTCCTCCAAAGATTTGGTTGGGAACGACATTGTTTCTTCTTCGGAGGTGCTGGAGTGTGGTCGACATTGACTAAAGGTTGGTCGACGTTGACTGGGGGTTGGTCTACATTGACTACAGTGGTCGACTTTTGGGTGAGTTTTGTTTTTTGGTCGATATCGACTATTGGGTCCTAAATGTTGAGTAGTTTTTGGTCGACATCGAGTGGTTTAGTCGACGCCGAGTACTCCCCAGCAACTTCTTTCTCCATGTTCTGTTCGGGCGTTTGCAGCTGACGCCCACTTTTGAGATTCATGGCGGCTACTGTCCTATAGATTTACCCTTAGGGTTAGGTTCAGAAGATCCAAGGAGTGTACTTGATTATTTGGGGACGGATATAGCCGATTGACCAATCTAGGTCTCCATATTCTTCCCCAGATGTCAATCTCCCCAAGTCTAGAGTTGACGCCGTCCTTACCTTCCGTGTGATTTCTCCGCGTCTCCTCAAGAATAACTTGCAGGTCATCTTTCTTACCTTCCCTATCAGGGTGACCAGAAGCTCTGTAGGGCGGGGGGTCTCTTAGGTACTGGGGTTGGCAATAATGGCTCCAGTTTTGTTGCTGATGTTTTGCCCAGAGTAGTGTCCCTCCGTAAAACGCACGTCGTCGTGGGTTGCAAGTTGTACTTGGTCGGCGTGTGGGCACGCAATAGTGATGTGCCTCATAGACCCACATTCTAAACAACGTTTATCATGGGTAAGACATTTAACTTGTTTGGTGAGACGACGTACCTGATCATTGTGAAATTGGTCCCTAGCGTCCGGATCAACTTCCTTAAGTGGATCATATAATGGCATAGATGGGGTAGGCCCTTCATACCTTTGTTCAAAGGCCGCAGAAGTCCCATTGTGTTATCATAGTTGGCCAGCATCTCAAAGGTTTCCCAAGAACGCCGTGGGGTGTACTCGAGATACATGTAAGGAGTGTAGTTGTTGATCCGCTCCTTGGTTGGCGCATCCAAGCAGTTGAAAATGATATCTTGAATCACAAAAGGTGGTTGTCCATGCGTAGGAAAGGATTTCAGCAGTCTCTTGTAGTGTTCCCAGACCTTAGCAAGTGGTTCCCTTAGCTTCTGTTTAAAAGCCGGGATCTACTGTCTGAGCTGCACTGTCTTGGCTGGAGGAAAAAACATGTTAAGAAACAAGTCCCTTAGTTCTTTCCACGTGCAAATGGATTGTGGAGGCAAACCCTCTAGCCAATGTGAATCTATTCTTACAAGATACCAACGAAAAACGTTTAGTTTAAGATATTCTAGATTTGCATCATCTGCAATGGCCTCGCATAAATCTAGAAAGACTATAACATGTTCTAAAGGGAATTCAAAAGGTTTCCCCTGAAATTGATTCTTTCTAATTTCAGAAATAAAAGAAGGATGAATTTCAAAGTTAACGAGCGAGAGAACGATTGGCGGTTTTGGAACTTCCAGAGTAGGGTACAGATACTCCTTTGCAGGGACATGCTGAATCTATTCATCAAGCTCTGTTCTGGCATCGACCTCTCGATCAACCATTTCTTCCCATCATTGTTGATTCCTTTGATATTCCGCCTCTCGTTGGGCGTATTCTGTCTGCCTAGTGATGAAATCCTCTACTTGAGTGAGGAATAGCTCAAGCTCATGCGCCGATGTGAGATGAACCTCATTCTCGTTATTGGTGATCGACATGAGTCTTCTTCTTAGCCTTTGCTGAAGATGGAAGAATCGTTCGGGTTCAAGAATAGGATCGATAGGTGTGCGATCAGTTCTTCGCTTGCACCTGTAAAACAAAAAGTAAAAATAGAGAGTAAAAAGAACTAGAAAGGGTTTTGCTATTAGGTAATGGTTTTGCTATTATTTGAGTCTAGTTTTGTATATTACTTGTGGAGTATTCGAGTTCCGAATCTATGCGTTTTTAGTGTTTATTCTACAAAATTACATTCCATCCTTGAATGGACATCGGGAAGAGCTTAAGAAGCATGTTTTGGAGCATATGAAGGCTAAGGAAGAGAAAGGAGGCACGGCATTAGAATATGTTGAAGGAAATTCAAGAACGTCGGACATTGCAGAGACGGTGCCCGCCGCCCCTTGCACGGGGCCTGCCGTGACCCAAGATTCCGGAAATGCGATTTTGGATCGAAAGACCACTATTTTATATTATTTCTTACTAGGGTTTGACCAACCTTTGGGAGGCCTTATTAGTTGTTTTTCAGTTTTTTTGACAGAAGGTTGTTTTGAGAGAGACTATGAACTCAATTAGAGAGAGAGAGAGAGAGAGAGAGAGAGAGAGAGAGAGAGAGAATTGGCCTATGAGTTGCTAAACTCATAGTTTTGCCTATGATTCGAACACATGGTTGTTTGGATTGTCAGGATTTGATTCTATTTGATTATTCATCTTCTTAGTTGTCATCTTGTGCATAATTTATATTTGTGTTCCTTTCTATGTCTGATCAACATGTTAGGGATTGCATCTCTAGTTATGAATTCGTTGTTATTTCCTCGATAGCAAACAAAGGTATTGATGATAGTGATGTCTCTTTGTCTTTGTAGTGGATGATTTCAATTGATCTATGTAGAGGATATTCGATTAGGGCTAAGTTCGGTATCGCCTATTAATCTTAATTAGGTAGAGTCAATGTGTCAATTGGTGTTGATTACTTGAGTTCTTAATGCTATTCTTTAGTGTTATTAAATAAGAGGATTGAATCTCTGGGGATCTCTCAACTTTAGTCAAGTAGACCTAGGAATATGAATAATTGATACATTTGCAGGGACATGTTAAATCTGTTCCTCAAGCTTTCTTCTGGCATTGACCTCGTGATCAACCATTGATTCCCATCTTTGCTGATTCCATTGATATTCCACGTGTCGTTGGGCGTATTCTGTGTGCCTGGTGGTGAAATCCTCTACTTGCCCGCGGAATAGCTCAAGCTCCTGCGCCGATGTGAGCTGAACCTCATTCTCGTTATTGGTGATCGACACGAGTCTTCTTATTAGCCTTTGTTGAATATGGAAGAATCGTTCGGCTTCGAGAATAGGATCGATTGGTGTGCGATAAGTTCTTCGCTTGCACCTGAAAAACAAAAAGTAAAAGAGTAAAAATGAACTAGAAAGGGTTTTGCTATTAGGTAATGGTTTTGCTATTATTTGAGTGTAGTTCCGTATATTACTTGTGGAGTATTTGAGTTCAGAATCTATGCGTTTTTAGTGTTTATTCTAAAAATTACATTTCATCCTTGAATGGATCCCTCGGGAAGAGCATAAGAAGCATGTTTTGGAGCATATGGAGGCTAAGGAAGAGAAAGGGGGCACGACATTATCATATGTTGAAGGAAATTGAAGAACATCGAACACTGCAGAGACGGCGCCCGCCGCCCCTTGCACGGCGCCCGCCACCCCTTGCACAACGCCCGCCGTGACCCCAGATTTCGAAAACGCGATTTTGGATCCGAAGACCACTATTTTATATTATTTTCTATTATTTCTTTCTAGGGTTTGACCGACCTTTAAGAGGCCTTATTAGTTGTTTTTTAATTTTTTTGACAGTAGGTTGTTTTAAGAGAGACTATGAATTCAGTTAGAGAGAGAGAGAGAGAGAGAGAGAGAGAGAGAGAGAGAGAGAGAGAGAGAGAGAGAGAGAGAGAGAGAATTAGCATATGAGTTGCTAAAATCATAGTTTCGCCTGTGATTCGAAGACATTGTTGTTTGGATTGTGAGGATTTGATTCTATTTGATTATTCATGTTCTTAGTTATCATCTTATGCTTAAGTTATATTTGTGTTCCTTTCTATGCCTGATCAACATGTTAGGGATTGCATCTTTAGCTATATATTCGTTGTTGTTTCCTCGATAGCAAACAAAGGTATTGATGATACTGATGTCTCTTTGTCTTTGCAGTGGATGATTTCAATTGATCTATGTTGAGGATATTCGATTAGGGATGAGTTTGGTGTGCGCCTATTAGTCTTAATTGTGTAGAGTCAATGTGTCAATTGGTCTTGATTAGTTGAGTTCTTAATGCTATTCTTTAGTGATATTGAATAAGATGAGTGAATTTCTGCGGATCTCTCAACTTTAGTCAAGTAGACCTAAGAATATGAATAATTGATAGATCAATCCGAGGACCATGAATTCCAACCATTGTCAGAGAATTACTGGTGAAATGCTCTTTCTACTTTGATATCTATTTGCTTTGTGATTTGCAATCTAGTTACTTTTACATATTTGCTATTTGTCAAGAATCATTGCTTTGCTATAAGAGTGTTTGTGTAGAGTTATTGAATAGGAAACCGCTTCTCTTTGTGGTTTCGACACTGGACTTCATCGCTATAGTAGTAGTTATTTGGATTATCAAGTGATTGGTTGCCTAATCTATTGGTTGTGTGTTTAAGTTTGGAAATCTTACTATTTGGAAAAGGGAGAAAGTGCCAACGAAGTTTGTCTCGCATCAAACTCTTGGCGCCGTTGTCGGGGAGAAGAAAGGAGTTTTCTTTTCTTTAACTTTTTCAATTACTCTTTACTTGGAGTATGTTGAGTGTTCAAACAGTTGCAATTAGTCTTCCTGATCTCCCCGAGGGTTCAAGATTTGAGTACAAGTTGAAATGGTCATCTATTTTGCCCTACTTTCATGGATTGCCTGGGGAGGAACCAAACAAGCACCTTGCTACCTTTGTGAGTGTGTGTGATAAACTGAGACCCCAAGGCCTGTCTAACGACCAATTGATGTTGAGAGTATTCCCCTTTACTTTGAAAGATGCTGCAAGCGATTGGCTTTACTACCTACCTCCAGAAAGCATTATTACTTGGGTGCAATTGAAGAAAGTTTTCCCGCAAAAGTACTTTCATGCGACTCGCCTCAACAAACTTAAGAAGGAGATGTCCAGTATTGAACAATCACCTACAGAGAGTCTTTATGAGTATGTTGAGCGGTTCAAGAAGCTTCAGGGTAGTTGTCCGCAACATGGTATACCCAAGGATGATCAAGTGTTGTATCTTTATGAAGGCTTGCTTGATACCGATAGGAGTTTCATCAATGCTACCAACGGAGGACATATTTTGGATAAAACACCTCAGGAAGCAATGCAGATTTTTGAAGGGTTGGCTAATGCATCACAACAATATGGGAGACACGAAGGATTTAGAGGAGTTCATAAGTTGGATGGTTCGAGAGATGGAAACTAGGATGATATCGATAGGCTTATGGAGATAGTGAACAAGATAGCTATGCAAATGAATCAACCCCATCAGCCTAGACCTTGTGGAGTTTGTGGAGATCCAACTCATCCGAATGATAAGTGCCCTTTGATTCAGGAGGGCACAACTGAAGTGAATGCTATGGATTTTGGACCTCGCCGCAACTTTGGTAACAATTACAATCAGGGCTAATTTTTAAACTACCAAAGTGGATTCAACGGAAGAGGCCAGGAGCAACAAATTCCTTTTCCGAGAGGACAGTTCGAGAATCGTCCTATAAATACTCAACAAGACGATAGAGATGAGACATTGAGGTTGTTGTTAGACAAGATGAGTTTTCAAGAGAAGTTGCTGAGTCAAATGGATAAGGAGATTGGTGAATTAAAAGCGAAAGATTCGGGTAAGTTGCCATCGTAGGTGGTAGGGAATCCGAAGGAGAATGTTAGCACCATGACCCTTAGAGAAGGTAAACAAGTTAATGTACCCACTAGGAATGCTGAAGAGAGGCCTAGGGAAGAAGTTGATTTGGGAAATAAGGAGGAAGAGTCGGAATTGGAGACGCACTGCATAGACGGCGCCCGTCGCCCCTCACAACGGTGCCCGCTGCCACCTCCATTGGCGGATCCGACTTATGACGTTGTTCAATCCCCGAAGGAAGCTTCTAAAGAGTGGTCTTCCGAGGTTTCAAGACCTGCACCACCCTTTCCTCATGCCTTAAAATCTGATCGTAAGTGGGAAGATGAACAAATTCTTTATGACCCCTCTGCTCATTGTGAGGTAAATATTCCACTTTTCAATTTAATTAAAATTGTGCCTCGCTATGCGAAATTCTTGAAAGAGCTATGCACGATGAAGCGCAAGCAAAGGATGACGAAGAAAGAAAAGGTAAGTTTAAGTGAGAATGTTTCTGCTTTGCTTCACAAACGATTGCCCGAAAAGTGCGGAGATCCAGGTATGTTTACTATACCATGTGCAATAGGTAATCCTAGCTTCACCAAAGCTATGTTAGACCTAGCTGCTTCAATCATTGTTATATCTTATAACTTGTACATGTTTTTGAGTCTCAATTCATTGCCTTAAACTGATGATACTATACAACTAGCTGATCGTTCTAGTATTAAGCCTAGAGGAGTTGTTCAAGATGTTTTGGTAAAGGTAAATGATTTGATATTTCTAGCTGATTTCTTCATTCTAGAAATGGAACAAGGTACGCCTGAAGACCCGATTATCTTGGGATTGGGAAGGCCATTC
Source organism: Persicaria maculosa (assembly GCA_963922045.1). Lineage (NCBI taxonomy): Eukaryota > Viridiplantae > Streptophyta > Magnoliopsida > Caryophyllales > Polygonaceae > Persicaria > Persicaria maculosa. Next base: position 50,657,116 of record OY998251.1, on the reverse strand, counting down.
TTACGAACGGCCAAGACTAAGATTGATTGTTTTGAAGAACAACCTCCAGGAGTAATTCATTTCAAGAAGGAATCGATGGATGCAATTGATCGATATGTCGGAGAAGTTCCTAAAGTTCAACCTCTTGTCTGGAAAAGGACAAGTGCGGGGAATCTTAGTGGAATAACTTGATCAAGAGTGCATCACATCGAGCCAAAGACGTGTAATAAAGGCGCTTCTTGGGAAGCAACCCATGGTAGTTAGGTAGTATTTCTATTTTCGTAGTTAGTTTTCAATTCAATAAAGTTGGATGAATCGTGTCACCGGATTTCGGAAGTTACAGTAAGTGAAACCTATGTTGGGATTGAGTTTTGATTGATGTGGAAGAACGGAGCCACGTTCTGTGGAAAGGGCGTCCGCCGCCTGTGTCTCCGCCTGATGAGTCTGAATTTTGGTAAACTTGGAGAGGAAGTTTCTATCTTTTTATTTTTGGTACTTTTCCGGTTTAGGTTAGTTTATTTTTATATATTTTTAGGATTATATTATTGTTATATCTATTTTAGGTTAGATTGTTTTCTATCTATCTTACGTTAGTATTTTATCTTTTACTTATTTTCTATTTTATTTTAGGGTTAGATTTTTCTTTTTCGGATTAGTTTCCTTATTTTCCTACGATTAGAGTTCTATCTTTATTATATTTAAATCTAACATTTTTCTTTTGTCTTTTTGATAGATTTTCCCCTCCAAAAGCCTACTTGAATCCGTTCCAACTGCCTAAAGCCTTGTGTTTCAATCGATTCTATCCACCAAAACACTTTCCACCGTCACGCTACATCCACAAATTCAATCTTTTCCCATTCCATTCCCTTACCTATCACAAAAGAACCCTATGAAACCAAGTTGTTTGAGAAAGTTTGAAGTTTGGAGGAGCGGACGTCGGTTTTCCAACGTTTTCACTCGAATTTGTGGTTCTGTAGCGCCTCGATGATGAGAATGTTTACAATCTTGCAAGCCTAAAATGGTGGGGCATGATTGAGTGGGCCCAACGTCCGAATCATGGTTATTAGGATCGCGATCCGGATCGTACGATCCTAACGATCCTAGGAATAGTTTTGATCCGGATCGGTTGTACATACTCGTTTATACTAGAATCGGAGTGGGATCGGCTAGGATCGGTTAGGATCGTTAGGATCTTTGTGAGGATCTTACGATCTTAATGATCCTAACCGATCCTAGTAATTTCAAATTTTGATGAAATTAGGCCCATCCAATTTTTAGTCCACAAAGCCCATGTCGTTATTTTGATGAAATTATGCCCATTTCTATTATTTTTTTTAATTGCGTTTTAATTTTTGGGGGAAATTAAACCCTAAAATCCTTAAATCGATGAAGCGGTGAAGCCTGAACTCTCAAGCTTGAGAGGCAAATTCCAACAATTCTGCAACCACAGCACACTCCGGCGGCGGTGACTCTTGGTTGCAGCCGACAGCGAGCATCCTCACAATGCGGCGGCAAGGATGCACAATATGAAATTAAAGAATAAGAAACAACATAAAACAAGAAAAACTGAGCCGTCATACAATTTGAACATGGAGTTAGAGGACATATCCTCGGATGATGAGTAGATAACCGAAAGGGCTAGTGAAGATCTTGCACCCCTCACAAAAGAGTGGAAAGCTATCATTGGGAAAGCCTTATGCGCCGAAGATGATGATACTTATTCATGTTCTAGACGTAATCACTATCTTCCATATACTCTTTCTCATTTCTCCTTTATGTTTATTTAAACTTATAAATTTATAATATATAAGTATTTATGTATTTATGTTTTCCTTATTTGAATTTACATAGGTGCTAATGTTGAAAGTACGTGGCACCCATGAATCAACCCATGGAAGTTGTATGGGTGGTGGTAGTGGTGAACCTATAATAACTTGTAGTGAAGATAAAACTATAGAGATAAATGATGGTGAAGATGGTGTTGATGTTGATGATTTTCTTGAGAGAGATGCTGAAATTGTTTATGATGACATTACAAACTAGAGATGGGAAGAGGAATTTCTAATGTCTACTAAGTAGTGTTAACACTTAGCACCTATCACATATGGCATACCAAAAACAATAATGTGATGTGGGGTTTCATTTTTTGTTAATCTTGTTTCTTAGACCATTTTTAGTTTGGTTTATGGATGTTAAGTGACTTATTTAAACATTTTAAGTATCATATTATACCTTTTGACATATTATGCATGCTAATGAGTTATTATTGGCATATGTTAATTACTTAGTTTATTTAAAGGAGAAACTGACTAGTTTTGTTTAAAAATTAAGATATTTATTTGGTATGACTTATTTATATTTGATTTTTTATTTGATTTTCACTTTTTGCTAGGATCTTACGATTCTACGATCCGATCCTACGATTCGATCCTAAACCCTTGCATCGATCCTACATTAGGATCTCGATCCTAAAAACCATGGTCCAGATAGAACTTGGTGTTTTAAATGGAAGTCGGGACCAGGAGAGGAGCATCACAATTATCTACCCGCAGAACTACCATATTGCCTGAGGATGTCAGATTTCAATCTCTATCATAACAAGTTTCCTTTAGATCCTAAGGAGCATAGTTTAGAGAGGCGATGGCCTTTTGTTGTTGATGATGCCACCGATGACGAGGTTGCAGATCAGAGGTTATTGATACGGTTATTGGTGTTTTGCCTGCTAAAATTACAGAAGTTGAGGTCGTCGAAAAAGGAGAAGTTGTTGAAGAGGACGCCGAGCCGACATGTGCCATTTTGATTGATCTTGAACGTCGATTTGCTGATTTTGGGACGAGCACTGCTGACAAGCTCGCTAGTATTTCGGAGAAGCTCTCGAGTAATCAGAACGCTGTATTGATTTCCCAGGACATCAATCAGCGGTGTAGACCCCAGACCCCGCTTTCACAGTAATTGGTCAGTCATTTGCTTCTTTCAAACCCTTTGTTTTTATATTTTCATTGTTCCTTTTTGTGTTTCTTTGCAATTCGGACAATGCAACATGTGAGTGTGGGTGGGGGGGGGGGAGAATGAAATGAATTAGTTAGGTTAGTCCATATTTGAAATTTTGTTTTTTTTGAATTTCTGTTTTTGTTTCTTTGTTATTTCCTTTATGTTATTTCTTTTATGTTACAGAAAATGTCAAAAATGAAAAAAAAAATTGAAAAATGTCGAAAAATATGAAAAAAGCGAGTCTTTTTTTGTTGTTTTGCATGTTGTGTTGTCAAAGATTTCCATCTAATTTGAGTTTGTCCTGACATGATCTTATAAATCCCATGGAATTCTGGAATGATTTGATCTTATCCTGAAAATTGGTTTTTATGTGAAATATGATTGAGCTTGTATGATCTATATGTTTGGGAGTATACTTGAAAGTCAACAAAAATTTGTCCCAGTGAGATATTTTTGGCCTTATAAGGCATACATCTTTGTTCCTTTTGCTTTTCTTGTGTGATTTACTCTTCCTATGCATTTATCATTGAGTATTGCCATGGTTATCTATTTTCAATGCCGATTATATACATGTACAATGCTTGATAAGTTCAAATGATAGAGGCAACCTTTTAGCCACATATTTATCCATGTCTACCTTATGTTATATGTTGCTTTGAAGCCAATTTGAGCCTTTAGCCTTTTTATTGTTAGCTCCACAAAATTATTATTCCTAGCCTATGATTAGCCTTACCCTTATTCTGGGGGAATTGAGATTTTGGGTGGGTTATGGAATTTATTTTGGAGATTGAGGAGAATGAAGCTAAAGTATGATTTTACGGTTTATGGTTTGGAGAATTGTAATGTTATGTGCTTATTTAGGCCCTCTTTCTTATGCATTTGGTTTCCATGTATTTTGGCTCAAAATAAAAAGAAATCCAAAAATAAAAAGAAAAAAAAATAAAATAAAATAGAGAATAAAAGAGCCAGTTATCTTATGTTTGCATAATGAGGAAGAAGTGGGATTTATATTGGTTGGGTGTTGAGATTGCATGATATGTAAGATGATGAGAGTCGAGATGTGATTTGATGATTTATGGAGTTATTTTGATGATATTGAGAGATGTTGTGCATTTGTGAGCTTGATCTATTGAGTTGGTTTGTGTTATGTTGAGAGTTTTGGAATCTTGTTTTCTGAAATTTATTGCACCACATGACCAAATACAATTCCTTGCCCTTAATTTTCTACCAAGCCCCATTACGACCTGCCGAATGGAATCTTCTATGAAGGTTTCCAATGAGCGAAAGTCCTCTTGATGTCCTTATTTTTGCATTAACGTAATCGGTGGAGATTTTGTGATATTTATTTGAGTTGGAGACAACACCTCAAGAAGCAAGGAGTTAGAAGAGTTCATAAGTGGGACAGCTAGAGAGATGGGCACAAGGATGATATCGATATGCTTATGGAGATAGTGAACAAGATAGCTATGCAAATGAATCAACCCCATCTGCCTAGACCTTGTGGAGTTTGTGGGTATCCAACTCATCCAAATGATAAGTGTCCCTTGATTCAGGAGGGCACAACTAAAGTGAATGCTATGGATTATGGACCTTGATGTAAGCCTAATTCGCCATGTTTTACATTTAAGTTTATATCGATTTCTGCATATATTGCATTCATTTGGGTTAAGATAATACAGAAGCTGTGTAATTTATGTTTATTTATCAAATTATGGAATCTACACCAGTTTCTGTTTAAATCGCAGAATTTGAGGCGTTTTACAGCAATTCTAAGGAAGGTCGAAAAAGCTCGGAAATCCACTACAGAAGTCCAAGGTCAAAGCAGCAACGGAACCAGTCGAATCAAGCTAAGAACCCAAGCTACTCGATCTCGAGTAGCCCTTACTCGATCTCGATGAGTACGTCTGAGCACAGCCTTGTCGACCAGGAGCAACGTCGAGAGCCAGACCAACCAAGCTCCGGAACCCAACTCGATCTCGACAAGACCTGGTCGAGATCGACGAAGCCTAGTGCCACACCCGGAGTCGACGAGGAGAAGAGCTGATCGAGAAGCCGAGGACGAGAAGCCAAGCACATCTCTACTCGATCTCGACAAGACCTGGTCGAGATCGACGAGCCAGAGCCCAGATCCATGCCTGTCGAGTAGAGCCGCCGAGGAAACCTAGTCGGCAAGACCAGTCCACTCGACATCGACTAGGTCTACTCGAGATCGACGAGCACCAGGATCCATGTCCGAGTCTGTCGAGCACCAGCTAGCCGAGACGACGAGCCGAGCCAGTCGACCAAGATTTCTACTCGAGATCGACAAGAGCCTTGTCGAGGTCGACGACGCTTCCAGAAACCATGTTACTCGATATGACGAATTCTACTCGGTTTGGCTTTGCTTGGGCTCGAATTTTGCCGATTCTATCCAAATTTATCAAGATACATCATGAAGAAGAGAGTTCTATCCACTTGAAGACTTTAGATATATTTTCCTATTTTGGATTTAATTATGTTATGTCTTTTATTTATCATTAAGCTTTTAGATATAGTTTTTGTTTTAGATAAAGATTTCTATCCTTGGGTAGCAAGGATTTGAAAGCTATAAATAAAGCCCATGGGGCTCAGTTTAATTCAATTCAATTTCAGAAGTAGGAGAAGTAGTAGTAGAGAGAGAAAGAGAGAGAGTGAGCGGTTGTAAACTTTGGTTTATGTTTATGCAAGTTATTTCTTTTCAATCAATGATGTCTGAGTTTGCGATGAAGTGCGAGTAGTCCACCCACTTCTAGGGTTGGAGCGAGCCCGACGATAGCCGTGCATAATTGAGGTAAAGATCCGACCTTTATCATGTTTTGAGCATTTTCCTACTTGTTTATGTGTTTATTGCCCATCTAATGGAGATCCATGTTAACCACTTGGATTATAAACATAAAATTCGTAGAGACAATTAGGGTTTCTTGAAAGAGTTGTCTAATTGTTGGAAAAGGCGAAAGCTTGTCCTTGATGCAATTCACATGATTATCTGTTTATCTCTGCCTTATGCATGTTTGGTTATCGTTGTTGCAAACCCCAATCTTGGAAGTCCTTTTACATTAAGTTTAGTCGAAACCCCAAAGCATTTGTTTTTACTTTCTTTCGTTTTCGTTTTAAAGTTTCTGCCCTCGTCGACCTCGACCAAACCCTGGTCGATCTCGACTACTGATCCTCGACCCAGAGTCGCCGTAGCTTACTGTGTGCAGGAACTCGACCAGACCCACTCGACCCAGACGAAGGCTACTCGATATCTAGTAGAGCCTTGTCGAGATCGACCACCACTGCCGAGTTGCTGATGTTGTGTTCGACTGTCCGATCTTCTGTCGACTACCCTAGTTGAGATCGAGGACCCTGTTGTCGACTTCTGTCCGTGAGATTTCTCCGCTGCCTAGGATCCGCTGACACGCTTCCTCGTGGATCGATCCTGACTTCTCGCTGCTACATCAGGAGGAGGTCTTGTAATTATTTGCAAGGGACAGAATCTGGTTTGCTGTGATTTATTTCTGTTTTATTATTTGCATACTCGATTTCCTCCTAACAACAAATTGGCGCCGTTGCCGGGGAAGCTATCATTCGCGCCTTAGGTAGTTAAATCTCACGTCTGCTTTGAGTTACTTTACAGGTGTATGCGCCGTTCTGGTCAACCACCTGAGTTTGACAGCTTAGACGAACCGGAGCGCTACCTGCACATCCACGCTAAACTCAAAAGGATCATGTCGGCCGCTGAAACACAAGAACAACTGATTTCCAGGCTTACAAGGGAGCTAGCCGCAAAGGATACCACTATCGCCAATGAAAGGGCAGCGAAGGAACAAGAGAAAGCAGCAAGGGAGCAAGCAGAAGCTGAGCTTGCCCAATATCCAACTACAGCAGAGGATTATATGCATCCAACTCTCGTCGTGCCTGAATCGGCGATTCTAATCCCTGAAAACTCTTTTGAAATTCGCACTCAGTTTCTTATAGAACTTAAAAACAATGCTTTTTATGGAAGATTTAATGAGTGCCCTCTTGAACATATTACCAATTTTCATGACATGTGCCGTACTCTTGCTGAAGGTACAACTCTGGAATATGTCAAGATGAAAGCTTTCCGCTGGTCGCTCGCTGGACCTGCACTGAAGTGGCTAGAAGGACTCAAACCAAGATCCCTTACAACATGGGCACAAGTAGAGCAAGAATTTCTCAACAAATTCTTTCCTCCTGCCAAGACAGCATTCCTCCGCCAAAAGATCAAAACTTTCAAACAAAAGCTTGGGGAGCCGCTAGCAAAGGCATGGGAAAGGTACAAAGAACTACTGCGATCTTGCCCTACTCATGGACAGCCACCCTACGTCATTCAGGAGATCTTCTTCAACTCTCTTGACCAAGTCACTAAGGACAGGATCAATCAGTACACTCGATATGAGTACCTGACGATGCCACCAATTGACGCATGGGGTGTGCTAGACAAGCTCACGGCATATGACAACAAGTATGGGACTTCTACAAACTATGAGGAGAACTCCTACGCCCGGCCAGCACCATCTATGCCACTCTATGAGCCAGCAAAGGAGATCGACCCAGATGTCAAGGAGCAATTCTATAGAGACCAGAATCGCAAGCTCCTCAAGCAAGTCAAATACCTATCTGCCAATCAGCCTTGCATCGAATGCGGATCACAGAGGCACACCACTACTGAGTGCCCACACACAGAGCAAGTCGGAATGGCAGAGACACATGAGGAGGCAGCTTACGCAGGGGGTCCCAATCGCTACATGGGAGATCAAAGGTTCTATCAACCACAGTGGAACCAAGGTCCTCCTAGGAACCCCCCCCCCTACAGAGCTCCAGGACATCCAGAAAGGGATCAAAAGAAGGATGATCTGCAGCTGATCCTTGAAGAGATGCGCCGGAATCAGGGCACCATCAACAACCAGTTCCAGAACATCACCACCAAATTTGGGGAGCTGGACGTCTGGAAAAGGGGAATAGAGACCCAGATGGGTCAAATCGCTGCACAAATCCCACGACCGTCCGGACAGCTCCCTGGGCAAACAGAACCAAATCCTAAAGGGAAGACCGGACACGTCGCAGCTATCAAACTGAGGAGTGGGCATCAATTACACGAGCCAGAGGTCGGGAAACGGCAAGACAAGGCAGAGCAGCAACTCGAGACAGAGCAGAACCTGGTCGATCTCGATGAGCCCGTAGTCGATGTCGACAAGCAGCTACTCGACACAGACCAGAAGTTGAGCTTGGACTCCGCTGCGCAGACCAGCAACTCCAGGTCGACCACCCTACTCGATGTCGAGGAGCCCGTGGTCGAGATCGAGGAGCAGCAAGCCGAGGTCAACGACTCTGCAGCATCTCCGAGAGCCGATCTGGCTCCGAAGCAGAAAAAGCCACTGCCTTTCCCTTCAAAAGCACAGAAAGATCCCACTGCAGGTAGGTTTACCAGATTTGTTAATATGCTAGAAGAACTGAATCTTTCTATTCCTTTTACAGAAGCCCTGCAAGAGATGCCTGGATATGTCAAGTTTCTGAAGGAAATCCTGAGCAAGAAGCGATCCATCTCAGAGATCGCAGGCGAATGCAAAGTACTCCACTTCCCTGAAAAGAGGCCTGACCCTGGTAAGTTTTCTGTTACTGTGGGTTTTGGACAATATAAATATGATTCTCTATGCGATTTAGGAGCAAGTGTGAGCATCATGCCTCTGTCAATCTGGCGGAAGGTCAAGATAGGATGTATAGAACCTGTGGATGCCAAATTATACATGGCGAACAATACAGTGGTCATCCCTATAGGTATAGTTGAGAATGTCCCCGTCCAGGTTGGTAAGTTCTTTGTTCCAGCAGATTTCCTTATTATTGACTGTGTTGAAGATCCTACTAGCCCTATTATTCTTGGTAGACCGTTCTTAGCTACTGCAGATGCCAGAATCAGTGTCAAGAATAGATCACTCACCTTCACCATAGGCGATGAGGTTTTGGATTTCTCTTTTGGCCCTACAAAGGAGGAAGTTTCATGGTTGGAGGTGAAAAGCATCAGCGATCACGGGACCAGGCAAACAGCGGAGGAAAGCGACAGAACCGTACTCGAGGTCGACAAGCCCTCCTCGATCTCGACAAGCGCTCTCCTCGAGCTCGACAAGCCTTTGTCGATCTCGACTACCTCCACTGAGCCAGAAACGTGCCAAGAGCCTAAGTATGGGGTCCCTGTACTCGATCTCGACCAACAGTACTCGACATCGAGTAGACCCAAGCCCAAAGATTTCTGTTTTGGGTCCAAAAAGGTAAGTTCAGGTATGAATTCCACTCCCCCTCAGTCCATAAAGAAAATTTTTAATGATTTAAGGGGAGATAAGACACCATGGCGAGGGAATCTGCGGAAACTAAGGGCTGAAAAGAAGAAGAAGAAAGAGAAAGGAGATGATGCAAGCAACCACCTGTCAGCTGAGCTTGCATACTACCATCAGGACCTAGATTATCCAGGAGAAGGGCCAAGCATGAGTGGGCCCCACAATAATGATCCTTGAGCGCAAACAGAGAAGTCGGCCTAGCGACTCTAAAATCTAGAGCATGTATATAAGACTTTATTAACTTTTTGGGACTTTTGAACTTTTTTGTTTTTTGGTTTTTGTTTTTGGTTTTGGTTTTAGGTCTTTTATAATACTTCATGTGGATAGACTTGTTCTTTTGGGCAATCTAACACTTTTAGGTCGGCAAGAATATAAGGATCGCGAAAGGTGGAAAGAAGAAGTCCCTGAAAAAACAGTCAGAATCGACGAAGGCCAAGTCGACGACAACAAGGAGGAGCAGCCCAGACACTACTCGATCTCGAGTAGGCCAACTCGATGTCGACCACGCCACCAGAAGCTCCTCGACTTCAGAAACCACTAGACGCAGATGAGCCTACTCGAGATCGAGTAGACCGTACTCGATATCGACTAGCTACCTACTCGACATACACTGATTCAGCCTCCTCGATGCATTATCCTGTGAGTTCCTTCCTTTACTCTTGTTTTTATTTGATTTTATACAGTGAGGACACTGTAATGTTTAAGTATGGGGTGGGGGAAGGGCTTACTCCATGCATATTTGATATATTTGACATTTTGTGTGCATGTTTAAAGTTTATATCTTATACATGGCTATTTTGGAATTCATTATTGATCTATGTGCTTATATGCATGTTTTCCAAAATTTGAAAAAAAAATGACCCCCATTAAAATTTTTGAAATAATGTCATGGAAGCTTATATTGAACTCGACGATGCAAAATTGGATTCATTAGAGATATAGCATGAAATTACCTAGTAAAGGGAAGTCACAATAAAATGCATTATTTTCTTGAAAACCATAAAAGGAGGTAAAATTTGAAGTTGCTTTTGACATATTGCATGATAAGATGATGGAGGACTTTATATTTCCATATAATGCTCATTGTTATAATCCTAGCCTTACCCATGCTTATGCATCACAAAAGCCATACTATGCCTTATTTCAATTATGCTCCACATGATCTAAATATTGCCCATTCTTTACCTTATTTCCTATCCGGGGATTATGTTGAGAAGGATGTTACATTATGGAGATGTTATATGGTGTTTGTGATGTGTTGTTGTTATTATAATGGAGTTTGGCGGAATTGTTTGAAATATATGGAAAATTTAATGAGTGAAAGAAAATTCAATCACCTCAGGAGATTAAGGTAGATTGACCCTGCTCTCTGAGATAATAGTTTGGAGAGATGGGACATATTGTGAGGAGTCCAAAGCACTAAGTATCCGGGGCCATTCATGACACCCATGTTTGCGACTCGCGAGACGGCAGTGCTGAGGTTAGAGAGGTAAAAGCATTATTATTAAGAAAAAGCATTATGAAAGGTGATAAATCAAAGGAAGAAGGGATGTGGTTAAGAAAATTTGGAAATACTCCATTTCCCCGGATCAAAAGCACCACATTGCCAAAAATTGCCCACCTTTTAGCCTTTTACCAATCTACTCCTTATTTGAGCTTAAATTAAAGTCCTCTTGATTATTAATGCTTTGTCACGAATGAATGTTTTGCATAACCCTCCTTTTGTGAGTAGATGTTGCTCTTGTATAATTGCACATGCATGGATCTGTGACACTAGTACCTTTTCGAGGATGGTAATTGATTGCAGGGTTATATGAGAATGAATCTAAGATGTAGAGAGTTTGAATTCTTCCCCTGAATGACAATTAAAAGTATTGCTTGAGGACAAGCAAGCTTAAGTATGGGGTGTTTGATGTGAGCCTAATTCGCCATGTTTTACATTTAAGTTTATATCGATTTCTGCATATATTGCATTCATTTGGGTTAAGATAATACAGAAGCTGTGTAATTTATGTTTATTTATCAAATTATGGAATCTACACCAGTTTCTGTTTAAATCGCAGAATTCGAGGCGTTTTACAGCAATTCTAAGGAAGGTCGGAAAAGCTCGGAAATCCACTACAGAAGTCCAAGGTCAAAGCAGCAGCGGAACCAGTCGAATCAAGCTAAGAACCCAAGCTACTCGATCTCGAGTAGCCCTTACTCGATCTCGACGAGTACGTCCGAGCACAACCTTGTCGACCAGGAGCAACGTCGAGAGCCAGACCAACCAAGCTCCGGAACCCAACTCGATCTCGACAAGACCTGGTCGAGATCGACGAAGCCTAGTGCCACACCCGGAGTCGACGAGGAGAAGAGCTGATCGAGAAGCCGAGGACGAGAAGCCAAGCACATCTCTACTCGATCTCGACAAGACCTGGTCGAGATCGACGAGCCAGAGCCCAGATCCATGCCTGTCGAGTAGAGCCGCCGAGGAAACCTAGTCGGCAAGACCAATCCACTCGACATCGACTAGGTCTACTCGAGATCGACGAGCACCAGGATCCATGTCCGAGTCTGTCGAGCACCAGCTAGCCGAGACGACGAGCCGAGCCAGTCGACCAAGATTTCTACTCGAGATCGACAAGAGCCTTGTCGAGGTCAACGACGCTTCCAGAAACCATGTTACTCGATATGACGAATTCTACTCGGTTTGGCTTTGCTTGGGCTCGAAGTTTGCCGATTCTATCCGAATTTATCAAGATACATCATGAAGAAGAGAGTTCTATCCACTTGAAGACTTTAGATATATTTTCCTATTTTGGATTTAATTATGTTATGTCTTTTATTTACCATTAAGCTTTTAGATATAATTTTAGTTTTAGATAAAGATTTCTATCCTTGGGTAGCAAGGATTTGAAAGCTATAAATAAAGCCCATGGGGCTCAGTTTAATTCAATTCAATTTCAGAAGTAGGAGAAGTAGTAGTAGAGAGAGAAAGAGAGAGAGAGTGAGAGGCCGATTGAAGTTGTGAAGCGAGAGCGGAGTTGGCTTCAAGCGGTTGTAAACTTTGGTTTATGTTTATGCAAGTTATTTCTTTTCAATCAATGATGTCTGAGTTTGCGATGAAGCGCGAGTAGTCCACCCACTTCTAGGGTTGGGGCGAGCCCGACGATAGCCGTGCATAATTGAGGTAAAGATCCGACCTTTATCATGTTTTGAGCATTTTCCTACTTGTTTATGTGTTTATTGCCCATCTAATGGAGATCCATGTTAACCACTTGGATTATAAACATAAAATTCGTAGAGACAATTAGGGTTTCTTGAAAGAGTTGTCTAATTGTTGGAAAAGGCGACAGCTTGTCCTTGATGCAATTCACATGATTATCTGTTTATCTCTGCCTTATGCATGTTTGGTTATCGTTGTTGCAAACCCCAATCTTGGAAGTCCTTTTACATTAAGTTTAGTCGAAACCCCAAAGCATTTGTTTTTACTTTCTTTCGTTTTCGTTTTAAAGTTTCTGCCCTCGTCGACCTCGACCAAACCCTGGTCGATCTCGACTACTGATCCTCGACCCAGAGTCGCCGTAGCTTACTGTGTGCAGAAACTCGACCAGACCCACTCGACCCAGACGAAGGCTACTCGATATCGAGTAGAGCCTTGTCGAGATCGACCACCACTGCCGAGTTGCTGCTGTTGTGTTCAACTGTCCGATCTTCTGTCGACTACCCTAGTCGGGATCGAGGACCCTGTTGTCGACTTCTGTCCGTGAGATTTCTCCGCTGCCTAGGATCCGTTGACACGCTTCCTCGTGGATCGATCCTGACTTCCCGCTGCTACATCAGGAGGAGGTCTTGTAATTATTTGCAAGGGACGGAATCTGGTTTGCTGTGATTTATTTCTATTTTATTATTTGCATACTCGATTTCCTCCTAACAACAGACCTCACTGCAACTTTGGTAACAATTACAATCAGGGCTACAATTCAAACTACCATAGTGGATTCAACGGAAGAGGCCATCAGCAACAAGTTCCTTTTCAGAGAGGTCAATATGAGAATTGTCCTATAAACACTCAACAAGACGACAGAGATGAGACATTGAGGTTGTTGCTGGACAAGATGAGTGTTCAAGATAAGTTGTTGAGTCAAATGGCTAAGGAGATTGGTGAATTGAAAGCGAAAGATTCGGGTAAGTTGCCATCGCAGGTGGTTGTGAATTTAAAGAAGAATGTGAGCGCCATAACCGTTAGAGGAGGTAGACAAGTGAATATACCCACTAGGAATGTTGAAGAGAGGCCTAGACAAAAAGTTTATTTGGGAAAAAGGAGGAAGAGACAGAATTGGAGGCACTGCATAAACAGCACCTGCCGCCTCTCACCACAGCGCCTACCACCACCTCCATTGACGGATCCGACTTATGACGTTGTTCAATCCTCGAAGAAAGCTTCTAAAGAGTGGTCTTCTGAGGTTTCAAGACCTGCATCACCCTTTCTTCAGGCCTTAAGATCCAATCGTAAGTGGGAAGATGAACAAATTCTGTATGACACCTTTGCTCATCGTGAGGTAAATATTCCACTTTTCAATTTGATTAAAAATGTGCCTTTCTATGTGAAATTCTTGATCGATCTATGCACGATGAAGCGCAAGAAAAGGATGATAAAGAAAGAAAAGGTATGTTTAAGTGAGAATATTTCTGCTTTGCTTCAGAAACGATTGCCTGAAAAGTGCAGAGATCCAGGTATATTTACTATACCATGTGAAATAGATAATGCTAGCTTCACCAAAGCTATGTTAGTCCTAGGTGCTTCAATCAATGTTATGTCTTATAACTTGTACATGTTTTTGGGTCTCAATTCATTGTCTAAAATTGGTGTTAATTACTATACAACTCGCTGATCGTTCTAGTATTAAGCCTAGAGAAGTTGTTGAAGATGTTTTGGTAAAGGTAAATGATTTGATATTTCCAGCTAATTTCTTCATTCTAGAGACATGGAACAAGGTACGCCTGAAACCCCGATTATCTTGGAAAGGCCATTCTTGCGAACGGCCAAGACTAAGATTGATTGTTTTGAAGGTTCACTAACTATGGAGTTTGATGGTAGAAAGATTGAGTTTTCTATATTTGAGCCTATTGTTTCTTCTGCCAATGATTTCGTAGATGTTCTTGAATATAATGAAACTAATCATAGAAATGAATCAAATGGTTTATTAGATGCTTCTGTTGAAACTGAATCTATGAATCTTGAGTTTTCTAACAAAGATGAAACTTGTTTAGGGAAAAATGACATTGAAAGGAAAATTTAGAATTTCTTAAGTCGCATGAAAATGTGTCTCATTCAAATGATTCTATTGCTATTCCCTATGAGAAATTGATTCCTGACAATGTTGACGTCTTTGCAATTGTAGGACAACCTCCAAGAGTAATTCATTTCAAGAAGGAATCGATGGATGCAATTGATCAAGAGTGGGGGATCTTGGTGGAATAACTTGATCAAGAGTGCATCACGTTGAGCCAAAGACGTGAAACAAAGGCGCTTCTTGGGAGGCAACCCAAGGTAGTTAGGTAGTATTTCTATTTTTGCATTTAGTTTTTCAATTCAATAAAGCAGGATCAATCGTGTCACTGGGTTTCAGAATTTACGGTGAGTGAAACATATGTTGGGATTGAGTTTTGATTGATTTGAAAGAACAGAGCCACGTTATGTGGACACGGCGCCCGTCGCCTGTGTGTCCTGTTGATGAGTCCGAATTTGGGTAAACTTGGAACGAAAGTTTCTTTTTTTTTTTGGTTATTTTTCCGGTTTAGGTTAGTTTATTTTTATATATTCTTAGGATTATATTATGTTCTATCTATTTTAGGTTAGATTGTTTTCTATCTATCTTAGGTTAGTATTTTATCTTTTATTTATTTTCTATTTTATTATAGGGCTAGATTTTTCTTTTTAGGATTAGTTTCCTTATTTTCCTAGGATTAGAGTTCTATCTTTATTATATCTAGATCTAACATTTTCCTTTTGTCTTTTTGATAGATTTTCCCCTCCAACTCACCATATATTATTCTCCCTATTTTTGGATCAATCAAGCTTGCTAAAGGAATCTACAAGAAAACCAAAAGCCTACTAGAATCTGTTCCAACTGCCTAAAACCTTGCGTTACAATCGATTCTATCCACCAAAACATATTCCGTCATCACCCTACATCCACAAATTCAACCTTTTCCCATTCCATTCCCTTACCTATCACAAAAGAACCTTTTGAAACCAAGTTGTTCGAGAAAGTTTCAAGTTTAAAGGAGTGGACGTTGACTTTCCAACATTTTCACTCGGATTCGTGGTTTTGCGTACACGGTGCCCGCCGCCCCATCCACGGCGCCCACCGCCGCTACAGCAAGCCCATCTTTTTGGTCGTTTTTGTGGTTTTTGTTGGTTTTTCTTCGAGTTGCATCATTTCTACTCCTGCTATGAAGATGCCCCATTTGCCGCCTTGGGGAGAAAATGATCGTTGGCTCATTCTTGAAAAGAGACGGTATGAATCCACCATATTTTTTCATCCCTCGACGTTGAAGAAATTGGGAATATTTGAGGAGATTTACCGACTCCTGCGAGATGGGGGATTGGGTGATTTCCTGGATGTGTCTGCTTATACCTATCCGACATTAGTGAGAGAGTTCTTGGCTACCCTGGATTATCGCTCTGATATGGAGATTCGTTTTCAGTCGGTGATTTCCTGGATGTGTTGAGGTTGTGTTATTTGGTACTTTGTGACTCTTTCCTGGGTGTGGAGATTTCGTCCATTGTTACTATGAGAGCCTGGAGCTATATTTGCTACTTTACTCCGGGAGGGATGCACATCCCTAACTGGGTTCAGCTATTTTTGGGAAACTGTATGGAGGTGATTAGAGCTACTTATGTGAGGCCGGATCGCATTATTGTTTTTGGAGGTTTGATATCGCTGATTGCTCGCCGAGTGGGTGTCTATCTTGATGGTTTGCAGCGCCTTGATGATAAGAATGTTTACAATCTTACCAGCCTACAATGGTAGGACATGATTGAGTGGGCCCAACGTCCGGATAGAACATGGTGTTTTACAGGGAAGTCGGGACCAGGAGAGAAGCATCGCAATTATCTACCTACGGAACTACCGTATTGCCTGAGGATGTCAAATTTCAATCTCTATCATAACAAGTTTCCATTAGATCGCGAAGAATAGTTGGGAGAGGTGATGTCCTTTTGTTAATGATGAGGCCATCGATGACGAGCCTGCGAATGATGAGGTCCTTGACGAGGTTATTGGTGTTTTGCCTACTGAGATTACAAAAGTTAAGGTCGTCGAAAAAGAAGAAGTTGTTGATGAGGACGCCGAGCCGATATATGCTACTCTGGATGATCTTAAGCGTCGATTTGCTGATTTTGAGGCGAGCACTACTGACAAGCTTGCTAGTCTTTCGAAGAAGATCTTGAGCCTTCAGAACGCCGTATTAATTGCCCTTCAGGACATCAATCAGTGGTCTGGACCCCAGACCCCGCCTTCACAGTAATTGGTCAGTCATTTGCTTCTTTCAAACCCTTTATTTTTATATTTTCATTGTTCCTTTTATGTGTTCCTATGCATTGAGGACAATGCAACATGTAGGGGGGGGGGGGGAATGAAGTGAATTAGTTAGGTTAGGCCATGTTTGAATTTTTGTTTGGTTTTGAATTTTATTTTTTGTTTCTTTATTATTTCATTTATGTTATAGAAAATGTCAAAAATGAATTTTTTTTTGAAAAATGTGAAAAAATATGAAAAAAAGTGATTCTTGTTTTGTTGTTTTGCATAGTGTTATCAAAGATTTCCTTCTAATTTGAGTTTGCTCTGGCATGATCTTATAAATCCCATGGAATTCTGGAATGATTTGACCTTATCCTGAAAATTGGTTTTTATGTGAAATATGATTGAGCATATATAATTGAGCATGTATGATTTAAGTTTGGGAGTATGCTTGAGATTCCACAAAAATTTGTCCCAGTGAGATATTTTTGGCCTTATAAGGGATACATCTTTATTCCTTTTGCTTTTCTTGTGTGATTTACTCTTCCTATGCATTTATCATTGAGTATTGTCATGGTTATCTTTTTTCAAGGCCGATTATATACATGTTCAATGCTTGATAGGTTAAAATGATAGAGGCAGCCTTTTAGCCACATATTTATCCATGTCTACCTTATGTTATATCTTGCTTTGACGTATCCGGTGAAGGTTTCCATTGAGCGAAAGTCCTCTTGATGTCCTTATTTTTGCATTGACATATCCGGTGGAGATTTGGTAATGTAAATGTCGATATTTGAGTTCATGTTTGTATATGGAATTGTGGTGAGTGTGTGCTTAAAGCCTAAACACATGAGAGTGAGAGATACACATTTTATCCTTGGTAAGGTTGATCTTTGAGTATGTAGGCAACTTGATCTCATATATACATGTTATGACGTTTATATGTTTGGTTATATTTTTAATATTGATGATGTTCCTTTTGATAAGTAAAGTTATGAAAGATGTCCCGTGGGATGCGTAAATGATGTTTTTCCTTATAGTTGCTTGAGGACAAGCAAGAGTTAAGTGTGGGGGGATTTGATAATGCATATTTCATATAGGCATTGTATGAGTTTCTTATTGCTATTAGGTAATGGTTTTTCTATTGTTTTAGTCTAGTTCCGAATATTACTTGTGAAGTATTCGAGTTCGGAATCTTTGCGTTTTTAGTGTTTATTCTACAGAATTACATTCCGACCTTGAATGGATCTTGAAAAGAGCTTAAGAAGCATGTTTTGGAACATATGGAGGCTAAGAATAAGCTAAGGAAGAGCAAGGAGGCACGACATTAGAATCCGTTGAAGGAAATTGAAGAACGTCGGACACTGCAGAGACGGAGCCCGCCGCCCCTTGCACGGCGCCCGCCGTGACCCTAGATTCTAGAAACGCGTTTTGGATCCGAAGACCGCTATTTTATATTATTTCCTACTGGGGTTTGGCCGACCTTTTGAGAGGAGGTTGTTTTGAGAGAGACTATGAACTCAATTGGAGAGAGAGAGAGAGAGAGAGAGAGAGAGAGAGAATTGGCCTATGAGTTGCTAAACTCATACGTTCGCCTCTAGTTCGAAGACATGGTTGTTTGGATTGTGAAGATTTGATTTTAGTTTATTATTAATTTTCTTAGTTATCATCTTGTGCTTAATATATATTTGTATTCCTTTCTATGCCTGATCAACATGTTAGGAATTGCATCTTTAGCTATGAATTCATTGTTGTTTTCTCGATAGCAAACAAATGTATTAATGATAGTGATGTTTCTTTTTCTTTGTAGTGGATGATTTCAATTTATCTATGTTGAGGATATTCGATTAGGGTTGAGTTCGGTATGTGTCCATTCGTCTTAATTGTGTAAAGTCAATGTGCCAATTGATCTTGATTACTTGAGTTCTTAATGCTATTCTTTAGTGATATTGAATAAGATGAGTGAATCTCTGCGGATTTCTCAACTTTAGTCAAGTAGACATAGGAATATGAATAATTGATAGATCAACCCGAGTACCATGAATTCCAACCATCATATATCAAAGAATTACAAGTGAAATGTTCTTTCTACTTTGATATCTATTTTCTTTGTGATTTGCAATCTGATTACTTTTACATATTTTCTATTAGTCAAGAATCATTGCTTTGCTATAAGAGTGTTTGTTTAGAGTTATTGAATAGGAAATTGCTTCTCCCTGTGGGTTCGACACCGGACTTCATTACTATACTAGTAGTTATTTGGTTTATCAAGTGATTGGTTGCCTAATCTATTGGTTGTGTGTTTATGTTTGGAAATTATTACTATTTGGCAAAGGGCGAAAGTGCCAACGACGTTCGTCCCACATCAAATGGCGTGATTGATTGCTTCCCTGGCAACGACGCTAAAATTTGTTGTGGTGGGAAATCAAGTATGCAAATATAAAATCATATGAAAGCAAACCAACTCCCTGTCCAAGCAAATAAAATACAGGAAACCCTCCTATTGTAGTGGCAAGTTATTCAGGATCGTATCCATGAGGAAGCGTGTCATCGCTCTCCTTTCTCGTTCTAAGATGCTCTTTAAATCGACCAGAAGAGTACTCGATGTCGAATAGAAGTACTCGATATCGACCACTGTCGTCGACCCAATCCGCAGCTGCACAACAAAAGACTAAAAGAAGTCGATGTCGAGTAGGTGGGTACTCGACGTCGACAAGAGTACACGATATGGACTAGTCTATAGTAGACTTCGAGTGTGTTTGTGCAGAAAATCGTAACTTTTGCTGTAGAAATAAAGCCAGAAGAAAACACAAATGATAGAATTCGAATTCAATAAACTAAAAGCTTCGAGAATCGGGGTTTCAACGCCACAACGATAACCATATAAGAATCATGCTAAAGGTATAAAAGATCATGCATTTTCATCAACCAACTTTCGTCATTAACCAATAGGAAGATAGAGGCTTTCACATAAACCCTAATTGTTACTAACCCTCTTCACATAATTAATCCAAGTTTGCATTAAGATCACTTTCGCTTCAATAACAAAAATAAGGATCATCTTCAAATGTCACAGAAGAATCATGTAAATTAGGGATAGAAGATGAAATCGCAATAAAAGTTGTACCTTTGATGCATCACCTTATTTGGATACCGTCGGGCTCACCCCAACCCTAGAAGTTGGGTGAATACTCGCTCTTCATAATCAAAACACACATCAGTAACATAAAGGAACTAACTTGCATTGAATTGAAACAATGCTTACAACCGAACAAAGCCCATTCCGCTCTCACCTCTTACAACTCCACTCGGCCAAAGCTTCAAATAAAACTCTAAATTGTCTAACTAGTGTTTGCTCAATTACTTGAGAATAGAATGATCCCAAAACTCAGCCCCAAGGGCCTTATTTATAGTGTTCAAGTCTTTGCTAATCAAGGAGAGAACAATTCTATCTATATCTATATCTAACTATCCTCTTTCCTAAGATATAACTTTGATTAATATATGAAATAAAACAATAAAATTCCCTAAAGTAAATAGGAGAATTACTAAAGTGGATAGATCTTCCTTCAACTTGATAGATATCTCGTGACTTTACTTATAAGCAACCTCAATCACTCGGATTCCATTCGATTTCGACTCGGACTCGTCAGTGGGAAGTACTCGACATCGAGTAAACTACTCGACGTCGAGTAGAATTCTTCTACTCCTCGGATTGTGCTCGATCTTGGCTAGGATTTGCACTCGACATGTACTCAACATCGACTAGAGTACTCGATGTCGAGTAGCTTCTGGGCTCTCGAGTGGTGTTGTGCTCGACTGGTACTCGAGGAGATGATTTCGACCAGGAGGTACTCGACATCGATCAGTCTGGTCGACCTCGACTAGTTCTGTTGAGTACCTTCTTCCTTTTTTTTGCTCGATGTGTTATGGTTCGACTTTTGTTTGACCTTGGACTTTCTATAGTTGACCTCGAGCTATTCCATGGTTTTCTTCCTTCTCTGAATTGCTTGTAAAGTGTCTCGATTTATGCAAAATTAAACATAAACTAGTTTAGACCTCTATAATTGGCAAATAACCATAAACTACATATGAAATGTATGCAGAAATCGATATAAAAGTTAGTAAAATACATGGAAAAATAGGCGCACATCAGTAACAAAGTGGCTGATAAAGTTGCACACTTTAGCCACTCTTACTCCGAGATTGCACTTGAATCAAACAAAAATCTCATTGATCTCATCCGATTGGATGCTATCGGCTAGGTTTTGCCAACCAAAATCTTGTTTTATCAAAAAAAAATCTCCTCCTATTAAATACTCTGTACGATTGGAAATAAAAGATGTTTGACTTTTATACACGCATATATAGGTGCTAAAAACTATACAAAATCTTATTTATTTTAATTATTTTTTCACAATTTAATACTTATTACTAATAAGTATTAAATTGTGAAAAAAATTATTAAAATGAATAAGATTTTGTTTATTTTTTAGCTCCTAAAACTGGTTGCACAAAAGTCAAACATCTTTTATTTCCGACCGAAGGGAGTATGTAAGATATTTGACTTCAGGGCACGTATTAATTTTTTCCATTCGCTGGCAGTTGGTCGTGTGTGCTCGCTCGCTTGATCTCTCGCTGGCCGTCGTGCTCGGACTTCGTTCTTTCTTTCCTCCTTTCATTCTCTTCTTATCTTGATTTCTTGACTTCACTTGGCCATGTTTTGTAGCTTTTTTTTGCTATCCACCATGTTGGATCTACGATTCTGAACAATTCAACCGAAATAGCGTAGATTCCGAACTTTACCAGGAAAAGAGTTCAATCTAAATTAACACCAAAACATACATATTCTACAATGCAAATGCATATAAACTACACTATATGGCCTATTCGAAATATGCATTATCACCTCCCTCATGACTGTGCAAGGAGAATGGACAGTTGCTTAGTTTGATCTGTGTGCTATGAATCACTTTCCCCTTCAGTGAAACCCCCAATATTGCTCGCACGCTAGCAACACGCCAATCGATCAGTTTGCAACGCTGGACCACGATCACTCTATCACTAAGACCATATTGTGTGAACGCTAAATTTCTTAAAATAGCCAACCATCTCGTTACAACAAGACCAAGTATGGGTGTCGGTAAACTCAATCGTAAAGTTTCAAACCGGATGCAAACATAAGAAGTATATGCAATCGATACTCGTAAAAATGTATCTCATTTCTTCAGTTTAACCTTGATACAGAAGAAAACATGGGAGCAAAGAATATAAAAATAAGAATTCACATGTTCGACGACATTCCTCTATGGTGAGACCGCGTCATCTCACACTACCATGTTAAGGGAGTAAAGTATATAAGTATAATCTCAAGCAAACCAAATCCTAGTCCTAGCAAATATAAATTACAAGACTCCTCCCTATAGTAGTAGGGAATCAGGATCGATCTTGGAGGAAGCATGTCAGCGCTCGCCAAAGTAGTCAAAAGTGTTCTCAGCTATTGACCAAAAGCTCTCGATATCGACCAAGAGTGATCGATCTCGATTGGGCTAGTTGATCTTCTCATCACAACTTGAAAAACACAAACAAGCAATCGACTTTGACTAAAATAGTCGATGTCGAGTAACTAGGTCGAAGTCGACTAGAACAGTTGATATCGAGCACAATACGTAACAAAACATTGACTTTTTATTGACAAACAAAGGTCGAAGAATGTAAGAATGGATAAGAAATAATGATCGGAAATATTGAAGGTGTTTTGCTTCTCAAAGAACATGAAGACTAGGATTTCAACAATAATATAAAAAACTTCCAAGGTTTGGGATAACCACGAACATGCATGCTATAAACACGAATTATAGAAAGATCATGCTTTTATCATCATAAGATATATTTCACAATCAACAAATAGATAAATAGAGGCTCTCGCATAAAACCTATTTGTTTCTATCTTTTCTTAATTAGGGTTTAATCGACTTTTGCAAATCAAACCTAATTACTATCCAAATGAAAAATTAATTCACTTTCTCTTCATAATCATAAATAAAGAATCGTCATCTACTTTTGCAAAGGATTAAGCGACGAGATAGAAGATGATAAACTCATAAAAACATCATAAATTCGAGCATACTTACATGGCTATTGCCGAGCTCACCTCGACCCTAGAAGTGAGACGACTACTCACTCCTCATCATAGTGAACATCATCATAAATATAAACATAAACTTGAACTGAAATAATATCACAACCGAAATCGTTTCCAATCGCTCACAACAACCGACCAACTCTCTAACTAACTAGGTTTACACAATTGCTTGTGTTATTTGATTGATTAAAACTATAGCCCTAGAGACTTTATACAGAAAACCCTAAACTTGCCTACTAAGAAAGTAAATTCTATCTAAATAGGAAAATATAAAATCTTCAACTAAAATAAATCTATCTAAATAAAATCCCTAGGGTAAAGTGGAAATTACGCATAAGGAAACATCTATCTAATGAGGAAAAGATAGATAAAAAAACGTGCCATAGCAATCCTCCAAAGATCTGGACTTATCCACGCGCCTCTGTAGTTCCCAAGTCTTTAGTCGACATCGAGTGAAGCAGTCGACGTCGAAGGTTCTTCAGCTTGGTTGAACTCGAGTGCTTGGTCGATACCTCTCTTCTTCCTTAGACTCAACATGGCTTCCTTTCTCAAGTCAATATCAAGCAAGTTCAGTTGATGTCGAGGGCTCCATATGAATGGTCGAGGTCAATGAGTGGTCGATTTCTAGGATAAATTTTGAATACTCTTCCTTCAATTCTAGTAGCTTGTCTTTTAAACACTTAGCCAAATTCTTCAACATTTGTATTCGACGTCGAGGTCTAGAGGTCGACGTCGAGCTTCTCTTCAGCTCGTGCTCTTCTCTTGCATTTGCCTCAAATTGTTCCAAATCCTGCGAGATTAAACCAAAACTTGTGTAGACCTCTATCTCTTGCAAATAAACATAAACTACACAAATTCACCTAATTCCGAACCCAAAGTATAAAATATAGACAATAATTGGAATAGAAGCACATAACATGGTCAAAACTAGGCACATCACTCACCAATCGTGCGTTCACTTTCCGAGGATGACATTTTCATCTCTGAAGATGAAGTTATTATTGTGTGAAATTACGAAGTGAATAGATGACACCCATTTTCCCGTATGGTGGATGAATATAATGGCATCGAGGGGGGACCATACATGACTGGACATCATAAAGGTTGGACACCATAAAGGTTCCCTTTCCGTTGGATGTTGTATGGATCGGCCTTTACAATGTCTGATTGGACATCATAAAGGTTCGGATCCCCATAGAAACATCTAATTGGATGTTGTATAGGGTTGGAGTCCTCTCTTTACAACGTTTGATTTGACGTTGTATAGGGTTCATACCCCCTTAACAACGTCAAATTAGACGTTGTAAAGGGTTCACCCCCCCCCCCCCTAACAACGTCCAATTAGATGTTATAAATTATGACACCTTATAACCCCTCCAACCTCCGGTCTCCACTCCCACATCACTCATACACTGAAAACCCACAAGCCACAATCCCTCAAGTCTCAACCATATCATCAAGCAACTTTGTTAAAGAAGTCGAGTTCACCGATGGTACCCGTTTCATTCTTAAAGTGGACGGACACCATCATCCGCCTGAATATGATGCTTGCAACTTAAATAACAAGAAGTATATGCATTTTTTTCCATGCAGTCTATTTTATGTGCATGGTGGCCACATCGACGAGAGTTCAACGCAGTTGTAGTTCAAATCCAAGGAGTGTAATGACGATCCTTCATCGTACTTTACCTCTATCATTGAGAAGATAAAGGATATGTTGATCGTATTCTTCGGCGACGTGTCTCCCTCGCGTTGTTGCATGATAGCACAATATGCAGTGGATGTAGTAGCACACCCTGCCCAAGATGAGATGACGACTGATGCGGGATGAACGTCGTTGGCACTTTCGCCCTTTATCAAATAGTAATATAATCCAAACTCAAACACAAAACCAATAGATTAGGCAATCAATCACTTGATAAACCAAACAACTACTAGTATAGCGACGAAGTTTGGTGTTGAACCCACAGGGAGAAGAGATTTCCTACTCAATAACTCTAACCAAAGATTCTTATGACAAAGCAATGGTTTGTAGCAAATAACAAAGATGTAAAAGTAACCAGATTTATGATTGCAAAGTAAATTGATATCAAAGTAGAAAGAACATTTCACTTGTAATTCTCTAACAATGGTGGAAATTCATGGTCCTAGGATTGATCTATAATTCCTAGGACTCAAGTAAAGAATAGCATTAAGGATTCAAGTAATCAGACCAATTAGCACTTTGATTCAATGCAATTAAGACAAATAGGCGCAAACCGAACATAGCCCTAATCGAATATCCACAACATAGATCAATTGAAATCATCCATTACAAAGACAAAGAAACATCAGTATCTCAATACCTCTTTTCTCTATCAAGAAAACGACAACGAATTCATAGCTAATATGCAATTTCTAACATGGTGATGAATCATAGAAAAGAACACAAATATAATCAATAAGAACAAGATGATAAATATGAATATGAATAAATAAATAGAATCAAATCCTCACAATTCTAACATGGTGATGAATCATAGAAAAGAACACAAATATAATCAATAAGAACAAGATGATAAATATGAATATGAATAAATAAATAGAATCAAATCCTCACAATCCAAACAACAATGTCTTCGAATCACAGACAAAACTATGAGTTTAGCAACCCATAGACCAATTCTCTCTCTCTCTCTAATGGTGTTCATAGTCTCACACAATAGCCACACACGGCGAATAAACTGAAATAAACCTAATATAGCATCTATAAGATCGGGCAAACCCTAGTGTAAATAGGAATAAAATATTAGGAAATAATGTCTTCGGATCCAAAATCGCAAACGCTGGAAACTGGCCCACAGCGGGCGTCGTACAAATGGCGGCGGGCATTGCCTATGCAGTGACAGGTTTCCCTCGATTGACTTCAATGAACTCCAATGATGCGCTTCCTTGCTCATCTCTGGCTTCCTCCTTAGCCTCCATATGCTCCAAAACATGTCTCTAAAGCTCTTCCAAAGTTCCTTCAAGGTCGGAATATAATTTTGCAGAATAAACACTAAAAAGGCGTAAATTCCAAAGTAGAATACTTTACAAGCAATATACGAAACTAGACCAAAACATCAGCAAAACCACAACCTAATTGCAATAAGAAATACCTATAATGCCTATATGAACTATATGCATTATCAAAGCCCCCCACACTTAACTCTTGCTTGTCCTCAAGCAACCATAAGAAAAAAAACATCATCTACGCATCCCACATGAATTTCTTTCATAACTTTACTCATCAAAAGCATCATCATCAATAGTGCAAATATAATCAAGGCACATAAACAACATAACGTGTACATATGGGATCAAGTTGCTTGCATGCTCAAAAATCCAACCTTACCAAGGATAAAATGTGTATCTCTCACTCTCATGAGTTTAGGCTTTAAGCATACCCTCACCTCAATTCCATATACAAACATCAACTCAAATATTGACATTTATATCACAAAATCTCCACTGGATACGTCAATGCAAAAATAAGGACATCAAGAGGACTTTCGCTCAATGGAGCTTGGTAAAGAAACATAAGGGCAAGGAATAGTAATTTTGTGGAGCTATCAATAAAATAGGCTAAAGGCTCAAATTGACTTCAAGGCAAGATATAACATAAGGTAGACATGAATAAATATGTGGCTAAAAGGTTGCCTCTATCATTTGAACTTATCAAGCAATGAACATGTATATAATCGGTCTTGAAAATAGATAACCATGACAATACTCAATGATAAATGCATAGGAAGAGTAAATCACACAAGAAAAGCAAAAGAAATATAGATGTATCCCTTATATGGCCAAAAATATCTCACTGGGACAAATTTTTGTCAAATATCAAGCATGCTCCCAAAATTAGATCATACGTGCTCAATTACATATGCCTAATCATATTTCACATAAAAACCAATTTTAAGACAAGGTCAAATCATTTCAGAATTCCATGGGATTTATAAGATCATGCCAGCAGAAAGTCAAATAAGACAAACTCAAGTTAGATGGAAATCTTTGATAACACAATATGCAAAACAACAAAACAAGACTCGCATTGTTTTCTTTAGTTTTTTCGACAGTTTCCAAAAATTTTCATTTTTTGACATTTTCGATAACATAGAAGAAATAACTTAAAAGAAATAACTAAAAATCACAAACAAAAATTCAAACATGAACTAGCGTAACTAATTCACTTCACTCCCCCCCCCCCCCCCCCCCCCACACACACAATTACATGTTGCATTGTCCTCAATGCATAGAAAACACAAAAACAAAGAATGAAAAATAAAATAAAGGGTTTGAAAGAAGCAAATGAATAACCACTTACAGTGAAGGCGAGGTGATTGATGGCTTGAAATATATGCGCCCTTTGCTTCAGAAGACATGCATGTATCTCTTCTATCTTATTTTCTAAAACCAATTGATGCTCATGTAGTATACGAAAACTTATGAGATGTTCATCTTCCATTTTCGTTAAGCGACTGTCAATTGTCGCAATAAGCTCAAACAAAGAACTACTCCCAGTGGGGATATCAAGATCAGCAACGGCCTCATCTCCTTAAAGAAAACTGTTTGATGAGGACAAGTCCACAACCATCCCAGCAGATGCTGGAGCGTGAAAGCAACCAAAGTAGAGCCAATGGGTAGGTGCACAGGAAGATATTAGTGGTGCTCACCCTTCGCTCCAGATGACCAACGGAAACACTCGCTATTTTCTGGGTGCACTACCCTTTCAATCAGACGAGCACTCAGTAGGGTCGACATGTCATATTAGAAAGGCAATGTCAAGGGTTGTAGGGATCTCAAATCCATAAACATATAGCGTGCTATGAGAGTGATCAATCCACCAAAAGTAACAATATGGGCACTCATATCATCTCTCCTCCGAAGTGTATCTGCACAAGCAACTAGAAACAATTCTATCCAATCTGGTATACACTCAGCCTCTAGTGTCAAACAATACAACCACATCCACATCCTCTTGGGAATAACCGTCGAATCAGTAGAACCATAAAACACAGGGGTCAACACCCTGTGGCATAGCCGAAGAGCAGGTTGCGTAATAAAATAATCATAAAAGTCCTCAGCCCGCCCAGAATGGCCTGACACTATAGCCCAAGTCTCAGCAGGTGTAGTAGAAGACAAACTCCGACGCCAAGTATTAGACCAAGGTATACGCATTCCCAATGCAAGAGATATATATTCTTTCTGAATCGAGCATTCAGTACCCAATAAGAAACGGACGTCCTTATCAGATCGCACATCTAGAGTGGACAGGAACTCAAGCACCACAACAGGATAAGTTGGCACGCCCATCGATATCAATTTGGCTAGACCTATCTTCTATAGCAACAAAGATACTGGACCACGAAGACCAAGCCTCTGTAGTGTCTCCAGATGAAAGAACTGAGTTGACTAGTAACTCACAACTCTTAGCTGGAACCAACGCTCCTTCTCAACTCTAGAAAAATATGTGGGAGCATCCATCTGTGCACGAGACAAAACTCACTAGGATTGAAGAAGAAAACCACGAAAATGACCAAAAGACGAGCTCGTTGTAGGGGCGGCGGACGTCGTGTACACCGAACCTTGATTCCGAGTGAAACGTTGGATGACCGACGCCCTCCAAACTCGAAACTTTGGCGAACAACTTGGTTTCAACTGCTTCTCAGGTGATGGGTAGAGGGATGGTATGGGAAAGGATTGATTTTTGTGGATGTAGGGTAGTGATGGAAAGTATTTTGATGGACCGAATCAAAATGAGTTACTTTTATTAATTGCATCCATCGATTTCTTTCTTGAAATGAGTTACTCCCGGAGGTTGCCCCACAATTGCAAAAACCTCAACATTGTTAGGAATCAAATTTTCATATGGAATAGCAATTGAATCATTTGAATTAGACACATTGTCATGTGACTTAAACAAATTCTAAATTTTCCTTTCAATTTTTATTTTACCCTAATCCAATTTCATCTTTGTTAAAAAATTCGAGATTCAAATATTCAGTTTCAACCGAAGCATCTAACAAAACATTTGATTCATTGTTGTGATTACTTTTATTAGAGTCAAGAACATTTGTCGAATCATTAGTAGAAGAAACAATAGGTTCAAATATAGAAAACTCAATCTTTCTACCATCAAATTCCATAGTTAGTGAACCTTCAAAACAATCAATCTTAGTCTTAACCGTTCAAAAGAATGGCCTTCCCAAGATAATTGGGGTTTCAGGCATACCTTGTTCCATATCTAGAATGAAGAAATCAGCTGGAAATATCAAATCATTTACCATAACAAAAACATACTCAACAACTCTCCCAGAGTTAATACTAGAACGATCAGCGAGTTGTATAGTAACACCAGTTTCAGATAATGCATTGAGACCCAAAAACAACTACAAGTTATAAGACATAACATTTATTGAAGCACCTAGGTCTAAGATAGATTTGGTGAAGGTAGCATTACCTATTGCACATGGGATAGTAAACATACCCGGATTTCCGAACTTTTCAGGCAATCTTTTCTGAAGTAAATTAGCAGAAACATTCTCACTTAGACTTACATTTTCCTTCCTTCGCATACTTTGCTTGCGTTTCATCGTGCATAGTTCTTTCAAGAATTTCTCATAGTGAGGCACAATTTTAATCAAATTGAAAAGTGGAATATTTACCTCACAATGAGCAAATATGTCATATAGAATTTGTTCATCTTCCCACTTCCGATCAGATCTTAAGGCATGAGGAAAGGGTGGTGCAGGTCTTGAAACCTCAGAAGACCACTCATTGGAAGATTTCTTCGGGGGTTCAACAACTTCAGAAATCGGTTATGTTACTAGAGGGGGCGGCGGGCGCCGTGGTGAGGGGCGGCGAGCGCCGTGTTCGCAATGCGTCTCCAATTCCATCTTGTCCTCTTTTCCCAAATCACAGAAACATTCTCACTCAGACTTACCTTTTCCTTCCTTCGCATACTTTGCTTGCGTTTCATTGTGCATAGTTCTTTCAAGAATTTTGCATAGCGAGGCACAAGTTTAATCAAATTGAAAAGTGGAATATTTACCTCACAATGAGCAAATGTGTCATATAGAATTTGTTCATTTTTCCACTTATGATCAGATCTTAAGACATGAGAAAAGGGTGGTGCAGGTCTTGAAACCTCAGAAGACCACTCCTTGGAAGATTTCTTTGGGGTTCAACAACTTCAGAAATTGGTTCCGTCACTAGAGGGGGCAGCGGGCATCACGGTGAGGGTAGGAGGGCGCCGTGTTCGCAGTGCATCTCCAATTCCATCTCGTCCTCTTTTCCCAAATCAACTTCTTCCTTAGGCGTCTCTTCAACATTCCTAGTGGGCACATTCACTTGTTTACCTCTTCTAAGGATCATGGCACTAACATTCTCCTTCGGATTCACTACCACCCGCTATGGTAACTTCCCTAAATCTTTCGCTTTCAATTCTTCAATCTCCTTATCCATTTGACTTAACAATTTTTCTTGAATACTCTTCTTATCCAGCAATAACCTCAATCTCTCATCTCTATCATCTTGTTGAGTGTTTCTCGGGCGATTCTCAAATTGTCCTCTTTGAAAAGGAACTTGTTGATGTTGGCCTCTGCTGTTGAATCCACTCTAATAGTTCACATTTAGCCCTGATTGTAATTGTTACCAAAGTTGCGGCGAGGTCCATAATCCACAGCTTTCACATCAGCAGCGTCCTTTTGAATCAAGGAACACTTATCAATCAGATGAGTTGGATCTCCACAAACACCACAAGGTCTAGGCTGATGGGATTGATTCATTTGCATAGGCATCTTGTTCACTATCTCCGTAAGCCTATCTATGTCGCCCTTATGACCATCTCTAGAACTATCCAACCTATGAACTCCTCTAACTCCTTGGTGTCTCCCATATTGTTGCGATGCATTAGCCAACCCTTCAAAAATCTGTATTGGTTCCTGAGGTGTTTTATCCAAAATATCTCCTCCGCTAGTAGCATTGATGAAACTCCTATCGGTGTCAAGCAAGCCGTCATAAAGATATAACACTAGATCATCCTCGTGTATACCATGTTGCGGACAACTACCCTTAAGCTTCTTGAACCGCTCAACATACTCATAAAGACTCTCCTTAGGTGATTGCTCAATACAGGACATCTCTTTCTTAAGTTTGTTGAGGAGAGTCACAGGAAAGTATTTTTGCAATAAAGCTTTCTTCTATTGCACCCAAGTAGTAATGCTTTTTGGGGGTAGGTAATAAAGCCAATCACTTGTAGAATCTTTCAAGGTAAAAGGGAACACTCTCAACATCAATTGGTCATCGGTAAGGCCTTGGGGTATAAGTCTATTACACACACTCACAAAGGCAGCAAGATGCTTGTTTGGTTCCTCCCCAGGTAATCCATGAAAATAGGGTAAAATAGAAGACCAATTCAACTTATACTCAAATCTTGAACCCTCAGGGAGATCAAGAAGACTAATTGCAAGTGGTTGAGCATCAAATTAGGTCCCTTTAGGCTTCTCATGGTCCTTCTCGGCGGATCAACAACTTTGTCTACCATCTCATTGTTTGTATCAAACTCGAGCCTCCTTTTCAACCTAAGAGATCTTTCAATCTCATAATCAAAGGAAAAATGCACTAAATTAGAAGATCCAGTTTGAACCATACAACGACACAAAAGACTCAAAGTGAAGAGTAATTGAAAGAGATACAGAAAAGCAAACTCTTTTCTTCTCACCGGCAACGGCGGCAAGAATTTGATGTGGGACGAACGTCGTTGGCACTTTCTTCCTTTATGAAATAGTAATATAATCCAAACTCAAACACAAAACCAATAGATTAGGAAATCAATCACTTCATAAACTAAACAACTACTAGTATAGCGATGAAGTCCGGTGTCGAACCCATAGCGAGAAACGATATCAAAGTAGAAAGAACATTTTACCTGTAATTCTCTGAAAATGGTTGGAATTCATGGTCCTAGGATTGATCTATCAATTATTAATAAACATTGGTCTACTTGACGAAGTTTGAGAGATCCGCAACACTCGCCTTATTCAATATCTCAATGCAATTAAGACAGATAGGCGCAAACCAAACTCAACCCTAATCAAACATCCACAGTATAGATCAATTGAATTCATCCACTATAAAGGCAAAGAAACATCACTATCTCAATACCTTTGTTTGCTGTCAAGAAAACAACAACGAATTCATAGCTAAGTTGCAATTCCTAACATGGTGATCAATCATAGAAAGGAACAAAAATATAATCAATAAGCACAAGATGATAACTATGAATATGAATAAATAAATAGAATCAAATCATCACAATCCAAACAACCATGTCTTTGAAGCACGTGCAAAACTATGAGTTTAGCAACTTATATAGCCTCTGTAAGATTGGCAAAACCCTAGTGGAAATAGAAAAAAATATTAGGAAATAATGTCTTCGGATCCAAAATCGCAAATGTTGGAAACTGACCCACGGTAGGCGCCGCCTATGCAGTGACGAATTTCCCTCGATTGACTTCAATGAACTCTAATGTCGTGCTTCCTTGCTCCTCTCTAGGTTCTTACTTAGCCCCCATATGCTCTAAAACATGGCTCTAAAGCTCTTCCAAAGTCCCTTCAAGGTCATAATGTAATTCTGCAGAATAAAAACTAAAAAAGGGTAGATTCCGAACACGAATACTTCACAAGCAATATACGAAACTAGACCAAAACATTAGCAAAACCAATACCTAACTGAAATAAAAAATACCTATAATGCCTATATGAAGTATGCATTATCAAGGACATATGTGTTCCAGCTGGTGCAGATTCTTATATACCCAAAGACTCCTGAAGAGGCGTTGGTAGCTGTTTCGTTTGATACAAGAACTCTTCCCGAACTTTTAAGTAATCGGATGTTTGTAATTTACGAATTGACAACAGCTAATGTTTTTTTTGGTTTACAATTAATGGATATGGGCACGCTTGTTTCCTTTTTTTTCATATGTTATAACCTATGTAACTCGCTTGTTTAGAAATCTATGTAATCCACTTGGTGAAAAATTACATTAGCACATCTACCTTATAGCTTTGTCTCAACCAAACACTCAATAAATTTAGTCGTTAAAAGTACATGAATAATTTGATATAATCATATAAATATCCCCTAGGTGTATCGTATACTCAACTAAATATTCATTTGAATACACACACACAAAAAAAATACGGAGTATATATGTACTATCCATTTGAATATATTCGTCTGAATCATATGAATATTCATCTGAATCATTTCAATATATCTATATTTGGACGAATATTTATGACTTATATTCAGATTAATATTCATTTATATATACATGTACATTGAATACAGACTATATTCTTTAGAATTGATGAACGAGAAAGATCAATCCGTTGAATTTCATAATTCAAACTTGTGTAATTCTATGTAACCGATCATTTTTCTTGTTTACATCTATGTAACAGGTTTTATAAATCTATGACTCTTCAACTCCCTACACCTACATTACAACGTACAAAATCGACGTTGCACAGGGTTAGCAACCCTGTGCAATGTTGGATCCAGCGTTGCATAGGGTTGGGAACCCTGTGCAACGTTAGATCCAGCGTTGCATAGGGTTAGGAACCCTGTGCAACGTCATATCCGACGTTACATACCCTGGACAATGTTAGACCCGATGTTGCATACCCTTTGGAACCTCAAATGCGACGTTGTATAGTGGAGCATTATAAAAGCCTCCATTGTCGGTCCCGAAAACCAAACCCTACAACCTTTACACTACACACCCACAATACATCTCCAAATTAAACCACCTAATGTTGGTCCCCAAAGTCGGCCAAAGCAACATTCAGAAAGACGGGAAGTTGTTAAAGGGGACTTGTTTTCATATTAGAGGGAAGAAATACCGTCTTCCACATGAGGAATACGATGGCAACTGCAAGTATATAAAGTATAAGTGGGTGTTTTCATGCTGCCTATTCTACAAGGTGTGTCAAAATGGATCTAGGATCTCGTTGTTTGTGTTATTGATATTGCTAAATTGCGTAGGGTTGGAGTGATCCGCCATTACATGAATCAAACAAGGAAAGATAGAATAAAGTCAAGGATCAAAGACATAACCCTTATTGATGAATTATAGGGAAAACTATCTCATTCATAACTATCATCAATTCACCATTGTTACCTTTGTCACTGATACGTTTGGAATCCCCGATCCTTTGCATATGGGCTCGGAATCAAGAACACCAACTTGTTGATGGCCCGATCTTCCAATTATCCTTGCTATTCTCGATGTACAATCAATTACAATTAAAGCTTCGAATATATCACGGCGGAAAAAAGTAAGAAAACTAAAACAAAAGATAAGGGCAAAAACAGCGACGACAAAAGAAAGCAGCAACGGTGTTGTTAAGGGTCGTGGGTGAGGCCACCTTGATACGTTTGGGAAACCCGATCCTTTGCATGCGGGTGTATGATCAAGAACCACGCTGTATATTTGCCTGATCTTGCAGTGCACTTTGATATCTCCTAATTGGAACAATTATTAACAAGTAATTAGGGACTGTTTTATACCGACAAAAGGTACTTGGAATAATTTTCCAGGAAAACAGGATAGCGACAGAAACACAAAGACAAGTGAGAGAGAGAGAGAGAGAGAGTGAGAGAGAGAGAGAGAGAGAGAGAGAGAGAGAGAGAGCTGGGTGTGTAGAGCCAAGTGCAGGTGCTCGAGGACGCACTGGAGCGCGGACGCGCCTCGGCGCCTGGCGCCACGAGATGTCGAGGACGTCAGGTGATGCTCCTCCTTGGCTTGCGACGTTTCTGAATTTTCCAGCGATGTTTTTCTGGGTTTGGTTTGTGCAATTGCCGAAGGACTTGGAATGTGTTTGGGGTTTGGTGATAGCCGTAGGTATCTAAGAACATAAGAGAACTTGAAAGCCTTAGGATTGGGGACCGAGGAACCTTTTAATCCTAAAAAGGGTTCGTCACTATAATTCCAATCAAATTTTATTGAATGAAATACAATGTGTTTAAATAGAAAATATGAACCAATTTTATCTTGCAAAGATCGAGCTTTGGTTAACTAAAGATAGATAAAACAATCTAACGATATGTAAATCTTTCCTAAGATAAGTAAAAATAAGGATAGAAAACTAACAACTTGGTGGACAAGAATTATATCTAGAAGAGATATAATTATTTCCACATTTTATTTTCAAAATTCATAAAATAAATTAACTAAATCAAATAATAAAAATCGGCCCACCATCAATAGACACTTGGCATGGCCCATGGGCAACTCGAAATCGACCCACCTTCACTCAGTATGGGGGTGTGTCAAGTGAGACATGCTTATATCGAGTGGTGTCATGTCAAGGTGGAATGAGGTTGTAAACAAAGATCTTGAGTTGACGGTTGAGCTTTGAGTCATACCAGCTCTCATCTTGAATCGTCTTGTCGTCGAGAGTCATCGGATCTTGAGTGTTATCAGTCACATTCCATTGCTTTGATATTCAATCACTCTTTGATAGTGTTCCTTTCTGATAGCGATTTGATAGATAGGAAAGGTATTCTTTCTGTGGGATCGACCCCTAACTATTCCACTATACTAGTTACTAGGTTCCTAGTTGAGTTGTTGGTTTGGGTTATTCTTTTTGGTGTTGTAGAAAGGTAACGATGTTCTACACACCGCACCAAATTTTGGCCCCGTTGCCGGGGAGAATTAGTTTATTTCTTTTTTTTCTCTTATTGCTATCTTGGGTAATTCACCTTGGTGGATTATTTTTTGGTTACTACTCAATCTTTGTTGAGTTTTTTTTAAGGTTAAACAAAGATGGCTAAAAATGTTGAACCTCCTCTTAAAAGGACACTGAGAGACATAAGAGAACCTAATCTGAATTCCCAACACCTTGCGATTACATTACCCGAACTCCTTGATGGCTCCAAATTGGGATACAAAGCTGATTGGTTACTATTTCTTCCAGTTTTCCACGGGATGATTGGAGATAAGCCAAATAAGCATCTTACTGAATTTGTTATTGTCCGTGATCGACTCAAACGTCAAGGATTTAATGACGATCAACTCATGTTGAGGTTGTTTCCGTTCACCCTAAAAGACGCAGCGATGGATTGGCTACACTATCTGCCTACAGGAAGTATTACTACTTGGTTCGAGTTGAAGAAAGCTTTTCTGCTGAAGTATTTCGCTCCTACTCGTCTGAGTAAGGTAAAGATGCAATTGAATAGCATAGAACAACTTCCTGGGGAGAGTCTCTCTGACTACCTTCAGAGATTTAGGCGACTCAAGGCAAGTTGCCATCAACATGGATTTCGGAAAGAGGATTTGATTCAATATCTTTACGAGGGGTTGCTTGACCAAGAGCGCATTGTCATCAACGCTACTAGTGGAGGTGATATACTGGACAAGACGCCGGAAGAAGCTATGCAGATCTTCGATGGATTAGCAAATTCGACTCAGCAGTACAAGAAGTCTGGTGGAATTGGGAATCCATTTGCATTAGATGATCCTGTGAAGGGATGCGAGGAGAAAGTTGTGAAGCTGACGGAGATTATGATGAAGATGGCGACTCAGATGGCGACATCGAATGCTTAGGGGAAGCAAGAAGCTCGAGAATCATATTGTATGAACTCTGAAGTTCCCAAGGGGGTGCTTTTAGAGATTTGATGATGATGGTAAGACATCAAGGAGAACTTCTGCGACATATGTCCCAAGAGCTATAAGAACTCAAGTTGAGAAATTGGAAAAAGGATTTGTCCGGAGAAAACTCTATGATTATGACTCTTGGAGGGAATGACTTGGGTTTGTCCAATGAAAATTTAAGAAAGAGGTCAAAGGAGATGATTTGTGAAGAAAATGTGGAAAAAGAGGAATCAGAGGCACACGGTTGAAACGGCGCCCGCCACCCCTTGATACGGCGCCCGCCGCTACCGCCAGTGATAGAGCCGATTTTTTATGGTGTTGAATCTTCAAAGAAATCATCAGAGGAGCGGTCTTCTGAGGTTTTGAAGCATGTACCACCCTTATCTTATGTCTCGAATCTTGACCGTAAATGGGAAAGCGACAAGGATATATTCAATACTTTCACCACACGCCAAGTAAATATTCCTCTCATGAATCTAGTTGAATCCGTTCCTCCTTATGCTAAATTCCTTTGGGAAGTTTGCACGACGATGAAATCGCAATGGGAGAAGGAAAGAGAAGGTAAGGAACTGCAAGA
This sequence comes from Persicaria maculosa, assembly GCA_963922045.1. Lineage (NCBI taxonomy): Eukaryota > Viridiplantae > Streptophyta > Magnoliopsida > Caryophyllales > Polygonaceae > Persicaria > Persicaria maculosa. The sequence continues at coordinate 50,619,878 of OY998251.1, read as the reverse complement.
AAATCTTTCATTAGTTTTTCAAAAGCGATTGCATGAAAAATGCGGAGACCCATGTATGTTTACTCTTCCTTGTACGATTGGTGAAGTTACATTCAAAACTGTCATGGTTGATCTTGGTGCATCTATTAATGTGATATCACATAAATTATATATTGAATTGGGTCTGGGTCCTTTGAATGAAACTAGGGTTGTAATACAGCTTGCTGATCGCTGTCAATTTCACCCCAAGGGGATGGTTGATGATGTTTTGATTAACATTTGATGATTTGATTTTCCCTGCTGATTTTTATGTGATTGACATGGGACTTGGTATAACCGAGACACCTATCATACTAGGTAGACCCTTTTTGCGAACTGCTAAAGAAAAAGTTGATTGTTCTTCTGGGTCTTTAACTGTGGAAGTCGATGGAAAAAGAGCTGATTTTTTTATCCCTGACGAGAAATCTGCTACCTATTCTCTGAATCTGGTTGATATTGTAGGTGCTTTCACTAAGGATATTATTCATATTGATCATTCTAACCAATTACAGGTTGTTTTAGAATCACCCTTGGGTGAATTGTCTTATGACTATGATTTGCTTGATAACCTGCAAGAATTATCTATGGCACTTGATGCCAATCAAGATGACTGGTCTCATGCTTATATAAATGAATCTTTAGACCCTCCTAGTGAAAAGCTACTTCCGTCTGTCATTCAGGCACCAAAAGTTGAATTGAAACCTCTCCCTGATCATTTGAAGTATGCATTTTTAGGAGAGGGTGACACCCTTCTTGTTATCATTTCTAATAAGCTTACTCTTGACTAGGAACAAAGGTTGGTGGATGTCCTTAGGGAACATCGCACTGCCTTGGGAGGGACCATTGCTGACATCAAAGGGATTAGTCCAACATTGTGTATGCATCATATACTTATAGAGGACGATGCAAAGTCTACAAGACAACTTCAGCGACGGTTGAATCCGCCCATGATGGAGGTCGTCAAAAAGGAAGTCTTGAAGCTCCTTCAGGCATGTATGATCTATCCTGTTTCTGATAGTCAATGGGTAAGTCCTACACAAGTGGTCCCTAAGAAGCGACTATCATGGTCTTTGAGAACCAAGAGGTTGAGATGGTACTGTTGTTGCTGGAGGATGGTCAAGTATGAAATATAAATAAAATATAAAGCAAATTGACTCCATGTCTCAGCAAATAGATACAAGACTTCCTCCCGTTGTAGTAGAAGGCAGTAAAGATCGATCCACGAGGAAGCGTTTCAGTGCCCTCCTTTCCAGTTCCAAATCTCAGCAGGATCTCGATCAGAAGCGTACACGACTTCGAGTAAGGTACACGACTTCGACCACACTGTCAACTAAAATAGTAAACATAAACGAGCAGAAAACAAAAACCAAGCGAAACTAGTCGATGTCGACCAAAACTCCTCGACGTCGACAAAAACTTACTCGATCTCGAGTAAAAACAGAAACCAAAATCTTGCCTTTTCGAATGTAAACGAACGTAAACACGAAATTTTGGGAAAATAAATCAATGAACTGAAATACTTCCAAGATCAGGGTATCAACACCACAACGATAAGCTTGCAAAATAACACATAAAGGCATAAAAGATCATGATTTTCATCAAATAACTTTCGTTATTAACAAATAGGAAGATAGAGGCTTTCGCATAACCCTAATTATTACTAACCCTTTTTCACATAATTAATCCAAGATGTATTAAGATCACTTTCGCTTCAATAACACACACAAGGATCACCTTCAACTTTCGCAAAAGAACTCATAGGGATAGAAGACGAAATCGCATCAAAAGATTGTACCTTTACCACATCACCTCACATGGCTACCGTCAGGCTCACCCCGACCCTAGAAGTTGGGTGACTACTCGCTCTTCATCATCAAGAAACACATCAATAACAAAAAGGAACTAAATTGCATTAATGAAATAATGTAAAACTTACAACCGAACAAAGCAAATTCCGTTCTTGCTTCACAATTCCACTCGGCCAGAAGTCTCTCTCTCTCTCTCTCTACTCGCTATATCTCTCTAATTGGAACTGAAATTGAATGCCTAGAAAACAGCCCCTACGACTTTATTTATAGTGTTCATTCTCTAGCTAATCCAGGAAAGAATAATCTATCTATATCTAAACTTTCTATCTAAAACATTAAGATAAAACTTGGAAATAAAAGAATTAAATCTAAAAGGAAATAAAGCTAATGTAGATAGATTCCTTCCATCTTGATAGATCTTGACTCCATGTTGATAGATTTGACGTGCCTTGGTTTGCAAGTAACTCCTTGTTGTAAGGAGAAATCGAGTTTAAAATATAATGAAATATAAATTAAACCAGATTCGTGTCCACGCAAATAATTACAAGACCTCCTCCTGATGTAGTAGCGGGAAGTCAGGATCGATCCTCGAGGAAGCACGTCAACGGATCTCAGGTAGCGGCAAATCTCACAGACAGAAAGACAGAAATAACAAAAAAGTCGGAAAAGAAAACGAAAGCAACAGCAACTCATCGATATCGACTAAAGTTACTCGATATCGACTAGCAATATCGACCAACAGTAACCAAAATAGACAAACAGAAACAGAAATCAAAGCAGACAACTCGATGTCGACAACCCTTCCTCGATATCGAACAAACTCCTCGATATCGACAAAAACTCCCCGACATCGAGTAAAGACAGAAACTTGAAATTGCAACATTATCGAACGCAGAACACGAATTTGGACGAAATAAATCAATAAACTAAAGACTTCCAAGATCAGGGTTTCAACACCACAACGATAACCATACAAAATAACACATAAAGGCATAAAAGATCATGCTTTTCATCAAATAACTTTTGTTATTAACAGATAGGAATATAGAGGCTTTCGTATAAACCCTAATTGTTACTAACTCTTTTCACATAATTAACCCAAGTTGTATTAATATCAATTTCGCTTCAATAACACAAACAAGTATCACCTTCAACTTTCGCAAAAGAATCATGCTTATAGGGATAGAAGACGAATTGCATAAAAAGATTAAACAAGTATCACCTTCAACTTTCGCAAAAGAATCATGCAAAAACAATTCATAAGTGACAAAGCATTAATAATCAAGAATAAGGAGTAGATTGGTAAAAGGTTGAAGGTGGGCAATTTTTGGCAATGTGGTGCTAATGATCCGGGAAAATGGAGTAATTTCCAAATTTTCATACCACATTCCTTCTTCATTTGATTTCTCACCTTTCTCTCATCGCTCATTGCTTTTTTTCAATATAATGCTTTTACCTCTATAACCTCAGCACTACCTTCTCGCGAGTCACAAACATGGGTGTCATGAATGGCCCCGGATATTTAGTGTTTTGGACTCCTCACATTGTGTGTCCCATCTCGCCGAACTATTATCTCAGTGAGCAGGGTCGATCTACCTTTATCTCCTGAGGTGATAGGATTTTCTTTCACTCGTTAAATTTTCCATATATTTTTTCAATTTCCTGCCAAACTCCAATAGTGATATATAACAACACAAACATCATATAATAATCTCCATAATGTGACATTATTCTCAACATAATCCCTGGATGGAAACAAGGTAAACAATGGGCAATATTTAGAATATGTGGAGCAAAATATGAAATAAGGCATAATATGGCTTTTGTGATGCATAAGCATAGGTATGGCTTGGAATATCAAAATATGAGCATTATATGGAAAATATAAAGTCCTTCATCCTCTTATCATGCAACATGTGAAAAGCAATTTCAAATTTTACCTCATTCCATGGTTTTCAAGAAAATATCCATTTCATTGTGACTTCCCTCTACCAGGAAATTTCATGCTATATTTCTAATGAATCAAATTTTGCATCGTCGAGTTCAATATAACTTCCATGACACTAACACAAAAATTTTCAATGGGTGATACGGGGTTAGCCGTGAGATGGCCCGATCTTCGACAAACAAGCAAGAAACTAAAGAACGGAAGCAAGAACTATCAAGAATCGATAAAGAAAGCAAGAACGCAGCAAGAAAGACTCAAGATTTATGCAAGACTCGACAAGAATCTCAAAAACAAGGTGAACTCGAGATCGACTAAACAAGAGAAGAAAGACTCGAACAAGAAACTGAATAAAGACTCGAAATTGATGCAAAGACATGACCGATAAGGACTGAGTCGATCTATATAGAACAGACACTTGTTCATTATATAGCTCATATTTCAATAAATTAGCATACAAGCGTTCAATTCTTAAAGTTTTAAGTACTTCTCTAAGGTGTGATTCATGTTTATTAGGAGACTTGCTATAAATCATAATATCATCAAAATAAACAACAACAAATTTCCCAATGAAGTTTCGAAGCACATGATTCATTAAGCGCATAAAAGTACTAGGAGCATTAGTTAAACCAAAAGGCATAATCAACCACTCATATAAACCAAGCTTAGTTTTAAAGGCTGTTTTCCATTCATCGCCTTCCTTCATTCTAATCTGATGATAGCCACTCCTAAGATCTATTTTAGAGAATATAGAAGCTCCATGCAATTCATCTAGCATATCATCTAAGCGTGGAATAGGATGACGATATTTAACAGTAATATTGTTAATAGCCCTACAATCTACGCACATTCTCCATGTACCATCTTTCTTAGGGACTAATAACACAAGCACAGTACTATGACTTAAGCTTACACAAATATAACCCTTATCCAACAGTTCCTGGACTTGGGTTTGGACCTCTTGGGTCTCAGTGGGATTCATATGATAAGCAGGCCTATTAGGCAAGCCAGCCCCTGGAATAAGATCAATTTGATGCTCAATTCCACGAATAGGGGGTAGACCTACCGGTATTTCATCGGGAAACACATCTTTATACTCCTCAAGTAGAGCGAATATGTTTGATGGAAGAGAAGCTTTAAGCTCTTCACTCAACATATTCAAGCTCTTACAAAGAAGCATAAGGGTGGTTTCTCCATCCGCATAATTGTCTATGAATGTGCTTTTGGAAGCCAAAAACACACCCTTAGGCCGATTAGGAGAATCCACTTGGCTCGACTGAGCCGCCTTATCTAACTCACCTTTACTTACCTTGCGCTTCTCAATCTCGTCAGCCACTTGTGTAGGCGTCATGGGTTGAGAACGACATTTTTCCCCTGAAAAGTAAAGGCATATCGGTTAGTATGACCATCATGTTGGACCTTAAGATCAAATTGCTAAGGACGACCTAATAAAATATGACAAGCTTGCATAGGCACAATATCACATAAAACATCATCTTCATAATGTCCTGGTTTAATATGCACTTTAACTTGCCTATTTACTTTCAAGTTTCCACAATCATTCATCCAATGCAATTTATAAGGTCTAGGATGTTGGACAGTAGATAATTGCAATTTGTCAACCATTTCTTGACTAGCTAAATTACAACAACTACCATCATCAATGATCACATTTACAACCTTTCCTTTAACTAGACAACGAGTATGAAACAAGTTTTCTCTTTGATTATCATCACATGGTGTAGGAACAACATTTAAAACTCTCCTAACAATCAAAGATTCTCCATGTTCATATTCGACCTCATCATCATCATTGTCATAGCATACAAGGTTGAGATTCTGATCATTGTCATTAGCATGCTCGTCATGTTCATCACAAGAATTTTCAGATTCATATTCTCCTAAGTGATTAGCCATGAGAGTTTTCTTATTAGGGCAATCCTTCATATAATGGCCTCTACCTTGACATTTAAAGCATACAATATCTCTAGAACGAGTGGTAGAAGGGTTAGGATTACTCCCTTTGGGACCAGTAGATGTCCAGACGATTCACGTCCATTCCGTGGACCTTTTCCTTTGTCAAGGGGTTGCTGGGGCTATCGGCTTTCACTCCTCCCTTGGGGCTGCTGAGCTCGCTCTCTAGAACCCATATCCGAGCGCCCTTGGGGCTGTTGTGGCCGAGATTGGCGCCACCCTTACTGCTAGCCACTCGACATCCTATTACCTTGGCTCTTGTAGTGTTGTCCCTTTTCTACTTTAATTGCTAAATGGAACAAATCAGTAGGAGTAGTATAGGGAAAGTAATCAATTTCATGAGCTAAAGCGGGATGCAAGATTCTAAGATATCTAGCATTGGTTTTCTCATGTGATTCTACCACATTAGCTCTAGTCATGGTTTCTTCCATAAGATTAAAGGTTTCCTCAACAGTTTTACTACCTTGCTTAAGATTCTCTAATCTTTGTATAAGCTCTCTATCATAATGTTGAGTTACAAATCTATTTCTCATTAATACTTTTAGTTGATCCCAAGAAGCAACAGGTGCATCAAGGGCTCTTCTTCTTTCCTTAACTATATTATCCCACCAAATTAAAGCAAAACCTTAAAATTCTAGGGAAGCTAGTTGTACCTTTTTAGCGTCTGAGAAATGATGACAATTCTAGATTTGATCCATTTTAATTTCCCAATCAATATAAGCATCTGGATCAGTCTTACCATCAAAAGGAGAAATCTTTACCTTAACCTTACCTATACCGTCGTCATCATTTTACCTAGGTGCTCGGTTAGGATTTTCTCTTTGATTCCGTCTCGGGCGTCGCACCCATATTCCTCTTCTTGGAAGTCGTCATCTTGCTCCGAGTAATAGAATTGTTCTTGGTAGCCTCGTCCTCTTCCCCTTCCTTGTCCTTGACCCTGCACATGAACAAACTCATTATTCCTTTCATTTCTCCCACCTCGTGGAGAGTTGTTTTCTTCAAAAATAGGATTATTCACATTAAGATTAGGGTTAGGGTTAGGGTTAGATTATTGACTTCCCTTTCATCGCGAGGCAGTTCATCACGCCTAGGATTACCTTGACCACCCGTTGTAGTAGAGCCACTCGTCCTAGCTTCCAAAGCTGCCAACCGATCCAATATGGCTGTCAAGGTGTTAGTAAGGGTGTTGAATTGCTCGGGTGTCACGGTAGCACTCGAGTTACCCTCATTAATGGGGTTGTTCTCATTATTCACTTGGTTACCTGGCTGAGACATTGCAAAAAGAAAAGAAACAAGGAACTATGTAAAAGGTTAGTAAAAATTATAAACAGCTCACAATTGTGTTTCGCTCACACTCCTCTTTGATTGATATGTCATGCTTGCTAGGGCAATCCGCTTTGGGCAAATCAACAATCAAGCAAAGAACTTAACAATCAAAGTATGTAATTCAAGAGAATGAATGAAACCACAAACAAGAAGTACTCGACAAAGGGCCTGAGTACTCGACAGACCAAAAGAGAATTCAACGAGCTGAGATCTCTTCGACAACAACTATAACCAACTCGATTCAAGCAAAACAGATGGATATTCGCAAGAATTCAACTCGAAACAGACCAAGGAGTACCTAACAGGTGTCAAGGTACTCGACAAAAGCAATATAGCAACTCGATATGCAATAAAGAGAACTCGACATAGATGAGAACTCTTCGACCAAACTGAAAGAATAACAGAAAATAAAGAATATGGAAATTTACCTCTTTTGATTGAAAACCTTTAAGTTAGGATGTTGTAGTTGCAAGGTAGGGTTTCAATTTTGTGATTTGTGGGAGGTAATGTGTTTGGGTTTAGGGTTGTCGACTAGGCTGTAGAAATCACCAAATAAGTGTGGTCCTTGGAGCTTTCTTGCACTAGATAGATCAACAACTCTTTTTTTTTTTACTTACTTTTGCCCCTAGTGAATTTTATCCTCCTAGGTCCAAGTTCAATCTTTTTTTTTTTGAAACTGATTATATATATATATATATATATATATATATATATATATATATATATATATATATATATATATATATATATATATATAACTAATGCAAGAAAGACTCTAGATAACAAGTAGGACTCGACAATCTGATGAATGGTGATAAAAGATAAAAATTTCATCCCTAAGATAAATAAATAGACAACTCCTTGGACAAATATGGTAACAAGATCTATCTTATGCCTTCAGATATATTTGATAGATATAATTGAATTAAATCCAACAAATATTCAGATTTTAAATAGGCAATTAGATAAATGGAATAGATAAAAGATAAATAAAAGTTCCAAAGATAGAACAAAGCCACAAACTAGGGTTTGTGTGGTGGGAATGTCGACCAAGCAAATAACCTATGGGGACAGAACTGGCTGCCATCGGATGTTGGTGTACACAAAGGGGTGTGCACACTTGTGGTCGACTCCACTGGTCTCGGCTAGGCTTTGTGTTTAGACTATGCAACCACAAATAATCACAAACTCAAGATTAGTGCAATAATCAATAAAGAATGCAAGAAGTAAAAGACCAAATAAAGAACTGACTCTATTTTTGTGTTTTTGTGTTTACGAAAAGAAAAAAGACTCAATCTTGATGTCGGAAACCAAAGCTCTGATACCAATTTGATACGGGGTTAGCCGTGAGATGGCCCGATCTTCGACAAACAAGCAAGAAACTAAAGGGCGGAAGCAAGAACTATCAAGACTCGATAAAGAAAGCAAGAACGCAGCAAGAAAGACTCAAGATTTATGCAATACTCGACAAGAATCTCAAGAACAAGGTGAACTCGAGATCGACTAAACTGGAGAAGAAAGACTCGAACAAGAAACTGAATAAAGACTCGAAATTGATGCAAAGACGCGACCGATAAGGACTGAGTCGGTCTATATAGAACAAGATAAAGACCCCAGGCCTCCTAAAAGGGTAGGAACCAATACCAATGACTATATAACCCGCCTCTACAACCCTACACAACCAAGCAGACAACTTGGAGGCACAAGGAGGGGGCTCGTGGATACTAGGATCACCAAGTCTTGCGAAGTTGATGAACACAAAGCAAACCAAGCTGAGACAAGATACCAATTCGACAATTGAAGAGCGTTGCTCTATTCAATCGACAAGCACTCAATGTGTTTCACACAAGTTTGAGAGACTAACTTCTATTCATAATGTTCCAATCGAAAATAATGAAGGGTCTCGGCATTATATAGGCTTACAAGGCTGTTGGGCCGAATTTGATGATAGAATAAGATAAATCTATGATTTAAAGGAATTAATAAAATAACCTCTAAAGTTTCCTAAAATAACTTAAGTAAAAATAATACTAAAAGTAGTAATAAGATGGAGGCCCAACCACTTAGGCAAATCGGCAACCATTAAGACTAAGGTGGTTCTTCATCTTGAATCTCTATGCACATATAGGTCTTCAATGTAGGCTCGGGGAGTTGAACCTTGCTCGAGAACAAAGCATGACTCACAAAGTTGAATGAGTCTCTCTGAAGCTTCTTAGCTCTAGCTCGAGTCATTGGTCCTTCTCCAAGAATGATAGGTGTGTCAGGTGGAGCTGTAGAAGATGGTCCCGCATCAATGGGGGTGATTTTTCAAACTTTGGAAAACATGCATATAAGCACATAGATTGATAATATGAATTCCAAAATAGCCATGTCAATTCAAGAAAATAACTTTAGATATGCACACATATGGTCAAATAAAATCAAATATGCATAAAGTAAGCCCTTACCCCACCCCATACTTAAATATTACAGTGTCCTCACTGTATAAAAACAAGGGTAATGAAAGAAACTTACTAGAGAGATGTGCAGAAGCTCGGAATCACATGCTGAAGTGTATTGCAAGAATGGTTGATATCGAGTAAAGATAGTCGATGTCGAGTACAGGTAGTCGATGTCGACTAGACCTACTCGACATCGAGTGTCTGGGAACCTCAGGATGGCCTCTCCTTGACCACAGGGTCCTTTGCTTGTCATGTGTGGTCGACGTCGAGTAAAGTACTCGACGTCGAGTAAAGTACTCGACGTCGAGTACTTTCTGCAGCTCCGTGTACCTACAATATGTGTTTAGAAAGACGAAATCCACAATAGCAAATCCAAAATAATATTTAAAACAAAAACCAACAATATCTAAAACCCAAAGAAATAAGAAATAGCGGGTTGCCTCCCGTAAGCGCTAAATTTTAAGTCTTTAGCTTGACCTACTTCCCTTTAAGCATTAGCCTGCCTCATCTTTGTCCGGAGGTATAGGTGGATCTGGTGGTTCCTCCGGTTGTGGGAAGCGTGGAATGTCATCCGGGGGCATTATGTGAAGAAGCTTAAACCTCCCCGAGTGAATGCTCCATGGTTTCACCCATTCATCTTCCTGGGCTCCAACTGGCATGCATAAAGGACGATATAATGAAAATATACATACCTCATCATCATACCTCTTCCGCTTCATATGTTGATTTGTTTGCGCGTCTCCACCACAACAAAACAGTGGAGTGGGAAGAGATATTTCCACCGCATCATGTGGAGCTTCATGCCACTTTGCTAGGACCCCATACTTGAATATGAACATCGGTTGCTCAAAATTATCGGGGATAGCCTTCACCTTGTAATGTAAAAGCAACCTTGGAACACCCTGGGCAACAATGTCCAACTACTTCTCTCCTAGTACTATTTCGTCTTGCGATCCTTCATATAATTTATCAACAATAGGTAGCAAAGTAGGAATGAAATTCAAGGAAGGACATACCTAGTTGTCGACATCGAGTGGTTCAATTGGCTCGTCGGGTGGAGGGCATGATCCTTTAGACTGAATGGAAGCCTCAAGCCTTCGGATTTCGTCTTCCAGCCAGGCTATTTCCCTTAATCGTGCCTCCTCCACTGCAAGCCTATTTTGCCGTCTCAATTCTTGGAACCATTCTTCCCATGCAGGATTCCCTTCGACAAAGTCTTCCATCTTTGTACCTAAACTTTAAAATCAAAATAAAGCACGAATTAGTAGCAAAAGCTTGGCACCTAGTTGATACCGGTAAGGCAGATGGTGGTAGGGTATGTGATCGTATAAGAAAAGGGGATGGGCTATTCCTAAACTTTAAAAACAACTAAGCTAGGCGCGATTGATATCTCTCCGGCAACGACGCCAAATTTGTTAGGAGGAAAATCAAGTATGAAATATAAATCTCAAATTCGACTCCCTGATCTCCGCAAATTAATTACAAGACTTCCTCCCGCTGTAGTAGAAGGTAGTCAGGATCGATCCACGAGGAAGCGTGTCAGCGCCCGCCTTTTCAGTTCAGATCTCAGCAGAAACAGTAAAACACAGAAGAAAGTAGAAAAATAACACAAAGGCAGCAACTTTGGTCGATATCGACCTACAGTAACTCGAGATCGAGTATAAAAATCGACTCCAAACAACTCAATATCGACTGACAGAAACTTAAAATCCGAAATTTTGTGAAATAAATCAATAAAATAAAAGACTTCCAAGATCAGGGTTTTAACACCACAACGATAACCATGTAAAATAACACATAAAGGCATAAATTAAAGATCATGCTTTTCATCAAATAACTTTCGTTATCAACAAATAGGAAGATAGAGGCTTTCGCATAAACCCTAATTGTTACTAACCCTTTTTCACATAATTAATCCAAGTTGTATTAAGATCACTTTCGCTTCAATAACACAAACAAGGATCACCTTTAACTTTCGCAAAAGAATCATGCTTGTAGGGATAGATGACGAATTCGCATCAAAAGATTGTACCTTTACCGCATCACCTCACATGGCTACCGTCTGGCTCACCCCGACCCTAGAAGTTGGGTGACTACTCGCTCTTCATCATGAATAAACTCATCAAAGATTTCAAGAAAATAAATTGCATTAAATAATATAAATAAGAATTACAACTGAATAAAGCCAACTCCGCTATCGCTTCACAAACTCCACTCGGCTCCAAGACTTCTCTCTCTCCTACTCGACTTCTCTCTCTCTCTCTCTTTCTATGCTCTCTTATGGCTTGGCTTGGATTGATTGAATGAATAAAATCCAGCTCATAATGCCTTATTTATAGTGTTCCATGTAGCTATCCTAGGATGGAACAACTATATCTAAATCTATCTAATAACATAAGATAAAAATAGGGAAATAAAGAAATAAATCTAAAAGCAACTATCTAAAGTAGATAACTGTCTCTTCCATCTTGATTCTTGATAGAACTTGATAGAATTTGATCTTGTGGATATCTCCATTGGACTTTGGATAGAACTTTGAATAGATCTCGAACTAGCTCAAAATCGGCCACTGTTGGTCAACTCGATATCGACTTGGTCAACTCGATATCGATCTGCGTTTTCCGGATTTCACTTCGGACACTCGATCTCGCCTCCCATGGTGAAAATCAACTTGTGGTCACTCGATATCGACTTGGCTAAGTCGATATCGACCTTCACTTTTCCTTTTCTCCAGCTCTGGTCGATTCCGGATCTTGACTCAATTTTGGGCAACTCGATATCGACTTGGCTAGGTCGATATTGACCTCTGCAGCAGTTTCCAACATGTTGCTCTGTTCTTGAAACGCACTTTTCCGAGTTCTCGTTCGTCGGATTGATGCATATGAGCATGCATTGGAAAGCTCTTTCCGAGGGCTACAACTCTCATGAAGACTTCAAAACTTGATTTGGAATGATGAATTGCGAAAAGTGGGCTTTCCTCCAGCTGCACCATCCTTAGCTTCTTCATGACTTTTCTTTAAGCTCCAAAGTGCGTCCGATTTCTGCGAAATATAACAAAAACTTGTGTAGACCTCCATATATTGCAAATAAACATAAACTACACAAATTATGTATTATTCTAGCCCAAATGTATGAAATGCATGCAGAAAACGATATAAAAGTAGGTATAAAACATGGCATATTAGGCTCACAACATAAGGCTACTCGACGTCGACCAGCTTTCGGCTCCTCGAGAGAATCTGCTCGACTTTGCTGGATTTTGACTATGAAGTACTCGATATCGACCAAGTCTGGTCGACATCGACCGGTTGTGTCGAGTGCTTCTTTTCTCGTTCTTTGCTCGACTTGTCCTAGTTCCGCTGCTCCTTGACCCTGGACTTTCGGTACTTGACTTCGAGCTTTCCGTCCTTCCTTCAAATTGCTGTGAAATGCCTCAATTTCTGCGAAATTACACAAAAATTGGTGTAGACTCCATAATTTGGCAAATAAGTGTAAACTACATAGAATATGTACTATTCTAGCCCAAATGTATGAAATGCATGTAGAAATCGATATAAAAGTAAGTGTAAAACATGACAAATTAGACTCGCAACAGGTACCTATGAGGGTAAAGACTGGTTGGAGAGTTTGCATTGACTATCACAAACTCAATGTGGCGACACGTAAGGATCACTTTCCTTTACCTTTCATTGATCAAATGATTGAGCGCCTTGTCGGCCGATCTTATTATTGTTTCTTGGATGGCTATTTTGGATATTTTCAAATTCCTATAGCACCCGAGGATCCGGAGAAAACCATTTTACATGTCATTTTGGTACTTTTGTTTATGGTAGAATGCCTTTCGGATTATGCAATGCACCTGGTACAGTTCAAAGATGCATGATGAGTATATTTTCTTAATATGTTGAGCATTTTATTGAAGTATTTATGGATGATTTCACTGTGCATGGGAATGATTTTGACTCCTGCTTACATCATTTGTCACTAGTGCTTAAGAGATGTGTTGAAACTAACTTGGTATTGAACTCTGAAAAGTGCACTTTTCTGGTTGAACAAGGGATTTTTCTTGGTCACATTGTGTCCATGAAAGGCATGTAGGTAGATAAAGCTAAGATAGATTTGATTCAATCTTTACCTTATCCTACTAATGTGCGTGAGATTCTTTCTTTCTTAGGCGATGCAGGATTCTATAGGAGGTTTATCAAGGATTTTTCCAAGATAACTTCCCCATTATGTGAATTGCTTAAGAAAGATGTTTCCTTTGTTTTTGATGATAACTGCAAGAGGGCTTTTCATGAGTCGAGAAATCATTTAACTTCGAAACATATTATTCAGGCTTCTATCTGGACTTTGCCGTTTGAGTTTATGTGTGATGCTAGTGATTATGTCGTTGGGGTTGTTTTAGGGAAAAAAAGGTTGATAAAGCATCTCATGTGATCTATTATGCTTCGATGATGTTGAATACGGTTCAGCGGAATTACACTACTACTGAAAAGGAGTTTTTGGTTGTGGTGTTTGCTCTAGAGAAGTTTCGTCCTTATTTATTGATGATGAAGAAGGACGCTATAGTGATCATGCGACACTCCACTATTTGATGATGAAGAAGGACGCTAAACCGAGGTTGATTCGATGGATTCTACTTCTGATAGAATTCAATTTGGAAATCAGAGATAAGAAGGGAGTAGAGAATCTGGTAGCCGACCACCTGAGCAGAACCTATAGAACCGCTGGTGGGGGAGAGAAACCACGGAGATTGGGAGAATTTCCTAATGAAGGATTGTTGAGAATTTTGATATGGGACGACACTGATGACACGGCGGTTGCCGTCTGTGCAGTGTCCCGATCTCTTATTTGCTTCAAGATGATGAGGGTGACCCATCAGCTTTACTCACGAGTATTCAGACTAAGCAACCTTGGTTCGTGGATATTGTAAATTACTTGGTGGTTGGAATCTTCCCTTTCAATTGCCCGAAAGGGAAGAAGGACAAAATTCGCCATGATGCTCGCTACTATGTGTGGAAGCACTGTGCTCATAGAATCAAGAAGAAGGTATAGACTACGAGGAGACATTTGCTCCCGTAGCAAGGTTAGAGGCTATACGAATATTACTTGCTTTTGCATCTTTCATGGGTATCAAGCTATTTCAAATGGATGTCAAATGTGCATTCCTAAATGGGCTCTTAGAAGAAGAGGTTTATGTTGCACAACCACCAGGTTTTGAAAGTGAAGAATTTCCTAATCATGTGTATAAATTGGACAAAGCTCTCTATGGTCTCAAATAAGCCCCAAGAGCTTGGTATGAAAGATTGTCCAAATACCTTCTTGAAAATGGTTTTCAAAGAGGATTGATTGATAAAACTCTCTTCATCAAAACTCGTGGAAATGATCTTTTGATTGTTCAAATATATGTAGACGATATATTATTTGGTGCTACTAACAATTCCCTTTGCAAGGAGTTTTCTGAAATTATGTGCAGGGAATTCGAAATGAGTCTCATGGGAGAATTAAACTTCTTCCTTGGTTTACAAGTTCATCAAACAAGTAAGGGTATCTTTTTGAATCAAGGGAAATATACCAGGGATCTACTAAAGAAATACAAAATGGAACAATCAAAGGTAGCAAAGACCCCTATGAGCTCCACTCTCTCCCTTGATCAAGATAAGAATGGTAAGTATGTGAACCAAAAAGAGTACAGAGATATGATTGGTTCACTCCTATACCTTACTGCTAGTAGACCTGACATAATGTTCAGTGTCTGTATGTGTGCTCGATTCCAAAGTGACCCCAAAGAGTCTCACCTTATTGCGGTGAAAAGAATCTTCAGATATCTAAATGGATCTCAAGACCTTGGGCTATGGTATCCCAAACAGAGTAATTTTCATTTAAAAGGCTACTCAAATGCAGATTTTGCAGGATACAAAGTTGATAGAAAAAGCACTTCTGGCTGTTGCCAACTTCTAGGATCCTCCTTGATAAGTTGGCACTCTTAGAAACAAAATTCAGTAGCCCTATCAACTGCAGAAGCTGAGTACATTGCTGCTGGTGCATGTTGCTCTCAGATTCTTTGGATAGCACAACAACTCAGAGACCTTGGAATTGATCTTAAAGGTATTCCTATTTTGTGTGATAATACTAGTGCTATTTCAATCACTAAAAATCTAGTGCAGCATTCGAGAACCAAGCACATTGATGTGAGACACCATTTTATAAGAGATCATGTGGAGAAAGGTGATGTATCAATATCCTTCATATCCACTGACTTTCAGTTAGCTGATATTTTTACTAAACCACTCCCTGAAGATCGTTTCAATTTTATTAGATTGGAGTTGGGTATGCTTAATAGGGAAGCACTTTCTTAGGGGGAGCAATTGCTTCCTATATGAAAGTCATTAATTCAAATGAAATCTCAAGACCTTGACTTCATAAGGTTTCTGAATGCTCATCCGAATAAAATTATGTTGGATCAAACTCTGGTTAATATCTTATGGACATTCAACAAGAGTATCTTTTAATGTTTCTGAGTTTATCTTGATATCATTTACTCCTTTCAAAAATTGGTACTCACATATTTTGGTTTCCGTTTTTTAAATTATTCCAAATCTCTCTATTTTGTGCAAGTGGATGTGACACTTTGGGTTTAGAATTTTCAGAACATCATTACTTACTATTCACTTGAGTTAATGAATCTATACCTGCCTTTTGAACAAAGAGAGAAACGATTCAGTTTCCAGTTTTTAGCCTTTTTAATCCTCTCTCTCTGTCTAATCCATTCCATTCTCACTCTCTGAAGCTCTCTCTCTCTCTCTCTCTTCGAATTCCAAAAACCCTCTCTGTTTCTGTAACCAAATGGCGGGATCAAAGCACTCCTCAGCATCTCCGTCTCCAGCACCTTCTACTAAGAGATACAAGATGCCAGCCAACAAGGGGAAGCAAGTCATGGAGGAATCTGAAGCACATTCCGAGGATTCCAGCGAAAACTCACCATCTCCACCACCTCTGATCAGGAAATCAAAGGGCAAAGCTCCAGCCACCTCTGCTCCTGCTCGACCTCCTCAGGTACCTTCTGGCATTTCCCCCAATTGGTTTTGCAATAAAGAGGTTGAGGAGTCCTGGAAACAGGACTTTTGCAACCGTCGCTTATGCTTCTGTGATGCTGTCGATTTCAACCTCCTCCAATCCATGCCCTTGCCATGCATTTCCCTCCTCAAGTCCACCTGTTTCTGGACCTTGCTCGACCCTGGCAATTTCGCCTATCCCCATCTCACCCGACTCTTTTATGCCAACCTTACTGTTCATCGGGTGAATGGAACCCTAACCCTAGTATCCAAGGTCAAGAACACCCGAATCCGCCTCTCTCCTGAAAGTCTTGCCCTCATCCTTGATCTTCCAACTGAGATCCCCACAAAAGAACTCCCAAGCCGATTTGAGTGTCTCTCACGAGCACGAGATGAATTCTTCCTAAAATCTCAAGGCCCTGGATCTTCATCCACCCTCAAACCCACTCACACTGCCCTAAACCTTCAAGCCAAGCTAATCTTCACCATTCTGGCTCGCTGTATCTTCCCACGCATCCATTCCAGGGAATTGGTGACCGAGAACCTTCTCGAGATCCTTTTCCTAATCATGAACGGATACGAGCCTGATTTACCCAAACTCATCCTCGACTACATGACCCATGTGTCCACCTCCTCTCGGCCTATGCCTTTACCCTATGCAAACCTCCTGCCCAAAATCTTTGAAGCCTTTGACATCGACACATCAGGAGAAGAAAAGCAAACCTATAGTGGGATTGTTGATGAAGGTTGTCTAGAGAGATTGGGTATTGTCAAGAACCTGAGGGGGCAATGGTTTCTGAGGAAAGACTCGAAGGGAAAACAGGTTGCTGAACCTAATATGAGTGAGGATAGATTGGCTGCTGTGGAGACTGAGATTCAAGACCTTAGGTTTGATCTGAGTAGAATGTGGTCGGATGTGGTGATTCGCCAGGACCAGACTCATGAGCTCCTCTCGATGGTGAACTGCAAGCTTGATCAGATGATGCTTCTCAATGCTCTCACCTACACTGCTACAGGCTCAATCATGCCAATGGAGCAAGAAACCTTTGATCATGTGCGTGAGAAGACTGGGAATGTCATCCTCAACTGTGAAAATCAAGTGAAGAAACGTCCTATCATGCGCCCCACACATCATGAACCCACCATCCTCACAGTCGAGCAATATGGTGTGGTTAAGAAATACAGGGATGTGGAGCGTCAGAGACAGCTTGCAGAGATGGAAAGAGACAAAGTCACCAGAGACGCCCTTGCAAGGTGGAGGAAGAGGTGCAGAGATGAGGTTAGAAGGAAATACCTTCCACCCAACAAGCAGTACCCCACCTTTGGCGAATGGGTTGAGGAAGGAGCTGGAATTGCCCCTCCTGAAGATCCTAATGCTCCTAGCGCCCCTGGCACATCCTCTGCTGCTGAGCCATCCTCTGCTAAGAAAGGCAAGAAGGCTCTAAGAAGCAAGAAGAAGAAGGATGCAGATGGGGATTCTGACTCAAGGCCTTGATCTCCCACTCTCTTTTCTCTACTTTCTGAAAACTCGTCTTTTGCTGCTCGTCTTTTAAAACTCCTGGTCCTTTAGTTGTTTTTTTGGTGTTTCAGACATTTTCACCTCTCTGCCCTTTTGTTGGAAGACAAAAAGGGGGAGAATGTTTTGGTTGCCCTGCGTTTTGGCACTAGTTGGTTAAGTGCTTATCGTTTTTAAACTTAGATGATCCAAACATTTTCTACTCATATTATATAATATGCGTATTTCCTTATAATGATTGCTGGAAATATGTTATGAATATTGAAACAGGTTTTGTCTTCCATCAAGGGGGAGATTGAAGACTCCACCTTGATTGTAAGATCTTGAGACCTAACGTGCAGGTGATCTAAAGGATGATGAAAGACAAAAGGCTGGTTTCAAGGTCTTGAAACCCAGACTAAAATGTTTTGATCACTTATACATTTATCTAGTTCAACTTATTCTTTTACAGGAAAGAATTCGAGGCCAATCCTTTTGGGCCTAAATTATATTGGGCTATGAGATGTGACTTGGGCTTTATCGATTTATATATATGAGTTTCTCATCTAACCCACTTTATGTACTAGATACATTATGCATATTCTTTCATGATTTCACTTTTCATACAAGGAAAGAATCGATCCATAGTTGATCATACTTGATCATGAAGAAAGTCGAAGGAACATCTTGGAAGGCACACAAAGGATCTGTTTTGGAAGGAATTCAAATGTCTTGGAAAGAATTTGAAATTCAAACGGTTCTCCCTCCAAGAAACTCTACAAGTGTTCCTACTATAAAAAGACGAAGGCTAAGAAGGATGGGAATCGATCAAGCAACTAAGCAAGCACTCAAGCATTCATAGCATCCTAAAGCATTCGTCAAGTTTCTCTTACATTCTCCTAAATCCTAGTTGGTGATCATTGCTTAAGAGTTGAGAGAAACACTAGCACTTATTGTACAAGTCATTCAAATTACACTTAGAGTTTTCATACTCAATCAAAGCACACTTAGTGTGTGGTGTGAGCTTTTATTTCACTTGTAAGGTTGAGAGCTAGAATAGAAGCGGTGAGGCTTTGTATAGAGAAAGGGAAGTTTCTCTAGGAAGTTCTAGGCTCAAAAGAAGTGAAATAAGAAGTGTTTGAATCCTACGGATTGGATAATCCTAGGCGGGGACGTAGGCAAGTTGGTGCCGAACCTCGTTAACAATTCGTGTGTTCATCTTTTATATTCCGCATTTACATTGTCATATTCGATTTTACTTTGTCAAGTTCTGATAGCCTATATCAAGGTCTTGACAAGTTGCAGTAAATTTCTATTGTTGCGAAAATCGTCCATACTCTATTCATCCCCCCCTTCTAGAGTATTATTCATCGCCTTATAGACTCTTCAGCTAGTTTCTTGAAGAGCCTCATTGCTAGATTTGGGATGCTCAGGGTTGTTATCAGTGGCAAGGGGGACTCACTTCTGTAATAAGATTGTCAGTGCTCTTTTGAGGAAATACAACGTGACTCAGAAAGTCTCTACAGCTTATCACCCTCAAACCAATGGACAGGCAGAATTGTCTAATAGGGAAGTAAAGCAAATTTAAGAAAAGATTGTAGCACCGAATAGAAAAGACCGGAGTCTTGATGAGAGGGTTTCTCGACCAAATAAATTTATAGTCAAGACCCCGCTATAGGATAGTGGAGTCAGGGTCATCCTCATGAGAGAAGTCAGCGGCTCTAGGTTTAGTTAGTTTTGGGGTTCAGGGATAGCGGAAAAAGATATAAGGTTGATTTCGATGTCGGCTAAGAGTTAGTCGATGTCAAGGGATGGAGAGGGGAGTGGTGGTCGGTGTCGGGTAGCTGTGCAATGTGTAAAGTAACGAAATAAAATAATAAAGTGCAAACTTCCAAGGTTAGGGATCACCACAACAATAAACAAACACGCAAAAGATAAGATAAAATATTTATGTAATCACATCAAAGAAGCAAGCTTTCACCTTTTCCAACAATTATACTGAAATCTTCCAAGTAAACCATAATTGTATCTACCAATTTTACGTTTATAATCCAAGTTGTGAACATGAATCTCTATTCGTTCGAGTAGGGAATAAGCATATAAAATGTAGTGGATGATCAAAGCATAACGAATATCAAAACTTACCTCAAGCGCACATGACTATCGTCGGGCTCACCCCGACCCTTCAATCTTCACTCTAGGCTCTCATCCTAACTACCTGCGCCCGAAGACGACTTGGCTTGAATATGAATGAAAAATCAGCCCCTAGGTCTTTATTTATAGTGCTCAACCCTAGCTATTCTAGGATAGAACAACTCTATCTATATTTATTTTCTATCTATCTAAATCTAAGGATAAAACATTGATGGATAAAATAAATGAAAATAACTAAAATATCCTAAATAAATTAGAAATTCACCAACTAGGATAGATGTCCAATTCTTATAGATAGAATTCTCCTTCCTTCGTGTGCAAGTAAATCACTTGAAATCTGACTCAAAATCGGCTGTTGGACGACTCGATATCGACCAAGTTCAGCCGATATCGACCTCATATTCTCAGCTCCTTCTATCTCGGCCTTAGAAGTAGATATCAAGCTGTGCTCTAGTCGATATCGATCACTTTAGGTCAATATCGACCTCTTCTGTGTAGCTTCAGTTGCTCTGGTCGATTTTTGGCATTTCTGGTCGATTTTCTACACTCGATATCGATCAAGTTATGTTGATATCAACCACCTTGACAGTTCTTAGCATTCTGCTCCATTCTGAAATGCACTTTCCTGACTCCTCATTTGTCCAATTTCTGGCATTAGTGTTAGGGAGTTGTGCCCCTATCTTAGGTTTTTTGTGTTATTGATATTGCTAAATTGCTTAGGGTTGGAATGATCCGCCATTAGATGAATCAAAAAAGGAAAGATAGGATATAGTCGAGGATCAAAGACATAACCATTGTTGATATATTGTAGGGGAAACTATCTCATTCATAATTATCATCAATTCATCATTGTTACTTTTGTAACATTCCAATGCTTTGATATTCAATCACTCTTTAATATTGTTCCTTTCTGATAGTGACTTGATGGACAGAAAAGGTATTCTTTATATGGGATCGACCCCTTACTATTCCACTATACTAGTTACTAGGTTGCTAGTTGAGTAGTTGGTTTTGGTTATCCTTTTTAGTGTTGTAGAAAGAGTAACGACGTTCTGCACCGCACCAGGCACTATCATATACCAAATCTTGGAAGGTTGATCGCCTTGTTGGTATGGATTGGCTAGAATTGTGGACCCAATTCCTTTGTATGGGTCACTTGTCAGAGATGGTAGATGATAATGTCCATTTAGTCATGTTTACAGGGTACTCTTGGATAGAATTTAGGGTGTTTTACTATATTATTTGCCTATTTCTTAGCCTTTAGTATCCCATTTCGAGGAATCGGTGTCTACCGCATGTTTATCATGATTTTAGGTATTTTGAAGTAGTTTTGAACTCAATTAAAGATATAAAGGAGGAAGAGGTGGTTCAAAGCTCCTCGGCGCGCTTAGAAGTCGTCAAAGACAAGCTAGAAGGCACAAAATCAAGGAAACTTCCTATTTTCGACCTAAAACACTTCGAATCAAGTCTTGATGTCTTCATTAGAGTTGTAAGGCCCGAAAAGATCTTTTCAACGCATATTCATATGGATTAATCGGATGAGTGACGACTCCAGAAAATGCATTTCAAGGCGACCCTGCCGAAGGCAACTAAGCCGAGTGTCGTAACACTCGAGCTGTTGTATGCTCAAGTGGGCTCCAGAAGCTAGCAAATCTTCACACTCGCCAGAGTGCCCTTGAAACTCGAGATGTTATATGCCCGAGTGTCGTCCCTGGACATTATTTTTCTGTTTTTAATGTATTTTTATTTGGGGGATATTTAATGGACATTTTTTGGAGGTTCCAAGGGCCGAAAATCTGACATTGGAGAGACCTATTTGGAAGCTTTGGAGATTCTTGAAGATACTTTTGTTCGGTTCATCAAATTCTAGTAATTTTCCGTTGTTTTTTCTGTTGTCCAATGTTTATCTTGACAAATATGATTGAACTAAGCATTTGTCCATGAGTTGCTAGATTTTTTGTTCTAAGGTTGGGATTGTCCTGATAATGCGGAAATAGGCTTGTTCTTAGTATCACTCGAATGATTTCTCAATTGGATTGTGGTTTAATCATATTGTGCTTATGATGATTGATGCAAGTCGATTAGATCCCATTTAGGGTTTGAAATCGAAAGACAAAAAAAACTAAATTAGAATTTAGATGGTTATTTGAGACCAAAAGGCGATTAGGATCCATCGGAACTACACGATTAAACCCGAAGTTTATTGATCGAAAGTGAAACTAAACTTCTTGAGGATTCATAGGTCGTCATAGATGTTCTGGGCGATTTTGGTATCATTTGTAGCCGAAAGGCGAAGTTAGTGTGATTATTGCCTAAAACTCTATGAACTTAAAGGGCCTAAATCGGTTTCTTGAGCCCAAAAGAATAATTGCTAACCGATTTAGGCACATTCGCGCTAAACCCGATAGGTGATGCACGATTACCTTAGATAACCTAACTACATAATTTGATTTCGGAATCACTCGAGCAAGAAAATATTTTATGCCTATTGATGATGCATTGTTAGTAAATCCTTAATCCTGAAACGCCTTCCCTATATATATTTCTCAACAATTAATCGGTACTCAACAAGTAAATCATTTTTGCTTGTTTATTCTGAACATGGTCGAACTATCTCAAATTTACAATCGATACTCATCTGGTCATTGTGGATACGATACTTGATTACTACAACTGAACCCTATACACTTGTGGGTGTAGGTTTTATCCTATCAAGTTTTTGGCGCTGTTGCCGGGGACTGGTGCTAGTATCGATCGTCTTTTTGACGACTAGTTCTCTAAGTTCTTTTTGTTGCTTTGATTTTTTTTCTTTTTTTCTTTTTTTTTTGGCCTCAGGTTGTGCTTTGAATGCGAAAAAAGAAAGGCTCTAGCAATCTAGTGCCATTTGATCCTGAACCCGAACGCACTTTCCACAAAAGAAGAGTTGAACAACAAGCTACTAGAGGGGACACGATGGATGACGCTATTGCCACATTGGCAGAACTACAACGGCGAATGAATCAGAGAGATCAAGAAAATGGCGACCTCCAACAACAGCTAGGTAATCAACAATTACAACTCGGCCAACTACAGGGGACGACAACCTTAGGAGAAAGGATAAAAATAAACTTTGGATGAAAACATGAAGCATATAGATGAATAGTAATTCCAATGTAACCATGCATGAACAATTCGAAAAATAAACATAAATATGCACAAATTAAGCCTTTCCCCCACCCCATACTTAGATATTAAAGTGCCCTCATTGTATAAAAACAAGGGGAAAGGAAGAAAGTTACTAGACAGTAGTGCAGATGCTCAAAATAGAGTGTTGAAGATTGCAGCAGAGTGGTCGACATCGAGTAGAGTAGTCGACATCGAATACTTTTTACTCGACATCGAGTGTACTGTGGCCTCAGGGTGATCTCGAGTAGACCACAGGCTCCTATGCTCGACATGGTTGGTCGACGTCGAGTAAAGTACTCGACGTCGAGTACTTCTCTACAGAGTTTCGTACCTACAATGTGTTAGATAGACAAAATCCACAGTGGCAAAACCCAAAATAATGTTTAAAAAATCAGAAACCAACAGTGTCTAAAATCCTAAAAACTGATTGTTTTATTACAAACTCTGGATTTTATAGTCGCTAGGCCAGTTTCTTCTTTTTAGCTCAGGATAGCATCTGCAGCGCCCATGTGGTTTGGGCTTCAAATAAGACTCCATTCTTATCAATCAGTTGTAGCCTTCCGAAATGGATCTTATGCAGCGTGAAAGATCCCAGCTTTTTATGATTGAACTTGTTAGGGAACCAATGATTCTTTGATTTGGAGACATAGACATTGTCTACTACTTCATATTCCTTTGGATCGTCATTGGAAACCCTGCATAAGCGCACATACCAAGGCAAACCTCTCCCATGTATAGATAAATCTTTAATTGAAATCGGGGAACAGATGTCTTTACCTTGGCTTACCTTCGTAGAATCTTCATTCGGGACCCTTGAATCTAGTCGACGTCGAGTAGAACAAGTCGACGTCGAGTATTTTTGTTCATCTGGTGGCTTGCTTGACAAAGAAGGAGAAGTCAAGTTGCTGGAAATCTGGCCGATATCGAGTAGTGTACTCGACATCGAGTACTTCTCGACCTCTGGTGTGGTGCTCGAGTAGGGTGTAATCAATGGGTGTTTCTGATGGTCGATGTCAACTAGAGTACTCGACGTCGAGTACTTCTGGTCAACCTCGACCCCATACTTATTATTTGGCAAAGATTCTAACAAGAAAGTAGTCGACATCGACTTACCTTGGTCGGTGTCGAATAGATCTTTGGTCTCCTCATGCAGAATTGCCATGATTTCCTCCACCTGGGCTTCTATATCTCTCTTATCAAGCTCTTCGGGAGTCATATTTCTTATCTTGGGCTCCCCGCAAGTGATGTACCTAGTTGAAACTGACTTGACCTCCATAGGACCGTTGTGCCTTTCAGTTTTATTAAAAGAGTACTCAATTTCCTCATCGCTGATGTTGAAAGTGAGCACTCCCTTCCATACGCTTATGTTGGCATCCACAGTCGCTCAAAAAGACCTTCCTAGAATAATTGGACAAGCAGGGTCCTCTGTCATATCAATAACTAAGAAATTAGCAGGGACAAAGAACTTACCTACTTGTACCGGTACATTGTCCACCATGCCTGTTAAGATGACTACAGTGTTGTTCGCCATATAGAGTCGAGGATCCACAGGCTCAAAGGCAATTATCTTGACTTTAGACCAGATTGATAAAAGCATGATGCTGACGTTGGCTCCTAAATCACATAAAGCATTGAATTTGTATTGATTGAATCCAATAATTATTGAAAACTTACCTGGATCTGGTCGTTTCTCTGGTAGGTCCATTTTGTTGCATTCCTCTATGACCTTAGCCATCGACCGCTCTTGTTAAGGATATCTTTGAGGAACTTTACATATGATGGCATCTCGTGAAGAGCTTCTGTGAAGGGGATAATGACATTGAGTCTCTGAAGCATCTTCACGAAACGCTGAAACTTCTTCTCTGCGGGGTCCTCCAAAGATTTGGTTGGGAATGGCAGCATTTTCTTCTTCGGAGGTGCTAGAGTGTGGTCGACATCGACTACAGGTTGATCGACGTTGACTAGGGGTTGGTCGACATCAACTACAGTGGTCGACTTCTGGGTGCGTTCTGCGTTTGGGTCGACATCGACTACTTGGTCCTCGATGTCGAGTAGATTTTGGTCGGTGTTGAGTGGTTTAGTCGATGTCAAGTACTCCCCAGCAACTTCTTTCTCCATGTTCTGTTCGGGCGTTTGCAGCTGACGCCCACTTTTGAGATTCATGGTGGCTACCTGTCTTGTAGATTTACCCTTAGGGTTAGGTTTAGAGGATCCAGGGAGCGTACCTGATTATTTGGGGACGGATGTAGCCAATTGACCAATCTGGGTCTTTATAGTCTTCCACGAGATGTTAATCTCCCCAAGTCTAGAGTTGTTGCCGTGCATTTGGGTTTGGATGGAATTGATTGATTGCTTACTTTCCGTGTTATTCCTCCGCATCTCCTCAAGAATAACCTGCAGGTCATCTTTTTTACCTTCTCTGTCAGGGTGACCAGGAGCTCTACAGGGCAGGGGGTCTCTTGGGTACTGGGGTTGGTGATAATGGCTCAAGGCGTAAGGAAGGGGGTGCTCACTTTCAACATCAGCGATGAGGTAATTGAGTATTCCTTTAATAAAAACTGAAAGGCACACAGATCCAACGGAAGAGGTCAAGTCTATATCAGCCAGGTACATCACCTGCAGAGAGCCTAAGGTAAGAAATATGACTCCCGAGGAACTGGAAAAGAGGGATATGGAAGCCTAGGTGGAGGAGATCATGGCCATCCTGAACGACGACACAGAGGATCTACTCCACATCGATCAAGGTAAGTCGATATTGACTAACGGATGCCTTGCCAGGATTCAAGTATGGGGTCGAAGTCGAACAAAGTTACTCGACATCGAGTACTCTGGTCGACGTCGACCAAAACCCGAGCCCTCCACCAGCAGTAGTAGCGTCAAGCAACCCACCCGAAGCCGAGGATTCCTTGACGTCGAGTAACTTGGTCGACGTCGACCAGTCCCGCCCTTCCTGGACTCCACCTTCCTCAACCAGCAGTCCACCAGACCCCGAGGTCCCGAAATCCGAATCTGTGAAGGTATGCCAAGGTACAGACATCTCTTCTCCTATTTCCATCAATGATTTCTCTATACATGGGAGAGGTTTGCCTTGGTATGTGCGATTGTGCAGGGTTTCCAACGATGAGCCTAAGGAATACAAAGTTGGTGACAAAGTCTATGTCGCCAAATCAAAAGATCATTGGTTTCCTAACAAATTCAACAAGAAGAAGATGGGACCCTTCACGGTGAACAAGATCCATTCAGGAGAAAGTTGGCCTAACGACTATAAAATCTAGAGCTTAAAGGAGAAATTCGGCCTAGCGACTATAAAATGGAGTCTTGTTTGAGGCCCATGCTACATGGGCCCTACAAATGCCACCTTGAGCTTAAAGGAGAAAGTCGACCTAGCGACTATAAAATCTAGAGCTTGTAAATAAACGATTAGTTTTTGGGATTTTTGGACATTGTTGTTTTTGGTTTTTTGTTTTGGACATTGTTTTTAAGTTTTTCTATTGTGGGTATTTTCCGTTTAACAAATTTTGCAGGTACGAAATAGCTACAAGCGAACTCGACATCGAGTAAACTCCTCGACGTCGACCACACATCTCGAGCAAAAAGGAGTCTGTGGTCGAGAAGGTCATCTTGAGGTTCGACTTTAGTCGATCTCGAGTAGTGCTGGTCGAGGTCGACCAAAGTCCTCGAAGTCGACCAAAGTCCTCGAAGTCGACCAAAGTCCCCGAAGTCGACCACTTCTGCCGCAACATTACACTCGATTTCCTACGATCAACACACCTGTCTAGTGAGTTTCTTTTTTTACCCTTGTTTTATACAGTGAGGACACTGTAATGTTTAAATATGGGTGGGGGAAGGGCTTACTTTGTGCATATTTGACCATATTTGACATTATGTGTGCATATTTTTAAGTTTATTTCTTGAATTGCTTATACATGGCTACTTTGGAATTCATATTTTTTTATGTGCTTATCTGCATGTTTTCCAAAGTTTGTAAAAACCCCCCCATTGAAAATTTTGATAAGTTTAATGGAAGATTTATTAAACTCGACGATGCAAAATTAGATTCATTAGAGATATAGCATGAAATTGCCTAGTAAAGGGAAGTCACAATGAAGTGCATTATTTTCTTGAAAACCATGAAAGGAGGTAAATTTTGAAATTGCTTTTGACATGTTGCATGATAAAAGGATGGAGGACTTTATATTTTTCATATATGCTCATATTGTTATAATCCTTAGCCATACCTATGCTTATGCATCACAAAAGCCATATTATGAGCCTTATTTCATATTATGCTCCACATGATCTAAAAATTGCCCATTTTCTACCTTATTTCTATCCGGGGATTATGTTGAGAATGAAGCTACATTGTGGAGATTGTTATATGGTTGTTGTGTTATATGGAGTTTGGCAGGAAAGTTTCAAAAATATGGAAAATTTAATGCGTGAAAGAAAATCCGGTCACCTCAGGAGATAAAGGTAGATCGACCCTGCTCACTTAGATAATGGTTCGGCGAGATAGGACACACAGGTGAGGAGTCCGACGCACTAAGTATACGGGGCCATTCATGACACCCATGTTTGCGACTCGCGAGAAGGCAGTGCTGAGGTTAGAGAGGTAAAAGCATATAAGTGAAAAAAAGCAACGAGTAATTTATGAGAGGATGAGTGATGTGGAAATTATGAAGGAGAAAATGCATCAAAGCAAGAAAGCAAGTTTGAAGAGTTCTCCTCGGATTTAGCACCATATTGCCCAAAAATAACCCACCACTTTACCGTTTACCTTTTCTTCACCATGAGCTTAAATTAAAGTCCTCTTGATTATTAATGCTTTGTCACGAATGAATGTTTTGCATAACCCTCCTTTTGTGAGCAGATGTTGCTTTTTTATTGCACATGTATGGATTTGTGACATTGGTACCTTTTCAATGATGGTAATTGATTGCAGGGACATATGACAATGAATCTAAGATGTTGAGAGTTTTGATTTCTTCCACTGAATGACGATTTAAAGTATTGTTTGAGAACAAGCAAGCTTAAGTATGGGGTGTTTGTTGTGAGCCTAAATTGCCATGTTTTACACTTACTGTTATATCGATTTTTGTAAACATTTCTTGCATTTGGGTTAGAAAAGTACAAATTCTATGTAGTTTACACTTATTTGCCAAATTATGGAGTCTACACTAGTTTCTGTTTAATTTCCCAGAAAGAGGACGCACTTTGGAGCTTAAAGGAAAGTCATGAAGAAGCTAAAGGATGGTGCAGCCGGAGAAAAGCGCACTTTTCACTATTCATCATTCCGAATCAAGCTTTGATGTCCCCGTGAAAGTTGTAGCCCTCGAAAAGAGCTTTCCAACGGGTGCTCATATGCGTCAATCAGACGAACGAGGACTCAGGAAAGTGCGTTTCAAGAACAAAGCAGAATGCTAAGAGCGAACCAAAATTTCGAGTTTGCATTCGTTTCCATTCGAAAAGGTGAGATTTTTAGTTTCTTTGTTTACTCGAAATCGACAAAGCTTGGTCGACGTCAAGGAAAGTTGGTTGACGTCGAGTTGATTTGGTCGAGATCGACTACTTCGCTTTCGTTTTCATTTTCTATTCGTTTCTGCTTTCTGTTTTTAGTCGACAGGGTGGTCGAAGTCGAGTACCTTACTCGAAGTCGAGGACTTTTTTGGTCGAATTCGCATTGTTTCTGGAACTGAAAAGGCTGGAACTGAAAAGGCGGGCACCGACACGCTTCCTCGTGGATCGATAACGGGAGGAAGTCTTGTATTTATTTTCTAAGACAGTGAGTCAGTTTGCTTTATATTTTATTTGTATTTCATACTTGACACATCCTCCTGCAACAACAGTTGACACCATATCGGGCTTTATATGAGAAACTTCAAGTTACAACCTGGTCGGTAGTTTCATGTGACCGAATGATTTCTATTTTTTGCAATATCTTGTCTAACACTAGCATTATGCTCAGTTTTAAATTATAGGCTGAGATAGACACTTTTTCATGGCATGAAAGATAAGCAACCATTACGGAAGCATAATTACAAGGGCTTCAAGCTACGGTATGATTTATTGGAATTAGACGTTCATTCTATTACTTGATTAGGTGCAGACTTCGGTGCTCTTTCTTCTAAAGTAAGGACAAGAACCAAACTTTAAAGACCTTATTTCTATATATTGTAGGTATGAGATCTGAAGCACGCAGATGAAGAGTTCAACTTGTTTTTGGAAATGTAAAAAGGAGAGCATGCTCTTACCAGGTTATATAATTTGTGGATGTAAGCAGTTTTGTATTGATCATCCATATGCATTTCAATTTTGTATTAATCTTATCCACGAAAGCATTGTAAATAGAGATGCTTGAAGGGGTGCGGTGAATCTTTTGGCATGGATCATAAAATTATTGATCTTTGCCATCAATAAGTTATATTGTTTTATACATTATCCACATAGTATTAGTATATTCTCCATGTACATGTTTACAAATTTTTGAATGAATTAGCAACCTTTATTTGATTAGAACTTCCCATTTTGTATTTCCCTTTTCACATGGATTGCTATCCTGCCATTAATCGAGACTTTCAATACCATGGAAACAACCTTAAAAATGAAAGATTTTCAATGCATGTAATTATGCTTTACATGGAGCGGAAAGGACTTGTGGGTAGTACCCATAGGTCCCCGGTTCGAACCCCGAAATGGCCACTTTTTATTTACCTATTCAAGGAGTGGAAGCTCAGACATTAGCTATAATATTTATCTGGCATTAGAGAACAACCTTAAAATTAATCCCGTTACTTATTTTTTACAACCATTTCTGTTTCTTTGTGAATATATTGTATATGGGTTTTGGACCATATTTCTGATGCCTAAGATTGACTTTTTCTATTTTTGTTTCAAATGCATCCCAATAAAATGGGACACGTTAGAAAGGATAACACAGAGCACTAAATCCCTACAAACCTCATAGTTTGGACCTTTTCAGATTTTATGATTTGATTAAATTAGGATGTAACCAAAAAATTGATAAAAAAAACCCATATTATTGGTTTTAATATCATTAATAGTTTTTTGGTTTGTAGATTCCAACTTCCTAGTTTTTAGCCAGCTTCCCCACTTCTTCCATATTCTTTCCTGTTAATAGCATTTTAATTATTAAGTCAGCAAGTACAACGAGTTATTTATATTGCTTTCGCAATTATAAAAAGAGGAGAACCTAGAGCTTGTAATCGGACTCGATTATGAATTGAACTACATATTGTAGATTCCGGCCTCGAAACTAGTTGTTCTATGAGATACTTGGATATCAGATGTTTATCAAATCCTAGGACTGAGATGCTTGCTTCTAGCGAGATTCTTGCTTTCTATTTCATCTTCCTTTTCATGGTTTGGGGTTCTAAAAAAAATACTCCAGAATCAAGCACCTATGGTACATTTCAATAAGTATAGTGACAATTTCATAGTGATGCCTTAGAATAACACATTTAATAAGGATCAGACATTTGTGTTGTGCTAGGTGGATATTCTTTAGTTGTCATGCCCTTTCTTAATTTATATTATATCTCTTTTTTATTTGTCTGGTAAACTTAAAATTTTGTCTTGTGTGCGCATGGCCATGGATTCCGAACTAGTCTTATGGATAAGCTTCTTAATTTGGAGGCTCGGTTTATTAGATAATTCCTAGGTAAATATTAGTTTTTCTTCATTGATTTTTTTTCATAATTGTGTACCTTTTAATTGTTTGGTTGATTTAGGAAAAGAAAAAGGTTAAACTCTATTTTTGTTGGTTTGATTTTATGTGAATGTGAATTTTCATGCTTTAAGCATATTGTGTATCACACCAATAAATCTAACTGAAATTCTAAAATTAAAACGCAATCATCCCAAAGGATTCCTGCACCGGGTGATTTCCAACCAAAGGCCCTTGATGGCTCTAATATTTGAAAGGTACCAACTTCTGCTCTTTTGGTACATACAATGTAATTGCTACAATAGTGTGAATTCTCAAATGTCCAAAGACACTAATAACATTGTAATTCCACCGGTGGAAATGTTAAACACTGTCCATGTCTCTTGCTTTCTCTCCCCCTTTTAGGAACTGACAACTTTTATTTTTCATAGTCTTTTTTTTTACTCCCCCTCCATGCTACTGGACCATTGTCTTGGGCTCTTGAGCACATATAGACTCCTCTTCTTAAATCTCTCATCTCCCTCTTTTGTATTGCTCCCATTAAAATTAATCTTCTCTTGTGGTGCTATGGTATGCATGAGACTGTCGGGGTGTATATATTTCAATATTAGCATGTTTGTTGAAAATTTTGATTGGTTGCAGGAGGATCATGTTTTGTACGTAATACCCTCAAGCATGTCAATAACTAGCTAATGATTATGTAATTTTATCTCAGGACTATTTTGCTCATGAAATTGGAGTTCGGTCTCCCAGACAAATGCAAGTCAATGAATTGTACAGGTAGTTTAATGAACCTCATACTTCTTTTGATCATGTTCTTTTTTACATGAAATTAACAAATCGGTTAAGAATTGCTCTAAAATGGCTTTTGACATGCTTTATCTTCTCATTTTCCTATTTAATTCCATTTTGCTATGAAGCAGCTCAAGAAGTCGAAGCCAACTTTGTTAGCAGCTTTCAGACTCGTTTATTATATTGAGTGATAGATTGAGCTTAGAATGAGTTTGCACTTATATATTTGAGCTAGAACTTAGGAAACTCGAGCGAAGGTAAAAGTTGGGGCTGAAAAAGGGAAGATAATCGTATGGTGTTTTTTCTTGATTCATTGGTCAATTTATTTTCTAACTATTTTAGGTATCAATTTCCACCTTTGAAGCTCAACTCCTTTGGTTATTTTTTGTGATTCTTGTTTTTTCCATTATATGTTCAATTGAAGATGCAGTATTTGTCTTATATCATCATTTTTTATTGTAGATGACACTTTGTTGGTACTTTGATGTGTCGACAAAGACTGTTGGTCCATTTGGGACTATGAGGCTTCATGAAGAGTTCAGTCATCTTTGTCCATGTCAATTTCTTTGGCTTTATGAATCTAGATGATGAAGTTTTCACTTTGATTATAAAATATATTTTTTTGCTCTTTTGCAAGATTCAGAAAAATGAGTAAGGATGATGGTTGCAAGTTTTTTTGGGTTAGTTTGCATATGGAAAATTTTATATATACATTTTTGCCATAAACATGGACTTTGATATATAAAGCTTGTCTACCTTGGAGAAGGATTTGAAAATATAGTTTGCTAGTTACTTTGTCTATGGAAGTATAGGGTTATATTATGCATATGTAAGAAGTATGATATGATTATTAGGATTGGAATGAAAGGGTGATGTGGTTAGTATAATGATGGAGTTATGTGTTGGAACCAAGTATATTTTGTTAAGGTTTTTTTGGACAACCTATGTATATTGTTGATTTGAAGATGTGTTTTGATGAAACTCCAAGACTTGTGTGTATTAAACAGGGAATTGTAAAACAGGGAATTGCGAAAAATAATTGTGACCAAAAAAACCTTTATTTACTTTGTCATTGTGAAATATCTTATTTATTACAACAAATACCCCTATTGCAACGACATGTCGCTGCAAAAGATTTCATTTTATCATATTATAAGTTTTTTGCAACGACTTTGTCATTGCCAAAGCCAATATCTCTAGCAACTGCTTTTTTGGTTGCAAAGGTAGTATATATAGCAACGACTATAGTTATTGCAATACATACCATGAAATTTTATACAATTTTTGTTGCAAAAGGTAGTATCTATAGCAATGACAAAGTCGTTGCAAAAAACTCACACACACACACACAGTCTCAACAATAACATCATAAAAATAGTATACAAACGAGGAGTCCCTATAAATACCCCAACATACCTTCCCTTACATATGTAATCAAAAGCACTCCCAATTCAACTACACTACACACAATGGTTTCTTCCTTGGCATCCCCTAACACCAAAGCACATCATGCCTTCACTTCAACCTTGACACCTCCTACCCAAATCAATGAAGAATGCTTCATGAATCGCTATCTCAGCCCGAGCATTCTCCCCACAAAACAACGTCGGCAAAGCAACCGTCTTGTTGCCAGCTTGGCCACCAAGTCTCCGACGATGACCCCTCTTGTTCCGCCACCACTTCAGGAACCACCATCTCCGCCACCGGTGGTTCAGCAGCTGGCTGGGGGAGGAAGAGGTGGTGCCAAGCTAGCAGCGTGGAACAGCGTTAGGCAGGAACGCTGGGAAGGGGAGCTTCAGGTTGAAGGACAAATACCTCCATGGCTGGTAATAATGATGTCATTACCCCATAATTTTTTTACCTTTACTGACGTTATTGCATCATACTACAATACGATATTTAACATTAAATAATTTGATTGTTATGCATATACTAAAACCTTATTTTAACATTAAATAATTTGATTGATGATATGACGTTAATGGTACCACTAACTTATTATAATTATATTATTTATATATATATAGTTCTATAACTTACCTTACCTGTAGTACATCTAGTGCGAAAAAAACGTCACCTAATGGTGAGATTCTACAATACTATATTGAATAATCAAAAGTTTTATTTTTCAAATAAAAAAAAAACATAAACTACCTATCTCAAAACAATTAAATATAAAATGATATAGATTTGTAATTCTTAGAAATAGTTTTTGATTGTGGTTTTCTAACATCCCATGATTAATTTGATTGTGGGAATATGGGGTAATCATTCATATAAGAAACTTAATACTGTAGTGTTTAAATTTGTTGTTGATGTTATATTTGTAATAATGTATGCTGAAATAATTAAAAATGCAAATATGAAATGCAGCACGGTATATACCTAAGGAATGGACCTGGAAAGTGGAACATAAAGGACTACCATTTTCGCCACCTCTTTGATGGCTACGCCACCCTTGTCAAGCTGCACTTCGACGGCAGAACCGGCCGAGTCGAAGCCGCTCACCGCCAGATCGAATCCGATGCCTACAAGGCGGCAGCTCGAAACCAGAAAGTCTGCTACAGGGAGTTCTCCGAGTCCCCCAAGCCCGAAGGCTTGTTTGGCTGGATAGCGGGCATTGTAGGCCTCTTGTCAGGCACCTCTCTCACCGATAATGCCAATACCGGTGTTGTCAGGCTCGGGGATGGGCGGGTTGTGTGCCTAACCGAGACCCAAAAGGGGTCCATTGTGATCGATCCAGATACGTTGGACACTCTTGGGAGGTTTGACTACACTGACTCACTGGGAGGATTAATACTGCACTCGGCTCACCCAATTGTGACAGATTCGGAGTTTCTGACTCTTGTCCCGGACTTGATAAGGCCCGGCTACGTTGCAGCTAGGATGGTAGCAGGGACCAATGAGAGACGGATCGTTGGGCGGGTTGACTGTCGGGGCAGCCCTGGGCCAGGCTGGGTCCACTCGTTCCCTGTGACAGAGAATTTCATAGTGGTGCCAGAGATGCCGTTGAGATACTGTGCAAAGAATCTACTTCGTGCAGAGCCTACACCGCTGTACAAGTTTGAATGGCACCCGGAGTCCAAGGCCTTCGTTCATGTCCTCTGTAGAACTACAGGCAGAGTGGTATGTCCAAATGCCTCCCTAACTTCTTACTCCTACCATCAACACATGCTCGATCCCTAACCTAGCCAACCCCAATCTGAAAGTTATATAGTTTGTAATAATCCGAACCCAAAATTTACTGACCTGAACCTGATTTGTAATCGCCCACCAATAAAATCTGTGTGTTTTCTGGAAAGGTGGCGAGTGTCGAAGTGCCATTGTACGTGACCTTCCATTTCATAAATGCGTATGAGGAGACGGATGAAGATGGGAGAGTCACAGCCATCATTGCAGATTGTTGTGAGCACAATGCAGATCCCAGGAT
Organism: Persicaria maculosa; assembly: GCA_963922045.1. Classification (NCBI taxonomy): domain Eukaryota; kingdom Viridiplantae; phylum Streptophyta; class Magnoliopsida; order Caryophyllales; family Polygonaceae; genus Persicaria; species Persicaria maculosa. The sequence goes on along the minus strand of OY998251.1, from coordinate 50,584,591 downwards.
CCTTGACAAGCTCAAGCTCCATAATCTGCGCAATTTCGATGGCCAAGATGTTCTCCCGGATGCAAGGTACAGAATGCTTGTAGCCATTTGATAGATATATTCTGTGCACAAAGAGAATACCATTAAGCAAAAGTAGGTTAAAAAAAAAAGAGGGTCGCCTGCATTTAAAGAGAAGTGTGCAATTGTGTTAGGGTTGGACGCTTCACAATACCTATGGATGGCAGACCATACGGAAAGCTGCAGGCGGCATTGGACCCAGAAGAGCATGGAAAAGGGATGGACATGTGCAGTATAAACCCAACCTACTTGGGCAAGAAATACCGCTATGCCTATGCTTGTGGTGCTCGCCGTCCTTGCAACTTCCCGAACACCATCACCAAGGTATGTCACAATAACTTAATTATTCCTTGCATTAGTTTTTTTTTAAAATGATTGCCTTCTCACGCCTCCCCGAACACCAATGCCTTCAAACAAGCTCTATCGTAGAAATTGAGGTTCAACGTCTTTCTTTAGCATAAGCTTGGTTCCATGATAGGTTGATCTGCTGAAGAAAACGGCGATAAGCTGGCATGAAGAGGGCGCTGTGCCTTCAGAACCATTCTTCGTGGCACGCCCTGGTGCAACAGAGGAAGATGATGGTCAGTTATAATTTACCATTGATATCTGGGCTTTACACAGAACTAATTAGGGCTCAAATCTGTAGGAGAAAAAAGATGGCTAAAGAGTTATGTACATGTGAAAACATCTATACAATCAGCAAATAATGAGTTGGTTCATAAGTATATCCAGACAATGATTAATATGATGAATCCATTGAGAAACAAGCAAACATCCTCAATAAAATCGGATTTCATTCCTAAGAATTTAGCAAATATATATATTCCAGGCATAGTGATTTCCCTAATAAGCAACGAAAATGGAGAAGGATATGCGGTGTTACTTGATGGATCAACATTTGAAGAGATAGCACGGGCAAACTTTCCTTATGGTCTCCCTTACGGACTCCATGGCTGCTGGATTCCACTGTGAGGAAGGAGGTCAGTTGCTACTGAGGCAGGGAGAGGACTTCTCGCACTGCAAGTGCCAATGTACATTGTTCCTGTAAATCCACGGGTATATCAAAGAAATGCATATGTGTAATGCAAATACTTATAGGTTATAACATTAATCTTTCAGATAATTTTTGTCCATAAAAACCATATCCTCATGCCTATGTAATTTTTACTGTACAAGATTCTCAAAAGATATTTTAGTGTGTGCTTTACCTGTATTCTGATGATAACCTTTCTGTATAATAAGAGACCAGGAAATCTTAAATGCAGATAAAAATGGGCGGTACAGATTATCCTTACATTTTTTCTTCTTCTGATTTAGACATCTAAAAATGTGACAATGCCAGAAACTCAACCAACCTAACTCAAGATCCGAAATAACTAACCTAAAATAACTGAACCCAAGTGGTATGGATCTAAAGTTGTTAAAATTCAGACAAACCTAAACTATTAAAAAGAAATTAATAGAGTCGAAAACCTTTCAACCTTTAAATTACAGCCCAAAACTGCATACCCATGAGTGCCTAGAATAATGAGTATTATTTAGGCCGCTCAAACTCTAAATTCAGAAAATAAACCCATGCCTCCATTTGGCTGGAAATTTAAACATCTACAATATAGATGTAATTCTGCAGGTGAAGCAGAGCAATAAACTATGTATATGCATCATAACTACAAAATAAGTGTCGATATCAGAGCAGTCAGCCTATGTAAGATAAACAAACAGGGATCAATCATATACAAACACGATTACATCAATATAGCACTGCAAGTTAAGTATAAACAAGATGTAACTACGAGAGATGAATACAGGAGAGCATAAAATAGGGCCAAAATAGCAGGTTCGTCGCCCATCAATTCAACTAGAACTGCTACAACAAACCAGCAAACCTTGTAGAAGATATTGTAGCCTGGACTGGGTATCAAAACAAGCAAGACCAACTTTTAGCATGGGGAGGATTTGAGATACAGGACTGATCACAAAAAGGTTCTCAAAACTCTTTAAGAGTTAAACTGAATATGGGGGACGACAAATCTCTTCATATCTGTTAAGAGCAAGCAAAGATATCTCCATGTTCATTTTTCCCCTTTCAATGTTAACCATACCAAACAATGTCAGCCATGATCTGTATCTTTCTTGGGTAGAAAATAATCACGAGGTAGAAAAAATAACAAAAGAAGTGAACCAAAACTATATCAGATGAGACACATGATACAACCTGTAGGAAGCATTAATAGAAACCCAGGCCTAAAAATGCATCTCAGTCAGTTACAACCAATTAAGTAACAGGGTTGGTAGACTTACAAGTATCTGGACTCCCTTGAGAACGTGGCATGGACCATTCCTCCACTTAAACTGTCCCTCCTTATCAGCTCAAAGAAAGTATCCCTTCTCTAATAATACATATCATCGTTTGAACCCAAAGCAGACATGTTTATGCCATTGATGGTGAAAGCTGAGGCATTTTCTCAAAGAAGCTAAAGAAATTAATGGCAAATGTCCCATGCACGGCCAAATTATTCCCATTCTCGTTTATATTCTATCAAAATCACCCTCATTAAAACGCAAGGGAAACTTATATGTATACTGAAATCCAGTGTATATGATACACAACACTAACATCGGCTTGCAACTCCACGAACACCCTATATGTATAATAAAGTAACGCATATCAACCTATTTATCAGTGATCAATGTTGCTAAGTTAAGCATCGGAGGTGACCGGCCAACCCAAGAGCCTGCATGGCTGCACCCTCCTACAGGCTCCAGTTAAATGGAGTCGACAGTGTCGCCATCACTGCTCTCACTGTCACTGCTGCTGCTTTCACTCCCACTACCACCACTGCTTCCACTGTTCTCGCTCCCTCCGCTCCCACTTGAGGTTGAAGGCTGCTCCTCCTTTCCTTCCGCATTCACCTGAGCCCTAAGAACCACGGCAGCGTTGCGTCCAGTGTTAGTCATCTTCATTAATGTCCACATTGGCAATCTCGTCAACAGTGTCCATCTCATGCAGCAAGTTATTGATATCAAATCCAGTAATGACTTCTCTCTGAGGAATGCCATCATCATCAACAACTTGTGTGTAACTGTCCATCCAAGCCGTCATTTCTGTCATCTGGTGACGCAGAAGATGGGAATGGATTTGGAGCTGGAACTTCTGGGGATGTCATGTCTTCAGCAGCTGTAGAAAGATAATTTAACTCAATAGAACATCATTGGAATTTACACTTCAATAACCCAGCCGAATATTCCATTGACCTCTGATAATCCCAAATAATCAATAGGCAATGGCACTACTTACTGTTTCTGTTTAATCTTTTCTGCATAAAATGTTGGTGGTAGATAGTTACCACTAGATATGTTCTATAAAAGTCCATTTTCCAGTTCCCACTCACGCCAATGTTTTCTTATTGCAAGACGAGTTATGCAACATGTTTTGTAAAGAAGGGAAAACCTCAACACCAATTTTATGCAAACAACACATCTACTACTCGTATCCAGCAACAAAACGCTGTCACTAACTCACTATCACATCTAATTTCCCCAGATAAACATAGCATAGAGAATTCTTCAACATGTTTAAACAAGAATGAACAACAACAACATATTTACTACTTATCAAAGGTGTATGAGCCATCAGCACTCAAGAATTGGATCATGGAAAATCCTCATAGGTCCTTACTTGGCTTGATAAAACTTTCCACAACAAGTGTTGCAACAGCTTCAACAACGAGATTCGACTCTCTACCCAGACCCACTTTTAGGGGGAAGGAATTTCTTGAAATCTAAGCTAATGCCAATCATCCAACAAAATATATAAATATAGATGAAACCCGAAGTGAGAAGGGTGCAAGAAACCTGCATCCTATCATCGTATAAAACCCATCCTATCCATAAGCATCTTCTAAATCAAACACTCCTACGATGATGACAGTTTCAAATGCAAAGCAGAGCTAAATCATTCATTCCAAACTGCAACTGCATCATCCACATTTACGAACCACTAAAAACCGAAATTGCAATTAGTTGAAGTACTCACTGGCACGGGATTAAACGTGGTCTTAGATAAATTCAGAACCTTGGAGCCACCTATAGCCACGGGTGGGGAGCTACAATCGGCCATCGCAGTGGCCCCCGCCGCATCAGAGTCGCCTGGGAGGCGAATATGCCTAAGGCGCTTGAAGGAGCGGTGGAAGTGATGGCCATCGAAAAACAAAACGGCGTCGTTTTCCTTGTAATCCTCACAACTCCCTTCGAAGGCGACCCTAGTTTTCCCAGGCTGGTTGCTCTGGACTCGACGGTGATCCTGATCTCCTTGTTCTTTTGCAGAGTTCCGGGCTGCGTTTAGTCGATCGAAGCCGGTTGGATTGGAAGCGGTGAGGATCCTCTCGTTTGGTTGAAAACTGTAATTATACGTGTAATGTGATTATTTTGCATGTAATATTGTTGTGCTTATATATATATATATATATATATATATATATATATATATATATATATATATATATATATATATATATATATATATATAGGGAAGCTTTAAAATGTAAAAACTCCTTAACGTGTAAAATCCGCTTAACGTGTAAAACTTAATTTTTTTAATAAATCAACCGGACAACACCCCGCGCTTCACATGTGAAGCACCCATCAGGCCAGCATCGACTTCTCTCTCGGCCTCCCACACCCACCTCGAGCCACCTCCGGCCACCAGCCCCTAGCCGCACTCGAGCCCACCCTGTGCGCACCTACCGAGCCCAGACCTGGCCCTGTTCGAGCCACCTGCTACCCCCGGCGAGCCCACGCTGTGCGCACCTGCAGCCCCGCGCGCAGCTTCTCTCCTCGCTGTCCAAGCCACCCACGAGCCGCCCCCCGGCCACCAGCCCCGACCAGCTCGAACCCCCTCCCTCAGGCGCACCCCCCGAGCCCGGAACCCCCTTGGTTCGTGCCCAGCCGAGCCCACACCGAGCCATCTTCCCCAACAGCGCTAATCGGTTCTTTTGGCTCGAAATACCTTCGAAATCCCGATTTTTCTCCTTGTTTCCACTCGAATTTGGTATGATTTCTTACTCTAAATTTGTTTATTACAGTTATTTGGATTGTTTGAATGATTTAGGTTGAGATTGAAAACCTAGGGTTTGATTTAGGAGCGGAATTTGGGGCTTTTTGATAAAAGCCAAATTCAAATTGATTGAAATTGATGATATGATTGTGTTGTTGGGTTGATTTTGAGCTAATTTCATATTCATATCATTGTCAAATTGTTTATGGATCATGAGCTAATTGAATTTTAGAATTTTAAGTTGCGATATGTTTTAGAATTTGGGGCTTTTTTCCAAAAGCCAAATTAATTGAAATTGATGATATGGTTGTGTTGTTGGGTTGATTTTGAGCTAATTTCATGTTCATATCATTGTCAAATTGTGTATAGATCATTAGCTAATTGGATTTTAGAATTTTATAATGCGATATGCTTTAGAATTTGGGGCTTTTTTCCAAAAGCCAAATTGATTGAAATTGATGATATGGTTGTGTTGTTGGGTTGATTTTGAGCTAATTTCATGTTCATAGCATTGTCAAATTGTTTGTGAATCATGAGCTAATTGAATTTTAGAATTTTATTGCAATATGCTTTAGGTCGATTAGTTTCTTCTATTTTAGCATAAAAATCATAATTTAGCCTATTAGCTCAATTGGTAGAGCAATGTGCGTTTGCACAAAAGATGTGGGTTCAAATCCCACATAGGTTACATAATAGACAAGAGCGCAACAATCGCAAATTGTTAATCATGCACATTATAATCTAACTTATGCACTTTTTAACCTTAATTATGCACATTTTAATCTTATTTATGCACTTTAATTTTAAAAGCTTATACGTAAAAAAATCGATTTCAAACTTACATCTATCAACCTAAATTATTCGAGAGGTGAACCCAAACTCTCAAAAGTAAAAAAAAAAAAACAAAATTAAAACATCGATTTCAAAAGCACATCTTTTGTCTTATTAATGCACATTATGATCTTACATTTGCACAATTGTATTCTTAATCTGCACAATTGTATCTTACTTTTGCACAATTGTAGTTTAAATTTGCACAATTGTATCCTACTTTAAATTTGCACAATTAAAGTTGCACAAATGCACTTTACAGTTGCACAAATGCACTTCACAGTTGCACAAATGCACTCCACAGTTCCACAAATGCACTTCACAGTTGCACAAAAGGTATCGAAAACGGGAAAAAGTGCATGTACTCATAAAATTAGACATATTTACCAATTTACCCACAAATTAAACATATTTCAATTATAAATTTTTATAATTGAAATAGACACATTTACCTATTTACCCCATAATGAATTATTTATCTGCACAAAATAAACTTATATTTGCACAATAAGATGTTATATATGCACAAAAGCAAGTTATACTTGCACAGCAAAAAGTGTTACCACGAAAAAAAAAAATCTGGGCAAAAAAAAAAATAAATAAAAAATAAAAATAAAAATAAAAAATAAAAATAAAAAAATAAAAAAAAACGGGTCCGAGAAGGGGGGCAAGGGGGGGCACACGCATGGGCAAGGGGGGCAGATATACTACTAATAAAATTAGGCCCATTAGTAATTAAATTAGGCACAATAGTAATTAAATTAGGCCCATTAACAAATTTTACACAATAAGCATATTTTACACTTTAAGGACTTTTTACATTTGAAGTGAACTCTCTCTCTCTCTCTATATATATATATATATATATATATATATATATATATATATATATATATATATATATATATATATATATATATATATATATATATATATATATATATATATATATATATATACATACTAGTCTTATTGTCCGCGATCTTCACGGCTGGTTAATAAATTATATATTATTTTATTATATTTTTTTATTCTTATTATTGATAAGTATTAAATTATATAAAGAAACAAATGAAAAACTTAGCATTTAAAATAATATTTAAATTTCAAAAAAAAGTGTTTAAAAATAAAGTGGTGTGCTTTAATTAATAGAGGGAGTATTAGATCATTTGAATACAACCTCATGATATATTTATTTTTCAAAAATATATTTATTTTATAAATGATAATTCATATGCATTTATTTTTTATAAAAAATATTAATTTTTAAAATAATGTTGATTTCAAAGATGTTAACTTTAATCTTTTGATTTCAATTATTTTATAAAATTTATTTGTTTATGATTTTTCATATTTTTTAAATCAATTGAAATTAAATTTTATTTATGAGATTAATAAGTGTGTGTGTATATACACACACATATTAATGTTATTTAACACAATTTGTGATACTCAATCACCCTCCGTGTATATTTTGATGAAAAGATTCATTTTTCAACATATAAGTAATTAATATAAAATTTTAAAGAAACTAGCGGGCCCAATATAATAGCAATTTCAAAGATAAAATAATTTAAGGTATAAAAATTAAACTCTATTTTAGATCTTAATAAACACAATATAATAGTAATTCTAGAATTAGTAAAAAAAATGGGCCTAAATTGAAAACCATTTGACAATGATTTCTATTTTTTTAATCAACTTAAAATCAAATAAAGTTTTTTTTATCAGATATCTCTTACGGTACATAAAATAGGTAAGAATAACTAACATATGCTCTAAAAATATAACTTTTAAAACCTATGATTTTTTTTTCTTCCAATTAATTGAATTGTTACGTACTATATAGGTAGATAAAAGCTTAGGTTAATTTCTCTTCCAATTAAATTGCAACCATGGGTAGATAAAAGAGTAGGTTAAATTTTTTTTGAAATCAAAGAGTAGGTTATAAATTACAAATCTCTTTAGTGGTTATGATATTATAAATAATTAAAATAAATATAACATAAAACCTATTATTTGATTCGTTTTCTGCATTAGTTAATTCTAGAATTAGTAAAAAAAAACAAATGGGCCTAAATTGAAAACCATTTGACAATGATTTTTATTTTTTTAATGGAAAAATTTGCTCAAATATCCATTTAGAAAAGCTAATTAGGTAAACGTCCATATTTAAACGGATATTAAGTAAATGTCCACAAATTTTATGTAATACCAACTCTACCCTTGGTATAATTAACCCTTTTATTCCAACCCTCAATTCCTTCGCCTCCTCCATTCTCTTCTACTGCTCCAGTTTCCTCCTCCTACTCCTTAATTTCTTATCTCGATCTTTCCTCCCCCTCCTTGATTTCTTATCCCGATCTCCCTCTTCAGACTGAACACATTCAAATTTTGTTCTATCTTAGATTTCCCAGCTTCAATCTGTGCGTGGCGGGTCTCAGAAACTACAGTTGTTTCAACAAATTTCGTTTTCAAATTGGTCATTCCTTCGGAGGTTCGTTTTCGGGTCCTCGATGGCTTGATTCCGATTTGGTTGTGGTTAATTTGCTTCTCAATTGATCTTCCCGGTAATTTAATTGTTGTATCCTTTAAAATTCAATGTGTGTCTGTGTGTGTTGCATTTGTTTCCCCCAATTGAATTCCATGATCATTATGAGGGTTTTCCTTTGATCTTAGATGAAAATGTTGGATTTCATTTTTTATATTGCACTTGCAATGTAGGAAATTGAAAGAAAAAGGACTAAAAATGGTAGTCAATGAGGGGATTGAGATCAAAAGGTAGGTGTCGAACCGGTTGCTACGGAGGCACCAAAGAGGAGAACTATGTTCCACCAGCCAATCAATATACAACTCCACTCAATGGAAATAATCCGATCGATGGATGAAAAGGATAGAAGGTACTTCAAGCAACAAATTTTTGTTTGGTGACAAATGGTTATGTATTTATCATTGCTTTTTGTTTGGTGACAAATGATATGTATTTTGAGTCTATATCATCAACTGAATTGAGACTATGTTTTTGGTGGTTTTTAAGTCGAATTTATGTTGTTATTTTGTTGTTTTTTTTAGATTGGCGTTCACTCAACCTTCGTCCAGACCAGGTAATCTCCATTCTTTTGTTGCTTCTCGTCCTTCTCAATCTCTTCCCCACTCCTTTCGGTTCCCTTCCCCTTTTGATTTGAGGAATTTCATTGTTTAGCCCTAAATTCGATTGCAGTTGCTTATGCTCTAGATGTGAGTTTTTAGTGTGTTTCCCTTGAACCTACACAATTTGTGGACAGAAGAAAAGCAAATCGATTTAATAAACTTCACCTACTCGATTGGATTCGAATTTGGGAAAACAAACCCTAGCATGTTTGGTGACAATTTGTTAAACTTGCAAAATATGTCAATTTGTTTTAGTATTAGTGACAATTTGTTAAATCTGATCATTTCGAGATGTTAATTTTATGATTCGGGACAACAGGTGCGGATTTTTGTGTGAATACATTGCTCTGATGACCATTTGTTTATGTTTTTTTAGGGTTTGTGTGTTTCTATCTACTTCAAATGGATAATCCAGGTTAGTGCTCTTATTGATGAATCTAATTCGTTCTTACTTTATATATTGTTCCATTTCAAGTTTTATCATTGCTTGTTTATTTTGGTGACAATTGCTTGTTTGGTGACAATTAGTATTTAGCTTGATTCTATATCATAAATTTAAATGAGACTATCAGGGGTTTGCTTCATTGTTTGGTGAGAAATGGAATTTATGTTGTTATTTTTAGATTGGTGACACTTGGTAGAGTTATATATTCTGTTTTGGTGACAAATAAAATTTATGTTGTTATCTTTAGATTGGTGACAATTGGTAGAGTTATATATTCTGTTTTGGTGACAAATTGAATTTATGTTGTTATTTTTAGATTGGTGACAATTGGTAGAGTTATATATTCTGTTTTGGTGGCAAATGGAATTTATGTTGTTATTTTGTTGTTTTTTTAGATCGATGACAATTGGTAGAGTTATATATTCTGTTTTGGTGACAAATGGAATTTATATCTCATTTAGCTATAATGTAATTTTCATTATCCTTATTTTCAATTGTAGTGGAAGTTGTGGTATGTATACCATCAAATATATCGAGGGTCTTGCTTTTCATGGTGGTATTGAAGCTATTTCAGACAAGTATATGGATGCGTATAGAGAGAGATGATGGCTATAGAGGGTCTTGCTATTTTGGATGTTAAGTATGAATGTCTCAGCTGTTTCCCTTTGTTTTGATATTTTTGCAAGTTGATGTAGTCTGACAATTAAGTATTACAAAGTTAAACTTTACATCAAATTTCATCTTTAGGGTTATTATTGTAACAAAAATGCGTTAATAATAGATCACAAATGTGATGCCATTATAGTATTGTACATCGAATTATTCGTTTGCTCAAGTTTAGCCCATCTAGGGTCTATGCTCCCCTAGTTCTAGGGTTTAAGTTTCGTAACAAAAATGCGTTAATATTAGATGACAAATCTGATAACATTGGTACTGTACACACATTTTAGGGTTCAGGGTTTAGTCTTTAGGGTTTAGGGCCACTGTACATCAAATTTTCGTCTGCTCAGGTTTAGCCCCTCTTGGGTCTATGATCCCCTTGTTCTAGGGTACGTTTCAGTTTTGTAACAAAAATGTGTTAATATTAGATGACAAATGTGAAACATTAGCATTGTAAACATTTTAGTTTGATGAAAGTGCTTTGTAGTTGGTGACAATTGGTTGGTAACACTGTTTTGTCGTTGGTGACAATTAATTTTAAAAATAGGTGGTTGACACTAGATTGGTTACAAAATTTTGTAATTGGTAACAATAGATTATTGACCAAAGCTTGATGAAAATAGGTTGGTTACACTGTTTTATTGTTGGTGTCAATAGATTACTGAAAAGAGATTGGTGACAATGTTTTTTATAAGTTGGTGACAATACGGTTGATTAAACAATATGAAAATAGTGTTCTGTAGTTGGTGACAATGTCTTGGTGATGTATAATGTTATGGTGACAATTTTTTTAAGCTTACAATATCATGGTGACAATATATTGTCATCAACCTCGTCATTAATAGTTGTCACCAACAATTGTCATCAGGAAAATCATCTATTAGCAGACAAACCTCATTTGTCACCGAAGAAAAGTGTTACTGGCAACTGTCATTGGAAGAAAATCAATTGTCACCCAAATTTTTTTGTCACCAACAATTATTACAAGAAAAAAAGAAAATCAATTGTCACTAGAAAAGATTTTCCCCTAATTGTCACCGGAAAAAATAAAATGTCACAAAAAATCAATTGTCACCAAAATAATTGTCAATTAACTGTCACCAGAAAAATAAACTCAACTGTCACCAAAAAATTGTCACCAAATGCATGCGTTGACCGGAATGGTCAATGTTGACTAGTCAATGTTAAAATTAAAAATGGTCAAAGGGTGAAGGGGGAAGGGTTAGAGATGGGGAATGAGGGGTATTTTTGAAAAAAATGTATATTTACTTAATTATGTAAAAAAGTGGACATTTACTTAATTTTGACATGAAAAATGGATATTCACCAAATCTAACCTTTTTTAATCAACTTAAAATCAAATAAAAGTTTTTTTTATCTGATATCTCTTACTGTGCATAAAATAGGTAAGAATAACTAACATATTCTTTTCCTCATTTTTTCATAAAACAAAATTATTTTATCGCTAAACAGAGCAATATGTATAATGGATCTAATATTTGTATAAATTTGGTTTATAATAATTGGCACATGAGCAATATTTACATAAATTTGGGTTATAAATTAATTGTTTGTTAAAGATAAACACTTATTGATTTTGAATTATTTCTATAGTTTAATGTGATTGTTTAAAGATAAACAAAATTATTTGGTACATGAGCAATTTTTTCATAAATTTGGTTTATAAATTAATTGTTTGTTAAAGATAAACACTTCTTGATTTGAATTATCTCTATTGGTTAATGTGATTGTTGAATAATTTCCAATATATTTAAGAGATGTCATATAATGTCCTCATCTATTTATCCATGTGTCATATTATGTGTTTATAAACTAATAACAATAATTAATTTTTATTATCCGAACAATAAAATCTTATCATCAAAACTTATATATTACTTTGAGTTATTTGATATAAAATTAATTTATCTTTACTGATTAAAAAAATTAGATTTCGTTAACAAAGATGAGATTTCTCATGATATGTATAAATTTATATAGATTGGGGCAAAACGGTGGTAACAACTACTTGGTTCAATCTCTTGAAACTAATCCAACATTTTTTTTCATATAAATTATTCTAATCTAGATTTTTTCTTGATAAAATATTTATAAAATAACTTAAGGTAATATGATCAGATTTGTAACCAGTTAAGATATGAGGTTGAATATTTATACTAAAAACTAATTTAATCATTAATTAAAATGGACACATAGGATGACACATGTATACATAAATGGGGTTATCGTATAACGTGGCTTAAATTTATTGGATCATCATTAATTGACGTGGCACAAAATCCGGCCTAGATTGCACCAGAGAACGACACGTAAGCGAATCGCACCAGAGCCCGCCACATAGGATTTCCACGACTCTGTTTTAGTATTATATATATTGATTGATATATTGATATATTGATATATTGATATATATATATATATATAGGGGAAGGTTCAAGTGGAAACCAGCCTTCCCATAGAAACTCCCTTATTATAAAAACTTTTAATCATAATCCTCCCTTATTTAAGAAGATATTTGACTAAAAGTTCATTTTGCCAACCTCTTTTTGCAAAATATCCACTTAAAATCAGTTTTTGTTAAATGTCCTAAATTTTTTTGAAAACCCCAATCTGCCCCCATGTTAATTTACTCTGTCCGTTCTCCAATCTCCCACACAGATTTGAGGTTAAAGCCATGACTTCCTCACGCTCCTCTCTCCTCGTAATCTCTCAAGATCCGAAAGAGATCTCTAGTGATCTCCGATCCTCGATACTGACTTCCTCCCTTCCGATCTGCCATCCTCTCCGAGATCGCCGCTCCTGATGAACCAGATGGTGTCGGAGAGGATATGCGCTTCGATCTCCAGTTATCATCATCTCTGAGGAATTGGAGGAGGAGGTCGATGATAGGAAGAAGAAGGTCACGATCTTATTCGGACTCGATCGTTTATAGGCGCCGATCTCCGACATCCTCCTCAACTCCATCGCTAAACAACAGCTTCGGATGCCTCGTCGGACTCGATCTCCACAAGTCTGTCACGATGTCCACTCTCACACCATTGGACTCGAAGGCGTTCAGGCAATTGGTGTGTGCAGACATAATCGGATGGATCGAGATGTGTGAATCTCGAAGGCGTTCGGGCAAGTGGTGCGTGCATAGTAAGTCTAGGTACTGCTATTCATTTGATTATTCCAATTTGTTCATCGTGAAGAGATCGATATTATGTGGATTGATCTGCAATTTTACTCTTCAATGGTTAAATTAATTGTGATTACACTGCAATTTCATCCAGATTTTTTGATTCTAATTTGGTGTGCATTCACTTTTGATGAGGACATTCATATGTTCTGTAAATTTCTTCTTTAATGATGAATATAACTTTATTTTACAGTCATGGGATGGATAACTAATAAACTTTGATGTTTACAGTGTTGGAATTATTTTGATTGAGCTGATTACAGTCATTGCATCCTACATTTGCAGTGCATCCTACATTTGTTGTCATTGATCAGTAGATCGGTTGTGCACCTTAAATTCAGGACATGTTTAATGTTGAACATATTAATGCTTCACCAGATAAATCCATAGATTGTGAAAAGGTGGAGCAATGAGGTCCAAGAAGCTGTGCAATCACTAGTTATTACATTGTTGTCATGCTCCTAGCTGCTGCTGTTCATTCGATTTGGGTGAATGGAGTTTGTTGTCATACTTTTTGTGGGAATTGGGAGGCCTTTGGATCGAGTAAAAAGGGAGTATAGCTTTACTTTTGCTTGGGTCGGTTAGTTTAGGGAGAGCATTTTGGGGTGGGCCTATTATTTTTTGGAGATGTTTGGGTCCATCTTGTTACATTTAATTTTTTCCTTGGGGTTGGTCTCTTTTTATTAGGCATATAATTATGTACAATTATTGGTCTCTTTTTTTGGAGTGTTATAAGGAATCCATTTTGACTATGTTGTATTTTGTTATTATAATATATAATAAATTACCTTAAATCTTAATAAAATGTATTTATTATTATAGTATATGTGTCATCACTTATAAAATGTAAAAACAAACATGTCACCAAAAAAAATAATGTTGTCATCACATATGTCACCAATAGTGTGACCGCTGATAAGAGTGATGACAGTGCCATGATAAGGATGGTGACATCGATAGGGGTGGTGGTGACAGCGATAGGGCGGTGACAACAATAAGGGTGGTGACAACGATAGGGGTGGTGGTGACAGTGATAGGGGTGGTGGTGACAACAATAGGAGTGGTGACAGCGATAGAGGTGGTGACAACAATAAGTAGGGGTGGGCACAAATCCCGCAAATCCCATCCCGTCCCGATCCCGTCCCGATCCCGGTGGGATTTAGAGAGAAAAATTTCAATCCTGCCCCGCATAAATTACGAGGGACGGGACGCGGGACGGAGAGTTCGAATCCCACAAATCCCGTCTCGTCCCGCATATATATATATATATATATATATATATATATATATATATATATATATATATATATATTTAATTAAAATTAATAAGAATATATTTATATTATACCTTAACATTTATTTAAACCTAAAATTTAAATTTTAAAATAATAATAATAACACTAAAAATATATAAGAAATAACTTACTGTTGTTACTACGTTGCTACTGTATTATGTATTTTCATTCTATGAATTCAATCTGTTGATTTTTTTTTTTGAGCAAATACCTACTAAGTTTTTATATGTACTCGGGTTATTAAGTTATTATGCATCAAGAACGACTTTAATTTGCATCATGACTTTAATTGCGGGATATACTAGGTTGTTGTTTACTTGTTATTTTTAGATTGTGTGTTTATTCATTTTTTACGAGGGACAAGTCTCGTCTCGTCCCGATCCCGTCCCGTCCCGTGAGGGATAAGACCCGGCGGAATTTGAAAAAAAAAATATTCAATCCCGTCCCGATCCTGTCCCGCAAAAAATACGCGGGATGGGATGCGGGATTACCCCAATCCCGTTCCGTCCCGTCCCATGCCCACCCCTAGCAATAAGGGTGGTGGTGACAGTGATACGGGTGGTGGTGACAGCGATATGAGTGGTGGTGACAACGATAAGGGTGGTGACAACAATATGGGTGGTGGTGACAGTGATAGGGGTGGTGGTGACAGCGATAAGAGTGGTGGTGACAGCGATAGGAGTGATGACAGCGATAGGGCGGTGACAACAATAAGGGTGGTGACAGCAATATAGGTGGTGGTGACAGTGATAGGGGTGGTGGTGACAGTTATAGGGGTGGTGGTGACAGCGATAGAAGTGGTGACAGCGATAGGAGTGGTGACAGCGATAGGGCGGTGACATCGATATAGGTGGTGACAGCAATAAGGGTGGTGACAGCGATATAGGGGTGGTGGTGAGTCTGGTGACAATGATAGGGGTGGTGGTGACAGCGATAGGAGTGTCGACAGCGATAGAGGTGGTGGTGACAGTGATAGGGGTGATGGTGACAACGATAGGAGTGGTGATGACAGTAATAGAAGTGGTGACAACGATAGGACGGTGACACCGATAGAGGTGGTGACAACAATAAGGGTGGTGACAACAATATGGGTGCTGGTGACAGTGATAAGGGTGGTGGTGACAGCGATAAGGGTGGTGGTGACATCGATATGAGTGGTGGTGACAACGATAGGAGTGGTGACAGCGATAGGGCGATGACACTGATAGAGGTGGTGGCAGCAATACGGGTGGTGACAGTGATAGGGGTGGTGGTGACAACGATAGGAGTGGTGGTGACATCGATAGGAGTGGTGGTGACATCGATAGGAGTGGTGACAGTGATAGAGCGGTGACAGTGATAGAGGTGGTGACAGCAATAAGGGTGGTGACATCAATATGGGTGCTGGTGACAGTGATAGGGGTGGTGGTGACAGCGTGAGGAGTGGTGGTGACAGCGATAGGGCAGTGACAGCGATAGAGATGGTGACAACAATAAGGGTGGTGGTGACAGTGATAGAGGTGGTGGTGACAGTGATAGAGGTGGGAGGTGGTGGTGACAGCGATATGGGTGGTGGTGACAGCGATATGGGTGGTGGTGACAGCGATATGGGTTGTGGTGACAGCGATATGGGTTGTGGTGACTGCGATAGGGCGGTGACACTAATCTCGTAAAAAAAAAAATTTGTCACCCAAAAATTTGTTTATCATCATCCATGTGTCACAAAAGTCATTGACTGGTGTCACCACTTATAAAGGAGGTGACACTAATTTCGTAAAAAAAAAATTCAAAAAAAAAACTGTCACCAAATTTTTTTTTGTGTCATCAAAGTTGTGTCACCAATTCATTGACTTTGACCGGTCAATTGTCAAAATAAAAATGGAAAGGAAGGAAGAGAATGGGAAGGAGGGGCAAAAATGTAATATTAGGACATTTTGCAAAAAGAAAAATAAAAGTGGACATTTTGCAAAATACTTTGTAGAAAATGGACACTTAGCTAAAAATCCCCTTATTTATTCAATGGCTATTATTTTTTCACTTATTTAATGACTAAAAATAAAAGAAAAATTAATTGCAAAGGCTCCTCCACTATCAGATATGAGATTTCCCCAAAATATGAGATTTCCCCAAAGTGTCAGAGCAAGAAAACCCTTCATCCAAACCTAATTTCCTACCTCAATCCTTCAAAATTTCCATGAAAACCCCTGCAATCGGGCAAAATCCAATCGATTAGAAGTTGAAACCTCGCTTGAAGACAACCGCTTGTGAACAACGCGCCCAGAACCACCCCTAAAACGCCTCCTCCTCCCGTCTTTTGAACCCTAAACCTTCAATCTTCTCCCTCAAATCCTCTTTGCAGTTTCTGTTTCAGGAAGATTAAGGCCGAATGGGGTCATTTGCGTCCCCTGGGTGTGGTGCTGTTCGGCGAATTCGGCGTCTCCATGGGCTTACTGGTTTGGTCGGCTCTCTTCCACACCCCTCATCTGTGAGTCACCTCTGATCTCATCCCGTTCGATCAGATTACTGCCTCTGAGAAAGAATTTCAGAAAGAGGAGGAAGCACTCTCGTTGCTAGGGGCAGAAGAGCTGCATTGTCTGTTCCTGCATGAGTACTGCTTCTTGGAGCCGCGGCGGTGGTCCGGTTGGTGTTCGTTGGTGTCGACAGCAGTGGTGTGTTGTCTTTCGGTGGCAGTGGCGAAGAAGTTTTGTTGACTACGTCTCCCTGAAGAAACAAATAGAATATAAATAAATCACAGCAAACCAGATTCCGTCCCTTGCAAATAATTACAAGACCTCCTCCTGATGTAGCAGCGGGAAGTCAGGATCGATCCACGAGGAAGCGTGTCAGCGGATCCTAGGCAGCGGTGAATCTCGCGATCTGAAGTCGACAACAGGGTCCTCGAGCTCGACTAAGGTAGTCGACAGAAGCTCGGACTAGTCGAACAGGGCAGAAACTCTCGGCAATGGGTGGTCGATCTCGACTGGATTCTACTCGAGATCGAGTACGGTCTGTCGAGGTCGAGTTGGGCTTTGTCGAGTTCCTGCACAAGTAAGCTACGGCGACTCTGGGTCGAAGATCAGTAGTCGAGGTCGACCAGGGTTTGGTCGAGATCGACGAGGGCAGGGAGTAAAACGAAATAAAAGAAAGTAAAAACAATTGCTTTGGGTTCGAACTAAACTGAATGTAAAAGGACTTCCAAGATTGGGGTTTGCAACGACAATAACCAAGCATGCATAAGGTAGAACCAAACAGATAATCATGTGAATCACATTAAAGGATTAAGCTTTCGCCTTTTCCAACAATTAGACAACTTTCTCAAGAAACCCTAATTGTCTCTACCGATTTTATGTTTATAATCCAAGTTGTTAGCATGGATCTCCATTAGATGGGCAATAAACACATCAACAAGTAGGAAAATGCTCAAAACATGATAAAGGTCGGATCTTTACCTCAAATATGCATGGCTATCGTCGGGCTCGCCCCAACCCTAGAAGTGGGTTGACTACTCGCGCTTCATCGCAAACTCAGACATCATTGATTGAAAGGAAATAACTTGCATTAAACTAAATTCAAAGACTTTACAATCTCGGCGATCCAACTCTCGTTGAACGCCAAAAACCCTAAAACCTTCGAACTCCTAAACTGTCTCTGTGAACTACTTCTCTACTTCTGAAATTGAATGAATGAAAAACCAGCCCCTAGGGCTTTATTTATAGCCTTCATTCCCTAGCTATTCTAGGAAAGAAGATATCTATCTATATCTAAAACTTTATCTAAAACTTAAAAAGATAAATAAAAGCTTAATGGAATTAAATCTTAAAAGGAAAAGATAAAACTAAACTAGGTAAGTCTTCATGTCTTGATAGATCTCCTTTCCTTGGATAGAATTGATCAACTTTGGATAGATCTTCGGCCATCTCGAGTTCCTTCACGCCCAAGCAACTCCAAGTCTACTCGGACTGCTCAAGTCGACTCGTCTGCGGAAACTGGGCTACTCGACATCGACAAGGCTTCGTCGACCTCGAGTAGGATTCTTTGTCGACTGGACTTCCCGGCTAGCTCTGCTCGATGTGGCTCGGACTTGGTTCACGGTGCTCATCGACCTCGACAAGCCCTAGTCGACCTCGAGTAGAAAAGTTCTGTCAACCAGGTCTTCTCGGGTAGGTGTGCTCGACAAGCCTGGATCTGGTCTCCGGCCTTCGTCGATCTCGACTAAGAGTCCTCGAGATCGACTAGGATTGGTCGAGTATGGCTCTCTGTGGTAGTGTCGAGGACTCCTCCTCGGACTGGCTCGGGGTGGCTTGTCGATCTCGACCAGGTCTAGTCGAGATCGAGTTGGGATGTGCTCGGCTTCTCGTCCTCGGCTTCTCGGGCAGCTCCTCTCCTTGTCGACTCCGGATGTGGTCACTGGGCTTCATCGATCTTGACCAGGGCTTGTCGAGGTCGAGTAGACTTCCGGAGCTGGGCTGGTCTGGCTCTCGATCAGGCTTGCTCGACCAAGGTTGCTCGGACATGTTCGTCTAGATCGAGTAAGGTCTACTCGAGATCGAGTAACCTTGACTCTCAAACTGATTCGATTGGTTCCGTTGCTGCTTTGACCTTGGACTTCTGTAGCTGTTTTCCGAGCTTTTCCGACCTTCCTTAGAATTGCTGTAAAACGCCTCGAATTCTGCGAATTAAACAGAAACTTGTGTAGATTCCAAAATTTGGCAAATAAACATAAACTACATAGGTTCTGTACTATCTAAGCCCAAATGAATGCAATGTATACAGAAATCGATGTAAAAGTAAATGTAAAACATGGCAGATTCAGCTCACAACATTAATCCCACCCAATTTTCGGTTGACCATGAATTTCGAATGGCCAATTACAGGTGGAAACAGATAAAGTACACTTTATTAGGACCACTTGGTGGATTCATTGAAGAAAGGAAGCTTTTGGACAAGATAAAGCCAATATAAGTGCCTGATTACAGGTACGATTCGAGTGGTGTCTACTAATGACATTATATAATGCCAGTTATTTATATAGTTCCAAATAAAAGAGTCATGTAGGATGATTTGGAAGATATTTTGTACTAGTTTAATTTGATAGTCTTCAATATAGGTTCTATATATTGATAGTTTAAACTTTATTATGGGTGAATCCTTTGTGATTTTTATGGGTGAATTTAGTTTATTGGATAATGTGAATTTTGTGTATAGTTTGTAGCTAATTGGATGTGTATTTTGTGTGAAAGAGGAATTGTTGTTTGGATAATGTGAGTCCTGTGTATGGTTTATGGTTAATTTGGTTATGTACTTCTGTTCATCTGATTTTATTAATTGGGTGAGAGATAGCTGTTTGGGTGAGACCTACTGAAGTGTATCATGGTGGGTGTAACAGAACTAATGTGCATGTACTGTGAGCAACGTTCAGCACAAGGGTCAAATTTCAAAAGACAAAAGCATTGTGCATGATTTAGAATGCAATGGCCTTGACCGTCTTGGTGCTCATGAGTGTAAGTAGTTGATGATAACTAGATTCAAGATATCAGTGCATATTTTCCTTTTATACTGAAAATGAATGAAGTGTTTATTTTTTCTTATTTGCTTAATGATTACATAAGAGTAGGTTTTTTCGAAACCTAATAGTTAGGCTATCTTGGATATGAGAGGCGAGCTAGACACAACTGCATTCAAGAACTTCAAGAAGTATTCTTCTTCCTTTTCTTCTTTTCTTTTAATTTTTTTTTTGTATATTTCAGTAGTTTAATTCAATACCGTGCAGATTCTAGCTTTGTTAAAGCTAAATCATTTTGTGTGTTCCAAATCTGAATATGTGAACATCAATTCATCGTGTGTACATTTTCATTTCTTGTAGAACGCGTTAGTGTTGTTTTCTTTATAATATGCCTTTAATCTTCTTTAATTGGCATTAAAAAGTTTTTTTTTATTGTGCTATATAGTTTCCATCTTGTGTTGTATAATTTCCTTCTTCTTCTAATCCTCTAAAATCTTCTAGTAATTACAATGAGATTTTGGAGGATCCAAATGAATGTCTTACGAATCTAAACACACAAGGTTGTTGAGCATATATATAAATAGTCATACTTTGATCCTCTATCCAATATTCTTACTAGTGAAATTGAAGTATGTGCAATGCGTAATCAGTCTCAAGAGTTGCCCCTCCCTCTTCTTCTGCGTTCTCACTCGTATTTCTTTGTCATGGTTTAGGATTTCTTTTGATTTACTAAACGTTGAGTTTTCTTTTGATTTGCAGACCTTGCTTTACTTCCTGCGCAGACACCATTTTATAAAGATTTGATGATTATTAAATTTTCAATTTTGCCAATATTTGTTTTTTGCCTCTCCGTCTATTTTATCATAGTTGCTCCCAAAATCTTAGCATTGATTTGTGTTTCACATGCTCCTGTTGGTGTTCAAGCTGGTGTCTGTATGGACATAATTGTAGTAGCTAGTGAGTATACGGACTTGGCAGCCCTGAAGTTCCTGAGCATTGAGACTGAGGGCACATTGTTGTTGTATTCAAATCTATTGTTATTGCTACACAATCTTCCAGGTACCGAACTCGTATCAGTATGTTTTCTGTTTACTTGTTTGTTTGTTTGTTTGAGCTGTTTACTTGTTTGTTTGGTGTATTCGATGAAAAAAATAATGTCTATCTTTATGGATACGTCGATCATAGGTATATATATCGATTTCTAAAACCCCGTATATGTCAAAATTGTAATATAAAACGATGTGATAAAATACCAAAACATTGTTTTTCATATAAAAAATAATTTGAAAATATATAAATAACATCGAATTTTAAAATATTAAATGTGGTCCATTATATTTATATAAAATAATATAAAAAATTAAACATGAAAAAAGAGTATGTACAAATTGAATAATTCATAACCGATGTGTTTATTAATGTAAAACATCATGTTTATAAAAAATAGCGATGTTAATGTGAAGTTTTAGGTTTTCCTACAAACCTTCAAATGGCTAGAAATGCAAAATAATAATGTTTTAACATTAGGTTCATCAACCAATACGTAATTATGTCAACGTGCTTAAATCATTATCAACAATAAAAACAATGTTATAAATAATTATAGACATCGGTTAAAAACCGATGTGGTAAAGTTTGGATCTTTAACGCCTCCCACTAACACGTTGAAAACTTTTATGTTTGACATCGGTTTTTAACCGACGTGTATGAAGACATTTCTAGTAGTGCTTGTTTTTTCGCCTAATTGATTTCTAAAACTTAATCACTCCTATAATCAAAAGGGCTTGCATTACTTGGTTTCTGGTCTTTGCTCCCTTTACTTGTTGCTCTTTTGATATTGTAGGAACATGTCTAACGACAAAGACGAACATAGCTCCCCCCCCCCCTTCTGGTATCCTTTCTACTGCCAACATGAAGTTCATCATTGACTTCGCCATAGACGCCGCTACACTGGCTGCGATGACACAAATGGAGGCTTCCAACAAAGCACGCGGCAATCGTTTTGCCATCGATTGGGCTCAAAAACGTGCTCATTTCACTCTGCCCAGATCAACCAAGCAATTGATCGGAAATTCGAGGACTACAAGAAGAATACAGCTTCTAGCTCTACTCCTCCTAGTGGTAAGCCACCCCATTCTAGTCAAATACATCTTAAACTTAAATCTGCTTCGCCTAACCCTTTTGCAGGAGATAGACGATAATGATCTGTTATTTCGCTTTAATGGACAAGATCATCATAGGGAGCAAACCCCTCCTCATCGACAACAACAGGGGCGGCAACAGCAGCAACCCCAGACCCATGTGAACCCTTTGTTCATCAAAACTACTTGGGATGACAGCCGTAGCAATGCTGATCTGAACGACATTCCACATTTGGAGGACGCTTACCATGAGGTAGATCCTAATCTTGATGATTTACCTAACCCCAATTTTGGTCGTCCTAGATTTGATAATGCACAGGCTATCCAACGGCAAGATGTTAAGATCAAGCTAGATACTTTTGATGGTGCTAATGATCCTGAGGCTTATCTTCCTTGGGAGGATCATACTAATTATGTGCTTGATCATCTTTGCTACGATGAAACAGAGAGGTTGGAGGTTGTTACTTTACACTTGACATGTATGGCTCGCTCTTGGTGGTTTCGCACTCTTGAAATCCGTCGTTGTCAAGACAAGCAACCTGTTGAGACTTGGCCTCAACTGAGCTATCTATTGAAGAAGAGACACGTGCCTAAGGAGTACACAGAAACGATGAGGATGCGTCTGGCTCAATGTCGACAGAGGTCTCGCTCCTCTATGGAGTACAGAGACGAGCTTGAATGACTCGCTCATCAGGCTAATGTTTATCTTACTGAACGTGGTTTATGCACTCAGTTTCTTGTTGGTCCCAATCTTTCAATTCAAAAACCCTTATCTATTCATTCTGTTAGGGATATTCACACTTTAAGTCATAAAGCGCAGGTTTGTTCCTTTTGCTTCCTCTAGTCAATCTAGATCTACTTCTAACCCTTATATGCAGAAAAAGAAAGTTTCCAACTCACCTAAACAGGGTTTTCAAGTAGAAACTAGAAGAGTTGTTGCCCCTTCCAAAGAACGCATCAAAGATATACGTTGCTTCACTTGTGGTGGTTTTGAACATGTCTCTCGCGAATGCCCTCGGAAAAGGAAGGTCCTTCTGAATGATTTGGGAGACCATTACTATGAGGAGGAGACTTTCGAAGAGCTTCTAATTTCGAGTGAAGTGAAGGAGGACACGACTCAGGATCACAATGAGGAGATCGATCCTTCAGACTTTCAGGACGCTTTATGCCTTGTCAATCGTCGAGTCCTACACATTCAAGAGGCTCCCATGGCTGATCAAATGGAGAACATCTTCCACACTAAGTGTGTGGTTCGCGAGGCTAACTTGAACGTCATCATCGATAAAGGAAGCTGCTGCAACCTCATCAATGAAAAGGTAGTTGCTTTCTTACACTTAACTACTACTCCTAGAGCTACTCACTATGGATTAAATGGTATTACTGATGATGGATTTGATATTATGGTTACTAAACAATGCTTGGTTTCTATTTCTATTGGTTCCTATCTTGATAAGATTTTATGTGATGTTGCTAGGATGGATTGTAGTCACATTTTACTTGGTCATCCTTGGTTATATGATCGTTCTGTTATACATGATGGTCGTGCGAATACATATTCCTTCACTTTTGAAGGGAGAAGAGTTACTCTCCTACCCTTGTCTCCTCAAGCTGTTTTGAAGGAACATGTACGGAAGCGCCAAAAACAGGCCGAAGAGGCAGCCAGGGACCAATAGAAGGATGTCGGACCTAAGGGGAGCTCGGCTGGACAAACCGCACCCGCGGCCAATTCAGCCCCACCCTCTGTTGTAGCCGCACCCGCGGCCGCGGGTTCGTCCACCCCCTCTTCTTCTTCTTCTTCGTCAAAGCCTTCTTCTACCTCGCTCAAAGGCTCTGTCGAACGAAGATCGCTTGTCTCTCACCCTCAGCAATAGAATATCATTTGGAATGCTCATCGACCTCATATCCTATTGGTAATGAAAGAGGTATTGCTTAATGTTGTGGATTTGAGTCATATTCCTACACCTATTGCTGCTCTTTTGCAGGATTACTTAGATGTGCTTCCAGTTGAGCTATCACAAGGCTTGCCCCCCATTAGAGGGATTGAGCACGAGATTGACTTTGTCCTAGGCGCAGCCTTCCCTAATCGCGCCGCTTATAGAGCTAGCCCTGAGGAAACAAAGGAGTTACAACACCAAGTCACGGAGCTTATGGACAAAGGATTTGTTCGTGAAAGTCTTAGTCCTTGCACCGCCCCTGTGATCTTGATACCAAAGAAGGATGGCTCATGGCGCATGTGTGTTGATTGCAGGGCAATCAACCAAATTACAGTTAAGTATCGTCACCCTATTCCTTGTTTAGATGACATGCTTGATGAACTATATGGTGCTTGCATCTTTTCTAAAATTGATCTTAGAAGTGGTTATCATCAAATTAGGATAAAACAGGGAGATGCATGGAAAACGGCTTTTAGAAGATACTTAGGGAAATTTGTCGTTGTATATTTTGACGATATCTTGATTTATAGTAAGAACCCGCATGATCATTTAAGTCACTTAAAATTGATCTTTGATTGTCTACGAAAAGAGAAATTGTATGCCAATTTGAAAAAGTGTTCTTTTGCTTTCGAATCTACTATTTTTCTTGGATTTGTTGTTTCTGCATATGGTTTGAAAGTAGATGAGGAGAAGGTTCGAGCTATACAAGAGTGGTCCTAGCCGCAAACTCCCACACATGTCCGCTCATTCAAAGATTTCAGCACTATTGCCGCCCCACTACATCAGCTAACGAAGAAAGATGTGACATTTCGTTGGACAGACTCACATCAGAGGGCATTCGGTGCTCTTAAGGATCGACTCACCCATGCCCCAGTGCTGCAACTACCTGACTTCGCACAACCGTTCGAGCTCGAGTGTGATGATTCTAGCACTGGCATTGGTGGGGTCCTTCTGCAAAATAGGCGCCATATTGCCTATTTCAGCAAGAAGTTGGGCCCCACTGAGCTCAACTATTCTACCGACGACAAGGAACTGTTTGCGCTTATTCGTTGCTTACATACATGGCAGCACTACCTTTGGCCTAAGGAGTTTGTGATTCATTCGGATCATGAAGCTCTGAAGTACCTTAAAGGTCAGACAGTGCTCAGCAGGCGCCTTGCTCGATGGGTGGAGTTCTTGGAGACCTTTTCCTATGTGGTTTACCACAAAAAGGGAAAGGATAACGTGGTAGCTGACGCTCTATCACGCAGGTATGTCCGCTTGAACCATATGGATGCACATGTATTGGGATTTGCTTTAATTAAGGAACTGTATGCTTCTGATAATTTATTTAAAATCATATATGCTCAATGTGTGTCCAAAGGTGAATTTGATTCTTACTTTCTTGATAATGGCTATTTGTTTAAGATGGGCAAGCTTTGTATCCCATCTTCATCTATTCGAATACTTTTAACTCAAAAAGTACATGAATCTAGAGGATATGGAGGTTTTGAAAATACTTTAGCTGGATTAAAGGAACATTATTTTTGGCCTAAAATGACTAATTATGTGCTGAGATTTTCCAAAAGTTGTGTTACATGTGCTAAAGCCAAATGCAAATTAAATGCTAATGGCCTATACCAACCACTACCAATTTCGAATGCACCCTGGGAAGATGTATATATGGACTTTATTGTTGGCTTATCTAGAACTTCTAAGGGTCATGATTCCATTTTTGTGGTTGTGGACAGATTTTCCAAAATGGCTCACTTTATACCATGTCACAAAATTGATGATGTTATTCATGTTGCTACGTTGTTCTTTAAAGATGTTGTTCGCTTACATGAATTGTCATTGTCTATTGGGTCCGATCGTGATTCAATGTTTTTGAGTTGTTTTTGGAAATCTTTATGGTCTAAGTTGGGTACTAAGCTTTTATTCTCTATATCTTGTCACCTTCAAACTGATGGCCAAACTGAGGTTTCTAATAGGACTTTTGGGGCTCTCCTAAGGGTCATGCATGTTGTGTACTAACCTCCGGAGGTGGGCAGAATGTCTACCATTTGTTGAGTTTGCTTATAACAGATCTAGGCACTCAGCAACAAAGAAGACTCCTTTTGAGGTTGTCTATGGGCGAAATCCGCTTATGCATGTGGAGATGATGCCTCGGCCACTAAAGGAAAAGGAGATCATGGATGCAGCTAAGCAAGTGGACTTCATCAAGCGCTTGCATGAGAAAACCAAGGCGCAGTGGGAAAGAAAAAGCCCTCAGTACAAGGCGGCGAAGGACAAGCATCGCAAGGATGTGCAGTTCAATGTTGGTGACCTTGTATGGCTGCATCTCAGGAAGTAAAGGTTTCCGCAACAACGGAAATCTAAGCTGGATCCCATGGGAGATGGACCATTTCATGTGGTTCAGAAAATGGGACCCAATACTTACAAGCTAGATCTCCCTGCCGACAAGTACAATGTGCATTCCACCATCAACGTCGCCGATCTATCTTTGTCCGTGCCTGACGATGACGCTGATGACGATTTGAGGAAAAATCGAACTCAAGTGGAGGAGAATGATGCAGTACAAATCTCGATGACTCCCGGTGACATTGAGGACAACATGAAGGTGCCATATTTACGGTCCAATCACTCTTGCAAGGGCCAAGAAGATTCAAGAAGCAACTAGAGCACTTCTTGTCTGTTACCAAGGAACGATGGAGCAAGGGTTCATGCCACCCTGGATCACTTTTCTCAAGACTAGACCATTGGCACCAGAGTTGAGCTTGCGTCCACAAGGAGCTCATCAAACCTTGACAACACCCGCCTTGACGTGACACCACTCGACACAAGCATGTCTCCCTCGACACACCGTCATACCGAGTAAAGGAGGGTCGGTGTCGAGATACCCATGGGTCATGCCGAGTGTCCACTAATGTTGGGCCGGTTTTATTACTTATTGACATTAGATTTATTTTATGCAATTTAGGAAAATAATGTGGAATAATTATATCTCATCTAGATATAATTCTTGTCCACCAAGTTGTTAGTTTTCTATCTTTAATTAGATTGAGTTATCTATCTTAGGAATTATCTATCTTAGTATTATTTCATCTATCTTTAGTTAACCAAAACTCTATCTTTTGCACAAGATAGAATTGGTATGCTTCTACTTAAACTCTTGTAATTCGTTCAATTAGAGTAGATTGGAATTATATTGTGGAACCTTTATAGGAATAAAGGTTTCTAAAATTTGCCAATCCAAAGGCTTCAAGTTCTCTTATGTTCTCTATTGCACTCGGCGTCACCAAGATCCAAACACTCCTTCATCCGAAAATCACAAACACAACCCTCAAGTCTAGAATCGTCGCAAGAAGAAAGGAGGAGCCGTCGCTGATCCCCGGCCTTGGCTTCGCGCGTACCCGGCCTCACTAGCAGCGAGCGCTGCCCGCTCGTCCTCGCGCCCA
Source organism: Persicaria maculosa (assembly GCA_963922045.1). Lineage (NCBI taxonomy): Eukaryota > Viridiplantae > Streptophyta > Magnoliopsida > Caryophyllales > Polygonaceae > Persicaria > Persicaria maculosa. The sequence continues at coordinate 50,556,904 of OY998251.1, read as the reverse complement.
GGCGCTGGCGTGCACCCGCGTGTCCGTGTCCTCGCCTCCTCGCTTCTCCCTTCTCTCTATTTCCGTCGCTATTGCTGTGTTTTCTGGAATTCCTACCAAGTGTTTTCTGTCACTATAAATCAGTGTCTTATTCACCTAATTTAAATTGTTCCAATCAGGAGATATCAAAGAGAATTGCAAGATCGGGCAAATATACTACGTGATTCTTGATTCTGAGCCCACAGGCGAAGGGTCGGGTATTCCAATCGTATCAGCGGTACAAACGGGTATCTCCCTCCACTTCATCGGGGAGTAGAAGCGGCCTCATAGCTGCATGGTCATTGAAGTACCCAAGCTCCTTAGCCTCCTGCAATCGGGTTTCGATGGCGGCATACTCGAGGTTCGCTTCTCTAAACTCGTATCGCAGACACTTGGGGTACAACTTCTCATCTATGATGTTCGTGCATTGAACGACCACCAAAGGGATGACTTCGTATATCCAGAGCTGCAAAAAAAGGTTGTCCGGTAAAAATGCACTCTCTGCCCAGTAAATAATTATTGGACGCCTAGTAAATGCTCATAAGGCGTCCACTCCAGTGAGATTTGTGTATGAACCTGGAGGGCGAGAGGGAATCCCATTAGGCAGTAGGTCGGGCGTGCATTGGAGCTGCTCTCATTGTGTTGGAGCTTCCTCTAGATTGCACGGTTCAGGAACTCGTTCGTTTGCTCATAGCAAAGCCGACCCCACAGAAAGGCAAGGAACCTGTCAATGTCGACGGCAAGGTCGACCACCCACCCATTGATAGCATGCATTTAGAGGGTCATAATAGGTTGCATTTAGCTTACTTATGACGCATATCATGCATGGTTTAAGTATAATTTGCATATTTGTTCTCTGTGTGGTTGGGGTCGGAATCTACATGCTTTTATTGATTATTTCAGATAACTGTGGATCCGAGGAGGAGACATGGGTTGATAACGCATTAGATGAGAATGTCTAGTTGATCGAAGAAGCTTACATGAAGATCTCAAGAGGTCCTGAGAAGAAGAAGCGAATCTAAACGAAGAACAAGTCTGTAGAAGTTGTCGCTAGAAATGCTGAACTTGTTTTGTGCTTTCTGGAGGCCTCGGTTGTCCGATTGACAATTATGACCATGCGTTGGAAAGCTCTTTCAGAGAGCTACATCTTTCTTGTTGACAACAAGATCAAATTCGAGACTGATTTTCCGTGAAAGACAAATGCAGCAGCCGCATCATGCGTGCCGCGGCCGCAGCAAGTGAGACGCCGCGGGATTGGAAAAGAATGCATATGCCGCGACCACAGCATATGTCGTGGTCGCGGCACTGGTCGTCTGCACAGCGTTTTGTATAAGAAAACCCTAGTTTTCTTTGTTTGGTTTTTTTTTGGCCGACTTAGACTTCTTTTAAGGCCAAATATTATATTATTTCACACAACTTCTATTCTATTCTTACGTTCATCAGACACTTTAGAGATTTGAGCGATGTCTTCTATGAGGAACTAAAATCATCTATTCTGCCTGCAATTTGAAGCTTTATTTGGATTGATTGTGAGTTTCTAATTCTTGTTCCTTGTTTCCTATATTTGAATGCTTCAACTTCTTTGTGCTTGATTGTTTATTGTTTTGTTCTATCTTGTCTGGTCAACTTGGTAGATCAATTCAATTGCTAAGGTTTTGTAGATTCCTGATTGTGAACCTTAACCTAAGTGGCAAACTTGTTCCTTTAGGGCTGATTGAACTAATTGAACAAGTAGGAAGTTGGATATGTTGTTAAATCCCTCTTTAGGGACTGCAAATACCTTGGCTAATCTCTGAACTTGAAGCTATCAATTGGGTTAAATCCTTCTTTAGGGACTGTTCAATTGATAAGGGTTTCTAGGACTGATTGGACTAGTAACTATATTAGGTCGGGACAAGGGCATTCATAGGAAACTTAATAGGACGAGAAGAAGTTACAAGGATCGCTTCAACCAAATAAAGTGGAAAATTGTAGGTAGAATTGCTTCTCCTAATTGTCTAAACCAAATTCATTTACTTTGCTTTCTTTAGTCCGCTTTGATAAAAGGCGGAACTTTCACACACAAAAACCCCCCAAATTGGTTACTTGGATTGACACTTGAATCAAACTTGAATTATAACTTTCCATGTGGATCGATCTCTTGCTTATTGCTATATTTGCTATAGGTTTAAGTTTTCTTTGGCGGATCTACGACAGGTTTTCCCTCCGTCACCCGTGAATGTAGTTTTTGGGTTCCTTCCCGAACAACACACCCTCGACTAGCATCAACAGGACAGATTTAAACTTTCTGGTTGACGATTTCTCATGTGTCATTGCCACTTGGAACTCCACCTTAAACTCGGACATCTTCAGCTTCGCAATTCCAAAGAAATCAAACACTGCCCTCTCGAACGGTGAGTCGTCCTCGGGGTCTTCGTCATAGCCGCAGTTGAGACCGGTGAAAAGGGAGAACTCAGCTATTGAGAACCTCACGACCGCATCATGGATCTTGTACCACATTTCATTCTCCTTCTTTGTCTTCAATTGTCGTTAGAGAACATAGTGTACAAGCTGTCCGGAGAACTGGACCCTTGTGCCCAGTCTTGCAACGCCCCCCAACGGACTGTCCATCAGGTGCTTCCAATTGGACTCGCTCAACCGGTTGTCAATGTTTACTAGGAGCCGCATCCGGGAGTATTGGTTAATTTTTGCTTTGAATTGTTTGTCTTCCTCGACGGCGTACACAACCGGCACAGACTTGAACATGTCAGCCACACTGCACCATGACAATCATAACTTACATTACTCAAACTAAAGCCATCTTTACGCGCCAGAGGTTTGAGCTCTACGGTCGACAATCTTTTTTACACTACGCTGAGACATTTTGTATATTCACGAGATATCCTGCATGTTGGGAGACCAAAAATCAGTATTCTAGAAATCAATTCGTGTCCCCCAACCCACATTTCTCTTCATATTAATATCAGTCCCACAAGGCCAAAACATTCCAGCAATCAATATGTACATTACATTTACTAATTCAGAACCTATACATATCAAATATCAAACCTATTCATCTTAATATTGAATGCACCCAATGGTTCCATAATCATCCCTGCAGTTTCCCTTCCACATATCCAACCCAGCAGTTTACTGTTAACATGACACAAAGACAGGTCCACATGACACATAACTGTTCATACATGACAGTCTACTTATTCAATCTGTACATCTCCAATTGCACACGAGTCACCCTACTCTAGATAATTTCGATTCGACTTAAACGTTCACCCGTTATAACCTTTCCCCTAACCCTAATTTGCCCCATGTTGGCCAATTCCCCCCTAAACTGAACGTATCTACACTCACCCTGCTCCTGATAAGTTGGATTTGACAAGACAGTTGCCCAATTTCCCCATTCCCAAAAATTCCCTTCTCTCTCAGTCGCGCACACACCAGTTCCCAAACTTTCCACTTTGTGTTTTAACATGACACCGGTTACTTCCTACATGACAGGGCGATATTGCGAGTTGTCTACCCGTTCGACCCCTTCTTCCCATTTTCACACAATCAAAACCAATTTAGGTTCTTCGAATCAGTTCCTCCCCTACGAATCCAAGCAAAACGTAATTAATCGACATAGTTAGGGTTTACTTACTTCAAAATTGGCCTCTTTGTCTCCTCTCCTACTTTGTCGTCTTCTTCCTCGGGTTGGCTTCTTCTTCTCCTATCTTGCTCTGTCGTCTTCTTCCTCTTCTTCTTCTTTCTCTTCTTGTTTTCCTCAGGTTTACATGAGCAACTGTTGCCCTCTCTCTCTTCCTCTTTTGTAAGCCCGTGAGTGGAGTGACAGTTAGAGTTTACAGTTTTGAAATTAAACTGTATTGTTTTCTCTTCCTCTCTCTCTCTCTCCACATTAACTTCCCCCGCTTCATCTCTCTCTCTCTCTCTCTCCACAATTACTTTCCCGCTGCCTCTCTCTCTCTCCACCCCACTTCCTCTCTCTCTCCACATTTACTTTCTCTCTCCTCTGTCCCAGTTATTTTCCACCTTTTTTTTACCGGAATATTTGCAATTTTTTTGGGGGGGTTAACCTTTGCAATTGTTTTGGATAGTGGATTAGGCATGCAAAGTTGGGCGGGTAATGGGTTATTTACTACAATTCTCTCAAAGGAAAACATGGATGGATATCAATATAAACTAGACATGGAAAAGATATATGGAGTAGAATGAGACTTTCTGTTTAAAGTATTAGGAAAATTTGGATTCTGACCAAAATTCAGAAATTGGATTGAATAGTGTGTCCAATCAGTCTCCTCGATCCTGGTTAATGAAGGTGCATCAAAACCATTTAGTCTAGAAAGAGAGCTAAGACAAGAAGAACCACTATTACTCCTCTTCTTTATATCTAGGATCTGAAGTATTAGTCAGAAAGCTATTGAGAAATGAGCAATAGTACAGAAGATGAAATAGGTTTCAATGTCGTGAGATTTGGACCTAGAATTCCCTTCTTGTCTTTTGCAGATGACATAATGATATTCACTAGAGCTAACCAAAAGGCTTCAATCTCAGTTAAAAAAGGTTATTGACGAATATTGTGCAACATAGGAACAACAAGTTAATTTTCATAAATTAGATTTCCAAACGACACCCATGGTGACAAACCTACAAAAACAAATCGTACAAAATACAATCAATATCACAAACCAGAGAAGACTTGATAAATACCTAGGTTGCTCAATCATCAATGACAGAGTTAGTATGACAAAATTTGAAGAAATAATATGAAAAACCAAAAACCAACTTATTAAATTGCGAGCAAATGCACTATCCCAAAAAGGAAGAGCGGCGATTATCAGATCGAGCCTAGCAGCAAAACCTAATTTTATTATGCAAAACTTCATGCTACTAAGGGAGATACACAAATAGCTAGATTAGACATATAGAACCTTTTTTTTAGAACAAAGATAATTCATAAAAACCGCTTATTGGATAGGACACAACAAACAAAAAGAAAGGAAGATGACGGAGAAGAAATACACAAACCAAATACATGAATAAAACCTCATAAATAAAATTAATATGGAAAATACTCGCTGAATCGGAAAATCCCTGGGTTCAGACAGTACAACACAAATATGAAAAAGAAAAGCACATTCTAAACTACCAAAGAACAATGAATGCTTTATGGCAATGGTCGAAATTAATGTCATTAAAAGATGAAGTATGCAAGGGACTTATCTAGCAAATAGGAAATGGTAGAACAATAAACTTTTGAAAAGAAAAATGGATAGACAAAGAACCACTTAGAAGGAAGACAACTACCAAACGTCCAAAAAGACGAGAATATCAAAATCGTTAAGTTTTTAGATGAAAACTAGAAATGAAAAGTAAGAGAATTGGCCATTTATCTGCCAATGGAATTACTTACAAAAATTGAGAACACATACGTACTTGACAACCCGATCAAACGAATGGGTAAAAATGGAAGGTTCGCGCAGTGTACTAAGATATATCACTAAATATAACAAACAATGAATTGAACAACACATATTGGATTTTGAAAATGGACGTCACCAAAGGTAAAGAACTTCATTTCGAAACTATGTTTGGATGTAGGGTTGTTATATGAGGATTGCACAACTCCAGATCGATTCTAAAAAGCTCGACTCGGGATCATTCGAACATCTAAAACAAGTCGAGCTTGAACAGATTTTTGGGCTTGATACAAGCCCGAGCCGAGCTCGAAAGCTCATTTAGGATGGTTAAATTAAAGAATTGCCCCTAGGCCATTTGATAACTAAGTTATTCCTTAGTTGAGGTCTTCACTCTTCATACACCACCATTCTCCGCTCTCTCACATGTATGCAAATCTGAGAAGTGAGATCTGAAATCTCTCTTTGTCTCTTGGTGTGGCGACTCCTGGAGGCCGGCCACTCTCCTATCTCTCTCGGTGTCCCTTTGCGCTCTCTCTCTCTCTCTCTCTCTCTCTCTCTCTCTCTCGTCTACAATGGAGGATGTTTGTGAGATTAAAAAGCAATTCGATAAGCAAATCTCTATACAAAGTTTTGGATTGAACCGTCAGAGATCTCTCGGTGACTCCGAGCTCATTGAACTGGTCGAGATCTCTACCCTATAATCCAACATCCATGTTTAGGCTAGATTTACTCCTCCCCTATTTTCTCTGAAGGTGCTTCCACTTTCCAGTTTCCATCTCCCTTTCTTTATTCTCTTTGTTCGGGTAAAGTTTGTTTCTATATTTGAAGGGGTTCTTGGTGAATTTCTAGCCATGAATTCTCTGTGTTGAGGCCTTGAGGGTTTGATGGGCGCGCTGTTGGATTTTTCAAGGCTTCAATATTCAAATGCAATTTTGTGTGTGTTTTTTAGTATTGCATTTTGGTGCATTTTGTATCATAAAATGATTCATCTAAACTAGATCATTTCAAAATTATATGGTTGAAATTGGGATTAATTAGATTAGATCATGTTCTATCGAGCCCGAATGAACGAGCTTGAATAAGACTAAGCTCGTTCGTTCGGCTTGACTGAGCCATTCAAGCCGAGCTCGAGTATGTGGTTGGACTCACGAACCGATCTTGAACACAAAAAAAAACTCTTATAAATTAGTTTAGGCTTGAGCTTGGCTCAACTCATCTCCCATTCGAGCCAAACATCAACATGTCAAGCTAGATTCATTCGACTAGAATAAAACCCTTATTTAGATGGAATCCCTACGAAAACCAGATTGGCAAAAAAAGGAGTTTTCATCCCCACAAGATGTGAGTTATATGACCGAAATGAGGAATCCCGAGTCACGTATTCATCAAATGTGAACGTACTTTAAATCTCATGAGAAAGATAGCCCGATAATAGAGTAAAATACTAGAAGGAACAAACTTAAGCAATAAGAACATTAACTAAAATATTAAAGAATTTGAAAAAACAAAACCAAAGACAGAAAATGTCATTAGCCACTACTTGAAGTCGAATAGCGAAGTAGCAGAGGCCGAATAGATATAGAGGCGGAAGGGAATGGTTGGACGCGGAATTGGTAGGAAGAACTTAGGATTGTTTTGTTTCGTCCCTTAATTTTTTTTAAAAGCCTTAAATTCGGGTTTTTTAGCTCAAAATCAAAAAAAATCAGTTTGGTTCCGTTTTTTGGCCCGAAATCCAAAATCTGAAAAGTAAGGACCGTAGCCTAATTCTAATATTACATGGGTTGAGTCGAAATCGAGTTTTTCAGTTTAATTCCGGTTCGATTTTCATCCGAGTTCGCATTCTGATTTCTGAGTAACCCTTTAGGCCATCCATTATGATTTTGCCATTTTGGTTAAAATATATACATTTGCACCAGATGTGTAAAAATACACATTACTTTTTAGTAATTTGCTCAATTAGTGAAATGTGCATTTTTTACATGCCATTCAAATACAATTTATTTATAACAAAAAGGAAATTAAAATCATTAAAAAATAAACCAATAAAATTGTCTTGCTTTTTGTAAAAGTTTATATAATAGGGAGATAATGTGCTCAAATTTGCACATCTCATACTCAAATGTGTACATTTGCATAAACCCAAAACAACCAATATAGTTAAAAAAAAATCTAAAAAAAAATACACATTTGTACACAAAGGAAGACTTGCGACAACTTGGTAGAGCTTATGGACAAGTAGGAATAGGAAAGTATTTGAAAACCTCAATACAACATCAATCCTTACTATGGAGAACTAGCTTAGTACCCCGTGCATTGCACGAATCTTTGTTTTAAAATATATGTTTATATAATGTCGTTCATTATTTTTGACATAAATATTATAAGTATCACAATGTAATAAAAAAAATAAACATTCTCTAACATATTGAATACTAAAATAAATAAATATGCTAAATAATAAGAAACTTTAAGCATTAGAATAAAGTATCAGCATAAAGTTATGCAATATTGGTAAAACTTGTAAATATTATTAGTATCAATTTTTTGCTAAGTGGCCATTTTGGGTCCAATTTTTAAGACTTAGGACACAAGGGTGGCAATATTAGGTAATAGTCCATAATTTCCAATTTTGCCCCTGCCATACTAATCCCGTTTGTTTCTTCATTTTCACGGAAGGAGCGACGAAGAACGGTGGAGAGAAACGCAGGCCACAGCTCGGAGCGACGAAGAAGGGGGATTTCGATCTGGCTTCAATTTCTCCAGCAACGCAGTTGATTTCAGCCCCAATTTTCGACGATTTCGAGCTCTTCATTCAGATCTGAAGGGAGATCTGGTCGGAAATAGCACTGTAAGCCAAAATTCGAGTTTTAACAGGGAAGCCAAAATTCAAAAACTGTAATCATTTGAATTAAGCGAGATCTGAAGCGAGATCTGCTTTGAATATAGTACTGTATTGTTGATGTAGTTGTGATTATAGAACTGTAGTTGTGATTCAACATGGATGCTTTGCGATTTTGACATCAGATGTCGATTTTGATATAAGTGACTGGTGTTGTGATTATAGAACTGTAATCTAGATTGTATTGTTGATGTAGTTGCTGATTTAAGATGCTTGTGTTTTGATTATACTGCTGTAACCAAAATTAGACTGTAACCTTTATGTGGATATCTGAGTTTGAGTGCATTTGTGCTGCTGTAACCAAAATTACACTGTAACTTGTATGTGGATATTTGAGTGTGACTGCATCTGTGTAGCTGTAACCAAAATTACACTGTAACCTATATGTAGGTATATGAGTTTGAGTGCATCTGTGTAGCTGTAACCAAAATTACACTGTAACCTGTATGTAGGTATCTGAGTTTGAGTGCATCTGTGTAGCTGTAACCAAAATTACACTGTAACCTGTATGTAGGTATCTGAGTTTGAGTGCATCTGTGTAGCTGTAACCAAAATTACACTGTAACCTGTATGTGGGTATCTGAGTTTGAGTGCATCTGTGTAGCTTGTAACCAAAATTACACTGTAACCTATAGACTGTAATCACTGTATTAATGAAATTTAATACGTGTCACCAATGATCAGGTACAATGGAGGCCAATCTGTTAACAGTAAAATTTAGAGGAAAATGGAAGTTGGAAGATGGTGATTTAGTTTTTGCTGGGGATGTGTCATCAAAGGTTATTGTCATCAATCAGGCTGTAACCATGCATGAGATAAAGTCTGAGATACTGAACAGATTCAGCACGAGTGACAATTTGTCTCCTACTCTTCAATTCAGCCACTTGCATCCATTCAAGGAAACTACTGAGCCATTTTCAATAGAGAATGAGACTGATTTCAGAAGTTTTTTGCAAATTAATGAATTGAAGAATGTGAATTGGATGTTGCCTTTATATGTTACAGCTGTGAAGGAAATAACTGAAGAACATGTTACAGAATCTATACATGATGAAAATCAATTGGCTTTACATGCTTACAGTTCTTCCAAGGGTACAAATGCTATGGAAGAGGACTTTGATGTGCAGGCTGGAAATGCAGAATCCATAAACGATGGATGTGATATGAATAGTAATGGAGATGACACAGGGATTGAAAGTCGCATAAGTGCATGCAGTACAATGTCCACAAAATATACAGCACGGCCTACAAGTGAAAGAAAGGGAGAAATTCTTATATTTTTGGGACAACTGTTCCGAACAAAGGAAGATCTCAAACAGACTATTGAACTGTTGGCTGCACAAGAGGTGTTTGCTTACAAAGTGAAGAAGACAACACCATGTTATTACAGAACAGCGTGTGTGGATAGCAGCTGCACCTGGAAAATACATGGCGCCATAATTGGTGGTTCAACTGTATTTATAATTAAGAAATACTTTAAGGAACACACCTGCAACATGGAAGTACGAATAGGAAAGCAACGCCCTCTAAAATACAGAGTCATAGCCGAAAGGATAAAACACAGGTGACATAGACTACAATCAGTTCTTCATTACATATTTTATTAACTGTAATCATGCTTCATTTCATATTTAATTCACTGTTGTACATAATATATACAGTTTTGAAGATGAGAAACAAGGTCCAACTCCAAGACAAATTAGAAACACGATGAGGAATGATTTCAAAGAGAATGTTAGCTACTGGAAATCTTGGAAGGCTCGTGATTTAGCAATAGAGATGACAATGGGGACTGCAGAAGACAACTATGAATTAGTGCCATCATATTGTTGGGTCCTGAAGCAAGCAAATCCTGGAACTGTCACCTTCATTGAACTTGAGAGAAACTCAAAGTTCAAGTATGTGTTCATTGCCTTTGGACCATGTATCCGAGCATTTCCAATCCTACGAAAGGTACAGATTCATTTCATAAGGAAAAATTACACTGTAACTAAATAATTACTGAATAGAATTCAATTGTACAGGTTCTTGTGGTAGATGGTACATTTCTAAAAGGAAAATACAAAGGGACTCTTCTCACAGCTTCTGCACAAGATGCAAATCATCAAATATACCCTATTGCATTTGCAGTGGTTGACTCGGAAAACAACGACTCTTGGGAGTGGTTCTTCAACAAGCTAGCAACAGTCATCTCATCAAGTGAAGAGCTGGTTTTTGTTTCTGATCGTCATCAAAGCATTGCAAGAGTTATAGAGTTGATTTACACAAATGCAAAGCATTATCACTGCAGATGGCACTTAAAGCAAAATATAATGTCAAAATTCAAGAAGAAAGCACTCTGTCAGTGGTTTGAAAGCGCAGCAAACAGTTACACAGAAGAAGAGTTCAACAACTACTTTGCTTCCATCAGTACTACAAACAGCAAGATGGGGAAATATCTTGAAGAATTACAGTTTGAGAAATGGGCAAGAGCTTATTCAAAAGGTGACAGGTACAATATAATGACTTCAAACAACGCAGAATCATTAAATAGTGCCTTTGGTTTGGAAAGAGCTTTCCCAATTATAGGGTTACTGAATGCAATCAGAGAGAAGATAACAAAATGGTTCAATGATCGTAGAAATGAATCTGAAAACAACAACTTTGAGCTTCCAACTCATATAAGTGATATAGTGTACATAAGATGCAGTGAGGCTGGAATGTATACTGTCAAGCACCTCAATCAATTCCAGTTTGAGGTTGTCGGTGGAATGAAAAGGTTTATGGTTGATTTAAAGAAGAACTCTTGTACTTGCAAGGTATTTGATTATGAAAAGATACCTTGTGTACATGCTCTGGCTGTAATCAAGGAAAAAAACCTGAGTGTTCTGAGTTATATTAGCAGCTACTACAAAACTGAAGCTTGGAAATTGGCTTATCATGAGACAGTATATCCTACTCTAAATGTAGATCAGTGGGTTGTACCAGAGGACATCAAAAGCCAGCAATGTCACCCACCAATGGTACGTAGAAGATGTGGTCGACCTGAAAAGAATAGAAAGCTTTCAACTGGAGAATTCAGTGGGAAAGCATCAAAGAAGACTGTCAAGAGATAGAGATCAGAGGCAAATCAAAAGCAAAGCATTAAGGAAGACAATACGATTTACTTTATCGTTTTCTTATATTAAATAAATTTGTCACTATAAACAGATCATTACACTAGAAAGAATGTAAACAGTGAGCATATTTCAGTTTTTTCTTCTATCAATACAATTTTGAAAATATTTCAGTTCTCCTTCATCATATGAATGGTTAAAACACACATAGACGCTGTAACCACAGTTAAAACAGGGACATAGACACTGTAACCACAGTAAAAAAGGGACATAGACACTGTAATCACAGGTAAAACTCCTAGATGTTTTCAAAACTATTAAAATAGAGACAGAAACAATGACATATGCACTGTCACCACTATGAAAACATGTCAATGGACACTGTAACCAAAAGGAAGACCCTATGATTATGGAAGAATAAACCCCAAAGGGGCTAATGAGAAGCCAAACGAACATGTCATGTACAATATGGTTTAGGGTTTAGGGTTAAGTCTTTAGGGTTTAGGGCCAAGGCCCTAAACCCTAAATCCTAAACCCTAAACCCTAAAATGTCAAATACAGTACATCGTTAAGAGATGATTGCTGTAATCAAATGGAAAACCCTAGGACAAGGCCAACAAAAACCCTAAAGGGGCTAATGAGAAGCCAAAAGACATGTGATGGACTGTTCTCCTTCATCATCTGAATGGTTAAAACAAACATAGACGCTGTAACCACAGGTAAAACAGGGACATAGACACTGTCACCACTATGAACCAAGGGGAATAGACACTGTAATCATAGGTAAAACTCATAGATGTTTTCCACACTATTAAAATAGAGATATAAACAATGACATATGCACTGTCACCACTTTGAAAACATGACCATGGACACTGTAACCAAAAGGAAGACCCTATGAGTATGGAAGAATAAACCCCAAAGGGGCTAATGAGAAGCCAAACGAACATGTCATGTACAGTATGGTTTAGGGTTTAGGGTTAAGTCTTTAGGGTTTAGGGCCAAGGCCCTAAACCCTAAATCCTAAACCCTAAACCCTAAAATGTCTAAACCCTAAAGACTTAACCCTAAACCCTAAAATGTCAAGTACAGTACATCGTTAAGAGATGATTGCTGTAATCAAATGAAAAACCCTAGGACAAGGCCAACAAAAACCCTAAAGGGGCTAATGAGAAGCCAAAAGACATGTGATGGACTGTTCTCCTTCATCATATGAATGGTTAAAACAGACATAGACGCTGTAACCACAGGTAAAACAGGGACATAGACACTGTAATCACAGGTAAAACTCATAGATGTTTTCCACACTATTAAAATAGAGACAGAAACAATGATATATGCACTGTCACCACTATGAAAACATGACCATGGAAACTGTAACCAAAAGGAAGACCCTATGAGTATGGAAGAATAAACCCCAAAGGGGCTAATGAGAAGCCAAACGAACATGTCATGTACAGTATGGTTTAGGTTAGGGTTAAGTCTTTAGGGTTTAGGGCCAAGGCCCTAAACCCTAAATCCTAAACCCTAAACCCTAAAATGTCAAGTACAGTACATCGTTAAGAGATGATTGCTGTAATCAAATGGAAAACCCTAGGACAAGGCCAACAAAAACCCTAAAGGGGCTAATGAGAAGCCAAAAGACATGTGATGGACTGTTCTCCTTCATCATATGAATGGTTAAAACAAACATAGACGCTGTAACCACAGGTAAAACAGGGACATAGACACTGTCACCACTATGAACCAAGGGGAATAGACACTGTAATCATAGGTAAAACTCCTAGATGTTTTCAAAACTATTAAAATAGAGACATAAACAATGACATATGCACTGTCACCACTATGAAAACATGCCCATAGAAACTGTAACCAAACGTGAAAACTTTAAGGATGACAACAAAAATAATAAAACCTTGCCTTTGATGTGGAATTATAGACTGTTGTAACATATAATAGGGATAAAATAGTAAAAGATTCAAAGAAACATATAAATTACTAGAGAAGTAGCCTACAAATACATAATCTAAGTGTCACCAATGGCTGTCACCACGAGTTTTACAGCAACACAATACACAATAACCTGTCACCAATTCAAGTGTCACCATGGGCTATCACCACAACTGCTACAACAACAAAATATAGTCTAAACTGTCAGCAGATACACTGTCACCACATAGTTCAACTAACACAAACCTAAATTTCATAACTAAACAAATGTCCACTGCTTCTTCATGAGATCATATGCAATCTTCTCACGATATGCATTAACATACTCATCATTCACAAGCTTAATATCACCACCAAAAACCAGAGACTCAATGTGCTTGATGACGTAGACACCACAGCTACCTCTACATAAGAAGCAAAAAATAAACAATAAGAGACAAAAGGTGGACAGATAAAATGTCACAAAACAAAATACAATAAGATGGAAAACAGAAGAAGTTACCCGTCTTTATTTTGAGGCAAGTCATCTACTCGGTCCATTTCAAAGGGAGTGTCATCCATCTTAGGAAAAAGACCAGTCTTACTCAACATAACAGCAAGCACTTCACACGTTTTAGCAAACTTCGAAAGCAGGTCTTCATTTTTAATGAAATTACGCTGGGAATCATAAACAAGAATCATCTTGTCGTCCAAAACAATTTCAACGGCTACCCAGTGCATGTTGTCAAGATTGAAAGGAGCGTAAACCTTCTTAGCACCTTCCCAAGTCTTCCCATAATTGCCAGGATAAAGACCAAGGAAGTAATGGAAGAATTCGTCCGGAATGGCATCACCAGTTTTAAAAAGATTAACATCACAGTTCCCAACCTTAGGGAAAAAAATGGTGTCTAAAACAACACTAGTGGGATTTAGATCAGGACAATCATGAAGACGCTTTCTAAAATGATGAAGTGATTCGTCTATGTGCTGTGAAAGAAAACAGAACAAACACTAACTGTCACCAAACTAATGGCACCACAATATAAGTTGTAACAATACATATAAATATGAACTTACAATATCACGAAGCCATTTTGTCCTCCCCGATAATTCAGTGAAAAACACCTTGTTCATATCAACCTCACAACCACTGACTTTTCCATCACGCCTACAAAGTAAGATAACAAGTTAAATCAACATATTATAATAAGTGGCAGTACTAAGAAGAAAATAAATATCAAAACAAAAGTAGATAATTACCCAAGATCTCTAAAATTGGTATAAAATTCAACACGCTCCTCCGAGCTGAGAATAGAATGTTTAGGTACTTTAGGAAGGCGATGTTTCTTCGGTTTACAAGGATTGGTGTAAGGAGTATGGGCTGCAGGAGCAGATTTCAACGCCCTATAAGAACGCCTTAGCGGAACTTCAAGATCATCCTCACCATCTGAAGGAAGAGGGTAGGCAACATCAGTGATGTTATGAAATAGACTGCTTTTATCATCAATAACACCAGTTGCATCACCACTGTCAGCAAGCACATCCTCTTGGACATCAGAACTGTATCCAAGTATGATGCCAATACCATGATCAACTGTTCCACCAACAGCTTCTTTAGGAGGAAGGCAACTACTATCATCATTCAAATTAGCTGTAACCACAACTTTGGGATCAACAGAACCACTGTCATCACATGCATCATTGGAGCAAGGAAGCACAAGGGTTGCAACAATACCACTGTCATCACCACAATCAGTAGAGCAAGGGAGAACAGTAGTGGAAACAACACTGTCACCAGGAACCTCTTTGGAAGCAACCATGTCCTCATTGATTGGATATGAATCAAGAACTTGAGTAGGAGGAACAAAGCTAGCAGAAACAGTCTCATCTGACCCAATTACTTCAGTTGGGGCAACACTCAAATCAACAGTTTCATTAAATGAAGGAAGGATTTCAGTAGGAGCAGCAGAAGAAGAATCAACAACCTTTTCAGTAATGGCTGCACTCGAATTGAGGATTCCTTCATTTGACGGAATAACTTCAGTAACAGGGATCGAACTGGTAACAGGCACATCTTGTGATACAAGGACTTCAGTAATACCAACAACACTGTCATCAATCTTGAGAGAAGGAGATGCAATGCCAGGAGAAGGGACACTACTGTCATCAATCTTGAGAGAAGGAGATGCAATGCCAGGAGAAGGGACAACACTGTCATCAATCTTCAGAGAAGGAGATGCACTGACAGGAGAAGGGACAACACTGTCATCAAGTGTTTCCTTTGAACCCACAAGAGTGTCATCATCAGTGCAAAAAACATCAGCATCTCCTGAAGTTGACTCCTTAGTTGACTTAACAACAATATACTCCGGAGGAGATGGGGAATCATTGGAAGAATCAACTGCATCACCCTCATTGTCATCACCTTCAACCGACGGCTAAATTACATGCCCATGTTCAGTCTTCTGAGAGCAGGATTCAATAATCCCATCCACAATATCCTTCATAGTTTCATCCCATGCCTTACGTTCCCTTTTCAGAACAGCCTCACTGTCATCACTGGGGTGGTACACACGTCCTTCAAGGTAAAACACTTTCTCCTCTAGGGTAAGAATCCTAGAAACACACTCTTGCAATTGAGCTTCAAAAGATTCAAAGGATTTTTTAAATGAAGTAACAACTTCTTCAAACTGAGCTTTAGTAACAAACTCTTTTGCCAACCCAAGAAGATCATCACTCGTAGGAAGCTCATCACCTGTGGGAGGGATAGATCTAGGGAGCTTAAACTTGAACCTCCTGGGCTTGTCACCATGATCTACACCTTTTTCACCACCCAATGCATCTACTTGAACCTTGGCAGGAGACTCAGTCCTTGACGATTTCCGGGATGGAACCACCTTTGCCTTCTTCGTAACAGGATGATCTAGAGTAGAAGAACTTCTCAAAACCCTCTTCTTCTTGACAGACTCATCAACAGCAGAAGTGCGTGTCACCACCTTACCCTTCTTCACAGGAAGAGGACTGTCACCACTTCCCATTGACCTTGTAACCAACCGCTTCCTGGGTTGGACAGGACTCTCAAAGTCAGAACTACCCTCTGTGATAACTCGTGGTGTCACGACCACCTTTTTCTTCAAAGGTGGGGCTCTAATCATGTCCTTCTTCCTAGTAGGAACATTAGTATAAGGGATGACAGGTTCCACACCACCATCAAAAAGACGGCCACCTGATTGCCTGATCAGATACGCTTGGATCCGTAAATTCCTTGGAGAAACTTCATCACTGGCTTCAACATCCATACCAACAAAACAAGAAACGTAAGAATCAACACTGTCATCAGCAACTTCATCAGAAAAGGAAAGGTCAGGGCAATCCATAAACGCCGCATACAAAGAGTAGACAGTCCCTTATCAAGAAAACAAAAAATACAATTAAACAACAACAAATATAAAAAATGGAAGAGGGAAACTGATATCAGAATAATAAAAGATAAGACAAGAAAGTATGCTTACCAAATCTTTGGAGAAAATATCTTGACACTTATCATATATAATGCCGTAATCACGTACACTAGTATACCAGACAAGAGATGCTGGTAATCCATCACAACAAAGAAAGTGACAGTTACAGATGCCAGCAAGCTTAGGGATTGCCTCTAAAATCCAAACCTGGGAAGAAAGCAACAGTAAGAACATAAATAGAAGTAAAGAATAATAAATAAAAAGGAAAAAGCATGGAAACATAAAAGGAAAGGAAAGGGAAATACCAAGAATGCTATGGGATATCCAAGCAGATTATAACCAAACCTTGAACCCTTTTTTGGTGGCTCAGACCTCATACATTTCTTCAAATAACCAATTGTTTCCAGAAATACAACCCGACCAAAGGGATAACGGTTTAAACGATCCAAATCACAGACAAGGTCAACATAACATTGACGAACAAGAGCTTTAGAACGCTGAGGGAGCAACACACCCTCAATCACTAACAAGTACGCCATGGAAAGCTTCTTTGGAGACTGAGTTGGCTCCTTGAGGAACAGTTGAACAAGACCCATAAATGTACATTCAGATACACCCAAAAACTCCTCCATATCCACATGAGGAGAAGGAGGCATGTCATCACCAGGTTCTTTCCAACTCAAACCAGTAACACAACAGAATTCAGCTAGAGAAAACCTAAACAAATGTTGCCCAACTTGAAACCACATCTCATTAAGTTTAGAAGTTTCAACTTCATGTAAGAGCATCTGATGCACAAGTTGCTGATAAAAATATAGAGAATCCCTAGCCCGCACAATTGAACCTAAACAACCATCTATAAGAGACACCCAGTCATCATGAGACAGACCATTCTTAAGAGTTGTAATCAATTCAGGCTTTGAATACACATTAATGTGCCCATGAAAACGTTGTTCTTTGGGAACAACAAATTTGAAGGAAGCAGGTTGAATAGCAGATGGTGGAACCACAGTAGGAACTTCTGTATGGACAACAATTTCTTTACCTAAATAGCATAAATGTAGTGTAAAGATTAGGTTTTACAACAAATAAGATACTGCCACCAAAAACCAGCAAATAACAAATTGAACCACCACATAAACTAACACTGTAACCACACCAAAAACTGCAAACACACAACAATCAGAATGCCATATGGAACCCTATCAACAACACAAGTAACAAACTGTAAACATAAATCAATTGTAACCCTGTCACCAGACTGTAACCATAATTAAAACAGGTAAAGAATTATAACTCTGTCACCAAACAATTAATATATTGTAACCCAGGCACAAGACTGTAACCAACCATTAAAACCAGTAATAAAATGCAAGCCTATCACCAAACAAGTCATAAACTGTAACCCTATCACCAACAAATCAACAAACTGTAACCATGTCATAAAATGAACCAATGAATCAATTGTAACACTGTCACCAGACTGTAACCAACATTAAAAACAAGTAATGAACTGTATCAATGTAACCAAAATAGTGTAAAAACTGTAACTCTGTCACAAGACTGTAACCAACCATTAAAACCAGTAATAAAATGCAACCCTATTACCAAATAAGTCATAAACTGTAACCCTATCACCAACAAATCAACAAACTGTAACAAATAATCAATTGTAACACTGTCACCACACTCTAACCACCCATAAAAACAAGTAATGAACTGTATAACCCTGTCACAAGACTGTAACCAACCATTAAAACAAGTAATAACATGCAACCATTTTATAAAACAATCCATAAACTGTAAACCTATCACCAAAAATCAATAAACTGTAACAATGAATCAATTGTAACACTGTCACCTGACTGTAACCACCCATAAAAACAAGTAATGAACTGTATAACCCTGTCACAAGACTGTAACCAACCATTAAAACAAGTAATAACATGCAACCATTTTATAAAACAATCCATAAATTGTAACCCTAACACCAGACTGTAACCAATTATCAGAAAACAAAGAGAAACAACAAATGCCACAAATGCAATAATGGAAACGAAATCAGAAGAAGAGACATTAACCATAGCACAAACTGATAGCCAGTAGACATCAACTGAAGCAACAAACAAACCCTAATACGGGAGGAAAGGGCTAAATTAAACAAAGGAACAAGAGAAATTGCATGTAAAAATGGATACTAGATCTCGACAACTAAAAGGAAACAAGATTAGAGGTTGCTGTCGACAACATTGAAGCAGAAGAGTCGAAGAAAGTACCCGATGAAGCCATTAGCAACAGATGATCAGAGGAGGGACTGCGGAAACGTCGAAAAGAGAACGACACCGGTCAGAGGAGGAAGTCCGACAGCAAGTTGGCGAGAACGGCGTAGAGATCGACACCGATCAGAGAAGAAACCGTCGAAAACCGAAATCGCCTGTGAGAGAGAGAGAGAGACGTTGCAGAGAGAAAAGTGGCAGAGATGATCGCGCGAGAGGGAGGGGAAGGAGTTTAATTAAATCAGGGGTAGTGTTGGTATTATGAAAGTATTTTGGCCCTTTACTAGCAAATAAAAGCCTTTAGGACATTTAGTAATTGGTCCAAAGGTCGAAGGCCTTTGGACCAAATTACTTCTTAGAATAATAATGAAACTAAATAAATAATGCAATTTATAAAAATAAACCTAAACAATAAGTTTGAGATACAGTTGAGCTAATTAAAAAAAATTGAATCTTCCAAATGGATCAAAGTATATAATGGTGATAATGTTTTGTCATGTAGATTATGTTTTGGTAATCAAGAATGGTGGAATGAATTTTCTTCATGAATCGCGCTGGTATAGAAATAATTATATGAAGAAATTAAATCCATTCCACCGGGGCCGGCCCTAGGGATTTTATTTTTTGATCAATAAATATATTGATATTGATGGTATAATTAGCAACATAAACATCAAAAGTTATAAAAAAAATTAAATCATGAAGCAATTAAATCTATTCCACCTGGGCCCGCCCTAGGGATTTTATTTTTTGATCAATAAATATATCGATCTTGATGGTATAATTAGCAACACAAACAATAAAAGTTATAAAAATTAAAATTAGATGGAAATTGTAATGCATGATAGGAAAATCTTTGATTTTAATCAACTAAAAAGATCAAAAATTTGTTAAGATATGTGTGAAAATCAAAGATTTATTAAGATAAATATGATTTAATTTTTATCTTATCCAAAAAATATCTAAACCAACCAACAAAAATATCGGGAATATATCAACCGATTTTGTATTTAAAGGAATCAAAAGAAAATGCAAAAAATGAAGAAAATGACATGTATGATTTTAAATTTAAATTAATGAATAATTTAAATTTAAAATCCTATATTAAAGGAGAAGGCACCCAATACCCAATTTCAATAAATCGAAACTAATTGAAAGATAGACAGCATAAAGTACGAAGGAATCATTAATTGGTACGCCTAAAGACTAATTTGCTTAAACACACTAATGCTATAAAGGATGGAAAAAAAGCTAACAAAAGGTAATCTATTTATTAGATGAAGTGTGTACAGATATGATGATGATGATTTTTATATATTTTTGATTTCGTAGTCTAGGACTTTCTGAACGGCAGTCACCAAAGTTGAAATATAACAAACCTAAAGACAAATAGTAAACACACTAATCAATCTCACTACAAAAAAAAATCAATCTTTAAACGCAAATACCTTTTTATCGATCAAAATAATGTCAATCGAATGAACTGTTCCGAGATCAGTGTAGCTTAGGGTTTTCGACATTCTTAAAACACGAACAATTATATTCCATCGAATTCTTGAGGTGTTTTCTTGTTGTGGTAGTAGCTCGTCCAGGTAATGAAATCGTCCATTGTCTAAAAAAAACAGTTTTATAATAAGGAATCAATGAAGTGAAGAAGATGATTACAATGTTAATAAATTAAGTACTTAACGATAATAGATTATAAGGATATAATATTTAACGTACCTCTCCTATTCACATTACCGTTGTTCTCTATGGACGTCTTGCCTTTGTTTTTTGACATCGCGTGATTCTCTGCATATAGCCACAATTAGATCAAAGAATGCATAATTATCTACAAATGCTAAAAATTTCAGCATGAACACATATTGGGATAATAGCTAGTCCCAAAGAAATAACACATATTGGGATAATAGCTAGTCCCAAAGAATTAAAATGAAGAGAACACAGAAAGAAGATTGACATCACCTTAGTCTTGTTCAACTGGTTGTCTGAGGGGATCCAAATAAATCAATTAAACAAATTTGTTCAAGAATTTAAATGAAGAGAGCACGGAAAGGGGATTAACATCAAGTTGATTTTTAAAGATTTAGCCGATTAGGATCTCCTCTAAATTATATTAGATAAGTTTAGATTTTAACGATAGATTAACAAACAAATAAAATAAATCAATTAAAAATTAACAAACAATTAAAATAAATCAATTAATCTTCAAAATACAAAAAATCTACCGATAGCAGGTTGAGGGGATCAAAATCAATCATATATATTTATATCACGTTGATATTTGAAGATTTGGTTAGGATCTCCTCTAAATTAGATAAGTATAGATTTTAACAATAAATTAACAAACAATTAAAATAAATCAATTAAAAATTAACAAATAATTAAAATTAATCGATTCATCTTCAAAAAAAAGCTACTGATAGCCTCATCCAAATCAATCCTATATATTTACATCACGTTGATTTTTTAAGATTTGGTTAGGATCTTCTCTAAATTCGATTAGGTAAGTTTAGATCTTAACAATAAAATAACAAACAATTAAAATAAATCAATTAAAAATTAACAAACCATTAAAATAAATCAATTAATCTTAAATAAATAAATAAAACGCTACATTAAAGGAGAAGCCGCCACATGTCGTAGGCGACTTCTCCTTTAGTATTATAACTAGCGTAGTACCCGTGCGTAACGCACGAGATTTGTAAAGTATATTATATTTTATAGAAGATATTACCATAATTTATTTACATTATATATTAGATGTATTATACTATTATAATAATATGAAAACGATATAACAAAATAATATAAATTTGGATAAAAATAATAATGCTTAGATTATATCAATATATAATATATGTGGCAAAACCTCAATGTCTCAACCTCCTAGCAGGGTCGGGTTTGAGATTTGAAATGCCTAAGGCAAGATATAAAAATGTAGGGGTGGGCACAGGACGGGACGGGATTGAGCCGGGACGGGACTCGTCCCGCGAAATTTTTACGGGACGGGATCGGGACGTGATTGACACTTTTTTTTCGGGACGGGATGGTGTCTGGACGGGACGGGATCGGGACGGGACGGGCCTTGTCCCGCAAATAAAAATAATAAAATATTATATAAATTTGAAAAATGAAAAATACTTTCATAATTCATTAATTTGTATAATATGTTGAATACGTTATTCTTCTCAACTATATTATTCAATAATAATAATAATATTATTATTATTATAATACTATTATTAATGGGATGATTTGCCAAATATACAAATATGAAGGCCAAATTAGCCAAATATACAAGATTTTGGGAAATTTGCAAAACTATACACAACCCTTGCCCCTCTATGTGCCCCTGCGCCCCCCCTCCACGTCAGCAATTTTTTTTTTTTTTTTTCCGCGCGTCAGTGCTGACGTCATCGTCGGAAATGCTGACGTCAGCAATGCTGACACCGTTTTACAAAGAAGTTTTTTTTTCCCGCGCGCCAATGCTGACGCCGATGTCGGGAATGTTGACGACAGCAATGCTGACATCGTTTACAAGGAAAGTTTTTTTGTTTTTTTTCGCGCGTCAATGCTGACACCGTTTACAAGGGAGTTTTTTTGTTCCACGCGTCAATGCTGACGCCGACGACGGGAATGTTGACATCAGCAATGCTGACGCCGTCTACGAGAATGCTGACGTCGACGACAATGACGTCGGGAATGCTGACGTCAGCATTGCTCACACCCTCTACGAGAATGCTGGCGCCGACAATGATGACATCGAAGATCAATATATTTGACGTATTAAGTCATTAAAAATATAAAAGGGGAAAACAAAGAGACAAAAGGAGTGTTCTACCAAAAAAACAGAAACGAATATTTTATTTTATTTTTGATAGTGAGAAACAAAGAATAACGGTAAACAATTAAAACAAAGAATTTTTCGACGCCGACAATGCTGACCTCTTTCCTCATCCATCTCTTATATTGCAAAAACGATGTCAGCAAATATATACCTACACAAAAATATGCATGAAAACGATGTCAGCACTAAAAATACGTATAAAAACAATGTCAGCACTAAGAAATAAACCAATTTTTAAGGACTCAACCATACATATATACTTACATATATAATATCAAATTAAAAACGATGTCAGCACTAAAAAATACGCATAAAAACTATGTCAGCATTAAAAAACAAATCAATTTTAAAGGACCTAGACATACATATATACCTACATATATATTATCTAACTAAAAACCATGTCAGCACGTATAAAAATACGCATAAAAACATTCAACTTAAAAAACCACATAATATAGGCCCATCCAAGATACACTGCAAGCTCATTCCACGTAATATATGCCCATCCAAGAGTAGTCATTAGTCAAACAAGCCATTTCCACATAATAAAAGAGAAATAATAAAATAAATAAAATTAAGAACAGTACCTGCACATGGAAGAGAGATGATGATTTAAACTCCTAGTTTATTAAGCAACAGATAAAAAAAAAAGCACTAGGGATACTAGATTATAGATTAGCAACAACAAATAAGACACCTAACTCCCCTTCTTGCTACTTTTTAATGCAGAATCATAATACACACAAAGAAAGCAACTCCATCCAACCTTCAACTGGAAATAATCAGTGTGTATAATACACACAAACAGTCATCTAATACACACAAACAGTCATCTAATGCAGTGAATGAAAATTTAAAAACAAAAGGGAATTGTCCCGGGTATAAGATGTATAATAACTCCAAAATGTTTCTGGACACTAGTGAATGGTGATTTGCTTGATTAATCACTTAATTAGTGTGTATCCCAGAATGTACTGTAACGGCCCAGAATTATAATTTCCGGGTTACGTTTCAAGGGATAAAACCCCTTGTTCGGATCTTGCAATCCAGGTACGGGTCGAGGTTTCAAATTCAATTTTTAGGTCAATAATGAAGGGGGATTTCAAACCCTAAAAACATCGAAGGGTTGTTGGGTACCCTTGACCTGTCCTAAGACTATATCGCGGAATCCATTTCAAACGGAAGTAAGGCGAAAACAGAGTAAAGATACAAGTGTCACGGAAGAACCGGTCAAAACCAAAGCATGAGTGTTTAATTACCATTTTACTAAATTAGGATATTAGCCAGATTCTTCGATTCGCCAACAGGGAACCCCGTCATATAGACATCGAGCACTCAAATCTGCAGAGAATACCTTTAAAAGAAGAACGGGGAAAGGAGTCAGATCGAGCCACTCATGCGGGACCGGCAGTCCTCGCTGAGGCCACATAGTATGTGCTATACCTAATAAAGATGCTCTAATGCAGTACGAAATTCAAACACACTAGCATGCTCCTAGTTCATAATAATGTGCAGAAATACTGTAAAGGGCCCAAGACAATGCCAACGGCATATCCCTCTCCTACCTCCACCCCTTCCGATAGGTGGAGACTGGCCAGCTCGTGAATGCATTCATTCATAATAGGGCGGCACGCATGCCTAACCCGCTCCACAATAAAGCCCGCAGGCATATCATAATATAAGGAAGTCATGACTCGATTGACTCAGGGTACCCGATGAGGCTGGGCTACCCTATGACCCTAGCAAAGACTCTAGGACTATCACAGATAACGGCCGTTCTGTTTCAAACGCATAAAGTAAACAGATGCTCAATCAATTAGTGCAACCTAAACATGATACTACATGGCATGCTTTTATGCATATGCAACACCTAACATAAAATGCAACAACAGGCATGAATGTCCAATCTGAGTAAGCCCCCTAGGGAACTTACCTGAAGATGCAGAACAGCAGGATAATACAAGCAAGGGCCCAAGGTAAGTCCAAAAGCAATACACACCTATCATCAAGTCAATTCCATAAGCTACCGAACCAACATTTTTACACACCTGAACCCAAGTTCTCCATATCCTCAAAACCGATCGACGATAAAACCATTTTCCAAAACCCTTTCCGATTTGATCAACATCAACCAAAAACATTCTTCTAATCAAAACCATTGATAAAAAATACCAACCATATTTTCCAAACTCTTAAATCCCAAATTAAGTCAACTCATATTCAATATAATTTCTCAAATCATACTTGGCCAAATTCCGATATTTATCATTTAAATCCTTAAAATCAATACCTCAAAATCATATTATAGAATTAATTCCGGCAATTTATTTCAAAATCATTATATAACAAAGCCCGATATTTAGTCACCACAGTCATTTTATTTTCACAACCATATTTATAAATCAAAATCCATACTTCGTGCCAAATTTCCAAAAATCACAAGTTAAAACATCACTAAAGGCATATTCTAATTAATTTATCTTTTAAACCATTTTATAATATATAATAATACTTTCAGAAATATATTTCCTCAAAACAGAATATTATAAGTAATAATACTAACTATAACAATAAATACAATCATATAATATAACCATAATGTATAAAATAACATAAAGCCAATAACATAAAATAACCCTTGTTCACAAAAGCCCAACTCACAACCCAAAGGATCAGCCCACAACAAGGAAGAGAAGGCCCAGAAATGAGGGCCCATTCTCACAGACCCGGAAAACCGACCCGGAACCTTACCCGGATCCATCTCCTTCCCCAATCAGAATGCCCAAGGAAATGATATAACCCGGAAACACAACCCGGATCCGGAAGCCCAAGCCCAGACAAAATAAGAAAAGAAGAGGAGAACCCGGTTGGGGCCCTTCTCCCCAACTCTGAGCAGAACACCGGCAACGACAGAGCGGAAGAGGAAGGAGAAACCCAAGCTCGCTCTCTCCGGCGGTGTTTCTCCGACTCAAAATCACCCCCATCCCAACCGACCTGAATTTCCGACCACACCCAAACAACCAGATTGACAACGCAGCAAGGGAGGAGAAGGAAAAGAGAGGGATTACCGTCGACGCGATCCCGACTCCGAGGGAACTCCGGCTGCAATGGAGGATTCCGATCGAAATCGATGAGGAAGGAGCGAGCTCGGCCTAGGAAGAGGTAAGGGGTGAGAATGAGCGCGATTGAAGAGGCTTCGAGTCGGAATTGAAAAGAAAATCAAAACTCACCTGCTCGGAAATAGTGCGAGA
Organism: Persicaria maculosa; assembly: GCA_963922045.1. Lineage (NCBI taxonomy): Eukaryota > Viridiplantae > Streptophyta > Magnoliopsida > Caryophyllales > Polygonaceae > Persicaria > Persicaria maculosa. The sequence goes on along the minus strand of OY998251.1, from coordinate 50,530,705 downwards.
GGAAGGGAGGAAGAAGGTGGCGGCTCGGCGGCGTCGGGGTGGCTCCTGGCGGCTGCGACGGGGTTCATCCTGGCCGCTTCTGCTGCTGCTTGAAGGGAGGAATGGGAGGGAGACGTGGTGATCTGACTCTCAGTTTCGATGACAGAGGCGAGGCGGAAGGCTATCGGCCTTGCCGGTTTGCTCGAAACGGTGGCGGCGCTCGGAGCAGCTGGTGGCGATGATGGCAGCTCGAATTCAGAAGCGAAAGGGAGAACGAGGGGGAGAACTGTGAGGTAATGGTGGTCCTCTGGTGGTTTGGGATTCCTGGGTCTCTTCACTGATTGAAACAAAAGAAGAAGAGAGAAGGGGTTGGTTCTGTTGGAATTCAGACAAGGCAGGAGGAAGGGGGGGTGGCAGTGGCGTGGGAGGTGAGATTGGGTGGCTTGGTTTGGCATCTTGCCCAAAAAAAATGTACATCTTGAGAACAAGGTGATAAGATTTACCCAAAAGAGAGAAAATGAGTTGGAATTGGTCAAACATAGTGACCAAGTGTAGAGATTGGATAAGAATACGTGATAGGAGACGGAATTGTGTTCCCGACGTGGGAAATTTGAATCTTCGAGAGGAAAGACGGAGTCGACCTTTAAAGTTAAAAATTGGGCCAGAATTCGCTCTAAGAATTTCAAGTTCGATTTATTAAATTTAGGACGAGTTCTCCTTAGAATATCTAATTTAAATTTATTTTTTCTAAAAATTAAGATTTGAAAATCCGAGCCTTTACATCATCCACCTCTAAAAACAAGTCTCGTCCCCGAGACTAAAACCAAAATAAAGTAGGGGATGAGGTTTGAAATTGATGAGTCCAAGGACCATGACCAAAAATCTTGTAATCACCTCGGTTGCGTCTTCCGGGATTCTCACAACATCCTAGTCACGGGCGTGACATCTCCAATTGGCCTTGACAAGTATGCAATAAGCGCCCCTATCACATCCTCGCTTCGACTTTTCGGAAGTACCACAACTCTAAAAGTTCTACAATAGCATCACTAGGTCTTAGCAAGCACCCTATAGGCGCCCCCATAAAATGCATGTATCCACTTCGTGAAGTATCATAGAGTTGCCCGGATTTGAAAAGTTTCTAAAGGGATTCCCTAATTGAAAATAAAGATTAACCTCAAAATCGTTGAAATTCTCGGTAACGTTTATTCTTTAAAATTTTCAAGTAATTCCTTTTCAAACCGCTCAAATCTTCAAATAAGACGTTTAACCAAACAACTTTACACCAAAACAAATAAAATCTTTTCAATCAAAATTTCGTCAAAATCTTCCAAAGCCAAATCAGTTTCCCGCATAACAATCAATCAATTTCAGAGGCTCGAAGGTGGAATCATCCACCTCTAAGGGCTAATCCCATATTCTCTTCCTAGTTTCCAGAATCAAATCAATCCATCAATCTCCATTCAAGCAAGATTCATACGCCATAACAAATGCATAACAGCTTAAACCAATCAATCTCCAACCAACACATCATACGACAAGTCTCAACTATGTACCCACACAGTGCCACAAGGTCACATCAAGCATCTCCAAATCACACTAAAGGTTATAATGTGCATCTCAATCAACATATCCAAAATCATAACAACGCCTCGACATCACACCATAAATCATAAAAGGTATCGCACTATCGCATATCAACACCGCAATCATAGTAGGGTCAGTCACAACAAGGGATCTCATTTAACGCATTAATTCACATAGTCATCCTATCCAATTTCTATCCAGCATTATCATAACAGATTTATCACATCAAACATTTGTATTTGCAAGGATAGCAACAACGGGATTTCATCATAAGTCAATGAAACAAAACTAATTATAACCACATCAATACAAACAAGGTCATGCTAGTAAGATTCAACAAAAGGAAGGATCAAGCAGTATATCAACATCAATATGTCAACATGCTCTCCAGATATCATCTCAACTCGTCACAACACCATATAACGATCATTTAGTCATTAGGCAGACATACACTATTACCTCATATATATACGAGTCATATTCATGCCCTGAGTCATATTCATCATTTAATATATCAATAATCATGCTTGCCAACCATATAATAACACAACATTATCTCATGTATCATATCACAACACATCCTATCATGCTTCTAAAACAACATAGCAGAGCAGCAATATATCATGATAACATTTGTCACTACCAACTAGATTTCAATATTGCATAATAACATGTAATATCATTCCCTATCAGATGCATCATGGTTATTATCTAACGTCATGCCAGCAAATATAAATAAATCACATCATCAAGAAAATCCTCACATCATACCAGTCAAAATAAAACAAAATCCCCACTCGCCCATCTCCACTCTCAAGCCAAGACTAATCCTCTTCTAGACCGACAACGTCATCTCAGAAAAATTTCCCAAAGAAATCCCAATTCATCCCGATGCTCAAATTTCGCCCCTCCTTCCATCAAGCACTCTCACACACCCATCCACCTCTAAGAATCCAACTCCTATCTCTAACTCCACACCCGAGTACCCTCTCATACTATATCCTCACTTCTCTTAAGGCCATTTCTTACACTTCCCACACTTTCCAAGGTATCACCAGCATCATGCCTTGCAAAATTCCTAAAGCTCACTCAGTCTTACCTAAACCAACATCTCTCTCTTGCGACTTATCTCATAACATCCCCGATCATCTTAACCACTCAAGCTCTTTCACCACTCTCCTACCACGCTACCAACGACCTCACCCACAGGTTTAAGGAAGAAGCAATAGTTAAAATCGTCAAACACAAGGTCTACATCATGTCAACTAGCATTTATAAACATAACATCATGGGTTCAACAAGTCTCAATTCATCATCATGCTCAATAATCATTGCAAACATCATATGTGAACATACTGAAGTCAAGCTAACATGTTGCACTATAACCTTATCAGATACAACTCAGGTCTCTTAGCATATGTAGTTCACATTTTACATGCAAAGGAATTCAAATCATGCTTAGCAACTTAGAGTAGCAACACGTCACGACATCATGGTACATTAGATCAATAAGGCATCACATCATATCATCCTAGACGACAGGCAATCAGGCAATAGTCATCATCAAGTCAACACGTCAACACATAAACGTCACCATCAAGGCATTGCAATATGGTTGTCAACATATTCAGAAAAGTTAGCAATTCAAACGGAGGACACTCCCGCCTGCAAGTCATATCGTACTCGATAGTCGGAGTCCTCAAAACATACTTGTCTCACCAACACCGTCGATCATGAGGCTTGTGGGTTATGGGCCCACGCTTCCGCCACACTGCTATATCGTTATGCAACTTCCTTTCTCTTTCAAGCAGTCGCTCACCAAATATCGCAAGGAGTCTAAGTTAGCAGAGATAGGGGAGTGACAAGGACGGGCAACCCAATGTTCACTTCGGAACCAAACATAGACCAAGGCTAAAGGACGACAAGACTAGAGACAAGACTTGACCCGAGAATGACAACGATGCCCCTATGAAAATCTATGAGGTTACAATTTGTGACAAGCAGCAAGGGTTCGTCTTAAGCAATCAACCATATCAACCCACACTAACATGTTCCTATCTCGAAGATCAACGACATACATATACATTCAAAAGACACATTCGAATTCTACCTTGAGGTGCATGCGAGACAAGCTAACAGTCTATCGATTCATGAAGCCATAACGCCTAGTAGTCTTAAGCGAGATATACGAGATTTACTAAACAGAGCGCATATCACAATATGAGCAATGCACTAGCGAGATATATATATCAACAATCAAGGTCAATGCATCATGATGAGCTTATCATAACAATCTGACATAATGTTATACGAGAACACATAAGAGTAGCATGGTATCTATCACATCTGGCAGCAATGATCATATAATAGGTCAAGAATAGCATGCAATCAGACGAATGGTCTCATTTAGAAAGCATAGGTCCTACATGATGCTAGCGATACACGACGAAGCATGACATAGTTAAGAGTGGCCTAAGGAATCTCAGCATAAGCTTCATGAAGCATGTTTACGCAATGCAGTAAGTACGAAAAGTTACCATCTAGGGAGCCATGTCGAAATTCATAAACGCTATAAGATACTACTAGCACATATCGAACATGAATACATCAAGGTACTTCGACTAGACCCACCTTAACAGTCCGATGTCATGTATATGCGGAAACATGATATAGCGTGGTGTGTGATCGTGCGACGTGCCAAGTCTTACATTCGTGCAAGTGCGAGATGATAAAACAGAGTAATAGGGAAACACTACCGAGAGGTAACATGTAAGCATGCTAAGATAACCATCACGAAAAGCAAGTCGCTCATCGAATTCAACATTAGTCTAATTATGAGAAAACACCTAAGATGATTTGAAAGGAGAGAATCACACTATCAGGGACCTAGCTCAAGAGAAAATCAGCAATAAGGTAGGTAAGGTATAAACTCGCATCAATTACAACCAAGGGTCTTACATGATACTAATGGCTCAATATACATATGATACATACATGTCTTTAATTGATTACATGACCATCTGCAAGAGCTCAATCAATCACATTCCAATATTATAGACGCATGGGAGGAAATGCAGTGAGGTATAATATAGGTCTAAGTAACGGGCAATGTGACTAGGTACGTGGACATGAGCTCAAATCAAAACATAATGGGATAAAAGATGTATCTTTCAAGACTCAATTATACCAACCTATTCTCCACTCAGCGCAAGTAACACACAACAACATTTATTGAAGAATAACCAATAATAGTCTACCTCATGAATACAATTAGATGAGCATACTATATATTTTGTCACGAAAGGTATGATAATCATCCAGGACTTATCAATTAGCATGCTAATGAGATTATTTACATGCATTACTACGAAGAAGAGTTTATCACACTATCATGGACCTAATCTAGGAGAAAATAACAATCATATAGACGCATATCATGCCATTCATGATTCTAACCAATCAGTAGTACGATCATTACAACAGGTCAATCAGACACGCGAACCCAAACATAATCATGACAGAAAGCGAGATGCAACACGAGACCTAAACAATGTGACTAGCATGGATACAGAAGGTTATACAATCACGAATTTACATTAAAGATCATGACGATAACATGTACTAGAAATTAAGTATCATATAAGGCATGTTGACATCAAGTTGTAGTACGTATCAAATAAGGAACTTGCTTCATCAGGGTATCAAAATTTAACGATCACACTATCATGAACCTAGTAGAGTAAAATCATGCAGATTCATTTCATGCAGCTTACACTTTCATTCAATCCTACGATCAATAGACCAAGTAAACATGCTATGACAACATATAACCATGGCAGAAGCCAAGACATAACACAAGGCCTAAGCAATGTAACCAATCATAGATGCAACAACATGAGTAGCTTTTTACAAATGGTCATTCGCAGGGTACACGCTGAAATACCCCAAATTATTTTTGGACTATTTCTTATTTTTATTTTAATTAAATAAATCAATATTATATTAAACTATAGTATATATCTTGTGAATTTAGTCATTTAATAAATTCACTTAAGATATATGGTATGAATTAGAATAATTAAATTATTCTAAAGAGAAATAATATATGATTGGATTTAATTATATAAATCCTTTAAATACTCTTATTATTTAATTTATAGAGTTAAATTAAATACAGTAATATTCATTCCGCTTATTTTATTTCTTTTCCTTGAAATCGATAGGATCAAAAATCCATCTTTATCTAACTTTTAACCTAATTCAGTAGTATACACGTCAAATTTAGGGTTACCCGCATCCCAAAATTCATTCCGCATCACATCTCCTCTCCAAATCCCCTGTGAGCAGAACCGTGAGCCAACCATCGCCGCCCGACCATCACCTTCGCCCTGAGCCACTGCGGTCGAAGTCCCAGCCCGGAGCGCCCATCCTTGTCAAGCCCATCACCGCTGGCCATAGCCCTTTCCCATGACAGCCGGCCACCATTGTTGTCCTCGCCTTCGATTACCGCCGATTGGCCACCGCAGTTGCAGCTCTTGCCCGGAGAACGCCCAGGGCCGAGCCTCGTCGCCGATTGCCGCGCCCGTCACTCCCGAGCCCTCGCTGCAACCACCTTTGATTGTTACCGCCGAACCTGGTCCCCATCGTCGAGCGTCTTCCTCTCTGTACATATACTCCATTGAAGCAAAGCGAAAGTTTCTAATTTTCTTTATAGAAATTACAGAAACATCCCTTATATTTATACTATTTCTGTTTTTTGCCCTAAGTTAATTATTTGTTAAGTTAGTGGCCAATATTTCTAAACTATTCAATTCTTGCCCGTTTCAGCGACACCAAGAAATCTCAAAGCATCCACGCCGAATCCCGCTTCCCGAGGAATTCATATTGGTATAGATATTTAACTTTATAGAATTAATTCAATTTCAAATTGAGTTAAGTAAAGTTAATCGTATGAAATATCAATATTAAATATTCCTTTTTCCGTGGGATTCAATAGGTGCTAAAATCTCGTCTTGTTGTCGTCAATCGATCATCGAAGGTTAAGGCAAGTGATTTCGTTTAACGCCCTTTGCGTGTTTCGTGATTCTTTTGATGAGCCTTTTTAATTCTTCCGTGTCGAATGCGGCCCTGTGGCCAATTTCCTTGCCAATTTCGATAAATTGCATACCCGTCTGCTTGATGTAATTTATCTTTATAATCATAAATTGGCATGAGTTAAATTAATGGGCAATTATTAAATGAATTATAGTGATATGCAGTTTAAATGTGATTGTTTGTTTATAACACGAGATAAATAAAGGTTGCCCATTTTCTTCTTTCTAAAGTGCATGATATTCTGCTTGTCCTTTCATGCAAACTAGTGGCATGTGATAATAAGACCCTTTGAATTATCCATGCTTGTCCCTGTTTGATTTAATGTTGTTATCATGATCACCTAGTATAAACTGTTTATGTATGATAAGATATGCACCATGTGATGCTTAGTTGTGATATGTTAAAATGCGCACCACGTGATGCGAGTGGCTTTATGCCTTTGGCAAGTTATGCAGTAGACTGACTTGCAGGTTGTGGTTCGTTAAGCCACCGCCTTACAAGGTTTCATGAAACACCATCCCGGAATGCATTCTCTGCGGGGTGATAAAACAACGATCTGATGTAGGTCGTGGTCCTTGTTAAAGGCCCGACCGGTACCACGTAGTATTATTATTATCATCGTTATCTTTATTATCGACTGTTAAATAGGTGATCATTTCAGTTATTATACTTATCTGCATCAAGTATAATTCCTGTTCTTATCTTATAATCGATCGTTATGATCATCCGAGTCATGTCGTGAATTTTTATCTTTTTGTTCAGTTTCCACTATTAAATATTCGTGTCATTCCCTTAACCTGAGACATACCGTTTTATGGTCACTGTAAGGTTAAAGTCTGAACATTTTCCCTATCATTTGCTAGTCTTAATTGTACTAACCATCCTATTTATTGGATGGCTGGTGTCCTTCGTTCTCACGAAACACCAGACCATATTCCACAGGTCTAGTGCAAGCAGCGGAGCAGGAGAGAGTTGAAGAGCGGACTATCATTTATTGAATCTATATACTACAAGTTTTGAACCTCTAAAGTTTCCGCATCGCTACTTTAATCTCAGTTATTCATACTTTATGATTTTGGTATCCTTATTATTACTATGATCAGATATTTTGAACTAATAAATTATATTTACTTCCGCTTATTTTATTTAAATTATCATCTTGTTTATGGGAGCATGGTTGCATGTCCCTATAAGCCTCAGGTGAATTCAAAGACATTAAAGTCTGCGGATTCACTGGCGCTGCAACACTCCTTTGGAATCTAAAAGGGGGTGTTACAGAAGGTGGTATCAGAGCTGTAGGTTTTAAAACGTTTTCATTCGGATTTTTCAATGATTTATAAAGTGAATTTCAAAAAGGCTTTTATTAAAACTAAGTTCTATTTACAAAAGTAAGCAGTTTTGGAAATGATTTTAAAATAATTGTCCGATAGTCCTGCTCAAACTCCTGCTCCCGCCATAAACTAAGCTTATATTCTTTATTCTTGTTCTAAATCTCGCCTTTTGGATTGTCTCGCTCGAGCACTGATGACTCCTCACCCTCCTCGATAGATGCCTAATGTTAGCAAGACCTTAGGACTGTATGCCACGGGTTACCCCCAATGCATGGACCTTACCGACAAATCTGACACTGCGTCGGACTCCAGCACAGAGGTGACGGTCGTGGAAAAAGCTACAGTTGAGCTATCCAAGGGGAAGAATGTCCTGGTCGACCCTCTTGAAGGAGTTGCAGCCACATAATATGGCAAGAAGCTCATCCGCGAGTGGTACAAGGAAAATAATTTGGGAACTCTTTGATTTTACAGCGAGGAAAAGACAGCAAGGGAAAAGAGAGCCATGCCAGCTCCTCTGGATGACAAGAGGAGAAAGTACCTCTAGAATCTCGTCCGGGTGTACGGCATGGAACCATCTCAAAGTCCCAATGAAGAGGAGTCAAAGAAGAGATCCTTTTTGGAAACCCTAGCAGATGAGAAAACATTCCAGGCTTTGCAAGCAAGAAGAACGAGGCAAAGACTCCGCATGAGGGAGACCGGGGAAATATACAGGAATAAGGAACGAATTGTGAATGAGCTGGAGAAAACTATGTGACCGTGCTAGAAAGGAGATGAAAAAGATGTGTGAGCATGCTGAGTCAGAGAGAGATGCAACATCACAGAAGCATAGCGTTGAATTGGAAAAACTCATCGAGATGTATGTCTTTGCAGAAGACGACGAGGATTAAGATCTCATCAGCAACATCACATTCCGAGTAGTACCAGCAGAATACCCAGATTCCTGCAGGTTCACAGTCGATTGTGAACAAAGAAAAGAATGTCGTCGGGCCATCTCAAAAGGGTCCGCGACTGTATGAGATACGTAGGAGGGACGACACTACTTTTTCTATGGCTCACAGTATTATCTATCTCCGGGCTGAGCCAATCAATATTCTTTTAATTCAGGTGCTTCTCATTCTTTTCTAGCCGAGCAAACTATTGAAAGACTCGGATTAGAATCTGTGACTCTAGATGATTCCTTTATTGTTAAATTCTCTAATGGGGATAGAGTTAGAGGTAGAAAAATGCTATTTCGCTTCCCCATCATGATATGTGGCGATGAGTACCTTGCTGATCTTGTTCTGCTTCCGATCCTTCCTCAGAACATCATTCTCGGTATGGATTGACTTACTCGCCATAGTGTAATCATTGATTGTGGACGGAGAATCTTGACCATTTCGTCGGACGGTAGGGCTGTGTGCAGATTTCGTGGGCGCATTCCTGAGGAGGATGGCCGTGTTATTATTGTAATGCAGGCAGCCAAATTGTTACGTCAAGGTGGTGCCGGATTCTTATGTTATCTGATGGATCAGCCGTCCGAACCGGTCCCTATCTCCGATATTCCTGTAGTTCGGGATTTCTCTGATGTCTTTCCCGATGAGATTCCTGGTTTACCTCCAAAGCAGTTCATTGAGTTCACCATCGACTTAGAGCCAGGAACCTCTCCTATTTCCAAAGCCCCGTATCGCATGGCTCCCGTTGAGATGCAAGAAATGAAGAGTTGTTAGAGAAGGGTTATATTCGACCCAATGTTTCACCTTAGTGTGCTCCCGTGCTGTTTGTGAAGAAGGAAGACGGCTCTTTCCGTTTGTGTATTGATTAACGGGAGCTAAACAAAGTGATGATCAAGAACAAGTATTCAATGCCACACATCGATGATTTCTTGGATCAACTTCAGGGAGCAAAGGTATTCTCCAAGATTGACCTTCGATCTGGTTATCATTAACTCCAAGTCCGCAACGAAGATATTCCAAAGATTGCTCTTAGGACATGTTGTGGGCACTATGAGTTCGTGGTGGTGCCCTTTGTCTTAACAAATGCCCCGACAGCCTTCATGGATTTGATGAACCATTGTTTCCATCAGTATTTGGACAAGTTGTCGTAGTCTTCATCGACCACATTTGGATCTACTCGCCGAGTGAGGAGGCTCACTCCGAACACCTGAGAACTATTTTGTTGACACTGCGAAAGCATCAGCTGTACGCAAAGCTGTCTAAGTGTGACTTTTGGATGAAGCATGTGGCACTCCTATGCCACATCATCTCCGAGAAAGGGGTGATGGTCGAACCCCAAAAGATAGACGATGTAGAAAAGTGGAATCCGTCAAAGAACGCCAAGGAGATCCGGAGTTTTCTGAGACTAGCAGGTTACTACAAGAGGTCCATGGAAGGGTTTTGTTTTTCAAATTGGCCCAACCACTGATCTTACTCCTGCTTAAATCCTAGAAATTCATCTGAGATGACAAGTGCGAAGCGAGCTTCCAGGACCTCAAGAAGCGGTTGACCGCAACACCTATTCTGGCACTCCCTAAGGAGTCAAAGGATTATGTGATTTACAGTGATGCTTCCAAGCAAGGTTTGAGTTGTGTATTGATGCAAGATGGGAAGGTGATAACTTAGGTATCATGACAGTTGAAGCCGTATGAGGAGAAATACCCAGTGTATGATATGGAACTAGCTGTTATGGTATTTGCTCTAAAAATCTAGCGTCATTATCTGTATGGAGTTCGTTGCTAGATATACACCGACCACAAAAGCCTCAAGTATGTTTTCACTCAGAAGGAGTTGAACATGAGACAGAGACGCTGGTTAGAACCGATTAAGGATTATGACATTGAATTTCTCTATTATCTTGGAAAGGCTAATGTCGTAGCTCATGCTTTGAGCCGTAAATCTCAGCACGAGGCTATGATTAGCTTTTGACAGCAAGTCCTGTTATGCAAAGGAATCTGCTCAAGTTAGATGTTGAAGTTTGATTTGAAAGGAACTGAGGACAGTTGTGTATGATGGAGGTTCTGTCAAATCTGCTAGCGGAGATAAAGGCGAAGTAGACAGAGGATGTTGTGTTACTGCAGCTCACCGTTGATTTCTTTGATGGTAAATCCCAGACTTTGTCGTGAGGGATGAGGGATCCTTATGGTTTGGAAATCGCATCTGCGTTCCCAATGTCCATGATCTGACAGACCATCCTTCGGGAAACTCATGCATCCGGATATTCGGTGCATCATGGATCTAGTAAGATGTACAAGGATCTAAGGAAGAACTACTGGTGGTCTGGTATGAAGAATGAAGTAACCGAGCACGTGGATAGATGCTTGGTATGTCAGCAGGTCAAGATTGGGCACTAGAGACCTGGTGGGAAGCTCCAACCACTTCCAGTTCCCACATGGAAGTGGGAACAAATCTCGATGGATTTCGTTATGGGGCTCCCTAAGGGTCAGGAACAGAAGGATGCCATTTGGGTGATTGTTGATCGACCCACCAAATGTGCACACTCCATTGTTATCCGATCTAACTGGAAGTTGGCAAAGCTAGAAGAGTTGTGCCTTTAGCACATAGTCCGCCTTCACGGTGTTCCGTCGTCCATCGTCTCTGATCGTGATGGACGATTCATCTTAGAGTTTTAGAAGAAGTTACATGAGAGACTTGGAACTCAGTTGAATTTCAGTACTTCTTTTCATCCTCAGACAGATGGTCAGTCAGAGAGGACCATCCAAACACTAGAGGATATGTTGCGAGCATGTGTCCTGGATAGGCCGACAGATTGGGAGACCATTTTAAGTTTGATTGAGTTCACCTACAACAATAGCTGGTATTCATCCATAAAGATGACTCCTTTTGAAGCCCCTATGGACGGAAGTGTCGATCACCAGTGTGTTGGGATGATGCAACATATGTTATCCATATAGGTCCGAAGTTGTTAGAGAAGACAGCTGAATAAGTTGCAATGATCAGGCAACAAATGTTGACTGCTCAAAGTCGCAAAAAGTCTTATGCTGACCCTAGGTGTGGAGATGTCAACTTTGAGGTAGGCGACAAGGTGTTCGTGAAAGTGTCACCCACGAAGAGAGTCTTCCGGTTCAGAAAGTGAGGGAAGCTGAACCCTCGATATGTCGGGTCATTTGAGATTCTACAGCGTGTAGCCAATGTTGCCTACCGCCTTGCTCTGCCTCCGTCAGCTCATCCAGTACATGACGTCTTCTATGTATCACTGCTGCGGAAGTACGTGCCTGACCCGACCCACATCATGATCTATGAGGACATTGAGGTCCGTCCCATCGGAACCTACGAGGAAGAACAGGTGCGGATTCTAGAGCGACGAGAGAAGCAACTTCGCACAAGGTCGTTCCGCTCGTCAAGGTGCTTTGGTCAAAGCACGGTATTGAGGAGATGACTTGGGAAACTGAAGAAGAAATGCGGAAACTCTTTCCTCAGTTATTTTCTACTTAGCGCGAATCGCATAGTGATTCTATTACCTCATTTATTCGGATATTAATAAATAAGGAAGCTTATGAGATACCTTTTGTCATAGTTCCTTTGGTTAATGTGTTGGATTCATCTTTACAACCTTAAAGGTTCGAGTCAGAGTGGGGAATTGGCAATATTCTAACGTTGAATGTCATATAAGCTATGAACACTTCCCTGCTAGTATTCCTTTCATTTTATACAGTCGACTCTAGTATGATGATACTTCTTATTCCATATCAAGCTGATCAACCCGTGTTTTTATAGATATCGAAAAAGAGTCGGGAAGTGCTCCCTATAGACTATAGAAGGGCTCCTCTGCTTCACCTGTGTATAAGCAGGAATAATACCCGCATGTGAAATCAGTGATTAATAATCGATATGTCATATGTAAGGTCCTTCAGAAGGATAATTAGTAACTCTTCATGTAGGTAGGTTCACCTTTCCTAAATCTTGATAGTCTTGAACGATCATGGGTTATAAATCTCATCTTTCCTTTCCATGATCGAGCAACCGAACTCTCATTAGTAAAAAGCTTGAGAATAGTATATAAATATGCACAATTTATGTTTATGAAGAAGACAAGGACGCAAGGACGCAAGTGCTGAAGAAACTGACAATGTTTACGTCGATAAACTAGAAGACGAAAACCCGCAACTCATCTCGTATGAATAAGGCTAGCTAGATTTGTCACAATGGTTGCCTTCAAAGCCACCCGGCCCATTTGGCAACCTGGAAAAGGAAGCCAGATGGGGTTGAGACGAAAGCCAATGACAATCTAGTTAACCCTGTTTCTTATGTGATGCGAGTTCACTTATCTCGAGTAACGAGTGCGAATATTAGAAGATGTATTTCAAAATGTTATTATCCTTATTTTAGATACTTACAACTATAGAGATACGCTATTTTCATATAAAAAAATTTTCAAGCTTTGCCATAGAGGAGTTCGGAAAGCAATGAGTTACTTTGGATGTAATTCTCATCGCTCACGTCTTCGATAAGTTCATTAAGCAAATCATGCTTAAACTCTTCCTATTCGAGAACCATTGTTAGACACACCTATCTCTGTTTTGAGCAATCTATATCCTCTTATCTATTTCAAGGTTACTATCCTATCTTCAATTCATTTCTCGTTTCTTTTCTAAGTTTCGGGACGAAACTTTTTTTTAGTGGGGAGGTATGAAATACCCCAAATTATTTTTGGACTATTTCTTATTTTTATTTTAATTAAATAAATCAATATTATATTAAACTATAGTATATATCTTGTGAATTTAGTCATTTAATAAATTCACTTAAGATATATGGTATGAATTAGAATAATTAAATTATTCTAAAGAGAAATAATATATGATTGGATTTAATTATATAAATCCTTTAAATACTCTTATTATTTAATTTATAGAGTTAAATTAAATACAGTAATATTCATTCCGCTTATTTTATTTCTTTTCCTTGAAATCGATAGGATCAAAAATCCATCTTTATCTAACTTTTAACCTAATTCAGTAGTATACACGTCAAATTTAGGGTTACCCGCATCCCAAAATTCATTCCGCATCACATCTCCTCTCCAAATCCCCTGTGAGCAGAACCGTGAGCCAACCATCGCCGCCCGACCATCACCTTCGCCCTGAGCCACTGCGGTCGAAGTCCCAGCCCGGAGCGCCCATCCTTGTCAAGCCCATCACCGCTGGCCATAGCCCTTTCCCATGACAGCCGGCCACCATTGTTGTCCTCGCCTTCGATTACCGCCGATTGGCCACCGCAGTTGCAGCTCTTGCCCGGAGAACGCCCAGGGCCGAGCCTCGTCGCCGATTGCCGCGCCCGTCACTCCCGAGCCCTCGCTGCAACCACCTTTGATTGTTACCGCCGAACCTGGTCCCCATCGTCGAGCGTCTTCCTCTCTGTACATATACTCCATTGAAGCAAAGCGAAAGTTTCTAATTTTCTTTATAGAAATTACAGAAACATCCCTTATATTTATACTATTTCTGTTTTTTGCCCTAAGTTAATTATTTGTTAAGTTAGTGGCCAATATTTCTAAACTATTCAATTCTTGCCCGTTTCAGCGACACCAAGAAATCTCAAAGCATCCACGCCGAATCCCGCTTCCCGAGGAATTCATATTGGTATAGATATTTAACTTTATAGAATTAATTCAATTTCAAATTGAGTTAAGTAAAGTTAATCGTATGAAATATCAATATTAAATATTCCTTTTTCCGTGGGATTCAATAGGTGCTAAAATCTCGTCTTGTTGTCGTCAATCGATCATCGAAGGTTAAGGCAAGTGATTTCGTTTAACGCCCTTTGCGTGTTTCGTGATTCTTTTGATGAGCCTTTTTAATTCTTCCGTGTCGAATGCGGCCCTGTGGCCAATTTCCTTGCCAATTTCGATAAATTGCATACCCGTCTGCTTGATGTAATTTATCTTTATAATCATAAATTGGCATGAGTTAAATTAATGGGCAATTATTAAATGAATTATAGTGATATGCAGTTTAAATGTGATTGTTTGTTTATAACACGAGATAAATAAAGGTTGCCCATTTTCTTCTTTCTAAAGTGCATGATATTCTGCTTGTCCTTTCATGCAAACTAGTGGCATGTGATAATAAGACCCTTTGAATTATCCATGCTTGTCCCTGTTTGATTTAATGTCGTTATCATGATCACCTAGTATAAACTGTTTATGTATGATAAGATATGCACCATGTGATGCTTAGTTGTGATATGTTAAAATGCGCACCACGTGATGCGAGTGGCTTTATGCCTTTGGCAAGTTATGCAGTAGACTGACTTGCAGGTTGTGGTTCGTTAAGCCACCGCCTTACAAGGTTTCATGAAACACCATCCCGGAATGCATTCTCTGCGGGGTGATAAAACAACGATCTGATGTAGGTCGTGGTCCTTGTTAAAGGCCCGACCGGTACCACGTAGTATTATTATTATCATCGTTATCTTTATTATCGACTGTTAAATAGGTGATCATTTCAGTTATTATACTTATCTGCATCAAGTATAATTCCTGTTCTTATCTTATAATCGATCGTTATGATCATCCGAGTCATGTCGTGAATTTTTATCTTTTTGTTCAGTTTCCACTATTAAATATTCGTGTCATTCCCTTAACCTGAGACATACCGTTTTATGGTCACTGTAAGGTTAAAGTCTGAACATTTTCCCTATCATTTGCTAGTCTTAATTGTACTAACCATCCTATTTATTGGATGGCTGGTGTCCTTCGTTCTCACGAAACACCAGACCATATTCCACAGGTCTAGTGCAAGCAGCGGAGCAGGAGAGAGTTGAAGAGCGGACTATCATTTATTGAATCTATATACTACAAGTTTTGAACCTCTAAAGTTTCCGCATCGCTACTTTAATCTCAGTTATTCATACTTTATGATTTTGGTATCCTTATTATTACTATGATCAGATATTTTGAACTAATAAATTATATTTACTTCCTCTTATTTTATTTAAATTATCATCTTGTTTATGGGAGCATGGTTGCATGTCCCTATAAGCCTCAGGTGAATTCAAAGACATTAAAGTCTGCGGATTCACTGGCGCTGCAACACTCCTTTGGAATCTAAAAGGGGGTGTTACACACGCCAAAGATTACAAAATTATGTCATGCAATTCAGAGAGAGTCACAATTACATCCGGACAGAGATCCCTAAGGGCAACCATTGACTTTTCCCAACCGACTCATCACTCCTCTTTCCCGTGGGACTTTGGTACGACTCTTGTGGTAGGAAAACACCGGTCAATCATCATAAAAATCAAGAAAGACAGCCTCATAAACACCTTACTCTCGACTCAAAAGGACATCACAAACCACCTTTTAGTACTCACTCATAGAACCTTCATATCCATACATGATTCTGACACAATGTGTTTACCAACCCGATTCCCCGTGGAAGACACTGACGTACGGGAAAAGACTCGATAGAACCGTCGAAGGGTTAACAACATAGTGGAAGGGGCTGTTTCACACAAGCTGGGTTTGACCATACAAAACAAGGGTACTCTCACTATCCCGTTTACACAGATCAGTCAATACACATTTAATTGTTAGGCATACCAATCAGACTTTAGCATATCAAGCACTCAGCACAGAATCAGTCAATAACACTCATAATGATCTCCTTAGAGCCTCCCAACCCATCTGTAAAGATCAAGCTGGTATTTTGCCTACCTTTCCCAACTATACCCAATAGGGGTGGTCTATCGCCTTTACTACCCACTCGTGTCCCCGTTTGGTCGGTTTTCCTCTTTTATTACACGCCGAGTTCATTACTTAGTCCAATTTCACTTAGGCATCTTAAGTTCATTTTGCCCTTTTTAAAACACTTTCAAATCATTTGAAATTCATGGGCGGTTTTCCAAAACATACACTCGACCCTTTTGTACCCGAATTGCACAACCTCAGCTCTGATACCATCTTTGTAACGGCCCAGAATTATAATTTCCGGGTTACGTTTCAAGGGATAAAACCCCTTGTTCGGATCTTGCAATCCAGGTACGGGTCGAGGTTTCAAATTCAATTTTTAGGTCAATAATGAAGGGGGATTTCAAACCCTAAAAACATCGAAGGGCTGTTGGGTACCCTTGACCTGTCCTAAGACTATATCGCGGAATCCATTTCAAACGGAAGTAAGGCGAAAACAGAGTAAAGATACAAGTGTCACGGAAGAACCGGTCAAAACCAAAGCATGAGTGTTTAATTACCATTTTACTAAATTAGGATATTAGCCAGATTCTTCGATTCGCCAACAGGGAACCCCGTCATATAGACATCGAGCACTCAAATCTGCAGAGAATACCTTTAAAAGAAGAACGGGGAAAGGAGTCAGATCGAGCCACTCATGCGGGACCGGCAGTCCTCGCTGAGGCCACATAGTATGTGCTATACCTAATAAAGATGCTCTAATGCAGTAAGAAATTCAAACACACTAGCATGCTCCTAGTTCATAATAATGTGCAGAAATACTGTAAAGGGCCCAAGACAATGCCAACGGCATATCCCTCTCCTACCTCCACCCCTTCCGATAGGTGGAGACTGGCCAGCTCGTGAATGCATTCATTCATAATAGGGCGGCACGCATGCCTAACCCGCTCCACAATAAAGCCCGCAGGCATATCATAATATAAGGAAGTCATGACTCGATTGACTCAGGGTACCCGATGAGGCTGGGCTACCCTATGACCCTAGCAAAGACTCTAGGACTATCACAGATAACGGCCGTTCTGTTTCAAACGCATAAAGTAAACAGATGCTCAATCAATTAGTGCAACCTAAACATGATACTACATGGCATGCTTTTATGCATATGCAACACCTAACATAAAATGCAACAACAGGCATGAATGTCCAAACTGAGTAAGCCCCCTAGGGAACTTACCTGAAGATGCAGAACAGCAGGATAATACAAGCAAGGGCCCAAGGTAAGTCCAAAAGCAATACACACCTATCATCAAGTCAATTCCATAAGCTACCGAACCAACATTTTTACACACCTGAACCCAAGTTCTCCATATCCTCAAAACCGATCGACGATAAAACCATTTTCCAAAACCCTTTCCGATTTGATCAACATCAACCAAAAACATTCTTCTAATCAAAACCATTGATAAAAAATACCAACCATATTTTCCAAACTCTTAAATCCCAAATTAAGTCAACTCATATTCAATATAATTTCTCAAATCATACTTGGCCAAATTCCGATATTTATCATTTAAATCCTTAAAATCAATACCTCAAAATCATATTATAGAATTAATTCCGGCAATTTATTTCAAAATCATTATATAACAAAGCCCGATATTTAGTCACCACAGTCATTTTATTTTCACAACCATATTTATAAATCAAAATCCATACTTCGTGCCAAATTTCCAAAAATCACAAGTTAAAACATCACTAAAGGCATATTCTAATTAATTTATCTTTTAAACCATTTTATAATATATAATAATACTTTCAGAAATATATTTCCTCAAAACAGAATATTATAAGTAATAATACTAACTATAACAATAAATACAATCATATAATATAACCATAATGTATAAAATAACATAAAGCCAATAACATAAAATAACCCTTGTTCACAAAAGCCCAACTCACAACCCAAAGGATCAGCCCACAACAAGGAAGAGAAGGCCCAGAAATGAGGGCCCATTCTCACAGACCCGGAAAACCGACCCGGAACCTTACCCGGATCCATCTCCTTCCCCAATCAGAATGCCCAAGGAAATGATATAACCCGGAAACACAACCCGGATCCGGAAGCCCAAGCCCAGACAAAATAAGAAAAGAAGAGGAGAACCCGGTTGGGGCCCTTCTCCCCAACTCTGAGCAGAACACCGGCAACGACAGAGCGGAAGAGGAAGGAGAAACCCAAGCTCGCTCTCTCCGGCGGTGTTTCTCCGACTCAAAATCACCCCCATCCCGACCGACCTGAATTTCCGACCACACCCAAACAACCAGATTGACAACGCAGCAAGGGAGGAGAAGGAAAAGAGAGGGATTACCGTCGACGCGATCCCGACTCCGAGGGAACTCCGGCTGCAATGGAGGATTCCGATCGAAATCGATGAGGAAGGAGCGAGCTCGGCCTAGGAAGAGGTAAGGGGTGAGAATGAGCGCGATTGAAGAGGCTTCGAGTCGGAATTGAAAAGAAAATCAAAACTCACCTGCTCGGAAATAGTGCGAGAGGAAGGGAGGAAGAAGGTGGCGGCTCGGCGGCGTCGGGGTGGCTCCTGGCGGCTGCGACGGGGTTCATCCTGGCCGCTTCTGCTGCTGCTTGAAGGGAGGAATGGGAGGGAGACGTGGTGATCTGACTCTCAGTTTCGATGACAGAGGCGAGGCGGAAGGCTATCGGCCTTGCCGGTTTGCTCGAAACGGTGGCGGCGCTCGGAGCAGCTGGTGGCGATGATGGCAGCTCGAATTCAGAAGCGAAAGGGAGAA
Organism: Persicaria maculosa; assembly: GCA_963922045.1. Taxonomy (NCBI): domain Eukaryota; kingdom Viridiplantae; phylum Streptophyta; class Magnoliopsida; order Caryophyllales; family Polygonaceae; genus Persicaria; species Persicaria maculosa. Next base: position 50,511,290 of record OY998251.1, on the reverse strand, counting down.
CGAGGGGGAGAACTGTGAGGTAATGGTGGTCCTCTGGTGGTTTGGGATTCCTGGGTCTCTTCACTGATTGAAACAAAAGAAGAAGAGAGAAGGGGTTGGTTCTGTTGGAATTCAGACAAGGCAGGAGGAAGGGGGGGTGGCAGTGGCGTGGGAGGTGAGATTGGGTGGCTTGGTTTGGCATCTTGCCCAAAAAAAATGTACATCTTGAGAACAAGGTGATAAGATTTACCCAAAAGAGAGAAAATGAGTTGGAATTGGTCAAACATAGTGACCAAGTGTAGAGATTGGATAAGAATACGTGATAGGAGACGGAATTGTGTTCCCGACGTGGGAAATTTGAATCTTCGAGAGGAAAGACGGAGTCGACCTTTAAAGTTAAAAATTGGGCCAGAATTCGCTCTAAGAATTTCAAGTTCGATTTATTAAATTTAGGACGAGTTCTCCTTAGAATATCTAATTTAAATTTATTTTTTCTAAAAATTAAGATTTGAAAATCCGAGCCATCAGAGCACCGAATCCAGGACGCTTCTATTTCTCCGGTGGATCCAGTTAGCCAGAGATGCACAGAGGAACTTCACCTTCGCCGATGTCGATCCCGAAGTGGTCTCATCTTCCGCCATTTCCTTGAAATCTTTTGATGAAATCTCTCTGTTAGAAACTATGCGCTTAGGCAAGCTCCGAAATTCTGCAAACAGAACCAGATGAACATCAAGCATAGGCAAAAGCGGACATACCAGATTAGATCGAGATCGAGGATACCTTCTCTTGCCGACACCTTCCTAGTCCGACCTCCGTCGAAGCTTCGCCGCCAGATTCGGCGTTTCTCCAACACAGATCAGATAGCGAGCGATCAATGGAGAGAGGAGCGCAACCAGAATCCCGACCACGGGGACTCCAAGGAGGAGATCGCAGCCGCCATTGTTCATCCGCCGAATTCGTCTTCATCCGAAGATCTGGTTCACCGCCGCCATTAGCGTTTTCTACTGGTGGAGGAGGCAACGATTTCAATGGCGTCGCCGGTGGTGGAGGTGGTGGTGGTGGTGAGGGAGGCGGACGCATTCGAAATCCTCCGCCGCGTCCGATCGTTGTCGGACGATGCTCTGGCGATTGCACTCGATTGCTCCCCGATCTGGTCTCGAAGAACCTATCGAGATAGATCTGGAAAGGGAGGAGGAGCAGCACCATGGGAAAGATCTAGAGGAGGAGGGCACCATTGCAGAGTCGAGAGAGAGATCTAGAGGAGGAGGGGAGGGGCACCATGGAAGAGTCTGCGAGATCTGATATTAATTTGGGGGAGAAATTTCATATTAGGGTTAGAAAAAAGAGACGGACATTTTACTACTAATTTTCACAATGTATAGTTTTGCAATTTTTACACAAACGTGTATATTTGGCTAATTTGGCCGAAAATTTGCGCCTTCTGCGCAAATTTTCTCATTATTAATTCATACAATGATTGTATAATTAATTATAATGTTCAACATATTTGGCTACATTATCTTACTAGATCAGGACAGAAAAGGATTGAGACGAGATTCGCCAGATACTGTCTCATTATCGATTGATAGTTGGGAAGAATACCGTATTTAGCTATTTGCCTCTTGTAGCTCTAAATGGGTATAATAATAATAATAATAATAATAATAATAATAATAATAATAATAATAATAAATAAGTATACTTTACAAGAATAATAATAATAATAATATTATTATTATTATTATTATTACTTATTTTTATTGTTATTATTACAAATAGGTATACTTTACAAGAATAATAATAATAATAATAATAAATAATTATACTTTACAAGAAATAATATTATTATTATTACTTATTTTTATTTTTATTATTATAAAATAATTATACTTTACAAGAAAAAAATATAATATGATATAATAATAATATAATAATATAATAATAATAATAATAATTTTATTATAAAGTAATATTATTATTAAATTATATTATAATATTATTATTATTATCAATTATTATTATAAATTGAAAATTATTATTATAATTATAAATAATATTTGCTCAAATAATAATAATATTATTATCATAAACAAATATTATTATTATTATAAATGGAAGATTATGATTATAATTATAATTATAATATTTGCTCAAAATAATAATACTAATAATATATTATTATTCTATAATATTATAATAATAATATTATTATTATTATAAAAATTATTATTATCATTATTATTATTATTATTATTATTATTATTATTATTATTATTATTATTATTATTATTATTATTATTATTATTATTATTATTATTATTATTATTATTATTATATGCGGGACGGGACGGGATTTGTGGGATCCCACCGGGATCGTCCCGCGTTTCGTCCCGCATAATTTTTGCAGGACGGGATCGGGACGGGATTCACTATTTTGTCCTAAATCCCACCGGGATCGGGACGGGATCGGGATGGGACCGGGACGGGATCAGGATGGGACCGGGACGGGATCGGGATTTGCGGGATTTTTGCCCACCCCTATAAAAATGTGTCCCTCTACTATTATTTTTTGTTGTGTTAATGGATTGGAAGGTAAGACCAAATAATTTGGTAGTTTGACTACATATTACACAGATTCTAGGTGTATGGAGTTTTAAGAACTTTTGGATGGAGAGCACACAAAAATGAGAGAAGAAATATTCTTGTAATAAACTTAAAAGTAAAAAAAATGCTTCATCCATCTCAAAATATAGGTCGTTTTATTTTTTTGGCATGTTTTTTAAGAAGCTAAAAACTCTGTAAAATATTATATTTTTATTGGTTAATTAAGACATTGATAGTGATCTTATAAATAAGTGATAATCAAGGGTGTGTTTGGATTTCAATTTTAATTATAATGTATTTATAAATACTAACACTTGATCAATATTTTGTTATTAAATTTTATAATTTGCTTAAAATGATATACCTTTTAAATAAAATACCTTATAATTGTGTCAATCAAACAACCACTATTGTGTAAATTTTTTAATTACATTATTATATAAAGATAATTTACTATGTATTCAATTTAATGTTTACATTATTTTAGAAATTGTAAAAATTGCTAACCAAACACTATTCAAGCATTTATGCATTATAATTAAAGTATACTGGAATCCAAAGACACCCTCACGTAACATCAATTTTTTTTTCAAATACACTCATAAAATAAATTATTTGATTAAAAAAATGTAAGAATACCTATTTGGATGAAAAACTTATTAGGGAAGATTAAACAAATTTAACAAATATTATAATGAAAAGAAATTTTTAAATTTTTTTAATGTTTAACAATTATCGACAATTGATTAATTTAAAAAAACACATAAATAACTTTCAAACAATAAGAATATTTGACAATTAGGGAGAAGAAATAATTAATTTATAAATTAATCAAAAGTGGGGTCATGTTAAATCTGAAGCTGCCACATAGCCTAATTTTAAGGATCTGCTGTCATGTGGCATCTACAACTGTTGCTTTGGTATTATATTAGATATTAAATATTAAATATTATATAGATAGATTATAGATATAAATCTCTTATCTCTATGGGAAGTTTCACATGAGACATAGAAAGAGACCGAAAAATATGCTTATCAAATTTGTAGAGAATACGATTAAAAAATAAATGAGCAAAAAATATCTAATAAATAGAGGTTTTTAAAAAAAAGTAGGTTTAATAATCGGTTTCAAGAAAGAAGGAAATGATCGTATTTTAACTTATTTTCATTTGTTAAGATCATATCTAAAAATTAATTTAAAACTTAATAAGAATAAAAAAGTGGGGTCATGTTAAATCTAAAGCTGCCACATAGCCTAATTTTAAGGATCTGCTGTCATGTGGCATCTTCAACCGCTGCTTTGGTATTATATTAGATATTAGATATTATATAGATAGATTATAGATATAAATCTCTTACCTCTATGGGAAGTTTCATATGAGACATAGAAAGAGATTGAAAAGTATGCTTATCAAATTTATAGAGAATACGATTAAAAAATAAATGAGCAAAAACTATCTAATAAATAGAGGTTTTAAAAAAAGTAGGTTAAATAATCGGTTTCAAGAAAGAAGATAATGGTCGTATTTTAACTTATTTTCATTTGTTAAGATCATATCTAAAAATTAATATAAAACTTAATAAGAATAAAAAAAATCAAGACTTAAAATGTCATGATAAAAATAAAATTCAATAATCCATGTAACCTCTTGGATAAAATATTTAATTTCAATCGAATCTTCTAGATGTTGCCTTTTATTTATGTATTTATTTATTTATATATTTGGTTGAAAATATACTTTGTAGCCTAATTATAAATGAGGGCCCGAGGATTAAAAGCTCCAATAACCACTTTTATAGCCTAACATAACATTTTTTTTAAATAAAAAAAAAAATTAAAGTGTTTGTAAAGATTTGATAACGTGGTTTAAGTAGTTTTATAATACCTATTAGGTAAGATTTCAAACCTAATCATGTGAAAATAAATTATAATATAAATAAACGTTTGAAAAATGGATCTTATCTTAGTAATATCATGATAACTGAAATAATGTTAGTTACTATAAAAAAACATTTGGCTTTATTTAGATTTTATTAAGAAAATAGATTAAAAATACTAATATGATTTAGGTGGATATCTATATAGGATGAACCAACATAATTTTTTTACATATCAAACAATTTCTTCACTAAATTAGTTTAAATAAGTCGTATTTAAAAAAAATCAAATGAAATAGCAATAAATTAGTGTAATAAATAATTTAAGGTGTGATCATAATTTATCTTCAAAAAATAAATATTTAAGCATATTAGGATATTTTTAAATTAAGCTTGTAGTAAATCAATCTTGACTTGACAACCGAAAAAATATCAACCAAAATTTTGATTTTCAAGACCAAAAAAAATAATTTTGATTTTCAATTACCTTTTCGATTGCCACGTCCACATTTTGCGGGATTTTTAACCGGATTTTAAAACCATATTATTTTGGTTAATAGGAGAATAATTTGCATACGAATTTAACATTTTTAAAATTTATATTTTTTCAGGGGTTATACTTCTTATAAGTCATTTTTCCTAATAAATGTGTCGTACCTTTGTGTTATAAAATAATATCAACCATAAAAATATAAAGCATATATACAACAAATATAATAAGTGAGATCATGCATTGACCAATGGATATCGTTATTCTCATGGTGAAGTACTGAAGTACATGCAATTAATAATTTATTTGATTTGTTAGATTGATTTAATAAGTAATTAGATTTTTTAAATCAATAATTCATTAAATTGAATTAATTATTTAGCTGGTTTCATGTTTATCTATAAAAAAAAAAGTGGGGCCACAATGAAGGATACGCTGCCACATAAGCCTCGTTTAAGGAGTAGTCGACATGTGGCATCTTAAAGCATGTGGTTTAGTATTATATTAGATATAGATTATACCAAACAACAAATACAGAACTGGGTTGCTTCTAAATTGACTTTTGAAGAGGAGCCCGCGTACCACCATTAGAAAACTCGAATAACTAAGCCATGGAGAAGAATTTGAGATGGAGCAAGCCGGATGAGAGATCTTTCAAAATTAACTTCGATGGATCCAAACTGCATTTGGGTGAAGCTCTGCAAGTTTCATTATCAGGGACCACAACGGGGCAGCCATCGACTACGGCGGCTTCAAATGTGGGCACATTTCAGCTTTGGTCGTGGAGGCTTTGGCGATTAAAGTTGGCATCGCCAAGGTGAAGGAGCTTTAGCTATCCAGCATCATAATTGAAGGCGACAACTTGACCGTCATCAATTGTTTGCGAGGTATGTGGCGCGGTTCGTGGGAGATCGAGATGCTGATTTCCGATACCCTGATCCTACTCCAATATTTTGTAAGGGTGCAATTCGGCCACGTCTTCCGGGAGGTGAACTCGACTGCGGACAAGATCGTGCGACTCATCCACACAACGTCCATGCGAGACCTCTTCGATGATTCTGCGCTGCACGTCCTCATCTGCAACGATGCCCTTGGGTGGTGGTCCTCATCCGCAATGATGTCCTTTGTAAAATATTTCTTAAATTAATTTTTTTAATAAAAATTACACAAAATATAACTTTTTATATTCCTTTTAAATATTTCTCAAATTATATAACTTTTTATATTTTTCAAATAGGACCTAAACAATATTAAACTAGGTTTATGATCAAAATGACATAAAATATACATTTTTGAAAATGAAAAATATAATTTTCTGCTTAAGATAATTGGAAAAAATAATTTCGCTAATTTATTTCATATTTCAAAAACCCATAATTTGGTTAGAACAAATTATATAAGTTAGAAATATTCTCAAGTGAAATATATTTTTAATTTTTTAATTTTTGTTAATTTATTATTTTTTAATTAAAGAATAAATTTAAAAAATTCATTTGAGAAATATTTTAAAAAAATATTTCTAACTTACATCATTTGTTCAAACCATATTTTGGGTTATTAAAATATGATAATAAATTTAGGATATTTTTTTCAACTATCTTCAGTAAGAAAAAAATTCATTTAAATTTTCTTTACCTTTTGTGTAATTTTGATTAAAAAAACAAGTTTAATATTGTTTCATGTTCTATTTCAAAACTATAAAAGTTAGCTGGTATTTTTTATTTTAAAAAAGAAATTGGTGGTGATATAAACACATAGTAGTAAGAGTTTGGGTTATTTTTGTCACTTTGTAAAGTTCATTGTCAAGATGGAGAAAGGGATACCCCTCCAAAGTTTTACTTTATAAACACATAGTACTTGCATACCCCACCAAAGTTTGGGTTATTTGAATTAGTTTTACTTGGCTTTAGACAAGATGGAGAAAGGGATATTGTCAAGATAAGTTCACCTAAATTACCACATGTTCTTTTCATTTTTTCCAAATACATTGCAAAAAGGCCAAAAACTCTCTTTTCCCTAATCGAAACCTAAATCTGTCGAACGAATTGTTTTGATCGAAAACAACCTAAAATCGATGAAATTAATCAAAATAGCAATTGATCGGCATACAAATTGGTATATCGCTCGCTTTACATGATTATCGAATGACGATTTTTGGTCTTCGTTCGAAAAAACCGTCAAAGGAAGGAGATCGGCAGGTAGGAACGAGGTACATGAAGGAGCTCGGCAGGTTTAGACGAGGTGAATAAGTAACCTCGGCTCCTTTGAGTGAGTTTAATGAGGGAGCTCGGTGGATATTGGCGAGATTATGAAATAGCCTCATTTACTTAAGTCGAGCTTCATAAATTTCCTCGGCTTTTGTTGTTGAGGGTTTGTGATTTAGAAATTTATTTTCACATGTATTGCATAAATTTATTAAATTATGTAGAGGTATATGTGATGGGTCTTGTTATAATGCAAACTCATATGCTTATAAGAATGGGACAAACTAAATGACTAAATTAGTTTAGAAAATGTTGTTTCCCCCACTTCTGATTATAACTGTCAATGATTAAATCAATATCATAACTTTAATCTAAAGAGCAAATTAGTTGTTCTTAAGCAGACATGAAATAGATTAATGCATATTTTAATGTTTTATCTTTCAGTAATTGTTTCAAGTGGTCACTTCCCACCTATCCTCAAAATTAGATTTGACATGTTCAACTAAATAATGAAGTTAAAAATAACATAATTACAAATATGGAGAGAAAAGAACGGAGAACAAAATCACACTATTAAGCAATGTTATGCGAAGAACTCAAGAAGAAGTTGAGAATCTCCACACTGGGAGTGATGAAGAATTCCTTCCATTGTATGTAAATTATTTCCAATGTAGCTTTAAATTCATTCTTGAACACAGGTTGTAGTTACACAAAATACCTTATATGTAAATAAGAAAAATGCAATTACTTGAAGCTGAATTCCTTTGCGAATGTTTCGTTCCTTTGCGAATGTTCGATGCGACAAGTGATGGACCGAATTCTTCCATCCAATTCCGCATGAAAGTTCGACTTCAACAAGGTCGCGAACATGTTGTCTTTGTTTTTCCGCCATCTTTTGGAGTTGTGACTACTTTGTACCACTATGGAGGTCTTATATATAATTTATTGGCGGCCAAACCCTAAATTTTCCCTCCCAATCCATTTATTTTTCCCTCCAAAACCATCATGGGCTTTTGTTGGCGTTGTTGTGGTAAATTCAACATTATCACGAGGTGACGTGTTAAGCTCATCAAATTTTGCCGAGCTCACAACATTTCCTCATCGAATCAAGCTGAGGCTTTTTCATAAGCTTGGTAGAGTTTGTCGAGCGTCTTCTATATCCTAAGAAAAAAAATTGATGTAAAAAATTCATGGGTTATTTGAAATTGAACCTAAGACGTTGCGAAGTATGCGTAGGGGTAGAACCAATGAGATAACGATTTTCATTGACTAATTTTAGATTTCAATATTATTTGTTCACAAAACAACCATCAATTTAACATGAATAGATGTATTCGTCGTGAATGTAACATCAATAGAGGTAATTTAAGATTTCAATATTACTTGTCGAACTAATATATATCAATATTATTTGTTCATGAAACCATCGTGAATGCAGCGTGGATGTAATTCCTAATTGTTTTTCCATTTTGGGTGTTTGACGTTTTTTTCGAACAAAGACCAAAAATCGCCTTTCGATAATCATGTAAAGCGAGCGATATACTAATTCGTATGTCGATCAATTGATATTTTGATTAATTTCATCGATTTTAGGCTGTTTTTGATAAAAACAATTCGTTCGATAGATTTATGTTTCGATTCGGTAAAAGAGAGTTTTGAGCATTTTTGCAACGTGTTCGAAAAAAATGAAAATAACATGTGGTAATTTAGGTGAACTTATCTTGTCAATAGTCATTCAGACATCTTGCCTCTAGCCTCACTCAACAGGAAAAAAAAAAAAGAGGGTGAAATGAATCCTTTGTTTGGTTCAATATTATTTATTTTGAACCCGGTTCTTTTGGAGGATAATTAGTTCAGCCGGACGAGTCTCATCTCCAATGGATCCCGCTCGTCTCCGGCCCTTTTCGTCTCTCCTCCATCTTATTCCTCGCACCGGCGCAGTTTCTGGTTGGCCTCCCGCCCAAACCATCGGCGCCGATGCACACTTCGCCGAGGCCATGGCCGCGCCCTCTCTACGACTCTACCCTCGGGGACTATTTGACCGGCCCTCGCTCCAACCATCACTGCCCAGTGCCCACGCCACCGCCTTTCCCACTCTCTCCTCTTCCATCGACCCCTTCGAAGGTAACACGCATTTATTCTGAAACCGGAAATTGAATTTTTGCTTTCCTATGTTTCCTTGCACAATTGAACGTATTAGACATAGGTATTTTTGGTGTAGTATATGTATGTGTTAGGATATCAAATTTATTTGCTTAATAAGTTTTAATTCTCGTTTCCTTCTGAACCTGGGAGTGCAATTGAGTGATTTGGGAGTCTGTATTGGGTAGACAACTTGCAATCCCGTTTGTTGTGTTGTGAATTTCAGATATCTTGCAGATACATGTCTAGAAGGATTATTTTGATTATAAAATTATATCTTTATCGGCAGCTATTGATCACAAAAGTTTGGCTAGACTCCATTGTCCATATATAGACAATGGAGTGCTGCTGTTTTTGTCAACCTCTATATTCTCTCGTGGATCAAGAATGACATTGATGGCCACTTTGTGACTTCTTGTATGTTTTACTGTTGATTTTTTTTTTCTTTATTCTGTACTTAGTGGCTTGATCTTGTTTTAATTAATTTATTTGTGACTGGTTTTTTCTCAGGGTTTGATGATTATTAATCGGCTCAGCTGAAAAGATGAGGATTTTTTGCGCAGGAAGAAGCTCTTTGTATTTGTTCTACTGTTTGTTTGGATGGATAGATATGAAATTTACAATGGTACTACAGCATTGTTTGTGGGGGGATATGCCACATATCCTTGACTTCTGCCACTCATCTGCCCCTTTTCCTCTTGCATTGTCTCATCTGGAATTAGGATATTAGTTGATCTTCTGGTTTCTTTATTTAGATATCTCTGAACCATTTTGTTTGGAAGAATTATTTAAGTTGATGTTCTGGTTCACTGGTTTGCTCTAAGAATTGTTCTGCAGTCTTTTCTGCTGTGTGCTTTCAATTGCAATGAAGAAGCACGTGACCCGTAGAACTTGATTTTCTGCTGCGTTGTGCTGGAAGCTCTGTATTGGTGTTCCTTTTCATTGTTATGATGAGGAAAGATGGTGGTTGGCAAGACATTTTGCCGGTCTTAGTCCTCCATTTCTTTTGTTAAGCGGTGATATATTTGAGAGATGGTAGGTAAATGCAACTTGAGGGGTGTATCTAGCATATTATATTATAATTATAATTTATATTACATTTTACTGATTTTTATTTGATCTCTACTTTAGAGTTAATTTGAGCATTTTTTTTTATAATGCTTCTGCAGTTCCTTGCATATGTTACAGGCGAACTGGCAAGCTTCTACAATGACAAAATTGAACCACCTACTTGTTTAAATCACCTGACGTATTTGTATTACTCATTGGAACCACTGTTGTGAACATTGATTGCTATTGTACATAGAACATATTTTCCGGTGAGTTGCAAGGATGTGTTCTGATTTTTAAGTACCCTGGCATTTTTTATTGTTTCATCGCTCTAGTGGCAAAAAGTTGGAGCATATACTCAGGAGAGAGAACCCATGAAAGTTTTAAGCTGTTCAAGGATCTGTCTCTGAATACTCTATGGGGTCTAGAAACATGTGAAGTTTATACTTTACAAGGATGACCTAATAAAAATTGTGTAAGAAAACTGACAATGAAGTCTGATAGAGCATAAGCCTCTGAAGAATGTTCTGTTCTGTTTCCTTTCTGTATCTCTTATGAATAGAAATACAAAGTACAATATTGTTTGATCTTTAATTATGTCAAAATGCAAGAATTTGATTTGTTTACCCCACTTGATGATTCAGTTTTGACATTTAGGATGCTTATCTTTACATTATTTGTCAAGATTATTAATCTGAAACATGAATTTATACTCTTATCTCCCAGCTTCATTTTAAAAATAATTGTAGATAGATTTAAATTAACGATCTTCGTTTCTTTCAATAGTAGTTAATTTGCATTTACATGTTTCAATTCAATTATTCTCACTTGAAAAATTTTATATGACCTATTTCATAGAACATCATATGCATTCCTCATATGTTTTCTACTTATTACCATGGGGAGCTCATGTATCCTGTTTCAGAAGAAAAAGGGGAGCACATGTCTCCCGTTTCCGAGAAAAAAAGAAAGCATATATGTGTACTTCAGATGTATTGAAGTGGACTCTAAGTGATATTGTTTGGATAGACTATAATCTTAACACATTTCTGATTGGTATTGGTGACCACAGCCCACAGGCTTGTTAAGCTAGATTTGCATACTTCAGAGAAGTATCACCCTTACCAATTAATGACTCATGCTCAGCCCTGTCACCATTGATACCCTTATTTATTATCTTATTATCCTCAACTAACTATTATTGTGTTTTAGAAGCTTAGAGTTCCATATCCTTATCGTAATGCATAAGCATTCAAGTGATTATCAGTTTTTATCATTTAAAACTATCCATTTTTGTGCAGGATGAGCTATAAAGTATTTAGATGCATATGGAGTATCTAAATCGTCTAATGTGGAGAAATGTTAGGTATGTCAAGCCTCCCTCATTTGTTTCTAAAATATATTCATTTGAAAAGATGTTTCTAGATCACAATATAGAAACCAAAGAATACAGAATGGGAAGCATTACAGTATTAAATAATGTCAATTATTGTAATTGCTTATGCTATAGGGTGCAGTTTGCTTGTAGCTTGTTTTTAGACTCTGAACTGAAATTTCTTATTCATTTTAATTTTGTTTTTCTAATATTACCTATTATGGGTGCTAACAGCTATAAAGTGTTTGTGCTTTCTCAATGCCACATAAATGATTTCTTAGTAGACCGTGATCTCTCTTTTGCCTAGTATATCTCAGATATGTGAAACTAAACACATGAGAGGGACTCTTCAAACGCATCTCAGTCTAAGGGCAGGCCATGCCATTGCAACATCTTCAAGGGTGGCAATCATCTCCCCTTCAACTAAGTCATATGAATCTGTTTCTTGCCTCCAACTTTCAAGTGAAGCCATCATGAGTGTGTGATCATAAACTGAATCTGCATAAAAATTATTTAGTGCAGTGTATCACCAATCAAGTGTTTTTGAGTTTTAAAATTTTAAGTTACCCATGTCGTGAACTGTGAAGGGTAAAACATAAGATCGTAATGCATATGGGCCATAGAATTTTTTGCTGCGGAGAAATCGGTATGTGAACCCTTCCTCATTTGTTACTCAAATATTTTTATGAAAAATGACTGCTAGATCACACTTTAGCAATTAAGAAACAGGGATTTGATAGCATAATTAGATACTAATATATCCTTTCAATAACTATACTTGCGTTTGATGTAGGTTGCAATTTTCCCGCTTCCTTTTTTTTTGCATCACAATTCCAAATTTCATATAAAATTGTAATTTTTTTTTGGGTAATTACCTGTATGGTCCATAAAGTTAGGCTGTGTTGTCTGTAAAAGGTTCTTGACCTTTTAATCGAGCTATTAAAGTCCTAAAGTTTAAGCTCTTTCTCAAATGGGTCCTCAACCTTGTAAATGATCTATTAAATTCCATAACATTAAGGAAGTGATTCATATATGGTTTTCAACCTATTAAACATTTTGATTTTTTTTTAATGTTGTACTATATAACTTAACGGAAGGGCTGTGTATGAATCACCTGTTTAATGTTAGTGACAATAGTAGATCGTTTAGTAGGTTGATGACCCATTTTGGGGCAGCTTAAACATGGAGAACTTAAATGCCTCAATTGAAGGTTAACGGCCCATTTTTTCTAATGGTGCACTATATAACTTAACGGCTATGTATGAATCACCTGATTAATGTTAGAGACATTAGTAGATCGTTTAGTAGGTTGGCGGTCCATTTTTTGACAGAACATAAACATTGAGAACATAAATGCCTCAGTTGAAAGGTTAAGGACCTATTTGGGACAATGGACAAGGTCCAAACTACTTTATCCTTTTGTTTATCTAATCTTCTTATTTTGGTTACAAATGGGTAGAGAGTGTTTGCATTTTCTCAATGCTACTTTGGCTTTTGATATTTCTTGTATTTGGTTCATTGGACAAGAGTTGAGTGATTATTTTCTATTTTCTTTTGGTTGCCTTCTTTTAATGCATCAATAAAGAAAACATTTATTTTTGAAAGAAAAACTTACCGATTAAAGGGAGTGTTGTTTTTCACGCGCGCCGTGGCAGTCTCTTCACTTTACACTTTGGCATTCATGCACCAATCCCTTTGTGTATAAAAGGGAAGATCCTTCCTCTCTCATTAATATTTTCTCCTTTCACATTTCTTTTGTGGTTGGTTTCTGTAGCCGCTGTGAGATTTAGGGTTTTGAGGCCTTGGTCAGAAGGTGTGATCTTCAAGTTCCACACATTTTTTCAGGAGATTCATAACCCGCTGCCTCATTTCCGCTTCCGATTGGCCAATTATTGGTCAGCCATTCTGTGTTTGTGATGAACTCTTGATTTGTGGTTCAGTCAAGGTATCCCCCCTTCCTTTTCCCTGTGCCTTTGAAATCTCTGTTTTAGCTAACTCTTCAAATGGTATATGGTAATTTCGAGATGAAATGTAGTTGGATTGGTTCAGCACTGTCCTTGTGTTCATAGATTTGATTCTTTGTTTTGAATTGCCTTTATGCTCTTTTTGGTAAAT